>JAQPPZ010002313.1:0-2400000 GCA_028583015.1 Wollemia nobilis | reverse complement strand
AGAATTTAGTCTTCAATATGGATCTTTGTATTTATCTTCATTCTTCAAGTGACCTTGGATTTGATCTTTTGCTCAAGCTTCATATTTTTGCTTGACTTTGTATTATGACTTTGACACTATTATTGTTTTCATTCGAATTATGTTGTCAAAGGAATTCATACCTTTCTTATGCCCACATATCTACCTTGAGAAATATACTTGAGAAAATTCATTAATGAAGTTCCTTGTCATTATATATATCTAGTCAAAAAAATGATTTTCTTTGTACTAACAATATCTTTGAGAATGATTGGTTCCTCCATAAATTTTACAACTATGAATATTCCAACATATCTCTATATTATGCCCATATATGCTACAACGAATACACCTATTTTCTGTTTCCAACTCCCTTGGACCATTATTTACTTCATAGCAATTGTTTCTATCAATCTCTGTTACTGATTTGATGACACTATGTTATGTTACAAACTCTGTTCCTTGCTTATTGTTGTTGTTCTAACATGCATATTCAAGACCTTCGTACTTTGATCTGATTTCTAATGCAATTGGTTCTTTCATTCCCTATTCATGTTTTTATAAACTTGTATCTTCATATCTTATCAACTTTGAATAAGAAACATTAGTATGACCAATACAATTATTAGAATGATATTTATCAGTATCAATATGATCTCGTGCATCACTATATTTATCATCATTTATATCTATGCACTCATTAATTCTAATAGCATAAGTTGTTTATGAATAATCATGAACTATGTTCAAATCACTTGTATCACATATAGCATCAATATTTGTAACATGTTCTTCTATATTTGTCATGAATTCTAAATCACTAGTGTTATTGCTTGCATTACAACATTCCCTTTCATTTTGACAAGAATTATGATTTACATATTTTTCCTTTTGAGGAAGATCACTAGTATCACAACATGCATCAATCATCAATGGTTTTGATTCTATAGTATTGCAACATGAATCTACCATCATGGGTCTTAAATCATTTGTATCACTAGAAGCATAATTCATCTCTATTTTGTTCTTTACCTCCTCAATCTTTTCTTGTTCTCTCTTCTTAGAAACATTAAGAGTAACAATTCCTTTTTAGATTATTCTCCATAAATTGATAGGTATAGTAACAAAATATTCATAGCAATCATTAGCATTATTAAGAACACTTTGCATGTATTTTTGAAGTATAGAATAATCCCCTTTTTCTGTTTCACTAGTAATATCACCAACCCAACTGTTCAAAGCATTTGTTTCATCAATATGCTTGTTATTCAAATATTCTATCATGTCCTCTTGTCTTCTATTCTTGTTTTTTAAAACTTCATTAGAAAGTAATGACATATACATTACGTTTCTTATATTATTAGGTAATGTGAAAGTATCTTTTTAGTTCATTTGTGTTTCACCAATTTATGAATTTAAATAATTTTCTAGTGTTAAAAAACTTTGTTTTTTGGCCTCTCTCATGAATGATTGCAAAACATTCTTTCGTTTTATAGATGTATTCTCTTGATTTTCAAAATTTCTATCATCTTTTGTATGCATCCTTTTAGTAGTTGCAATCGTTTCTTAATATTTTCTAGTGAGTCATCTTGAATGTAAATTTCTTCTTCTTGAAAGTCTAAGTCTTCTCCAATGTAAATTAGTTCTTCTTGTAGACATTGGTTTCCTTCTTTGACTGATTCTGTCAACTTATGAGGTTCTAGTTTTTGAGTTTTTTTTTTGGATTACTTGTTTTCTTTTTCATTTGCTTTTTCTTTGACATGTTCCTTTGATGTAGACTACCTTATGACTCCCTAGTGTTTTGAGTTTTGTAAACTATATTTATAAAATTCAATATCCTAATTTGATGTAGTAGACCTTATCTCTCCAACATTATCAATTTTGCAAATATTAAATCTGATTTACAAAACTTAATTGATTGATTACAAAACTTGTAATTGATTTTCCAATACTCTAGGTAGAATACCTTTTAACTCCCAAGTAATTTTAGTAAAAGATCAAGTTTTCTAAGATATTTTTAATTCTTCAAGTTTTGTAAAGAACTTGGATCTCCCAATTGTTTTGAGTGCAATATGTTTTGAAAGTATGTTTAGCTTTCTTAGTTTGAGTTGAATCCCTTTTATCTCCCTAATGTTCAACTTCAATTTTCCTTCACCTTATTTCTCCTTATGAATTTAATAAATAGAAAGCTAAATATAATTTAGTGCACTTTCAATTTGATAATGTTCTCAATTTTTCAAGACTCTATAGTTGGATTCCTTTTATCCCTTCAATTTAATCAATAGATCAATTTCGATTTAATTTTCCAACTTTCAAGCAATTCAATGTTTTGCTTCCTATATCCTTCAAATCTCAATGGTATAGTTTTCTAAATTTCAATAGTTTAAATTTTGGTGTAGAACTCCTTATATCTCCCTAATGTAGAAATTTAGAAGGTAATAATATTTGTAAACTAGTATTTCAATTTCCAATGTAGACAACCTTATATCTCCTAATGAAAGCAAATATTAAATAGGTAAAATTATACCTTGTTTGCAATGTGAAAGGCACACGCTGATTGGCTTTTTTCTTTGACTTCTATAGATGTGTGATGGTCTCCAAGTCTCTGACAGTCAGTGAATACCTTTAACTACTGTGTGGCTTTCTAATCTTCAGTCAAGGTGCTATATCTACTCCTCTATATTTTACTGTGCATTGTTTGAATTTGTTGGCACCTACTAATAATTGAAATTTACTCTCTAATTGTGAGGGAATGGGCTTGTGTAATGCTTCTTCAATGCTCCTCATTTAATGGCTATTTGGTTCAATATATTGTGGTCTTCACTCATGTGTGGTCTTCTATAGTCGATGAATATGGTCATCAAATACTAACGATCTTGATGTCTCTTTATCCTTTAAAGTCTTAAGATTTGGTGTGCATGTAGTCTTCCCATGATCAATGACACTTCAATCATCACATGCTCCTTATAACTAGGTGACAACTACGTGGAAGAGGGTGCACCAATCACCACATGCTAAGGATATAAATATTTTGATGGCACATTTAGCTAACACTATCCTCCAATGAGTGCTCGACAATCTTCTGTATTTGATTGATGCTAAAAGTAGGCTCTACCTTTTTAGGATGTTGCGACATCCACGATTTTGGTCTAACAAGAAATGCGTTAGGGTTGAAATGTCAAATTCATTAGTAGATACCAATGGCTTATCTTCCTCTTATCTGGTGTGTAATTGTAGCTGATTGTATTACAACATATATAAACATGTTGTATATCTCCTTTATCAAGTGCCTTGAATGGTATTTGTTCTAAAGGTTTCAACATCACTGTTAGACATTACTAGTAACACTTGGTATATTCATTTTTGAGATGATTGGTGCCTAAGGATGTGTTACAATATCTAAAATCAATGTTTACAACCAAGTGATTGTTGTTTTGATTCATTCTTTAAATGAAAACCTCCTCTATTGGATACGTGGAAAAACTGTGTTGATTTGATAATGCCTTGAGTATGTATTCTTTGATCCAAACCAAGGTAAACTCTAAACATACAAATATAATGTCTCCTCTAGTGTAATGGCTCCTAACTCTATGTGATCCATCTTGTGGTGACTAATACACTAAATTATCGTCCAAGTGAATCCAATGGTTAGTAAGCAATATCCCTTCTGCCAATGCGTTACATAAATATTCTAGCTTCACTCATCTGAATTTTCCAATGCTTATCTTCATTGTTTATTGTAATATTTCTAGGCAAGCGTAAGGCTTAACTGGCATTAAGTAATAATGATTTATTGTTTGAATGTTATGTGACTTCGTGGTTATGATAAGTGGTGATAAAATTATACCTTTGGAAGAATATTACCTCTGCTGCTCAAAAAACCTATAACTCCTTCTTTGAAGCTTCTCAATTTGCATTATATCCAGTGATTCCAATGTCATGCATTATTTGTAACCCTAATCAGTGTTCCTTGACAATAAAGGTGGCTCTTACCCCGTTCATATTTGTTGTGTTCTTAGGCTTTTTTATGGCTTGATGTTTGAATGTATCTCAACTTGAAGACATAAGCCTTGATGCTCCTTTTCAACCTTCTTCATGGTTGCAATGAGGATGCTTTTATGTTGGTGTTTATGTAGGATTCTAAAACATCGAATATCTTTATGCTTGACTTGAATATGGCCTATGCTTGGCTTGGAGATTGGATCTTTGTATGACTTAAAATACTTATCTGTTTGACTCTATCATTCATTGGATTTCCTCATGGATTTCAACAATAACTAAATGGTGGCTATTTTCCTTCTATTGGTGGTGCTCTTGCAAGCCGAGATAATGGTGATTTTAGCTCTACAAACTAATGCATCTTCTCTTCTTGTTGATTTAGTAGATATAAACTTAGAACTTTTCAAATGATGATGTAAGTAGTATGCCTATTTTATGATTGTGGTCTGCATTGTAGTATATCTACTCTATGCTCTAGAATAATATCTTATTTTGCTTTGAATAGATAATAAAAGGTTGAAATTTTTATTTCTCTTGAAATATATCTAACCTATTTTTTATGTGCAGGTTTGAACCTTGTAGAAATTAACTTATGCACTACCTTGAAGACCTTAAATTTGAAACCTTTTCATGCAACTTCTAAACCTTGAAATTGGTGCTTAATAACCTTAATAATAAACTGAATATAAGAGTTCAAATAATGAACATTTTGCACCTAAGTTGCATACCTTTTCAACCTCAATTTTATGATGGAGTCCTTGGTGATTTAGACCACCTAAATGTTGCCCTGTAGCTAAATGTTGGATGAATTTGTAGCTCTTATTTGCTGTCCAAAAACAACTCTTTAGCTCACCCATTTGCAGCCAATTTCTCCTCCAATATTTGGCAAATTTCTTGCCAAGTCTTTCTCCCTTGGGATTGTTGTTGGATGGTGATAATTATCCCAAATTATTCACTATTAGGAGCTTTTCATGATATCTCCTCCAATGAGGATTTCCTAACCTTCTCCATATTTCTCCTTCCAAGTAGCTTGATACCTTCTCCTTGGGCCTTCTATCTCGCAACTTCTATTTTTCTCAAAAATTCAATGAGACCTTCTATGATCTCTTCAATATGCAACTATAGAAGTTTTGTAATGAGATCTCCTTATTGGATCTTCTAAGTCCACTGCTACTAAATTTTGCAACAGGACCTGTGCTAGTCAATCTTGTGGCTCTCCCTATTTCCTATAATTCTATCATGGCTATGATACCATTGTTAGCTTTTAAAGACTTAATCTTGAAGGAAATGTAATAACAAGTGATGAAATAACTAAGCTATGTTATATCTATGATAATGGCTAACTAATAAGTAAGTAAATAGCATGAGAAACTTTTGAAATAACTCATGCAATAGCCATTAATGTAAACTCATAAAAATTGAAACTTGATAAATATATGGATAGCTCTCTACTAGTGCATGCTACGAGCAATGCATGCTATACTAGTAACTACAATGCTAAGTCACAAATATATACTAGTATGTGACTCTTCACTTTTCTACCCTAAGGATACATGTGCATTCTGCATGATAGATACTTGTGCACATGCACAACTAACTAAGGATACTTGTTCTTCCTATTCTAAGTACTCATGTACATGTGGACTACATGCACATTTACATCATTGCATATTCTAACACTTGTGCATTTATTACTTCTTCCTCAAGTAACTACTTAACCTAAAATAAAATCCTAGTCTAATAATGTACCCAAGGTGGTATATTACCATGTACCAAATAATTTAAGATACTCTAAGAAGGAGACCATGAGCCTAGAAGGAATTGCGAGGATGCAATAACTAGGAATTCATGAACTTGGAAGGAGTTATGTGAATACAATAACCAGGGTATTTGTGAATCATCATACCTTAAATGTGTAGGATCGGGTGTGTCCCTTCTAAATATTGGGAAGACAATTCATAAGGCAACAATGATGATTCCTTAATCGTGTAGGATCAGGAGATCATGTTAGTTGTCATCAAAGTATTAATGACCTGAGTTAGACCACAAATTTGTGGTAACTAAGTACCAAATATCTACGTCCATTAATCTCCCTAGATGGATTTAGTATCAGATTAGGAAATAAGCATCCCCCTTTAAGTGTTATGGGTTTTAAAGGGTAATCCCTATGCTGTGGTCACATAGTCCTATGCCAAGGAGGGTATAGGAAAGGTGGAAGGACCATTTTTGGTGTCCTCAATGTGTAGGTTTAGTAAGGTGAACCCTAGAAAATTTATGGGATTTTTCCACTCCTATCCACTTAGTGTCATTTGTAGCAACTTGGAACTCAAATGTAGTGAAGCATTGTATACTGATATTAAGGGTGTCTCCCTTGAGAGCCATGTAGTAAGTGCTCTTTTAAAAAAAAAATAGGATGGTAGTTTTGGGTTGTTACAAGAAGGTATTTCTTCTTTGGCTTTAAATTTAATGTGCCAAGGCTTCATGAAAAACCTCATCCTTCCAAAGAACAAGGGACCCCATTGAAATATTTTTTATCTTCATCAATAGTAAAATAATAAGAAAATAACCATTGGGATAGACAAATATTTGTAAGTTACCTTTTTTTTTTTCCAAATTTTTACAACACATAGTTTGCAAGTAGATAGGATTAAATGAAAACCTAAGAAACAATAAATCAGTCCTCTTCTCTTCAAATCTTCTATACCATCTTGAATGTCACCCATTTTTAGCTTAACTATTGGGGTTCCATCAAATTCTCTTAGACATCCTGACTCGGTTTTTTGGGGATCAATCTTAGGCATTCTTAGAGGTATACAAGAAGCCTTAAGATTAATTTTAGCATTAGGTTGGGCTTGTCCACCATGAAGGGCATACCTAAAATTCATTTTGGGGCCAAATCCTTGAAATCCTTACCCTTGATGGGGTTTCCATAGTGGATCTATTTTGGGGGTGTTCCTTAGATTTTTGCATTTTGAAATATTTTTTCTTTCTCTAACGAGGATTATATTAGTTGATATACAATTTGAAACTTGTTTCTAGGTCCATTTAATCCATTCCTTGGACATTGAGGAAATGTGTTTTCTTGCTATTTCCATGGGTAGCAAATTAGAAGTAGTTGTCAATCAAGTCTATAGCCTAAATATTTACTGAATGATGGATTACGAACCCATTTTAGGTCCCCTACAATATATCCCATGTCTATATTGAGAAAAAATAATAAAAAAATAGCTACTAGGGCTCATAGACCTTGAAATGCAACCCTTGTTGCTGCTTGTGCTTGACACACATATGAAACTATAACATGGATACCTCTAAAACCATAGCACAACATTTTTTCTCAATCAAAATATCATGTAATCACTAGAATTGTAATCCATTCTAATTCATATTCATCATATCAAAAAACCTCTTTCATCTTGTCGACAATAGTTTTTAACATTATTTTGTATAAAGTGTTACATAAACTTATAGGTCTAAAATACTTTAGATCTCTAGCTTCTACAATATTGGAATGAGAACTAGAAATATTGAGTTCACATCCCTTGGTAAGTAATGATATAATAGCCTTTGGATCCTACAATATTCTAAAATTTATGGAAAAAGGTCGTAGGAAAATCATTTGGCCCTGGGGCTTTCTCCTCTCCTAAACCAAAAGCTGCCTTCTTAATCTTCTCTTTAGTAAAAGGGCTTATGAGATAAGTGTTCAATTGTTCCGTAACCAATGAGAAAATATAATTAAGAAGTTTTATTTCAACATCCTCATTTATAATCACTTCTGATCCAAGCAATTATGAGAAGAATATTACAATAGTAGCCCATATATCCTCAATTTCATTAGCAATAGTTCTATCTTCCTTCACCATATCTTTAATTTTATTACTTCCCCTATGTCTCAAAGTAGAGACATGAAAGAGCTTTGTGTTCCTATCACCCTCCTCAATCCATGTTAATCTAGACTTTTATTTCCAAAATACTTCCTTGCAAGCAAGGATATTATGATAATCCCATAGAAGCCTCTATTAAGACATCCTCAACTGCTCATCTAGCCCTCCATTAATATTCTTGTTAATTTTTGATGAGTTTATGCTAACCACTTAAATTATCCACCAGGTTTGATTTAAAAGGGGCATTGCTCTATATGAGCCAATATATTTTCTTGCATTTACTAAGTGGTTCCTTCCTTAAGAAAGTAGGAAAAACTTGAAACAAACTAAAAATAAAACATGTGCTATGAAAGAAAATTCTAAAACTACATAGGCCTGTAGCTAATTTAACAACTTTTTAGGTTGACTGTAGTCATATTACTACTAACTAATGTTTGAAAAGACAACAAACTAACTTCTACTTAATAGCTAAAAATAATTCATTCAAAATAAACTAACTTTTTAACTACCTATTTTAATCTAAGTCTAACAGGAGAGAGGTTTTATGGACTATCCAGGTTTAGTGGGCCCTTGCTAAACCTGCAACAACATAAAATCTCTTCCTTAAAAGTTCCTAAGTCTACTTTAGAGCATTAACATTAATTAAACATCATAATACAAAAATTAAAGACATCAAATGGACAAGAAAATAACTTCTATTGCTTCAGAAAATTAGATTTTATCATTACTAAAAATACACAATCATGACTATCAAATACTGTAATACAAAAACCAAAATGAAAGACTTAGAAGGTTTAATTCACATTCTCCAACCCATAAATACAATAATTGAGTTGGTATTTATAATATGCTAGAATCTTTATTTTAGAACAAACTCTACTAATTTAGAAAGCTAAGCTACAAATTAAAGGTAGGAATAAAGGTCCTGCTATAGTCAAATTTAGAAATAAAATCATGATTGTTGCTAATCAATAGGAGAGGCAAAACATCTCCTATTGTATATTGCTAGTCAACAAGAGATATGACCTTTCTCAACCATTTCCTACCTAGCTAGGTTGTCATACTACCATTACATAAATTTTACCTTGTTGTATTATTGCTGACGTCAATAGGTCACTTTTGGCTGTGTTTGTCAACTTGTATAGCCTCCCTAATTTTAGGAATATTTCCCTAAAATTTAGGAGGTTCTAGTGTCATTTTTCTAGGAAACACATTCCATGCTTTTGAGCTAGTTCCTTGCCTATCCAGATATGTAGGAGTCCTTATTTTTTTGGAATAAGATTGTAGCTGCAGGTCTTTCCATAGTGCCTTTCGCAGTAAACTAGAAATGACCTGCTTGTAATAAAAAACTTCAAAACAATAAAATGCATGGTAATATAGCACATAAAAACCATAAAAATCACATTTATATTTTACATCTACTCCATTAGCATTCAAATTTAAAACATTTCATTTAAGAAAAAATATTAAAAATATCCATAAAGTTTTTTAAAAATAATCAGTTTGGGTGTAAAAGTAAGGCTAATGAATGTAAACTCCTAGCCTATTTTTCTAACTTGTCAATTTACTTCAACTTTTGTGTAATTTTTAGTTTTTGTGAGAATAGGTCCCAGAAAACACATCTATTCCAAGATCTGAGATTTTGTTTGATAAATCTTAGTTTATAGATTACTTGGGTGATCACCGGCCCAAAAAGTTTTTCTTCTACCATTCCTCTATTATGGATTCTAAGTTCTCATGTATAATCCACATTAGTTAAAAACAAAAAGGATTCTTAAATTATTTCCTCCTATTCTTGACCTCCCAAATGATTGAATTATGGCTATATCCTACTTTTGGCAAGGATATAAGAGTTGTGTCCCTGAAAGCCACCAAACCTTCCTAAGAAACCAAAAAATTGTCTAACCTTATATGAATTAATTGATCTTTGATCCTTTTATCTCTAGGTATAATTCATTCTTCTAAGATCTGTGTCCATGAGTTCATTATCATTCAAGAAATTTTTAGATTCTTGCAATACTTTAGAAGGGATAGGATATCCCCCTTTCCTATTAGATGGATATAATGGAGAGTTGAGGTCCCCATCTAGGACCCAAGGGATACCCTTGAAGGTTGATTTGAGTTGACATAACTCTAACCATAGTTGTATTCTTCCTATCGTCAAGTTTGGAGCATAAACATTCATTAGTATCCAACTCTATTTTATCTCCAAGTTATGATAGAACAAGGAAATGAAATTACTATTACTAACAAAATGTCTTCCTTCAATTTTATTTTTATTTCACAAGCACATAAGACCCCCAAAAAGACCATTTTTTAGACTCACTAAGCATTCCACATCCTTCCAAATAACATGTTTTGTCCTTTTTGAATTTTGAAGATCCATTTTAGTCTCTTGTAGTAAAATCATATTTGGTTGACAATCCTATCTTAAACAAAAAACTACCTACTATTTTGAGGGGGAGTTCAAACCCCTAATGTTCCAAGAAATTATTTTCATTACTGAGATTTCAAAGGATGTTTCTTCCCCCCAAAGTTAAGGATTACTTGAGTATCACTCGACACCTTAATAGTAATTTCCTTCTCTCTGATTTTTGCCTGAGGTGGTCTTCCCCTTTGAGAATTTAATCCAATTTCTACTTTCCCTTTAAACTGACTTCTTGTAATCCTATTAGGATTACTACTCTCCCCTCTTGATTTTACTAGAATTTCCATTTATTTCTCAAGAGATCTTGGGGTGATACTAATATTTTATTTTTTTCCTTCCCTCCGAACTATGTCCTCAAAGGAAGGTTTGGGATTTACCTTACTATGTTCACCAAAACCCTCCATTCATGTTGTTTTATTTTCTAAATCTTGTAGACAACTAAAAAAAATTATTCCAATAATCGTATTATCCTTCATAGATGGTTCACAGGTTGGGAGGTTTACCTTAAGATTTTTTTATTTAAATTCACCTTCTTTGAGAGCAACCCCTACTTATGCTGGAGCCTCAGATTGAGTCCTTTCTAGAGCATTTTCATTATCCTCCAAATTGATACCTATCTCTGGTTGTCCTTCCTTTTCAAAAGGATGAGGGTTTAGATTTTGTTTACATTACCATGTATTTTTCTTTGGTTTTATTTATTTTTCATGGTACAATTGAAGTTTGAATGTCTGACCTTCTTACATAGTGAACATTTGACTGTAACATTCTTGTATTCTTAAGGTTGTGTCCATATGCCATGCTTCGATTCAATCTCAATCGACTTTGGAAACTCCCTTTCCATATTTACATTCACACATTCTAGAAAACATCAATTTCGATTGAGCTAGGGTTACCAGATCTATTACAATAAAATGCCCAATTTCGAGCAATACCAATAAGAATCTCTTCATGCCATAAATGGGGGGGAGGGTTCAAAAGCCTAACCCAAGTTGACACTTTAGCAATACTTTGAGTGTTTGGATCAAAATTCGGTGTCCATTTTCTCAAGAAGATCCATTTGTGACCATAAAACCAAGCCCCCCCTTGAAGAATCCTATCTTGATCCTCCTCATAGTTCAACTTCACAAGAAATAAGCTCTTAGGCATGGCCGCAATCTCCATGTGCCCTAGTGGTTTCCATTTGTACCTCATCCACTTTCTAATAGTGTTTAACTTAGGCTAAACATCCAAAACATTTCCAATTAGTGCAAGGTCCCCTTGTGTAGTAGCCATGTCCGTAAAAGTTTTTACAAGTAGTTATAAGTTAAAATAAAAATTATTCACCTTTTTCTTTCCATTTAGAATGTTTACCTAAGACTAAACCCTAGGGTCAAAGGTCTTGTGTTTGTCATCCTCACTGCCTGCCTGCAAATGTTCTCTTGACCCACGAATAACATCCTCCATGCTAGGTTTTTGTCAAGACTCAAAAGTATTACCATACCCCTTGAGTAGCTTGACATCCTCCCAACCCATATTGAAATGTTAACTCCAAATAATGTTTGATACTCATAGTTATCCATCCTTCCTAAGTGGATTTAGAAGTGGTTGTGTTATCAGGCTTTGGAGTTGGTTTAGCTCTATGGGTAGCTAAAGGGCAATCATTGATATTGTGTTAAAATGATGACATATAAAGCACATGTTAGAAATATTTTGGTATAAAAGCCTTTGAGATATGTATTTGGCACCAATATGGATATCAAAAATATCCTTGAGATCCTTGGAGATATCTATCTCAACATAAACCATTTTCTAAGGGTAAGATGTAACTTAACACAAGCAACATTACTAAGAGATGTTGCAATATGGCTAAGATAAGGCTGTAAAGGTAATGAAAGTATAGGGATATTGACACAAACTAGGACCCATTTGATGCATTCCTTAGAAACAATAAAATCCTAAGTACAAGGGGGAAAAACAAGGAGAGAGTTACAAACATAAAATGAGCCATGCTGATAAGTGGCTTGGGCATGCTTTAGTTTAGCAAAGAAAAATAGAAATAAACCTTTGATAATGTTTTGAATGGCTTCCAATCGGACCCCATAGGTGACCTAAGAAAAACTAACCTAACCCTTTAGAACACTTTCTACCTACAAAATACCCAACTAGGGTATAATTCTCAAGCCACTTGCATGTAGTATTAAACTCGGGAATGGGGTTAAAAACATCAAGAGCATAGGGTTTACCTTGTGAAGCACTTTTGGTATGAACTTTCTTGACCACTTGAGAGGTACCATTTGCACATGCATCCATGCCAATAATACCAACATCAACACCTGGCTCATTAGGGATGGAGACCATAATAAGGAAACCGCACGAAGGTAAGCGAAATACCTAGAAGGGGGCTTGCAAAAACTATGAGGGATTAATTTTTCTTTTTGAAATGTGATGTGATAGGGTGAGGCCAATCATGTAAACACTCAATAGGTTTTCACCAAATATCTTCTAGTGCAAATATTGATAATATGTTATCCCCAATTTTATTTGGTCTATGTATCAATAAGTTAGAAGAATGACTAAATGTTAGTGGAGAAGGTGTCTAGTTGGGTAGTTATGAGGTGAACCTAAATTTGTATATAGATGACACATTGATTGCAGGATACCAAGGGTCAAGAGAGCATTTAAAGGCCCTAAGACACTTCTCGAAGGAAGTTGGAATGTAAGTAAATACTAGCAAAACCAAGATAGTGGTTGCCACCAACCAAAAGAAAACAGAACAACTAAAGTTTCAATTTGAAAGGGGTGTATTAGGATAAGTAACAAAATTCAAGTATTTTTGTGTAGATTTCAATAACATACTTAATTGAACAATGTGCAAATTAAAAATAATAATGAGATATTTTAGAGCACTGTTTGCAATGCAAACTAGTTGTAGGAAGACATAATTATGGGATTAGAATGTGGAAGTGTTAGTGGTGTATAAGTTTAAAATTTGGATCAATAATATATTCAACTTAAAATGAAGGTAAAGAATAAGGATTGAAAAGCATTTTATTACAAGAAAATTCATAATTAAAGGTTCAATTTCATATGAAATGCTCATAACAAAAACATATTTTTTTAATGAGGCAATGGTAATGTTCTTGTAAGATATATCAAATGGCATTAGCTCAACCAATTTTATTCAAATTTCAAGGAAGATACCAAGGTTTGAATCTTACCAAAGGATACATGTATATTTACCAAGCCATTGTAATGCCACTATGTGGTCATGATGTAATACAAGTGAGGTCTGTTTCAATCCCATATAACCCATTAAAAAATACTCTTTTAAGATATCTAAAACTAATTGAAAAAGGGTTTGCAAACAAGTGTCCTAATACTATAGTAGTAAATGAGCTTTAGAAGAATATAACACTTCCATGAAACAAAACATCAAATGGATGAATAAGTTAATGGCCATTTCATAGATGACTCCTTCTTCACTCTGTTGGAGGAAAACTAGAATCAAAGAAAAACAATGTTTGGACACTTTTGCCTAGCATTTGTCTCTAGCACTCAATGGAAATAGATGTAATGTTATCATCAAAACTTACTCCCCATGTCTTCCTAGCTTAATAAATTTGGTTGAAAATGGATTAACCATGGTGAAATGTTTAGGTTTCTTGGAATCTCCTTTGTCTTTCATTCTTTTTCCTCTAGTCTTTGGCAATTTGTAATTGCCAGAGTTGAGAAGTTAGAGTAATGAATTTCAAAATCATTGTCTTTAGCAAGAAAATTCTAATTTTTCTCCAAGTTTCTTGCTACAACTCATGTGTACTATTTCTCTTGATGGGTTCCCTCTAAAGCTTCCTATTAGAAGCTTGAAAACTTCTCAAAGTCTTTTTTTGGGCTTCCTCAAAGCAAGGGAAAAGCTTTCATTGTGTCATATAGGATTTTTTTGTCTCCCATGTGACTTTAAAGGTCTTGAAATATTTGATATCCATCATCAAGGGCTTTCCCTTTGTGTAAAATAGGTCATTTGGGCCTTGGAAGGCAACAAAGCTTGGAAAGTTTTTCTTTGTCACTACATTTCTTCAAGCACTCCATATGGCCAATAGGCCTAGAAGGAGCTTAGCCTTTAGACCATCCTTACTCTCAATGTGAATATTCAAATCTATGACACCTTTGTGGTCAAAATCACCTAGAAATCCTGGGACACCATTAAATCTTGGCCAATATGGAATGAGAATGGATTCAACACTAGAATTTTAGTTAACTAATAGTATTTTTGGTGCTTGTCGGTAATCACTCACTAGGAATGATCCCTTGCCAATGTCTTGTAGATGCATGCTTTGAAATTCTTTCATCGAGGGATTCAAGTGGTTTTAGATCTCTTTTCTAGAGTGACAAGTAATTGACTTTCCTTTATTGAAGTCAAAGCCAAATTCAGATTGGCTAATAAAGATATGGAATACTGCCAATGATTATGGAATCTATCCCTCCACAAATGCTTCATAAATTAGGAGCAGAACCTCTCGATATTGGTGAATAAACTAGAAATGATTCCTAGATACCCCATTTTATAAGTACAATTCCAATAAAGGATACAAATGGATTTCATCTCATATTTCGATGACTCAAAAACTCAATGATAGATGAAGGCTATAGTCTTCCAATAGAATCTGGCAATGCAAATTTAAATTTTTCTGGTCTACCATCATGGAACCCAAGTTTACTCATTTTTCTTGATGTATCCTCTATCAGGGCCTCCTCTTGGTGGAAAACTATCTCATTTAGGGGTCACCAACCCACAATACCCACTTTGTGGGAGACAAAAACATTAAACATATTTTTTGGTTTTTTCCTAAAGCTCAAACTACATGGACATGGATTCATGATTTCTTCAAGCCTTTCAAACCTAAGCCTTTCTCTTGGTACATGATTCTTTTGGGTGATTGGCCCCATATGAAAACCAAATACACTGAACTATGGCATACTCTCAAAGTGGATATTTTATTTAATATAAAAAAATGTAAAAATAAAACTATTTTTTTAGAGCATCTATCAACACCCATTTGCCATTGATTACTAAAGCTAAAATATGCTTTGGTGTACTTTTATAGTTTTAAGTATAGGTGAACAAAGTAGTATTGGAGGTGGTTCATTTATAGAGTCTTATGGACCACTAGGTTAATCCCTAATTCACAATAGCTAATGTGTTGTTAACCTCTGCTCCACACAAGAGTTGGTACCATAGTCACCATAATCAAGCTTTGTAAGCTCCCCATTGAAGTCCTCAACACAAAAATAAGGACTATAATCACTCACCACCTCATCCCTATCAACCCTATGACTAGGGAGACTAAGGATGGCATAGCAACAATAAGTTTCCCCATCTCAACCTTGTTGTCTCCTCGAGGAGAGATGTAGAAGGTGATCAAGCAAATGAACCAACTAACAAAGGTTTCAACTTAGGTTGGGATCCTCCATTGAACACTTACGATCCACCTTATAGATGGGAAGGCCTCTCAAACCATGATCCACCGCCTCCTTCTAGCTCCATAGTTCTTACTACATAAATAAACTCATGGTTGATCTGCTCTGTCTAATTTTGTTTGATAATTCTAGTTTAATTACTTAGCCTAGCATAGACTTTGGGGTACGATTTTCTATCCACCCATTCTTTTTATGAATTAATATACCATATTTTTTCTAAAGTAATATACTTATTGCACTTTTTTACCAAAAAATGGGGGATAATGAACATCTTATTTTTGGTAAAAACTACTATATTGGTTTTTCTAGCATTTACTTGCATTCCAAATTCCTTGGAGAAGTGTTCTAAGGCCTTTAAATTTTCTCTTAACACTTCTTATCCTTGCGATCAATGTGTCATTTGCATACAAAATTAGCTTCCTCACATAACTACCTAACTAGAAACCTTTTGAAAGGGCTATAAAGAGATGATATATTAATAAGTGATATGAATACATATATATATATATAGGCATCAGAGCCTATATGAGATTATGACCAGTAGATAAGAGATGTGAGTACATGTATATAGGCATGAGAGCCTATATGAGATTATGACAAGTGTCATCATGTGCAACATAGGAAAAGTGCATATTAATTCTGATATTTGTTAAAGTCTTTCATTCTATTTTTGAATCTATCAACTAGATCATACTTCTATTTGTGCAGTATTGCATGTAATTTCAGCCTTTTAAGCTTAGTCTTTATAATTTATACTTATCCTTTTGTTGTTAATGTAATCGTATCAAAAATAAAAGGGAACTCACATGTGCTTACTTTATTCATACTTACACCAGAAGTTATATTTATCTTATCTACTTGCCAACAATATTCTATGGAAAACACCCAATCGCTGACATAATATGGCAAAATAAAAGGCTTTCCCACAAAACCATACAACCTTATCATGGTTCCCTCCATCAGGAAGTACCAATCCCCTTCTTCTAACTAAGGGATCTATAATTTCTCAACCATTTTTTTGGAGTAGTCGTTGAACGTTTCCATATATAAGCTTCAACATTGGCCCTAAGAATTCCTTATTGAAATCATAGTATGAGTCATAAATCCCAATTAGAAGTGTCCAATCCACTATCCCATATTTCTACCTAGGTAATTTTGTTTGTTTACACCTATCCATGGCATACTTTTTATATACAAAAATAGTTAGGCCATGTGTGAAGGATATCGAAAGTTCCCATATTTTATAACTACAATTGTATGAGTCACTTATGCATTCTTTCACATAAGAATCCATCCCAATCAAATAAGAGGGGGTTATTTGAATGGTCAAAGTGAGATACATCATAATAATGGGGATTAGATATGGTGTATGCCATGAAATCTAAAAGTCATAGACTTATTTATCTATAGGTAATTTGAATATGATAGCATAGAAAACATGTACGAGAATTTGAATTCTAAAATTGGAATTAGGGTTCTAGGGAGGTCATTACCAAATGGAGGGTGGTACAACTATTGGTCTAGCCAATTTTTTGAAATACTTACTCCTATATTATGCCTTTTGAGGTTATAGTACTTTTTTTCTCATTAGTAGTAAAGGGTTTGGGGGGTGTCATAGGCTTAAATCCTAAGGCAAATGCATCAATGAGGAGGTCGATCGTAAGATAAAACAATAAATGGCATTTGCAATTTTGGACTGCCCTTATCTAAGGATTATAAAATTGAATGATTGCTAATAGATATAAGAATATAAGAATGAATTCCATGCGAACGAATCTAGGCTACTAGGAAACATCTATTTTGCTCATTGATCAACAACTTCTCAAAGGCCTTTGTGCTTAGACCATAGAGTGATCTTTGTGTCCCAAATCCTATAGGTGTGGTCTTGTAGTACTTTATTTTCTTTTACATCTTATTTGTTTCCATGGTCTTCTGAACACTTGTAGTCTATTCAGCATAAGCTTTTGTATTGCTAGCCATTACTGCAGAATTTGAAATATAAGGTCTCTTTGCTCAATTTTTGACTAGTCATGCTTGTTAGTCATTGCACAATTGTCACTCTAAGTGCTTCGTAAACTAGGGATTTTTAATACTTAGAAATTTTGAGGAAGAAAAATCTCTTGCTAAAATATTCCTTTAAACAATGTAAAATTGGTCATTAATGCAGTAATAGCAATAGTTGAAGAATGATTTTATGAATAGACTTATTTCATTTCTTACAAACAAGGAAAATATTTGCATGTCTTTTGAATTGTGGTTGTTGTACTTGTCTGGCAGTTCATCATGCAAAATTTAAAAAATTATTGTTAGCTAGCTATTGCTTTAGCCAATGAGCTTTCAACGTTTAAAAATTGATGCAACTTATTTATTTTTCACTTTTCTATGTACATATGTTACAAAGGTGGTGGCACTTTAAACAAAGTGCTTTAAATGTAGGTCATTTACTAGTATTGATAAAATCTAGTCATTAATATCTAATAGCTCATATGCATTACATTCATGTTTGACGATTATGTGGTAAGGTTTAGACCAATACAGATCAAAATTTTGGTGTTTTCCTAGTTTTGTTCTAGCTTCATCCCACTTGAGTACAAGGTCACCAACCAAGTAGTCCTAAAATATAGCTTTTTTATCAAACCAAAACTTAATTCGGGTTTGATGCTTTTGAAAGTGATTATAGGACTTCTCCCTTTGTTCTTCCAAGAGAAGAAGCTTTGTCATTTGGATTTCTATAGCTTCAATATCTGAAAATTCTCTTCGATCTATCAATTTCATAGTAGGTAGTTCAAGGTATAGCAAAATAATGGCTTCTTTTCCATATACCAAAGAATACGATGAAGTTTTTAGTGCTTTTTTTGTTGTTATCCAATCTGCCCATAAATTTTGATCAAGTAGTAGATGCCATATCTTCTTATTTTACCCAATTATCCTTTTTATGATATTCAACAAGTTCTTATTGATGGACTCGGCCAACCCATTTGCCTATGGGTAGTAGTTTGAAGATGCTTTTAAGTAAATATTGTATTTATTTGTGAAATTAATGGTTTTTACCCCTATGAAAGCTAGCCCATTATCTGTTACTAACATATCTAAGATGCCAAACCTTGTGATTAGCTTTTCCAAAAACTCAATTATTGTATCTTGATTAGATAATTTTATGGCTACTACTTTTGTCCACCTAGTGAAGTAATCTGTTGCTATTAGGATATACTTGTCCTTTTAATGAGTTTAGATTTATGACTTTTATGAAGTCTAGTACCACTATTGAAAAGGTTTTTCCGCTATAGTAGGCTATAGAGGAAGTGAAAGATTATTGTTCTTCCCAACAAACCATTGCTATTTCTCATAGGCTTTGGCTATTTTGAATGCATCTATGAAAATGGTAGGCCAATAGTACTTAGCTTGAAGGATATTAACAATGGTAGTTTACCCTAAATAATACCCCTAGATAGGTCTGAGTGAAATTCATTCAACATTTTTTTGACCTATTATGATTTTATGCAATAAAGAAATACTCCAATTTTTTTCTAAACAACCCTTCTGACAATAGGGCATATTTCAATATTTGTAATATGTATCTACATTTCTGTGAAGTATTCAATTATTTTGGTATTCTACCTATTTAAAAGTATTTCATCAAATTTTCAACCTAGTCTGCTTTCATGTGCATTAAAAGTCTGCTTTAGTGTTGTCTTCTATGCACATATTGCATTCCTATTCTGGTGTAGTAGCTAGTTGTTGGCAGAAAGCTCTTTCTTTTGCTATCTTATTAGAGTGTATTTCAATGTCATACTCTTGTATCTTAGTGATCCATCCAACTCATTTTCCCCCTATTTATTTTTGAAGAATAATTTTTTTGACATTTAAATGAACTACATAGACTACTGTTCTACTATGAGACATGTAGTGTCTAAGTTTCTTAAGATAATTTATGATGGAAAATACTTGCTTCTCTATGAAGTTGTAGTTCTTCTAAAAGTCATGCAGTGTCTGGCTTAAAAAATATATTATATCTGCTTCTTGATTATCATCTTTTTGAGATAATAATGTCACATAGCTATCTTCAGATCCATATAGATATAGGATGGAATCTCTATTGAAATATGGATTGCTTAAGGCCAAAGCTTGTGTTATATCCTGCTTGATCTATTTGAATTATTTTATCCTTTTTGGAGTCCATGCAAATACTATATTTTTCTTCAAGAGTTTTTTATAGTCTTAACTATTTACAAAAAATCAAAAATAATTTTTTGGACAAAGTTGATATGTTTAAAAAATGACTACAAGGCCTTCTTATTAAAGGGAAGTGGTAAAGCTAGAATAACTTGGATTCTTTCTAGATCCATAACTAGCTCTTGTTTAGAGACATATCCAGTATTTTTTCCTCATGCACAACAAATATTAATTTCTTTGGAGTCAATAATATTTTGAATTCATGATATTTTTGGAAAACCATATGTAGGTGATCTAGATGATTTATCTTTTCATGAGAAAAAACTTTCATGTCATTTAAGTAAATTAGGATTATTCTATTGATCAACTCACCAAAAGTAAAGTCCATTGCTCATTGGAAGGTTGCTTTGATAGTAGACAGACTGAATGGCATCCTTTGATATGTGAACATTCCTCTTTTGGTGGTAGATGTTGTTTTATTTTCATGTTCATCTTTTACCCATATCTGATTGTATCTTGAAAAACCATCAATAAGTGAAAACCTTTTAGTCCCTAATACAAATTGTATTATTTGGTCAATCTATGATAAAGGGTAATGGTATTTCAATGACGCTTTGTTTAAATTCTAGAAATCAATGCTAAGGTGGATATCTTAGTTCTTCTTCCTTACTGGTACTAAATTTTATACCCATGTAAAATGTTTGATTAGATATATAATCTTGGAATTTAGTGGCTTGAAAAGTTCTTGCTTCATTACTACTTCTATTTTAGGATTGATCGGCCCTTGCTTCTACATAAATGGTTTGATATTAGGTGTTAGATCTATAGTATGTTGAATAACACCAATTTCAAAAAGCCCCAAAGGTCTTAATACCTTTGGTCACATATCAATTTCAAAAAGTCCCAAAGGTCCTAATCCCTTTGGTCACATCTCAATTTCAAAAATCCCCAAAGGTCCTAATCCCTTTGGTCACATGTCAATTTCAAAAATCCCCAAAGGTCCTAATTCCTTTGGTCACATATCAATTTACAAAAATTCCCAAAGGTCCTAATCCCTTTGGTCACATATCAATTTTTAAAAATCCCCAAAGGTCCTAATCCCTTTGGTCACATCTCAATTTCAAAAAGCCCAAAATGTCCTAATCCCTTTGGTCACATCTCAATTTCCAAAAATCCCCAAAGGTCCTAATCCCTTTGGTCACATCTCAATTTCTAAAAAGCCCCAAAGGTCATAATCTCTTTGGTCATGTCAATTTCCAAAAAGCCCCAAAGATCCTAATCCCTTTGGTCACATACCAATTTCAAAACACCCCAAAGGTCCTAATTCCTTTGGTCACATATCAATTTACAAATCTCACCAAATTTCATCCACACATCAATTCCATCATAAAATCAGGTTTTGTAAAAACAAAAATCAGTTTGGACACATAATTTTTGTTTGCGACCACAAGTCATAAAAAGCACAATTCCACTTACAAAACATATCAAACTGGCCCAAATTTTTCCAAAAAAACCATCTTCATCATCTGAATCATAATTCCTAGCATACCACCAATTTTTGTGAAAATTGAGTCGATTTGAATCACTAAATTGAATTTTTTGTCCAAAAAGGTGCTAGATTAACCAACATGCCATTCAATTTTCTCTAATAAATTTTATTTTTTACAAAATCATCACAGTTCATCTGCACAACTTCAAAATTCACCAACATCACCATCCATCATCCATTTCTTCCCACATGTACCGAATTTCAAGTGAATCTTGTATATAGTGGTTTGTTCTATATACTTGGTGATTGCAACGATTTGTGTCCATGCAATTCAGTAAGATGAATGAATTACAATAAGAAAACTGGATCATCATCATAATTTCATATCTCCTAGTTCAAAAACACAATTAAATTTGGTTCCTCACATTTCAAGTGAAACCTTTGACAAAGATGAATCTTGCTAACAAGCTATCATTGATGGCCTAGTTCGTGGGGCTTGAAACATGGACAAAATCATAACTTTTCATCATCTCCTATTACACCAGTCTTCAAGGATGCAAGCTGGGTAAAGTGATTGAGCAACCATTTAGGGATTTCATGTAGGAATTGCTGCAATCATGAGTGGCCCCGAGGATAGACTATTTTTATTTTATTTTTGCATTTGCATACTTGCATATCAATGAGGCCATACGATGAAATTTATTCCAAATCATGTAGTCTGTTTAAGTTGGAGTGGTTCGACATCAGATTTCAAAAAGACCACTCAACATTGTTGGGATCAAGAACACACTTGAAGACACCACAACCTTGCTGTTAGGGTTTCGAAGAACCCTAAACCCTGTAAAATTGTATTAAAACTATTACAAAAATATCCTAATTTTAACAACGAAGTTTCTAAGCTCCCCCATTAATACAAGATCAATTCATTGTTGTGCAATTTTTATTCTTTTGTGTCTATTTTATTTAGCATTGCTTAGTGTTACATTTTTGTATTCAAAGTTATTATTATGGCTACCCCTCAAGTGACGAGTCGATGAGGAAAAGGACAAGTGATGAAAGTGACGAGTTGCTTGACCAAGATGAATAATTTGGCCAATTCAAAATGATTGCATATTTTTTATATTGCAAGTCCTATTACAAATATGATTTTAATTTTTAATAACAATTGTACATATCTATCCCATGGAGCAGTCTGTCTGCAATGGCCTTCTTAGGAAATCAAGATGATAACAATTCCATTTAAGCTTGTGCTGAATCACTATGTTCGATGATCTACTAAAAATGTCATAGAAGAAATGAAATGAACACTTCGTTCCCATGGGGCAGTCTAGCTACTATGGTCTTCTTTGGGATTGAAGTGAAGCATTTCAATTCAACATGACTAATTTACCCCTAATGGTCTTATGGTAATTTACTCATCTTGCTGGATTGCATGGAGCACAAGTCGCTGCAACCACCAAGTGTATAGGGTAAATAACTGGATACTAGGCGTATTTGAATTTTGATTTATGTGATGTTTTTGTTATTTTTGTAATTTTTGAGGATTATGGACCGGTAAATATTTTCTATTATCAATTTTGAATCTCCTCACGATGAGAATTTGGAGCATTTATTGCTACTTGCTTGTCGCGATTGTCAGCCACAACTAGTTTTAACAATTTTCTTAGTCACATTTGACAACAACGGTTGATGTTTGGACAATCTACACCCATGGTTGATAGTAGTGACTAAGGCCCAAATGAAAAGTATAAAAGTAAAATTAGGGTTTTTACTTTTCATTATTTCCTATTGATAGAGATTGACAATGAGAGCCTTGAGAAGAGAGAGAGAATCCTTGACACAGGACGTTGTTAAAACCACACTACCTTACACCATGGTAGACCAACCTGAGGTCTCAATTAGTGGCAGAGCCAAAGCTCCTAAGGTAGCATCTCGATCTCTCATGTGTGATTTGCACAGTTTAAAATGAACCACACTAATTAATGGCTTAAATGAACCCAATTAAACTTGTTGGTAATGAACCTCACCCTAGCTTAGAATTAGCTTTAGGATAGCTTAGAGGGGTGGGTTTTGAGTTTGGGTGTCTCTTTCGGGTGGGAAATAACCTCGAAAAGGGTCATTCCCATAGCTGTTGGTGACAACCGTGACTTCAAACTTGCTAATTGGAGGCTACAATTATCAGCTGCGGCTAAGTTCAAACACCAACAGTCAAAAAATTGACCGTTGGTGCTAGCCACAATTGACAAACATGACTACAACTAAGGTTGCAACTGTTGACAATGGCTAAGAAACTTTAGAAAATGTTAATTAATTTTTTGATTTTTTTGAATTTTTTCTTGATTTTTTTGAAATTTTGAAATGCTTTTTTTTTAATTTTAATTTTTAATTTTGAAGTGTTTTTTTTTTATTTTTTTGAAATTTGGAAGTAATTTTTGATTGGTTTTTCTTCCCTCTATACCTTGACTGCACGGGCATGGGATCATGAATTGCTACAGGCACTGCTACCTCAACTGAGCCATGTAGAACTAGATTGGTTTAGGGCTGTGGGCCTTGACTACGTCCTGAGATTACCCACCATCAGGGCAGACTAGGATTACATGACTACTTTAGCCCATTTCTAGGATGTGCAGACTAATACATTTCATCTTTTGACTGGGGAGATGATGGTGACACTAGAGGATGTGTAAAATTTTTTTAGGATTCCCATCGATGGATAGACCATCACTTCTTCGACTACCATAATGAAGAATGCTATCTTCTAGAGGGTATTCGGTGATAGGCATGACGAGGCACTTGAGAACATAGAGCATGATAGGGTACTTGTAGAGCACTAGTATAGAGTAGGTGTCTTTTCATGGTGTTAGGCTATGTTGATGCACATCATTTGAATGTAGTCCTGCTAGATACATCAGGAGTGAGGTTCCCTTAGAACCTCTTAGCTATAGTACAAGATCTACTCGAGAGCACGATAGATGATCCACTTATCCTATCATGGGGGAGTGCTCTCCTTGTGTAGCTCTACGATGAGCTCTATGACATCACACAATGGGTATGAGTGGGAGTAGGATGTAGTATCCTACTATATATATGGATATGGGATCACATATGGATAGACCATCCTGGAGGACTATCACTAGGTATTACTACATTGGTGCCTACCACACAGTACTATGGGGCTTGCTGGCCACAAGAATCGAAGACTTACCATAGAATATCTCACATGGGAGATATTAAGTATTACATGGATCGATTGATAAGGGTGTAGGCCAACCATATTATATGACATCCTTACCTAGACTGCCCAACATGGGAGGCGACCAACCGCTACTTGATATGGGCTAGGTGCGATCGTTGGATCATTGGGCGCAAGCCTGGTGTGTAGGAGTTTTTCCACTTCTCTCAGGTCACTAGATAGTTTGGGATACAATAGGATATCCCAAAGGAGCCAATCCTCTACCACCACCTTAAGGTGGAGACACAACTAGCGTGGCCTTAGGTTATATGATAGGATATTCCTATCTCAATTAATTCAACATGCAAATTTATACAAATAACTAAATGGCAAATCTCTCAACAACGAAAATAGCAAATGAAGAAATCAAATCAAATTATATTTTCCACTTAAGGAGGGTTGCATCCTCGCCTCTAGGAGGGCCAATTCTGTGTAGAATCATAAATGAATTTAGATGATAAAAGATAATGAAATAAATCAAATCTAAACTATATTAATAGTAATTCAATTAAATAATTCTTTGGAAGCATCAACATAGTCGACTAGCTATGTTAGGGTTGTAACATGGATTCCCTCCTTAGAAAGATTTACCCTCAAAGTTGGAAATGTCTAGAAAATACTTTTAGGTTCCCATGTAGCATCTTCTTCAGGTAGGTCCTACCATTTGATGAGGAATTCTTTGATGTGATGAGATCTCAGCATACGTGTTTGTAAAATTACTTCTGGTTGGAGATATATACGTCCTTCTTCATTGAGTACTGGTAATTTTGACTGAGGATGTACTTTTTGGATGATCACATTTTTGAGATAGGAAACATGAAATATTGGATGTATATGAGATGAGGGAGGAAGCTCTAGTTGATATGCCACTTCTCCAATGCGACACACTATCTTGTAAGGGCCATAAAATCATGGAGTCAACTTTTGAATGGTCTTGATATTCAATGATAATTGTTTGTAGGGTTGCAAATGTAGGAACACCATATCACCTATATTAAATTATCTTTATGAACGATGTGTATCTTGTTGCTGCTTCATATGATTTTGTGCTTGGACCAATTTGTCTTTGAGAATGTTGAGCATTGATTGTCGGTGTTGGAACCAATCATCTACTTGGGCCACTTTGGAAGAACCTGGAACATAATATACTATTGTTATATCTTAATGGAATAATGATATGAAGTGTTGTACCACCATTCTACCAAGGAAAGCCAATGACTCCATTGATATTGTTTATCCTAAATAAAACATCTTAGATAGGTACCCAAATATTTGTTAACTATCTCAGTTTGGCCATCTATTTGTGGTTGGTATGCAGATGGCATATTCAACTTGGTACCACTAAGATGAAATAATTCTTTCCAAAAATTGCTAATAAATATGGAATCACGATCACTTACAATATTTTTTGGCATTCAATGCAATTTGAAAATTGAATCCATAAATACCTTAGCCACTTTGCTTGCTAAAAATAAATTTTGTAAAGCATGAAAGTGAGCATATTTGGAGAGGACCACAAAAATTACTATTTTGCCTTCTAAGTTAGGAAGTCCTTCAATAAAATCCATTGAAATATGTTCCCATTGATGATCTGGAATAGGTAATGGTTGAAACAATCCTAGTGATTTGATTGTTTTGCCCTTATTGCATTGGTATACTTTGCATTCAACCACCCATTGTTTAACCTCTACTTTTAATCCTTTCCAATAAAAGGATTGTTTATTTGCATATATGTTTGCAAAAAACCTAAATATCCTACCGATGGAGAAGCATGCGATTTGTCCAGAATCTGAGATTTGATTGTAGAATTGTGTGGAATGTAAATACGATTCTTTCTTATTAAAACCTTGTCATCATAGGAAAAAAGAGGATGCTTGGATGAACCCAACAACAATTCCTGAATTATTTGAGCAGTTTCTGTATTTGACAACCATTCTTCTTGCAACTGAGAAATCCATTGGGAACATGGACCTAAAATAGCATTAATAACCACTTCATCTTCATATTTTGCAATAATGCATATGCTACCACGTTTTCTTTCCCTTTCTTATATTCGATAACAAAATCATATCCCAAAAATTTTGTTAACCACTTGTTTTTCTCTGGATAAGAAAATCATTGTTCTAGAAAATGCTTGAGACTACTATGATCGGTTTTAATAATAAAGCGACTACTGATTAAGTAGTATCTCCATTTCTCCACTACGTGTAGAATAGCCAATATTTCCTTCTCATATGTGGACCTTACCAAATTTTTTCCTGAAAGTTGATTACTTTCAAATGCCAAAGGGTGATCTTCCTACATTAGTATTACCCCAATACCTGTTCTTAAAGCATCACATTCAATCACGAATGGTTTGTAAAAATTCAAAGTTACCAAAACTCGAGTAGTATACATTGCTTCTTTGAGGGCCTCGAATGCTTGAGTGGCTTCTTTTGACCAATGCAAAGCATCATTTTTTGTAAGAACCATGAGAGGAGTTGCATTTTTTTCATAGTTACGCACAAAATTGCAATAGTAACCGATAAGACCCAAAAAACCATGAAGTTTCTTGATGGTTTTAGGTAGGGTCCAATCCTGAATTACCTTTATCTTATTAGGATCCACTTTAACACCTTCCTGAGAAACTATATGACCCAGGTACTCAACTTCATGAACACAAAAAGAGCATTTAGAGCGTTTGACAAACAATTTTTTCTTGAGTAGTATATGAATAACCCTTTCCACATGCATCATATAATCCTTCCATGTTTTACTATATATGAGTATGTCAGAAAAAGACTAGGACAAATTTGTGAAGGAATGGGTGAAACACATGGTTCATGAGAATTTGGAATGTGGATGGGACATTAGTGAGACCAAAAGGCATGACCAGGAATTCATAGTGACCTTCATGAGTACGAAAAGCTATTTTGGGAATGTCCTCTTTCCTAACTCTAATTTGGTGAAACCCAAAACGTAAGTCCAATTTTGTAAAAAAATTGCACCATGCTGTTCATATAGTAAATCATCAATAACAGGGATAGGAAATTTATACTTGATGGTGATTTTGTTAAGGGGACAAAAATCAAGACATATACACCAAGAACTATCTTTGTGATGGACCAAAACTACTAGTGAAGAATAGAGACTAGTGTTGTGACGGATGACTCCATGTTCTAAAATTTCTTGGACAATTTTCTCAATTTCTATTTTTTGAGGTTGGGAATATCAATAAGGATGGCCATTAGGAGGAAGGCTTCATAGGACAAGGTGTATTGCATGGTCATGAGATCTTTTGGGAGTTAGTCCTTTTGGTTCTTAGAAGACATCATCATAGTTAGCCACAATGGTTTGTAGATCTTCTGATTGAATCTCTAGAATATCTTGTGCTTTCTTTTCCATACAATTAATTTGAGCAATGAATCCATAACTACCTTTTCTTAATATTTTATCCATGCTGTGAGAACTTACTACCTTTTATGGAGGTGTTGGAATTCCTTGGAGGTGAATGGTATTTCTATTTTATTTCCATTCCACAAAGCACTGCTTGTAATTAAAACTGATCGTGTCCAATTGTTCTAACCATTCAACTCCCAAAATGACTTCTAAATTCCCTAAATTCATAACAAAGAGAGGTCCATGCCAAGTATAATTTTCTATTTGTTATAAAATTGAAGATGTTATACCGATACATTGAGAATTTCCTCCATTTGTAATTATAACTTGAAACTTATCTTTATTGGAGGAGTTAATGTGTAAGTTTAATACCTTGGCTATTTTTGTATCAATAAAATTATGAGTACTTCCTGAATCAATCAACACATTTACCTTCCTTTGTCGAATGAATCCTGATACATTGATTGTATGGTGAGCTGATAGTCCCATAAGAGCATGTACTAAAATTGCCATAGTGTCCTCTTCAACTATCGCCTCCCCATGTTAATGTTAAATTTGTTATTCTATTATGGGAGAGTCAGGTAAATTGATATCCATTATTTCCTCTTCATCTTCCTTGTCAACATATTCTATTTGAATTTTTTTTCTTGGTACACATGCTTGATATTTTGGATGGTGATTGTGATATTTAAAGTAGTAATATCTTGATGGTTGATCATTTCTATAGAAAGAGTTGTTGTGATATTGATGTCGACTATAGGAATCACGTCGAACAGATGTTCCATATTGCACCTTTTTCTCAATCAACTTGGCAACCTTTATATAGGTATCTAAAGTGTATGGATCTTGCAAGTCAACTTCAATTTGAATATTATCTTTCAACCCATTTCTAAAAGAGGATACCACCACATCAGATGGTAAGTTCCTTGCGTATGAAAGCAAACTAGTGAATTCCAAAATATATTCCCTTACTGATCTTGTTTGCTTAAGTGACAACAATCAAACCATGTAATAAGATGAAGATCACTCGTCAAATATATTGAGGAAAAGTGTGCTGAATTCATCCCATAAGATGGGATGCGCATGCTCACATTTTTGCCATGCAAACCATTGGTAAGATTCAATACCTAGTTTAGAGGAAGCAAAAGGAACTTTTTTGTGTTCGAAAATTTGGTATAATTCTAAAATACCTTCCATTTTAGCTAACCACCCATGTGGATAATTACCCTCAAAGGTGGGCATATCAATGCATGGGAAATTAACACCATTAGTACCTCTTTGTTATGGATAAAATTCCTTGCTATCTTGATCCTCATTTTTCCTTTGTCTATGGAAGCAATTTGGGGCAACACCAGTAGGATCTCTTGGTTGTTGATAAACTTCATCTCTATCCTGATCCTCATTATTCCTCTGTCTATGGAAGTGATTTGGGGCAACACCAATAGGACCTCTTGGTTGTTCATAAACCTCGTATCTATCCTGATCCTCATTATTCCTCTGTCTATGGAAGAAATTTGGGGTAAGAGGGGTTGTTTGATTTTGGTTGGTCATTAGATGTGTCAAAATTATTAGTCTCACAATGACACTAAGAGGGGGGGTGAATCAGTGTAGCTATTTAAAACTTAAATCTTAAACTCTTAAAGCTGAAACAATGAGAACTTAAAACAAATAAAGCAAATGTAACAAGAGAGCATCACACAACACACGAAGTAACGAGGTTCACCAATTTGGCTACTCCTCAAAAATGACTGCTTGGACTCCCATCCAAATCCAGCCTTTGCAAAATACCAATTTTACAATCAATTTACCAACACCCATTGGAAGGAGCACCAACCCCTAATTTATTTGTGCCAACAGAAAGGAGCACCAACCCCTAATTTATCTGCACCAATAGAAAGGAGCACCAACCCCTAATTTATCTGCACCAATAGAAAGGAGCACCAACCCCTGATTTACCAGCACCAACTGGAAGGAGCACCAACCCCTGATGCCAAGCACCAACTTGGACTTCAATTTTGAAACTTGAAGATTGACATATAAATGCCTTCACTTTTACAAGACTCTGATTGGTCTATTGCTTACTCAACATCTCTCACGTAGCACACCCTTCTTGCTTGCCTCTCGCTCTCTTCTCGTGCTCCTCTCATGCTCCTATCATGCACTTCGCAAGATCCAATCATCAACCTAAATTCTTCGAGCAACACTCCTTTTATAACCATCCTTTCTCTTCGTAACTCCAGTTGTAACTCCTTTTATATATATAGAGTAGGCATTTTGTCAAACACGTTACATGTAGAGAATTAACACCATATTATCCTACCATGACTGTTCGTCTTCTCGGTCATGACTGTTCGTTCTGACTTTAGTTCACTGTTCTTATTTTAGCTGCATGATTTTCTTTGTAACTGCACCTATAACTGTCGTCCTGACTTCAGTTAACTCTTAATATTTTAGCTGCATGATTTTCTTCTGCAACGGCCCCTGTAACTATCATATAACTATCACATATCTTATTTCGGCTGGGTTCTCTTCTTAGCTTGTGCCAAAGTGACCTGTCGCAAAATCGTGACACTTCTGCCTCTTTGTCCTCTTCTCGGATTTCACTCGCAAAAACACATGTCATGATATCGTGACACTTTTGCCTCCTTGCTTCTTTTCTTGGCTTGTACCCGCAAAAACACATGTCACGATATCGCGACACTTTCGCCTCCTTGCTACTTTTCGTGGCTTGTACCCGCAAAAACACATGTCGCGATATCACGACACTTTCACCTCCTTGCTACTTTTCTTGGCTTGTACCTGCAAAAACACATGTCGCGATATAACTACCCTTTCGCCTCCTTGCTACTTTTCTTGACTTGTAGCTGCGAAAACACATGTCACGATATCGCGACACTTTCGCCTCCTTGCTACTTTTCTTGGCTTGTACCTGCGAAAACATAACATGTCACGATATCATGACACTTTTGCCTCCATACTCTTCCTCTTTACTTTTGTCGCGATATCGTGACACTTTTGCCTTCTTACTTTCTCTCTCCTCCTTTAGTCACGAAAATGCGACATGTCACGAAATCGTGACACTTTTTCTCCTTTGCTCTTTCTCTTGCCTTCGGGTCGTGAAAACGTGACATGTTGCGATATCACGACACTTTTTCTCCTTTGCTCTTTCTCTTGCCTTCGGGTCACAAAAACGTGACATGTCGCGATATCGTGACACTTTTGCTTCTCTTCCTGCCTGGCCTTTTCGAGTCATGAAAATGCGACCTGTTGCGATATCGCGATACTTTTGTTTCTCTGCCAGCTTGCCCTTCTTGAGTCACGAAATTGCGACATGTCGCGATATCGTGACACTTTTTCTTTCTCCGCCTAGCTGCCCTTTTTAAGTCGCGAAAATGCGACATGTCGCGATATCACGACACTTTTTCTTCCATACTATCTCTCTTGCAATATGTCACGAAATCGCAACACTTTTTCTTCTGTACAACCTTTCTTGCAATATGTCGCGAAATCGTGACACTTTTTCTACTTGCCTTTTTCTCTTCCAACATGTTGCGAAATTGCGACACTTTTTCTTGCTTGCACTTTCTCTTCGAACATGTCGCGAAATCGTGATAGTTTTTCTTTCTTCTCAACATGTCGCGATATTGCGACACTTTTTCTTTCTCTCTCTTTCTCTTTGCATCGGACCGCAAAAATGCTACATGTCACGAAATCGCGACACTTTTTCTCCTTGCATTTTCTCCTCTCTTCTGGCCGTGAAAATGCAACATGTCGCAAAATCATGACACTTTTTCTTATTGCATTTTCTCTTCTCTTCTGGCCACGAAAATGCAACATGTTGCGATATCGCGACACTTTTTTCCTTTTGCTTTTTCACTTCTCTTTTGCATGTGGGAAACTTTGGTCTTCTTGGACAACCTGTAGCAACTTCTCCCAAACATCAAAAACATCCTCATAAGTATTTAACATCACTGTACATACTCTGAGTAACCTATGAACTCTTGTCCACTGTATCAACCGATCTATCTGACTATGTTGACAACAATGACAATACTGTCGCTGCACCTTGCTCAACAAAAATTGGAATCAAATTTTTTATGCCCTCTAGTAATTGGGTGATACAATTTTGCACATTTTGGCTATTTGCATTGGGGTTTGTGATGAGGCCAAAAATTGCCTCATTCATGGACTATTTTGGATTTATCATAAACTAATTTATAAACCTTGTGCTATTTTTTTTAGCTAATCTAGATGACTGAATGCATTATATATTAATATTTACATGCTTAAATGTTTAGGAGCATAATACTTTGTTTTGACCATTTTTTGCATTTATTTGCACTATTTCAGTTGATTTACTTAGTAAATAAAAGTGTATTTGAAGTATATAGTAATGTGTGCTGATGTGTATCCCATTATGGTGGCATTTCAAATAGTTTTCTTGCTTTCTAATTAGTTTTAATCACAAAAAGGTTTCCAACTTCTATGACCGTGTAGAAAATCTAAAACATAGAATTTTAACCATACAAATTCTAGCCAGCTATCCGTAAATAGAATGGCTTGGAATTTATCAACTACATTGTGTAAAAGCTGTTGGATTTATCTTCTAAGGACTTAGGGAGACTACCTAGCTAGTCAAAAGCTGCTTTCTTGGGTATTTGATGTATGGATAAGCGTCAAGTCGTTGCACTACCATATATTCTAGAGCAGCTCCATAATGAGTGGAGAAGGATCAGTTCTAGTAAAAAAGGTGAACACAACGTCCAATAAGGTAGAAAATGTATAGTTGGAAATGGATACATGTGTATTGGATGTTTTTTAATCTTTTCCAACTCATTTCCACCATTGGAGGATGCACAAAAAGGAATAATGAACGATGCTGCAACATAACAGTTCCCTAAATTTGAGGAAGACGACTTCAAAACAGATGTTGAATCACTGAAAAATAGCAATAGAATGGATTGTAAGCATTAGCACATGTAATAGATTATTATAAATAATAATATCCCTTATTGGTTGAGCTAAGAAGAAATAGACATAGAGCAAATAGCTGATAGGAAGTAGAAACTGTAGCAAAACTACAATTTAGTAGGATTCTCCTGCAATATTGTAATGTTATGTGACAGTCAATAAAAAGTGTAGTCTTTCTATTCATTTTATATTTGAAGAGTACATGTGATCATTGAGTAGTTAGCAACATCTTTTCACCTTCTTTTGGATAAGGGAGAAAGGGCCAATTCCAAGCCTAGAAGGACTAATTGCTGACATGTTTTTTTGTGAACTTTGCTATAGCAGAAAGCTTGGCAGTTTATATTTCTTGTTTACTAACTTGTGTTTGCTATAAGTGCATGTAATAAAGGTGTGTCAGCTGACCAAATAACATAAGTTTGTATCTATGGTTTGGAATTTGTAACATTCATGATTTTTCCCTGTTTTTAGCAGTTGTTTCCAACTTTCCAAACATTTGTATTTTGCTGATTGGTCACTGTAGTAGAAGCTTGATAACCTTTTGCAATAGGATACTATTGGCTTGTGTGTGTTCATTTTTTGAAATATTTTCATTCCTATCATTTTAATTATGAAAATGTAATCAGATTTCATTTCTGTAACCTTTTCATTTATGTAATTTCAATTTTGCAAGCGTAATTAGAATTCAATGTCAGTTCATGCTAGTAAATTAGTTTCATAGGATTAAAAGTGATACAAAAATACCCAAGCTAACTTGTCCCACCAATAAAGCTTATTTTTTGAATGAGCTAATTTTCAAGCTACCTATATCTTCTATCGTATATAGCCTTGGACACCGCCCTAGATTGACAAAACTTAAGGATTAAATGATGTGATTTACGACACTCATCAATTTGCTATTTTCTCATGTGTGATATTCTAATGGGAAGAGGTAGGATAAGTAATGGAGGCTATGGTGTTAAGAATTGGATGATCAGGATCAAAACTATTAATGCATAAAAGAGAGTTGTATTGTGTACCTTTGATTCTAGGAGGTCTTTATGGTGATCTTAGGAGCCCTTCATTTGGATTATCAAAGCTTGATAATAAAGATTTTGGTCCTTTGGTCCACCTTCCACTTATGCACTTGTCAATAAGTCTTGCTTAACAAATTTTACCTTCGATTTTTGAAAATTTTTGGTTAAATTTGGCAAAAAAATTGTTTGGTTTTCCGATCCAACTGTCGCTCCAACTGCGATGTGGATTTGAATTTTATTTTCAACAACTCACTCTAAATTTAAATCTTCCAACGGCTAATTTACTCAATGGATAGTATTTTCATTAATGGATATAGATCCATGACTCCACACGATACACTAATTTAGACAACCAGAGAAGAATACCCAATGACTAGATGATAGAAACTGATACGGATGCCAAGGACAACCCAATTAGACGATTAGGAGAGAAGACCCAATGGCTAGATGATAGAAACTGACATGGATGCCAAGGACAAATGAGATGTGTGGATGATTGAAACTGACACAAATGCAAAAGATAATGACCAAAATTGACACAAATTCTAAGGACAACCGAGATGCATAGATGATCAAAACTGACATGGATCCCAAGGACAACAACTAAAATTGACATAAACACCATGTAAAATCAGGATGCATGGATAACCAAAACTAACACGGATTCCAAAGACAACCAAGACAAGTAGGAGAAAAGAAACTGGACACCGAGAGTGAGACACAAGATGACTTGCGATGCAAGAGAGAGACCACTAGACATCGATATCGAGGATACAATAGACAGTGAGGACACAAGGCAACACTGTAGACCATAACAAGAACACAAGGTGATGACACTAACCAACCACAAAATAACTACACAAAGGACACGTCAGACACATTCATGCGAGTAAGGGAACGACTATATAATCAAAGTCACAACCAAGTGGGAGCGTTTAGTTATTTTTAAACCCCACGATGACCATAACACAACATGTATGGGATAAATGATTGAGAAAAAATAAAATATTAAAATTTTGGTACCTTAGGTTATATGCCAATAATTTATTTTGTTGCCTCTTTTGATTGGACGTCCTCCAGCGAGTGAAATTCAGTGATTTCCTCAAGAATTTATGTATGGATCATGATGTTTTCAATGATTGGTATGCCAAATACCCCCTCGAAGGTGAAAACCAAATCATTGGTTGTTTGTTCATCTACGGGTGCAGCATTTCTACTGCTATTTGTTGTCCACAAACTCACCAGCTGTAACTGATACACCGTAGTGAGAAAAAATATTTTCCCTTGTAATCCCTTGTCAAAAACCGACCGACTAGCGGTAATGAGATCACGCAAATTATGGTATATTTTCTTTGTTCTTCGCTGGACCGAATTAATGGTCATGTTATGATGTTGTTTACACTGAATATCACATTGGCACAATTGGAATTAATTACTACTATTAAGAATGACAGCTTCAAAGAGCACTTGAGTATCATTGTAGAATACGCCAAACGAATGTGATGTTTAATAAATGACCAAAGAGCACCCACCATACCCTCTCAAAACCTAGAAATATGATACCACTTAATAGGATATTCCTATCTCAATTAGTTCAACATGCAGATTTATACAAATAACTAAATGACAAAAAATCTCTCAACAATGGAAATAAAAAATGAAGAAATCAACTCAAATTATATTCGCCACTTAAGGAGGGCTGCATCCTTGCCTCTAGGAGGGCCAAGTTTGTGCAAAATCACAAATAAATTTAGATGATAAAAGATAATGAAATAAATCAAATCTAAACTATATTAATAGTAAATCAATTAAATCATTCTTTGGAAGCATCAACATAGCCGACTAGCTCTGTTAGGGTTGTAACATTATATCACTGACGGAGGATGATGATGCCATAGAGGACATAGGGACTACAGATGTTGGGACTACTCGAGAGTATAATGCATGGTGGACCACTAGGCTATGGTAGGGTGGTAGTCCCCTCAGAAGATCCAGGGATGGTGAGGCTATAGAGGCAATGTTTGATGAACCACATGGGTGACGACTTCACCAGAGGATAGAAGGTGAGTGGGGAAAAGTGGCTGCTCTAAAGGAAAAGGCATGAGATGAGGAGGAGGGCAAGGAGGATCCTGATGATGAGGTGTATTAGCTATGGGTCCAGATACATGGCCTAAAAATACAGTTGCAGGTACCTCAATGGTAGATCCTAGAGAGGTATACCTCTATAGCTACCTTGCAGGGTCATATGAGTGCACTCCAGGCACAAATTATAGTAGGGTATACTCAGTGGTAGGGATATCAAGAGGAGAGGGCTGTTCTTCAAGCACAGGTTGACACGACCACCATGAAGATAGAGAAGATCATCACACAATGAGATATTTTACAGGTACACCTGGATCTCTAAACTATAGAGCAAGATACACTTAGGATGATGATATGGATTCCTTCTAATTCTTAGGCTACACCATCTACTCCAGCTACTCCAGGACCATTAGGGTTGGATTTCGAGGCAGATATCAAACACGTGAGGGGACTCTTAGATGATGCTACAACTCAGATATCTACAAATTTTGGATACATTGTATCACTGTAGGGTCAGGTTAGGATGTTGGGTGGCACTCCTCGAGAGTGATCTATGGTAGGGGGATCCCACCAAAGTAGGCAGAGTGAGTCAGGGTAATCATCAGTATAGTCGAGCCATAGATCAGGGGCCTGATTAGAGAGGTCAACATGCACTAGCTCCAACCAACCTCGTAGAGAGGGCAGAGAGGGGGAATATGAATCAGGTGGTACATACCACTCATGATTATTTGTTGATGATGTTGTATCATTTTTACGTGTAAGGTCTGAGGACCTACACTATTGTAGCCTACGGGCATTATGTATCTTGATGTACATATGACACTTTTACACATATTTATATGATATTCCAGTTTCATTATGGTTCATTATGTGTATCTTGTTATTGTTTTATGTTTATGTGATGCAAATGTATGCAATGCTTATCTGATGTATTGATCTATTCTATATGGATGCGATGTACTGATGACATGCACTAGCTAGATGATAGATGTATGCATAGATGCTATGATATATATGTATGGATGCATTATGATGATGGGTACATATATGGATGCACTACTTATTGTTAAATGCATGTTTAATTTATTTTCAATTGTTTATGCACTTAATTTATGTGATATGATATGGTATGATACATGATGTGTAATGTAATGCATTAATTACATGATGAGTGAACTAATGCAAATGGACATGTATGTTTTAATCACTTAAAATATAAGGAATGATTCTAATATGTGTTTAACAAACTAATGTATGACACCACATAATGTATAAAAATCATGAATGTAAATGATAACTCTTATCATAAGAATTAATCATTTAAACACCCATATGTGAGATGAGATGATTTTGATATGTAATGATGTATGAGATGAAAATATTTGTTGCTATGAGATATTTTTGAGGTTTTCCATGAGACTAAAACACCCTAGTTGATTAATCAAAAGCTATATAATGACTATATAAAAATCCTAAAATATAAATTTTTTTGTCATGAAGACCAAGATATTCATTATCATTGTGTGTGCAAATGAATATATTAGATGAAACATAAGACTACCTCATTTCTAGGCAGGATTCATTTAGCCCATTGCTATAATGAGAATCACCAAATGTTCATCATGATTCTAAGTTTGGATGTAGTTGGACTAGACCACTAGGTAATACAAACCACCTTGCTTAAAACTACCCCAATTACAGGCGTGATTCATTCAACCCTTTGTTGTATTGGGAATCACTCAATGGCTTTGAGTATTGAACATTCTAGGAATTCAAGCTCTCCATCCCTTCTTTTATTCACATTTATTAGGATACCTGCTCATGCTTAGTGAAGAAAATCACTATTTATTTTGCATTTTTTTTTGAACAAGGGATTTTGGTTATTTTGATGCAAGCAAGGGATTTCATTGGGTATGGGGGAGCTTGTCCTTTTGTCAATGATCAACACCCTAGACCATGTGCATCACAAGATGAGCAAGTAAAACATTTCACTTAAGGTGACTAGGACCACTTTGTAGTGTTCATGTTTCCTTGTCTAGACTAGGATTGTTAATGTTTAAAATTTTATGGGATTTTGATATATGCTAGGTGCTATCAAAACTAGACCTCATCTACAAAAGCAAAGATAGATTTCTACAAAATCTTAGAAGATCACTAGGTATGGCTAAATTACCAAAAACCCTAGTATATTCCTTATAGCAACAAAGGGTGTTGTGTTGAAAACACAATTACTCACAAGGATGATGGATGATGATGAATAAATGCATAATTAAGATACAAACATGGTTTCGTTTGTAAGGTTGTAAACACATCCTATCCTAATGCAAATGCAATGGATGAAAATACCTAAATGCAATGCAATTAAGTGAATGCATATGCGAGATGAAAATGCATGATGTAAATGTTTTTGTATTTTTTAAGTTTTACAATGTTTTTTTGAATTTTATTGCTATTTAATTTGTTTGAATTTTTGATGTTTTCAATTGTTTTTGAAATTTTGATTTTTTTGAATATTTTTGAATTTTTGATTGTTTTAATTTTTTTTGAATTATTTTTTAATTTTATGTGTGAAATGCCTTAAGATGAAGAATGTTGAGAGGTTTAGGCTCTTCAAAACCTTCAAATGATGTTAGGTGGTAAGTTCCTAGAACTATCTTCTCTAAGATGATAAATGGACCTAACCAGTTGGCTGCAAATTTGTCTTGTAGGTGCGGTGGCAGGTTTGAGTTATGTTGGTTATATTTTAGCACAATATCCCCAATTTTAAAGTCTCTTAGGTGGAATTTATTAGTGTAAGTATGTTTTAGGCATTCCTCGTAAACTTGGAGATGCTCAAGGGCATTCACACGATGTTCATCAAGAAGTGTCAATTGGTCAAGGCAAACTTGTCGCACAATGTCATCATCGATGAACTCTTTCAATGAGACGCGCAAGGTTGGAATTTCCAATTCCAAGGGCATAATGGCCTCAGTGTCATATAATAGTGAAAATGAGGTTTCCCTAGTGGGCATTCGTATACTAGTTCTATAAGCCCATAATGCAAGGGGTAGTTGGATATGCCAATCTTTGTGGTTTTATTGAACAATCTTCTTTAATATTGCTACCACTATCTTGTTAGAAGATTCTACTTGCTCATTTTCTTACGGATAATATGGAGTCACAAAATTGTGTTGGATATTATACTTGGAAGTTAAATACCTTACAGTTTTATTTTTTGAATGATGTTCCATTATTCGATATTATTTTCGATGGGATCCCAAAATGACATATGATATTATGGAATATGAACTCTGCAATACATGCTCCTATCATTGTTGTTAAAGTGATTGCTTCCACATATTTAGTAAAGTAATCAATGGTTGTTATAATAAATGTGTGTTGGCTCGATGATGGGGAGAGATCTTACCAATTAGATCCAAATCCCATTGAGCCAATATCCAAGTCGCTTGGATGGTCTATAAGACCTACGATGGCAGGTGCGTAATATTAGCATGATACTGATATTTGATGCACTTCCTGACATACACTGTGAAATCCTTCTCCATAGTGGACCAATAATAGCCCATTCAAAGGATGCGCATGACGATGGCCATGCTACTAAAATGGCCATTGCATGTACCATCATGAGCTTGTGAGATTAACCAAGTTGATTCTTGGGGCTCAAGGCAACGAAAGAGAATTCCATCATAGTTACGATGATACAAGATGTCTCCTAGCAAGACATATTTAATCACTTTCTATTTAGATGCTATTTTTTTGGTATGCGATAATCCTTATGGGATTATTCTAAGTTTAAGGAAATCATGTAATTGCAACATCCAATTCTTGATAAGTAACAACTTCAACTAACTGAATGACATGTTTCTGCTATAGCTCGACTTGTACAAAAGTTGATTGGAAAATAACCTTATAAAGAATAGTGGTACCATTCTCTACAGGACCCTATGAAAGCAAGGATCCCCAAGGCACATTATTTAGAAAATCTATAGCCTTGTAGAACCATTCATGGGTTGGTTTTGTCTGATCATGTGGATTTATTCTTGATTTTTTTGTACCTCACGTCATATTGTAAATTGTGATAATTTTTTCACTTGAATGGCAGTGAAGTCAGTAGACAAATTCTGAGGTATTAAATATCCCAAATATGACTGTTAGCGTACTATAATTTCTATTTTAATTAGACTATTTTGTCTAATTAGTTTGGCTGGTATATTGTTATACCTGCATCCTATTGAGATGCACCCAACCCGGGCTAATCCAGGAATGCAGTTGTGCCTACTGTATTATTTAAACTCCCCTGCAATAATTCAAAGATGTTCATTTTTTTTAACATGGCATCAGAGCCAGATTGCTATGGCAATTTTTTTTGTAGGGAAGCGTGAGGAGAGAAGGCTGGAGGCGGAAGCTGTTTGCTGGGAGAAGGTTGCTGTGCAGTGCGAGTATTTTTATTTTTAAATTTTTTTGTGACGTGATTGTTTTTAATCACGCCATCGCATGATTAATTTAAAAAAAAATAATAATAATTTTTGTCACGCGTAGACGCGCGACAGTCGTCGCGCATCCACGCGCGACTGAGGGAGGGGAGGATCCCCCCCCGCTACGGCTGGAACGCAGCGCGCAGGCTCGCACAAGCCCCCCCCGATGGAACGCAACCGCGCGCAGCGCGACGTGCGTCCACCCCTCCCCCTAGCCCCCCACCCCCCTCGCAGCGGACATTAGTTCGCCGTTGCCCCCCCCGCTGGGACGCAGCCACGCGCAGCGCTGTCCCCGCGCGCGCGTGCGACGTCCAACGTGAAGCGGACGTCAGTCCGCCACTGCCCCCCCCGCAGGGACACAGCCGCGCGTAGTGCTGTCCCCGCGTGCGACTTCCAGCACGAAGCGGACGTCAGTCCGTCGTAGCCCCCCCCACTGACGCGTAGACCTGGCGCACGGTTTTTTTATTAAAAAAAAAAAACAGAGACGTGCGCAACAGCGGACTATCAGAGGAGGCTGCTGTGGAGGTGGCAGAGGCAGCCACAGAGGGCTCGGGCAGACTGAGGAGGGATATACGAGGGGGCTCCACTGATCCTTTCGGATCAGCCCGCTGGCTCACGTGGTCGTGAGCCGTGCGGTAAGGCTCTGGGAGCCTGCAGGTCGGGGGTTCAAATCCCGTCGACTTCCCCCCTTTCAAAGGTATAATTTTTTTTTTCAAAGTTTTTTTTAAATTATTATTTTTTAGTTAAAATTTTTAATTTTAATTTATTTTTTATAGTTTTAAAACTTTATAAATTAAAATTTAATTTTAATTTATTTTTTCATAAGTTTTTAAAACTATATAAATTAAAATTATTTATTTTAACTTTAAATACATAATAATTATTAAAATGCTTTGTTAAAAAGAATTCTTTTTAGGGGGATATTTTTTTCAAAAAATCAAAGGGGGAATGTGAGTAATTTTCTGAAAAAGGAATTTGGCAAATTGTAAAAGGTGCATTTTCGGCTGCGCCCGACACCTTGTGGGCATTTTTTTTGTTGTATGTTGCATATTTCATTTTTGCACTATAACATTAAAAATTAAAAGAAAATTACACTCCCTAAGTCCCCAAAATAATTAAAACCCATCCGTGCAATTTATTGCACTGCAGTGTTCGGTATTTGTGATACCTTTGGCCAGCACTTACAGGTAAAGCTGTCGTGATTGCGCTACTGTATCCACCGCCTAATATAGCTGCTACAATGACGTCTGAGCTTGTTCTCTATAAATCGTCGGGGAGAGATAAGTTTGCCATTTTTGTATTTTTTTACTCCATCCACTACCCTTAATCACTCTTGTGTTTAGGCGTAAATCCTGACAAAGTATTCTTCATAGTGTTTAGGGGAAGTTACGCCCCACGCATGAGAAGAATCTTCTATGGTAGGTGCCATCAACAAGGCGATTCCCTTTCAGTACTGCTTATGTTCCACGTATCGTATGATCTCTAAAACTCACCTATAGTCTCCCTCACGTAAGGGCGGGTGATTTTTGTTGATATTTATAAATACCTATAGTTTCCCTCATGTAAGGGCGGGTATTTTGTACGGTATAACGGCCTAGAAAAAGGTATATCGAAAGGGGGACCAATTGGTGTTATAAGTTACCTTCACTATGGCCGTTGTTGCAAAGTTGATGATTGATCCGCATCAGTTATTGAAAGGTCCAAATTATACACCATGGAAACATAAGATGAAGACAATTCTCCAAATGGAAGATTTATGGGATATTGTTACTGGAGTAACATCTAGGCCTTCATCAGCATCAGGATCCACAACTCCTTCTGCTGATCAGATAACTTTTGACAAGAAAGACAGTCGAGCAAAGGTGCTCATTTTGTTTGCTGTTTCAGATGAAGTGCAACCTCATATAGCTGACAAAGCAAGTGGTAAAGAGGCATGAGATGCCCTTAGAACCATCTATGAGGGAAAGAATGATTCCACCATTCAACATCTTCAACAACAACTTCATAATCTGAGTTTGAGACAGGGTGAAACAGTTGAACTCTTTCTATGCAGAGTGTTTGAATTGAAAGAGAAATTGAATTCTTTGGGAGATTCTGTGGACGAAAAGCTTCTCGTTTCAATTGTGATGAGAGCTTTACCTTCTTCATTTGATATGTTTATCACCTCCATCCAAGTGTCTCAACGACAAATTACCTACATCGAGTTGGTCAATCTGCTTCAACAACAGGAGGCACGCCAACTTCACAAGGATGATTCTTCCAATACAGCCCTATACACCAACAGGCAGGGTTCTAGGAAGAAAGGTAATGGGAAAAAAGGAGGCAACTTTTAGAAAGGAGGAAATTCTCAACAGGACATGAAAGGAAAAGGAAAACAACCTCAACAGAAGAAGAGGTGGTGCAAGATCTGTGAGAAAGACAACCATGACACCAACAGGTGTTGGCATAAGAACAAGCAAAAAGGCCAAAAAAACCACAAAATAAAAACAAACAACCCCAGGTGAATGTTGTCGTTGAAGAATCCGACTCGGATTCCGAATGGGCACACAAGGTGCTCATGACTACCACAGATTCCAAACAGAGGGATCTTGTTTGGTATGTTGATTCTGGAGCTAGCAAACATATGACTGGAAACATATCGTGGTTTGAATCATTCGTGGCCAAAGAGGGCAAACCTGTCACCATTGTTGATGATAAAACCTACAGGGTTCGGGGAGAGGGTACAGTTTCAGTCACTCTTCCTGATGGCAAGTGTCAGATTGACAAAGTCCTCTATGTTTTGGGATTGGCTAACAATTTGTTATCAGTCACACAAATCTTGGATAGAAATATGGTTGTCAACTTTCGTGTTGAGAATGGCAAGAAGTGTTGTACTATTACCAGGAAGGGTAAGCAGATTGCAACAACTTCATATAAGCACGACTTATTTGCCCTAGATTCTATCTCTACTCCACATGTTGCCATGTGATGAGGCCTAGAAATGCCTCAATCATAACATGTTTTGTACACTAAAAATGCCTATAAACTCTTATGTTTTATCTGATATGTTAGTTAAGTTGATTTAATATGTTGTATATTAACCATTTTGCATGATCAATGTATTTGAGATATTATATGCTGATTTTATAGCTTTTTGCATAGTTTTGTGTTATTTTTGTTATGATTTGCTACAATGAGATATGCTTAGAATAATAATAGCATTTCACTAATCATATTCTGATTTGTTTCAAGCATTTACTTCATCTAAATCGGCAACAGTGCAAGCAAACTATTGTTTGTGCAGCAAAAATTGGTCTTTCCCATATAAATTCCGACCAATTTGTCCATAAATAGCAAGGCATGGAATTCACATGAGGAAAGGGATGAAGACCATTAGAATTTGATCTTAGGAGATAACCCACCTAAGAGATGCAGAAGAAACCAATGGAAAACATACATTTGTTCATTCCGAAGCATCTTCGGAATGAACAGATATCTTCAAAATGAAGAAAACACAGCATCTTCGGAATGAGCGGATCTTCGGAATGAAGAAAGCAACGTCTTCGAAATGAGTGGATCTTCGGAATGAAGCATGTAGTATCTTTGGAATGAGCGATCTTCGGAATGAGAATACAATATCTTCGGAATGAGCGATCTTCGGAATGAAAACTGCACTGTCTTCGAAATGAAGCCACTTATCTTCGGAATGAAGAACAGAATGTGTTTTTGACCTTTTTGACCGATTTTTGAAGATGGAAAAAGGGAGATAAAGGTTGAAAAAATTAAAGAGAAATATCCTCCATCTGTATTTGCTGTCATTTCCGACCAAATCCATCATTAAGGGAAAGATCAGGTTTTAGTCCTCTTCTAGGATAAAACCAGAATTTGTTGCAGCATTTTAGGATTAGATCTTTTGAGATATTATTTGTTTGTAATCAGATCATAGGATAGCTATAAATATTGCTCCCGTTCAGGTTGAGCTATAGAGTAAGGGGGTAGAGAAGTAGCAGAAGATAGAATATAGAGAAAGCTAGCAGAAAATACAGAGTATAACTAGAAATTGACTGTTACAGTCCTGTAACAGTTTTTCAGCAGAATTCTTGTAATCATGTATTTTGATCAATAAAGTGCACCAGTTCTATTTCAAATTACTTGTAAATGAGTGTGATTAAGATTTATAAAGAGAGAGAGACTTACACCTTCTTCTGGACAAAGAGGCTGGCCACTTCCAGACTTAGGAGGAGGACTAACAGAACAGGTTTTTATTCTGATTTTGCTACAGCAGAATGAGTTGCAGAACTTGTTATGTAAATTGCTTGTGAATAGTTGACAATATTTGCAGTATTAGTTTATTTATGCTAAGATAAATCTTGGGCTTAATGTTTTAGTTGCAATCTTACTTTCAGCCAAGCTTTCACTTTATTTTTAGATTGTTATTTTTAGCATTTACTGTTTTTTAGCAATTTCTTGCATTTTTATGTTTTGCTGTCAAAATCTAAATAGAGGATTGACAACCTTCTGTTATAGAATTTTGATAGTTTTTATTTCCACATTAGATCTAGAATTTCATTACTACAAAAGTAATTAGATTTCCTTTCTGCAATTAGAATCAGACTTTCAATTCTGCAACTGTTAATTCTGCAATATAATTAGGTCTTATTCTGCAATTGTAATTAGGACTTCATTTCTGTAGTTAGTGATTAGTTTCAAATTCTGCAACTTAGATTAAGATTTAATTTATGCAATTTAGAGATAGGAATGTTCCAAAACCCCCCATCAAACCGATTCCACCAATAAAGACTTGTTGCCCTAGATTGACCTAAGTTATAGCTGTTTCACTTCTTCTTTCGTAGATAGCCTTGTACACTGCCCTGGATTGATAGATTCTTTGAGAATTAATGATGGTATAACGACTATGCATCATTTTGGCACCATTTTCGGGGATATAGTGTTGCCAGAAGAAAACAAATAGTCCAATAGCTGTAATCAGACTAAACTGTGAACATTCAGGTTAAAATCTGAATATAACAACAGAGTAAGATAACAACTATTGACTTAATTTATGTCATTTAGGAGTAAACATGAATGAGTAAGTCTAGGGAGACCCCAAAGGATCCCTGGCTTGTCCCATTAAGGAGATCTTCATGCCTAAGGGGTGAATCACCTGTGTTTGAACTACCTGAAAGACTGATAGAAAAATCACCAGTCTCACCATCAGTAGAACATTTTGAGAAAGAAAAATCACCAATTGTATCAACATAATATCTTAAGGAAGATAATTCATTAGAATCATCAATAGAAAAGCTTGGACCTCTTGAGAGAAAAATTTGGGAAGCTTTAACTTCTCCTAGGAAATAAGAAACTATGACAGGCAATGTAGATGGCCAGCATGGCTATGTTCATAATGAAAGGGATGATCAAGATATACTCCAACCATCCAGAAAATTTGAATATCCTATTCATATGAATCCAACACAAAACTCTCCCTTGAAGACCATTTCACCTTCAGTACTTTCCACCTTCCGAGGTGTTGTATCTGAAGATCCTGACCAATTTTTGTTTGAATTCAAGGTAGTGTGTCAGACTTATGATTATATAAATGACAATCAAAAACTTAAGGTTTTTCCCTCAACTCTCAAGGATTCAGCATTACGCTGGTTCATGAGCTTAGAGCCAAATTCCATAAGAACCTGGGATCAAATGGAGACTGTCTTTTTAGACAAATATCAGGAATACTGCCATGTAAGGAATAGAAAGGATGAGTTATTTAGAATCAAGCAGGAAGATGATGAGACCTTGGAAGATTACCTTGATAGGTTCTCCTTTGTTCAAAGGAGATGTGGACTAGTAGAACCAAAATTGTGTAAAACTATCTTTTTGAGAGGATTGCAAGATGAATCTAGAGAAGTTATGGATTTGATGGGAAAAGGGGATGTAACCACTCTCAGTAATGAGGAAATTATGGATCTCTGCAGGAATTACTCTCACACTAAGCAGAGAAAAAGAAAAATCCGCACAAATGGTACTGATGTAAAGTACCTGATAGAGGAACTTACAAATTTCAAAACTGATATCCTAGTGCATTTAAACACTACTTTAGGGGAAATCTCTACAAAAGCTAAAAACACAGAACCTTTGGCAATTTATTGCCCAAGATTTAGAAGTAAACATGCTTTGCAGGAATGTCCTTTGAATAAAAAAACCATCTCAGCCATTTGTAGTATCTATTCAAAAAGGCATTCAACTGATCAATGCCACCTGCTACCACAACTCAAAACTGTGTTAGAAAACTAGACTAAGGAACTCAACTATATTGGACCAAAACAAGGGGGGAATTTCTCTCAATATCAAAATCCCCCTCGTTTTTCTACAAATTGGGGGCATAATCCTGGTACTATGCCTTGGGGACAATCAGAACCACCCCAACGTCCTTGGAATTATCCTCAATGGACAAATTCCCAATAATGGCCACAATCAAATTGGAGTAACCCAACCTGGAATCAGAATCAAAACAACCCCTCATGGAATCAAAACAATCCAACCTTGGAATCAAAATCAGACTAATCCACATTGGGTGCAAAACCAACCACAATGGAATCGGTAATACCAGTCCTATCCAAGGCAGCAAAGGAATCAAGGTCAAACTCAACATTTGTTGCCTGCACCTAATCAGAATTTTTAAGAAAAATAGCAAACACAGCAAGTGAAGCAACCTCAATTGCCAGCTCAGCCAGTCACTAATCCCAATAGTGTAAGACAGACACCTCCTGTCTATGTGGCTGAAGCTGAAGAAAATATTGAAATTAATGTTCTTGATTGTAGTGATATTCAACTTCATTCAGGAAAAGTTGTACCTAAACCAGTTTTAATGGAAACCAAAGATAATGAAGAGCAAGAATCATCAGAATCAGAGAGAATTCAACCAACAAAAGAAACAAAAAAATTGGATCCAACAATAGAAAAAGAGACACAAGCAGAAAAATTACCAAGGATAGTTCCATATCCTGAAAGACTTAATGTAATACCAAACATTTCTGAGTCAGAATTGGTCAAAGAACTCAAAAAGTTGACTATCTCATTGCCCTTATTGTAAGCCATTAAGGAAATACCAAAAATCAATAGTACTGTTCGAAATTTGTGCATTAAAAGAGTAGGAAGAAAGAAGAAAGCATTCCCCAAGACTGTGCAGGTTGAAGGGAAGATAACTGATCTCTTATCTGGAAAAATACTACCTCCAAAGTATAGTGATCTAGGAAGCCTAGTTATCACAGTCACCATAGGTTCAGTACCAATATCAAATGTTTTAGTGGATCTAGGAGCTGCAATAAATGTCATGACTAAAGATACAATGGAACAATTACAGCTCAAACATCTCAGCCCCACATTTACGAGTTTTAGAAATGGGCGATAGGTCGGTTGCAAAACCCGAAGGAATCATTGAAGATGTCCCTATAGAAGTTTCTTCTTGGGAATTCCCTGCAGATTTTTTGGTTTTACAGCCAAGAAATTCAGCACATGGATATCCCATTATTTTGGGAAGACCTTGGCTTGCAACTGCAGCAGCCTTTATAGACTGCAGATCTAGAAATATGACTATTTCAAATGGTATTGAGCTGAAACAAATTTCTTTATATCCTCCTGCAAAACCATCTAGCAAATTTTCAGGCCAGTTATGGTTTTCTGACTCAGATGAAGAACCAGAAGAGGTCATTTTCACACTAGCTACCTTAGTAGTAAGAGAACACACAGAAGACCTCAGTGACACAGAAAACTTAGAAAATGAAACAATCCTGATGAATGTTCTGCATGAACAAAGTTTAGAAGGGGAAGCAACAAATACCCAACAATTGATAAGTAATGAGGAGAATCAAAAATCTGAAGATGAATCATCTGTGCTATCACAAGGAAACTCTGTTTCACTATCACATGGATGGCACCATCATCTGATTTTTCCTTCTCACTGTTCCATACAAGAAATGCTTCCCTCAAGCAGTAATGAAACAGAAACTGCTTCGTTTCTCCAATCACAACAATGTCCTCTTAATCCCTTAATCACCAAGTATGAAGGAGTGAATTCAGTCCTTCTGAATACAAAACAAATAGAAGTCCAGCCAAGAAAATTTTTGAACATCTATAGCCAACTTACTAGGGAAGAGGAAGAAAAATTGATAGTTGTTTTGCAGAAGCATGTTCATGCTTTTGCTTGGAACTACAAAGATATGTCAGGAGTTCATCCTGATATATGTACCCATAGAATCTATACTGAAGAAGTCAAGCTAGTTAGACAACCTCAAAGAAGATTGAATCCTGCCTTAAGAGATATTGTGAAAGAAGAAATTGAAAAACTCCTGAAAGTAGGATTCATTTACCCAATTTCTGATAGTCAATGGGTATCTCCATTGGTAATAGTTCCTAAGAAAAATAGAAAAATGAGAGTATGTGTAGAGTATAGAGAATTGAATAAGGTGACATACAAAGACCATTTTCCATTACCTTTCATAGATCAAGTGTTAGATACTCTTGCTGGAAAAAGATACTTTTGTTTTCTTGATGGATTCAATGGATATAATCAAATTCAGATTGCACCTGAAGATCAAGAAAAGACAAATTTTACATGTCCATGGGGAAAATTTGCCTATAGGGTTTTACCTTTTGGTTTGTGTAATGCCCCAACAACTTTTCAGTGAGCAGTCCTAGCAATTTTTGCTGATCTGACCACCAAAAGTGTTGAAATTTACATGGATGATTTCACAGTATGTGGACAAACTTTTGATTTTACATTGGAAAATCTTGACAAAGTCTTAACTCGTTGTGAAACATACCACTTATCCTTAAATCCGAGATAAATGCTTCATGATGATGAAGGAAGGGATAGTTCTTGGTCATCACATCTCTCCTGAAGGGATCCAAGTTGATCCAAAGAAAGTTGAAATTATCAAGAACCTCCTTCCTCCTAAAACTCAGACTAATGTCAAAAGTTTCCTAGGACACATTGGTTTTTACCGTAGGTTTATTCCCAACTTTAGTACAATAGCCAGTCCTCTGTTTGCCTTATTGACTAAAGATTCTGAATTCTCCTGGACTGCAAAGTGTCAGGAAGCATTTGAAGCTCTGAAAGAGAAATTGATAACTCCACCTGTGCTTAGAGGACCTAATTGGACATTACCATTTTACATTCAAACTGATGCCTCCAATACAACAATTGGAGCAGCATTAGGACAAATTGATAATGGTGAACATTATACCATCTACAACATTAGCAAAAACTTGACAGGAGCAGAGAAAAATTATACAACTGAGAAAGAATTCCTAGCAGTGATTTATGCCATCAACAAATTCAGGCATTATATCACGGGTTATCAAATATTTATTCACACGAGATCATACAACCATTAAGTATTTGATGAATAAACCTATGGTAAGTGCAAGAATTATTCGTTGGTTGCTTTATTCTTTGCAAGAATTTGATATTACCATAATCAACAAACCGAGGAAAAGCTAATGTTGTAGCAGATTTTTTGTCCGGGTTGCGGAACACGAGATGAAGGGGAATTAGTTGATGACACTTTTCCCGATGAAAAACTATTTGCTATATCGGTTCAATCACCTTGGTTTGCGAGATATAGCCAATTATTTGGCCACGGGGAAAGTTCCTCCACATTTCACCTCAAAACAGAAAAAACAATTGATCAAACAGAGTTCTTCTTTTGAGTGGATTAAGGGTATGCTTTTTAAGTGCAATCCTGACCATGTGTTACGTAGGTGCATCCGAAAGGATGAAGTGTATGATATCCTTAGAGCTTGTCATGATGAACCCTCAGGTGGACACTATTCTGTAAAAATCACAGTTAGAAAAATCTTAGGGATAGGATATTATTGGCCATCTCTTCACAAGGATGTGAAAAAGTACATCAGGCATTGTGATGCATGCCAAAGAATGGGGAAACCCACTCATACAAATGAGATGCCACTGTAGCCTCAAATGGTTTTAGAACCATTTGAGAGGTGGGGGCTTGATTTTGTAGGACCTATTGATCCACCTTCTCAAGGAAAGGTGCATATTCTAGTATGCACTGATTACTTGACAAAGTGGGTAGAGGTGCGTGCTTTCAAACATGCTCGTGAAGAGAAGGTCGCTGATTTCTTGTATACTCGGATTTTTCGAGAGATTTGGAGCTCCACGGTCTATCACCACAGACCAAGGACCCCAATTTGCATCCAAAGTCATAAAAGTATTTACAGAATTGTATGAAATCAAACATAGGAAATCATCACCTTACCACCCACAAGCAAATGGCCAGGTTGAAGTAACAAACAGAGAACTAGAACGCATCTTGAAAAAAACAGTAGCTTTTCATAGGAAAAATTGGCTAGACAAACTACCTGAAGCAGTTTGGGCCTACAATACTACTTGGAAGTCCACTACTGGATTCACACCTTATGAACTAGTCTTTGGTAAAAAGCCTCTCTTACCTATTGAATTTGAGCTACTAACATTGCGCACAACACTGGAAATTGGAATTGACTTGTCGCAGGCACAGATAGACGAGGATTCTGCGGTGAATGCATTGGATGAACTTAGATTGGATGCTTTGCACCAAACTGAGGTAATTCAGGAGCAGAGGAAGCTATGGCATGACAGTCACATTCAGCAGAGGAAACTCCAACAAGGAGATTGGGCTTTACTGTTCGATTCTAAATATGAGGACTTCCTTGGAAAACTAAGAACTAGATGGTTGGGACCTTACTGGATTGAAGAGGTATTCAACAATGGAGCAACTTGTTTATCCCCCATTGATGGGTCATGAAGAAAGTTGGTAGTGAATGGACATCGCCTCAGGGTATACCATACACCTCTGACTAAAGAAGAGTTCTTGCAGCAACTTGACAGTTTGGATACACAGCAGGTGGAAGAGATTCCTTCTTCCACTTCAAAACAATCAATATGATCAGTGGATTTCAAGAAAATAGAAAATACAAAAAAATCAAAAAAATAGAAAACAAAAAGATGAATAAATTCTGAGTATGAATTCCTTCATGGGCATGGTTTCAGGGGAAATCATGAAATTCCTTCATGGGCATAGTCAGGATCAAGGAAAATAAAAAAAAAAGAAAAAAAAAAAGAGAGAAAAGGAGAGGTAAAAATAAAAAAAAAATGGGGAAAATCAAAAAAAAAAAAAAAAAAAAGAGAGAAAAATGAATAACTCAGCAGTGAAAACCTTTTTAAGGCACTACTGGGTTGGTATGCATGAAAACCAATTTTTTGGCATGCATAACCTTGAGAAATTTTTGAATCATCATTGTACAAATTCACCTAGTGCACTTGTTTTGAAATGTTGTAGAAAATCTCAGCAGAATATCAACAAAAGCAGTCATTCTTCAAAACTGGCATTAACTGTTTTTATCAGGTATATATTTCTTACATTTCTTCATTGTAAAATGATTGGTATATAGTATGTGACAATTAACCATTAGCATAAAAGGTATTCATAAGAGTTGGCATACTTAAAAACATGTTTTAAGAATGATAATATTGATTTCTGCCTAATCTTCGAAACAAGAATGCCAAAAACAATACTTGTTGTATTATCTTCGGAATGAAATTGTCTTCAGAATGACAGCAAAATGAATGTTGCACTTTATCTTCAGAAAGAAACTTTGTCTTCGGAATGACAATTTGTCTTCAGAATGAAACTTGGTCTTCAGAATGACGATTTGTTGCATCATCTTCGGAATGAAGATTTGTCTTCGGAATGAAGATCTATCTTCAAAATGAAGGTCTGTCTTCGGAATGACGATTTAATTTCACAATACAGCTTGATCTTCGGAATGAGGATTAATCTTCGGAATGAGGATTGATCTTCGGAATGAAGATCTATCTTCGGAATGAAAATTCTACAAAGAGGATTTGTCTTCGGAATGAAGACCTGTCTTCGGAATGAGGTCATAATCTTCGGAATGAGGATTTGTCTTCGGAATGAAGACTTGTCTTCGAAATGAGGTCATAATCTTCGGAATGAAATTTTGTTTGCATTTTCGGAAAGAGCATTTCCACGTGGCGTCCAAGAAAATAAGATACGACAAAATTAAGATTTTTTCTTAGTTGCATGCGAAGAAGGGACACGTGTCAATCAGCACATGGTCTATTTTTGCACTCATTGGAAATACGAAGAATCTGCAACCATATGCCACCAGTTTTTAATGTCAATTAACATGCACATGAGAATCTGCAAAACTAATGACGTGGATCTGACGATAAGGACATCCATGCAATTATCAACGAACAAGTGTACAGTGCAGAAGTAGATATGTGTGCCATCCTTCTTTCCGAAGACGTGTTGCGAGGTATAGTGCACAGAATACGGCTCATTCCGAAGAAGACAAAGAAGAAGGAGAAACAGGGCAGCAAAGGTTTTAAACTCTGTAAATTAGCAATAGGAAATAGCCAAAAAATCTTGCAGTAGGATAGCAGCCGTAGTGTACAAGTTTTAAACAGAGAAAAATGGGACGCAAGATCAGAACAGAACCTGCAGATACCAATTTCCTCCGAGAAAATCTGGCAATTGTGCAAAATTTTGAAGACGAAGGGTTTATGAAATTTCTGGACAAATTCAATGGGTCTTCAGAAGATTTAGCTGGCATGTTTTCCCACACATTCAAAAACAACCGAGCACATGTCAACGACATGTCTATTGAGGTAAGCCCTGAAATTTTAAGTCAAATTACAAAGCTGCCATTAGAGGGAATTTCAATTACTAGATCTGGCAAGAACACATTGGCAAATGTAGTTAATCATTTTGTAGAAGAGAATGATAGAGAACCTGAATATTTAACCCATAACAACACATGCAAGGGGTTAAAAAGGGCTAGCCTGCAAGAACCTTGGGATGAAGTAGCCACCTGGGTGATTAAGTTTTTGACCTGTGAAGGGCAGTATGTGCTGTTGTCAGGGCATCATCTACGAATTTTAAACCATCTCAGACATGGTAGACAACAACCAGAAGTTAGGGTTAATCTTCCCCTATATTTGTACCAAGAGTTAAAGAACATGGCAAAAAGATATCAGGAGGGTAAAGGAAGCCTTCGCCATCATGGCCTTATCAAATTAATCTGCCAACATCATTTCAGAGGAAACCCTAGGAGTTTTGACAGGTTTTACTCTAATTTAAATGATGTCATTTTTGGGGATGAAAGTGAAGAAGAAGAGGAGTCAAATACTGCTGATGTTGCTGCAGAAGAGGAAACAGTTGCTACAAAAAATATTGCAGAAGTTGCTGTAGAAAATGTTGCAGAGGTTGCTGCAGAAGAAGCTGCAGAAGATGCCCCTGAAGCTGTTACAGAACTTGCTCCTGAGCCTTCAACTTCATAGGCTAAGAGACAAAAGAAAAGAGGATCTAGAACTAGCAGCAGAGCAGAAAAACAAAAGAGAGTTCGGTTTGCTGAAGCTGCAACTGACTTGTCAGAACAGAGAAGTGAAACAAGGGAAACAGAGGCATCAAAAATTGACCCCATGACCCCTGCTGTCACCATAAAACAGAGCAAAAATAAGAAGTTTGCATCTGGAACTAGGAGGTCTACAAGAATCCATTTGAAAGAGACTGCAGAACAGGTCATGGAGGAAGAAGATAGACCAGGTAGCCCAGATGTCACAGAGATACAACCAGCATCTGACAATTTTCCAGAATTCCCTGAACAGATAGCTGAAGCAGAAACTGAGCAAGTTGGTTTGGAAGAGGCTACAATTCAATAGGCTATAGATATGGTGGATGTCCTTGTAGACAGTCTCACAGAGCCTCCTGAACAAGAACAGAATGTTGCAGTAGAAGAGGAAAATTTGGTTGAACAACCAACTGCAGCCGATTTGTACGCATCGGCTACGAGCGAGAAATAGAAGTGGAAGACATCAACGAGCGGTGAGGGCAGCAAGGAGTGTTGTCAAGACACAGACCAGATGGATCACAGAGAAAGAAAGCATCATTGAGATGCAAAAAAGAAAAATTGCAAAACTCCAGCAGGAAGTGACAGAACTAAAAAAGTTGTTGGCACAATCTGAAAAGTAGCCAGCTGTGTTCCATGATGAAGATAATTTGGCTCAATTGCTTCTGGGTTTATCAAGAGCAGATGATTCTGTTGAGGCGAGACATAGAAGTTCATCCTGAAATAGCACTCCTTCATTCCGAAGAAGTGCCTGTTCATTACGAGCGAGTGCCTTCTTGTTCTGAAGATGCTTCAGAAATGGTGAGGAATATTGCAGAGGATGCTAAAAATGAGCCACCAGCACAAGAACAGTCCCAACAGCAAGAAAAAGTTCAAGTAAGTACTCCTACTGAGGTCCCTGCATTTCAACTTGTTACACTTCCAATAGAAACAACAGATAAGGGGGTACAAGTAGAAATACTATTTGATGATAACCCCATAGAAATAGCAAATAAGGGGGTGCAAGTAGAGATATTGACAGATGAACGACCGGTGGAAGTGGTAGAAAAAGGAGTTCGGACAAATCCGGTGCCTAGGACCCCCCCCTGTAGTAAGACCACCTAATACTTGTGTCCTTAGAGCGATACAATGCAGACATAGCTAGCTGGATGATTAGATATGAACAGCTTGCTAATAAAACTGAAAAATTCAAAATGGAAGCAAAACAGCTAGAAGCCAAGGACACAGAAATTCAGGCATTGAAAGAAAAGGTATCTGACCTGTGCCAAATTGCTGAGTTTTTAGTCCAATTTAGACGACCGGCCAGATTTCTGACCTTATTTTGAAGGAAAAATACCTTAGATGGCGAGGTCATGAGGATTACTTCAAACCTTCCATACAAATTGGACACTATTGAAGATTTTCTGGAGGCATATTTTGACAGTCCCTTTGAACAGAAAAACATCCTGTGTGAACTATTTTTGCATAGTTTCTTCATTCCAGAGGAAGTTGACTCTCATCCTCAAATCTACATTGGAGATGTTTAGTTGAGAGCATTTATGTCTACCTTGCAAAATCAGCTTTATTGGGATCATGAGAAAAGACAGAATAAAGTGATTGAAACAAGGGCTGAGTTGTTAGTCAGAGCAATCCAGCCAAATCACCTAAATATCACTCAGCAGCACTTTTCAATGATGAACAGGGATGATATTAAGAGAATGTACTTGAAAAATTTGAGGGATTGTGTGACCAGATTTAATAATTTTTGTGATCACAATTTCTTTCCAGCATTGTCAGTATGCAGAGACGAGATGGAATGAACTTTCCATGTCTTTAAGAAAAAGAGAACCTATCTCCCCCATCAATCTAGAGTGGTCCAGAAGAAGAGCAGAAGGTGTAGTCCAACTGATCCAGGTCATGCAGCATAACTGGATAGGTCTCAGGTTCAGGCCTCCAACCATCATTACTCCAGTTCCATTTTACTTTGAAGAAGATGAACATCCTGATGAACAATTTGAATATTGGCTTAGAAACATTCAGGAAAACAGAGGATATTACATAGGCAAGAAGTTATTCTATAGGTCATGGAATCTGAACATGGACATCTGTGATTCCATAGCCCAACAGAATGCATGAGGGCATGCATCAATATAATTTGGGGGGAAAATGATGAGGCACTGGAAATGCCTCAATCATAACATGTTTTGTACACTAAAAATGCCTATAAAATCTTATGTTTTATCCGATATGTTAGTTAAGTTGATTTAATATCTTTGTATATTAACCATTTTGCATGATCAATGTATTTGAGATATTATATGCTGATTTTATAGCTTTTTGCATAGTTTTGTGTTCTTTTTGTTATGATTTGCTACAATGAGATATGCTTAGAATAATAACAGCATTTCACTAATCATATTTTGATTTGTTTCAAGCATTTACTTCACCTAAATATGGCAACAGTGCAAGCAAACTGTTGTTGTGCAGCAAAAACTGGTCTTTCCCATATAAATTCCAGCCAGTTGTCCATAAATAGTAAGGCATGGAATTCACATGAGGAAAGGAATGAAGACCATTAGAATTTGATCTTAGGAGATAACCCACCTAAGAGATGCAAAAGAAACCAATGGAAATCATACATTTGTTCATTCCGAAGCATCTTCGAAATGAACAGATATCTTCGAAATGAAGAAAACACAACATCTTCGGAATGAGCGGATCTTCGGAATGAAGAAAGTAGTGTCTTCATGAGCGGATCTTCAGAATGAAGCATGCAGTATCTTTGGAATGAGCGATATTCGGAATGAGAATGCAGTATCTTTGGAATGAGCGATCTTCGGAATGAAAACTGCACTGTCTTCGGAATGAAGCCACTTATCTTCGGAATGAAGAACAAAATGTGTTTTTGACATTTTTGACTGATTTTTGAAGACGAAAAAAGGGAAATAAAGGTTGGAAAAAGTAAAGAGAAATATCCTCCATATGTCTTTGCCGTCATTGCTGACCAAATCCATCATTAAGGGAAAGATCAGGTTTTAGTCCTCTTCTAGGATAAAACCAGAATTTGTTGTAGCATTTTAGGATTAGATCTTTTGAGATATTCTTTGTTTGTAATCAGATCATAGGATAGCTATAAATATTGCTCCCGTTCAGGTTGAGCTATAGAGTAAGGGGGTAGAGAAGTAGCAGAAGATAGAATATAGAGAAAGCTAGCAGAAAATACAGAGTATAACTAGAAATTGATTTATTATGATCCTGTAATGATTTTTAGTAGAATTCTTGTAATCATGTCTTTTGATCAATAAAGTGCACCAGTTCTATTTCAAATTACTTGTAAATGAGTGTGATTAAGATTTAGAAAGAGAGAGATACTTACACCTTCTTCTGGACAAAGAGGCTGGCCACTTCCAGACCTAGGAGGAGGACTAATAGAACAGGTTTTTATTCTGATTTTCTTTGCAGTAGAATGAGTTGCAGAACTTGTTATGTAAATTGCTTGTGAATAGTTGACAATATTTGTAGTATTAGTTTATTTATGCTAAGATAAATCTTGTGCTTAATGTTTTAGTTGCAATCTTACTTTCAGCCAAGCTTTCACTTTATTTTTAGACTGTTAGTTTTAGCATTTACTGTTTTTCAGCAATTTCCTGCATTTTTATGTTTTGCTATCAAAATATGAATAGAGGATTGACAACCTTCTGTTACAAAATTTTGATAGTTTTTATTTCCACATTAGATCTAGACTTTCATTACTGCAAAAGTAATTAGATTTACTTTCTGCAATTAGAATCAGACTTTCAATTACATAGCTGTTAATTCTGTAATATAATTAGGTCTTATTCTGCAATTGTAATTAGGACTTCATTTCTGTAGTTAGTGATTAGTTTCTAATTCTGCAACTTATATTAAGATTTAATTCATGCAATTTAGAGATAGGAATGTTCCAAAACCCCCCACCAAATCGATTCCACCAATAAAGACTTGTTGCCCTAGATTGACCTAAGTTATAGTTGTTTCACTTCTTCTTCCATAGATAGCCTTGTACACTGCCTTGGATTGACAGATTCTTTGAGAATTAATGATGGTATAACGACTACACATCACCATGACTGTCTCTACCAAGGAGGCAACTTCCCTATGGCACAAGAGATATGGGCATCTTAGTTCTGCTACTTACTTGAGCTCAGTAAGTATGAGATGGTAAAGGGTCTTCCTTCCCTTTCTACCACATTGCCAGTGTGCTCTGACTGCTTAGCAGGAAAGCAGCATAGAGTACCATTTGAGAAGAGCTCAACAAGAGCACAAAAACCTCCGGAGTTAATTCACACCGATCTGTGTGGTCCTTTCACACCCAACAGTTGTGGAGGGAAGAGGTACTTTCGGTTATTCGTAGATGACTACTCACGAAAGATCTGGGTTTTCTTTCTCCAAGCTGAAATCTGAAGCTTTCGCATTCTTCCAGCAGTTCAAGAAATCCGTTGAGGAGTCAGGAGCTTCTATTAAAACCCTCCGCTCAGATCGAGGGGGGGAGTTTACCTCTAAAGAATTTTTTGCATTCTTAGATAAGCATGGAATCAAGAGACAGTTAACAACTGCCTATACTCCTCGACAAAATGGAGTTGCTTGAGAGAAAGAACCGTTTTATCATGGAAATGGTTCGTTGTATGCTCACAGGAGCTACTCTTGGGCAACAATATTGGGCAGAAGCTGTCACCACTGCGGTATATCTATTGAATAGGGCACCCACAAAGGCCCTAAAAGGAATGACTCCACAGGAAACATGGAGTGGTCGAAAACCCTCCATATCTCATCTACGTATTTTTGGATGTTACGCTTTCATGCACATACCAAAAGAGAAAAGGAAGAAGCTAGATGAGAAAACACTGAGATGTATTTTTCTTGGTTATGATGAGCACTCTAAAGGATATCGGTTGATAGATCCTTTGACCAAGAAAATTCATGTCAGCAGAGATGTTGTCTTTGATGAAGCTTTCACATCACAGAGCACATCTAAAGTACACCTAGATCTTGTGGAATCTAAGGAAGAGAAGATTCCTTCGTCAACACGAGACAGGGAGGTCCTTCTACATCTTCTTCAACACCACCGAAGAAGAACCCAAAATGGTGTACAAATACAATCGAGAGACGCAAATTTATCCACTCCTCCCAATTTGAACTTGGATAGACCTCGTACACACGAGTATGGCTTAAAAGGAAAAAAAGCCAAAGAAGCGGGTGAGGTTGATGATCTTTGTCAATATTTTGAGGAACTTTCTGTAACTCCACGTACAGAAGTAGAGGATATGGATATTGATGATGACAGGGCGTTCATGTCTACCATAGACGATCTTGAACTTGGATCAGTGCAAGATGCTCTTAGTGAGCCTCAGTGGAAGGCCGCTATGGATACAGAGTATGAGTCTTTGATGAAAAATAAAACTTGGAAGCTTGTTGATCTGCCGCATGGAAAGAAACCCATTGGCTACAAATGGGTATATAAAGTCAAGTACAAGGTAGATGGAACAATTGATAAGCATAAGGCCCGTCTTGTTGCAAAGGGCTATGCTCAAAAGGAAGGCATTGACTACGAGGAAACTTTTGCACCTACTGCTCGGATGACCACAATTCGAGTTATGTGTGCTATGGCAGCACAATATGGGTGGAAAGTTCACCGGATGGATGTCAAAAGTGCCTTTCTAAATGGTGATCTCCAAGAAGAAGTCTACATGACTCGGCTTGAAGGATTTGAAGTGGAAGGCCAAGAGCAGAAGGTTTGCAAATTGGTCAAATCCTTGTATGGTCTGAAACAAGCTCCTCGAGCTTGGTATATAAAAATGGACAATCACCTTATGCAGCATGGATTTAAGAGATGTCCGTTAGATGCAAACCTCTATTTCAAGAAATAGGGTTCTGAGATAGTGTTGCTTGTACTCTATGTTGATGATCTGCTCATTACAAGGAGTTCAAAAACTATGATCTCTACTGTCAAAAGAAACTTGTGTAAATCTTTTGAGATGACGGATCTCGGACTTCTCCATTACTGTCTTGGTCTAGAATTCAGCCAGAAGGAGCACTCCATCAAAGTGTCTCAGAAAAAATATGCCAAGACATTGCTAGAAAAATATCGCATGATTGATTGCAAGCCAATGGAAACTCTGATGGATACTGGACTTCAGTTATCACGATATGATGATTCACCTCAGGTAGATGGTACTCTCTATCGACAGTTGATTGGGAGTCTCATATATCTGACCAATACTAGGCCAGATCTCGTATTTGCTGTCTATATTTCGAGGTTCATGCAAAAGCCTTAGACCACTCATTGGAAAGCAACAAAACGTGTTCTTCACTATGTTCATGGCACAATAGAATATGGCCTAGAATACAATAGGAACAACAAATTCTTCTTGCAAGGATACATGGACTCCGACTATTCCGGATCATTTGATGATCACAAGTCAACTTTTGGATACATTTTTCATCTGGGATCCGGTCCTGTCTCTTGGCACAGCAAGAAGCAACATGTGGTTGCTATTTCATCAACAGAGGCAGAATATCGTGCCGCACGTGAAGCTGTGTGCGAAGTGATATGGTTGCGTCGCATTCTGACAAGTATGGGCCATCCATAAAAATCTCCAATACACTTGTTTTGCGATAATCAGGGTGTTCTAAACCTCATCAAGAATCCAGTCCATCATGAAAGAACAAAGCACATTGACACACAATTTCATTTCATTCGAGATGAAGTTCCAAAGCACCGAATTCAGCTTCAGCACATTCCCACCGATGCTCAAGTTGCAAACATTTTCACTAAGGCACTTGCACGTGTCAAATTTGAATTGTTTCGCAACTCTCTTTGTATTGCAAAATTATGTAAGGGGATGTTAGTATAGCTATTAGTTATTACATTACTCAAATAATGTAATAAAGGGGGATGTTAGCATACTATAATTTCTATTTTAATTAGACTGTTTTGTCTAATTAGTTTGGCTGGTATATTGTTATACCTGCATCCTGTTGAGATGCGCCCAACCCAGGCTAATCCAGGAATGCAGTTGTGTTCGTTTTTTTTAACAATGCCATGGTTTCTATAAATATGTTGGATGTTCAAGGGATTACCTCGATGTCATACCATTCCATATGGGTTAGGTAAGTGTCCACAAGATCTTTATATAACTTCAATATGGGAAATCTACACTGATAGATCCCCTTAACTTGATTAACACTGAGCAAGGAGTCACCAAAGATATTTAGATTTTTGATATTCATGGTGAGTGCTGTTTGGAGATCCAATATTAGGGTCTTGTATTCAGTGTTGTTATTGGTGCAAGGAAAATTACATTTAAATGAAAAGGATATTAGAGCACCTTGTGGCATGAAGAACACAATTCCTACACCACCCCCTTTCTCGCATTTAGAACCATCAAAGAACAAAGATATATCTGCTTGATTATTAGGTTCTTCAAGTTTTAATGACTTTGATAATGCAAAGACTATATCATTGGGAATCTCTATGATGAGAGATCTATGATCCTGAAGAGGAGCCTATGCCAGTTGATCTGCTATGACTTGTCCCTTGATAGACTTTTGAATTATGAAATTCTATATTGAATTCTATCAATAACATGATCCACTTTACAGTATGCGTATTATGATATGTCTTGCTCATCATATATAGCAAAGGATTTTGTTTTGATACTACATATGTCATATAGCTCAGCATGTAGTGGCACAATTTCTTCATTGCAAAGAGCACTACTAAGCATAGCTTTTCTACATATGCATATCGTATCTCGTACCTGACCAAAGTTTGGTTGATGTAATATATTGCATGTTATTTACCTTGCATATTCTTTTGGGTTAACATGGTTCCTAGTGTAAAGTCGATAGAAAATATATATAGCAAGAATGGCACATCTGGTCTAGGTGGAGCTAGAACTGGTGATGATGCCAGGTATTTTTTGATCTCAATGAAGACATTTTGACAGTACTCATCCCAATTAAATGGGATCCCCTTCTAAATCAGTTGATTCATGGGTCGATATTTATCAGATAATTTTATGATGAATCACTTTATGAATGCTACTTTGCCTTGTAGGTTTCTCAATTCCTTAATGTTCATGGGAGGAAACATTTATAAAATAGCCTTGACCTTCACTGGGTCAACTTTGATTTCTCGTTTAGAAATAGTGGGTTGTTATCTTCAAAATGGAACTTCGATCCTTCGTCGGATTGACTTCGATCCCTCATTTAAAAATAATGGGACAATCCCTTGAGAGAATGACTTTAGGTAGGAAATTGAATCAAATCACGTTGAATTGAGTGCTTGAACAATGGATCATTCTATTCAAAATGTGACAATATCCATTGGTGGATAGACACTTGTCATTTCTCAATTAGACAACACTTTGTTATTCCTCAAGGGGATGTTTAATTGCTCTCCAATCTAATAGGGCTTCGCTATGGCAAATGCTCATGGATTCTCTAGGGTTTGCTCTTCAAAATTGGGGTCTTAAGTAGAATCCTAAAATCCTTGCCCTAGCTTCATGGAGAAGCCAAGAACAAGAATTGGTTATGCCCAGGTAGTTGAGATGAGCCTTCTAGAAGCTTCCATTTGCCCAACTGATCAGGAATCTGTTATGCTCAATGGATTTTACTCAGATCTTCTCGCTCGAGTTTATGACAGGGCTAGTTGCTATTGCTTAGAGTGGCTAGGACCCTAGTCACTATTATCAATTGTAGCTGAGATCTTAGCCACTATTGATAGTTGTGGCTAAGACCGTAACCGCTATTATTATCAGTAACTAAGGCTACTTAGGACTAGGATGACCTAAATGAGTGATTAGAGTCATTTCTTTGCCTTGGAAAGGTCCAAGATCATTCATATGGTCTACAAAGGTGCCCATATGAGTAGTCTCCTAAACATGACATGTTTTAGGTGTCTACAATACCCTTGATATTGATAATTTTTTGGACTTATGCAGAAATTACTCCTGTACTAGGCAATGAAGATAGAATCGGAGTACTAATGGCAATGATGTGAAAGATCTAATGGAAGAATTTGCAAACATAAAAACTAACATTCTTGTGCATTTCAAATACAAATTTAGGGGAGATGAATGTATAATAAAAATCTATGGAACTACTAGCTATTTACTACCCAAGATGCAACAATAAGCATGCTTTGCAAGACTGTCCCTTGAACAAAACTGTTATTTTAGCTATTTGTTCAAAGGAAAACATTACTAATAAATGCCATATAATTCCATAAATTAGAAATATTTTGGAAACACAAACTAAAGAACTCAATGTTATTGGGCAGAAATAAGGGGGAAAGTTTTCAAAATATCAAAATGCCCCTCATTTTTTCATAAATTACAGATAAAATCCCTAGAACATGCCATGAGATTATTCAGAACCACCCCAATAAGATTGGAATAACCCTTATTGGACATATCCTCAAGATTGGTTACAATCTAGATGGAGTAATTCATCATGGAATCAGGTCAAAACACCTTGGATGCAAAACCAGTATTATGGACAAAGCTGGAGATAATAGTATCCACCATATCAAGGGTAGCAAATATACCAAGATCAAAATCAAAACCTGCTGCCTACTCCTAATAAAATTTTCAAGGAAGATCCCACCACCAATAATAAACACAACCACAGTAGGTGAAAGAACCTCCACTTCCAGCCCAACCTGTGGTAAACCCAAATAATACAAGATAGGCAACCCTTGTCTATGGAGCTGAATCTGAAGAGAATGTTGCAGTTCATGTTATTGAATACAATAATATCCAATTATGTTTAGGAAAAACATTGCCTAAACCTGTTCCATCTATCATTGAAGAAATTGGTGGAGCAAAAGAAATATATAATCTAGAACAATTGAAATCAACCCTAGAAAAAAAAGAAAAAAACCAAAAAATTGCATGTAGATAATGTACCTTCCTCAGGGGCGATACCATACCTTGAGAGGCTCAAAAATACTGTAAATACCCCTAAACCAGAATTAGTCAAAGAGCTTAATATATTGACCATATCACTTCCTTTGTTGTAAGTAATAAAGGATGTACCCTTGGTCAACAAAATAGTTCAGGAGTTATGTATCAAGAAGCCAGGTAGAAATAAAAAGTCTTTTCCTAAGACTGTGCAAGTAGAGGGAAAGTTGACTAACTTGCTATTTGGGAAACTTGTCCCACCAAAGTATAGTGACCTAGGAAGTCCAGTTGTCACTGCCACTATTGGATCAATACAAATATTTAACGTATTGATAACGTTATGATAAAATATATAATGCAAAAATTACAACTCAATAATATGAATCCTACATCTACAGTTTTAGAGATGGCTGATAGGTTAGTTGCAAAACTAGAAGGAATAATAGAATATATCCTTGTAGAAGTATCTTCTTGGGAATACCCTATAGATTTTCTGGTATTGCAATCTAGAAATTTAGCCAATGGCTATCCCATAATTTTGGGAAGACCTTGGCTTACAATTGTAGCTGCCTTCATAGATTGTAGATTTGGAGAAATGACAATCTCAAATGGCATTGATATCAAGAATATTTCTCTTTACCCTCTTGCCAAGCCTTCAACCAAATTTTTAGGTCAGTTATGGTTTCTTGAATTTGATGAGGAGCAGGAAGAGACCATTTCCACACTAGCTACCTTAGTAGTGAAGGAACACATAGAGGATATTGAATTACAGGAAAGAGAGACTTTTGAAGATGAAACCATCCTAATTAGTGCTCTACAAGAGTAAGGACTTGAATATGAACCATTTTTTGTTCATCAATTATTATGGAATGATGATAACCAAAATTATAAAAATTTGTAATCCATTCTATTACAAGAAAGTTCTTTTACATTATCACATGGATGCCATCATTATCTTCTCTCCTCTTTTCACTATCCCATGCAAAATTTGATTCCTTTAGGAATTACTATTGAAAATAAGACAAGAGTCTTTCACTCCTTTCAGCCACACCACTGTATATTAAACTCCTTAGTGAGCAGGTATGAAGGCATAAATTATGTCCTCCTACAGACAAAACAAATTGAAATTCAGCTAAGAATTTTTTTGAATATTAATAGTTGGTTGACTATTGAAGAAGAAGCAAAACTATTTATTGTTTTGTAGAAACATGTCCATTCCTTTGCTTGGGAGTACAAGGATATGTTCAAAATTCATCCTGATGTATGCACTCACATAATATATATACTGAAGATTTTAAACCTGTTAGACAACCCCAAAGAAGACTGGATCCTGCCTTAAGAGACATTGCCAAAGAGGAAATTAAAAAAATCTTAGAGGTTAGGTTCATTTATCCAATTTTTGATAGTCGATGGGTTTATCCATTGGTTATTGTACCAAAGAAAAATGGGAAATTGAGAGTGTGTGTATATTACAAGGAATTAAATAAAGTCACACACAAGGACCACTTCCCATTACTATTTATAGACCAAGTGTTAGATACTCTTACTGGAAATAAATGTTTCTATTTTCTTAATGGTTTTAGTGGGTACAACCAGATTCAGGTTGCACCTAAAGACCAAGATAAAACTACTTTTACATACCCTTGGGTAACATTTGATTACATGGTTTTACCCTTTGGTTTATGTAATGCTCCAACAACCTTCTAGTGGGTTGTTTTGGCAATTTTTTTTATTTAACCAATGAAATTGTAGAAATACACATGGATGATTTTATAGTTTGTAGAGAAGCTTTTGATTATACACTAGAACATATTTATAAATTCTTAACATGCTGTGAAACATACCATTTATCCTTAAATCTTGAAAAATGATTTATGATGATGAAGGAAGGGATTGTTCTTGGTCATCACATCTCTTCTCATCAGATCAAGGTTGACCCCAAGAAGGTTGAGATTATTAAGAACCTTCCCCCTCCAAAGACTTAAACAGATATTAGGAGTTTTTTGGGACATATTGGTTTTTATCATAGGTTTATTTCAAATTTTAGTACAATAGCCAATCCAATGTTTGCACTATTGAGTAAGGATTCTGAATTTACCTGGATTGTAAAGTGCCAAGAGTATTTTGAGGCTTTGAAGGAAAAACTGACAACCCCACTTGTGTTAAGAGGTCCTAATTTGGAGCTGCCATTTCATATTCAAACTGATGCTTCCAATACCGCAATTGGAGAAGCATTAGGGTAGATTGAAAATGGAGAGCACTATGCCATCTATTACATTAGCAAAAATATAATAGGAGTAGAAAATAACTACACCACTATTGAGAAGGAATTCTTGGTAGTAGTGTATGCTATTAATAAATTCAAACACTATATCATAGGGTATCAAGTATTCATTCATACAAACCATGCAACCATTAAATACTTGATGAGTAAACCCATGGTTAGTACAAGAATTATCTGCTGGTTACTATTATTGTAGGAATTTGACATCACCATAGTCAATAAACCAGGGAAGGCTAATGTAGTAGCAGATTTTTTGTCAAGGCTACAAAACATAGTGGAAGAGAAGTTAGTTGAGGATGATTTCCTAATGAATAAATATTTTCTATATTTGTTTAATCACCATGGTTTGTAGATATAGATAATTATTTGGTTACATGGAAAGTTACTCCTCACTTCACTCCTAAACAAAATAAATAGTTAGTAAAGCAGAGCTCATCTTTCAAATGGATTAAAGGTATACTATTTAAATGCAATCCTGACCATGTTTTACGTAGACGCATTTGAAAGGATGAGGTGTATGATATCTTTCATGCTTACCACGATGAACCATCAAGAGGACATTATTCAATGAAAAGCATAGTTCAAAAATCTTAGGTGCAGGATATTATTGACCATATCTTCACAAGGATGTGAAATAGTACATAAGACATTGTGATGCATGTCAAAGGATGGGGAAAAACACCCACACAAATGAAATATTGTTGCAACATCAAGTGGTTTTAGAACCATTTAAGAGGTGGGAGCTAGATTTTATAGGACCTATTGACCCACCATCTCAAGGAAAGGTGCATATCTTGGTGTGCACTTATTACATGACTAAATGGGTAGAGGTGCATGTTTTTAAACATGCTCATGAAGATAAGATTGTTGGTTTCTTGTATACTCATATTTTTCAAAGATTTGGAGCTCCACAATCTATTACTACAGATCATGGGCCCCAATTTGCATCAAAAGTCATTGAGACTTTTACTGAACTCTATGAAATTAAACATAGAAAATCATCACTTTATCACCTGTAAGAAAATGGTCAGGTTGAAGTGAAATATAGGGAATTAGAAAGGATATTGACAAAAAAAATAGCCTTCCATAGGAAAAATTGGTTAGATAAACTACCATAAGTAGTTTGGGTATATAATACTACATGGAAATACACTACGAGTTTCACATCTTATGAACTGGTTTATGGTAAGAAATATCTTTTACCTATTGAGTTTGAGCTACTAACACTTCATTCATATTTGGAAGTTGGTATTGACTTGTTACATGCACAAACGAACAAGATTATGTAATTGAATGCACTGGATGAACTTCAATTGGATTCATTGCATTAAACTGAAGTGATTCAAGAGTAGAAGAAATTATAGCATGAAAACCATATTCAACAATAAAAATTTAAACAAGAGGATTGGTATTTATTATTAGATTCTCGCTATGGTGATTTTCTTGGGAATCTACAAAATAGGTGGCTTTGACCTTATTTGATTGAAGAAGTGTTCAGAATGGGGTAGTTCATCTTTCTTCCATTGATGATTCATGAAGGAAGTTAGTGGTGAATGAACATCGCCTTAGGGTATACTATACTATGCACCATTAACTAAAGAAAAGTTCTTGCAGCAAATTGATAAATTTGAGATACATATGATGAAAGGAATTCCCTCTTCCATCACAAAATTCAAAAAATTGACAAAGGGGTTGAAAACAAAAAAAATAGAAAGGAAAAAAATAAAAAAAACAAAAAGAAGAATAATATTGATTGTGAACTTCCTCAACGAGCACAATTTTGGAGAAATTGTAAAATTCCTTCATGGGCACAACCAAGAAGTTCAAAAATTAAAAAGAGAGATGAAAAAAAATGAATAATTCAATAAGTGAAAACCTTCTCAAAGGTGCTACTGAATTGGCTTGCATGAAAATCTATTTTCGACATGTTTACCTTGAATTGACCTACTCATTCCTATTTTGCCATTGTATAAATCTCACCAGCTGCACATGTTTTGTTTTGGTTGCAAAAAAATCAACTAATAATCAACAAAAATAGCCATCTGTAAAGTGTATGATAACTGTTCAGATCAGCCAGGTATGTGTTTCTTGCATTTGATCATAGTAGGCATTTAGTATGTAGTATATTAGAATAAGTTGTTAACATAAATACATCCATAAGGTTTGGAAAAATCCAAAATATACATCCTTTACAAGAGAAGGGCAAGAAGTATTTCCTACTATTCTAAATATTACAGGCTTGGTGGGAAGAAAAAAAAAAGGATGAAAAATTGTAGTCTCATGAAATCAGGTACAGTTTTGATTGCATATCAATATAGGGATTCCACAAAGCTCTGGAATGACACAGACCTATAAAATGAAAAAAACTATTCTATTCATTTTATGGCAAAATAATATAGAGCTTCAGAATGACAAGAGATCTAGAATGAAAAAATATTGTAAAAAAATACAAAGGCTTCGAAACGAGAAAAAGCTTTAGAACAAGAACCTGGTAGATTTTTTTATGTTGCATCATCCAAAGCAGTCACAAGGTCAAGGCACATGTTTCTAAGTTCACATGGTTACATTAAACCAAGTGATGTTAAACTAGATTTCAATGCAAAATTTGTGCCTTGGTTTCCTTGTCAATCTCCAAGCCATATGATCAAGGTGCCTCGACAAACGAGGATACGTCAACCAATTTTTTTTGCATCTATTTTCTATGAAATATGCTGATTCATCACCAATGAATATCCTCCAACTCAATAGACTCCTAACGGAATGGTAGGTAACACCTAATATTCTAAGCTAGATTATTGAATTACCCATTCACGGTTCAACAATTTTAAAAACTAGTAAAAATGCACTCTTCAAAGTAGTCAAACAATATTCAGAATAAGACATTGAACCAGTCATGCAAATAAAAAAAAATGTCTATAAATGGGTGAGAGAGTTAGTTTGTAGAGACTGTGGGATAAAGTGATAGTTCGGGTAGTAAGAATTTTGACTTGTGAGGGGCAATACGCAGTATTGTCTAACCACCATTTTAGAATTCTAAACCATTTAAGGCATGGTGGTCAAAAACCTGAAGTCAAGGTGAATTTGCCTTTGTATCTGCACAAATACCTAAATAGTATGAATAAGAACTATCAAGAAGGAAAAGGGACCCCAAGACATCATGGTATTATTAAGCTCATTTGTAAACACCATTTCAGGGGGAATCCCAAAATTTTTGAGAGATTTATCTCTCCCTAGAAAAAGATGATTACCATAGGGGAAGAAACCAAAAAAGAAGAGGAGGATGTTGAAGAGGGGGATAAAGCCCTTGAAGATAATTTTGATGAAGGATATGCCCCAAAATCAGAAATCCATTCATCCTTGTAGGGTCTACCATTTTATCGGACTAGGGAACAAAGAAAAAAGAAGGCTGAAGACAACCTTGCTGAAAAAAAGAATACCAAAAGAGTAACTTTATTTGAGAAAGTTACTAAAATTCCAGTTCAATTTTTTGAATAGACAGTAGCTTTAGATGCTGCAGAGGATGAATTATAGGATGAGGCTATGCCATCATCATCGGATTTAGAATTTGATTCTGGTATGTCTAAACCTATAGCAGGGTAGGATAAAGAAAAGAAGTCTGCACTAGGTTTAAAGAGATCCTCAAGGTTTCAAAAGTATGTGGTTGCTAAATAAGTGATTGAGAAGAAGACAATGGAGGAAGAAACACTGCCCTCACCACCTCCTTTGAGAAGAAGCCCAAGGAAAAAGCAACAAAATTATGTTGTCTAGAGGAAGCATTTGTAGAAATGGGGGAGCCTAATTCACCACCTGCGGATGATTTTCCTACTTATTCCTCTAAATATACGGAAGAAGAGGAATAAGTTGTATCTAAGAAATTGAGAGCTGCAATAAGTGTCATCAGATTACAGATGACTTGGATTGAGAAAGGAGAGACCACCATAAAAGAAAAATATGAACAAATTATTCAATTGTAGCAGGAGGCGGAAGATTTAAAGAGGAGGTTGGCACATTATGAAGCACAACCTACAAAATATGATGTTGGAGAAGATATTACAAATTTTTTATTGAATTTATCAGAGCAGAATAAGGAGGAAATAACAAAAAAAGATAATCCACAACCCCCTCCTCAAATTGAAGAGCCTACCCCATAAAAAATATCTAAGGTAATTGCACCTATACTAGATTTTATTTTGATAAATCTTGCATAAAGTGTGGAACCATTGGTAATGAGAGTAGGTGATAAAGAAATGGATGAAAAATAGAACTCTCAGAAGGGTAGAGACACTAAAAAAATGGATAAGCATAAAATTTCTTAGGAGACTTTGGATATTCAGGACTTTTATAAGCATGGTGATGAAGCTTCAGAGTAATCTGAAGAAGTTTTGAAATGACTAGGGAATCCATATGAACATCCATACAACACTTTACAATAGTAGGGAGAGAAAAAACCACCAATTATGGAAGCTTCAGACGTTCATGCAGACATACTACAAGTAAGTACAAATCTACATCAGGCCCCTGAACAAGTTTTCCATCAATTATGTATACTATTTAGACAGTAGAAATAGGAGTTCAAGTTGATTTGCTACAAAAGAACCCACCAATAGTGAGACCACCATAAACAGTTTCATTGATGAAATATAATGAGGACATTGCAAAATGGGTACTGCATTATCAAAAGTTAGAAGCCCAAATTGCAACTTTAAAACCATTAAAAAAATAGATTGAGGTACAAAATACAAAGGTTAATAAATTGCAAGAAAGATTGCAATATCTAGGTTAGGTTGCAGAGCATTTAGTACAATGTATAAGGTCAGCTAGATTATACAACCTACTTCTAAAAGATAAATACCTTCGATGGCAGGTAATATGCATTTGTTCTGGTCTTTCCTACAATTTAAATACTATAGAAGAATTTTTAGAAGTTTATCTGCATAGCCCTGAGGAACAAAAAAATCTATTATGTGAATTATTCTTGCATAAGTTTTTCATGGCAGAGGATGTGGAATTCCTACCTCATATTTTCATAAGGGATGTACAACTTAGGTCCTTTGTATCCACACTGCAAAATCAGATATACTGGGACCAAGAGAAGGGGAGAATAAGGGGGTTGAGTTAAAAGCTGAGCTTCTGTTAAGGCATATCCAAACAAACCACAAGATCCCCATAAGTCAAAATTTTAATATGATGAATAAACCATAAATTAGGTTTACTTATCTAAACAATCTCAAGGATTGTATGACTTGTTTCCATAATTTATGTGCAGGAAACTTCTTAAATGGCTTGACAACTTGTAAACTGAGATGGGCAGATTTAATGATTTCTCTATAGAAGAGAGAACCAATGTCATCCACCAATTTGTTATGGTAAGTAAGGATAGCAAGGGTAGTAATACAAACCATACTAATACTCACACATCAATGGATAAGTTTAAGGTTCAGGCCACCTACCATTATAAATACTGTACAATTTATCTTTGACACTGACCCTCAACCAGATGAGCAATTTTAGAATTGGCTCACACAGCTAGAACAGAGTAGAGGGTACTACATTGGAGATGTGTTATTTTGGAAAATTTGGTACAAGAAGCTAGATTTGTGTACCTCTGTAGCCCAAAAAAATACATGAGGGCATGCATTAGGTCAAGTTGGGGGGAATGATGAGGAAAGAAATTACCTCATTTTTGACATATTTTGGACATCAATAACAATTCTAGATAACCTAATATGATGTTATTTTATGTTAATTAGATGATTTAGATGTATTATGTACTAATTTTTGCATGGTTAAATTGCATAGAAGTATTATACTCTACTTTGACTATTTTTTTGCATTGTTGCACTATTTTTATATGGTTATTGAGTGAATAAAATGCATAATTAGATTAGAAATGTGATGTATACTGTTGTTTACCATGTCATAATGTTTTTTGAATAATTTTCCCACATAATAAATGGTTTGAAAGGAAATTTAGCACCAAAATCCAAAGTTTATGTAGAAAACTAGAAACTGCAGGTATAGTCCATACAAATTCTAGCCACCTATCATTATACAAGATGGCCTGGAATTTGTCAAAATAAAAAAGAGGTAACAATTAAAAAAAATTGTTGAGGGATAGGGAATATGTACTATCTAGTTTAAAATACTTTATCATCCTTTTTGGTTACAGCTGAGCACAAATCATATTTCTGCTGGAAAATATTTTAAAGATCTTTGGAATGACAAGGAAAATATTTTGTTTCAGCTCAAACAAGCAATATTGCATCCAATTCATCTAAGAAAAGGTGCTTGGAGATAAATACAGGTGTTATATACCTTTTAAAACCCATGATAGCTCATTACCACCATTTTGAATGCACCAAAGAGCCAATGGATGACTACTACAACGAATCCTGTCTTAAGTTAGACTAAGTTTATTGCAGTTTTGATAACAAATCACTAGCAAACAACAATGCAGTTGAAAATATAAATGAGACATATTGTAATAACTAGTATAAATAACTAAGCTCCCTCATTGGTTGAGCTAGGAGCTAGTATATAATAGAAGGATTTGGTAGTGAACAGTAGCCAATAGCAAAGTGAAGCACTAAAAAATATTTTTTGTAATAGTGTAATATGATTTGACAGTCAAATAAAGTGCAACATTTTGTCATATTTTTCATGTGAATTGAGTGAGTGTCTTAAGCAGCTAGGAAGTAATTTATTACCTTATTCTAGATCATAAAGCAAGGGCCACTTTCAGAACTAGAGGAAGGACTGTTATGATAGGTTTTTCTATTATTTTTGTTGTAATATTTTTACCAGAATTCTTGTTTACTATTTGTTGCTAATTAGATTAACCCTTGTTTTTAGTATATGATGCTTTATGATTTTAAGTGTGGTTTTCTGTAAGAGTGTATGTGGTCAGCTGAAAAATAGCAATAGATTTGAATTCCCCTATTTTTCTTATTTCCTGCAAATTATCAACTTTCAACAACTTTTATTTCTTGTTAGTTCCTACAGTAGGAACCTGAAAACTTTCTATAGCAGTACACTGATATTTGCTTAAAAATTTTATTTAGCATGAATGTTTCCATTTTTGAGCATATTTTCCATTTATCCATTTCAATTCTACAAAAGTAATATAGGTTTTAATTCAACAATATTTTTGTTTCTGCAATTTTCTTTCTTGCAACTAGAATTAGATTTCAATTTTAATTCTTAGAAAGGTTTTAATTCCTATAATTAAGTAGTTTTAATTCATGCAAATTAGGAGTAAGTGACCTAAAAAAACCCCCAACAACATCTATTTCACCAATAAATCCTATTATTTGAATGAATTGATCTTCAATATGCTTGAACCTTCTATCGTATATAGCTTTGGACACCGCCATGGATTTGACAAATATAAAATTAAATGATGATAATAATGAATCATAAATAATTCTCCCACAAATATAAATTATAGCCCAAGCCATTCATGTTCTTGAAGAATATCCCTTTAATGTGAGGAAAACTTGTAGTTTCCTTTACCAAGCCTCAGCTGCGTCTCCCTCTCCTTCTCCATCGAATTTAGAGATATACGTATTTTTAGGTCTCTTACTATCTTATTTTCTAATAGGGTTCTAGATTGCTTCTATTCTACTATCAGCGCCTCAAATTGGTTGACTTTCGAATCTCTAGCTTGTAAATTTTGATTTGCTATAGTTTCCAACACTTGTCTTAACTAATCTTGTAATTCGACAACTGTGGTAGTAAGTTCTTCTATTCCCATATTAGGAATTTATAGACCGTCATTCTGGATCTCTTCTTCAAAATTACTTTGTCGAGTCTGTCTATGTGGAGGCCTTTATTTCTTGGCCATGGGTGGCATCTTGATCTAGTTTCCACCAAGAAAAGAGTTAGATCACAACTTCATCTTAAACTGAATTACTAACTCAACCACATTATAGAGTTATTCTTTTGCTAATCATTATATATCTAACTAGGATGAGGTTCCAAGGTTAGTATGTATCATTAATACCAAAGCCCATACTAAGGTATCGTAACATTCGTATTCCCTTGGAATCAATTCCATTAGATTCTAAATAAGCAAAGACTCTAGGTTACCATAGCTTTTAGCTTAATCCTAAGCAAGCCTTCATTGGATATCCCAAAATCTCTTTTAGCACATAATAAGCTCTATACCCTCAAACCTAGGGCTCTGATACCAAATTTAATGACCTAAAATCAAGAAATAAGAAAACACATAAATATAGAAATATTTTTTTTGACTAAGAAGAAGGATTCATAAATCCCTATCCAACCTTATACTAACTTAATGTTTGAAATCCCCTAACTTTCTCAAGAACTATACCACATGAGATTCCCCTCACACAAGTCCCTTATACATTGGTCTATATCATGTTATGCACATAAGTCCATCCATATCATCAACCTTGATGAGCTAGACTTACCACCTTCGATCATTGGAAGGTGTACAGGCATATCCATATTCCACACAAACCATAATGTGTGGGTATGCTACGTGTACTACGAGTTAAGATATCAATCTTATCCATTGAAAAGCTATCTTAACTCTGATACGATCTTCTAAGTCTAGTTACCAATATCCCTAAGGGGCTTTCAAGCCCTTAGGTCATCCTATAAGTTCACCTAGAACTTACTAATATTTTTTTTATAAGAGAAATTCAATAACACAAGAGCATAAAATATCTAGATACTAAATCTAACAAATGAATTATCAAACAAGGATAACCAAAACATAAAGCAACAATTACAAAATAAACATACAATAAAATATTTAAATACAAATACATTCAATAAGGAAGTACTAGGTGCAACAATCCCAATGTTCATTTAATTACATATGCATGTATGGTACACCCCATACTTTCCATAATACTTTACATCCATTTCATTGGGGAAATCTCCCCTTAATCTAATATATTGCATAATTCACAAGATATAAGGTAGAGAGTAAACTTGTGAATTGGTCCATCTCATGAATTTGATCCTCTCGCTCTTTAATCGATCAAGTGAGGATAGTAGAGGATCAGGACACTCATGGATCCAGATAGACATGATTCTAAATGCACTTGTTTATTTTATTGCCAAATTGCAACTATACAAATAATCTAAGCAATTCAACTTTCTAATGCATGGTTACTATCACAAAAACTACTCTTTCCATTTCCACCTTCATATACTCATGAGAATTAGTCAACCATGCATCAAACCATATGCCCTATTTTCAATAAATGAACTAACCTGACTTAACAACTAAAGTCCCATACCCTTAATTTCTAAATAACCAGGTTCACACATTCTTTCAATTAAAGAAACTACTTTAATCTTCCAACTAAGTTTTTTTTCTCAATTCATAAAGTAAGGTCCCATACCTTAATTTACAAAACAAACCATAATCATATTTATTATCCAATTAAAGCCAACTACTCTAATCTTCAAATAAACCTTTTTCTTCATTTCATAAAATAAGGTCCCATACCCTTAATTTACAAAATAAACCATAATCACATTTATTATCCAATTAAAACCAACTACTCTAATCTTCAAATAAACCTTTTTATTCATTTCATAAAGTAAGGTCCCATACCCTTAATTTACAAAACAAACCATAATCACATTTATTATCCAATTAAAGCCAACTACTCTAATATTCAAATAAACCTTTTTCTTCATTTCATAAAGTAAGGTCCCATACCCTTAATTTACAAAATAAACCATTATCACATTTATTATCCAATTAAAGCCAACTACTCTAATCTTCAAATAAACCTTTTTCTTCATTTCATAAAGTAAGGTCCCATACCCTTAATTTACAAAACAAACCATAATCACATTTAAAGCTTCTACACTTTCATTACCCTAAAATCTATAATTTTAGATAATGAAACAATAATTAAAGCTTCTACACTTTCATTACCCTAAAATCTACAATTTTAGATAATCAACAATAATTAAAGCTTCTATACTTTCATTACCCTAAAATCTACAATTTTAGATAATGAACAATAATTAAAGCTTCTACACTTTCATTACCCTAAAATCTACAATTTTAGATAATGAACAATAATTAAAGCTTCTACACTTTCATTACCCTAAAATCTATAATTTTAGATAATGAACAATAATTAAAGCTTCTACACTTTCATTACCCTAAAATCTACAATTTTAGATAATGAACAATAATCAATAAGCTCACTCTAAACAATAATGAACCATCATATAATAAAACACAGAGTGGACAGTTTAGTGCAATATGCCTTGTGATGTAAGAGTGAAAAGGGTTTAGCCAAGGTGGCTTCTGCCCCATCATAACCCAAGGAATAGGTGGTGCACTCAATCCCATAGTGCCAATGGCTACTGCGACATGGTTAGGTCGTCCATAGTGTCAACGACACCCGAGGGGACTTCCCAAACCTGGCTACAAACAATATTGGAAAGGTTTACCCATGACACCCAATCAGACGTTCTATATGAAGGTTCTACTTATAGGGAGAAGTAGTTAAGGAAACATGTGAGGGTTGGTGTGGATAGCAGGTCATCAACAGAACTAATACCACCCATTGATATCAGTGCTCTTACATCAGTGCTAACACCACTAACTACACCACAAGGTGATACAAACAAGGTTGCCAGTGATAGTGCTTTCATAGCGATGCCAACACATCTACCTACACCATAGGGTGATATAACAATACTTCCAACAGTAGTGCTTTAACAATGATCCCAATGCATCTGACCATACCACAAGTGTGATACAACAAGACTGCCAATGATAGTGCTTTAACAACGATGCCAATGCATCTAAGTATGCCACAAGGATGATACAACAAGACTACCAATGGTAGTGCTTTAACAATGATGCCAACATGTCTAACTACACCACAAGGGTGATACAATAAGACTACCAATGACAATGCTTTAACAGTGATGCCAACGCATCTAACTACACCATAAGGGTAATACAATAAGACTTCCAATGGCAGTGCTTTAACAACAATGCCAATGCGTCTAACTACACCACAAGGGTGATACAACAAGACTACCAATTATAGTACTTTAACAGTTATGCCAATGCATCTAACTACACCACAAGTGTGATAGAACAATGCTTCCAACAATAGTGCTTTAACAGTGATACCAACGTGTATAACTACACCACAAGGGTGATACAAACAAGCATAACGATTAAGGTGTGAGTTGCTAAGATTTTGAGAGGTTGACACATAAGCAAGAGTCTACAACCCAAAAATAATGTAAATAAATGAAAGTAAGCTATTAAGCATGTTTAAAAATGTAATACCAACCTTATTTATCCGTAGTAATTGGTTCACCTATGCTATTTGGATGGATACTTGTCATCCGCTTCTCCCTATTAGCTTTGCTTGTCATGCTCTCCCTTACTCACGGTGCTCTCCTCTTCTCATCATGCTCTCCTCTGCTTATTATGCTCTCCTCTACTCATTGTGCTCTAAAATGTAGTTGTCCTCTCTCTATTCACCCTGCTCTCTCCTCCCCTATGCACGTCTCCCTTCCTTGGTCTATGTCCCTACCTACCCACCATTACTCTTTGACCACATTCGTCAAGCGGTAGGGTGGACATGCTCTTTTCTATTCCTAAGGTGATCATCATGAAGGCCTCTCATGTTTTAGGGGCTTTACGTATCTGTCCTAATTGGTCTTCCAAAGGGCAACCCGAACCATTCTACAAAAGGCCATATTATCGCATTTAAGCCATATGGATCAATCGTTGGTAGAGTAGCGGCTTTCCATTAATTCAATGGTGTAAAGCTTGACCCTTGGAGCTTAAAGAATTATATATATATATATATATATATATATATATATATATATATATATATATATATATATATATATATATATATATATATATATATATATATATATATATATATTTTAATTTTAGGATGGGCTCTTCGTTGCTTAGATGAATCAATCATTCATTTAATCGATCTTTTCTTTGCTTATTTAAATAAACTAATGTTATTAAATAAATCAACCACTTATTTCAAATAACATCCACCAACTTATTTAAATAATCAACCACTTATTTAAAGCAACATATTTTGCTTATCTAAATAAATCAACCATTCATTTAAAACAATATCTTTTGTTATTTAAATAGATCAATAATTTATTTAAAACAAAGTATTTTGATTTTTAAATAAATCAACCATTTATTTAAAACAATATCTTTTGTTATTTAAATAAATCAACCATTTATTTAAAAAAATATCTTTTGCTATTTAAATAAATCAACCATTTATTTACCAAGGCATACAAGGAGTTATGAAGGCAACCCATTCACTTATAGCTCATCGATTATCAAGGTAAATAATGCTAAAGTAAAAGACAATCATGCAGGTTCATCAGACAAAGAGGGAGTATTTTCATTAATCTAATAACATGTCTCGGTCTCTAGAACTTACGAGGGCTACTAGCCCATTAGTCTGGGGCTCAAGATGGTTAGTTATTGACGATTATACCTAACCGAATGTATGTCTATATGAAGGTATCTATCCGTGTTACCTTCGAGTTGCCTTATCATCATTTCCCCTTCCTCAAGTACTCTCATATATGGTGGATGACTCAATTTCTTCCACTCACGAGTGCACCTGATCCTACACATTGGCAATTCGTTAGCAGTATCATATCCTTCATTATCTAATCAATATTGTAAGGCTGCTTAATTGCACAAAATCGAGTATTAGCATAATTCATTAATACGTTGTTTTTCCACATTCAAAGGTCCATCTGGGAGGGTCATGACAGGTAGGCTAGATTAGAATGAGGTGGACCTAAGCTAGATTCAAAGGGTAGACTAGGGAAATGTGCACATAGGCTAGGGGGAGTGGGACAGTCACATGGTGACCATGGGCTAGGTGTAGGATGGAGCTTAGTGGTCAAAAGGGATAGAAGGGGATTATTTGATGTTTCTAAGGTTGCATGTTAAATATTTAAATTAATTGGGACCTTTGTAGAATTATTGATTATTGACCTTAAAAAAATGTTAATTTGACCTTTTTAGGTGTCTACATTTACCTCTTTTTGTACTGCATCATGTGTAAAAATGATGTAGTGCAAAAACACATGACACTAAAATGATTAGATTAGTGATGGATGATAGTGGATGATGATGGTTGACCATGAATTTTGATGCATTGTAATAATAGTTGGAGGAGAAGATGCAGGGGTGTTTCAAATCAAGAACAATATAGGATACCCCAATTATGGAAGGGGTGAATATCATTGAAATTTTACCTTCAAAAAGTTGTTGAGATCACTTTGATTTATCAATATGACTAGCCATTGGTATGGGCCGTCATGATGCTTCAATCAATTGGATAAGTGAACTTAGTATTGCCATCTTGATAAAGCGAGTGTGTCAGTAATCATACAAACATTAGCATGAAGCATACCAAGTTGGATTGAATTGGAGTTTGTATTGAGAAATTTTGCTTTTTGCCCTAGTAGAGGGGGTTAGTGGTAGTCTTAGGCAAAGAGTCTTGGACAAACACAATTTCAAGATTGAGTTCTTAGATGTTGAACTTGTTCAAGGTAATATTTAATGTGTAATATATACCCCCTCAAGCAATGAGTTGATGAATGGAGAAGGAGAAGATAACAATGAAGCGCTTGATAATATATCATTGTGCAACCAAGAAATTGAAGTGATTGAGAAAATGTCAAGGTTTGATGGTTTACAGGTAAAGTTTTTGAGAAAATGGCAACCATCAAAGGTCAAGCAATAACAAATCGTACGAGATCATATGATCATTGACCATACAATACAATCGATAAATGCTTGGCTATTTAAGCCCAATTGCGAAGCATAAGATCTCATTTTTATCGAGCATTCCATGAGAAGAGGGAGTGAGAGAAAGGGATGAGGTGAAGTATTTAACATGGAACATTGTTGGTGTGGGATCGAGTGATGGAGGGTGTGTAGGTTCGGTTAGACAAATTTTTACCCCTTTTATTCTATTTTTGAATTTTCATGATAAAATAAACCATAGGGCTTATTTTTAGTGATATGAAACCTTACAAGAGTAGGATAGTGTAGAAAAAGCATATTTTGTGTTTTTGGATTGTGAGGTTTGTATACATTTTTTTTGGTAGTTTTCAGTGTAGTATGAATGTGATTGGATTTTAATATTTTAGAATTTATGGAGTGATTGGATTTTTGATTTTTTTTGTTTTTGGTTATTTTAAGATAAAGGAAATCCTGATCTAATTTTGGGTGGCCAACCATTTGGGGTTGTATGGTTGGGTGGACCGTACATATATGTATGATTGTTTTTTGTGGGCTTTGACTTGTTTGGTTAACTATATGGGGTTGTATGGTCATTTGTTTTTTTGAGGTTAATGGAATGTTGAATTGGCTAGGGAATTTGGTGGCAGTTGAAGGTAGTGCAACCCCAAAATCGATTTTGATTGCTTTTTATCAATCTAAGAAGGCTACTGAATGCTGAAGACTGGTGGTGGTTAGAGGTAATAAGGTTTGATGATATGGCCTAGTTGGAGATGGTTCACACTAACAGATTGCATCTGTCAATGTTGTATGAGTGATGGGACCCAGATAGGGTCACATTTAATTTTCCTATAGGGAAATGACTTTGAATTTGAAATATGTATATCAAATTTATCGATTATTAGTAGAAGGTTGTACCATTATAGGAATGGATGGGCCATAAAATGAACTGGTGATGGAGAGGATATTTGGTGTAGAGTGGACTTAAATGAACACAAATAATAGAAGGGTTCTATATGAGCTATACTATTGATGATACACATATTAGCAATGGTGCTGATATCCAACTGCATTTTACTAGATTTATTAGGGGTATAATTTCATGGAATATGATAGAGATTATGGGCTTTGGATTTATTATCATAGACGTATAGGGAGTTGTATGAGGAGAGGAGGATAGATTATATAGGATTGAGTTATAGCCTATTGGTGAAGATATAGACGTGGGAGCTTATAGCAATGGAGAGATAATGAGGTCTATCATATAATGCTTACAATTTGATGGAGTAGGAGGTGCCATACACCTTGAGATCGTGGATAGATATGGAGGTGTTGGATCCATAAAATCCAACTTGAACGGTACCCCTAATTTCAAAATTTTTGAGGTCTTTTAGAGTCCTAGGTCTAGTTTTTTTCGTTTAGTCATTCGTATCGAACATCATTCAAAGGTATAAGGTTCATGTCACCTTAAATTTTTTTTACAAGACCTTAGTATTTTTCATAAGACTAATTTCACTATATTTTTTTGAATGAAAAGCCTTTTCAAAAGGGGCTAATGCTGAATGGAGTGCTTAACAAAAAGAGCCAGTTCTAGGAAGGGTGCTTAGCAGAGAAACCAATGTTGGGTAGAGTAGCCAGTGCTGGACAATGCACTCAATAAAAAGAGCCAGTGCTGGATAGAGCACTCAATGCCAATGCTAGGTAGAGTTCATAGTAGAAAGGGCCAACATTGGGTGGAGTACCCAAAATTGAGGTAGATCACTCAACAAAAAGGGCTAGTTATGGGTAAAGCACTCAATGGAGTGACTAGTGCTAGGTAGAGTGCTTAGTGAAAAGGACCAATTTTTGATAGAGCGCTCAATGGAGTGGCCAGCACTGGGTAGAGCATTTAGTAGAGTAGCTAACATTGGGTAGAGCATTCAGTAGAGCAGCCAATTTTGGGCAAAGTGCTTAGTAGAAGTGGCTAGCACTATGTGGAGTATTGTAACACATCATTAAGTCCTAATTGGCTAACTAAATTTACACATAAGTATGACCTGATAGGTCTGACCAAAGGCAAATACGAAAAATATATTTTTGATAAAAAGGACCTATCAAATTCATTTTTGCAAACTCGTTTGGGCAAAATATAGCATCCAGTAGGTAGATGATAATCAATAAGAACTAGATATTCCATGGTATGCCAAATAAAGCAACCTCCCACCATTAAAAGGATGCAATCATCATATTCATACCTGTTAATACAGTTGTGCTGAGAAAATATGGTAGAGACCAAATGGTTGGTTGAAAAACATAAATAAGAGCAATTAAAACTCATGCATACCAAAATTTCTATAAATCCAATATCTAAGGCTCTTCAAAATCACATACATTTGTGCTCCATCTTGAGAAGTACTAAATAGTCATTTGTAGAGTCGAAGAGAAATTTAGTTGCAACAACAACATCCTCAAGCACTTCAAGCCTTACCCTCATCAATTCTAAAGAGCATATCAAAAATATATTAGAGGCATAACCATATCTAACCCTGAGTATAGGAGAGGTGGTTGAGAGATATCCCAAAAGGTTCATTGCAGATCATGATCGAGAGGGTAAATCACTCAAAAATAATAAGAACTTGAAGATGCAACCATTTACCAATATGAGCTGATGAGAGGATACATAGTGCCATGCAACACTAATGAAAATCCTTTTTAAAATGGCACAAAGGCTTAAATTTAGAGGTAGACCTATCTGCAACAGGTGGACTAGCAATTTAGCAAAGAATACCCTAAGGTGTATTATTATGTAGACTTATTGAATTGGTTGGCTAATGCCTATGATTCAAAGACTAGGACAATAAGAGACCATGCAAATAAAGTAGCTTTTAGAATCACACCAAATAAAATAAAAAAATTCTTCAACCTAAGTCCTTCTACCTTGATTTTAGATAAACATGTAATCTCGACACAAGCCAAATATATGCTCAATACTTCTTTTTAAACAATATTGTATGGTTACAATCAATGTATACCAACCAAGTTCCCTGTACATAAGTCTACCCTCTGCCCTTAGGCTAAATATTATGTAGACATGATTAATATAGTATTGGATACCAAAGAATTAAATTGGATAAATTAGGAGGTCATGTTATTGGATATGCAATGTAATAAAATAAGGTAGATGCCTATGTATAAGTGGAATATAGTTATAAGTGATACCATAAACACAGAGCTATAAAAGCTACAAAATGCTATCAAATAAAAGAGAGAAATAATACCCACTTTCTCTTATTATTCCTTATTAATTAATTTGATAGTAGGGCATATGGAGCCAAGTCTAGTTAGCAGGTTGGATGAGGTAGAAGCCACATATGTCTAAGATAGGTTACCATGTATACATGAAGGTTGGTCTAGCTATGTCAATTTATTTGGTAGGTTTCTCCAAATCAACTATGTAAGGCTATTGTGATGTGATCCTGAGAGAATTGATAATGGTATTGTCACCTTTCTGCGCTAATATAAACTAGGATATTTCTTCCTTATAGAGGACTATACATATATCAGGTTGTTTGGGGTAAAATTGCCACCTAAGGCAATGCCCATATTTTTCTCCAATTCCATTATTATTTTAGAAATTACTAGACAACTAGCTAAAGAAGTGAAGATAAGAGCACTAAGGAAAAAAGAATAATCCCATGGCTTGTATATTGTGGTATTATATGTACAAAGGACATCTCAGTTTCCTGAGAGCAACCTGGGATATGGATTATTATGAATTCTCTAAAGTCACATGGAGACCTTACGATATTGAAGGACAATATCAGGAGATGGATAAGAAGTTAAACCTCACTCAATTACTTCATAGGATAGATGACTTTGAAGATGCCATGCAAAGAGCGATCAGAAGGTGAGATTCCCTAGAACTAGTATGAAAGATGAAAGACAAACCCTATACAAGGATATAAATAGTGGAAAATTATCCAAGTGATTTAAGGATATTGTGAATTTATCCATGGATACCCCAATAATTCCTACCATTCCTCCAAAAGATCTACAAGATCCAATTCTAAAAATTATATACCAGAATCCTAAAAAAGTTGAAGTGTTGGTGGAAGTAGTTTTGAATGCACCTTCAATGGAAAAATTTCTAGTCCCTCAGTTCACCACTGATACTTAGGTATATACGGATAAAGGAAAATAAATAGTCACTACCATATTTGTGTAGATGACCCCCCTTGAGTTCACCATAGCTCTAAAAATCCCTGAACAATCACATAAAATCATAGTAGACCAACCTCAAGTCATTCCCAAAAGCATAATCATATATAAGAAAGAGTAAAATATATATTCAATAGCTCTCATAAGGATACAAGAGGCAAGGAAAATTAATAATGTATGTAGAGGATACCAACTTGAACACCCCTATCAAACAAATTCTCCACCACACAAAAAATCAAGACTTGAAGTACCTCTTCTTCAGACACTTCAATAGGTATGACTATGGTACGGATGGAAGAAGAGGTGGTACAATTTACACTTGATGAAGAATAACATATTTAGGACATGGAAGAAGGTAGAGATCCTATTAAGGGATAATATATTGTTGAAGAACCCTAGGGGCATAGTTCTACCAACCCATCTATTGTCACTATTGAAATTCCCCTGCCCAGAGATATGAAAGAAGCCCAAATAGATTTGGGAAGAGAATTTCTATAGGCTATAGGGGACCCAATCTCCATGATGAAAATATAAGTAGTGGTACATACCCAAATCACTTTGGCAATAGAAAACCAAGTGAACAAGCTAAAATCTAAAGTAACAAGAGTTGATCAATTGCAGGTTGAAAACAAAAAGCTATGATAAGAAGTTAGTAGGCTTCAAGGGCTACCAACACCATCAATAGGTAAAAAACTTGATAGCTCCTTTTTTATTCAAAAATTCAAAGAAAATACTATTGCCAAGTTACAAGCTAAAGCCAACATAATAAATAGAAGTTGAAAGGATTTTGAAGAGATTATGCATACAAACAAGCAAATAAAATCTCTTCTAAAGAGGACTGATAAGAGAGTAGTGACTATCCTCATGATCTATGAAAAATGTGTAATCCAGTATGAGAAAATAAGGACCAAACATGTAACTAAATCAGATGGCTAGATTTACAACTACAAAGAAGAATTTTATAATGTTAGAAACTATTCGAATAATAGGGCCCGACGGAGAACCATAACTAAAGATTTAGAGTTGGGAATAAAGTACAAGGCAAATAATAGAGCATGCTAGTGTCAATCTCAAAGAATTCTTTAGTGTGGAAGGCTTCTATGAGCTAGTCATTAAAAGTGTGCAAGAACTGAGATGTGATATTATCAATGAAGATGAGTTGGCCAATAAGATCATTCCTATGAAAACAACCAACAAAATAATGAGGTTATTAAAAAGCAATGAAGCCATGATAAGAGATAACAAGGGGAAATACTTAAGGATGCTCAATAATATTGTAGCAACAAGTGTTTTCTATGATGAAGCTTGGATGCAAATAGCGGATTTTATTAGAATGACTCAAGAAAGAAAAGAAAAAATAAAGAAAGCTCAACAAAGTACATCAAAGAAAACAAGAAATATAGGACCCACTAGTGGAGAGTCTATAGGAAGGGATAAAGATATGGAGGCCAGTCAAGCATAAAATATTGTACAAGTGTGTTGGATATTTTTCTTGCATCCTTGGGATAAACTATCATGCTACAAGAAAAACTAATTGCCAACGAGCAATTACAGGCTTTAGTCAACCTAGCTCTTTAACCTACCTTTTTAAACTATCATGCTATAAGAAAAACCATTTTTCAACAAGCAATTATAGGCTCTGGTCGACCTACCTATTTAACATAGGAATAGAGTTCTTAATATTTTCTAAATAGACCAAGTATGGTAAGGATACCCTTGAGGTGAATTTAAAGTTTTTAACATTTAATGTTCATGCTCTTCCATATTTATGGTGGGGAATTAAATTTTTTTATAAAGTTGACCAAGCTGAAACAATAAAAGTTCAATTATACCTTATGTATGATCGATGCCTTAATCCTTTGGGGTATTGTAGTAAGATTTAGTAACTTTTCAATGAAATAAAAATAATGAGGAAAATAAATAATTGGTGCAATTACATTCATTTGAATATCGTAATAAACATAACAATTGACCAAAAAAAGAAAAGTTCACTATGCATTCAAATAATATAACCCATAATGAAGGTACACACAAAAATGATAACAAAGTTATAACATAAAATAAGCCCATAATTGTATTAATATTGAAATTGGTTACATGAAGAGTTGGCTTGAATTTATATTAAACTCTTTGAAATATTAATACAATAAAATCCCTCATTTGAATATCGTAACAAGGATACCTTATGTATGATCTATGACTTAATACTTTGGGCTATTGTAGTAAGATTTAATAACTTTTCAATGAAATAAAAATAACGAGGAAAATCAATAATTGGTGCAATTACATTAATTGAATATCGTAATAAACATAACAATTGACCAACAAAAAAAATGTTCACTATGCATTCAAATAATATAATCCATGATGAAGGTACACACAAAAATGATAACAAAGTTATAACAGAAAATAAGCCCATAATTGTATTAATACTAAAATTGGTTAAATGAAGAGTTGGCTTGAATTTACATTGAACTCTTTGAAATATTAATACAATAAAAATCCTCATTTGAATATCGTAACAAGGACTTTTCACTCTCCCATTCGAATATCGTAATAGTCGATTCTCTAGAACTTTGGCTCAATAATATGGAAATAATCTTAGTGTCTTGGGCAATTTCCTATCAAAACCTGCACAACAATGGGAAGAATAAAGTATGGAAAAGAAGAAAGACACAAAGGGAATACAATATCAAAGAACGGGGCACTCAAGTATACCTCATAGCAAAAATATGCTATGTTAAAAGCTTGATTCTATTTCTGGTTGTGGATATTTTTGTAGCTACGATGGCTCTGTAACTATAAAAATTGCTCTAATATGGACCCTCCACTTGGTGCCATCTCCTGCGTTGTCATCGAATGGGTTTTGTACAACCTGTTATTAGCTATTTTAAAATTAAAACTTATTCTTAATAGGCTAAAGTTCTACCTAGTTGTCATCCATCTGGTATTTGTCTTCGGATTCAACCTTATGACTTTTTTTACTTATCCTAAAGTGAGCTCCTTTCTGACTGAGTGCTGTCATATATATATGTTACCACGACCTGATGCTTTATTGCCAATCATTCTAATTGTTAGGACTAAAAAGACTACTAGAATTGATCATGTTGCTTAAGAATCGGTGTATTCTTTAACTAAACGAGGGCTTAATAGACACACTAGGAAGGAAGCAAAGGTTTATTACAAAAAAATTGATACATTGGGTCCTTAGAAGAGGTGAAGAAGGAACAACACTACTATGCTGAAATGTAGAGTTAGATAAAAATAGAAAATTAGAAGTACACAAATTAAGGAAACAACCAACAACATGGTACTTTCATAACTATACTCCATCAGGGTGACAATTCTATAACTATACTCCATTAGGGCATGGTGACCTTCCAAGGGTGTCCTTTGATCTGGTTTACACCTATTGTTTCTTCTTCTACTGGTGAACCAAGAACTCTTGACGTTCCTTCCTATTTTTCTACAATTCGCTACTAGCAAGTTTTGATCCATATTTGTTATCCAAAATTTTTCTTGGATATTAGAATGGGTGCCTTCCCATATAAATGATGAGTTGGGCTAGATTATCTAGTCAAATTACGATGGATGAGCCAGGTTCCATTGATATAAAAATAATTTAATTTTTTTTCAAATGATGATCTTGTCTCAGGTCGGTCCTTCATTTGCATCATTTGGTTCACAGATCATCCTTTGCTTATTTAGTCTATGACGATTCACTTTATTTCACTGGATTTGTCCATGCAATATGCGAAGTCCCATGGCTTATGGATTGGCTAGATTTTGGGTCCATTGCACTTGACCTATTCCTCACTGTGTTTAGTTTACTTATCCTACCACCTCGCTCTTTGTAGTGAGCCTGCTTGTTGTGGAGTTATTTTTCTTTTTTAGTGAGTTTGCATAATTTTGATGTACATATATGAAATAGAGTCTGCATGTCTACAACTCCATGATTGGACCCTAGTTGTGTTAGTGATATCATTATTATTTCAATCTTGATGTCAACTTTTCTCGAACTAGTGATCTCTCAGATGTTTAAGCTTAATGTGTTATAATTTTGTGTGTGCTATCAGCCAGTTGGCATGTGTTGTTGGTACGATGTCGTGAGAGCCTCTATGGTCATTTATCATTGTTTGATCAACTGAGTTTTTAATTTGCTTTTACTCCAAACGTTTGTAGTTGATTTCACTTGTGATTTGATCGACAACTTCTAATTTGTCTATGTAAACTCGACTAATATTTATTAGTTCTTGCTTGATGGCTATTTTTGATCAGTTAGCATTTACTTTTGATCGAGTGACTTGGGACACATTTATCTTCTTTTACATTGAAACCCATGTTAGATTGAGGATGTTGGTGTCAGTTAAATCAAGGTTTATATATTTAAATTTAAACACCATGCATACCTTTGACCTTTGTATGATTTGAATTTACCTTTATCTCATTCAGTTCATCTTGACCATCTGCTTCACTCAGTCAGTATCCTTTGACGGTTGTGATCTATTCGTACAATGACATCTAAACATTTATCTTTTCTCAATTGAAAACATTTTAATGGCTTAGCTTTGACCACATCATTTCTTTGGTTGGTCAAGCATTTTTTAATTCTACTTGGTATTAGTCGATCGATCAATATTACTCTTTAGTAGAATGGTCTTGATATCACCACATGGGCTTTTTTTCGGTCTAAGGGTTCCTTATTTAATGAGTTAGTCAGATTTGATTGAATGATTTGACCAGTTTTTTGGTTGAGAAACTTCAATATGTTCTCGTTGACTATTGATCTCTTTTTTATTTCAAACAATTATTTTTACTGTTGATGAGCTTTTGGCCGATGATGCCTCTTCGTGCCATATGTTCGTTTGATCGCTCCTTCCTCTTGACCAAAATTTTATTTATCTCATATTTGAATTTTGCACTCTCAGATTTCATCAAATGAGTTGACCATTTTTGGTTGATGTCTTTGGGCTACAAAAAGAATTATCATTTAATGTGCTTGATCAATAGGCTTTAGGACACCAATATATTTTTAGTCGAGTAGTTTTCTTTCCCCATAAAATTGGTTGATTTCTCATTTGGTCCATATTTTCTTATCGTTGGTCGAATGGTGGATCTTCATTATGCTAATTTTATCCACTGATTGGTCAATTGAATGATCATTTATTACCATCAACCGAAGTATTATTTGATCGGTTCTTGGAATTTTTGCTTTTGGTGGTGGCTATTTGTTCATTGACCAATTGGTTGATGAATTTGCTTTGTTTCCATTTCTCGGGAAATCAAGCCGATAGCTTGTAGACTTAGGAATATGTTGGTAGAGGACTCCTTAAGTTTTATTAAAAGGATTTTATTTTTTGCTTCTTAAGGGTGCAAGGTAGTTTCAATGTTTTTTTACAATTTAGATCATTTTATGGAGGATGACCAATCATGCTGACCGAGTCATTACTAGTGAATGACTTAAGCATTTGAAGGTTTTATTAAACTTTGTAACATACATTAATCCATGGTTACCCTTTGAGATGTTTTATTTCCTTATAGTTTAGGGTTTAAATTGTTCATTAATATATCATAAAATCCATGGACCTCTTAATGACCTTCAAAATTTTGAAATTAGGGGTGCATTCATGTTGTATCAATTTTGGCTACAACATAGGCTCTAACTGGAACAAGTGGTGAAATCATGAGGTATTTGAGAACTCCAGACACTTCGGTTATTAAAAAGACTTCAATTAATGACTTGGATATTTATTTTCCATCGGATCATTGTAAAAGCAAAATGATAAAAAACAAAATATTATCTATATAGTCTAAAAAAGAAAGACTCTTAGTCAAATAAAATCAGAGTTTCTGGTCTAAAGCTAAATGAACTTTCACTCTTAAAGGCTAGTTGTCTAGTAATATCTCCAAGGCGGGTTTAGAAAAAATCAATCAAAAATGACCACCACATCAAGCCTAGGACCAGAGTATGTGCTTGTGTATTCTTTTTAGTTTTCCTAATCAGATAGAATTTTCATCAGCTTGGAAGGAGTTAGACCTACTAGTGATTACACTCTTAAAAATATTCTCCTTATCATTGCTCCACTACCATTCAAGCGTTTATAGCTTCTATTGAGATGAAATTGATCCCTTTTGAACCTGCTCTATTTCCAATAAGACGTCTATAGCCTGATAGAGGTTATCTAGGTAGCTACAAGAACTTGCTCAATTTGCATTATTGAGATTTTTCTTCTTAGGAAGAATTTTGATAAATTGCAAAGCATTTTAGAGTGTGCTTTCTGGGTTGAGGATCTAAAAAGGCTATAGTATTGAGTGTAATTATTTTTATCCTAAATATCTTACCAAAGTTGACTAGGTTCTTTGATTCTAGAATTGCTTTTAAGGTCATGATAATATATGGCTTTGGCCTTATGTGTCAGCATTTCCAAATTTCATATGTGGTAGTCCCAGCCTTATAAGATGATTACTAAGATCCTTGCTTTGTGAGTTGTCATATCATCTATATTTAATCTAAATCCTCCTCTCTTAATTAACTAAGGATAGGTTCTAACAAATAGACAATAAAAACATGATAGGGAAACTTGACAATCCTCTAACAAAATAAGATTATTGAAAACAAAGTGAAAACACACAACTAAAAAACTTTTAACTGGAAAACAATTTTTTTTGTTCTTTTTTGGTTCCCCAACAAGGGTGATATAGTTTCAGGTGTTGACCATTTATCAAAATTTTCATCAGCTCACCTTCTAAGATTTGCAACCTATAAGTATTTGGACCAATGACCTGAAATATCTAATAGGGGCCTCACCACTTGGGTTCAAGCTTACCCTTTTCTCCATGTTTTCCATTTTTGGGGTCCCAGTAAATGACTATATATCCTTCAAAGAATGAAATGCTTTTGGCTTTCTTATTAAAAATTTGCATTGTATTTTGGGTTTTTTCTATCATTTTTTTAGTGCATTTCTCCTTTCTTATTGTAAATGTGTAATTTGATCTAACCTCCTTTGTAAGGCATTAGGATTTTTATGATCTTGGAGTAACAAGGATACGACTATTCTTTCTGTGTGAGGGGGTAGCAAAGCTTTTTATCCAAATACCATTCCATATGGAGTTTTGTCTATAATTCTCTTAATAGATAATTTGTCTACCCATAAGGCAAGTTTTAATTCACTGTCCCAACTCTTTTTATTTTTACCCAATGATATTTTGATTATGGATATTAAATTTTTATTTGATGATTCGGCTAGACCATTGCCCTCTTGATAATAGTTGGCATAATGAGAAAGCTCAATTTTTTATTTTGCACAAAACTCTATCATTTGAAAGGGGACAAAGTACTTCCCATTGTTAGTTAGTTTCTTTGGGGATCCAAATCTAGTTAAAATGTTTTCCTCTAAGAAATTTATGACTACCTTAGTTGTTTAACTTCTCAAAGGAGTTGCTTCCATCCATTTCATAAAGTAGTCCATTGTGATGATGATCCATTTATGTCTTCCTGATGAATTTGGTTTAATTTCACCAATAAGGTCAATTCCCCATTGTGTGAAGGGTGCTTCTATGATTACTAGCTTGAGAGGCAATACTGCTAATTTTTTCTTTCTTGCAAACACTTGACAATTATGTCAACTCCTTACATATTGGTGAACATATTTGAATTAATAAGGCTAGTAATAACCTGCTCTCATGATCTTATTTGCATTTGCTTTTGGGGTAAAGTGACCCCCACATAATCCATCATGAAATTATTCTATTACTTTTAAGGTTCATTTTCCAAATAAACAGAGCAATAATACTCCGCTTGGATGTTTCCAATATAGTTTATCCTCTTGAGTGTAATATTCCTGTGCTTGCTATTTTAATGATCTTATTTTATTAGCAGACATGTCTCTAGGGAAGGACAAGGTTTGAATATACATTAGGATATCATCATACCATTTGCATTCAACATTATTTGTTCTCCTGATATCATGCATATCATCAACTATGACAATGTTATGCATGTCTTCCCCTTCTTTGTTGGCCAAATATTTAGCTAAGCCTTGTCCTCTAACTATTTTCATGGATTTAAATTCTACATCATACTGTTGTAATTTGACCATCCAACTAGTAGGGCTTCCTATTGGTTCTGGTTGGGTGAAAACATCTTTTATAGCAATAAATGGAATACAACATATAACCTTACTTGAACTAAAAATACCTTTAAAATATTCCAGTGCTTGAACCACAACATAAAATTTCTTCTTAATCATTTTAAACTTTAGTTGAGATCCCTTAAGCCCTGCACTCATGAAGGCTATGGGTATCTCATTATTTTCATCATCCTTTTGGGAAAATATCACAACAATGGTGTGTTAAAAAACAAATGAGTATATGTTAAAACTCTTTGAATAGTCAAGAGAGTTCAACACTAGGACAATGGTTATTACATCCTTAAATTTTTAGAAATCTCCAAGGTTCTCTTCTATCCATTTGATGCCAACATTATTTTTAATCATGTTGTTAATGGGATGATCTAATTCAGTGAAATTTTGCACAAACCTTCTTACAAAATTAATTTTACCAAAGAATGATCTAACTGCTTTCAAGTTTTTAGGGGGAGGTATCTTGGCAATAACTTATACTCTTGAAGGATCAATGCTTTTTCCCTTTTTAGATGCTATATGACCAAGGATTTTTCTGTGTGTTGCTCTGAATATACACTTTTGGGTTTAAGGATTTTCCATATTCTTTGCATATAGCAAAAATTGTGGCTAGGCGTTCCAGATGATCTTGAGAGTTTTTGAAAAAAATTGTTATGTCATCTAAATAAAAAACTATTTTGAACATTAGTCCCTTAAAAGTAAAGTCCATCACTCTTTGGAATGTTGCTCTTGAATTCATTAATCCAAATGGCATTCTAAGGTATTCAAAGGTACCCCAAGGAGTAGTGAAATTAGTCTTGTATATGTCTTCAGGATTTACCTGAATCTAATTATATCCTGAGAATACATCTATTAATGAAATTCTAGATGAGCCTACTACAACTTGCAATAGTTGTTCCATGTTGGGTAGGGGATAATTATCCTTGAGAGAAATTTTATTCAAAATTTTAAAATAAACACAAAGTCTAATAGCTCCATTTTTCTTTCTAACTGGCACTAAGTTTGCTATGCAGGAAGAAAATCTTACTTTTCTCACTATTTTTGCATCGAGTAATTTTTGGACTTCTTTTTGCATGATTGGATGCAAGGTGGGTTGAATTTCCTATGCTTCTTCTTGAATGGCTTAGCATATTATTTGAGGGGAATAATATGAGTCATGACATCAATTTTGAATGTATTTAGGTCATCATAAATCCATGCAAAGGATTCTTTATTTTTCTTTATAAATCTAATATACAATTCTTTCTCTCCTTTTGGTAAAACTTTATTGATTTTAACCAATATAGGATCCTTTTTTATACCAATATTTATATCATCAACTTCTATTTCTTTGAGTAGTGGTTTGTATGCCTTATCAAAATAATCAAATAGGCTTTCTAAAGAAACTAACCCCTTTGGGATTCTATTTGTTTTAAGTTGAATTACCTCTACTGGTTCTCCAATAATACTTTTTAACTTTTCTTCATCTTCCTCCTCACATAGAACATTTGAATACATATTCTAGAGGGTCACTAAGTCTCTAATATCCACATCATATTGGAACACTTGTAGGTATACCACATTATTAGGTACATAAAGTTTGTAAACAGAGATAATTGGAAATCTATCCATATTTTCCTGTGTCAATTTTTGGGTAGTTTGCACCTGAATCATTGATTGCCAATAGGTCTACAATATGGCTTTCCCCTCTAGGAATGTAAGAGATGTTAAATGCTAGGAATTTATCAATTTTAGCCAAGACTGCATATTTGTACTATTTTAACCTAGGATGTTTAGTTTGATACTATCTTTGACCTATTGTATAATTAATTTTACATATCCAGTGATAGTCACGAAATTATGCCTAGTTCTTTGGATTTTATTAGTCCTAACAATAAGGCTTCATATTCAACAATATTATTAGTGCATGGGAATTCTAATTTGTAAGGGATTTGTAGATAGTTGCCCTTAGTGTTTGTTAAATTTACACCAACACCTACTCCTATTTGAGACTTCGATCCATCAAAGGACATGGTCCACATTTCCTAGGTTAGTATTCTAGTAGATTCTACATCTGTTAGTTATCTGGTTTCAAGATCCATATATTTTGCATTGGGAACTTCTATCAAAAAAGGATTATGCCAGATCAAGTATACCACCATTTCTTTCTCTTCTACAGAGCTAAGTTAACCATAGTGTTATCTAGTCTTACAAATTCCACTAAGTATTTGTTGAATGGTTCTCTCCTTAAAGTCATATTTTATTTTTCTAAAATATAAATGGTGGCATAAGACCAATATAACTGTATAGAGCAACCCAACCATTCTGCTCAGTGCCTACTTAATAGTAATGAGAAGAAAGGATCCACATAAACTACTGCAACATCCATTAATATACCCTTCTTGGGATATTGATATAAAAAGACCAAAAGGCCATTAATAATTTCTACACAAGGTATCTGCCTACTGTCCATTACTAACATGGGTGGGGATTCCATGGTACAAATTAATCCTAGTTGGTCTACTATCTATTTGGAGATGATATTATGGGATGCATTAATATCTAGCGTGCAATTGTGGATGACATACCTTTCCCCTTCATTTGAGAGATATCTTAGGGACACATAGAATGGTCTAACAAATGAACGTATTCTAGTCTCATGATTGGCAGGTTTGACTGTATTAGAAGATTGTGTTTCTTTTCGTTCAATTAGACCAAAATCTCTACACACCTGTTCTCTATATTTTTGAATATTCATTAATTTACTGAAGGTAATGTTAAATTTTTGCTTACTTAGTTCATAATCAACATCAAATTCTATCTTCTTGACAACCAATATTTTTGTACATTCCTCATGTGGTAATTGTTCATTTATTTCTACATTTTTGGAATAGTTTTGTTTTGATTTTTTTTTGTTTTTATTTGTGTATTATTTACAACATACTATCCTTTAGCCTCCTTGTTTGAGGTTTTATCAATATTATTAGCTACAATTTGATTTCTCAAATTTAAAGCAGGTGCTTCTAGTTCTTCCACCTCTTGGGCTATTGGGATTACCTTCCCTTGTTTCATTTTATCGTACCTAATTTCTTGTCCTTTTTGTAAGATTTTAGTGTTTTATGCTACTAGGATTTTAGGGTGGTGATTCGAAGAATATAAATCCATATTTTATTAAAAAAGTATTTCTCTAGATTCATCTTCAAGAGTCCAACATGCATTAATCTTGATGTCTTCTTCTGATTCATCATCTAAATTTATAGTATTATGCATACCTAGATATATCCCATAACAATTTGGATTATGAGGAGCATCACAGGCAAAACAGTAATAGGGCAAGTTTTCTAGGAGATTGATAGTGGGTATAGGATTTGGAACTAAGTCTTGATATTTCTCATTATATCTCTTCCTCCAACCATTCCCATTATTTCTATTACAGTTCCCTTATTCAAAATTGTTATTACCCCAATTTCTATTAAAATTTCTTTTGAAAGGTGGCTTGTTGTCACTTTGTTGTCTTTCAACTTGAGTATGAGAAGATTAATTATTATTTTCTTTATTTCTCTCTAGTCTGGCCGGTCTATTATTCATGGTATTAAATATTTCTGTCATTTGATTGGCCAGTTTCTCCATAGGATCCTATTCAATTCTTTTTTATAAATTAAATCCTAATTTTTTAGGTTTCCTATTGGGTTGGATGACTTCTAGAGAGTATGGTTTTATTTTTCCACTATCTAGCATGTTTCTCTCAATTTCTATGGCCTTGTCCATGCATTCATCTATAGTAGTAACCTGCTCTTGCCTTAACTCATAATTGAATTATTTAGGGAAAACATTCTATATAAACATATCGATTGTATATTGTTTGGCCTTAGGTCAGTGGGGATTTTATTTATTGCTTTAGAAAATATCCTATTAGAATTGCTCATTGAATTATTCTCATTCTTTTTCATGGTTGCCAGATTTGTTAGCAGGGACTGTTCATTCTTCTTTTCATTGAACTTTTTTTTAAAAATAGTTTTCATTTTAGCAAAATTAGCAATGTCATGGCCTGGGAGATTATTAAACCATTATTTAGTGTATTTTTCTAGAGTTTTAAGGAATAGTATTAAAACTATAGCTTCATGTTCTACCTCCAAACTATCCATAGCATATAAAAAGATTTTGATGTGGTCCTCTCCAATGACTGCATTATTTCATTAGAATTTGGGTAAATACTTATGAGCTATATTGGGAAGGTCATATAGAGTTGTCGATAATTAGAATGGATTGTATCTATTGGTCCTCCATAATTGAACATTATGAGGAGGTGCATTAGCCACCTTAACTACTGAGGGAATTTGGTTTGAATTAACAAGAATCATGATATGTGGCGTAGTATTTAATCCACTAGGAACAGTAGGGGACATTTCAAATATATTATCTAATGTAAGAATATTTGTATCAGAACATTTTGGAGATGTACTAGAAATATTAGTTCTAAAAAATACCTCTGGATTTGAGAATTTTTGATATAGCTCCTGAGCGGTTCTTCTCGTTTGTGTCAACACATTCTGCTTCTTCTCTTAATGTTTTAATTTTTTTGGGTTTAACCAATCAGAGTCACCAGCATGATGGGTGCAGAAGGAAAAAATGTCTGGTCAAGATTACTCAACTTATATTACTCTCAATAAATCAGGGTATAATATTTTTCAATAATCAAGAATCAAGAATCAAGAAAATCAAGAAAATCAAGAAGATCAAGAACATTATATAACCGATGGTTCTTGAAAAATAAATTAGAAATTGTGAGCATACATAAGAAACAAACTTAGAAGGATTTACATTTTGAATATTGGGTTTACTGGTTTCCTTTAGGCCAAATTTTACCAATAAATATTATCATTAGATTTTAAACTATAATCAAGATTACAAGTTTATTCCCCAACAATGGCACTAATAAATTGTTGGAGATTTTTCTAGCATCCTTGGGATAAGATATCACACTACAAGAAAAACCAATTGCCAACGAGCAATTACAGGATTTAGTCAACCTACCTCTTTAACCTAGGAATAGAGTTGTTAATATTTTCTAAACAAACCAGGTATGGTAAGGATACCCCTGAGGTGAACTTAAAGTTTTTAACATTTTATGTTTATACTCTTCCAGATTTATGGTGGTAAATTAAAGTTTTTTATAAAGTTGACCAAGCTGAAATAATATCAGTTCAATTATACCTTATGTATGATTGGTGCCTTAATCCTTTGGGATATTGTAGCAAGATTTAATAATATTTTAATAAAATAGAAAGAATGAGGAAAAGAAAGAATTGGTGCAATTACATTCATTCAAATATCATAATAAACATAACAATTGATCAAAAAAAGAAATGTTCACTATGTTTTCAAATAATGTAACCCATAATGAAGGTACCCATAAAACTGATAATAAAGTTATAATAGGAAAGAACCCCAAAATAGTATTAATACTAAAATTGGTTACAGGAAGAGTTGGCTTGAATTTGCCATTGAAATATTTAAAATATTAATACAATAAAAATCCTTGTTCGAATATTGTAACAGGGAATTTTCACTCTCTTATTCAAATATCGTAACAATCGAGTCTCTAGACCTCTACCTCAATAATCTAGAAATAATCTCAGCTTCTTGGGCACTTTCCTATCAAAACCTGCACAAAAATGGGAAGAATAAGATATGGAAAAGAAGAAAGACACAAAGGGAATACAATAGAAAAGAATGGGTACTCAAGTATACCTCTTAGAAAAAATATGCTATGTCAAAAGCTTGATCCTATTTTTGGCTATGAACGTCCTTATTATAGTTGTGGTGGCTCTATAACTAAAAAAATTGCTCTAATTTGGATCCTCCACTTGGTGCCGTATCCTACCTTGTCATCGATCGGGTGTTGTACAGCCTATTATTAGCTATTTTAAAATTAAAACTTATTCTTAATAGGCTAAAGTTATGCCTAGTTGTCATCCGTCTAGTCTTTGTCTTTAGATTCAACCTTTTGAATTTTTTTATTTATCCTGAAGTGAGCTCCTTTCTGACTGAGTTCTATCGCATATATATGTTGTCGTGGCCTGATGCTTTGCTATTGATTGTCCCAACTATTAGGACTAAAAAGACTACTAGAATTGATCATGTTGCCTAAGAACCAGTGTATTATTTAACTAAACAAAGGCTTAATAGACACACTGAGTAGGAAGAAAAGGTTCATTACAAAAAATTGATACATTGGGTTCTTAGAAGTGGTGAAGAAGAAAAAACACTGATGTGCTAAAAGGTGGAGTTAGAAAAAAATAATGAATTGGAAGTAGACAAATTAAGGAAACCACCAACATGGTACTTCCATAACTATACTCCATCCGGTTGACACTTCTGTAACTATACTCCATCGGGGTGTGGGGACCTTCCAGGGGTGTCCTTCGGTCTAATTTACACCTCTTATTTCTTCTTCTACTGGTGAACCAAGAGCTCTTGAAATTCCTTCCTCTTTTTTTACAATTTGCTCCTAGCACATTTTGATCCATCTTTGTTATCCAAATTTTTTCTTGGATATTAGAATGGGTGCCTTCCCATATAAAGGATTAACTGGAGTAGATTATCTCATCAGTTGATGATGTATGAGCTAGGTTTCATTGATATAATTATGATTTAGTTTACTTTGAACTGACGATCTTGTCTCAGCTCGATCCTTCGTTTGTGTCATTTGGTTCATGGACCATCCTCCATTTATTCAATCCATGATTATTCACTTCATTTCACTAGATTTATCCATGCCATATGTGAAATATCATGGCTTATGGTTTAGCTAGATTTTGGGTTTATTACACTCAACGTATTTCTCACTGTATTTACTTTCTTTATCCTACCACCTCACTCTTTGTAGTGAGCCTATCTATTGTGGATTTATTTTTCTTTTTCAATGAGTTTGTATAATTTTTATGTACAAATATAAAATAGAGTTTGCATGTTTGTGACTCCCTGATTGGACCCTAGTTGTGTCAGTGAGATAATTATTATTTAAAGCTTCATGCTAACTTTTCTCAAAATGGCGATCTCCTGAATATTTAAGCTCAATGTGTTATCATTGTGCTACCGACCAGTTAGCATGTGCTATTGGTACCATGTCACGAGCATATCCATGGTCATTTATTATTGTTTGATTGGCTAAGTTTTTAATTTGCTTCTACTCCAAAAGTTTTCAGTTGATCTCACTTGTGATTTGATCGATAACTTCTCATTTGTCTGTGGGAACTCAACTAATGTTTATCAGTTCTTGGATGATGACTCTTTCTATTTGGTTAGCATTTACTTTTGATCAAGTGACCCGGGACACATTTATCTTCTTTTACATTGAAACCCATGTTAGCTTAAGGATGTTGGTGTCAATTAAATTAAGGTTTATATATTGTGCGTACCTTTGACCTTTGTACGATTGACTTTACCTTTATCTCATCCGATTCATCTCGATTGTTCGCTTAACTCATCCGATACCCTTTTACGATTGTGATCTATTCATCCAAAAACATCCGACCATTTCTCTTTTCTTGGTTGAAAATATTTTAATGGCTTAGCTTTGGACACATTATTTTTTTGGTCGATCGAACATTTTTTAATTTCTCTTGGTATTAATCGTCCGATCAACTTCGATCGAATGGTATTGATAGCATCACATGGGATCTTATTCGATTGAATGGTTCCTTATTTTATGAGTCAGTCAGCTTTGAATGAATGAATTAACCATTTTTTAGGTTGAGAAAATTTGGTCTACTCTCATTGATTGTTGATCTCTTTTGAATTTCGATCGATCAAATTTTGCCATTGATGAGCTTTTGGCTGATGATCTCTCTTCACACCACATGTTTGTTTGACTACTACTTCATCTTGGATCAAATTTTTCTTTATCTCATCTTTGACTTCTACGCTCTCAGATTTGATCAAATGAGTTGATCATTTTTAATCGATGTCTTCGGGCTACAAAAATAATTATCATTTACTATGCTTGATCGATAGGCTTCGGACCGCTGATCTATTTTTGACCAAGTAGTTTTCTTTCCCCACTAAATTGATTGATTTATCATTCGGTCCATATTTTATTATCGCTGATCGAATGACGGATATTTGTTGTGCTGATTTTATCCACCAATTGATCGATCGATCGATCCTTTTTTACCATTGGTTGAAGGCTTGTTTGATCAGTTCTAAGAATTTTTGCTTTTTGTGGTGGTTTTCTATTCGTCGGCCGATCAGTTGATGACTTTGCTTTGTTTCCATTACTTGGTAAATTGGGTTAGTAGCTTGTAGACTTAGGAATATGTGGGCAAAGGACTCCTTAAGTTTTATTAAAAGATTTTTTTTTTGCTTCTTAAGGGTGCAAGGTAGTTTTGATATTTTTTTGCAATTTAGACCATTTTATGGAGGATTACCAATCATGTCGACCGAGTAATTACAAGTGAATAACTTAAGAATTTTAAGATTTTATTAAACTTCATAACATACATTAATCCATGGTCACCTTTTGAGATGTTTGATTTCCTTATAGTTCAGGGTTTAAATTATTCATTAATATATCATAAAATTCATGGACCTCTTAATGAACTTCAAAATTTTGAAGTTAGGGGTGCATTCATGTTGTATCAATATTGGCTACAAAAAGGTGTAAACCACATTTTTGAATCCTAAGGGTTCCATGATGTAGTAAAAGGAACATTCCATGAATAAAATAGCATGAAACAACTCAGACATAAAGAAGTGGGAGATGATGATAGGTGGAAGGGTCAAATTAATGTGGTTATAACAGACTCAAGCACTTGAGGCTATAAAAGGAGCTGTGAAGGTCAGAATCATCATCAAGATATGGATAGTAAATTTTTTCAAAGGTATAATCATGTATCTTCATAGTGGTTAGCTATATTTACCTTAGTGCATCTTTCTATGTTTCCATCCCTCACTCATTTCCCTCATGGTTGTGCAAGAATTATCAAGAAAACACCCATCTAGTTGAGATTATTTCCAGTGGATGAGCCTAAATTTGAAGGATCTCATATCACTATAGTCAAGATAGAGAGCTAGTTTCCTTTTCTACAATGTTTGTGCAGAGTGGAAATTGTACTCATTATCACAAAGAACTAAGCACACTTATAAGCTCTGATATGTAATATTATTTTTGAAATATAATTCTAACTTCTTCCTTGCATTTTTGGATTAATCTTGTGTGTGTTATTCATTTGTAAATTACAACATCTAAATGTATGAATGATGTTTTCCTTTTCTAATTTAATAACTTATATCTATTGCATAATGTGAATGAAATTAAATGAACTAGTTCTTCGTCCTATTTATTCTAAAATCACAAGATCTACAAAATTTGTTATAGTTTCCCAATAAAAAAGGCATTGGTCCACCTATTGAAGCTAAATCTAGGAGTTGATATTAAGTTTAGTAAAAAATAATGAAATATAATAACATATTTTTATTAATCTAGATGAGTATGGACTTATATGACAAAATTTTAAGCTCACCTCTAGGGTGTCCTTATCCGACCTAGCCTGTCTAAGGTCAAATCAATAATCTATATTTAGGTCAAAGAGATAGATCCACTAGATTCTACAAACTACTTATGAATCCAAGGATTTCTACGATGTGATACATTTAAGAAGGAAGCAAGAATTCTACATAATAGTTTTTGGCATCGTTATCGGGGTTGAATTTTGATTTTTCAAGTTTTTTTATCCCATTTTAATTTTTTAAATATTGAGTAAATATAGATTTTTGTCCGCATCCCTTCAAATTGTGTGATATTTAGAGTGGTAAGGCTAAGCAATCTTAGCTTGAAAGTATTCTTGTCTTCTCCATTTGCACATGGTACTGGTGACTCTAAGAATCCAAAATTTAAAGAGGAGTTGATGTGGCATCTACAAGAAGAAGCAAAAAAGAAATCTACCCAGATCTAGAAATTCTAAAGGTACTCCTTTAAACACAAAATATAAAAGGAACCTTTCATTTATATTTCATAGGATAATTGGGATCGTAGCACTCCTTTTGATAATAATAGTAATAAATATTTCTCTAGTGTTACTCCCCTATCAATATTCCTATTTTAACCACTTTGGTAGTTAATATGGCCAATCAACAACATAACCTCAATAATTGGAGGACTAATAGATACACACATTTTATATTACCTTCAGTTCTAAACCCATTACCTCCCAAAGCCCATAAATACCTACCAAAATTTCAAGGGAACAATGCCGTAATAGGAGATCACATTAAAGAATTCCTGTATGCTATGGATAGTTCAGAGGTTGAAACAAAAAATGTTGTTCTTAGAATATTCTTACAAACCTTATATAAGGATTCCAAAGAGTTTTTTAATGGTCTCACATCAAAAAATATAGGTACCTTTCAATATCTGGAGACTGCATTCCTTAGGATGTATGAGAAAAAGAAAAATGAACAATCTCTATTGACTAAGTTGGCCACTATAAAAAATAAGGATAATGAACGATGGATGAGTTTAATAGATGATTCACTAAGTTGAGAAATAGGATACACGTGACTCTTAGGTCCAATGACAACCAATTCATTTGCTTCTACAAAAATGCTTTTCCAGGAGATCCAATTATGAAATTAGATAACAACCCACACTTACCATTAATGCATGCATGGAAAGGGCTATAGAAATTGAGAGAAATATGATGGAAAATGGGAAAGTGAAGTCATGCTCATTGGAACTCCCTCAAAATCAAGCTAAAAATAAGCCTAAGAAAGTTGGCTTCAACATACTCAAGAAATCAAAAATTGATCCTATTGAAAAATTGTCAAGTTAGTTAACAAAAATGTTCAACACAATGAACAATAGGTTGTCCAAAATTCAAAGAGACAAAGGAGATGGTGGTTAAACTTCTCAAAATCAAAATGATAATAGACCTCCTCTATGAGAAATTTCAATATAAATTGGAACAATTAAGGGTCAAAGAATATGAATAATAACTGGAAGAAGAGAGAAGCATAGAAATACCTAGATGCAGTTTCGAAGCCCATTGCATCGATCAATGTAACCTTTGATTTTTCTTTTTTGCCTCATAATTTATCTGAATATGATATATATTTGAGCATGCACATTGGTGTTAAATTATAGGAAGAATCCGATGAGGAATTAAGGGTGAATATATGCTATATTGAGAATGATGAGCTAGAGAATCATAATTAAAAAAGAGATGAATGAATTAACTGGTTTTGAGACCAAACCCAAAGCCTTAGTTCTTGAGAATGTAAAAATATTGCAGATACAACAATATAATCAGTTCAAACATATGAAATAAGATAAATTAGTGCCTAAAACAAAATAGATAGAAGCGTTAGAGAGAATTCATTCCATAAATTTAAGAAATAGAATAGTTCTTGATAAGCCTGATAAAAGAAGCATTGTTGAGAGTAGGGGGTAGTAGAATGTAAAAAAACAAAACAATAATCAACAACCTATAACCTCTAAGGTAACATAACTAGTGGATCATGCTAAAAAAAAATAAGAGACTAGTAAAATGATGGAAAACAAGAAGGTTGAATTTGATGCTGGCCTTGAGTTGTCAAAGCAAAATATTAATATAACCTTCAAGAAATTGATGATCGTACCTAAATATAGGGATAAAGTGTGTAAGACCTTTGTGTTGGTTGATCAATGTGAAATCCATGTATGTAGTAATTCCAATGTTAACCCTTCAACCAAAAACCCCTCTTCAGTAAGGCCCTTCCATATATTCATCAGATATACATTAGGATATGAAGACCAATGTGCAATTCACAATTGTATGCTTGACATCGGGGCATTGCATAACATCATGAAAAAAATAGTTAATAAATTGATATTGATGTGCACTAAATATTTCCTTCCTATTTCAATCATGGATAATAGACAAGTACCTTGCATAGGGGTGATAACTAGACTATTGGTATTTCTAGATTAATATCCTAAGAAGGGCCTCATTATGGATGTGGTAGTAGTGGATGTAGATCCTTTCTTCCTACTATTATGTAGGTATTGGGAAGAATAGCTAGGTGGTTCAATTTAGTTATATTGATCTTATGCCACCAAACCCCTATCAACTAAAGAGTAGGTCACTCTGAGGAGGGATCCTTTTAACAAGTATTCGATAGAAGTAAGAAAATATGACAATAGCGATCAATATATTCAATTCTATTTAAGAAAAGGAATTGGGTGTATATTATGTATGGCACACACATTTCCTGGTAGAAGTTCTAGATGTAGTAAACATGGATCCCAATATAAAGGTAGAAGCAAATGCAGAATCAACTTGCGTCTTAACTACCAAAATGTGGACAATGACTTTCGATGGGGCTAAGTTGCAGACTAGGGCCGGTGCTGCGATGAATTTGATAGATATTAAAGTTAACTACTTAGGTATCCCATACAAATTAGAATTTTACCTATACTAATAATGTGGTAGAGTATGAAGCATTATTTCTTGGATTGAGAAAATCCAAAGAACTTGGCATCAACTACTTGATTATTTATGGATATGTTGAGCTAATATTCTAACAAGTAAAATGGAAATATCAGATGAAACATCCTATACTGAAACAATATAGGCAGGTTGTGTAATATGAGATAAATAAATTCCTAGCCTTTAACTTGTCTTATGTTCCTAGAGAGGAGAATCATGTTGCAAATCTCCTAGCTATGAATACTTTTGGAGGAGACAATGTTGAGATCGATACCGAATATATGGATAAATTTTCCATCATATCAGTATATCATCCATATGTACCTAAAAATATGGTGTATTTATAGGTTTTTCAAGATGATATAGATATCAGAGACTTCATGACCATGCAAAATTATTTTACTGGAATAATATGTGACGAGGATGATGACGACAAGATAAAAAATGTTATAGGGGAACCCATAGAGGTAATTCAGTTGAAAACCAATAAAATACCTAGAGGGTTGGTATCTTTAGAAACCCTATTCAATGATTTTTTCAGAGCTCACAAAACCTATTTCATGAACCAGAGGGTGATGAGGTAAACATTGAGACACTAGATGAACCTATGATGATTAAGATAAACAAGGCTTCATCAAATAAAGAAAATAGACAGTATGTCAAATTTTTGAAAAATAAGATGGATGCATTTGCTTGGATTTATGAGGATTTAAGGACCTTTAATAGCAATGTGATGACCCATATTATCCCTCTGCAGGATAATACCAAACCTTTCATATAGAATCAGAAGAAGTTCAATCTAAATTTGCACCTTGTTATGTAGAAAGAAGTCCAAAAATTATTAAATGTAAAAATAATAAGAAAGTTGAAGTTTTCTTCTTGGATAGCCAACTTAGTTATAGTTAGAAAGAAAAATAGAGAAATCATGTTGTGTTCAAACTTTAGAAACATGAATAATTTTTTTCTCAAATATAATTATCCCCTTCCTAATATGGAGAAACTATTATAGGTAGTAGTAGGATCAACTAGGATGCCTTTATTGGATGGGTTCTCAAAGTATAATCAGATACATATCAACCCAGAAGATAGGTATAAGATAACTATCACTACTCCCTAAGGAACCTTTGAATATTTGAGAATGCCATTTGGCTTTATGAATGTGGGTGCAACATTTTAGAGAGCCATGGATTTTACCTTCAAAGAACTTATGTTTAAAATAGTAGTGTGTAGAGAGGGAAAACTACCCTACCATATACGATTCTTGGTTGGATCCGTAAGGAAGCCAAGGTGACCATGGGGGTATGTTGTTCTCTACATATCAAAGTAAAATAGGGGGTAAGGGTTCACTAGGAATGGTTTTATAACCCACTCCAAGTCTGGGGGTTCAAGAATGTTTGATGAATTCAAGTTTAAGACAATCACCTATGTTTAGCCTTTCTAGATTTAAGCTATGAAAGATAAAGGACTGCAAAAATGCAGAATGCAAGAAAATAAGAGCTAACTGTAGAATTATTCTTTACTTGAATTATTTCTAACCTAAGGTTGCAAAGAAAAATACTTTGAGCAAGGGTTAAAGAGAGGATGCACAAACAATTTTAAAACCCTAAGTGCACACTATATGCTTTTGTCCTTTCAATGCCTAGAAGCTTAAATAAAATATTTATCCTTTTTAATCATATCTAAGGGTTTATTAATGAAATAAAAATTACACAAAAAACAAAATAAAGAATAATTAGGCCACTTATATCATCTGATGATTGATCTAAGATTTTGTCTTTTATCCAACAATATTCGATAATTCTTGTTCTTACAAAATAACTTGCCAAACACTTAACAAATATGATTATTATTAGGGAGTTTTCTTAGGCCATTGTATATAAATTCTTGGAGGCACAAAAATCAAGACCTAGAGGTCCTTTTAGCTAACCTTTGAAAATAAAATAAAAAATTGACCTTCAAAAGATGAACATGCACTAAAACAAAGCACATAATACACTAATATGTCCTGAATTCAATGTACAACATAGATTTAGGATTTGGGGGTGGCAGATTACCCATAAATTTGGTCTGTGCAAAATCATGCCCCATCTAAAGCGATCGTGATTTCACAGATCGATGAAATCATGCCCCAAAATGATCGGGTACGTTTTCGTAGAAGCAACGAGAAAATCTAGAAACGTGAATTAACAAATACACAATAAAAAAATTTTAAATAAAAATAAAAATAAGTGAAAACACCTAGTAGATAGTGAAAAAGTAGGCAGAAGGGTGAAGATATCCAAATAGTCAATCTCTCCTTAGGGCTTCAACATTTTTCCACCAAATATTTATGCCACATAATCCAATGCAGTAGAAAATAGAGCTTCAACATATTATATTTTACACTTGTGAGTTATCTTGCTTTCAAAATAAGAAAATAGATCACTTAGAGAGCACTTTAGAAGTCAAAGAACTTGCATGAGAAGAATCACTCGAAACTTGATTCTGGGAAAGAATATTTTAAACCCTCATTTATAGCAAATTTGAAAGATGAATGGGCAGGAAAAACCAAGGCAAGCTGATGTAAAATGATGTTAACTTTGAAAATTAGGGTTTACTTAAGAGAAAACCCTAGAAATGAAAAATTATGCCCTGCAAGGTTCGATCATGATTTCGCAACAACTAGGAAACCTTAGGAATGCAAAATCGTACCCCTCAAAAGTGGACCATGATTTTGCAATAGCAAGACTCATGTGTAGTTTTATTGCACTTTGGAGCACCAAACAGAGTCAAAATGTGATAAATCATATATTTTTGGAAATATAATTTCAAGCCCAATCCAACAACATAATATTTTAGGAGAAATAAGAAGATTTGGTAGGGGAAAAATTGGGTCAAATATGACCCTTATTTTCCAAGAAGAAAACAAGGGTTCTAGGGAAAATTACTCGCCCTAGTGGGTCAATTTTCCATGTCTACATTTTGCCCCATCTTGATGTATTTAAGGCCAATTAAATGTATCAAATAAATATGTAGACTCTTATGGGTAGGAAAGAAACAAATGCATAAAGGGGTGGCTAGGTTTGGAAAAAGGGGGTGGTGCAAAAGGGGTATCACAATGGATACTCTGGAATTTTGCACACAAGGCGAGACATTACTACCATTAATGCATATAAGGCTAGGATACCCCATCAAGTTTTATAAGGAATGATTTTTTTTAAGAAACTTTAAAAGGTAAAGAAAATAAGCAAAACATAAAAACACAAGAAAATATAAGCAAGCAACAACATGGCAAGGATAACTAGGTACAACATGAATCTGATGCAACTAGCATGAAATGCAATCTATCTAATATGAAATGCATATATGAATAGAAGAAGGAGAAGGAAAGAAGGGAAGAGGAGAGAAGAAAAATAAGAAGAAGAAGAAGAAGAATAAAAAACATCTCCAAAGAATGTCAATGAGATAGAAAGTGAGAGAAACTGGTCAAAAACCCTGTATGAAGGGTGTTATACCCAAAAGGATGGTCAAATATGGAGTGAAAACCCACTATAGGTGTAGCACTCACTAAGATGAACAAATTATGGAATGCAACCCACTATGGGTGATTACTCACTAAAAATGATTAAATGATGGAGCATAACCCACTATGGGTGGTTTCTCGCTAGTGATTATTGTGGGGTGATGACCCACTAGGATGTATATTGTGGTCTACTAAAATGGCCATGAAGCTTATCCTATAATAGGGTGTAGTGTCCAATGATTCAGGAGGAGTGTAACCTAATAGGGGTGTGCACCTAATGGATAAAATATACTCGCTAGGATGCATGATATCCCATGTGGGGTGTAATATATGTACATGAACGAGTCAGCGAATGCTACCCTCGATAGGGGTGTTTAAGAGTATGTATGAACTGAGCTAGAAGAAACAAGAGGAAGAAAAAGAGGAGTAAAGAGTTGCACGTGTGTACCCCCAAATTGAAGTTTCAATTATTGAAAAGTCAAGAAGGAGGGAGTGTGCAAACAAGGAAGAGAAGAGAATGTATATCCTTTTTTGAACAAAGAAAGTAGAGAAGAAAGAAGAATCGTGCAAAAGGATAAGGATATACCAAAAGATGATTACATTCATTGAATTTGGGGATAATGAGGGTTGTAAAAACTTTCAAATTCAAGGAATACAAGAAGAAATAAGAAGATAATAAAAGAACAAAGGAAGAAAATAAGAGAAGGGATAAAAATGTAGGGACCCTAGGTTGGGGCTTTGCTAGACATCAGATCCTTAGTAAGAGTGCAATGCATGTGAGCTATGATCTAACTAGGTATCATCACTTGCCATTTTTGTGAATCCCCAAAAAATCTATATGATAAAGCAATCATGAACAAGCATCCATGCAATTATGACAAGCAAAAATGCAAGAGAAACATAATTTCAAGCAACCATGCAAAATATGACAGGAAACCGTGCAATATGAGCAAGAAAATTGAATGCAACATGACCTACGCTAGATGTAAAATGCAATGAAAATGAGAAATTATGCATAATATGATTTGAGATGCATTATATTCATAGGTTATTTAAGTTATTTACCATCCAGAGAAGCCAAATGATAGGCACCTAAGCTAAACTTGGTTGTTATGACAAATGGCCCTAACCAATTGGACTAAAACTTACCTCAAATATTAGCATGAGTATTAGTGTTCTTCTAGTTTTCCTTTAGGACAAGGTCCCAAACCTCAAAATAATGATTGCAAACTTTCTTAGAGTAAGATAACCAAAGCCTATCCTAATAGGATCACAAATGCTCTAAGGCATGAATACGCTTTTCATCTAGTAGTGCCAATTGGTACAAATAGTTTACATGAAACTCATCATTGATTGAGGTATCCTGCAACAAGATGCACAACAAGGGAACCTCAATATCAAAAGGAAACACTACCTTAGACCCATATACCAAGGCATATGGTGAGGCACCTATGGGGGTATGCACACTAGTGTGATAGGTCCACAAGGTAGGATAAAGCTAGATATGCCAGTCATAATAGGTATTATTAACCAACTTTTTCAAGATCTTGATCAAGAAATTATTGGATGCTTCAGCTTATCCATTACCCTAGGGGTAGTAAGGAGTTGACCATATATGCTGAATATTGTACTTAGCACAAATTTTATGGATATACTTATTCTTGAAAGAAGTGTCATTGTAAAAAATAATCAACAAAGGAATCTTGAACCTACAAAGAATCTAGTTGAAGATGAACTTGGAAACATAAGCTCCAATCACTGTAGACAAGGGTATGGCTTCAACCCATTTAGTGAAGTACTTAGTGACTATAATGATAAACTTATGACCATTAGAAAAAAATGGGTTAACCTTCCCTATAATTCCTAATATCCACATGGAAAATGGCCAAGGGGAAGAGATAACGTGAAGGTCTTGAGAAGGAGCATGAACAAGATGGTCGTAGCATTTGTTAGAGTTACTATAGTAATTCTATGTTATTCCTTTATTTATGTTAGAATTATGTTGTTAGGTTAGTTGCGCTATTGATAGCGTACATAATATTTGGTTTATTTCATTTAGACCTAAGCTGTTAATTAGATCCTATAGTTACGAGCTATTCTGAGCTCTCCATGTATTATTTATACAGATTCTGATTAATAGAAATTGTTCGCTTACTCTAACATGGCATCAGAGCCAGAAGCGTGAGAAGAGAAAGGAGGCAGCAAATTATTTGCAGAGTTGGGCTGAAGAAAAAAAATAGTGGAAGAGTTGGCTGGAATTTTTTTTTCCGCACATAGTCTGCTGTGCGTTTTTCTGTGCAGCACTGCGTCCGCAGTCTTTAAAATTAAAAAAAAAAATTTCTGCACTTTCACGCATAGTATTTTTTTTCCTGTGCGCAGTGCATTTTTCTGTGCACAGTGCCCTCCCCTCCCGCCCACCATTGCCGCATTCAAAAAAAAAAAAAGAAAAAGCGAAAAACATCGCGCGCAATCGTGCGACGTTTCGCGGCATTTAAAAAAAAAATTTACGTCGCGCGCAGACGCGCGACGTTGGGAGGACAATCCTCCCCCTCAACACGTCGCGCATCCACGCGCGACGTTGGGAGGCTACACCCCCTCCCCAACACGTCACGCAGACGCGACGGTTGGGAGGCCCCCCTCCCCCCAATCCAGTCGCACAGACACGATTGTGGGAGGCCCCCCCTCCCTCAACACGTCGCGCTTCCATGCGACGTTGGGAGGCCCCCCCTCCCTAACTTCCACGTCGTGAATCACGCGACGTTGGACCCCCCCTCCCCTTCCCGAGGTCGCGCTGCAGGCACGACAGTCGAGGTCACGCGCTGCACGCGCGACCAGGCCACGATCAGGCCGCAGCAGCCACCAGCAGCGGAGGCTGCAGGCCACCCCCGCGGCCACCTGTCGCTGCCAGACAAGGAGAGGAGGAGGAGCGAGAGCAGCAGGGCTGTCGGGACCTCCTCAAATATGAGGGGGCCCCTGATCCTGACGGATCAGCCCGCTAGTCCACCTGGTGGTGGACTGTGCGGTAAGGCTCTGGGAGCCTGCAGGTCGCGGGTTCCAATCCCGCCGACCCCCCTTCAACAAAGGTAAAAAAAAAAAATTTCCACATTTTTTTTTAATTATTTTTCCTAAAGTTAAACTTTAATTTTTAATTTTAATTTATTTTCTATAGTTTAACCTTTATAAATTAAAATTAAATTTTCTAATTTGATTTTAATTTCTTTTTAAAGGTTTTTTTAAAAACTATATAAATTAAAATTAATATTTTTTTTTAACTTTAAGGTTATAAAATAATTTTCAAAATCATTTGTGGGGAATTTTTTTTTTAAGATAAAAAGAAGGGGGTATTTTTTTTTTCAAAAATCAAAGGGGGAAAGTGAGTAATTTTCTGAAAAGCAATTTTGGCATTATTGTAAAGGTGCATTTTCGGCTGTGCCCGACACCTAGTGGGTTATTCCTGTGGGCATTTTTTTTGTTGTATGTTGCATATTTGTTTTTTGCACTATAACATTAAAAATTAAAATCAAATTCACTCCCTAAGTCCCCGAAATAATTAAAACCCATCCGTGCAATTTATTGCACTGCAACGTTCGGTATTTGTGATACCTCTGGCCAGCACTTACAGGTAAAGCTGTCGTGATTGCGCTACTGTATCCGCTGCCTAATATAGCTGCTACAACGACGTCTGAGCTTGTTCTCTATAAATCATCGGGGAGAGATAAGTTTGCCATTTTGCATTTTTTTTACTCCATCCATTACCCTAATAGTTCTTGTGTTTAGGCGTAAATCCTGACGAGAGTTCTGAAATCCAAAGTGTTTAGGGGAAGTTACGCCCCACGCATGCGGATTGCAGACTTTCTATGGTAGGTGCCATCAACAAGACTATTCCCTTTCGCATCTTGCTTATGTACCACGTATCGTATGATCTCTAAAACTCACCTATAGTTTCCCTCACGTAAGGGCGGGTGATTTTTGTTGATCTTTCTAAATACCTATAGTTTCCCTCACGTAAGGGCGGGTATTTTGTACGGTATAACGGCCTAGCAAAAGGTATATCGAAAGGGGGACCAATTGGTGTTATAAGGAACCTTCATCATGTCCGCAAAACTAATGACTGATTCTCATCAGTTGTTGAAAGGTCCTAATTACACACCATGGAAAAATAAGATGAAGGCCATCCTAGCAATGGATGACTTATGGGATGTTGTATCTGGAGCAACAACCAGACCTTCATCTACTGCTGGTGCTACAACTCCATCTACTGCTCAAAGAGACTTTGATAAGCTAGACAACAAAGCAAAAGTGCTCATCTTGCTTGTTGTGTCTGATGAAGTCCAACCCCATATTGCTGACTGTGCAACTAGTAAAGCGGCATGGGATGCCCTTAATACTATATATGAGGGAAAGAATGATTCCACCATTCTATTTCTTCAATCTCAATTACACAATCTAAGCATGAAGTAGGGTGAGACAGTTGAGTTCTTTCTTTGCAGAGTTTCTAATTGAAAGCAAAGTTGAATTCTTTGGGAGAACCGGTTGAAGACAAACTCCTTACTTCAGTTGTATTGAGAGCTTTACCTGATTCTTATCGGGTGTTGATCACTTCCCTTCAGGTATCACAATGGAAAGTTACTTTTGTAGAATTGGTTAATATGCTTCAAGAGGAGGAGGCACGCCAACTACAAAGAGATGATTCTTCTAACATTGCTCTCTACATCAACAGGAAAGGGCAGAACCGGAAGAAGGGTAATTTTTAGAAGGGAGGGAATTCACAAAAGGATTCAAAATGGAAACAACCTCAATAGAAAAAGAGATATTGCAAGATCCGTGACAAAGAAGGTCATGATACAAACAGATGTTGGCATAAGAATAAGCAATCAAAACAGAAAGGCCGAAACAAACCACAAAAGAACAAACAACAAGTGAATGTTGTTGTTGAAGAATCTGACATGGATTCTGAGAGAGCCCACAAAGTTCTCATGACTACCACAGTGTCCAAGCAGACGGATCCTATATGGTATGTTGATTCTGGAGCCGGTAAGCACATGACTGGTGACAAATCATGGTTTGAGTTTTTTGAGGCCAAAGAGGGCAAACCTCGTCACTATTGTTGATGATAAAACCTACAAGGTTCAGGGAGAAGGCATTGTTTCAGTCACTCTTCCCGATGGCAAGTGTCGGATTGATAAAGTTCTCTATGTTCCAGGATTGGCAAACAATTTGTTGTCGGTCACACAAATTCTGGACAAAGATATGGTTGTGAACTTTAGTGTTGAGGGAGGCAAGAAGTGTTGTTCTATTACCGGGAGGGGTAAGAACATTGCAACCGCTTCATATAAGCATGGCTTATTTGCCTTAGATACTATCTCTACTCCACATGTTGCCATGACGGTCTCTACAAAGGAGGCAACTTCCCTATGGCACAAGAGATATGGACATTTGAGTTCTGGTTACTTACTTGAGCTAAGTAAGTATGAGATGGTAAAGGGTCTTCCTTCCCTTTCTACCACTTTACCGGTTTGCTCTAACTGCTTGGCAAGAAAGCAACATAGAGTGCCTTTTGAAAAGAGCTCTACAAGAGCAAAGAAACCTCTGGAGTTGGTTCATACCGATCTGTGCGGTCCCTTCACTCCCAAAAGTTGTGGGGGTAAGAGGTATTTTTAGTTATTTGTGGATGATTACTCACGAAAGATGTGGGTATTCTTTCTTCAACTGAAATCTGAAGCATTTGGCTTCTTTTAGCAATTCAAGAAATCTGTTGAGAAGGAGTCAGGGACTTCTATAAAGACCCTCCGCTCAGATCGAGGGGGGGAGTTCACCTCTAAAGAATTTTTTGCATTCTTGAAAGAAAATGGGATCACAAGACAGTTAACTACTGCTTATACTCCTCAACAAAATGGAGTTGCTGAAAGGAGGAATCGTTCCATCATGGAAATGGTTCGTTGCATGCTCACAGGAGCTAGACTTGAGCAACTATATTGGGCAGAAGCTATCACCACAGTAGTATATCTGTTGAATAGGGCACCCACAAAGGCCCTACAAGGAATGACTCCACAGGAAGCATGGAGTGGTAGGAAACCCTCCATTTCTCATCTACGCATTTTTGGATGTAAAGCTTTCATGCACATACCAAAAGAGAAAAGGAAGAAGCTAGATGAGAAGACATTGAAGTGTATTCTTCTTGGGTATGATGAGCACTCTAAGGGTTATCGTTTGATTGATCCCTTGACCAAGAAGATTCACATAAGTAGAGATGTTGTTTTTGATGAGGCTTTCACATCAGCAAACACATCAGATGTATACCTAGACCTTGTGGAAACTCAGGTTGTTAAATCTCCTTCATCAAAGGTTGGAGGTTCTTCTGGATCTTCTTCAACACCTAAGAAGAAGAATCCAAAGTGGTATACAAATACAATCAAAGACTCTAAGCTATCTACTCCACCAGATTTGACTTTGGATAGGCCTCGTACTCGCAGCATGGCTCGACAGGAGAAAGTTGCAACCAGAGAATACTGGGGTTGATGATCTGTGTCAATCTTTTGAAGAACTTTCTGTAGATCCAATGAGAGATACAAAAGATATGGATATTGATAGTGATAAGGTGTTTATGTCTTCCATAGATGATCTTGAACCTGCATCAGTACAAGTTGCTCTCGGTGAGCCTCAGTGGAAGGCTGCTATGGATGCAGAATATAAGTCTTTGATGAAAAACAAAACATGGAAGCTTGTCGATCTGTCACACGAAAAGAAGCCCATTGGCTACAAATGGGTGTATAAAGTCAAGTACAAAGCAGATGGGACAATTGATAAGCATAAGGCCCATCTTGTTGCAAAGGGCTATGCTCAAAAGGAAGGCATTGACTACGAGGAAACTTTTGCACCTACTGCTCGGATGACAACAATTCGAGTTATTTGTGCTATGGCAGCACAGTTTGGGTGGAAAGTTCATCAGATGGATGTCAAAAGTGCCTTTATGAATGGTGATCTCCAAGAAGAAGTCTATATGACTCAGCCAAAAGGATTTGCAGTGGAAGGCCAACAGCAAAAATTTTGCAAATTGGTCAAATCCTTATATGGCCTGAAACAAGCTCCTCGAGCTTGGTATATAAAAATGGACAATCACCTCCTGCAGCATGGTTTTAAGAGATGTCCGTCAGATGCAAACCTCTATTTCAAGAAACAGGGTTCCGAGATAGTGTTGCTTGTACTCTATGTTGATGATCTGCTCATTACAGGGAGTTCAAAAACTATGATCTCTCTTGTCAAAAGAGACTTGTGTCAATATTTTGAGATGTCAGATCTCGGACTTCTCCATTACTGTCTTGGTCTGGAATTCAGCCAGAAGGAGCACTCCATCAAAGTGTCTTCGAAAAAATATGCCAAGACATTGTTGGAAAAATATCGCATGACTGATTGCAAGCCAATGGCAACTCCGATGGAGACAGGACTTCAGTTATCGTGATATGATGATTCACCTCAGGTAGATGGTACTCTCTATCGACAGTTGATTGGGAGTCTCATATATCTGACCAATACTAGGCCAGATCTCGTATTTGCTATCAACTATCTTTTGAGGTTCATGCAGGAGCCTAAGACCACTCATTGGAAAGCAGCAAAACGTGTTCTTCACTATGTCCATGGCACAATGGAATATGGCCTAGAATACAAGAGGAACAACAAATTCTTCTTGCAAGGATACACGGACTCCGACTATGCCGGATCATTTGATGATCGCAAATCAACTTCAGGATATATTTTTCATCTAGGATCCGGTCCTATCTCTTGGCATAGCAAGAAGCAACAGGTGGTTGCTATTTCATCAACAGAGGTAGAGTATCGCACGACACGTGAAGCTGTGTGCGAAGTGATATGGTTGCGTCACATTCTGACAAGTATGGGTCATCCATCCAAATCTCCAATACACTTGTTTTGCGACAATCAGGGTGTTCTGAACCTAGTCAAGAATCCAGTCCATCATGAAAGAACAAAACACATTGACACACAATGTCATTTCATTCGAGATGAAGTTTCGAGGCACCGAATTCAGCTTCAGCACATTCCCACCGATGCTCAAGTTGCAGACATTTTCACTAAGGCACTTGCACGTGTCAAATTTGAATTGTTTCGCAGCTCTCTTTGTATTGCAAAATGATGTAATCAGGGGGGATGTTAGTACAACTAGTAGTTCTTATATTACATAAATAATGTAATAAGGGGGGATGTTAGAGTTACTATAGTAATTCTATGTTATTCCTTTATTTATGTTAGAATTATGTTGTTAGGTTAGTTGCGCTATTGATAGCATACATAATATTTGGTTTATTTCATTTAGACCTAAGCTGTTAATTAGATCCTATAGTTACGAGCTATTCTGAGCTCTCCATGTATTATTTATATAGATTCTAATTAATAGAAATTGCACATGTCAAATTTGAATTGTTTCGCTTACTCTAACAACATTAACACTTATCACAACATCACACATAGTCACACATATATTTCTCCATGGAAGGCCAATAGGACTCCATTTGAAGGATATTTTTGGTAATAGAAATGCCACTAAAATGACCTCTGCATGGACCTTAATGAGTCTCACTAAGAGCAATTTGAGCTTCATCAAAGTCAAGACATCACAAGAGGATGCCTTCAAAAGAATGTTGATATAAAGTATTATCGATTATGATGAATCAAAAATCTCTTTTGTGTAAAAGCTTATGCTAATTGTGATCTAAACCATCAGGTATTGAACCATCCTTAATAAAATTAAAGATGTCGATATACCATGAATTAGATGGGGAATCTTCAATGGTTAAACAATTTAATGAAACAAGGAAAGAACCAAGTGATGTGGGCTTCTAGAGTTATCTTATGATAATCGATGCTTGATAATATTCCAACTCTAAAGGGAACAAGGATGCAGCAACAACCATGACATTCACATGGTGGTTTGAGTATCTAAGGATAGACTCTATGGTTACTCGATCGAACAAGGACAACAAATTGGTGATACTATCCTTGTAGGGATTTAGTTTATCATCCTGAGTCTGATAAACATCATTGATATGATTGACCACAAGTTGAGAGTCACCAAATACTAAGAGGACTCTAACCTATAAATCTAAGGTTGATCTAAGGCCAAGGATCAAAGCTTCATACTCTATAGTATTATTTGTGTAAGAGAAACAAAGTTTGAAGGACAAGGGGATGAGTTTTTTTTGTGGGGTAAATAGAATGATTCCAGTACTAGCACATTTCATGCATCGGGTTCCATCAAAAAATAAAGTCCAAGACTTTGGCTCTTCAACTTTGATGTTGAAGCACTCATCGAGAAACTCAAAAACTAAAGGATGGGTAGCTTCTAGGGGACAAAGGCTAACTGATCATCGATCACTTGACCCTTGATAGCCTTATGATATAAATTAGGTCAATCTCACTAATATCCAACACCCATTTAGCAACTCAAATTGGAATGTGGGGCTTAGACATCAAATAGCGCAAAGGGTCAAACTTTGCAACTACTAATATCTTATGGTTGAGCATGTAGTGCCTTAGCTTCTAGGAAGCGAACACTATGATAAGGAAAATATTCTCTAAGGGAGTGTGCCTAGTTTTATAGCTAACCAAAGTTCTACTAATATAGTAGATAGCTCACTCTTTGTTTTTATCATCATGTTGGGCTAGCATGGCTCGCAAAGCATGAGCAATGATCGTTATGTAAAGTATCAAATACCTATTAAGGACAGACATAACTAAGATAGGTGAGGAAGTGAGACATTGATTGAGATTATTAAAATATTTCTAAAACTTAGAATCCCATTGGAAGACCACATATTTCTTAAGAAGCTTAAGAAAGGGCTAAAACTTATCGACTAACCGGGTAATAAACCAATGAATAGCTTGAAGCTTACCTTGCAAGCTATGTAGTTTGATCAAGGTGTAGGGAGGAGGTATGTTAATAATAGTTATTATCTTAGTGGGATCCATCTCAATGTCTTGCCTATAAAATATGAAGCCTAACAAATTTCTAGATTTAACTCCAAACACACACTTAGCATGTTTAAGATGAACCTTGAACTGCCTAAGCCTTTCAAATATCCATATTAAATCTTGAACATGATCCTTTTATTCTATGAAGTGACCTAAGAAATCTTCCATGTAATCCTGGAGAATATCATACATCATGTCATGGCATGCTAATAGGTAGCTTTTGTGTTCTTCAAGCCAAAAGGTATGACTTTCCAACAGAAGGTACCCCATGGAGTGATGAATGCTATCTTGGCATGATCTTCAAGGGCAATCAAGATCTGATTGTAGCCTAATAAACCATCCATGAGTGAAAGAATTCCACATTTGATGGTGAAATCTATGATCCGATCCATGTTGGTCAAGGAAAATCATCCTTGGGACATGATAAGTTAATTTCCCAAAAGTCGATACATACTCTGATTTTTCCTTCATTCTTAACTACAAGAAAGATATTGGAGATCCAATAAGAATAGTCGATGGCTTTTATAAAATTAGCATCAAGGAGTTTTTGGAGCTCCTCCTTGACTAAAAGGGTCACCTTAGGATGCATCTTCCTAATTTTCTTCTTAGCAAGCTTAGCACTAGGCTTAACTACCAAATGATCCATAACAAGGGAGGGATCAAGCCCTAGCATGTCCGCATATGATCAAGCAAAAATATCTTGAAATTATTTTAACAAATTGGTCAATTACTCCTACTCATCCATGGAAAAGGCTTTACCTAGATTAAATATTCTAGGGGCTTTCTCAGAACCTATGTTCACATCTATGGTCTCCTCAATGATAATGGATAACTCATCCTCAAGAGGAGGCAAGGTAGGAATCACTCCTAGTTTCTCAAAGTCATTGAGAGACATAGAAACAAAGTCTATTTGAGAACTAGAAGACTCAACCTATACTGTGCATGATATTAACTTTTCAAAGCAGTTATTATTCTAAGGTAGATCCTCATCTGTGGTATACTACTCTGGGGTTGAGACCAGTAAAAGAGGAAAGGGTGGTCCCTCATAATAAACACTCCACTCTAGACCTTGATGAGATTCATATAGAAGAGGTTTTCGATGAGAAGGATTATCTTGATCCTAGGATGAGATTTCGATTGATGTTTCCTCTCTTACATTTAGATTTTCAAATTTATTAGTTATGTTATGTAAGGTATACGATAAATGAAATTGAGCTAGATCATCTGGTGAGCAATATTAAAATGGATGAGGATCACCCAAAATAGTAACAAGTTGGTTTTTAAATTTAAATTTTAAACATTGATGAAAGGTGGAAGGTACGACCTTCATTGAACGGATCCAAGGATATCTGAGAAGTAGATTAAAATATGAAGGGAAATATACCATACAAAATAATGTATCTAAAATCTTAGGTCCAACCTTAAGGGGAAGTGATATGGTATCACAAGCTTTTTGGAACTCATTGTTGAAATTTTTAATGATGTCAGCGAATTTAGTTAAATCTTTCCATTTTAATCTAAAATTTTGAAAGAAATGATATCTGCATAAATTAAGGGAAGAACCATTATCAATCATAACTCTCTTAATAAAAGTATCTCCAATAAATGCAGTGATGTAAATGGAGGAATATTCTTATAAGTTTGAGGAAGAAATACCATCATCCGAGAATGTGAGATGATGTATCCCACGAGAACTTAAAATATTGGCCATATCACTAGGGGAAATATCTGGGGAAAAATGTTTTGCTGTAGAATGTTTAACAAGGCTTATCCATGAGTAGGAGAAGTTTGCAAAAGTTCTAAGAGGGAAATGTTTGCTGAAAAACTAATCTCCTGTTGAGACCGTTGGATTTGTTGATTATGCATTTGCTACTCTAAAGTATTTTTTATCATACCAACCATGTTACCATGAGGAGATGTCACATTCTTATAAGATACTTGATTAGTTGTCTGTTGGAATTTATTCGGTAAATTATAATTAACCATGGACCCTTATTGATTATTTGATGATTGAGAGCTTTCTACATCGAGATGTCCTACATCAATCAAATCTTAAACCATATGCTTCAAGTTATTACAAGAATTTGTCCAACATCCTTCTACTCTATGATATGCACAATGCTAACCTGTCTTGTACCCGTTAGTTGTGAAGAACACAAGCTTATACTGAGAGGGGGGGTGAACAATATAAGACCTCTTTTTACTTTTTCCTTTATACTTCAAAATAGTAAAGCAATATACCCAAAGCAATAACAAAGCAATGCATAATATCATCCACAAAGTGACACCAATTTTAATGTGGTTCACCCAGAATGGCTGGGCTACGTCCATAAAACTTTTCTCTAAAATTTATCTCAAAGTTCTTTGGGAATCCTTCCCAATTACAATGTTTATGAGCCTCGGCCCAAAGGAGATACCTTCCCCCAATCAGAATTTATGAGCCTCTGCTCAAAGGATATACCTTCCCCTAATTAGAATTTATGAGCCTCTGCTCAAAGGAGATACCTTCCCCTCTACTCGGAAATGATCCCTCGGAAGATCAATCGCCTCTACCTCTTGCCAAGGACATGGAACTCCTTTCCACGTAAGACCTCCTGTCCTCAATGCTTAGCCTAAGAGACCTCTGCCTTCTATGATCACGTCCATAGTAGCTCAACAACCTGTACCAAACACAGTCAGTCGGTCTAGTACAAGTATTCCTCTGTCTGTCAGATCTGTCCAACTCTTGAACAAATCAATCCTCCACATACAAGCCTTCTCAAAGACTTGCCAACTGTCCTCAAGTTATTCTCATAGAACCAATGCACCTCTGTACTCAAGTTCTCTAATAGAACTATCAAACTCAGCTCACAAGTCCTCTGCTAGGACATGTCCAAATATGCTCACAAGTCCCCACCGGAACCTGTCCAAAAATTGCTCACAAGTCCCCATTGGAACCTATCCAAAAACTGCTCACAAGTCCCCACCGGAACCTATCCAAAAATTGCTCACAAGTCCCCACCGGAACCTGTCCAAAAACTCAGCAAGCTCACAAAGAAAAACTTTCTTAGTAGGAAATCACAAAGTGAATTGTTAGGGACCCAATGTGATTTGTCAAACTCATAGAAGCATAAAGAGAATTGTTAGAGACTCAATATGTTCTATACTCAAATCCCAATCTCAAAACTCAACTCAAATCAACTCAGCTCAATCTCAAATCTGAAAACTCAACTCAATATCTGAAATGGATAGGATAGAATGTTTTCTTTCAAGAACATGAAACCCCAACAATTGCTAACTATGCAAAGAATCACATAACAATGATACTCATGTTCTTTTCACCATAAATTAGGGTTTCAACAACAATGCTCATCAAACAAGTTTTAGACAACCAACACCATTCAACTCAACATCAACCTTGAAGAATTCAACCAATCATCACAAGAAAAGGAAACAAGTAGAAATCCTTTTCCCTCCAAAGATATTTGAACAAAATAGCCACCAACACAATATCACCAAATGCAAAGAATAACTTGCTCAAATCAACTCAATGGAGTAAGCCCAATATCATGAATCAAGTAAAGCAATAACTTGATCAAACAACTTCTATGGAAGCAACTCAACCATCAAACTCAAAACAGCCAACCAAGGGTTCTACCAACTCAATGCAAGTAGCTAGACTCACAAATATAAACCCTAGTGCACAAAGCTTCCACTATCTCAAACCAGAAATTTTGCATTCACCAAAAACTCTCCTTAAGGATAACAATGCATAAGTAGTCTTCAACAAACCAGAAAATAGGATTTACACCCAACCAAAGGAAACCTAGTTGAAAACCTTTTCACTCCAACCTTATTTCAGAAAAAACATACACCAATCATACTCATAAGAAAAATGTGCCCATACCTTTTTGGAGTAGAAGAAAATTGATCCTTAAAGCTGTCTCCACACACAACCCTCAAACTTCCAATCAAGTTAGGGTTAGAACCAAGATAAATGAGCATATATAAAAACTTTCCTTAATACACCTTTTAGCTCCTCTTCTTTAAAAACAACCACCAAAGAAGCCAAAAACACAACCAAAACTTACACCTTATATCTCCATTTTTAAATTTAGCATAGAAAAAGACTAATCTCAAAAATACAACCAAAGAAATATCCCCTTATTTCTCCTATGTATTTTAAACAATGCTAAACAATGCCAAAAATCATATCAAGAAAATAATCACACCTTATAATGGCTGCCCTTGAAGAATCCGAAATTTGCGGCACAAAAAACGTTTTAATAAAAACGTGAATAATCCATGCACAGCTCCCTCCGCGGGGATCAAAATGCAGACCTCCACCTACGCAAAGCCCAAACGCAGCCTTCACTGCCACTAGCCCACAAGAGGCTTACGAAGTCCAAGACGAACTTCCTTCCACATGAACGGTCAAGCTTTCCGAAAGCTTTTCAAACCACGAGCTCTCCTCTTTCATAGTGTAAACAGAACATTCGATCACAGCAAAACCAATTAATTGCCTTTGATTTTCCAAGTGGGTTTAACCTTAGGAACCTTCTCATATTTGTAGTCCATACGTGGACTTTAGAACATGTCAGCTGCAAAGAAAAGTAATTTCAAATTTAATCGAAATTTGCTTTCTAAAGGGTTTAAAAACCCTTAAGTATTTTTAATAAATTAAAAATAATTTCTCCCTTAATTAATTAAATAATTAATTAATTAAAACCTTGAAGGGTTTTAAATAATAATTAAATAAATAATAAAGAGAACCTCCATTGGTTTTAATAAAAACCATTTAACTTGGTTTTAATGAAAAAACCCTTGCCAATGGAATCTCTTCGGATTCTCTTGGAATCTTCCACCTTTGAAGCCAACACATCCTCTTAACATTAATGCCATTTCCTTTTGACATCAATGACAACTCATAGACAAGAAGCTAGGATCTCAAACCCAAAATTGCCAACAAGTTGTAGTATTTGGTTTCCTTATGGGAGGTAACTCAATCATATTAACTTCCAAAGTTGTATAACTACTTCCATGGGTATGCCAAGTCTTGTGAAATTTCTTTGTGGAGTTTTTTGAAGTATTATATTTTATAAAGTTTTGGCAATGCTTTTAACAGGTCTACTATCCATTACACCATCACCCACCACATGCTTATGCTTATATCATGACTTAGTAGATTTTTATTCTTTTACTTTGAGTTGTCCTCTTATGATAATATATTGTTCCACTTTCCTTGCTAACTCAACTGCTTGTTCAAATGATGTGATAGTAGTTGTTTCTAGTGCATAGGATAATTGTTCTTGCAAATTTCCAATAAATATTTCAAGCATATCTCGAGTAGGTAAAGTATATATTAAGCATCCAACTAGATCTCTCAAATGAGATAAAATATTGAAAATCTCTCTTCTTTACCTTGTTTTAAATTATAAACATCTTTCATGATTACTTTCTTCTCAATATAAGCACTAAAATGTTGAACAAATAATTTTGTAGTTTCTTTAAAATTCCTCAAGGAATAATTAGGTAATCGATCATACCATTCCAATGCCATACCACTAAGAATTTTAGGGAATATTTTTAGTAAAAACATGTCATCATATATGAGATCATGTCATGTTGTTCTAAATATTCTTAAATGCTCTATTGGATCTTCTATCCCTTTATATGTGGGTAAAATTGGCATAGAAAAGTACTTAGGATAAGGTCTTGTAGCAACAATAGGGTCCAATGGTTGATTGCACATCTCTTTATAAATATAAGTGAAACCAGAAGGCTTAATCATATCCACTTTTGAAACTAACTATTTTACCATGTTTTTCAAGTTCTACACCTCTAGATAATTTCTATGCAATGCCCCTAGATTCCCTAAGTGAGGTTGTTGAAGAGATACCTGGTCTAAGTTGGAAGTATTGATATTATTGTGATATGTGGCATATTTCTGGGGAGGATAATTAATTATTGGTGGAAAAAAAGCAAAATTATTGATATAAGTGGATTGAGGAGGAAATTGAATATAAAATTGAGTGGCACTACTAGTTGGAGGATATTGTAGTTTTCCTCCAACATTGGTGGTTATAGTAGTGGCATAAGTTGGATGATGGACATGATTACCATAATTCAAAGATTCACTCAAGGAGTTATTATGAACATATCGAGGGGGAACAATTTGATGTTGATATGTTCTAACGTCCTTGAGTAGGGATTTCTCTTCTAGAGCCATATCCAAGGTATATTTATGATGCTTGTAAAAGCTCCAAATATGCTCAAAATATTTAAAGGTAAGGTTCCTATTGGGTCCCCTAATAGGATTGAGACTATTATAAATCTCTTCATTTTCCTCTAGATTATGATTTTCTCTATCAATCTTATCATTTTATTGGAAAATCCCATCAAAACTTAAAAGCCTTCATCCATTCCCAATATTGGAAGCCATTAGGAAAGGAAAGAAGCATTGAGTGAAAATGAAGTGTTGTTGTTGTTGTACAACATATCCCAAATTTGAGGACTCTCTTGAAATTTTGGTGTTTATATGAAATTTCGGTTTGCATTGGGTAGTCTCCTGACTTTACCATGGTCTTAGCAGTGGATGGTTTTGGGTTTGATCTCATGGGTCTCATTTAATTGATCTCGTGCCCTCACCAATGAAGTCATCCCTTTTCTTGTATCACAATCCTAAGACCTATTTGATTAAAAACCTTAAAATGTTCAAATATATATATATATATATATATACATGTATCAAAATGAAGCCTTTATGCCTATCCCAAATTAAAGCCTCAATGGGTTTCAAAAATTAATTTATTTTCTTAAGGGGATGGTTTTTAAAAATTTAATTTATGTTTTATTTTGATTGCAGGTTACTAAAAAAAATATGGGTATGATTTTCAAGGTGAACCTTGAGGTGAACCTCAACCCATAAATGATCAACCAGTGAACAGATGGTATGAATTTCAAGGTATCTCCAAGCAACACAATATTTGAGGCACATGTAGGACAAACCAACAGATGCAACACGATCAACGTGGTCCACCCTGCCATGAATACCAAGGTGCCTATCAATGGTGCAACTAATATGACCTATTTGTGTTAATAAACACCCCACAATGTAGTCATTGAATACATGTAGGACTAGTCCACAATAAAGCCTACTTAAACATGTGTTGAAGCAACAAGTCGTGTGAAAATAATAGATGGAAATTTTAGTACTATTTCATGTGGGGAATGCATGTTAACGACAATGAAACACAAGCATAGATTTGGCATGCTGCTAGTGAGGAAAGATTCAAAGCTATGTTATACTTATGTTACCATCAGATACACCAATTGTGATAGTAACATGATTGCAGGTTTAGTTTTAAAGTCTCATGTGCTTGGTCATCACCATCGATCGAGTCGGAGGGCCCTCAACCATTGGTAATATATAATATAAATTTGTGATATATCACCCTCATATATATTTATATAAACATAAAAATAGGATTGTTCACCTGATGAAGCATTGGTTAGGGTGCATATTAGTCTCCATTAATTGGGAAGTTGGACCAATTAAAGCTAAATGTGCTAGTAGAAGTAGGTGCTACAGGTGATCTCATTGATGCAATATGTATGAGAATATTAGAAAGGTGATGACACTGCACATAGAGTATTTTTATAATGGAATTATGTGGTCTCACGAATTGTGATCGTACATTGAGAAAGGTGTAGGCCTACGAGCAATTATTTGGAGGTGGTTTAATATTCGAAGGGAGAGTAGGTGCTGTGATAGTGAAAGAATAATGTATTATGTAGAGTATGAGCCAAATACAATGGATCTCTTTCTAAGAGATTTGATAAGATATTTTATTGCTAATATTCACTACTAACCCTCCTTCAACAGTTTATAAATTGGAAATAGAGTTATTTGGTAGCCTATGTTGATGTTATAAATGAAGTTACCTATGTTGCATATGAAATGATGATTGAAAGTTTCATCCAGACACCAAAAGTTTGTAATTTTATGGTTGTCTTTGGAATTCTACCCAGACATTAGTAAAATCTAGCTCAAAAGCTTTGATTGACATAAGCACTGGATAGGTACATTCCAACGTTCAAATATGGTTGTCCAGTACTATGACATTCCTCACACTTTCATGCTGATAGTTACGCTAAGGTGATATAAAGGGATTCAACAAATGATGTGATGTCCATTTTTACTTGTGATGTGATATTGGTTGAAAACATTAATGACAAAGATCATCACCAGAGATGGGCTCTTTAGCTGCAACACCAATGAACACTCGACCAGATTTTGATTATAATTTAACAAAAAATGAAAGCGGAAGTGTGCATTACTATGAGTATGATTACCTTCTCTGATGCAACATTAATGAGTGTTGGTTAAGTTGTTGATAAATTTAATCAATCTAGATATAATATAGAATTTATTAGGTCTAGTAAATCTCAGATGGATCAAAAACAGTGATAGTGTGTTTAGTGCACGAGGGTAACTTCGGAATACAATAGGAGGAGAAGGATTCTTCAACAATTTGAGTACGTGGTAGTCACAATAGGCAAAATCATTACCAAACAAGTCTTACAATAAATGCAAAATAAATTAAACATAGCCATTATGAATGGAGGAAGAATATGAAGGTGAAGGGTGTGGAAGAGAAAGCGTTACGAAGCCAAAAGAAGGGGGAAAAGATAATGAAGAGTTTTTAAAAATTTTAAATTCACATGGAGACTCACGAAAAGGGGTCAAAATTTTTGGAAGCGAACGCATGTTGGATTTTTGAGTTTGTTGAAGAAACCTCTCCTCCCAAGTTGTTGGACTACACCAAATTTCACCATTGTAATCTGTGAAGCTAGGTATTCTGCAAGAGCATCAATTCAATATATTTATTTTGGAAATATATTGAAGTTCTTTTAATAAGTTATATGCATGTGGATGGTATAATTTATTTATTTCTCTAATATATTGCATTTTTCCCTTTGAATATTGCATCACATTAACTTTGGACTATAGGAAGATGGGTCAAATTAATGGTGGTTTAGTGCAAGATATTTGTGTATGCATATTCGGGTTGAAGTTTTAGAGAGTTACAACAACTTATTATCTTTTCTTTTATTTTTATCTAAGCCCAGACTTTTACATTTTTTTAAATCTCATCAAATACAAAATACAAAAAAATATAAAAAAATTAAAACCCCAAAAAGAAATATGGCAATTCGAAAATTAAATTTCAGATATTCATGTTTACATAAATTCACATTTTTAACATAAATTTAAAATTTTAAACTTTGCACATTGTTCCAAATAATAAAATTAATTTCATTTTATAAAATTTGAAATTCCAATAAATTCCAACTTTTTTTTAAAGTGAACAATTAATATGACATTCCAAAGTTACATTGCAAAGTTAGATTCAATCACTTCATTTTTATTTTCAAGCAAAGCTTAACAAACGAAGATAAAATTTGGTTAACAAAAGAAGATAAAATTTGTTCACAAACAAAGATAAAATTTGTTAACAAACAAAAATAAAATTTGTTAACAAACGAAGATAAAATTTGGTCAACAAAAGAAGATAAAATTTAGTCAACAAAAGAAGATAAAATTGATTAAATCACCTTTCAGAGATTGCTATTTTAAAGTAGATAGTTGAGCAATAATGTCACATTTTCACAAATTCCATGAACAATAAATATCATTGCAAATCAAATCAATACCAAAATAGGCCCCTTGTTAACAAGTATATGCAACACTGAGATATCCAATTAATTTTAACATTTCATATTTTACTAAGCATTGCAAGTAAGTTTAACACATTAAAAGGAACCTTGGGAAAATCACAAATATTTCCTTGCAAGAGAGGATATATGGGTAGAATCCTGACTGTGAATATAGTTTTGTAATTGGGTCAAATTATCACTCAATAGAATTGGTACTAGAAGGAGGGCCTAGAGAAGGTATTTTCTTTGACTTACAAAGTTTGTGTTGAAAGTGGTTCACATTTATTGATTTGAAAAATCTCTAATTGATGATGCATTGATGCTAACCTTTCAAAAATTTTAGAATGTTCCTTATTGTTAGGGTTTGATTGATTCCTTATAATGAATATGATGATTTACTAGTTAAATTTTTGAAAGTTGGAAGTTGTTTCATTTCAAGAGTACTAAGCACTTGTTTCATTGTCAATGCTGGAACCAAAAATCATAATAAAAATATCTAAGGCTTCTGAAGATACTATTTTCCATAGCATTTATCCTACAAAGAGGATCAGAAGGTCCAAGATTTAGTCGATTGTTATTCCACCCAGTAGCAATTCATCGCTACCCATCATCCCATTTTTTCCTCCACTAGTAACACCAATGGTAGAAGTTATAGGAGTTTTAGCTTGGTTTGGTGCTCATAGAAATTCTTTAAACATTGATGAAGATGCCCATGACATTCCAAAAAATGTAGAAATATATTTACCTAAATATAAACAGGATGGAATTAGAATTGCTAAAGAGCATATCCAAGCTTACAAAGATGCAATGATTAGATTGCAAGTTGAAGATGATGATGTTGCTTACAAAATATTTCTTATCACCTTAAATGAATAGGCATATGATTGGTACATTAGTTTACCTGCCAATTCCATTACATATTGGGCTTAGTTGAAAATAACTTTTGTAAATCAATTTAGGCTACCCATAGATCCTGTGGTAATCTATCATCAGTTTGCATCAGCCAGGAGAGATCTTAATGAACTTATAAGAATGTTCAATACTCATTTCCATAAGTTGTATAGCAAGTTAGTTACTCCTTATAATCTTCATGCAGATGCTACCATACAGATATACTCTAGGGCATTGGACCCTTTAACAAGTGCTTATGATCAATCAAGATTTGTGTCAACAAATACCTATGTTGAATGCCATGCCATTCAATAATTTCAAATTTACATACAATCCACCTATCATGTCTACTTATCCTACCACTCCGTATATTTATAAAATTAATTCACCACTCATAAAATGGAGGAAAAAATTCTTAAACCATGCCTACATTCTTTAATACAACACCCACTCCAAGTGCTTCAACATTTAATAAAAACAACACAACATTTCCACAGGTGTTCCAAAATCAAAGTTTGCCAAGTTTTTTGAATCCCACTACCACTACAAGTAACACAACCAATCAACCTACTGTAGGACAAAATAATGAACCTAATTATTAGGTAAAATACCTACAGTGGATTGTCCAAAAAATTAGTAGTGACATGGTTCAAATGCAAAAACAATTGACTCAAAATAGAAATTTTAGTTTTTAGACAAAACAATGGAATACTCATCCGAACAGTGAAGAAGTACCTAGTATTATGGTTAATCAGAACAATTCTACCACTAGTTCCAATCAAACCAGCACCATTATCAATATTTTGGATTTGGATTTAAACAATTGGTGTAGGGTGCACTCTACGACACAACATAGTGAGAATTAGTGCCTTGAATTCAAAACAACTATACTTGTTCTACAAAAATATATGGATAACATGGAAATTGTTTCAGATAAATATCCTTACCAATAGGCTAGTACTAGCAAAGGGAAAGAATCAATGCTAGTTGTGAAAACATTTGAATCAATTGAAGAAGATGAAGAAGGGTATTATGGTTCTATAGAAGAGGAAGTTCAAGTCTTAAGGAAATTTAAAAGGGAGAATCATAATTACCTCATATAATATTGATTTACCTCAACCACCACATGACAAAATTACCTATAATATTGTGGAGGATTTAAAGAAAAAACAAGAGAATATATCTTTATTTGATGTTGCTAAGTTGACTAATCAAAAATATTTTTTAATGTAGGCTTTTGGTGAACAAAGCAAAAAAAAATCCCAAAGGGCATTGGATGTGCAATTTGTTTCATGAAGGGACAAAGAAGAAGCTCCTCCATTTCTATTTATCATAATAATTGTAGGAAGAAATCTACACAATTGTCTTATTGATTCAAGAGCATATGGCAATATCATGCCTCGCATTGTTTGTCAAAATTTGGGTTTGAAACCCATCCCTTATGACAGGATTATTTTTCAACTAGATAAATTTGAAGTCCATGTGGTTGGAATGCTTAAGAATGTTCACATACAACTAACCTCAAAACCTAAGATACAAAAATATATTGATATACATGTTGTAGACATACCCGTTAAGTATGGAATGCTTTTGAGCAGAGATTGGTCTAGGAATTTAAATAGATATACGACCATAAATATCTCACATATGTGGCTACCATGGAAGGGTGTTGCTAATAAAATCAGAATTGAAAGAGAACCTAGACTTAAGGATTGGATCACTAAATATAACAAAACCAATGAAATCCTTTACAACGAGTTCAAGTTAGGTGTTTATAATTTGGAAACAAAATTGGATTTAAGTCTGAAAATGAAATACCATATATTAATTCAATTAAGGATGAAAATATTGTTTGGATGCTTACATTTTATGGATCTAAATCCAAACAAGGTAGTGGAGCTGGTGTGGAATTGATTAGTCCTAAAGGTAAGTAATTTATGGTAGCTTATAGATTATAGTTTCCTTGCACTTGTAATACTACGGAATATGAGGCCTTAATATTCGATTTGCAGTTAGCCTTAAAGAAAAATATTAGATTTTTGAAAGTTCTAGGAGATTCAAAATTTATTTCTAAATAGGTAAAAGGTAAATACACATGTCAAAGGCTAATTCATTATAGAAATAGGGTTAGGGATTTGATTGATGAATTTCATGCTTTCAATATTTTATTGATATCTAGGAAGAACAATCGAATTACTGAATCTTTAACAGTTGCAGCAGGTATTCTTTAAGCCTATTGATAATAGGAGGCTAAAAAATTTCAATTGAGTTGATACCTTGTCCTTCTATACCTGACAATTTGATAAATTTATAGGTATTGAAAGTGACAGACATATTTTTGATTTTGTAACTAATTCAGGTATTTTTGAAAATAAGGTGATCGATGAGGACGAGAGATTGCAAGAAGATGATAATGAAGATCATGAGGTAACAAATAAGGTCAATGCTATTCCAAAAGGTATTGTTTCTCTTGAGAAGCTTTTTGACATTGACTATAAAAGCAAAAGTTGTAATAAAACCTCACTCCCATAGGATGCTTTGATCTTGGGATTAGCAAAGATCTCCTCATGAAAAAGAAGGAATAATTCAAGCATTAAAATATTATGTCCATGTAATAGCATGAAGTTATGAAAATTTAAAGACTTACAATGAAAACATCATAACATATACTATTTCTTTAAAACCAGATTCAAAACCATTTAGATAAAAACAAAGACCAATCGACCCATTTCTAGAGCCTCTTATACAAAAGGAGGTTAAGAAATTATTGGATGCTAATATTATATTTCCAATTAGACACTCTACATGGGTAGAAAATATTGTACCAGTCAGGAAGAAAATAGGTGAAAGCCATGTGTACTGATTTTAGGAATCTCAATAAAGCTTCACAAAAATATAACTAGCATTTGCCTTCCATTGATCATATTTTTCAAATGGTTAATGGTTCTGAGATGATATATTTTCTTGATGGTTATTTTTTTGGTAGATAAGATACTATAGCATTAATACCAGGTTTTATAGGTTGACCCAAAACCTTTTACAAAAATCATCCCAAGGCTATTGATGAACATGTCCTTACTAAGGATCCTATATATGTAAAATCTACATGCCGCCAAAGCCATTACATCCGGTAAGGCACATAGCCTATTATAAAAAAGAAACTTCCCATACAACATTTTGGGTATACCCCGAGAAAACACACTTGCATCATAATTACAAAAAAAGAAACAGACACGAATCCCTTCCTTGAAACAATGGAGAAACAAAAAGCTACAGACACACAGCAAAGTACTGAAAAAACTCCCACAAGATCTGTATTGACAGTTACTCTTAATAATTATTTGGTAATTTCTTTCTTCTATATATGAAATGCTTTGGGACCACATCCCGTCTTGGCCAATCAACCTTGGAGAAGTGAACCTGCTGGCTAGATTTATGGTGGTGGCTATCTGGTGGTCCACATGGCTCTAGTTCAAAGTCTTATATTGCCATTTCTTTCTTGCCCTATGATTATCAACCAACCTCAAATTACTAAGATGACTAGGAGCCATGTTATCTAACATGTGACTGTCCCCATTAGTCTTTGTGGTATTTCCAAGTAGCATCCATGAATACTGACAACTTGAATAATTTTTATTGTGAGTCCATTTTAAAAAAGAGGTGGGAATACTTCAAACTTACAGTGCCTTCTTTGTTGATAAATTTGACTATCATTCTTGGCATTCTTGTTGAATATGCTTCTCTACTTCACTCGAGACATCGTGTTCCCATTTGAAAAGTCTGTCACCATCGACACCCAAATTGGCCAGCTTATTAGCAATTTTGTTAGCTTCCCGAAAGACATGTTGGGCTTTTCTGTCCTGTCTTCCTTAGAAAGGGATCCTAGCCTCTTCAAAAATTGTTTTAATCCTCCAAGGAGGTGTTTTACAATTATTTAGGAGATTTATAAAATGCATAGAGTATCCTTCTACGATAAAATTGCCTTCTAAGTCTTGAGTCATTTGAAGGCCTCTCCACATAGCTCTAGCTTCAGCTTCATTGTTCGTCCTTGTTCCCAAATATCCAAAAAATGCAAGCATTATATTCCCATTATGATCTTGCACAATACCGCCAGTGACTACTCTTCCAGGATTGTCCTTAGCACTCCATCAAAATTATGCTTAAACCAACCCGTAGGAGGTGGGGACCACTTAACATTGGCTCTGGGGTTGACTACCCTAGGCACAAACTCATATAACAAGGTTAAGCTTAAATATTGAGCAATCGTGGTCTCCTAAAGATGAGGTTTAAGGCTATCAAAAGGAATGAGGTTCACATTCTCGTTGGCAAAGGATAGGATCCTGACAATGATAGTTTGATGATCATTGATAGACTCATTAAAGACTCTATGGTTCCTTTCTAACCACACCTGCCAAAGATAGTGATTGAGACAAATTTTCCACATGTATCTAAGTATTTGGCTTGAAAAGGGACAAGGCCACTGGATGAAAAAATGAAGTACGGTGGCTGGTTTAACCCAAGAAATATTGAAGGTCTAAAAAACCCCACTTAGAACAGTCAAGGAAAAAGGACACTCAAGGAAAATGTGATAAATGGTCTCCCAATTAGCCCTGTATAGATAACAAGGATTAGTGATACAAATACCTTTATGCATCATATTATCAATGGTTAGAATTCTTCCTTGGATAACTAGCCATGAAAAGACTACAATTTTTGGAATTAAATTTTTTATCCAAACTAAGTCCTTTTGGAGGACAAAATCCTCATCATCAAGCAAAAGCTTGTAAGCTGATTTAACAGTGAACTGCTTATTTTTCGTAGGAGCCCATATCACTTGATCTTCCTTGGGTCTCATGGGGATAAAATGTTGCCCAAGAATATTACAAATATCATTTTATTCCGCTTGAAATCCCCGAATCCTTATTTGTTTCCACTTCATTCTGCCTCTGTCCTCAACCATATAATCAGAGACTTTTCTCCCAATGAGTTCTTCCATGATATCTCTGATTCAGACTAAGTTAGGATATTGCATCAATGGTTCATCCTTAGCCCACCTATCATTCCAACAATTTATCCTCTCACCATTGCCTAAAACCCATCCTAAACCTTTTTTGATGATTTCCTTACAATTGAGAATTGCTTTCCAAAAAGTAGAACCTCTGATTGGAACTGAGTCACTTAGAAATCCCATATTTTGAAGATACTTTCGTTTGATGATAGCTGTCCATTCATTTTCTTCACCAGAAATGAGATGCCATGCCTGCTTAGCTAGTAAATCTAAATTCATATGAGCAATTCTCCTCAGACCTAAGCCCCCATTTTCCTTGGGTCTACACACTTTGGTCCATCCTACAAGGTGTATCCTTTTTTTCTCCTCTGATCCAATCCATAAAAATTCTTTTGGAGTTTCTCAATTTTTTGGAAAACCTTCATAGGGGCTTTGAAAATAGAGAGGAAATAGACTGGAATTCTCTGAAGAGAGGCCTTAGTGAGGGTCAACTTTCCTACTTGAGATAGAAGATGACCTTTCAATCTAACAAGTTTTTTTTGAATTCTTTCAATAACCCTGTCCCACATTGACTCTCTCGGAGAACCAATGAAAAGAGGGAGACCAAGATAAGAAGTGGGGAGGTTTACTATATCACACCCTAAAACTTCTGCAATCCTTCCTTGCCTCTGAATGGGTGTGTTCAAGAAATATAACTTGCTTTTACTAAAATTAACTTTCTGACCAGTAGCATCCTCATAGAGTTGCAGGATGTATTTAATTATTTTGGCCTCAACCACCAATGCCTTAGTCAATAGAAGGGTATCATCGATGAATTATTGGTGAGAAACAACCCTAGTGAGAGATGTTGCCTTGATTCCTAATATTAGCCTTGAACTACAAGCATTTTTTATGGTTTTTCCTAAAGCTTCTGCCACAATGATGAATAACATGGGGCTGATAGGGTCCCCTTGCCAAATTCCTCTACGACTTTGAAAGTAACTAGCAGTTGTTCCATTAACCAAAATTGAGAGCCATGATTTAGAAATACATTCTTTGATAAAATTAACCCATTGGTGGTGAAAACCAAACTTAAGGAGGATACAAATCAGAAAGTCCCAATTTAGCCTATCAAATGCTTTGTTCATATTAAGCTTGAGGGCAAAAATAAACTTGTTAGTCTTATGAGCAGAGTGCAAAGCTTCATGAACTATGATAAATCCATCCAAGATTGACCTGCCATGGATAGAGCTTCCCTGGAATGGATCTATGATGCGGGGCATAACATATCTCATTCTATTTTAAATGGATTTAGTTAGGATCTTGTACGAAACATTACACAGACTGATTGGCCTAAAGTCAGCCATAGATTAATGGGTTTGCTTCTTAGGAATTAGAGAAATAAAAGTAGAGTTGAGACCTTTTGGGATATGATTGCTTGCTTGGAATTGTTTGACAGTAGAAATTACATCCTCACTTACGATGTCCCAAAAATATTGATAGAAACGAGGGGGAAAGCCATCGGGTCCTGGGGCTTTGTCTGGCTTCATGCTAAAAAAGGCTTCCTTAATTTCCTCATCAGAAATGAGAGCTAGAAGCTTAAGGTTTATATCCTTGTTTATTATGCTAGGAATGGATTGCAAGAGAATATATTTGGCCTCCTCATTGTACTACGATTCCTGACCAAGGATAGAATTGAAATAAGTTACCGCCTCCTTTCTGATTTCTGTTAAGTCCTGAGTAATAGAACCATCTAATTTTTTTTAAAATTTTATCTTGTTATTGATTCTATTTCTAAGTGTGGTGACGTGAAAAAACTTGGAATTTGAATCTCCATATTTCAACCAAAGAGCCCTTGATTTTTGCCTCCAATAGATTTCCTCACAGGCCAAAATGTTATGAAACTCTGCTAGTTTTATCCGTTCCTCCTGCCTAGTAGTTTCATCAGCATCACAATGTTGAATCATCTGATCAATTATCTTCAAACTTTCAACAACCTATTTTTATTTTCACAGAGGTTCCCAAAGACCTCTTTGTTCCAAGTTCGAAGCATTTCCTTAACAAACTTTAATTTTCCAACAAGTTTAAAAGTTGCACTACCCTTGACAGGCTGCTGCCACCACTGAATTAAGTTATCTCTGAAATTGGAATGTTTGATCCACATAGATTGAAATCTAAAAGGTTTCTTGAAGGACAAAGAGTTAGGTATCTCCAAAAAAATTCAATTATGATCAAGGCAATTTTAGGAAGGTCTTGCAGGGTAGAATAATTGAACAGAGTTGTAGCCTACTTTGATAGAAAAAACCTATCAAGCCTTTCTTGAATGAGATGACACCCTATCCGCCGATTGCTCCAGGTATAATTCACTCCTCTAAGTTTTACATCCATCAACATGTTGGAGTTCACAAAGTCATTGAACTCATCCATGCTCCTAATAGGTGGTCCATTTCCACCCATTTTGTCTGAAGGGTAAAGAGGAGTGTTAAAATCCTCAGCAAAAATCCAGGGGACATTATGGAAGATTTCACTCAGATTGCCTAAGTACTCCCATAGTAGAGCTCTCCCTTGAATTGAAGTCGGGGCATAAATATTTGAAAGGATCCATGACCTGTTGCTATTTATTTCCTTAAATAAAACACTAAGAACATATTTCTAAATAATGGTGCCTTCTACTATCCGAGGATCCCACAAAGTCATAAGGCCTCCAGAAACTCCTCTGGATGATTTGAAAACCATATCCCCTTGATTCCATATTTTTTTTGCTACTTTTTTTGATTGAATCTCATCAGTTTTTGTTTCTTGCAACATGATAATAGTTGGATTCACTTGATTTCTTATTGCACTAACTTCCCTGTGTTTGGGCAGGCCATTGAGGCCTCTCACGTTCCATGAGAGGAAATTCATTTAGATTGTTTGAGATTTTTTCCTCTCCCCCTCCCTTGAGGGGGTTTTCCTAATTTGTTATCTTTAGAACTCGAAATAACCTGTTGAAACAAGGTTCTCTGTTTTCCATTGGCAATGTCATTATTAGTTTTATTTTTTTGATGCTTAGCATTTGATATTCTCCCTCTTATTTTTTCATTGCCAAAATCTATAGGAGACTTCACAGTGCTCCTGGTTTATTTAGGACTAAACTGTGGGGAGGCAATTTGTTGTAGAACTGGACTGCCATATTCCTCAATATAAAGAGTTTCACATATCTCAACCCCTACATCCAAATATTCTCCTTTTTTCCTGTATTTCCCTGGTATGCGGGATGGCCCCTCAGTAGGATTCACCTGGCTCCTAGTGATGATGTTAGGGAGATGAAATTTTTTATTTTCCAATGCCTCAACTTTCTTCCTAAGTTATTCAACATTAGGGTTTGGATTTGGGATGCCCACTGGGCTTGAAGTATTTTCAGCATTGGGGTTTAAGGATCTCGACTTGGATGGGGATTCTAGAGATCAGGCATTAGGGTTTGGCTTTGTGATGCCCATGGGGCTTATAGTAATTTCAGCATTAGAGTTTGAGGATCCTGACTAGGATGGGGATTCTAGAGAGTTAGAAAGGTTATTTTGAAGGTTCTGGGCTTCCATGTCTTTCGATAATCCTCCTACTACCATATTGGATAGAATTGAAAATTTATTTGAAACTAGAGGATTGGAAATTACCTGAGTATTTTGGTTGCCAACAACCTATTTTTTTCCTTTATCTTGCTGGGACCCTGCACCCTCTCTTTTATTTTTTTGGTAGACATAGTTTGCCTGATTGAATCGCCTTTGCCAGGGAAACTCCTCAAATTTCCTCTGTCTAGCATTCCCTGCTTCTGCTTTTCTCTATTCATTGCCAGGTTAGGGCACTGATTGCATAGATGTCCTTAATTTTTGTATTCTACACAGAATGCCAAATTTTTCTCGTATTCTACCAACTATTTTTGATAGTATTCTCCATACTCTAGCTCCACAAACCTTGGCAATTCATTATCCAAATTAGCATTTACGTAGATTCATGCATGAGTCATCCTTGTCCTGTCCAAGGTCACATGGTCAATGGAGATTAGGTCCCCTATAGTTCTGGCTATGCCCTGTAGCCAATATTCATTGAAGAACTAGGCAGGTAGACTCGGGATATGAACCCAAATAGGGGTAATGTTAATATTATGCTTTTTAGGGTCGAAATATTCACCCCATCGTTTGAGAAAAAGGCTTCTTTTGCCCAGAAACCAATGAAATCCTATTAAAATGTAGTTAGCATCCTCCATATTGTTAAAACAGATAATGAAGAACCCTCGAGTTAGAGCTACCAACTCCAAGCTGCCTACCGGTCGCCATTTACCCGTCGCCCAAGCCCTGATAGTCTCCATGTCCGACCTACCTCCCAAAAAATTGCCTACCAGGGATAATTCTTCCATTGAAAGAAAATGGCTCATGGAACTTGTCAGGGCCGAAATTTTATTATTTAGTTATTAAGGATATAACCAAATTCTTATTGATCCAAAAGATAGAATTCAAACTATTTTCACCATGAAGTGGGATATCTTTGCTTACATAAGAATACCTTTTGGATTGCTTAATGTAGGTGCCACATTTCATAGAGCCATGAACTATGCATTTAGAGATTTTATAGGTAAATTCATAGTTATTTATGTTGATGACATTCTTGTTTTTCAAAGAACAAATCTAAACATGTTAATAATTTGAGAAAAGTTCTTCAAAGGTGTAGAGAATATGGCATTTCCCTAAATCCCAAAAAGCATATTTTTGGAGTAACTGAAGGTAAAATTTTAGGCCATGTCATCTCAAAAGATGAAATTTCTATAGATCTTGAAAGAATCAAATCCATCCAAAAACTACCTTTTCTTGGTAGCAAGAAAGAGTTACGATCTTTTTTTGGGAAAATCAACTTTGTCAGGAAATTCATTTCAGGATTTTTTGAAATAGTCAAACCATATATGATATGTTGAAAAATAATGCTAACATTAATTGGACTGATGAAGCTAAAGCAACATTTCAGGATGTTAAAAATGTAATCTCTTCTACACCTATGCTTGTGAGTCCTAGTTACAAGAAACCTTTCTATATTTATTCATTTGCTTCTGAGCATTCTTTTGCTAGTGTATTAACTCAAAAGAACGAAGATAATTCAAAAAATCCTATTGATTTCTTGATTTCACCACTAAAATATGCATAGTTGAAATACACTATTTTGAATAAACAGGTATATGCTCTTATCAAAACCATGAAGAAGATTAGACATTACATTTTGCACAGTATAATTTTTGCAATAGTACCTAATCTAGATGTAAAAACAATGTTGATGCAGAATGAACTAGGATAAAGGAGAGGTAAATAGTAGGCTACTTTGTAGGAGTTTAATTTAGAGATTCGACCTATGAATCTTGTTAGAGGATAAGGTTTGATGAAGTATCTAGTTGAAATCGATCCTCAAATCATGTGTCAGCAATACATTACATAATGCATCACCTTGAATGAATGGTATAATGAAATTATGTATTTTATTTTGAATGGTAAGTGCCTTTATCACTTTAACGCTACACAAAGAAGATCAATTCGATTGAAAAAATCTAATTTTATGATTAAAGTAGGTGTGTTATATAAAAGAAATTACGAAGGAATTTTCCTTATATGTTTGAGTAAGGACAAGGCTATGCAAATTCTCAAGGATTTTCATGGTAAGTATGGGACTAGGCATGGATCAACTAATGCCACAATGCACCAGATTTTGGGATTTTGTTACTATTGGCCCCATATTTTCAAATATGCCCATGCCCATGTTCACTCTTTCCATACATGCCAGATTGCCACCAATAGAGAATGAAATGTCACCATACCTTTACAACCCGTATTTGAGGCTAGACCATTTGCACAATGGGGTTTAGATTTTGTAGGTGTTATAAACCCAAAATATTCACCTGGCCACAAATACATTTTAATCACTAAAGATTATTATACCAGATGGACTTATGCCATTACCACTAAAAACTGTACTTTTGAAGTGGTTATTCAATTTTTAGGACACATTGCTACTATATTTGGTATGCCATATTCTATTATTTGTGACAATGGTTCTACTTTTATTTCACTTTAGTTTATAGAATGGGCATATGACAAAAATGTGAGCATCAAATTTTCTTCCAATTTTTATCCGTAAGGTAATTATTTAGCAGAATCATTTAATAAGAACTTGTCAATTATTAAGAAATTGCTTGAACATAATCCTTGGGGCTGGCATAAAAAATTAAAATTTGCATTATGGGTAGATAGAAAAATAACTAAAAAATCCATAGGAACATCACCCTATCATTTAGTTTATGGTTAGGATCCAATTTTTCCTTCTATACCTGACAATGTGATAAATTTACAGTTATTAAAAGTGATAGGCATTTTTTTATTATTTTGTAACTAATTCAAGAATTTTTGAAAATAAGGTGATCGATAAGGATGAGAGATTACAAGAAGATGATAATGAAGATCATGAGGTGACAAATAAGGGCAATGCTATTCCAAAAGGTATTGTTTCTCTTGAGAAAATTTTTGACATTGACTTTAAAAGCAAAAGTTGTAATAAAACCTCACTCCCGTAGGATGCTTTGATCTTGGGACTAGTAAAGATATCCTCATGAAAAAGAATGAATAATTCAAGCATTGAAATATTACATCCATGTAATAGCATGGAGTTATGAAAATTTAAAGACTTACAATGAAAACATCATAACATATACTATTCCTTTAAAACTAGATTCAAAACCATTTAGACAAAAACAAAGACCAATCAACCCATTGCTAGAACCTCTTATACAAAAGGAGGTTAAGAAATTATTAGATTCTAAGATTATCTTTCCAATTAGACACTCTACATGGGTAGCAAAAATTGTACCAGTCAAGAAAAAAATAGGTGAAATCCATGTGTATTGATCTTAGGAATCTCAATAAAGCTTCACAAAAATATAACTACCCTTTTCCTTCCATTGATCATATTTTTTAGATGGTTAATGGTTCTGAGATGATATCTTTTCTTGATGGTTATTCTAGATATAACCAAATTCTTATTGATCCAAAAGATAGAATGAAACTTCTTTCACCATGAAGTGGGATACCTTTGCTTACAAAATAATGCCTTTTGGATTGCTTAACATAAGTGCCATATTTCATAGAACCATGGACTATGAATTTAGAGTTTTGATAGGTAAATGCATAGTTATTTATGTTGATGACATTCCTATTTTTCAAAGAATAGATTTGAACATGTTAATAATTTGAGAAAAGTTCTTCAAAGGTGTAGAGAACATGGCATTTCCCTAAATTATAAAAAGCACATTTTTGGAGTAACTAAAGGTAAAATTTTAGGCCATGTCATCTCAAAAGATGAAATTTCCATATATCCTGAAAGAATCAAAGTCATCCAAAAAATACCTTTTCCTGGTAGCAAGAAAGAGTTATGATTATTTTTTGGAAAAATCAACTTTGTCAAGAAATTCATTTAAGGATTTTCTGAAATAGTCAAACCATTAATGATATGTTGAAAAAGGATGCTAACATTAATTGTAATGGTGAAGCTAAAGCAACATTTCAAGATTTTAAATAAACAATATCTTCTACACCTATGCTTGTGAGTCCTAATTATAAGAAACCTTTCTATATTTATTCATTTGTTTTCGAGCATTCTTTTGCTAGTGTATTAACTCAAAAGAATGAAGATAATTCAGAAAATCCTATTACTTTCTTGAGTTCACCACTAAAATATGCATAGTTGAAATACACTATTATGTGTAAAAAGGTATATGCTCTTATCAAAAATGTGAAGAAGATTAGACATTACATTTTGCACAGTAGAAATTTTGAAATAGTACCTAACCTAGATGTCAAAAAAATGTTGATGCAAAATGAACTGGGAGAAAGGAGAGGTAAATAGTAGACAACTTTGTAGGAGTTTGATTTAGAGATCTGACTAATGAAGCTTGTTAGAGGATAAGGTTTGATGAAGTCTCTAGCTGAAATCGATCCTCAAATCATATGTCAGCAATACACTACTGAAAGCATCACCTCAAATGAATGGTATAATGATATTGTGTATTTTATTTTGAATGGTAAGTGCCTTGATCACTTTAATGCTATGAAAAGAATATCAATTCAATTGAAAAGCTCTAATTTTATGATTAAAGTAGGTGTGTTATATAGAAGAAATCATGAAGGAATTTTCCTTAGATGTTTGAGTAAGGATGAGGCTATGTAAATTTTCAAGTATTTTTATGGTAAGTATGGGACTGGGTATGGATCATATAATTCCACATTGCACTAGATTTTGTGATTTGGTTACTATTGGCCCCACATTTTCAAATATGTCCATGCCCATGTTTGTTCTTTCCATACATGCCATATTGCCACCAATAGAGAATGAAATGTCACCATGCCTTTACAACCCGTATTTGAGACTAGACCATTTGCATAATGGGGTTTAGATTTCATAGGTGTTATAAAACCAAAACATTCACCTGGCCACAAATACATTTTAATCACCACAAATTATTATACTAGATGGACTGAGGCCATTCCCACTAAGAACTATACTTCTGAAGTGGTTATTCAATTTTTAGGACACATTGCTACTATATTTGGTATGTCAGATTCTATTGTTTGTGACAATGGTTCTACTTTCAATTCACTTTAGTTTGTAGAATGGGCATATGAAAATAAGGTGAGCATCAAATTTTCTTCCAATTGTTATCCGTAAGGTAATGATTTAGCAGAATCATCTAATAAGAACTTGTCAATTATTAAGAAATTGCTTGAACATAATTCTTGGGACTGGCATAATAAATTGAAATTTTCATTATGGGAAGATAGAAAAAGAACTAAAAAGTCCATAGGAACATCACCCTATCATTTAGTTTATGGTTAGGATCCAATTTTTCCTTCTATACCTGACAATGTGATAAATTTATTGGTGTTAAAAGTGACAGGCATATTTTTTAATTTTGTAACTATTTCATGCATTTTTGAAAATCAGGTGATCGATAAGGATAAGGGATTACAAGAAGATGATAATGAAGATCATGAGGTAAAAAATAAGGGCAATGCTATTCCAAAGGGTATTGTTTCTCTTGAGAAAATTTTTGACATTGACTATAAAAGTAAAAGTTGTAATAAAACCTCACTCCCATAGGATGGTTTGATCCTGGGATTAGTAAAGATATCCTCATGAACAAGAAGGAATAATTCAATCATTGAAATATTACGTCCATGTAATAGCATGGAGTTATGAAAATTTAAAGACTTACAATGAAAACATCATAACATATACTATTCCTTTAAAACTAGATTCAAAACCATTTAGACAAAAATAAAGACCAGTCAACCCATTGCTAGAGCCTCTTTTACAAAAGGAGGTTAAGTAATTATTGGATGCTAATATTATCTTTCCAATTAGACACTCTACATGGGTAGCAAAAATTGTACCAGTCAAGAAGAAAATAGGTGAAATCCATGCGTATTGATTTTAGTAATCTCAATAAAGCTTCACAAAAATATAAGTACCCTTTGCCTTCCATTGATCAGATTTTTCAAATGGTTAATGGTTATGAGATGATATATTTTCTTGATGGTTATTCTGGATATAACCAAATTCTTATTGATCCAAAAGATAGAATGAAAACTACTTTCACCATGAAGTGGGATGCCTTTGCTTATGGAAGAATGCCTTTTGGATTGCTTAACGTAGGTGCCACATTTCATAGAGCCATGAACTATGTATTTAAAGATTTGATAGGTAAATGCATAGTTATTTATGTTGATGATATTCTTATTTTTCAAAGACCAGATCTGACCATGTTAATAATTTGAGAAAAGTTCTTCAAAGGTGTAGAGAACATGGCATTTCCCTAAATCCCAAAAAGTGCATTTTTGGAGTAACTAAAGGTAAAATTTTAGGCCATGTCATATCAAAAGATAAAATTTCCATAGATTCTAAAAGAATCAAAGCCATCCAAAAAATACCTTTTCCTGGTAGCAAGAAAGAGTTACGATCATTTTTTGGGAAAATCAACTTTGTTAGGAAATTTATTTCAGGATTTGCTGAAATAGTCAAACCATTAATGATATGTTGAAAAAGGATGCTAACATTAATTGTACTGGTGAAGCTAAAGTAACATTTAAGGATGTTAAAAATGCAATATATTCTACACCTATTCTTGTGAGTCCTAATTACAATAAACCTTTCTATATTTATTCATTTGCTTCTAAGCATTCTTTTTATAGTGTATTAACTCAAAAGAACGAATATAATTCAGAAAATTCTATTTCTTTCTTGAGTTCACCACTAAAATATGCATAGGTGAAATACATTATTATGGATAAACAAGTTATGCTCTTATCAAAACTATGAAGAAGATTAAACATTACATTTTGCATAGTAGAATTTTGTAGAACAAAAGCTTATACTGAGAGGGGGGGGTGAACAGTATAAGACCACTTTTTACTTTTGCTTCAAAACAGCTTTCAAATCAGTATTATGCAGTGTATAGATAGTAGTATCAAAAGCAGTAATTAAAGCAATGCAAAAAACACCATCCAAAAAAGAGATAGCAATTTACATGGTTCACCCAATGTGGGCTACTCCACGGATAAAATTTCTCTCTAAATTTTATCAACTCACAATATGGGAATACCTTTCCCAATTACAATATTTATGGGCATCAACCCAAAGGAGATACCTTCCCCTAGCTCTGCTCTTTAGTAGTGATTCTCTAGAACACCTCTACCTCCTCTGCCCTTAGCAAGTGGAACTCTATCCATAGAAGACACCTGTATTCCCTGCTTTGGCTAGAGATCTCTGTCCTCAACTCTATCACTGCTAAGCTAGTCCTCAAATATGCACTAAAAATAGTCCTTTGGTCTAGCACAAATGTCCTCTATATTTTTCTATGATCTAAACCAAACACAGTCCTTCGGTCTGGCACAAGTCTGTCCTCTTCCTCTTTCTCTGGTCTACACCAAACACAGTCCTTCGGTTTGGCACAAGTTTGTCCTCAAATTTTTGTTTATTCTGTTACAATCGCACTTGGTCGAAACCAACTTTTGCACTCAATGTGCAAACACAGCAGCACTCGATCAAACATCAACTTATGCACCTCTGCGCAACCATAGCAGCACAGTCCTCGCAAACTCTGCTTCTCGACAATTGAACTTCTCCCCGCTCTCTCTCTGCAAAAATTGCACTACGAATGCACACTTCGATCAATCACAAAACACTCCAAGCAGCCCACCTTTTATACTAAACCTTTCAAGATTAAAATCTTGATCTTAGTTGGCTACACATTATGAAACTACATCGACTGCAAACCCTAGACAACATCGGTTGCAAACCCTAATCTTCATCGGCCCAGATTTAACTTTGTCGGCTCAAATTTAACTCTACAACTCTTCTGTAGCTTTTGCCGTGAAACTACATGTCGCGATATCGGGACACCTTTGCCTGTCGTACACCTTCTTATAGCTTTTGTTGCGATATCACGACACTTTTGCCTTTGTTTGCCTTGACCACGTTCTTGTCATGAAATCGCGACACTTTTGTCTTTACTGACGTGATCATCATTCTTGTCACAAAATCATGACACTTTAGTCTTCATGTCCTTCTTCTCCACTTTTGTGGTGAAATCATGACACTCCTACCTTTGCTAATGTCATCTTCACTTCTATCACAAAATCATGACTCATCTGTCTTCATGGCCTTCTTCTGGGCTTGCACTAGCAAAAACGAAACATGTCGTGAAATCGTGACACTTTCGCTGACTGAACACTGCCTTCTCAACTTGTCACAAAATTATGACACTCTCTGCATTCGCAAGATTTCTTTGCAACCTATCGTGAAATCATGACACTTTCTGCATTCATACAACTTCTTTGTAGCCTGTTGCAAAATCGTGACGCTTCTCATTTCAGACTCTTCCCTTTGCTGCATGTCGCAAAATCGTGACAGTTCTCACTTCGAGCTTTTTAGCATGTCGCAAAATCATGACAGCCCTCACTTCGTCTTTTGCAGCATGTCACGAAATCATGATACTTTTCGAGATACTCTATCTCTCTTCGAACTTATCGTGAAATCGTGACAGTTCATACTGTGGACTCTCCATTCGGCATCATGTCGCGAAATCGTGACACTTTTTCGTCTGTACAACCTTCCTTGCATTATGTCATGAAATCGTGACACTTTTCCTTCTTTGCCTTCCTTCACTTTTCGAGTCGCAAAAATGCGACATGTCACGAAATCGTGACACTTTCCACCTTGCTTTCTTTCTCTACCAACATGTCACGAAATCGTGACAATTTTGCCAGCTTCTTCTCTCTCTTCCAACATGTTGCAAAATCATGACAATTTTGCCAGCTTCTTCTTTCTCTTCCAACATGTCGCAAAATCGTGACAGTTTTGCCAGCTTCTTCTTTCTCTTCCAACATGTCACAAAATCGTGATAGTTTTACCAGCTTCTTCTCTCTCTTCTCACATGTCATAAAATTGTGACACTTTTTCAAAATGCTTTCTCTCTCCTGCCTAAGTCGCGAAAATGCGACATGTTGCAATATCGTGACACTTTTTCAGAAAGCTTTCTCTCTCCTGTTTAAGTCGTGAAAATGCGACATGTCGCGATATTGCGACATTTTTCCAACTTACTTTCTTTTGAACCTGTCAAGCCGAACCTTCAACAAAACACATTATTTTTGCATCAAATAAAAATCTTTCAAAAGCTTCTTGACATCAATGACAACTAATTCACTTGAGCAAATGCAAAGTACTCAAGGTACCCAAAATTGCCAACAAATTTTTGTAATAGTACCTAACCTAGACGCCAAAACAATGTTGATGTAGAATGACCTGGGAGAAAGGAGAAGTAAATAGTAGGCTACTTTGTAGGAGTTTGATTTAGATATTTGACCAATTAAGTTTTTTAGAGGACAAGGTTTGATGAAGTCTCTAGCTAAAATCAATCCTCAAATCATGTGTCAGCAATACACTACAGAAAGCATCACCACGGATGAATGGTATAATGACATTGTGTATTTTATTTTGAATGGTAAGTGCCTTGATCACTTTAATGCTACACAAAGAAGATCAATTCGATTGAAAAGATCTAATTTTATGATTAAAGTAGGTGTGTTATACACAAGAAATCATGAAGGAATTTTCCTTAGATATTTGAGTAAGGATGAGGCTATGCAAATTCTCAAGTATTTTCATGCTAAGTATGGGACTAGGCATGGATCAGCTAATGCCACAGTATACCAGATTTTATGATTTGGTTACCATTGACCCCACATTTTCAAATATGCACATGCCCATATTCATTCTTTTCATACATGCCAGATTACCACCAATAGAGCACGAAATGTCGCCATACCTTTACAACCTGTATTTGAGGCTAGACCATTTGCATAATGGGGTTTAGATTTCATAGGTGTTATAAGCCCAAAATATTCACATGGCTACAAATACATTTTAATCACCAAAAATTATTATACCAGATTGACTGAGGCCATTCCCACTAAGAACTGTACTTCTAAAGTGGTTATTCAATTTTTAGGACACATTGCTACTAGATTTGATATATCATATTCTATTGTTTGTGATAATGGTTCTGATTTCACTTCACTTTAGTTTGCAGAATGGGCATATGAAAACAAGGTGAGCATCAAATTTTATTCCAATTGTTATCCGTAAGGTAATGATTTAGCAGAATCATCTAATAAGAACTTATCAATTATTAAGAAATTGCTTGAACATTATCCTTGGTTCTGGAATAATAAATTAAAATTTGCATTATGAGAAGATAAGAAAATAACTAAAAAGTCCATAGGAACATAACCCTATCATTTAGTTTATGGTTAGGATCCAATTTTTCCTTCAAATAATAAATTACAAACTTTACAATTAATGAAGGAATACCTTGAAACAGATGATAAAATTGAAGCTTGTCTTACTCACCACCTTATGCATTTAGATGAAAATGAGAGGATGCTTTACAACATTTTAGTAAACATCAGGATATTGTTAAAAGGTGGTTTGACAAATGAGCTAAGATTAAGATATTTAGGATTTCTGATTTGGTTTTATTATGGGATAAGGCACACAAGAAAAAGGGTGATCACAATAAATTTGACAATCTTTGGCTTGTTCCTTATTAGGTTTAAAAAATTCTTGGAGAAAACACTTTTTGATTGAAAACTTTGGGTGGGGAGGACATTCATTTACCTGTTAATAGGTAATTTCTCAAGCATTATTTTCACCCATGAAATAATTGAATTCTTGCATCATTTGTACTTTTCTTGTGTATTCTTGTATAGATTCATTTCTTGTTCATAGTTTTCTTTGGTTTCACAAGTTGTGCTTGTGTATAACTTTGGTGTGCTATTTTAGTTTTTGCTTAGACATAGTTTGATGTGTGTATGTACCATGTGGATACAATCATCCATTGTTTATCAATTTTGTCTCCTTTTTCATTTTGAAATTTTGTTGGTTTCCATTTATGGTTTTGTAATAATTTAGGTTCTTGCCAAGTTTTTTGTTTTGGTTTGGGTTCATATTTTGCTGCTTCACTTTCATCGCATGTTTTGGTTTTGGTAATCCAGTTTGTGGTATAGTTGTGTAGTTGCGATAAAATTTGGGTTGTTTTTTTGGAAAATGTTGCTTAGTCATGGAATATGAATTGCTTGGATGAGGTGAATGGAAACTAAAGTTTAAAAAATTAAATTAGCTAGTAGTTTTTCTTGAATCATGGATTAGAATGGTGAAAATTGAAGTGATGCGATATTTTTTTGAAGATTCACATGTAAAATCATAGTCAAAGGATATTTCTGACTACTGAAGGATGAAATCATTCTGGTTTGTTGATTAGGAAAATTTTTTTATAGACTCCATATTAAGCCTTATATGATCTCTAACCCAAGGGACATATGACATTTGAAAGCAATCAAATGTTTATTAAAAAAAGAAAAAAATAATGCAAATCAATCAAATGCTTGGGTGGTTTAGATAATCTCTATCAGGGCTATAGATGCTCGACTAGTAGTAGAGCAAAGTCTAGAAAATATCAAGGTCATCTCCATCAGAGGTATGGATGATTGAATAGTAGTGGAGCATTGCAGAGGCAAATTATTATGAGTAACATTATTCATAGTTTAACTGCAAAAAAAATGAGAAAATTCTGATGAATTCAAAAATGGAGAATGAATTCACAAATCATACACTAAGCTAAAGCAAATTAAGTGTTTACACTCAATTGAAGTTATTTAACCCCATATTTCTTGGATGCTACTGGATGATTTGTATTTTGTTAATATTTTTTTTTTCTTGATTTCAAATTGGATTCTTTATCTTCCAGTAGAGTCACCATTTGTTTTTGTCGTTGCACAATGTACCCCAAATTTGGGAACCCACTTGAAATTTTGGTGTTTATATTAAATTTTGGTTTGCATTGGGTAGTCTCCTAACTTTACCATGGTCTTAGAAGTGGATGGTTTTGGGTTTGTTCTCATGGGTCTCATGTAATTTATCTCGTACCCTCACAAATGAAGTCATCCCTTTTCGCGTATCACTCTCCTAAGACCTATTTTATTAAAACCCTTAAAATATTCAAAAAATAATAATAAATAAAGAAACAGTAAAATGAAAATAAAAACAAAGAAAGAAAAGAAAAATAATAATAATAAAATATGTATATAAAAATATGGGTATGATTTTGAAAATTTAATTTATGTTTCCTTTTGATTGAAGTGTACTAACAAAAATATGGGTGTGATTTTTGAGGTGAATCTTGAGGTAAACCTCAACCCATAACCTATCAACCAACGAATAGATGGCACAAATTTCAAGGTATCTATAAGCAACACAATTGTTGAGGCACGTACATGGTGAACCAGTGGACGTAGCATGGTCAATGCGGTCCACCCTGCCATGAATACCAAGGTGCCTCTCAACGATGTGATTGAGTTATCTCTTATATGATTTTTTTGTGTTAATAAACACCCTACCATGTAGTTGCTGAATACATGTGGGACTAAATACACAATAAATCCTACTCAAATGTGCACTGAAGCAGTGAGTCATGTGAAAAAGTAGAGTCGTGTGAAAAGAGTAGATGGAAATTTTAGTATTGTTTCATGTGGGGAATGCATGTTGATGGTAATGAAACACAAGTGTAGATCTAGCATGCTACTGGTGAGGAAATATTCAAATCTATGTTATACATATATTACCATTGAATACACCAACTTTGATAGTGATGTGATTGCAGTTTTAGTTTTAAAGTCTCATGTGCTTGGCCATCACTATCGATGGAGTTAGAGGGCCCTCAATCATTGGTAATATACAACAAAAATTTATGATATATCACCCCCATATATATTAATATAAATGTTAAAACAATATTGTTCAACCAATTAAGCATTGGTTAGGGTGCATATTAGTCTCCATTAATTAAAGTTGGACCAATAAAAGCTAAATGTGCTAGTAGAAGCAAGTGTTACAAGTGATCTCATTGAGGCAACATGTACGAGAATATTAGAAAGGTGATGGCACTACACGTAGAGGATTTCTATAATGGAATGATGTGGTCTTGAGAATTGTGACCATGCATTGAGAAAGGTGCATACCTACGAGCAATGATTTGGAGGTGGTTTAATATTCAAAGGGAGAGTGGATGTCACAATAGTGTAGGAATAATGTATTATGTGGAGTATGAACTAGATACAATAGCTCTCTTTTTTAGAGGTATGATAAAATATTTTCTTACCGATATTCACTACTGGCCCTCCTTCAATAGTGTATAAATTAGAAATAGAGTGATTTTATAGCCTATGTTGATGTTCCAAATGAATTTACCTATGTTGCATAGTGAAATTATTATCAAAAGTTTCATCCAGATACCAAACATTTGTAATTTTATTATTGTCTTTGGAATTCTGCCCAGGTGCTATGGAAATCAAGCTCAAATTCTTCGATTGGCACAAGCACTGGATAGGTACATTCCAACATCTGAATTTGGTTGGCTAGTACTATGATATTCCTCATACTTTCATGCTGATAGTTACGCTAAGGTGATCGAAAGAGATTCAAAAAATGACGTGATATCCATTTTTAGTAGTGATGGGAGACTGGTTGAAAACATGAATGACAAAGAGCATCACCAAAGATGGGCCCTTTAGCTATAACACCAATGCACACTCGATGGGATTTTGATTATAATTTACCAAAAACTGGAAGTAGAAGTGCGCGTTACTATGAGTACGATTGTCTTCTTTAATGCAACAATGACGAGTGTTGGTTAAATTGTTGCTAGATTTAATCAATGTAGAGATAATATAGAATTTATCAGGTCTAGTAAATGTTAGATGGGTCAGTAGCGGTGATAGTCTATTTAGTACACGAGGGTGACTTCAAAATACAACTAGAGAAGTATTATTTAGAAATTTTAGTACATGGTAGTCATAATAGGCAAAAGCGTTACCAAATAGGTCTTACAATAAATGCAAAATAAATTTAACCTAACCGTTATGAATGGAGGAAGAAGACGAAGGTGAAGGATTCGTGTGGAAGAGGGAGTGTTACGAATCCAAAGGAAGGGTGGAAAAGATAATGAAAAATATTTCAAAATTTTCAATCCCCATGGAGACTCACAAAAAGGGATCGAAGAATTGTTGGCAGCGAACACATGTTGGATTTTTGAGTTTGTTGAAGAAACCTCTCCTCCCAAGTTGTTGGACTACACCAAATTTCACCATTGTAATATATGAAGCTAGGTATTCTACAAGAGCATCAATTCAATATATTTATGTTGGTAATATATTGAAGTTCTTTTAATAAGTTATATGCATGCAGATGGTATAATTTATTTATTTCTTTAATATATTGTATTTTTTTCCTTTGAATATTGCATCACATTAACTTTGGACTGCGTGAAGATAGGTCAAATTAATGGTGGTTTAGTGCAAGATATTTGTGTATGCATATTCAGGTCAAAATTTTAGAGAGTTACGACAACTTGTTCTCTTTTCTTTTATTTTTCTCTAACCCTAGCATTTTATAGTTTTTTAAATCTCATCAAATGTAAAATACAAAAAAACATAAAAAAAATAAAACCCAAAAAATAAATATGGCAATTCCAAAATTAAGTTTCATATGTTCATGTTTATGCAAATTCACATTTTTAACAAAAAATTGAAATTTTAAACTTTGCACATTGTTCCAAATAATCAAATTAATTTCATTTTATAAAAGTTAAAATTTCAATAAATTTCAACTTTTCTTTAAAGTGAACAATTAATATGACATTCCAAAGTTACATTGCAAAGTTAGATTCAATCACTTCATTTTTATTTTCAAGCAAAGCTTAACAAAAGAAGATAAATTTTGGTTAACAAAAGAAGATAAAATTTGTTAACAAACGAAGATAAAATTTGTTAACAAACGAAGATAAAATTTGTTAACAAATGAAGATAAAATTTGGTTAACAAAAGAAGATAAAATTGATTTAATCACCTTTCAGAGTGTTATTTCAAAGTAGATAGTTGAGCAATAATGTCACACTTTCACAAATTCCATGAACAATAAAGATCAATGCAAATCAAATCAATATCAAAATAGGCCCCTTGTTAACATGTATATGCAACACTGAGATATCCAATTAATTTTAACATTTCAAATTTTACTAAGCATTGCAAGAAATTTTAACACATTAAAAGGAACCTTTGGGAAATCATGAATATTTCCTTCCAAGAGAGGATATCCGGGCAGAATCCTAACTATGAGTATAGTCTTACAATTGGAAAAAATTATCACTCAGCAGGAAGAAGACTAAAGAACAACGAAAATAAGCAAAAAAAATTATAATGGTTATTAAATGTTTTATGATCTAAACAAACATAATTAATGATCTTGTTTAAATTTTTTAAACAAAATGAGGTGTTCACGTTGGGTTCACGAAAATGTGTAGAGGGGGAAAACTACCCTATCGCATACGATTTTCGACTGGATCTGTAAGGAAGCCAAGGTGATCATGGGGGTATGTTTTTCTCTACACCTCAATGTAAAATAGGAGAAAAGAGTTCATTAGGAATGGTTTTAGGACGCGCTCCAAGTGCGGGGGTTCAAGAATGTTTTAGTTTCAAGATAATAACCTATGCTTAGCCTTTCTAGATTTAAGCTATGAAAGATAAAGGACAATTTAAAAATACATAATGCAAGAAAAAATAGCTAACCCTAGAATGATTCTTTACTTGAATGATTTCTAACCTAGGATTGCAAAGTAAAATCCTTTGAGCAAGGGTTCAAGAGAGGATGCACAAACAATTTTAAAACCCTAAGTGCACACTATATGCTTTTGTCCTTTCAATGCCTAGAAGCTTAAATGAAATATTTACCCTTTTTAATCATATCTAGGATTTATGATAAAAATAGAAATCACACAACAAACAACCTAAATAATTATTAGGGCACTTATCTCATTTAATAATTGATCCAAGCTTTTGTCTTTTATCCAATGTTATTCGATAATTCTTGTTCCTGCAAAATAACTTGGCAAACACTTGAAAAATATGATTAGCATTAGGGGGCCTACTTAGGTTGCTATATAGCAATACTTGGAGGTGTAGCAGTCAAGTCTCCTAGGTCCTTTTAGCTAACCTTTAAAAATAGAAGCAAAAATTGACATTCGAAAGATGAACATGCACGATGAAATGAAATGGAACAGATTGATAAAATAGAGTACATAATACACTAATATGTACTAAATGCAATGTACAACATATATTTAGGATTTAAGGGCATCAAGTTACCCCCAAACGTGGTTTGTGCAAAATCATACCCCGCCTAGAGCGATCACGATTTTGCAGAAGCAAGAAGAAACCTCCAAAAATATGAATTAACATATGTGCAATGAAAAAATTAATTAAATGCAGATGCAAATAAGTGAAAAAAACTAGCATATAGTGAAAAATCATGCAAAAGGGTGAATACATCCAAATAGTTGATCTCTTCTTAGGGCTTCAACACTTGTACACCAAATATCTATGACACACAATCCAATGCAGTAGAAAAATGAGCTTCAACAGACTATATTACACACTTGCAAGTTAGCTTTCTTGTAAAAGAATAAAATAGATCACTTAGAGAGAACTTTAGGAGTCAAAGAACTTACATAAGAAGAATCACCCAAAACTTGATTCTGAAAAAAAAAAAAATATTTCAAACCCTCCTTTTATAGAATATTTGAAATAGGAATGGGCAGGAAAAACTAAGGCAAGCTGATGTAAAATGATGTCAACTTTGAAAATTAGGATTTCCTTAAGAGAAAACTCTAGAAATATAAAATCGTTCCTCGCAAGGGCCGACCACGATTTCAAAATAGCTACGAAACCTTAAGAATGTGAAATTGCACCCCTCAAAAGTGGATCACAATTTCACAATAGCAAGACCCCTGTGTAGATTTAATGCACTTTGGAGGACAAAATCGAGTTAGAACGAGATAAATCATATATTTTTGGAAAGACATTTCTGAGCCCAATCCAATGGCATAATATTTTATGGAAAAGGAGAAGATTTGGTAGGGGAAATTTTAGGTCAAATATGACCCTTCTTTTCCAAAGAGAAAACAAGGATTCCATGGAAAATTACTCACCTTAGTGGGTCAATTTTCCATGTCTAAAAGTAGTGGTGTATATTTATGATATAACAGTATTCTCAAAAAATCCAGAAGATCATTTTACACGTTTATCCCAAGTATTTGAAAGGTGCAAGCAGTTTGACATCTCTTTGAATACTAAAAAGTGTATTTTTGGAGCCATGCAAAGTAAGTTGCTAGGACATGTGGTATCAAAAGAAGGAGCCATTATTGACACTCAAAGGACTGAAGCCAATGTAAATATACCCCACAAAAGAATCTAAAAGGAGTTACATTATTTTTTGGAAAAATTAACTTTGTTCAAAAGTTTGTTCCAAATTTTGCTCAGACTTCTAAGCCAATAAATGAAATGATAAAGAAATATGGGAATATAAGGTGGAATGTGGATACCATGAAGGCTTTTCAGAATATAAAATATGCTATCATACAAGCCCCTTTTTTATATGCCCTGATTATTCAAGGGATTTTAATATTTATTCATTTGCCTCAAAAGATACTATTGTTATTTTTTTATCCCAAAAAGATCAAGAAAATAATGAAAGACCCATAGCTTTCATGAGCACTAAAATTAAAGGAGCACAATTAAAATATACTATGATAGAAAAATAGGCTTTCTCTTTGATGAAGGCTTTAGAGCACTTTAAAGGTATATTTGGGTTGAATAAGGTAATAGCATGCATCCTATATATAATAGTTAAAGATGTTTTCATGCAAATAGAACCTATGAGTAGTTTAGAAATATGGATGGTTAAGTTACAATAGTATGCCATAGATTTCAAGGTAGTAAAGACCATAAAAGGATAGGGGTTGGCTAAATATATGGCTACTAGAGGAGGAGAGTATGTCAATAATACATTCATGGTATGCGATGTATAATGGAATGGAAGGATATTAAATGCATAAAGTGATTGGTACAGGGAGATTGTATTCTATCTGCAATCGTTATCATTTACAGTAGGTTTATCACAAGGTAAAATGAGAAGCATCAAATAACAGGCTTAGAAATACTACATCCAAGATGAACAAAATTTATTGGAGGTACCCCAACAGTATGCTATTACTATGCCTATTTCAAGAAGAGGTTCCTAAAATTATTAGAGAATTCCATACTCGTTTTTGTAGAGGAAACTTTGCATCCAAAGTGATAGAAAATAGCATAATGAGAGTGGGCTACTACTAGCCTTCCATGTTCAAATATGTATATATATTTATTAGGAAATACCAAAGTTGCCAAACTTTTTTATGGAATTTTTTTTTGCCTACCATACCTTTGAAGCCTGTGATAATTGAGGCCCCATTCACTTAGTGGGGGATAGATTTAATAAGGAAGATCAATCCAAATTACTCAGGAGGCCACAAGTGGATAATCATAGCAATAAATTACTTCAAAAAATAGATAGAAATAGCCCCTTGAAGAAGTCAACAATAAAATTCATTATTAATTTTTTGGAAGAAAGAATTTTAATTAGATTTGAAGTACCCAGGAAACTAGTTACAGATAATGGAAAATATTTCACTTCCTTTAAAATGGTAAAATTTTGCACCAAATGCAACATAGAACTAGATCATTCCACCAATTACTATCCTCAAGAAAATAATCTAGCTGAGTCCTCTAATAAGAACCTCATAACCAAATTTAAAATATGACTCGAGAAGAACAAAAGAAGTTGGGACAATGAGCTTAAATACACTTTGTGGGAAAATAGACTATCTACTAAAAATGCCATCGAGAAAACACCATATAAATTGGTTTACAAAGAGACAACACTCTTGCCACCTTAGGTTCAATGGGTTGCATTATACTTTCTCCTCTAAGATCATGAGAAACCAGACACCTCACAAAGAATATTAGATGAGCTTGTTAAGATAGAAGAAGACAGAAGATAAGCTTTGGTAAGGATGACTCAGAGAACTCAGAAAACAGTTTAGTTTTTTAACAAAAATGTGAAAAGGACACTATTTGGGGAAGTTCATATAGTATTGTACTATGATCCCAAAATTGATAGACAAGGTGAGAAAGGGAAGTTCAAACCTAAGTGGTTGGGTCCTTATCAGATAGTTTAAAATATTGGCCAACACACTTACAAACTACAAGACATGAAAGGAGAAGAATCACCCATAATAGTGAGTGGCCAACACCTAAAACTATACAACCCTTCTATGGGGTCAAGAGAAAGTGAGTTGTACTACTAAAAACAATGTGTGTACTTTAGAGTCAATTTCCTTTTGTGTCATTAAGGCCATTAGGAATTTGTTGTCCTTATGTTACTAGATGATTAGGCATATTTGTTCACTAATGCTTTTTCATTCTATATTAGGTGATTTTAGGGAGAGCAAAACCAAAGAGTCTGAAGTTCTCAAGCACCTAAGATTTTCACCACTTGTCCTAGTCAGAGCCTGTGTTGGATCTACAAAATCCAACTTGAACGGTATACCTAATGTCAAAATTTTTGAGGTCTTTTAAAGTTCTAGGTTTAGGTTGTTTTCATTCAGTCATTTGTATACAAAATTATTCAAATGTCTAAGGTTCATATCACCTTAAAAGAAAAATTTTCTCAATACCTTAATCTTTTTCATAAGCCTATGTCCACTTGATTTATTTGAATGAAAATAATTTTTAAAAGGGTCCAGCATTGGGTGAAGCACTCAATGGATTAGCCAGAAATAGGCAGAGTGTTTAGTAAAAAGGGCCAACATTGTGTAGAGCGGCCAACATTGGGTAGAGTGCTCAATTGAAAGGGCCAATATTGGGTAAAATTCTCAACAAAAAGGGCCAACATTGGGTGGAGAACTCAATAGAGCAGCTAGCATTAGGTGGAGCACACAACAAAAAGGACTAGTGTTAGGTAGAGAAACTACTGAGGTGGAGCACTTAAAAAAAAGGGCTAGTGTTTAGTAGAGTACTTAGTGGAGTGGCCAATTCTAGGTGGAGAGCTCAGTGCAAAGGGTCAATATTTGGGTAGAGTGCTAAAAAAAGGGCTAATGCTAGGTGGATTGCTTAGCAAAGTGGCAAATACTAGGTAGAGCACTCAATAGAGCAACCAACATTGGGTGGAGCACTCAATGGAAGTGGCAAGCATTGGGTAGAGCACTGTAACTCATCATTAAGTCCTGATTGGTTAATCAAATTCACACATAAATATGACCTGACAGGTCTAACCAAAGATAAATGCGACAAAATACCTTTTCAATAAAATGACCTATCAAATTTATTTTGACACATTTTTTTAAGAAAATCTCACATCTGACAGGTAGTTGATAATCAATAAGAACTAGATGTTCCATGGTACTCCAAATAAAGCAACCTCCCACTGAAAAAGGACACAATAATCATCTTCACACTCGTTAATACAATTGTGCTAAGAAAATATCGTAGAGATCAAATTGCTGGCTAAAAAATATAAATGAGAGCAATTAAATCTCATGCATTCCAAAATTACTATAAATACAATATCTAAGGCTCTTCAAAATCATGTAAATTTGTGCTCCATCTTGAGAAGTACTAAAAATTCATTTGCAGGGTTGAAGAAAAATTGAGTTACAACAATGGCATCCTCAAGCACTTCACACCTTACCCCTATAAATGCTAAAGAGAAGATAAAAAATCTATCAGAGGCATAACCATATCTATCCCTAAGTATAGGAGAGGTGTTTAGGAGAGACCCCAAAAGGTTCATTGTAGAATCAAGGTCGATAGGGTAAATCACTCAGAAATAACAAGAAGAACTTGAAGATACAACCATTTATCGATATAAGCTGATGAGAGAGGATAAACAATGCCACGTAGTTCTAATAAAAATACATTTCAAAAGGGCACAAAGGATTCAATTCAGAGACAACCTTATCTGCAATAGGTGGACTAGCAATTTAGCAAAGCTAGTATGCCCTAAGGTGTATTATTCTACAAAATTGTTGAATTGGCTGGATATTGCTTATGATTCAAAGACCAAGACAATTAGATACCATGCAAATCAAATAGATTTCAAACTCACACCATAAAAAATAAAAAAAAAGTCTTCAACCTGAGTCCTCCTACCCTGATTCTAGATAAATAGGTAATATCAACACAAGCCAAATATATGCTCAATACTTCTTTTTACACAACATTCTATGGTTAAAATCAATGTATACCAACCAAGTTCCATGTACATAAGTCTACCCTCTATCCTTGGGATAAATATTATGTAGACATGATTAATCTAGTATTGGGTACTAGAGAATTGAATTGGATAAGTCAAGAGGTCATGTTCTTGGCTGTGCAATGTAATAAAATAAGATAGATGCCTATGTATAAGTGGGAGATATTTATAAGTGATAACATGAGCACAAAGCTATCAGAGTTGTAGAAAGCTATCAAATAAAAGAGAGAAATAATACCCACTTTATCTTATTATTCCTTCTTAATTCATTTAATAGTAGGGCATATGGAGCCAAGTCTAGTCAGTAGGTTGGGTGGGGTAGAAGCCACAAATATCCAAGATAGTTTATCATGTATACATGAAGGCTAGTATAGCTATGCCTATTTCTTTGGTAGGTTTATCTTGGTCATCTATGGAAAGCTATGTGGATGTGATCCTAAGAGAATTTACAATTGTGTTGTCACATTTCTACACTAATACAAACTAGGATATTTCTTCCTTACAAAGGACTATGCATACATTAGGCTATTTGGGGCAAAATACCACCTAAGGCACTACCTAGATTTTACCCCAATTCCATTATTGATTTAGAATTTACTAGAAAAATAGATAAATAAGTGAAGATAAGAGCACTAAGTAAAAAATAAAGAATCCCATGGCTTGATATGCCTTGTATGTTGGGGCATTATATGTATAAAGGCCCTCTCAGTTTCCCGAGGACAATCTGGGATATGGATTATTATGGATTCTATGAAGTCACATGGAGACCTTATGATCCTGAAGGATAATATTAGAAGATGGCTAAGAAGTTAAGCATCACTAAAGTACTTCATAGGATAAATGACTTTGAAGATGCCATGCAAAGAGCGATCATAAGGGGAGATTCCCTAGAACTAGTATGGAAGATGAAATATAGACCCCATACAAGGATAGAAATTATGGAAAATTATCCAAATGATTTAAGGGTATTGTGGAATGCCATGGCTTCCCCAATAATTCCTACCATTCCCCCAAAAGATCTACAAGATCCAATTCTAGAATTTATAGACCAGAATCCTAAAAAAGTTGAAGTGTTGGTTGAAGTAGTTTCAAATGTACCTTTAATGGAAAGACTTCCAATCCCTACGCTTACCACCAATACTCGGTTAGATATAGATAAAGGAAAAAAAATAGTCACTACCCCCTTTGCATAGATGACTCCTTCAAGTTCACCACATCTCTATCAATCCCTAAAAAAGCACATGAACTCGTAGTAGACCAACCTTAAGTCATTTCCAAAAGCATAGTCATAGATAAGAAATAGCAGAATATATTTTCAATATCTCTCAAAAGGATGCAAGAGGTAGAGGAATTAATAATGTGCTCAAAGGATACCAACTTGAACCCCCCTCTAAAATGGATTCTCCACCACAAAAAAAATTGATACTTGAAGTGGCCTCTTCTTCAGACTCTCCCATAGGTGTGACTATGATACGGGTGGAAGAAGAGGTGGTACAATTTACACCTGATGAAGAATAAAAAATTTAGAACATGGAAGAAAGTAGAGATCTAGGAATGGATAATATATTGTTGAAGAACCCCAAGGGTATATTTATACTGATCCATTTATTATCACTGTTGAAATTCCCCTGCCCAAAGACATAGAAGAAGCCTAGATAGATTTGGGAAGAGGAGTGCTACAGGCTACAAGGCATCTAGTCTCCATGATAAAAATAGTAGTGGCACATGCACAAATGACTTTGGTAGTATAAAAGCAAGTGAATGAGTTGAAAGCTAAAGCAACAATATTTGATCAATTGTAGGCTAAAAATGAAAAGCTACGATCAGAAGTTAGTATATTTCAAGGGCTTATGACACCATCAACAAGTAAACAACTTGATAGTTCCCTGTTTATTCAAAATTTCAAAGAAAATACTATTAACAAGTTACAAGCTAAAGCCAACATACTCAATAGAAGTTGTAAGGATTTTGAAGATATTATGCATAAAAAAAAGAAAAGAAAATCTCTTCTAAAGAGGATTTATAAGAGAGCAGTTACTGTTCTCCCGATCTATGAAAAATGTGTAACCCAGTATGAGCAAATAAGGACCAAATAGGTAACTACATCATATGGTCATATTCATAGTTGCCAAGAAATTTTTTTAAGGTTACAAACTATTAGAATAATAGGGCTCAATGGATAACCATAACTAAATATTTAAAGATCTAGGAGCAAAGCACAAGGTAGACAATAGAGCAGGTCGATGTCAGTCTCAAGTACTTTAGTGTGGAAGGTTTATGTGAGCTAGTCATTAAAAGTGTACAAGAATTGATATGTGATATTACCAATGAAAATGATTTGGCCAATAAGATAATTTCTATGAAAATGATAACCAATGAAATAATTAAGTTCTTCAAAAGTATTGAATCCATGATAAGAGAGAACAAGAGAAAATCATTAAGGGTGCTTGATAACATTGTAACAATAGGCATTTCCTATGATGAAGCTTGGATGAAAATAGATGATCTAGTCAGAATGACTCAAGAAATAAAATATAAAATATATAAAGTTCACCAAATAACATCAGAAACAATGAGAAGCATAGGTCCCACCAGTAGAGAGTCTACAAAAGGGATAAATATACGGGGGCTAGTCAACCATAGAATTTTGTACATGTGTAAACCACTTTTTTGAATCCTAAGTGCTCCACAATGTAGTAAAAGAAACCTTACATGAATAAAATGGCTTGAGACAAATCAAACATAAATAGGTAGGATATGATGACATGTGGAAGGATTAGATTAATGTGGTTATAACAAACTCAAGGACCTAAGGCTATAAAAGGAGTTGCAAAGGTTAGAATCATCATCAAGCTATGGATAGAAAAATTATGCAAAAGTATAATTGTGTCTTCATCGTGGTCAACTATATTTTCCTTAGTTTATCTTTCTCTATTTCCATATCAAGGAAGCACCAAGTCAACTAAGATTATTTCCAGCGACTGAGCCTAAATTTGGAGGCTCTCATATCACTACAGTCAGAATAGAGAGCTAGTTTCCTCTGGTATAATGTTTGTGCACAATAAAAATTGTACTCATTGTCACAAGGACCTAAGTGCCTTTCTAGGCTTTGATATGTAATATTATTTTTTAAATATAATTCTAGCTTCTTCCTTGCAATTTTGGATTAATCTTGTGTGTGTTATTCATTTATACTTTACAAAATTTGAATGTATGAATGATGCTTTCTTTCACTGTTTTAATAACTTATGTCTGTTACATAATATGAAATAACTTAAATGAACTTGTTATTCCTCCTATTTCATTCTGAAATTACAAGATCTATAAAATTTGTTACAATTTCTCAATAAAAAAGGCACCAATCCATGTATTAAAGCTAAGGCTGGGAGTTGCTATTAAGTTTGATAAAAAATAATGAAACGTAATAACATATTTTCATTAATCTGGATGAGTATGGACTTAAATTACAATATTTAAGCTCACCTCTAGGGTGTCATTACTCGACCTAGCATATCCAAGGTCAAATCAATAATCTATTCTTAGTTCAAAGAGGTAGATCCACTAGAATCTACAAATTGCTTATGAATCAGAGGATTTTTGCAATGTGACACATTTGAGAAGGAAGCAAGAATTCTCCACAATAGGAGGCATGGGTAAGTATGCCTTATGTGAGAGATGGATACCACTATCTAAATGTTTGGGCAAGTTTGAGGCCATAGGATGTGATATGGTGACCATGGAGAGGGGGCTAGTATGGAGGGATGAGGTGGTGTAGCTAGATTATGTGTAATGAAGCAAATGGATGATTGAGTTATGGAGCATATACGTCAAGTATTTTTAGTTTACTTGATTTTTACACAAGTTTAGGTTGAGGCATGGGATACTTGATCTACCTATGGCATTCATGAGGATATGGGATGATGCCATAGTTGCACCACTAATGGACCCATTGGACATGGAGCTTGATGAGTCTATATTAGTGTTAGATGTAGATAGTGATGGCAAAACACCCAAGTTTGATAGGTGGTGGGCCACATAGTAGTGGCATTCAAGGTGAGTTGTAGAGGAGTATGTGGATATGAAGGAGGGGAGGCAACTAGAGAGAGAGTGAAGATAGTGAGAAGAGGTGGCATGAGAGAGAGGAGGAGGATCCACATAGGCAACATGTACATCATCAAGTAGGTGAGGAGGTAGGCTAATTAGGGGTTATGGTTTATGAGGTATCAACGATGGATTTTGGGGATGGAGAGATACTGAATTTTTATGACAACATGGAGGTTGATGGGGTGATGAATACAATAAAGGAGGCTAAGATTTTGAGAATGTGAGTAAGCCGGTTGGAGGTATAAATGACTAAGCAGACAACAATAGGAGTACTAGATAGTTTTAGGTTGTATGCCAAGAGGGATAGGCTACAAGAGGATAGATATGGACTATAGGAGGAGAGATATCGATTATAGGATTAGGGGGATAGATGGAAGGTAGAGATAGACATGATGCTGGTAACATGAGATAGGTTGATCACAAAGAGGGATACAATGATCATAGAGTAGGACACACTCCTTACCAAGTGAGATGCATTTTGAATAGAGCAAGCTAATATGTAGGAGAAGTTTGATACTAAGACAACTAAGAGGGATAAAATTAAATAGGAGATAGATTAGCTAAGGGCATAGCCACCAATGGCAGTGAGTGGTGGATACATGTAAACCTTGCAAGCTAAGAATACATGGTTGTAGTATGCTAAGGATGAGTTTTAGACTCTCTATGCACTATATAGGGATAAGGTGCTAGTGTGCAAGGAGGTATTGGTGATGCAAGATGTGCGTCTTCCATCATACTCAACATCACAATATCAATAGATTCATAGGATCACCATGTTAGTGGTACCAATAATACCTCAATTTATGGAGCCAACAACATCTCATGTGTTAGGATTAGTCCCATCATAAGATGAGAAACAATAGAAGAGTAGGGGTGATTTGTAGGGCAAGAGGGGATTAAGAGATCCCAAGGAGGTAGAAGCACTGATGGAGGTTTTTAGTGTGGCCAAGTGACCACGATTTTGTAGAGCCTTATTTTGTGAGGATGGTATCCAATGATGTATATATGATACAACCTAAGGGACAATTTTGATGTAGCCTATGGGTATTAATGATAATGTATTGTTGATGTACTATTGATAATATATATATAGATATGTAGATGATTGGATATTTATTATGATGTATGTAATGCATGTGTGTATATGATTTTGATGTTTATTATTAATGAATGTTTGTTATTAGATAGAATTGATATGTTAGGTGTTATGGATGCGATATGCACATGTTATGGATGATGGTGTAATGAATTATTTACATAGTTTAGCCTCATAGTTGTGTGTTCAAACACTTTTTTGATATTCATATATACATTTCACAATCAAAATTAGTTTATTTAATTAATGAAAAGGTAAGGGTCATAATGATAGATTAACAAAACATAAGATAAGATAATCAACAATGAACATGTGATTTATGACATGGATGATAATGCATCACATAATGGACAATGCATAAATTAGATGGACACCAATTAACAAATGATGAATAACACAAATGAAGACTCAAGAAATTTATATAGTGAATAGTGGTGACCCATAATGCATGTTGCCTAAATACCTTAGGGTTTTTAGATCCTAGAATTATTTTAGGAAACTCAAACACCCTAGTTGCAACACTCAAACTCATCTAGTGGTCAATAAATATCCTATAGTAATTGTAGACACCAAAAACTGGTCATCCACAAACTCACATTTGGCACCCCACATAAAATCCCGCATAATAAAATTATATGCCTAAGTTTAGACTTAGGTATATAAAATCCTGCACATTATCCCATTTTCTAGATTTATTAAATCTAGAAAATTAGCCTAGGATACCCTAGATACCCACTAGACATGCATCCTATCTACCTCACTACCCCACTTTACCACATCTCATACGCTCTTTTCCCCTTTTTTCCTTCACATAGGGTAACCCTCCACATATCACTCCACTTGCAGTCACATCACCCCAGTTAAGTAGACACACTCACTCTAACTGCCCCCTCCATTTAGTAGCCTAGGATTACCACTTGGTAATCATGGCTTGCCACTTCGCAATCCTAGCTTGCCACCTCTCATTTTCATCCAAAAACCTAAGGAGCATATAAAGGCACTCTCATCCCACCAAACCGAGGAGGGCTGAAAATTTGTACCATTAGGCTAATAAAATAGGACTAGATATTTGCACACATCTTGAGGAGAAGAAAGATCTAAAGCTCGGAGACCCTATTTCACAGTAATATATCATTCAAACTAAATTGCATATCTATGATTTCACAATCAGAACCACATATACATGGTTTTTTTAATGCCCATGTGCAGTTTCGAAATATTCATCACATACCAATGGTTTCTCAAAAATAGAAAGACACAACGAATTAGATCAGTAAGTATCATCTGTAACAAGGTATTTGAGTTAATTTGCTTCTCTATTTTCTATATTACATGTTTCATCCAGTTAGGGGTTGATAGAAATATTCTACATATTGATTTGGAGGTGCTACTAACTCTTGTTTGATTTTTATGTGTGTAGGAAATAGGTATTTTGGAAAGCTGCTAAAGCTGGAGTGGTCCCGCATTGGATACCAAATCCCACTCATCCCTTGGAGCTGTAGCTGAAGAATGAAGTACACACATCCTTGTGGAAGACTCGGAAGACCCCCATTTTATCATCAAAGCATTGTATCATACAAAGAGAAAGAGAATTGTAACATTACCCCCAACACACTTGGGGTAATTCAAAATTTATTTGTAACACTGTATCAAAAATCAATACAAAAAGCAATTTTGATAATTTTATTTCTCTATGTTTATTTGTATTTTATGTTCAATTATTTTTAGTTATAGAAATGGCAATCAAGGTGGGACCCCCTAAGGGTCCTATTTGTTTTTGTATTGCATAAAATTTGGGTTCACTAATCTATATTTTTTGTACTTATAAATTTTTAGAATTTGAGCATGTGTGAAGATTCATCTTGAGATTGATAGATTTGGAACCTACTGCTATTTGGCCCTGTTACTGTGAAACCATGCACTTGTGGTTCCAAACCTAAGAAACCATGCACCTATGGTGAAAATCTAACAAAATACACATCGATAGTTTTAGATCGATAGAACCACACATACGTAGTGAGGAACATGACAAAACATGTGCAGGCAATTTCAGCGTTGTGGCACCATAGACCTATGGTTGAAGCACACTGGAAGGAGCGATGAAAGGAACAGAGGTTTGTACCCTCTACCTTTCTTTCCCTTTATTTCAATCTTAGTATTGCATCTAGGCTAGGTTAAAGGTATTTGTTTTGTGTGGCTCTTGTTTGCATTTGGGTCTTAGGACAAATATCTTTACTTTTTCATAAAAGCATTCATAAAAACATAAAAATTAAACAAAAAAATGTATCTACATTTTCACAATAGGTAACAGTGCATCTACATAGCCTGGTTAGAAATAACTTAGGTACATTTAGGGTTTGGGCCTGATCCACCCCTATTCTGCTATTCAGTAGAAACTATACACCCATGGTTGGGATTTCCCAAATGCTCACATGCAGTTGGTAAACCATGAGAATGTGGTTTATTAGAACCAACTGCCCACCTGCGGTTTAGCCTTGATGGTAGAAATTTATTAGATCTTGCTTGAAATAAATAATTTCTACCCCTGATCTGATTTGTTTGCTATTCTCTATTTCTTGTTTTCTACATTAGGTATAAAAATAGAATTGCATCATAGTTTGCATCACACAATAAATTAAACAAGCCTCACACACTCACTTAAACATTGGAAAAGGTTGGACTTCATCACCAATGACCAACATATTATTTACCTATATGTGGCCAAGGATATCTCTAAGAACTGTCATAACCAAGGAATAGAATAGGAAACTCTCTTCGGAGAGGTATATCACTGATCAAGGTGAACTAGGTGAGGACTGGTAGGACCTGTGCTCCTTGACCAGATATGGGCTTCATATCCATATCTTGGTGGGTATCACAACCTAAAATTCATCACCGAGTCTATGAGATACGAGTATATAGGTGAAATCCTAGAATCATTTTAGGGCAATCTTTTTGCACATCAATTTTTCTTTTTTTCCCAAAACTTTCAAAACTCAAAAAAAGAACTTTAAAAACTAAAAAAAATCAAACTTTGTGTGAACTTAGGAACAAAAACCTTATTTTTTTGTTTACTTTGAGTGATGTTTCACATTGTACTTCCTTCATGCAATTTCACACCGAAATTTGCATTTCACACATCATCACACCTTAGCGTATGGTAATGACCCGTGGTCAAGCCAAAAAAGTTAGCATTAGTTTAGATTCAATTGTCTTACCCCATGGCATCTCACTCTAGTAAGGTCCTTAACACTTCGATGGTAGGGTAAGGTAGTATACCTCCTCCTATGTACCAAAACTTAAATGTAGGGCCCTCTAGTAGCATTCTTATTTTGAACATAGATGTTATGCATAGAGCTACCTATACCACTATTCCTGATACTCCTAGGAGTGATCCACTTATTGCAATGGATGATCATGTCACTTGTAGACATGGATGCTGTTAGGTAGTACCTAATCATAGCTAGTATGGTTTTTCCATTGTTTCCATCTCTTACCATCCCAGCTCGCACCATACCATCCTTGCATCATGAGTCTATCTCCATACACCCATAGCAGTTCAATCCAACCTTCATAAATCCACTTTTTGAGTTGATTGTTGCCACCTTGGCTACTCATCCATCATCATATAGCCAACCACTCATCATCTTGCCACATCATAACATAATTTTTATCAATCCATTTTATGAAGCACCAATTTAGGTTACTTTTTAGGTCCTCTATGGACCTTGTGCATCCCATCATCACTCATTCAATGATAATGCCGTTTTACACCTACCCCCATCCACATACACTAACATGTTTACCTCATAACCACATTAGAAATCCATATCACATGCAATTTTGCTCACATCATCTATAATTTCCATGCAATAAACTTTCTTGCCGCTACAAAAAATGATCTTAGATAATGCTAATCGTAGCATTAATCCTGACCCACAACAACAGTCGTAAAGGATTTATTAGAATGCACCATAAACATCTCATTAAACCCACACCTTTATCCAAGATCCATCTTGGGTATTGCACCCTCCTACCACTACCATAACAACTAACCCACTTCATCACATGTATGCTAACTCATTAGGTCAGCATGCTATCATACCTCCATCACCTCATCAATAATAAAACCATCATCAACCATCATACCATTATGCATTTCAGCCTAGCATCCTCCATCATCCGCATTCCACATACAATGTAAAATATTACCAACAACAACCAAGTCAAGGTTTAAACCCTATTGAAGATCCTAAATTCTAATTCCTACATAACCAGATTGATAGTCTTTTCATGCAAACACCAGGTTTGCAATATCAAAATCCCACCTTATGGTAGCTACTCAATCACCCAATCCATGCTTCAATACCCACACTACCTTATCCTACTAATTTTTAGGTACCAAATTTTGATACATTTAAGAGGGATGAGGACCCTCAAGAGCATGTGACTAAATTTATTCACATGTTTTAGGATAAAAAACAATGACACACTAATGCTATACACCTTTCCTTAGACACTTGGGTAGAAGCCCATGATTGGTACAATAACTTGCCGCATCAAAGTGTTTACACATTTGAACAACTTGCAGACCAATTCCTATAGTAATTTTCCCTAAATGTCAGGAAGAAAACTACATTGACCAATCTACTCAATTTGAAGCAATATGATGATGAATCGGTCCATGATTTTAGTAATCTATGGGGGGTGGTTATGATCAAATTGTCATTTTTTCTCCCCATGATATAATAATTAGAATATTCACCAAGAGTTATGCTAAACCCATCTCTTTGTTGCTACAGTTGCAATAGTATAGAACATTCGAAGAGGCACTTGCCTAGGCCAAAGTGAGAGGAAATAAATATCCAATAGGGTGAGATCAAGCCTAAGACAAAGGAGTGGCAAAATAAAAACAAGGGGAATAACCACAACCAATATAAGGCCACTCAAGTTAATCAAATAATCTTGGGCTAACCTTCATAGCCAAATCAACAAGCCCAAGTTTAGATCCAACAACCCCAACAACAATAACAACAACCGCAACAATTAAATTATAAAGTGGTTCCACCCCCAAAACAGGTACATAACCAAATGCAACCTGTGAAAAGACAACAACATCATTTTAGGCCTAAATACAATTACAAACCATTGCAAGAGCCCTACTCATCTATATTTAAAAATTTGTATGCAGCACAACTTTTCATATACCGAAGATTAAATCTAAAGACCCTAGCAAGCCAAAATCAAAAGCGTACAGAGAGCACTTATACTGCATCTATCACTAAAAAAAAGGGCATGACCTAGAAACTTACCATGGGTTTAAAATTATTGTAAATATTTATTAGAAGAGGAAACGGTCATAGTCAACAATCCATTAGCCCAACTTAATTAGAACCTTGGTATATATCAGATATTTTTGCCTCATCATAAGGCAAATCAAAAAGCAAAGCATCAAATTCTATAGTTCCTCCAAACCAAGTTAATATGTGTCCCAATTGTACCAAAATTTTGTAGGGGCTATTAGTGTGGTCACCTATGGGAAAAGACAAGCAAATCACACAACCCAAGCTCCTGCAATGCAACCTCGCATCCCCCTACAACTAGATCTATCCATTCCACCTCAACCCATCCACAATCCAAATCCATCACATCCAATAATCACCCTAGGAAGCCAGATAACAAATATCTTGAAAATAGCATCAACAAAACTATCAACTTATGAGCTAATACAATATTTGCCCCCACATTGCGATTCATTGATGGAAATTCTAAAGTCCATTAAGGTGTAATTAGAAGACTCCAATGCCTTCAATGCCTTTGTGGGGAGTGTACAAAAGTGCATGGAGCCCTCGATAGCATTTTATAACTTTGAGGAAAAGAGTGTATCATCAAATCTACCAGACCCTCCATTGTATATAGTCACTCATATTAACAATAAATATTTCAACAGGGTGCTCATTGATACTGGATCCTCCATAAACCTCATTACCACACCCACCATAAAACATCTAATCCTACCATCATCTCACATCACATCATCCAACTTTGCCTTAAGGGCCCTTAATGATGCTATATGTTCCACATTAGGGAATGTAGTTCTTCCTATCATCATGGGGGTGAAAATAATACTTCTACTCTTCCACATATTGGAAGAGGTAATACAATACAACATACTTCTTGGATACCCTTAGATTAGGGAAATGAAGTGTGTGCCATCGACATTACACCAATGTCTAAAATATGTACATGATGGCAAATTACATTGCATCCAAGCAGACACTGAGTCATTAAAATATTGCAACTTGATCTCAAATCATTATGAGCCAATAATCCCATCCACCAATATCTCCACTCAACAACTCATAATCTACACTACTCCTACTAACATCACTTCGTCAAAGGCACCCATACCAGAGGCTTTTCCAATAGTGGATCAAGATTTATCATCCTAAAACATCAAGCCAAATCAACCATCATCCACCTCATTTCATTTCTCAACCATGCCCAACCATTCTACTAACCAACCATCAATATCATCAGTCACACCTCCTGCTTCACCAACACCTTTCATATTTTGGCATAATCTAATCCACCTTCATCAACCACTAACAAATCCATCAAGCCTGATCCACCCTAAGCTTCAATACCCATTGTCTCACAGATAGGGTCACCTATCCAAGAGGATCCATTGCCAAGCACATCATTACCTCCACTTGAACATCATGCCACTATCGAAGCACCCACCTCATCCACTAAGACATCCACATACCAACCATCCCAAGTTGCAATCCATCTTGCCAATCCAGGAATTTGTGAGTATACTATTGAAAGTGTTACAACTACAATTAGAGATTATGTTCATCCATGCAAGCCACCTTTAGTAATAGGTGTAGTATATACATTGGGTTCCTTATCAAATACAATCAATTTCATATATGGGGGAGTGGATTATTTGTTCGATCCACCTACTCACACTGAGGAACTCTTACAAGAGTTTAATGCCAATTTAGAATATCTATCCAACCCAGATTTATCTTTACAATATTTTTGTAGAGTTAATTGGTAGGGATACAGCCTTGGATAACATGAACAGGGTCCACATCACATTTTTGAGCTTGAATACCAAGAATCACATGATCACTCTAGCCTAAAATACATGCCTTCTACCTCAAACTCTTCTTTCCAGTACACCTTTCAACGATTCACTCTTGAGTGTGAAGAAGAGGATGAGGAGAGCGATGATTGTGATGAATTTGATGAAAATATTTATGATGAATACCTGGACCCTGGCTATGCACCTTACCTAAATAAGGTTTTTTCAAATATTACATTACATATATCAATAATCGACTATACTTTTAATGATTATATATTTGATGATGATTATGAGGAAGACTTGGGGGGGAATTTGATGTCCTATATATCGCCTCTGATGATTTTGAATATGTGGCCCAAATAGTGCCTATTGATGAGAAATATGAGTACTACATTAGAATATTTCCTATCAATCAAGCCATATTTCAGTTGCTCCTTCCGTGAGAACAAGTTGAGCCAAGTTAAAAGCACTATAAATACATGGCTTAAAAAAAAAATAGAAAAACAACAAAAGAAAAAAATATTTTAATATGCATTGCATTTCATTTATCCATACATGCAGTCCATACATCCATCCACCACATAGATGTATTTTAGGTATTTTTCCATACCATTCATTATATTAGAGATCATTTTGTTGATTTGGATGATTGCTAGTCTATTGTGTCTTGTTGCCTTAATCAGGGGCATCTTACATCAACATCACTCATCAATCCATTAGCAATAATTTACAACTTTTCTTATAATATTTTGATGATCAAGAGATTCAGACAAAGTAGGATAGATACCGTATAATTGTTAGCAATAATAGTTATGCGACCACTGACTATTTTGTGTGCACCTGTTACCTTCCAAAATATTACAATGAAAGTATCACAAAAGCATTACATATTACATCAATCAATAAGCAAATTATAAAATATTTTCAATCACTCATCTACTCTTAGTGTTATAAGCAAACTCAATTAAAAATCAAACAATATTTAGATCCAATAAGTTGTTCCTGGTCAATAAAGTTTCCTCTTGGACCACACACATCAAAACACATTAAAACATTATGAACCTTGGGAATAACGAAGTCAAAAGTTTCTATTGCCATAAGTGAAAGATTTCTCCTGTTCATCCAATTATGTGCATGGTCTAGAGTGCTACATAGTTAACAAAAGGACAAGCTCCCCCTTTCACCCATCAAAAAAGAATCCCTTCCTCTTCCTTAAAGCGAGCAAAAATCCTAAAAATGTATTCCAAAGCAATAAAAATATTATTCCAAAAGCAACATAAATTCCTTGCTCATCCTCAAAGTGAGCAAGTATCACAAAAATTTTCAAAAAGAAGAAGAAATAAAATCCCCTTGCTCTTCCTCAAAACAAGCAAGTATCCAAAGCAATAAAAATCTGATTTTCTCCATCACGAAATGAGCAATCCCATAAAATCAAATACAACAAAAGAAGGGAAGGATCTTAAATCCATGGAACTCTTAGTGTTTCAAAAACCATGGGGTGATCCTCATTACAAAAATGGGCTAAATGAATCCCACATGGAAATGGGGTATCCTTATGCATTGCGTCAAGTATATCACATTAGCGATCTTCTTTTGTATAGAACTATGGTTGCTTATGGATGATATAGCTTACTGACATAAGTAACAATTGATAATTTTGACCTAACTCATAATGGGAAATTAACAACTATTTCACACATAGTTGGTCCTTAAGAGATTTGAAAACACTAGGAAGTCATTTGAATCATCAAGATCTGCGAGATTCATAAAGGAGTTTTTTTGAGATCACTAGGATGTTTGAGTATTTTTAATAACACCTTACATCATCCATAAAATCATGCCATATTATTTACATTATCACACATCATAATAAACATCAGTACCATCCATCTATGCCCCTGATTAAACAATAACAATGATGTTGATCAAGCAAAGTCTAAAGCTACCAAATCATCATTAGAGCATAAGCATTAACCATCACTACATCAAGCATCACAAAATTACATATGCATCCATACATATACAAAAGTAAAAGTGCTTACACAAATGATCACAATAAAGAGTCATGTATATATATATATGAATCGTATGAGTAAAAAATACCCATAGGTTGTATATATTAGAGCACTAAGGCTTATAGATAAAAATAAAAATGACAAAAAGAGGTAATAAAGTACTACTAGCTAGCGCTATTGTGATCCCTACGAGATCCATGCATCATTGACCTAGAAGGAGCATGAGAACTAGATGGTCGATGAGACCTATAACTTCACTCAGTCTACTTATTGGAATCTATAATTAATGACAAAGGAGGAATAGGTAGAGGAATATAACACTGATCTAAAGTGTTATCCAACATAGTAATGTAAGAAGTATGCCTATGGATAGTCCTTAAAACATCCATTTGATGTTCCACTCACTGAGATAACTCTATCCTAAGATATGCAGTAATAGAAGCATCATTACCCTCACTTGATACATGCTACACCTCATCCAACTCATCCTACAGATAAGTCACCTCACCCTATAGCCTCATGATTATTGCATCCCAAGACACAATAGCATCCACACTCAAATTGCCACACAAATAATCCACCTCAACCTACAACTAAGTCACCTCACCCTGAAACCAAGCTGACTCACCCTTTAACCTCATCACCTCCAAATCCAAACTATCCCACTTTGCCTGGAGTATCCCCCACTCCTCCTCCATATGATGGGGAGAAGCACCCTACTCATCATGGGCCCCATATCCACCATCATGGCCTCCATTACCTCCATCACCCATAATGCCAACATTTTTTTGTTGTACATCAATGGTAGACTACCTCCTACCCCCTCTACCTCGATGGTCCTTTTGCTACCCAAGAGTCTACTCACCAACATCAGGCTCATCCTTAATGATAGTGTCATCCACTACCTGGCTCAACCTCCATGGAGGCTATTTAGAAAACCAAGAGTCATAGTTTGTAGTCATCCCTACATCATCAGTGTTGGGAACATAAACTGTTGTATCATCTATCGTATCATCAAAAATATAAAAATTTAGAGTCAAGGGAAGACTCAGCTTGTCTCCCTACTACCTATACATCATGGGAGAATCTGGAACTCCTTGCACCAAGCCAAACTATCTCATCACCCATGATAACTAGATATACTCCATCTCTCGCCCATGGCTACCGACCATCCACCTGCCTCATCTCACCCGACAAAGCTTCATAGCATCACCCTCCCAAGCCAAACCTCTCCAAGGTCACTAACAGATGTCATTGCGTGTCAAAAAATTGAGTCTATCTTTGTATGTCCCATTGCTACAAGGAAGGTGTGTAGGAGAATTCTCCTCGCTAACTCACCAGCAAAAAATACAAGGAAGTAAAGGATCACAAGCACAAGGTAGCCCCTATGGGTGACCCACTATGATGTGCTCCCATGACCGAATCTAGAGCACCAAGCTACATCCAATCCCATTCCAATATCACCTCTTCACCTCATAAATATCACCATACAATTGACACAAGAGAGGGGGGGCCCATGCGTATATTTAAGGCTCGACAATCAACTACAATACAATAGAAACCTGGTTCCAAGGGAACCTTGAGCCCATACTATTAGGCAACAATATGTTGTCTATGATGTCAATAAAAAAAGGTTGTAAGTACACCCAACTTATTAACCTTGTAAATATCAAGGTAAGAAATACCACCATTCCCATAGTCAACATCCCAATCATTGCCATAGATGGGTCTTAGTACCTCTTACTTGTCATGGCCCACCCTCACTGGTGGACCCTCAACAGGCACATGAAAGATGTAATATACATCCTCCAAGGTCATAGTAAGCTCCATTTTTGGAAGCTAAAAGGAGCCCTTATCAGGGTTCCATCTCTCAACCAGGGTGGATAAAAGTCCCTCATTATCTAGGATAGTCTTTATGTGTTTGCACCCGTCCAAACCCACAACCTCCAAGAACTTCCAATCATTAGCTGTGATGACTTTTCACACTGTGGATATAGTGTAGGGCCATCGATGCCGAGCCGTAATAGACTTAACCTAAAAGCACAACCAAAGTTCACATCAATGCATATATATATATATATAATTTGAAAAAACACAAAAATATTGCATGTCATTTAGCATAAATTGTATTTAAAAAAAACACAAAAACACTGTACATCATTTAGCATAAATGCATTTCAAAAACATGAAAACAAAAACATTACACATCATTTGCATACATCACATTTAAAAACAAACAATTTTTTTGCCAACCCCTCTTAGTGGTTGCAAAAATAAACAAAAATAAAAATAAAAACACAATTTTTTTTTTCTAGCCCCTCTTAGTGGTTGCAAAAAAAAAACCAAAAAATATTAAAAATGAACAAAAAATTTGCCAGCCCCTCTTAGTGGTTGCAAAAAAAATTAAAATTAAAATTAAAAACAAACAAAATTTTTGTTATCCCCTCTTAATGGTTGCAAAAACGAAAAAAAAATTAAAAGCACACAAAATTTTGTCAGCCCCTCTTAGTGGTTGCAAAAACAAAAAAAATTACTAGAAAAAGAAAAATACAAAAAAACAAAAACAAAAGCACAAAACAAGTCCAACGCAGTGCACACATAATTTAAAAAAATACATAATACAAAAGAAAAAACTTTCATGCATTCTTCTCATAAAAACATAAATACACAAAAAATTCATGCATTCTTTAAAAAAAAAAACAATAAACACCCTCTCAAAACAACCAAATCCAAATTCATCATCATCATCACCATATGCATCATAATCATCATCACCAGATACACTATCACAAACATCAACATCAACATCATCTCATCATTTAGTGTACCTTGTACCTAGTGGATTACCCTATACACCTGGTGGTTGTAGTGACTAGCAATCCATGAAATTCGGTAGGATGGGTAGCTCACCATAAGGACACTCCTACACAATCATCAAATAAAACCACCATGACATTAAGCAGCTAGACCCCTCAATATTTAAGCTTGGTTGTATTTAAACAAATTTGCACAAGGTTATCATTAACTCCTTCCATTGGGTCAAAAGCAAAAAATAATCAAATTAAATTGGTATGATCAGATATCACTTGAGTATCGAGGTCTTAGTATGCTAGCTTCGATGCATATGAGTGACTAACAGTAGTGAAACTCATGAACTCACAAATGTGATTCATTATTATACCACAACATTTTGTGCCTCATCGAAACTAAAGGTAAATTTGTAAACCACAAATAATTCCAGACTTGGGGCATCAAGTTGATTTCAATATCTACAATTTCATACATCACATTCACATCATTCAATCACCAACCTCCTTTCATCATCCACATTTGACCAATTGGATCATGGGTTTCATCCTTTACCCATTCGCCAATTGAGGGGGTAAGCAAAAAAATCAAAATATCATCAAAATTTTCAAAAATTGGTCTTTCTTGTGCATCGAGAAGATTTGAGTCCATCCATTCAATAAAGAAAAGTGTCATTGGTTTTTAAATTGCATCATGTTTCACACAATGTGGTACAAAAAAGGGTATCTATAGACACCAAAATTTTGTCATCCACAAACTCACATTTGGCATCCCACATCAAATCCTACATAATAAAATTATATGCCTAAGTTTAAACTTAGGTACATAAAATCCTGTACATTATCCCATTTTCTAGATTTTGTAAATCTGGAAAATTAGCCTAGGATACCCTACCTACCCACTAGACATGTGTTCTAGCCACCTCACTATCCCACCTTTCCACGTATCATACACCCTTGTCCTTTTTATCTCTTCACATGGGGTAACCCTCCACATATCACTCCACTTACAACCACATAACCCTAGTTAAGTGAGACACCCCGGGTGACTCACTCTAACTGTCCCCTCCATTTGGAAACCTAGGATTGCTACTTGGTAATCCTAGCTTACCACCTCTCATTTCCCTCCAAAACCATGAGGAGCCTATAAAGGCACCATCATCCCACCAAACTGAGGAGGGCTGAACATTTGTACCATCAAGCTTCCAAAATAGGACTAGAGATCTTTATGCATCTTGAGGAGAAGAAATATCTGAAGCCTAGAGGTCCCATTTCATAGCAATCTACCATTTAGTCTAAACCACACATCCATGGTTTCATATTCAGGACCACATCTGTGTGGTTTGTCCAATGCCCATGTGTGGTTTAGCAATATTCACTGCACACCGATGTTTCTCAGAAATAGAAAGACACGATGAATTGGATCAGTAAGTATTATCTACAGCAAGGCATTTGAGTTAATTTGTTTCTCTATTATCTGCATTACATGTTTTATCTAGTTAGGATTTGATAGCAATATTATACATCTTGATTTGCAGGTGCTACTAACTCTTGTTTGGTTTTCATGTGTGTAGGAAATAGGTATTTTGGAAAGTTACTAAAGCTAGAGTGGTTTCATATTAGATACCAAAACCCACTCGTCCCTTGGATTTGTAGCTGAAGAATGAAGAACACGTGTCCCTATGGAAGACTCATAAGACCCTCATTTTATCATCAAAGAATTATATCGTACAGAGAGAAAGAGCATCATAACATTTTACCCAGCACATTTGGGGGTAATTCAAAATTTATTTGTAACATTGTATCAAAAATATCAATACAAAAAACAATTTTGATAATTGTATTTCTCTGTGTTCATCTATATTTCATGTTCAATTCTTTTTATTTACAATAATCTAGATCGTATTTAAAAATATCAAGTCAATCATGAATCGATGTGTGTGCATTTCATTTTCCATTTTGAGTGAGGTTGAACTAATCGATTGTAACTCTATCCAATATAAGCTAGATCATCCATGAGAATTTTGTGAGAGTATATTACATTATGTGGTACTTGTCAATGTACCATCTTGGGTACATAACTAGAGTAGGAGTTTACTTTAGAGTAAGGTTTGAGTAGTTACTTCAAGCAAGTAATAAATGCACAAGTGTTAGAATGTGCAATGCTGTAAATGTGCATATAATCCATATGTACATGAGTCATAGGATAGGTATATTAAGAGTCATGGGTAGAGTAAAGGCCAAGGCACATATCTTCCTATATATAGGCCTTTATGGTATAGAGTGAAGAGTGTGAGAAACAATGTTACTATAGAGAGTTAGATTAGTAGTGAGTAGGTACAATGTAGTTCTTCATTAAAATTATAGAGTGTTCAAGTTCTTCATTATATTGCATTATACTATTTTTGTGATATTTCATTAATGGCATATTACTAAGTTATTGCAAAAGTTTATCTCATTATTTTCTTGCATATTATAGTGCCATTATCATATAGTTATCATATATTGCTTATTTCACATCTTGTGGTTGCATTTCCTTCAATATACATCCTCAAAAGCTAATAGTGGTATCAGAGCACACAGTAGATCAATAAGAAATAGGGAGAGACACATGAGAGATTGAGAGGAGATTAGAAATGCCATTTTTAGAAATTTTGAAAATACATTTGGCTGGAGTCTTTCCACAGAGTTGTAGAAAACTTGTGAAGACTAGGACTCAACATTGATTCCACTAGATTGACAAATCAACTAGTGAAGATTCATTATCTCTAGATTTAAAGTTTTCTTCATTGCAAATTCTAATATTTGTTGTAGGAAAAGGAGATTCAAATAAAGTTAGAAAGCTTCCTACAAAGATCTAGGAAGACTATCTTCTTTGAAATCAATCTAGTACCTAAAGCAACAAGTTGGAGATTGAATATTTGGAGACCAAGGAGAAGGTCCCATTGCAAGATTAAAAACCTATAGATTGCAAAAGAGAGAAAAAATCTAGAGGAGCCTTAGTGAAGCCTCATTGAAGGAGACTTGAAGAATTCCATTGGAGAATATTTTAGGAGAACTCAAGGAGAAGTTTCTACAAAAAAAAAATTGGGACAATTGTTACCATTCAAAAACAAGTCCAAAAGGAGAAAAATTTGGCAAGGATTTTGCCAAATTTTGGAGGAGAATAGTGAAGACCTCAAGATAGTCAAAATATTGAGAAGAAGACCATTAGATATGCATAGATTAAAGTCCAAATTTGAGAAGGAGATTGAAGGAGAAAGAAGTTAGAAGAAGCCATAAAATCTAAGAGGTTTGGAGTTTTCCACTGAGGGCTATTTTGGAGAAAGGAGATTGTTGGTTTTACAACAAAAAAGTGAAGGTTTATTGAAGGAAAATATTAGCTACGATTTGGAGGAGTTTCATTCCAAATTTTTGAGATTCAAGGATAATAATTCAAAGGAGAATTTGATTGGTTTACAATCTAAAACTTTTAGATTTGAGGACAACAAGAAAGTAGAAATAAGGGTAGCATTATAGGTTTCTAAGTTTCATTTTTCAAGAGAGGATACTAAAGGATAGTTAAAGCCATCAAACTACATTTTAGGGCAAAATTTTAAGGAGTTTTCAAAGTTGTGAATAGGTAAACTAAAGAGCTATTTTGGACAGCCAAGAAGAGTTGCAATTTCATTTAGTACAAGGCTGCATTTAGGTGAATCCAATCACCAAGTTTTCCATCATCTATAGAGGTTATTGAGGTAATAAAATTTGGTTAAAAAAGTTCATTACTTGAACATTAGTTACTTGGTTCATTATTAAGTTTCATTAAGCAACATTTAAGAGTTTAAAAGTTTCAAGAATAAGGTTGCATATTAATGTCTTCAAGGGAGTGCAGAAGATAGTTTCTTATAAGGTTAAAACTTGCACATCAAAATAGGAGTTAGATATATTTCAAGAGAAAGAAAAATATCAACTTCTTGTTATCTATTAGAAGCAAATAAGACTCTATTCTAAAGCATAGACTTTAGTGCAAGTTTCAAGTTATTTTTAAGAGTTCATTAAGAGGAGCAATAAGGAGGAATTACTAGTGCATTATACTAGTTACTCTTAAAAATTATTAAAGGTGCATTAAGCATTAAGTTAAGGAGGAAGATTAGTGCACAAGTAGGATTAATTTAGAGTGTCAAGAGACACCATTAAGCACAAGAAACCTGCAACATATCTTGGTGTAGAAAATCCACCAAAAAGAGCCTATAACAACCATAGCTTAGTGAAGGAAGCTACCATACTCAGTTCAAAAATATAGCTACAAAAGGAGACTAGAAAAGTCTCAAATTTAGGTGCAACTAAGGAATCCTACCTTAGTCTATTATAGAGTTATTTTTAGCTCAGTTAAGCATCATATTTATCTTCTACTTTGTATCAAAAGGAGATAAAGTTTGAGTGTCTCAAAGACACCAATGTAGCACATGATTTTAGTCTATAAGTGGTAACTATCATCAAGGATAAAGCACAAGCTATTGTGCTAAGGAGTAGAGCCATATAAAGGGCTCAATACCCTTCTCATCAAGGTGTCAAAGGATACCATTTTTGGTGCTACAACCACATGAAAGCAATGTCACAATCACATAAAAGTAGCACCATAGTCACACGAAAGTAGCACCATAGTCACATGGAAGTAGTGTAAAAGCAAAGGATACTTGTCATGGTGAAAAAACTATAACAAGAAGGAGAATATAAAGGTAGGCTATATCATCAGTAGTGCAAGTTGGAATACCATACAATATAGTTGGCAAAGACAAGATGTAGAGAATAATATCATTATATGCCCAAGTGATAGAAGAATATGAACAACCATATTCATAGAGGAATCCATCTATGTTGGAGAAGATCCATCACACACCTTGCTATCATAAAGAAGCTAAAAAACTTGAAAAGGGAGTTATCAAGAATAGGTTAAAAGAGAGCTTCAATGGAATAGATACATTGAAGAATTGATTGCATGCAAGAGAAGGTTTTTTTACTTGCCATATCAATGTAAGGCATCTTGTACCACTTGGTACAAAGAAATAAAGAATGTGCCCATATATACATAATGCTTGCACTACGACAAAGAGCATGCCCATATATATGTAGTGTTTTTGCTAAAGGAGTAGAGCACTCATATCTGCATAACACCTACGATAAGAGAGGTAAGCGCTCAGTTTGGAGTATCACTCCAAAAAAGAATCAATAATAATTGATTCAACACATAACATAAGATATGTCCACCTATTACAACATTTACAAAGGTTGTAACTACCTAGCATCATGTTACATACATTCATAAAAAAGATTAGTTCCACTTGGCATACTTGCCAAAGGGAGACAAGAGGTATTAATAGCCATCATAGGGAAGAGCACGTATATTGGAAGCATATATCTAGCAAGTCTTGAGTATAAAATAAGTCAAAGCATATTAAAGGAGCAAGAGACCATCATAGAGGAGTGTCATTCAAAGGAGAGCATTGAATTCTCATTGTCATAAGGTGAAGATAGAGAAATTCCAATGCCCCAAGTTTGCATAGTGAAGTCAAGACCAAATCCAATCAACACACATAATTTAAAAGGTATATTTATGTTGATATTTACTTTCATTAAAATAAAAAATGAGATATAAGGATTTTATATATCTAAGGTTAAAATTATATTGCATTGGAAATTTTATAACCTTCGAATATAAAGCAATTAATCCAAAGGAGTTCAAAATCTCAAGAAATATTTCAAGGTGCTTAGAAGGTTGAAGTTTATTTATTAGTGCATCGAAGAACTATGCAAATACCAACATTAGATAATTATAAGGCAATTAAATTAAAGGGATTATATCTTAAAATATATTACAAATTGCATGAGATTCAAACATTAAAATATTTGCAAAAAATTATGTAGGAGATTTAAGGTTTTCAACATTGGAAAAATTGAAATACTAATTTGTAAGTATTATTCCTTTCTAAATTTCCAAATTAGGGAGATATAAGGAATACTACATCAAAATTTATTTAACCATTTAAAAGTGAAGGATTAAAGAAGCAAAACAATAATTGATTGAAAGTTGAAAATTACATTTTACATTAATCCAACTAAAGGGTTTTGAAGTAAAAGAACCTTTTTAAAACTTTAAGGTGCATCACCATTTATCTTTAGGTTTCTATTTACTAATTATTAAGGAGACACAAGGCAAGAAAGTGAAGTTGAACATTAGGGAGACAAAAGGAATTCAACTCAAACTAAGAAAGCTAAGCATACTATCAAGATTCATATTACATTCAAACACTTGCAATTTAAAAGGTATTTTATAAAACTTGTAAAATTGAAAAGTTCTTAGCAAGGTTGAGCATATACTTAAAACTAGGGAGTCATAAGGAAGACAAATTCAATTTTTTTTGAAATACAAAACTTATATCAAGAATTAAATTACAAGAACTAGGGTAGGTACCACAAGAACAAATGCTGGTATAAACTAAATTATAGGAACCCATGCTGGTACAAACTAAACTGGTGGAGATGTAGTAGGAATATGTGTGTGATGAACCTGGTGCTAAGTTATGAATAGTGCTCATGCTTGAGTGTCCTCTTGCTGATGTGTGCTAAAAATTAAGGTAATTTTTTGTGCCTGATGCAAATTAGTGCGATCCTACTATGGAGGGAATTGAACACTTCAAATAAGAAAATTTTGGTTCTCATGATGAAGGGTGTAGGTATTGTTATAGGTATCATATTGAGCTCTCTTTTCATATTGATAAGTTTTTCCTAACAACAACCCACAAAAATCCATAGGAGTTACATCACATGTGACAGTGTCTACATACTTAGGTCCAAAGGCAAAAGATAAAGTGTATTTTTTTATGATCCAAGATGTAGTAGTACTATCTTTCCAACCTAGGGAGTATGAACAAGGATGAGTATGGGTGGAAATATGCCACTTATCAACAATGGATTTCACAATCAAGTTCTTCTGTGGGCCGTTATTGATGATACAATCAATTAAAAACTTGGTGTTAACTGAGCACGAGTAACAAACAGGTTCTCATGATCTCCGATAAGAGAGTGATGGTTAAGTAAGGTGACCTTGTTTAGGTGACCTTCTAACTCAAGATAAACATAATATTTCCTAGAAGTCTGAATGGGGTTTTGAGGAGTCCCCTCCTAAAAAATTGGCTCCTCAAAGTGTTCTATCATAGATGCTTGGACAAACAATTATTTTTGTTGAGATTTCTTTAATTGGGGATATTTTGATTTGTCATGTCCACTTATTTTACAATAGTTACAAAATTGTTGTTTGTGAGAAGAAGATGAAGCATGAGGTGCAAAATAAAAGTATTTAGTAGGAGCGAGAAGAGAAGAAGTATAATAAGGGGAAGAATACTGTTGATGTTGATGTGGCGGTGGTGCAAAACCTTTTGAAGAGTGTCTAGCCCCTGTGTAACATACTGAGAGCTTCTCCTCGGTGAGATATGCATGTTTGAACGTATTTTCCAATGTAGTGCAAGTAGTATATTTGATTTCCCTATAAAAGTGGATGAGAAGACCACTTTTAAACTTGGCAATCAAGACAACATCAAAATCTAAAATACCAAGTAAGACCCAAAGGCAGTTGAAGTGATGAATGAATTCCTATATAGATTCTCTCTTTCCTTGATAGAGTCGTAGCCATTAATTCAATAAGTCATCCTCATAATTTGATGGATAACATGAGTCATTCAAAACTCATACCATCTCCTCCCATGTACAAATTTGGTGACTGGATATGAGGACTTTGACAATGTTAGAAATTTTTAGCTTTACAAATGGAACCTTTTCCTCATTAGGAGTGTGTGTATAATCGAACCAAGTATCCATGTCAAGGATCCAACTATTGAGTACATCAAGGTATTGAGAGCCTTCATATATTTTTACTTCACACCTTGGACAAGGAGGATGGGAGAAACATTTAAGGTTTTGCAACTTGTTAGCCATTTCCACCATTTTTTCCTCATGGGCTACAGTCATTTTAGCCAAATTTTTAACAATGGCCATATTTGTAGCCAAAGGTTTACTAGGAGTTGCCAAATATTTACCAAGCATTAGTTCAGGTAGAAAAAATTGGTTTCAACTTGAATGGGCCTTCCATCTCTGATTGGCCAAGGGTTAGACTACAAGGTAATTAATCAGAAAAGAATTAATTGGAAGCATAATATTGAAATCAATCATAATGTAATTAATGAGGATTTCCTAAGTGCTAGATTGAGATGCAAAATGAGAAAGGGTGGAAAAAATTTGGGGTAACTTTGAATGGTTCCTCCCTCTCTGATTGGACCAAGGAATTAGATTTGGAATTTGGGAAATTTAACTGCCAAAAGTCAACAAATGGTCACCACAGATCACAAGTCACACCAACGATCATGGAAACTTACAATCGGACAATGAAAATGGATATATCTCTAACGGTCACAACAGTAATGGCTAAAACACACAAGGCAATAGATCCAATGATCATATCATTAATGACTCAATGATCACAATAGGCTTACAACAACCAATGATCACCATGGAACCAAATGGTGCATAATAACTAATAACTCATCATAGAACCAAATTATACACAATAACTAATTACTCACAGTGATAAATTAGATAACATGCAATCAATGCACAATGGATCAAAAGGCAGATCGAATAGCAAGGACAGCTCCATGAGTGATAGGCGATCAACTCACAATGCATTGAAATGTGGATCAGATATCAAGAACAACTCCATGAGCAGCAGGTGCTAAAATCATGAGTGATGGGGAAACTCATGAATTGTGGGAACTCATGAGCAATGAGGACTCACAAGTGGCTAGGGTTATCACAAGCGGTGGCTACAGGTGGTGGTCCAAACATAAAGGGAAGGTAGCCAGCACATGCTAGCTACCAACAAATATGTGAAGTACTGATTAAAAACAATAGATGCTTCCCCATTCTAATAGATGTGGGATAATTCCCCATAAAAGTTTAAAAGAACTTTACCTATCAATTGACATCGAATATAACAAAATCATCGGCAAAGATGAAACCCACCATAAAATCAAACTCATCATCAGAAAACATGAAATAATTTCTACACCTTAGGAAATCAAATTTTTGGATGCCAAAATTATTATTTTTTTAGTCATCAAAAAATGAGTCATTCGCCAGATAATGCATGATATCGCTTGAATAACCGAATACTATTGGAATTTTTTTGTGTTGTTCAATATTTAGATTATCGATTGCAAAAAGCTTCATATTGGCCACTTGGAGTGCTGAAAAAAATGATAGATTATTTATGCGTGTAGGCTGAGATATGGTGGAAGGTGTAGAGGAGGCCAAAAATAACTAGGAAACACCATTAAAGACCTAAAACACAAATCAGCCTCTGTATCAACATCGAAAATCCTCTGTGACATACAAAATGCATGGAGTTGTGGATAGGAAAATTATTAAATTAGATCATTTAGCGGTTGAGGGTAGAGCAGGCTGGTATAGGGTTAGCCCTTTGTGTGACTACAACCAACAAAAAGTGACATCCTCAGTGGCAACATGTAGACTATGATTGATGAAATATGGAATCCTCCATGACAAGATGTAGTGGTAAGTTGCCAAATCCTAGTCACAAACAATGGTCACCAAAAATATGAATCACGATGAAGTGTTTGATAATCATGCAAGGCAAAAAATATAGCCTCCTTAAATGGCAAACCAAACCATGGTATCATTGGAAGGCTACGAATGGAGGTAGAAATGGACCACGAAGAGCCAAAAATATACAAGGGTTTGTAGGATTGTGTCAATTTTTCAAGGAATGACAAGTCCAAGTGTGAGAACTTGGATCAAGATTCAAGGTTCAGGGTCAAAGGAACCTTGGCTAGCTGGAGGTTGGTGGTCAGAGGGACCCCAACAAAAGTTTTTGAATGATGAGTGCTCAAAGGTGTTTTACGAGAAATGAAAGTGTTCCTCCAAAGCCAAGATCCGTTGGTGATTTTTATGTTTCTCTTTTGAACCAGATTGTCCTAGAGGAAGAGGATACTCACCTATCCAATGCTTAGATCTGATACCAATGATAAAAAACTAACAATTGAGAGCAAGAATGCAAGGAATAACATTATGAAAATTGATATGCATTCAAACCAAAAATATATATAGGTATGTTTGCCTTTACAAAAGTGGTATTTAATGCACCTAATCCATGTGAGCATTAAATGTTGTACAATATGATCCATGTGAAAGGGATAATATTATAGAATATAATATTAATCCCTATCAATAAAAGAAGTAAAGATGAAATAGCTTTAATTGTACATAGATGGTTTAACTATTTCATCAAGGAAATGGATGGACATGATTATCCTAAAAACCGTGACAAATAAACTGGGATATCTCTACTATGCACTTATTATAACAAATTTGGTCATGAGAAAGAAAACTGTTGGAGTTTCCATCCATGTAAATATTGTGGAGGAAAATATCATCCATATTTCTTTTGTTACTGTAAAGACAAGTACTATAAAATATTTAAAGAGAGACTAATATTCAGATTTTATTATTTCTTCCAAGTTCTTAATTCAAAAGCTTTCACTAATAATGAATTCAAGCTTGACATTTTTGAAGATCAAGGAAATAGGTCATTAAAAAATTCAAAGGAGAGAAAATGGAGCAATTATGATTCACTCATGACCCACAAGAATATAATATCCCTAGTTCATCAAGGTTACTTATAAGACTTCAATAACAAATATTCTATTGGAAATTTTGAGTAAATAGGTTGTCATTGATGTCAAGTATTCGGGGCAAGGCAAATTTCATTATGATACAAGAAAATTGGTAAAACGAAATGGTTATAATATTGTATATTATAAGCCAAAGAGGTTGGTTAAAAGGTTGAAGGCAAAATTCTACGCCCATGTTCTTAAAAGAAAAAAAATATATTATAATATTTTAATATTATAATAATTAAGTCAAAAGGACTTATTAAAAGAAAAATAAAAAGTTGACAAAGAATCCCATGCAAAATTATTGTTTAATACTAAATTTAAATAGTATAATATTTAACACAAAGTTAAATACTATATTAAAAATAAAATTAAATTTGAAATTGGCAAAGGGTGCCAAAATTTGAATTTAAAATGGAGGAAATGAAGGTCTTCATCGATGTCATGACAAGGCTTCGAATGCATATAAAAGGAGGGAGCTAATTTATTTTAAAATGAAAAAAAAGGTGATGCAAAACTATTAATCGATCAAAGGTGAGCAGAGGAAAGTATTTGACACGTCATTCATCGAACAAATGGCAGCGAACAAGGACAAGGAGGTGCATGTTAAGTTTTACCAAGGTTTGGTAGCCCAAGTGGAAGGCAGGTCCTATGTAAGATGAGAGCAGAGGAAAGGTCTGTATTTTGATTCCCCCTAGCATTGGTTTGAAGTGTTTTGTTTCATTTTCATCAAAGGTAGCAAGAAATAAAAGGTGGAGGCCAAGGGTTAGGTCTCAACCGCTTTGCTAGCACAAGCGATCGAGCGCTGCGCTTAGAAGCTTGAGGTCGGAGGGTCGATTCCCATTCACGACAAGCAAGGATTATATTTTTTTATAAGGTATGTTCCACTTTGATTAAATGTTGACTATAGTTGATATTTGACGGATGTGATTTGGTGTATAGTTTGGAACATAGGAGGTATAAGGAGAAATAAATTTTTGCATAGTATTTAAAGGGTATTGATGTTATTTATTTTATATGCAAAGGTTGGAGTGATAAGTTTGTAAATGGTTTATTTAGAATTGTAATTCTTTGTTCTTGGATATTAAAGTGGATTGGAAATTGTTTTGAGAGAGTGGGAGATAAAAGGTGTAAAAGGTATTTTATTTAATTATAATTCTTGCTTTATAAAAATAAAATTGTTGAGAAAGTTTTGTGAGCTTTAATGCATTGTACTTGAGAACTAAAGAAGAGTCCTAGAACATTATTTTCAAAATTCATTGAGAATATTATTGAGGAAAAATTCAAGTGAGTATTTTTTAAATATAATCTTGCTATATAACTATTGAAGTGGCACAAAAAGGTTTGGTTGTTTGTGAGACATGTTTTGTGACATATCTTTGTCAAATAAAATAAGAGGTATGGGCATTTTTCTCTTCATTTGAGGTGTGTTTTTGAGCAAGGTTTTTTGAAATATAAGGTGGAGTTAAAAGGGTTGTTTGGTAAAACATTGTTGGAAAAATTTGAGTTAGGGTTTGAGACCTACATTGAGCATCTTTGTTGAAAGAAAGTGAAACACCTATGTTAGGGTTTGTGAGTAGATTGTGCTTCATTGTTTGAATAATTGTGTGAAGCTTTTGAGCATTGGTTTGAGAGATATTGATTGAAATTGTGGAAGTAACTGAGATCAATTTTTTAAGGGAAATTATGCATTAGTGTGATTGATCTATGAGAGAAAATTTGCAAGAAGGATAGATCAGATTTGTGAAACAATTTATACATTGTTATGAATTGATTTGAAGGAGATTTTGCAAGTGATAGAGATTGATTGGTTGAGTACAAACTTTGTGAATGTGAAACATATTGAGGTTTTGATAGAGCTTATCATTCTCTATATGTTCTTGAGGTTAAACAAGATTCTAAGTAGAATTTTTTTGTGTGAAGAGCATTTTTTGAAAGAGATTTAAATTGTGTTTTGTATGCAATTTTTGGATTTCTTTGAGCAGGTTTTTATGAGCAGTTTGAGAGCTGAGTTGAGAAAGTATTTATGAATAATTGAGGATATATTTGAGCAAGTATTTGTGAAGACTTGAGGATATATTTGAGCAAGTCTTTGTGAAGACTTGAGGATAAATTTGAGTAAGTATTTGAGAAGGTTTGAGGATAGATTTAAGCAAGTCTTTGAGAAGACTTGAAGGTAAAAATGAGCAAGTCTTGTGAAGACTTGAAATAACATTGAGAGTAGGTTTTATTGTTGATCTATTCAAGATTTGTGTTAAGGCTTGGGATAGATTTGAGATAGATTTTGGCGTAGATTTGTTGAGCATAGATAGAGAATATTTGTTCTAGACTTGAGATAAAGTTAAGAGCAGACTTTGGAGGTGACAAAGCAAAGAGGAAAGTAGTCTCCAGTGGATAGAGATCCATAAGCCAGTGCAGTGGGGACAAAGATCTCCTATGGAGATATCAATAATCCAGAGCAGTGGGGTAGAAATATTCTAGAAGATCACCAATTAGAGCAAGGAGAAGGGGTTCTCCTATAGAGAGAGATCCACAAACTAGATCAAGGGGATAGAGTTATCCTATGGAGAGAGATCCATAAAGCAGAGCAAGGGGAAAAAGTTCTCCTATGGAGTGTGATCCATGAACCAGCTAGGGAGATAGATTTCTTCTATGGAGAGAGATCCAAAAACCAATTGAGGAGATACAGTTCTCCTAGATCAAATTCCATGAACCAGAGAAAAGGGAAAAGAGTTCTCCTCTAGAGAGATATCCACAAATAATATCATAGAGGATTGGTTTCTCCTTTGGATAGAGATCCATAAATATTGTAATAGAGAATTGATTCCCAAGATATTTGTTGAGAAAATTTTAGAAGAAATATTTTCTCCATGGAGTATCCCACATTGGGTGAACCACGTTAAATTTATGTCTCTCTTGTGTGTGATGATTTGTGCATTGATTTGATTACTGCTATTGATATTGCCATTTATAATATTGTCTAATATTATTTGGGAAAGAAAAGTAAAAGTTGATATTATAATTAGTTCAACCCCCCTATCAGTATAAGCCTATGTTCTTCAATTGGTATCAGAATGGGTTCCTTCAAAAGAGTCTAACATCTTGAAGGAAGAGTGTATAGGAACACAGATGGCATATCGGAGTGGATCTTCAGCAAATAAGATACCATATTTTGATGGAAATAATTATGCTTTCTAGCTCATAAGAATGAGGACTTACTTGATGGCACAAGGATAATACATGGCAAGTAGTTGAGGAGGGTTCACACCTACAACTGATCCTCCCACAAATAAATATGGTAATCTCTTACATGTGAATAATGCAAAATATATGAATGCAATATTAAGTGGATTACGTGAAGCAAAATTTGTAAAAGTTATGCATTGCAAATCAGCAAAAGAGATTTGGGAAAAATTGAAGCAAACGTATGAGGGAGATAAAAAGGTCAAGATGGCAAAATTACAAAATCACAAGAAAACATGTGAAGATTTGAAGATGAGAGATGAGGAATACATTGTTGCATACTTAATTCATGTGGATGAGGTTTTTAATACCATGTGAGGACTTGGATTTGAAATTGAAGACTCCGATGTTGCTCAAAAAGTTTTAAGGTCACTTCCTATGAGGTATGATGGAAAAGTTTCAGCTATAGAAGAAATGAGAGACATTGAAAATTTAACTATGGATGAGTTACATGGGATTATCACAACCTATGAGATGAGAATAATAAAATATCCCATAACCAAGAAAGATGTAGCCTTCAGAGCAACAAAAAAAACAAAATATAACAAACTATAATCAAGTGGTGAGTCAAGCAGTGACGAAGAAGCTAACTATGGTAGAAGAAACAAGAAGAAATCAAGAAAGCATAAAGGTATGAAAATAGTGAAGTATTTTAATTTTAGTAACTATGGTCACTATGCATATAACTATCTAGAAGATGAAAGCAGTAGCAGTGAATATTAACATGATTATAAGAAAAAGGAAGCAGGAAAATCCAAGTATGAAAAGAAAAAGAGGTATGGACAAGGAAAGCATGAAAATAAATTCTTTCAAAGACACAAGAAGAGTTTCTATTCTGACAAGATAGGTAAGGTTTCAAGTGATAGTGATGAAATACCCTCAGATAGTGAAGAAGAATAAATTCTATTTTTGACAATAGAAGAGGAAGGAAGTGCTCCTATTGAAGATAAAGTTGTAAAGTATGAAGATGCTCTTGAAGACCAAGAAGTAGAGAAAGAGTAAAAAAATTAAGAGGAAGGCATAGTAGATCTAGAAGCATAACTTATTGCTCCTCTTAGAGAATTGAAAAAGGTTAGAAAGAAGAATTCAAGATTCAAGGCTCAAGTTCAAGAATGTGATGAAGAAAAAGGAAAGCTTATACAAGATCTGACAAACTCAATAGCTAAGACAAGGATGTTTAAAGAAAATTTAGAGGTAAAAGTCTTATAATGTGAAATATTAGAGCATGAGGTAGTTTCACTAAGGAAGGAAGTGAAAGAGTCTAAGGATAAGCTACACAAGTTTAGAAAAAGTTCAAATATTTTGGATAAGATTATCAATGCACAAAGATCTTCAACTATCAAAACAAGACTTGGTTCTGAAGAAGGACAAGGGAAACAAGAAGAAGGGTCAAGCTCAAGCTCAAAATAGGAATAATTTTTAGAATAAGAGAGTGAAGTAGAAATTGAGACTGATGAGGATAAGTTGAAGAATAGAAGCTTCACCAAGGAAGGAAACAATGCACAAACAAGGAACAGGGAACATCACAGAGAAGAAAGGACTAAGAGACCAATGGGTTCAATGCAAGATTTATTCAAATGACATTGTTTTTCATGTAATAGGTTTGGTCACAAGGCTATGAATTGCAAGACTTATGGAAATAAGGAGTATGGTATTCCTTAAAGGAACTTCAAATATGGACATTTCTTTCAAGGGTATTGCTACTCTTGTAATCAATTTTGACATAAAGTAATCCACTGTAGGGTTCATGATAGAAATGAGTATAGCTTCACCAGGAGGAACTTCAAGATAGTTGAACCTTATAAGAACTACAAAATTAAGTATTACAAGTGCAATAATCTAGGGCATAAGGCCTAGTGGTGCAGAATAGAGTTTCAGAATACCAAAATTATAGATAATGTGTTGGAGTATGAACTATGCAATTCGAGGTCATGTCGTATTGGTCATAGAAATTGCCTCGACCTACTTTGTGAAGTACTCTATGGTAGTGATGATAAATATGTGTTGTCCTAAATATGGAGGCAATAATTTACAAATAAAATGAAGTTCCCATTATGAGAAGGGCCAAATAATTTAGATTGGTTGCAACGCCTATGATGGCACATGAGTTAAATTGGCATGTTGTTGATATTTTTGAAATTTCTTGATATAGTTACAATAGTCATTTTCCATGGTGGGCCAATAGTAACCCATGTGCAAGATGCACTTTGCAATGGTAATTCTACTAAAGTGTCAACCACAAGTTCCATCATGATCCTTAGATATGGCTCATTGTACCTCTACAAGATTGATATAATGAAGTAGAATTCTATCATAGCCACGTCTATACAACACGTCCCCTAGAAGAGTGTAACGAGCTCCCCTTTTTTTGAAATTTCATTTGGAAATTCATGATAATTTTGTTGTAAAGGTACCAAACTTAAAAAATTCCTTCACCTGATTAATCCAAGGCTCATATGACTCTACTTGAATAAAACAAACATCTTTCTCATTCTTAGCTTTTGTTCGTGAGATTGCTGATTTAGAAATTGTCATAATCATGAGTGGTTGGATCTCTCCTATAGTATTATTTGGAACCAATGATCCTAGAGATACCATTGCATCTACAAATCTATTAGTTGAATGAGTCAAGTTGTCAATATCATACCAAACAAATTTTGCTAGTAATTTCATTGTTATTTCATTGTAAAGCTTTAAGACTGGTTCTCTACATTGGTAAGTTTCCTTTACTTGACAAATTACCAGTTGGAAATCACCAAATATTCTTATATGTAGAGTATGAAGTCCTAATATTAGGACTTCATACTCTACATTATTATCTATGAATGGAAAGTTGATTTTGAATGATAAAGGAATGACCATCCCTTATGGTGTATGAAACGCGACTCCTGCACCTTATCCTTTCTTACACTTGGAACTGTAAAAGAACAAGGTGATGTCAACATCATATTTAGGGATGATATATTCATCCTTTTTAGTGATGTTAAATACAGAATAATCTAGTAGCTCAATGAATAATTGTTGGTTGTTAGGAAGTGGAGCTTTTGCAAGCTGATCAACTATCACCTGACCTTTAATGGACTTTTGGCTAATGAATTCTAGATCAAAATATATTAAAAACATTATCCATTTTATAGTACAGATGTTGTTGTATGTATGAGTCATCGTGTAACACAAAGGATTTTCTTAGGCTATGACATAAGTGGTGTGACTTAGCATGTAATATCTGAGTTTCTTAGTGGCAAAAATCACTATTAAACATAACTTTTTCACATATGCATATCTAGTTTTATAACTCACCAATGTTCGACTAATGTAATATATTGCTTGCTCTTTATGATTTTTATTCTTTTGTGCAAGCATTATCCCTCATGCAAAATTCATAGCTGAGACATAAAGATAAAAAGGGACCCTAGGGCAAGGTAGCATTAGGAATGGTGAAGAGGCTAGATATTGCTTAATGTCATTGAAAATTTGTTGTCATTCCTTGATCCAATCAAAAGTGATCTCCTTTTGAGCAGGTGATTGAATGGCCTACATTTTTTAGAGAGTTGCACGATGAAGTGACGAATAGCTTAGATCTTTCCTTGTAAGCTATGAAACTTCTTAAGATTTCTTAGGAGAGACGTTTTTATGATAGCCTTGACCTTGTTTGGGTTCACTTCAATGCCATGCTTGGAGACAATGAACCCTAGAATATTACCTAATGTAACTCCAAAAATGCACTTCTTAGGGTTTAACCTCACTTTATGTTCCAAAAGTTGATCAAATAATTTTTCTAATACATTGATATGATCCATACATGTTTTATATTTAGCTATCAAATCATCCACATAGTCTTCAATGATCTTATGCATGTATTCATGGAAGATATATGTCATGGCACGTTAATACATAGCTTCTACATTTTTAAGGCTGAATGGCATCACCTTGTAACAAAAAGTCCCCCAAGATGTTGTAAATGTTGTGTTGTGTTGGTCATTAGGATCGATTTGAATTTGGTTGTATCCTAAAAAACTATCCATTAAGGAAAGCATTTCATGGCCCATACAAGAATCTACAAGTTGATCAATGTTTGGTAAAGGAAAGTCATCCTTGGGACACACTTTATTTAGATCTCAAAAATCTATATATATGTGAATCCTCCCATTACAATTGCAGATGGGTAGCAAATCGATACTAGCTCTTTGATCAACATCATAACCACCATAACTCTTCAACACCTTAACTTAACACCATCCCATATCACCCCATCAACCTTTACCTTATGGGTGTTTAATAACATTGTGTGCTCTATAGTAGGAAATGTGGTCCTACCTATGATAGTGGGGGTTAAAATAATTCACACTTTGTTTTACATCCTAGAGGAAGCCATGCAATACAATATACTTCTTGGGTGACTCTGGATACAAGACATGAGGTGTATTCCCTCGACACTGCATCAATGTTTAAAATATGTGCATGAGGGATATATCCATTGCATCCCAACCGACATAGAGCCTTTTAAGTACTAAAAATTCATCTCAAATCCATATGATCCATCACTTCCATCCACTCATATATCCCTAGCTCCACTAACTACACCATCTACCTCACACCAAAACACTTCATCCAAAGCACCCATCCTGGAGGCTCTTCCCATAGTTGAGCATACCTCCATACCCCAAGCCACAAATCTAAATCAGACCTCATCATCCACCTCATATCATATTCCAATCACATCCCATCATCCCATAAACCAACCATCATCTTCATCAATTCAAATCCCATCATATCATATTCTTAACCAACATCACACCCACTCTATATTCACATAGGAGGGCCCAACCTCTACATCACAAAACCAACCATCCACTTCATCATCAACACCTCTAATAATTCATTAGCTCCAGTAATATACCCCATCCATTTCATAAGCATCCCTCACCCCCTCATCTCATCTTGAGCCTTTAGCCATTAGCCACTCCACTCAATCAAATCCACCTCTACCTCCACCAGTCAATATCTCATAAATAAAGTTATCCATCTATGAGGCACCATCACAATGTATGCTATTTCCTCTACCAAAACCATAGGTTATATCAGAATCCTCCATCTCTACACCCAATTGATCCACATCCACATCCTTCTAAGTTGTATTCCATCTTGCTAATCCTAATATTGGCAAGTACATAGTTCAATATGTCACAATCACCATGCCTAGCATCAAAACTATTAGAGACTACGATCACTCACATGGACCACCCATAGATATAGGTACAATTTATAACATGGTTTCAACTCCAAACAAGATTAATTTTGTATATGGAGTAGTTTATTCATTTTCTGATCCACCTCCCCTAATGAATTATAGCAATAATTTTGTGCCAGCATTGAGTACATAATCAACCCAGATTTTCCACTATGATACTTTCATAGGGTTAACTGGTAAGGATATGATCTAGAATGACATGAATAGGGTATTCATGACATATTTGATCCCTACTATAGCTAAGCACATGACCACTCTGGCCTAGGGTATATGCCACTATCCTATACCATCCTATTTGAGCAAGCATTCAAAAAACTCACTATAGATCTCAAAGAGGATAGTGAGGAGAATGAGGGTAGTAATGATAGAGAGGATGAATACATAGACCTTGAGTTTATACCTCTTTTATATAAGATATTTTGGAAATGAGACTGCAAATTGCTATTATAAATACCATTTTTGATGATGACTCTGAGGAAGAATCGTATGAGGAATATGAAGTACTATCGATCACCTCAAATAGTTCCAAAGAATATTCAATCCTAGTTATTCCATTCACAAAGGAAGATGAATTCTACCTCTGTATGTTTCCCATCCATCAACACATATTTCATTTTCTTCTCTTTTTAGAGTGATCCAATCCACCTATTGATTTATCATCACCATCTTAGCCACCTAAGTGACATCAGGTTAATCCACCAATCATAGGTCAACTACTATCTCGAGAGTAGGAATGAGAGAACCCACCCTCCATATCGTAGCAACCCATTTTCCACCAAGTTAACATGATTTTTTTTGACTTGATGATGCCCCTCTACAATCCACAAAATTTTGGTAAAACCAATTCCTATCAACATTAGCCTCATCGACATTGATCAAATTTCATCACCACCATCCATATTTGAATTTATTCATTTTGAGGAATTGTTAAGAGCTTATACTACTTACATTCCTCCATAGTCATCACCTTCACCTTCACCTTCACCCTCCACTTATTCTATCTATCATAATGAAGTGGAAGAGGTTGTTCTAGAGACATTCAATAATATCATTGATGAAATTCACTTGGTCCAAACACCCTACAGTTGGATGAGGGTTCACATATTACTATTGAAGAGACTATTGACATGAACCTAAGCATAGATGCAGATGAAACTTGGAGAAAATTTATCTACAAAAGAGAAAGGATGAATCATAGATGTGCTCACAAGGAAGAAGGAAGTCTTTGCATGGTCTTATAAAGACATGCCTAATATTGACCCTAATTTGGTAGTACACAATCTCACCTTGGGTCCTAATGCAAAGGCATTTAAGAAAAAATTATGAAAATTATATCCTACCATTGCCCTCATGGTTAAGGAAGAAATTAAAAAATTAATAGATGTGGGTTTCATTCAACCTATTAAATACCCTGAGTGGCTTTTAAACATGGACTCATTTAAATGGCTTCTAACCAATATGAGCAATGATATGCAATGGAGGATCTAGTAATTCCAATGACATTATCTTGATATTGAAATCATAAAATGCAATTGAAGGTCTCATGCATGTCTAAACGTTCCACACAAAGTTTTTGAAGGCATTGGGGTGTTAGGTCTAAACTTCAATGGACTTTAGGATGTCCATCAATGCCTCTCAATGTGGGGAAGATTTTTGTATCAGCTCATAGATTGATAATTTAGTTGAAGCTAGCTTGAGATAGTGTCAATCAACTCAGTGTAGTAGGGGTCTTGGCGGATGACTTGGAATATAAATGGGTGAAGGTGGGTTGGTGTGATTCAATTATTGAGGCACATTAGGTAATTGTGCTTATTGTGGGAGTACCACTTGTGCTAGTTCATTTTATTTATGTGTTCTATTTGTATTTATTTGATTGTGGGTGACTACATGAATAGCACCTACAAAACCTTGGTACTATTGGGTATTGTATATGTGATTTACTTGGTTAGGGATAACTATAGAAGTTGAGGCCCCTGTTGTTTGTTGTTGAGCCTCATGATGAGGTAGTGATGTTTGATAAATATTAAGGTTTTAATTTTGTTGTGCTAGAGGGTTATCAATATTGAGAATCCCTTTCTCAATCAATTCTTGCATGAAGTTCTTGAATAAATAGAAATCATTTATATCATTACCTTTCTATCGATGATAGGTGCAATATTGGTATTCCTTATAATTCTTACCATAAGGCTTATTGGGATTTATGGGCTTAGTTTGTGGTAATATAATGCATTGATATTCATAAAACCTCTAAAAAATGTTAGATAGTAGCTGAGGTAGTGGGATATAGTTGTGGGTTGGTCAATTGTACTATCAACATTGACTATTGTTTGTTGTTGTAGCTTGGTTGTGTAGCTACTGTGGGGGTGGAACCACTTGATAAGTACATTGTTGCAGTTACTGATGTTATGGGGGATGTTGAAGTTGTACTTGATCTTGTTGTGTTTGTATTGGAGGTTGGCTCAAGACTACTTGATTTACTTGGTCCACTTTGGATTGGCCATGATTATTTCCCTTTTGACCTTTATTTTGTCATTCCTTTTTCTTTAGCTTGATCTCACCCTCTTGAATCTTAATTTCCTCTATAACCTAGGCTTGGATGAGAGATTTATCGGTTTTCCTATACTATTGCAATTATAATAGTAAGGATATGGGTTCTGAATGACTCCTTGTGAACATTCTTGTTAATTTTTCCATAGAGAGTGTGAATAACAATTTAGTGATAACCACCCTCTAGCGGTTTCTAAAATCATAAACCGAATCATATTTGAATTATCATAGGTTGAACAAGTTCATTAATGTTGTTTTATTTCTAACATTAAGGGAGAAGTACTATAATAATTGGTCTACCAATTGCTTGAAGGTAAAAAGACTATGATGTGGCAAATTATTGTACCACTCTAGAGCATCTTTCCCAAATATCTAAGGAAATATTCAAAGCATTAAGGTATCATTGTCTTGTATCCTGAAGTATGAATTGATAAGCACACTTACATGCTCTCTGGGATCCTCTTCCCCTTTAAACTTGTCAAAATTAGGTAAGGTAAAATTGAAGTAAGGGAAAAACAATGCACCTAAGAATGCTAAACAAGATGCATCTATATCTGGTATTAATCAAGCATTATAAAAGGACAAATTCAAGCAACCATGGAAGCCAAATAAGTGCAAGAAAATGGTGTTTCTATTTATTTAATTTGATAAATCAGAATATGGTTACATAAATTTCCCCTTGAGGGCTCTTATATTGATACACTTGTTTACAAAATGGGTGCCCAAGGATCAAGTCCTTTCAAACAAGCTCGTGTGCACTTCCAATGTTCTTCCTCATACCCACAATTGAGGTGGGTGAACCTATGATGCCGCTGCTTCATTATTCACTGTTATGATATTGTATTCCTTCCTCATGCACTATAAAACCTGCACCTACACACAAGGAAACCAGATTTGTTAAATAGCAAGTGCGTAGAATGTGAAACATGCAAAAGCCATACATGCAATTATAGACTAGAAAGTGTAAATATGCAATGTGCCTATATAAAACAACTCCAAATGATCTGAAATTATAGATACATGAATAATATATGATTTTGGGAAGATATAATTGAAAATAGAATAGAAATTGCATCTAATTATGTCGCATTTGCAGTGCACCTACAAAGCCTACAAAACCCAAAACAAGCAATTTCTGGACTAAAAAGCCTCCAAATCAAACCAAAATTTGATAGTATAAATAAAATGATATTTTAAGAGGACCCATATGATCAGATTTTCAAAATAAGTCACATATCCATGTGCATATTCATATGGTCCCCGAAGCCTACAAAAACTTAAAAATATGATATCTCGCTCAATATAACTCCAAATTGCATGAAATTTGGATAGCATGTTCATAATATAACCTAGAATATTCCTAATTAAAAAAGTAGAAAAATAATGCATAGATATATCACCATCCCTTGCAGGGACGGTGGTGACTATCACAGAATGGGGACCATCCTGGGGTGGGATGGCCACCAGTTCTACTCCTAATTTGTCACCAATTCCTTTGTGAATTGGTCAAAAACCCTCATACTAGTGTTTTCATAAAATTTGGTGGTGAAATTCACTCAGATGGTTTGGTTTTGCAAACAAATTGCACCTCTTGAATCACTCGCAAACCTCCTTCGCTAGGTAGATATTTTGAGGGAAAAAGGCACAAAAGGGTGAGGGGAAATCTTGGTAGCACTTCGTTGCTATGTCTCAAAACTCCTCTCTATATATTGTGTGGAAAATGGATCCACTTTATATCCAAAGGGGTCCTTTGGGAAAATGGGCATGCGAGGGCATGTATGGCAAGAGGTACCACTTGTCCAAAACTAGGCATGCATTGGAAGGGGAAGAGAATCTCCCATTTTGGCCTCCATCATGCAGCATGTCATAAGGATTTTGTGCCCTCAGGCCTGCATGCTCGAATAGGTGGGATAAATGGTATTTTCTAGGTGCCATTTGTCCAAATTTGACTTTTTGGAAGTCAAAGCTTGTGGTCATCCCACCCAGGGATGATCACTTTGCCACCATCCCTGGGTGGGATGGCCATGAACTATGATCGTCCTAGGGTGGGACGGTCATGCCTATGTGGCCCAAAACCTCCAAAAAGTGGGGTATAGCCTTCCAAGAGTGGTTAGGACCACTATGAAACCTTTGAGGGTTGCCCAAGGGGGCCATATGATGTCAATTAGCTAATGCTTTCGGTCGCCTAATCGGATTGACATGATTTTAGTGTCTATAGATGCCCCTTTTTGAGATGCATTGTGTGCAACACAATGCTGAGCAAAAATAGATGACTAAAATATTGAATGATTAGGGTTATTCAATAACCTAACCAACTTTAGATGCCCCAATCATGGAAAGAGCATGCATTCTTGAATCCTTGCTTCTGATGAGCTAAGGAACTTGCTTCAAGTATAACCGTTCATATGAGGTTTACTTGATATTGGACATTGTTCAATCATGAAGAGGTGAAGCCTATGATCCTTCATGATTCTAAAATGCCAAGAATTTTTTTAATTGAAATTTGTGCTTGTTTGTTGCCCCAAGTAGGGGCGTGATTGTCTTTGTCAAAGATTCATTGGACGAACGCAATTTGCATGATTGAGTGTGTGATTGTTGATTTTGATTATGAAATTGTTAAGTATGACTACCCCCTCAAGAGATGAGTCGATGAGGGAATTACCAGTGATAAAAGTGATGAGTCACTTGACCCATATGACTTGGTTAGGGTTTCCTTCAGTTTTACCCATTGAAAAATGGAGCAGTTTTGAGAGGATTTTGGTGATTTTGTTGATGTTCTATGGAAGAAAGGAATGGCAAACCTCATTCCCGTGGGGTGGTCCAACCAATGGCCTTCTTAGGGATTAAATTAAGGACCTTTCCATTCATCCATGAGCAATTTAGGTTCATCTTGATCCTATGTGAATTTTGACCAAATTTGAGCTGTTTTTGGTGGGTTTTGGACCCTTTTTGGTGCATTTTTGAGTTGTTTTGAGGTAGTTTTTTTGGTGGCCATCCCAGGGTGGGATGGTGGCACACTTTATGACCATACTAGGGTGGGATGGTTAGACAATTAGCTGATCATCCCACCCAAGGATGGTCATGGCCCTGGGAGGGTTATTTAAGCCAAAAATGGGTCATTTGGGCTCATTTGTGCATTTTCAACTTTGCAATTTGAGAGGTGAGGGTAGGAGAAGGGTTCTATGCAGTGGAGCACTACCAAAATCATCCTATAGTCACCATGAGCCAGCATGCAGACTCATCCAATGGTGAAGCTAGTGCGAGATGGGTAAGAATTGAATTTCTTACTACACTATGCTAGTGTTAGAAGTGGAATTATTGCTTGTTTTTGATTTTTGGTAGAGCACACTAAATCCTTGGTAATTGAACCTAATTAGTGATGTCCTACAATTTTTATGCTTATTTTTGTATTTTTATGCAATTTTATTGCTTTTTTATGGCTTTTGATTGTTAAAATTTTGCTATTTTTGGTGGCTTGAAAGGCCCATTTTGGCCCATTTTGGGGGTCGTCCCTGGGTGGGACGGCTAGCGTGGGCTATTTAGAGGCCATCCCTAGGTGGGACGGTCACAAATTGGCCTGAAAAGGAGGCTTTTTTTGTCTTTTTGGGTATTTTTGGGTCATTTTGAAGCCTGTTTGGTGCTTATTATTGATCGATCTATCTCTTCCATGTGGTTAAGAGTTGGTATCAAGTTTTGATTCTCTTTGAGACCACGAGAGACCTATTGATAGAGGTATACTAGGAATGGCTTGATGCCATTGGCCTCAAGCAGGTGACACGGTTAGAGCTCGTAGTGGGTGACCATGCTTATTTGACTGCTCTTATTGATTTATGGGATCCACGCACCAACACCTTCCACCTACCAATAGGGGAGATGATGGTGATTCTTGAGGATGTCTATCAGATTTTATGCATTCTGATAGAGGGGTGGGCTATTATATCTACTCACCATGATTAGAGAGAGGTAGTGATGGAGAGGTACTTTGGCAAGGCCTATGGAGGAGGCGATAGGGGACTCTCTCAGTGGAGGCATACTGGTGGGGTATTGGTATGAGGTTAGGGTATTGGGTGTTAGGCATGTTTTATTGATGACACTGATCTCTAATATGCTACTACCAAACTCATCAGGATCTAGGTTTCCCTGGAACCTTCTGGAGTTAGTGTTTACTCTGGTAGAGTGCACTATGGAGCAGCCATTGGTGATGGTATGGGGGATGACACTATTGGCATAGCTATATGATGAGTTGTACGAGATCCACTCCCATGGGTGGAAGGGCTTGGGATGCAGCTTTCTACTATAGGTGTGGGGGTGGTAGCACATAGTTATGGATCAACCATAGGGATTGCCTTGGATGTCATAGGCATAGTTGGAGAATAGGGAGATAGGCTATGGGATCCTATGGCAGTGGGCTTAGGAGGTAGGGTAGAGTCATCACTGGGTGGGTGATGTGGACCATTATGCCTAGTCTTTTATAGGACTTAGAGTAGTGGATGTACTCTAGATACCTTTTAGGATTTCCTAGAATGGTCCAATGAGGCGTAGCTCCATAGGGTGAGGTGAGGTAGATGGTTGGTTGGGTGGCATGGGATAGAGTGAGAGTTCTTACCTTATGCTTAGGTTATGCGGTAGTTTGGGCTATGATAGGGGTTTCCCAGTGAGCTAGTGGTCTACCAATATTGTGGGGATGAGAGGACATTGAGGTGGCTGCTAGTGGAGGTAGTTGGGGAGGATGCAGATCCTGTAGTAGACATTCCATACTTGGATGATGTTAGGACTATAGAGGAGTATGACTCATGGTGGGTGATGCACTAGTGGTAGGGAGAGGGGCCATTGGGGGTGATGTAATAGGGGTAGTAGAGGAGGCTCATTAAGATGCTCTTGATGAGGGCCAAGTAGAGGTAAGTGAGTGACATGGGCTTTGCCATATGGCAGATGAGTAGGTAGACCTCCTTGACTTAGGAGATCAGGATGACTTTGGGGATGATGACACTAGGGATCAGGGGGTGTAGGTACAGTAGGTGGTATGAGGTGACATAGATATGGAGCTACAGGATGAGCTGGTCAGGGTTAGGTAGGAGAGAGATCTCCTTCGAACATAGGTACAAGATGCCTAGGTAGAGATAGTAGCTCTACGAGCATAGTTGAGATCTCAGAGCCCTAGTTGGGAGGGACCTAGCAGTGGGGAGATGGCTAGGCTATGGGAGGAGGTGGCATAACTCCAAGGCTTAGTGGATACCTACTAGGTGTGATGTCGATAGGAGTGGACCTATATTGATGAGTTGGAGGATGAGGTAGTGCACCTTAGGGGGTGCATACCAGACCATCCATCTGCTAGTGGGTCACACCAGAGTTGGTAGAGTGGTACAAGATAGTCTTCGACTAGGATGGGGGCACTTGGATCTACATAGAGGGTAGATAGGGTAGGTGGTGGTAGGTCAGAGAGTTCTTGGTGGACTCGACCTAAGGGTAGGGGTGAGAGTCATAGTATCGATCCTGCGTGACCATGGTTATTGAGACTCTGATGGTTCTTTTTGGATTTTTGGTAGTGTGAGGTCTGAGGACCCACTTTATTGTAGCCTATGGGTAGTTCGAGGACTATGATGTATCTTTTTACCCCATACATATATATATATATATGAGTTTTTCTGTGTTTATCATCATTTATTTTCTTACTACTTTATGAGATGTATGCAATGTATTTATTTGCTTTATGATATTATGATGGATGCTTATCATGTATGCATATGTTGTAATGTGATTTGATTTTATGATATGTATATGCATGGATGTATGATGAGATGGATGATTTATTGATTTGGATGATGAAATGTGGATACTATATGACATACTATGTTAGCACCATAGACTGTATAGAATTCATCAATTCATGTGTGATATTGTCATGAGACTATGTAATGGATTTGTGAAAATGTAAATTGATATACATGTGATAAAATGGAATGAATAATAGGATGTTATAGGATGTCCTTGAGGTTTTCATGAGACTCAAACACTCTAGTCAACTGATCAAAAGTTATATACTAACCATGCAAGACTTTTTGACAAGGTATGAATCTACTAGGATGACCAAGATACTCAATATCCCTGTGTGTGCAAGTGAGTTCATTTTGTGATAAGCATAAGGTTACCCTAGTGCCAAATAGGATTGATGCAGCCCATCTGTATTGAAGATCACCCTATGAGTAGCATGATCCTAGGTTTTGTACGTAGTTGGATTAGACCACTAGGTAGTATAGGCTACCAAAAGCTAGCTCATCCACATGCAAACATTGGTCTGTACACACGCAAGATGCTAATGTGATAGACATATCATCATGCGTAAGGATACCACCATTGCTAGGCAGGCTTGATGCCACCTAACCTGTAATGAGGATCACCTTATGGTTTGTCAAATGCTGAGAATTCCAGGGATTCAAGTTCAATACTCCCTTCTTTTCTTTTATTTGATTTGGGATACTTGCTCATACTTAGTGATGAAAATCATTGTTTATTTTGTATTTTGTTTTATTTGAGCAAGGGATTTGTTTAGTGATGAAAATCACTATTTATTTTACTTTTGATTTTTGCTTTGTGGGATTTTTCTTATTGATAGTGGTGAAAACCACTATTTATTTTGGGGAATTGGGTAAGGAGGAGCTTGTCCTTTTGTCAATTCTCAGAATTTTTGAACCATTCACATAGGGGGATGAGCAAGATAAACTTTTCACTTAAGGTAACCTAGACCACTTCGTAGGTTTCATCTTTCCTTGTGCAAAACTTGGATTTATTAGTGTGAAAATGTGTTGGGATTTTGATGTATACAAGGTACAATCTAAGCAAGACTCTACCTTCTAAAAATTAGGATAGCTTTCTACAAAATCTGAAAAGAAAACTAGAGATGGCTGAGTGATCGAAAACCCTAAAGACATTCTAGAACAAATGACTAGGTGAAATAGACACTAATATGAAAAAGTGGGAAATGTAGGTGGAAATGATAAGTGAAATATGGAATGATGTGAATGATGACTTTGACAAAATTGATTTTGAATTATGACTAATGTATAGTCTTGGTGCTAGACATGTATGAGCAACTCTAAAATATAAAGTGCAATGATGAGTATGCCTAATGCAAGTGATTGTATAATGTAGTGATATGAAATGTGATGAAATACAATATTTTTGTATTTTTGATGTTTTGATGATGTTTTTGAGTTTTGATTGATATATATGTATGTACATGTGACCAATGGGATTATTGGGGGCCATTGGGGCATTTTGGGTGACCAAAGGGCTTATGGATACCTTTGGGGATTTTGGGATTGACCAAGTGGTTTGTAGAAATCCTTGGAGCATTTTGGGGTGACCTAGATGGTCATAGACTACCTAGGAGCATTTTGGGTTGACCAAGTAGTTTGTAGATACCCTTGGAGCATTTTGGATTGACCAAGAATTTGTAGATACCCTTGGAGAATTTTGGGGTGACCTAGATGGTCATAGACCACCTAGGAGAATTTTGGGTTGACCAAGTAGTTTGTAGATACCCTTGGAGCATTTTGGGGTGACCTAGATGATTATAGACCACCTAGGAGATTTTGTGTTGACCAAGGGTGACCTAGATGGTCATAGATCACCTAGGAGAATTTTGGGTTGACCAAGTAGTTTGTAGAAACCCTTGGAGCATTTTGGGGTGACCTAGATGGTCATAGACCACCTAGGAGCATTTTGGGTTGACCAAGCGGTTTGTAGATACCCTTGGAGCATTTTGGGGTGACCTAGATGGTCATAGACCACCTAGGAGCATTTTGGGTTGACCAAGCAGTTTGTAGATACCCTTGGAGCATTTTTGGGTGACCTAGAGCATTTTGGGGGGTGGTCTCTAGGCATGGAAAGGCTATAGATGAAGGATGTTCAAGGGTTCAGGATCCTTGATTCCTTCAAGGGAGGCTAGGCGGTAAGTTTCAGGTCTGATATGACTAGTGATGATGAAAGGACCTAACCAGTTTACCATAAACTTGTCCCATAGATGGGGTGGAAAATTAGAATTTTGTTGGTTCTCTTTTAGAATGAGATCACCAACCTGAAAGTCTCTAAGATGGACTTTCATGTTATAGGCTCTCTTAAGTCACTCTTGATAAACATGCAAGTGCTCGAGAGCATTGATGCATCATTCATCAAGCAATGTAAGTTGGTCTAAGTGAGCCTACCATGCGGTGTCATCATCGATGAACTCTTGCATAGATATGCATAGCGATGGGATTTCTAGCTCTAGAGGCATGACTACCTCGGTGCCATACACTAGTGAAAATGGAGTGGCCCCAGTGGGCATCTGAATACTAGTGTGGTAGGCCCATAGAGCAAGGGGTATTTGTATGTGCCAATCGATGTGATTCTCTTTAACTATTTTCTTCAGAATGGCAATCAATATTTTGTTTGATGCCTCTGCTTGCCCATTTGCTTGTGGATAATAGGGCATCAAAAAGTTATGTTGGATATTATACTTTGTTATCAAAGCACACACATATTTGTTCTTGAATGATGTCCCATTATCTAAAATTATCTTGGATGGAATACCAAAATGACAAATGATATTATGCAATATGAACTCCGTAATGCAGGGTCCTATCGTAGTGGTAAGGGGAATTGCTTCCACCCATTTTTTAAAATACTTGATAGCCATAATTATGAACGTGTGATGGCCCAAGGATGGTAGGTGAGATTTTCCTGATTAAATCAAACCCCCATTGCGAGAATGGCCAAGCCGATTGAATCGATTGTAAGGCTTGAGAAGGTACGTGTGTCAAGTTAGCATGGTGTTGACACTTTACACACTTCTTAACATAAGCACAACAATATCTCTCTAAAGTTGGCCAATAATAGCCCATGCGAAGAATGCGCTTTGTGATGGCCATGCCACTGAAATGGCCACCACATGTACCATCGTGTGCTTGGGCGATTGCCCAAACTGACTCTTGATGCTCTAAGAAATGAAGGAGGATACCTTCATAGCTTCGATGATACAAAATATCTCCTAGTAAGACATACTTTGCTACTTTTTGTTTAAATGTCCTTTTGGTAGTATGCAACAACCCATAAGGGAGATTACCAAGCTTTAGGTAATCCTTGATTTGGGTAGACCAGTCCTGTTGTGAGGAAGCCTCGATTGCATGAATTGCCTACCCCTTTTGAAGTTCATCCTGAGTGAATGCTGATTGGGAAAGAACTTGTAAGAATAGCATTGTGCTGCTATCAAAAGGGGTTTGAGGGAATAGAGTCCCCCAAGCGGCATGATTCAAGCACTCATGAATTTGTGAGAACCTTTCCTGATGAGGTTCAATATGAATCATGTGGACTTCTGGCATGGCTTGAGTGTTCTCACGCTCAATCATAGATTGTGATAGTATTTTGACCTGAATGGTTGTCATATCATCAGTAGGGTTCTGTAGGATCAAGGACCCTAAGGAGGCCATTGTATCTGCAAAATGATTTGATGAGCGAGGGAGTGCCTCGATATCATACCATTCAAAATTTTCCAAGATTTTATCCACAAGGGCTTTATAGGCTTGCAGAACTGGACACTTGCATTGGAAAATCCCTTTGACCTAGTTTACGATGAGCAAGGAGTCACCAAAAATGTTGAGCTTGGTTATTTTCATGGTGACAGCCATTTGAAGGCCTATGAGCAAGGCTTCATACTCAGCATTATTGTTGGTGCATGGGAAATCAAGTTTGAAAGATAGGGGTATAGGAGCCCCTTGAGGTGTGAAAAACATAATTCCTATGCCACCCCCTTGCTCGCATTTGGAGCCATCGAAGAATAGAGTCATATCATCATGTGACTCAAGCTCATCAAAATTAGGTGATTCTGAAATGTGGAAGACTCCATCATCGGGTAGCTCCATACTAAGAGGTTGATCATCCTGGAGAGGAGCCTCTACGAGTTGATCGATGATGACCTGACCCTTAATTGATTTTTTTCTGATAAATTCTAGGTCAAACTCCATCAACAACATGATCCATTTTATCGTGTGACTATTGTGATAAGTATGACTCATCATGTATCACAATGGATTCTCTTTTGATACAACATACATGGTATGACTAAGCATGTAATGGTGTAGCTTCTTGGTGGTAAAAACCATCACTAGGCATAGCTTTTCAATGTATGTGTATTTGATTTCATAACTGACCAAGGTGCGGCTAAGGTAGTAAGTAGCCTATTCCTTATGCAATTCATTGTTTTGGGCTAACATGATGCCCAATGCAATCTCAGTGGTTGAGATGTATAAATGGAATGACACTCCTGGTCGGGGTGGAGCCAATACTGGTGATGAAGCTAGATATTATTTTATTGCATCAAATGTAGCTTGACACTCATCATCCCAATGGAATGTGATCCCCTTATGTAGTAGCTTGTTCATGGGTTGACATTTGTCCGATAATTGCGCTATGAAGCACTTGATGGATGTGACCTTACCCTATAGGCTTCATAGCTACTTGATGGTAGTTGGGGGAGGCATCTCAAGGATTACCTTGACTTTGTTGGGGTCCACTTCGATGCCTCTTTTGGAGACTATAAATCCCAAGAGTTTTCTAGATGTGATGCCAAAGATGCACTTCTTGGGGTTCAGTCTCATGTTATGTTCAATAAGGTGATCGAGGACTTTACGCAAGACATCGAGATGCTCATGGCATAATAATGATTTGGCCAGTAAGTCATCCATGTAATCTTCCAAAATATTATGCATGTAATCATGGAAGATGTATGTCATGGTGCGTTGGTAGGTAGCACCAACATTTTTAAGACCAAAAGGCATGACCTTATAGAAAAATGTTCCCCAAGGTATTGTGAACGTTGTTTTGAGTTGGTCTTCTGGATTGATATGAATCTAGTTGTATCCAGAGAAACCATCCATGAGGGATAACATTTTGTGGCCCACTATGGCATCTACCAGGGCATCGATGCTCGAAAAAGGAAAATCATCCTTAGGACTCACTTTGTTCAAGTCTCAAAAATTGGTGCAAATGTGAATCCTCCCATCGAGCTTCTTGATGGGAACCATGTTGGACAGCCATGGTGGATAGTCTATTGATATGATGAACTTGGCATCCAATAGTTTTTGTAGCTCATATTTGACCATTAAGGCTACTATCGGATGCATTTTTCTTAGCTTTTGCTTAATTAGCTTGGCCTTGGGGTCAAGCATCAGATTATGCGTGACTAGATTTGGATCCAGTCCTAGCATATCTTTGTAGGACCATGCAAAAGCCTCCTTCTTCTCTGTGAGAAGGGCTATGTAATCGGCCTGCTCGATGGGGGACAAGCTTTCCCCTAACTTGATACATTGAGGATTCTCAGGATCTGAGCCGATATCTTTGTCAATCATTGGCTCGATTGACATATGCGACCCCTCCTCCAACTTGTGGGGAGTAGGGATCAGGTGAATGTCATCTACTGGGTTTAGATCATCAATTGGAATCTCAGTTTCCTCCTCAGCTTGGAAGACATCTTGAGTAGGCCTTGGAGAGAAATGAAATGGTTGTAACATCTCATCGCAAGGCCAGTACTCAGAAGGTGATGGGGAAGAATCTCCCTAATCAAATTCAATTGCCCCCAAGTCAAGGTGCAGTGGCTTTGATGGGTTATTTAGATCTCGCATGGGCTCAAAAAGGTCTATGGAAATCATGTTTATGGATAGATGATTTCCCCTAGGTGGCTGATGGTGTCTATTGACATCGAGATGTTGCAAGACTTTTGGAGGTGGTTGAGGTGGAGGTGGAATGATCGAAGGTGGTCGGTGTGGCTACGGGTGAGCTTGCTCTTCTGTAGGTAAAAATTATCACCAGATAGGATGGTGTAATGGGAACATATGTATATCCCTCATGTTCATCATCTAATGGGATAATCCATGCATATTCGACATGTAGACTAGAGGAGTCGATGGATGCCACCTCATAATCTGACTCATCATCAGATGTCCACTCATAAGGAGACCCTTGATCTTCTTCCTCACTATCATGGGGAAGGGTATGCGAACCTTCACCTCTCTCGTAAGATTGGATGACATCATAAAATTCCTCTTGATTCCCTATGGGTGTAGGGAAGTAGTCCCCTAATGAATAAGCTCGATTGGGATTGGCATGTGGATCACGTGCAAGCTCATCTCGATAGTTCAAGCTTAGGTGCTACAAACTATCGATGAGGACCTCAAGAGGCATAGGCTTGTTATGTCCCAATCCTGACTTATCATAAGGCATTTGATACTAGGGTTGGTAAGGGATGTGAGTGCCTTGCTCATACAAGCCCAAGCCATAACCATGCCAATTACAGAGGTGGAGATACCTCATGGTGAAGTCAAGGTTGGACATGTAATTGATGTCCTCAGAAAAGGGCTCTTCATCCTCTTCTTATTGTTGATAAGGCTCGATGCCATAGTCAAGGTCCCCATAAATGAAATTCGTCTGATTAGGGGGAAGGCCAAGAGGTATGATAGTGCCTATGGGAAGATGAGGTTGACCCATATCTCACATCGACTCGATGGTAGGGGTGGTTGTGACATTCCTAACCATGTATTCTCCTAAACCAGTGGTAGCTAGGTGCACTATGACCTATGGCTACAGAGAAGGAGGGGATGGGAGCGAGGCTTGAATTGGTTCAATGTTGGCCTCATGAGGTGGCTCCTCATCTACTTGGCTAGGAATCTCCTCTGTGGAGATGGTGGATATGGTTGGTTGGGACTCATCAATAGGCCGCTTCCTCGTGTTCCTAGGAAAAGGATCCATAGGTAATGGAGGCATATCGAGGGGTGCCAATGATGAGGATGGTATGGCATGAGATGGTGATGGATCACTTGAAAGTGATGGCAATGGAGTTAGACCTTGGATGGATTTATTCGGTTGAAAATCTAGATGGGTTGATGGTAAGGTTGACTCAGGGAGTTGTTGCACCATGTTGCAGTACTTGAAAGGCTCTAGGTCTATAGAGATGACATGAACTTGCCCTTCATAAGTGTACTTGAGACACTAGTGAGTGATGGAAGGGACACACTTCATGTCCCTGATCCATGGTCTACCTAATAAGATATTGTATGCCATCTCACCCTCCAAGATGTGGCATAGCATTGGTATGGTATTTTTCCCTACCTGAATAGGTAGGATGATCATACCAACCATTGAGCATATGGCATCATTGAATGCTCGAAGGGTGTAGGTAGATGTGACAATATGGGATGTTGGGAGCCCAAGATGCTTGAGAGCTATTGTAGTGATGATGTTTCTAGAAGACCTAGTGTCTACCAACACTCTCTTGTAGGGTGTTCTATTTACACATGCAATGATGTGCAAGGGGGATCCACTATATCACTTGGAACTAGTTTGAGCTCATCTTCTCGAAAGGTGATCATGGGTTCTGTACATTACCGAACATGCCCCATAAAGTTGTTGAAGGAGTTGGACTCCTAGGGCTATAATTCTATCACCTTTAAGATCTCCATTAGAGCTTCTCTATGAGGTGTAGATTTTTGAATGAGCTCATAGATGGAGATCTAGGTAGATGTAGTTCTCAAGCTCTGAGCGAGCTTGCTCTTGATTGTGACCATGGGCCTAGGTGGGAGGTTCGGTAGTGGAGGCGGCAATGACTACGATGTTGAAGGAACATCACTTGAAGTTGTAGGTGAGGTGCAACTAGACTTGGATACCTCTTGTTCCTCATCACAATGCTAATCATGTTGATGAACCCCTACTTAGGGGGTGCATGATGAACCTCATTCACCTAGGGCACTAGTTTGGCCTGCTTCGCATGGGTAGGCAATGGGTCTTTAAAAATACCCATCTGTTGGTTGTTTGGTATGATAGGGTTGTCAACCTATAGGGCATTCCTATCGATCATGTCTTGCACCAAGTGTTTAAACTTATAGCACATTTGCACATCATGCCCATTTTGCCTATGAAACTTACAATATAGGTCTTCACGATAACCCTTGGGCTTAGGTGCATTCGGATCGATAGGTCGACTCTCAGGCAGATTGATCATGTTAGCTACTAAGAGGTGCTCAAAAAAAGAGTCCATGGTCTCAGAAAAGGGTATGAACTATCACTTGGGGTGACGTTGTTGATTTTTCCCTTGATTATTCTGGTTGTCTTTGTTATAGTTCCTAGGTGTTGCCTGATAATTTGGCTTTTGAGGCGACACGGGTTGCATTGGCCCTAGGATACTAATCGCAACCTGATTGACTACTACTGGCTTAGGCTACACTGGGTTATTCTTAGAATTCTTGTTCCACTCCTTGTAAGGCTTCACAATTTCTCCCTCTTGAATCTTGATGTCTTCGATTGTCCTAGCTTGCGCTAGGGCATCTTCAAGAGTTGGATATTGTTGAAGTTGTAGCAATAAGGAGATCAGCTTTAGGTAGCTCTTGGCAAACATCTGAGTCAAATCCAACATGGGGAGTAGATATGGTAGCTTGGTGAGCAATGCTCACCACCTATTGCCATAATTTTCTATTGACTCATCATCATATTGTTTCAGCCCTACGAGGTCAGCCAGTGTCACCTTCCTCTTGGTATTGAAGGTGAAGCATTCTAGGAATGCATCTACGAGTTGATCCAAATTATGGATGCTATGCTTCGAGAGTTGGGTAAACCACTCCGTGGTAGGGCCAAAGAGGGTAGTCATGAATATCCATAAAAGCAAAGCATCATTGTCCTGGATGCCAAAGCATTGGCTTAGGAATTTGGTAACATGCTCCTATGCATCTTCTTCTCCCTTAAAGGTAGCCAATTGAGGCATCTTAAACTATTCTAGATAGGAAGGAGTAGGCATCGAAGGATGAAGAGGTTGACTATGTAGCTGGTGCAAAGTGGGATTTTGAGATCCAGACCTAGAGGTCTTGTTCTCTACTAACTCTAAGTGCTCTAGAAGTACCTTATATGCATCAAAGGATTTGATCTCCTCTTCTTTGCTTCGATCTTGTGGTGGAGGGCAAGGAACATCAGGCCTATTATGGGGTGGTTGGATGTCATCCACCCTACCTTGATAAGGTACTTCTATACATTCTACTTCTAGCTCAAACTTGGCATAAGCCCCATAAGGCATCTCCTAAGCTAGCCCATAAAGAGGGGTAACCACCTGTGGAAGGCACCCCATGTTTGGCCTAGGAGGCAAGTCTCGATTTGGCCTAGGAGGTCAGGGAGGCAATATTGGATAAGGTCTAGGAGACCTATCTTGAACTAAAGTGGGTTGCCTCTGATGGACTTCCTATCTATAGGTACTAGGGGTAGGAACCCTCTCATGCAAATTTTTTTGGAATAACTCATTGGTCTATCATTCAATCCTTTCTTTCTCTAGTTGATGCAAGCGGTCTAGTTGCTCTTTGTCCCATCAAAGTTGCTTGAACTACGCTTGGTATTCCACATATTTTGTAACTACTTGATTGATCTATTTCACTATGCAAGGCCTAGGAGGCCTAGGAGTCTCACCCTGAGGCCTACCTCATTCAAGATAATCTATGATATCCATCGTGTGCTTCCCTCGATCGAGGGTAGCCATATTTACTTGAGGTTCTGGCCTAGGCATATGCTCTTTATACTCAATGGGTGCATAGAGGCACATCGTGCTTGCATGGTATACTATCCTTGAGGATAATCAAGGATTTCCTCATGCCTTCCTTCATTGATGAGGAAGGGAAGGGCTGAGTTTGCTCACCCTGAGCGATGAGTATCATACTCATCCTATTGTCTAGGCTACTAGAACCTATTAGGGTGATGTAAAGGTAAAGTATGATCAATATGCTCTGCCCAATGTGTGAAGTCATGCTCTGGCCCATAAGTGGGTGTATTAGACCTATCAGGCATGTGGATGCGTGGCACCACTCTATCTACTTGTGCCTCAGTGCACTATTGCCTTTCATCAAAGAAGGCATGTGATGTGTCTACATACCGAGAACACTCTCCCGGATAAGGTCCACAACCTAGAGGGGTGTCCCACATAGGGCTCCCTTGTAGGTGTTGTTCATGTCCCACTATTTTAGGACTTGGGTGAGTAGAGGCTCACCAAGGAGGTATGACCAAATCCCTGGGGCTAAAGTAAAGATGACTCGTGTCTCCTAGTCCACCCTCCATAGCTTCCACCCATGATTGGGCTTGGCTGTGGGTGCACACCATTGTTACTCTCTACCAAACCCTAGATGATTATCTCCTTTACAAATTCTTAATAAAATAGCACACAAGAAAGGAAACACTCAATAAAACAAGTGATTATCTCTTTTAAGGATTAATATGTGTTTCCTAAGCTATTTTGTGTGTTTCAGATGTGTTGTTTGTAAAGAAGACCTTGTGTCACGTGTTTGAATTTTATTGGATGATATACTTGTGTTTAATTGGATTTCACCTATATGCTCACAACTCGACAACCGATAATGAAATTCATGGTCATGTAAACCCACCAAAGTATGGAGATGAAACCCATACCCGATCAGGGAGCATAGGTCCTACCAGTCCTCACCCAATACTCACTTGGTCAGTGTTATACCCTTCGAAGAGAAGTACATGCAAATTTTCCAAGCTACGTTGGATCTTGGAGGTGGCCTTGGCAAAAAACAAGGGTTCATGGGATTTGAGCCAACGGGTGGAGATGAAAGCCACCATCATTGACCTCTACTAGTGGTTGGTGATGAAATCCAACTCACTAGCATTTAAGTGAAGCATGGTGTGTGTGGTTCTTTTTAAGCCTTAAAGAAAGTAAGCAATGAAGCACTCAATGATCATTCACTAAATGCATGCAAAAGGTATATTTTACTTTTAGAAAAGCTAGGTAAAAAGAAACCTACAAGATGCAAACCCTAAATGATAACCTACCCATTAGGTAGGCTACAAGCAAGCAAACCATAGAGATGCATTTCTACCTAGTTATTTTCCGGTTTTTCTTCTTATTTCAATTATAAAAAAGCAAAACCTATCTCCTACTTTTCAAGCAATCAAAAGAGGCAAGAAAAACCAAATTCCAGCAATTTTGAATAGTAGAAATGAAAACATAGGGTTTTGGTACTTACCTCAATGGCCTATAAGCCTATTATTTTTGGAATTTGGAGTAGAAAAGCTCCTATTTTTTGACCATCCTAGGGTGGGATGGTGGCTATTTTTATGGCCATCCTAGGGTGGGATGGTTGTGTGGCCATCCCAGGGTGGGACGATCAAAAGTCTAGAGGTCGTTTCAGGCCAGAACGACCAATTCCTACAATAGAAAAAAGGCAAAAACAAGGTTAAATATTTAACCAAATCAATAGGGATAGGGTCCCACCATGATCACCACTAAATTATGGGAAAAATGGTGCACCTAAGAATGCTAAAAAAGATGCATCTATATCTGGTATTAATCAAGCATTATAAAAGGAAACATTCAAGCAACCATGGAAGAACCAAATAAGTGCAAGAAAATGGTGTTTCTCTTTATTTCATTTGATGAATCAGAACCATGGTTACATAAATGTCCCCTTGAGGGCTCTTATATTGATACACTTGTTTACAAAAATGGGTGCCCAAGGATCAAATCCTTTCAATAGCTCGTGTGCACTTCCAATGTTCTTCCTCGTACCCACAATTGAGGTGGGTGAACCTATGATGTTGCCACTTTGTTCTTAATTGTTATGATCTTGTGCTCCTTCCTCATGCATTGTAAAACCTGCACCTACACACAAGGAAACCAGATTTGTTAAATAGCAAGTGCGTAGAATGTGAAACATGCAAAAGCAATACATGCAACTATAAGCTAGAAAGTGTAAATATGCAATGTACCTATCTAAAACAACTCCAAATGATCTGAAATTATAGATACATGTATAATAGATTATTTTGGGAAGATATAATCACAAATAGAATATAAATTGCATCCGAATCCATGGCGCATTCGCAGTGCACCTACAAAGCCTACAAAACCCAAAACAAGCAATTTTTGGACCAAAACATCTCCAAATTAAATGAAACTTGGAAAGTATACATAAAATGATATTTTAAGAGGACCCATGTGATCATATTTGCAAAATAAGTCACATATCCATGTGCATCTTCAGATGGTCCCCGAAAGCCTACAAAACCTTAAAAATACAATATCTCACTCAATATAACTCCAAATTGCATGAAATTTGGATAACATGTTCATAATATAACCTAGAATATGCCTAATTAAAAATAGTAGAAAAATTATGCATGAATATATCACCATCCCTTGCAGGGATGGTGGTGACTATCACAGAATGGGGACCATCCTGGGGTGGGACGACCACCAGTTCTGCTCCTAATTTGCCACCAATTCCTCTGTGAATTGGTCAAAACACCTCCTAATAGTGTTTTCATAAAATTTGGTGGTGAAATTCACTCATATGGTTTGGTTTTGAAAATAAATTGCACCTCTTGAATCACTCACAAACCTCCTTCGCTAGGTAGAGATTTTGAGGGAAAAAGGGCACAAAAGGGTGAGGGGAAATCTTGGCAGCACTTCATTGCTATGTCTCAAAACTCCTCTCTATATCTTGTGTGGAAAATGGATCCACTTTATAGCCAAAGGGGGCCTTTGGGAAAATGGGCATGCGAGGGCATGCAGGGCAAGAGGCGCCACTTGTCCAAAACTGGGCATGCATTGGAAGGGGAAGAGAATCTCCCATTTTGGCCTCCATCATGCAGCATGTCATAAGGATTATGCACCCTCAGGTCTGCATGCTTGAATAGGTGGGATAAATGGCAGTTTTTGGGTGCCATTTGTCCAAAATTTGACTTTTTGGAGTCAAAGCTTGTGGTCATCCCACCCAGGGATGGCCACTTGCCACCATCCCTAGGTGGGATGGCCATGAACTATGACCATCCCAGGGTGGGATGGTCATGCCTATGTGGCCCAAAACCTCCCAAAAGTGGGGTAGAGCCTTCCAAGAGTGGTTAGGACCACTTTGAAACCTCTGAGGGTTGCCCAAGGGGGCCATATGATGTCAATTAGCCAATGCTTTTGGTCGCCTAATCGGATTGACATGATTTTAGTGTCTACAAAAATCTACGAGATGGGGTGGCGATGGTACCAAAGGATGAATTGGATGATTGACCAACTATATCAAGGTTGGTTTTTGGTATATCATTCTTGGCATTTGCATAGCCAATTTATCAATCTAATTTTGCAAGAATTAAAATTTAGGATCCTCCAATGGTACTTGGAAGCCTTGGTTTGCTTGATGTGTGTATACAAGGGAGGTTTATTGGGTGATGAATTATGTTGATGAAATGAGTTATGATTTGTTTTTGGATTAATGTTAGTTGGGATTTTATTATGCTATATTTTCTACTAAAATTGGTTGTGAAATGATTGATGTGGATAAAGTGGGGGTTGATGATGTGGACTTGGGGGAATGATAGTGTGTTGATATGATGAAGTGGCATAAGTGTGGTGAAGAGGATCGATAGGTATGGTTATGGTGGATGGTTGTGACACCCAAGATTTATCTTGGGTAAAGAAGGTATTTTGGTTTGAGGTGGGATGATGGTTGAAATTTACCACTTATAATTGTTGTTGCAAAATAGGATGAACGCTTTGATTAGTGTTACCCACAAGAAATTATTGTAGACATTGCAATGATTATTGTATAGTAATTGCATATGTGGATTGCATGGTTGCATGAGGGGTAGAGGTTTGCACATGACGAGTGGCCACAAAATGGGTTGAGGTTAATGGAGGGTAAGTTGCAAAGGGGATCATAATTGAATGAGGAGTGATATGTTGCATGGGGTCAATGGATACTAATGATGTGGGTGGGATGGAAACTGTCACTTGCAAAGCAACATTGGTTTATGTTTTGAAGAGTAGATTAGAACACATGGTGGTATGGATGTATGGGATTGAGATGTATGGGCTAAATGATGATTAAAGGATTTGATTCAGGGGTATGGATGTGGTCTCAAAAAGATTGTTGGTGATGAGTTGGCTAATTTGGTTAGGTTGTGTATAGGTGGGTTACTACTAAAAGGTAGTAATAGATGAAGGTGGAATATTAAGAGACACAAAATATAGGAAGATCAAGTTTAAATAGCTTCTGAAGCATCAAAATCTATATAGGTAATGCAATAATTAAATGGTGTGAGTGGTTTGGTGTAAGGAGTCTCAGGAATGGAGGTATGGACAACCCTCTACATAATATCAATGTTCAAAGTGGATGTTGGATTAGAGGGTCCCACAAACAAGTTGAGATGCATAGTTTGTGATACATAGGCTTGGCGAGCCATAGAAGTTGTTGGGGGATGGGAGGTCTGAGTGAATTGCTCCATGGGTTAAGGTGGTTGGCTTACACATAATTGGTTCAAAGCTCTGGCTTGACTTCAGGTCAATACCATAAGCTAAGGGGACAAGGAGTGTGTAAGGTATGTGTGTGCGAAGATTTGAGATAAACTATGAACCAAGCAAACAATCACACCAACCAAACAAGAGTTTTCAATTTTTGCAATGTTTTATTTTGAATTTGATTTTTCTTTTCTTTTCTTTTTTGATATTTTTTAAAAGTTTTTTTTTAAGTTTTCAGTGTGTTTTATGTAACCCTAGGTCTAAAAACTATGCAACATAGGTGGTGGAATTAAACCAAAAGGTGTGTTCTAACCCACCCTTCTGATGAAGGATGAATCATGAACATTTGATAGAGCTTCCTATAAGTAGGGTTGGCAATGGGTGTAACCTAAGGAATACAAATTAACTCCTATATAAGGTTGCGCTATCTAAGTATTGCTACTTGCCCAATTGGGCTTTTTCTTCCCACTCAATCATGCTCGAACAATAAGGACAATTAAAATCGACTAATTATTTGGCCTTGTGGTTAAAGGTAATCTAACCTAATTATCACCCTGAGCTATCCTTAGGAGCAACTATCCCCTTGGTGATGAATTCCAAGTGACTATTGTACTAATTATGGATTATTCTAAGGATCTACTGATAGATGGATGATGAAATCCAACATGTTTAGGAGGTTTTCCTTGCACTTGTCATGAAATAGTGTAGAATGATGATTCATTTAGGTGTGTGTTAGGTTTTGTTTTTGTTTTCTAGGGTTTTGTAAAATAAATCACAAAATTAATCCTAAAATGCAAATATATTATGCAATTCAATTTTTGATATCTAAACACGATCAAAAATAGAAAAAGGTAAACAAAAAAAAAAATAGATAAAACCCTAATTTAAATGCAGTAAACAAACTTCCAACACATCCTAAATTTTTTTTGAATATTTTTTTTAATTAATGCACCCTAGAATGGATTTTTAGCTTTCAATGCCTAGAATGATACTACCTCCTAATTTGATGCAGAACTAGACAAAAAAAAGAAATAAAAATGAACATAAACAAAAAGATTTTTCTTTTTCAAAAGTAATTTTTTTTGAGTCAGGGTTTCAAGTTACTGACCTAACATCCTTTTGCTTCTATTAATTCTTCTGTTAATTCTATGAAGTGGAGTTCTAAAACCTACAAACATAAAATAGACACAGGTCAACAAATAATAGACAATAAGGCAAGCAAAATAGAATTATTTGGGGGTCCTATTGTGATCACCATTTTGTAAGCAGATAAAGAAGACACCAAGCAATGAAAAATAAGGACAAAAAATTTGTAAATAAAAGTAGATTTTATATTAAGATATAGTGGATCCTTGATCTCCTTTTACAATGAATTACCCCAAGTATGCAGGGGTATGATTACAACATTTGCTTGCTCTCAAAAATACAATGATCAAAAAGGGGAAAAAACTCTTTTTTCCTAATCAAATGAATGTGGTGTTGGTTGATCTTATTTACTATAATTAGTTGTTTGGATGGGCTTGAATATCCTTGTGGGCCATCCTAGCTTCAACAACTACTCAAGAACCTGTCACCTGCACACATATCTTACCAAAAGAGAGTTAATAACATATGAAGGACCTCTAATGTTTGAGTCCCTTTTAATGTAGATAAAATATATAAAACCATGAAATTGAAATACTTTTAGAATATGAAAATAAAGTGTAGAACGTAGAAAAAAATGAAATATAAAATCTTGTTGATTTGTTTGCTCCAATTTAGGTCTATTGATGGCTAAATCTGCTCTTATTCAAACATAGGGATGTGCTTGGGTATCTATTGATACAAATAATTTATAAACTGGTAGATATATTATAGGATATATCAAGAACTTACACTTAAAATTTTAGCTCAATTTTAATCCATATGAGTGAGATATGATCAAAACAAGGTTTTTTGTTTGAGTAGTCCTACACAAACATGGGTACATGATGGTATGAATTTTTACCTCTTCCTTAATGGGTATATATTATTCCAAATGAAATTAAAATTTGTGGATATATTCTAGGGTTTTTTAGGAACCTATTTACAAAATTTTAGCTTAATATGAGTTCAAATAAGTGAGATATGACCAAAACAAGTTAGGCAATTTGAGTAGGCTTGCGTAAAATATGGGCAGCGTGATTTCATGAGCATGATGGTATGATTTCCCCCATATCCATTCATAAATGTGATGGGGTTTTTATAAAATTTTGGAAGTCTAGATTAGGGAGAATATGTGGATTAGGTTTTGTGAATGGTTAGGGTTTGGCAAGTGGTGAGGAGATATGGATTAGGTTTTTTGAAGGGTTAGGGTTTGGCAAGTGGCTAGGATTTGGTGTCTACAAACTCTACTTATCACTCCATAAATTAACTTCAATAAAAATTAAACTTTATAAAACCCTAAATTAAATTCCTCACCAACCTTTGCATTTGAAATTCTTCACAATGTGCAAATTCTATAGCGACTATGTTCTCTTCGTCCAAGGATATCTAAATATGCTCTAAAGCATGTGTTCAAATTTATCCTGAATGAAACTTGTCACCATGAATTTTATTTATTTCCTATTGGTGTTGCCTTTGTAGTAGATGTTATGCAATCCATTGATTATTAAATTAGCTATAATGCTTAGCTCTTGATTAGTCTTTGACTTATAAACCACTAATAACTTGAATACTCTCACCTTTGGTAACTGCACTCTGCACTTGGTCACTTGCTTGGTAAAAAGTGAACATTTACTCTATATCCTATTCAAAACTTGGTTGCTCACTTAGTAACCACTCTGCACTTACTTTATATTTTTCTCAACACTTGACTACTTGCTTAGTAACCGCTCAGGGCTCATTCTATCTCTCACTCAAAATATTTTGTGTTTGAATGTCTTTGTTGAATAATAATGCCTAAAGCAATTGTCTCTTGGTATTCTAATGAAGCTCTTAACTTCACACTATCAAACTTGGCACCTTATGTTCCAACAAATTTCTCATTTATTGATTGCTATCCTTGATATTTGATGCTCTCTTTTGATGATAAAAATTGCACTGGTGTGGATAATCCAACATTAGACCAGATTTCAATGTGGATTTTCCAATTTTTTTTGCATTGTAATCCACCTTAGTGCTTGATGTAAGACTTTGGAAATATTTTGTAATGCTACTTTGCTTTCTCTAACTTACTAGTAGCTCTTCTATGTAGGTCGTATGGTGTTTATCTATTTTTGGTAGGTGTTTCTTCATTCAGTCAATACCTCCACATTTTCATATATAAGTTGCAACTATCTTCCTTATGCTCTAGCTTGAGCCAAAATCTTATAAGTTCTTTTTTATTTGGTTTTAGAATGAACAACACACCCTTGTAAACCAAATAAATTTTCTTTGGTTGATACGAATAACATCACCTTACAATGTTGGTGTCACAGATCTCAAGGTTCTATATTTTGAATCTTGGGTGTCTTCTAAGAGATTTCTTATTTTTTTTATAAGATATCTCTTTATTTAGAACCAAATATCTTCTACTATATATTCATACCTTTCTATATAAAAATTTCTTGTTGCTCTTTTATATTTGTTTTCTTGCTACCAATATCAAGGTTTGAGTGAGTTACAATATTTAATGTCAAGGTTTCTATTCAAAACCTAAAATAATCTCTTTATGTCAAGGTATATCTTCAAGACTTGAATCCTTTATGTCAAGGTCTATCTTCAAGATCTAAATCCTCTGTATCAAGGTCAATTTATGTATGACCTAAAACTTTAATATTTTACAACTTCAATTAATCTCTGCTTCATGAAAACTTACTTTAAGATAAATATATCAATCCTTGATATCCATATTATTTTTTGCTTTCTCTCACACTTAGAAGATAAAGTTCTCTATTTTTTTTTGGAAACTTCTCACACTTATAACAATCAATATCTTTTATAAATGTCTTAGGTCACACCCAAGATCAAAACCTCTAATGTCAAGGTGACATTGAATTTCCCTAATGCCTCAAACAAAATCAATAAGACTTGATTATTCTAAATTCTTCAACTTCCTTCTAAGTTGATAGAAATCAGTGTCAAGGAATATCTATCTCCTTGAAATATTTTTGATGTTAAGGGTTTGCTATGTCTTTGAAATGACCAAATTATCAAGTGGATACACATTTCAATATATATGAGTCCTTTTCTTCATTGGTTATAACCATGAAAAGACTCTATAGATGAGTCATGGTCTTCACTAGTTATTATTCAATTGTGGAAAGACTCTATAGTTGATTCATGGTCTTCAAAAGTTGTTTCTCCAACCGTGGACAGACTCTAGCCTTTATACTTACTATGACCTTACAATAGAGTCCAGATCTAACTCCCTTTAAAGTAGATAGACTCTAAATTAATTTTATCAAATTGGAAATTCAAGTTGTGCACAAAACTACTCACAGTAGCTCTAATTCCATTAATGGCTTTGTAATCCCTAATACTAATATAAAAATCACAAGATAAATTCCACAAGATCAAATATAATATAGCCACAATATAGTAAGATCAATATAATGATATAAGTAGAATAATATAAGAAAATTAATATGTAAATCAAGGCTTATAATATATCAAATATCATTCACTAATAAATAATAATATGAATGTAATAAACTAAATCATACATGTACAAAGCATGTAGCACAACTTACATATTAATTTCTCAAAATATATGTAATATTTATTACTCCTCTTTCAACACTTGATACAATACCTGATATAACACTTTATGGGATACTTGATAGGATGATTGATAGAATACTTGATATGATGCTCAAGATGATACTTGATATGCTTATTCCTTCTCTATGGAGTACTATTTATCCATAGTATAATGACTCTTTGGATATTTAACTATTCTTTTCCATATGTCAAGTCTCAATACTCTTGTCTTCTCTACTTAACATTTGCATACACACGACTCTATCTTGCATGCACACCTAGAAATGACTCTTAAATTTTCACACTCTAATATAAATATACTTGTGCAAACTTATATATAAGACACTTGTGCACATAGACTCACATTACATGTGCACACTCACTCACATGATATTTATGTATTTCCTCCACATACACACTTACATAACACTTGTGCATTTCTTGCACATTACAACATTACATAAAATATTACTCACACTCTAAACTAAGACTCAAACCTAATTTAATATTTATAAAATATACCATGAAGATACCATGGGGGTACATTAGCATCTACCAAATAATGTAATATACTCCAATAGTTGACGTACTTATTTTTTATTCCCAAGATTGCATGAGGTGTAAGGGAAGAGCATACATGGGGTAAGAGACCTCTTATGTGATATGCTTTAAAATGATATGATGTTTCCTGAAATTAGAAGGAATGAATCTCTTTTGATCTCCAATATCACCCTAGGGTACAAGGAGAGAGCATACAAGGTTCAAGTCCTTCACTTAATACGATGTATTATGATAGGTTCATTAGTCTACAAGAGATGAACCACTTTTGATCCTCAAGATCACCCTAAGGAGTGAGGAGATAGCACACGTGGGCTGAGTCTTCTATTTAGTGTGGATTGTGGAGATGCAAATGTAAAGGAAGGTTCTAGAAAGAAAATAGAAATTATTTGACCTCAAAAACTTCTTCCACCATTTTGATCCTTAAGATCTCTTTTCAACATGAGAGAAGAGCATACAGATGGAGAGATAACATTTGTTTAATTTTGTACAAACTTAAAGAAAGTACATTTGCAATCAAAACCAAAATCCCTAGATTAGATATGCTTCATGAAATCAAGCTTAAAATTGAACACAAGAGCACTTACCTGAGGTCCAAAGCTTTCTAGAAGTTGATAGGAACTGTTGCATAGGTTCTACATATGAAATTGACTTTGTGGTAGCAACTACCACACCTAGGAGGGTTCATGATGGAAATAATCCTACCCTATATGGTTAGGTATAGCGAGGGTTCTATATCCTTTATCTATTATGCTTGGTTTACTATCTTAGAGGGGTGGTTTGGTAAGGTTTCTTGCAAAATACAAAAAGCAAAAAAGTCAAAATTTGATTTTTGGATGAAAATAAAGTGATAAAAAGTTATTATTAACAAACATTAACAAAAGTAAAAGAAGTAATTTGAGAGTTTTTTAATCTAGAAAAATATCAAATCTACCTAGCACAACATCAAAATTTATAAATGAAAGCTTAAAAATAGACAATTGGAGAAAGTGATTTATTTTGGGGAATTTGCAAAACCTTTGGACACCCCAAAATTGGTTGATTTGGTCTAATAAGGTGCTTTAATTATAATGATAATAAGTTATTAGAGAGTAAGGAATATTAATCACCTACTACTATGTTTATCTATGTGAATTTAGGTACTTGACCATTTGGATCCTGATTTAGAGCTCAATAGGAACCACTTGTGTAGGAGCATTCTAGACTATGAACTGTCCACACAAGAGAAGTTTATATTGTGAATTGTTAGGGCCCAGATGGTTGGGACTGTAAATCATCTAGGGTAGGATGGTTGGGACTATGGTTAATTTATTTGGGACTAACCTAGATGGGCCCAAGTTTGGATAAGTTTTTTGATAGTTTTGGGATAGTTTTGATATAATTATATACTTAAAAATACAAATAGAAGATAAGAAGTATGAGAAATATTAATAAAAGCTAAATAGAACACACAAATAAATTCATTTAAGTAAATTATAATAAGAACAACAGTTTCTATAGTCCTACAAAATAAAAATTCCATGTGTGGTCAAAGGTTAGAAGGTTCCACCACGATTGCAAAATTATGGAATAGAAAACATGTCATTTTATTAATCATAAAAGATGTTGTAATACATTCGTTTACAATACCCCATAGTCTACAAGAAGGGTATCCAATATGGAATATCCATTTTACAAATGCAAATATAATTGGCACATAAAGTCTTCTAGACCACCTCAAAGTGTGGGTGGGTTTTTGTGCTTGATGACCACCCTTGGTTGAATGAGTCTCCAAAAGCCCTACATACAACCAAAATAATAGTTAGTAGCACCCCTTAGGTCCACCTAAGTTGGACCCAAGTTTATGAAAGGAGAAAACAATGACAAGTTGAATTAATGCATTAAACAACCTCAAAATGAGATCAAAACATCAAAATCTTACCTTGCTAATATTTGTCAACTTTCTATGGTTGTATATATTATTATGTCTGGTCTTGAATGGTCAACCATATGGAGTAGACAATTAGAACTATGAACCTCTTGGGGGTAAGCGGTTAGGACTATGAACCATCTAGGGGTAGGTTATTCACTTTATATTTCCTAGAATGTGTTGAAACTTGTAGGAGACATTCTATCGGCTATGAGGTGTCTCTGGTATGAGTTTGGAGTCTATTGGAGCTTCCACCTATGAGCAATTTTAAAAAATAGATGCATGCAAATGGAGGTCTATAATGTTATCCATGGTTGATATGCAAGCAAGTAGTATGCACACGAGGATTTTAACTAAATTTTGGCAGAGTTTTGGTATGTAATCTCACACTCTCATACAAATGAAGGAAATGGGGACCTATTTATAGAATTTTAGGAAGTTTTAGGGGTAGTGATGTGGAGATGATGTGGATACGACATGGCATCCAAGTGGCTTGGTTGAGGGGACTAAAATATGGGGTTTTCCACTTGGATGGCCAAAGAGGCATGTGTGAACCATACCTCATTAATATTCGTGGGTGGGGATAGTCCTCACCCCATTTACATGGTATGTATGCACCATGCCTCATTAATTACCTTGGGTGGAGAGATTCCTCACCCCACCCATATGCATTAAAGAGCATGGGGGTTGTGTGGGTGCATGGGGATATGGAGAGTAGGGGTAGGCTAGGCTAGGATGAGGTGGACCTAATATAGAGTCAAAGGGTAGACTAGGGGAATGTGCACATAGGATAGGGGGAGTGGGATAGTCACATGGTGACTATGGGATAGGTGTATGATGGGGCTTAGTGGTGAAAAGGAGCTAGAAGGGTTTTATTTGATGTTTTTTTTGTGGAAAACACCCCTTTTGAGGTACCACTTTTGGGTAAGACCTAAGAAGGCAAGGGTATCTATTTCACCAAAATACACCCAAGGCTCACACCTAGAATATATTCTTTGGTACACTCAAAGAGCATGACTAAAACAACAAAAAAATAAACAACAAAAAATACAAAAATAACAAAACAACACAAAAACAACAAAACAACACACAAAAAACAACGAAAACACAAAAAAAACAAAAAATACACAAAAATACACACACCAAAAAATTAAATGAAGGAAAAAATAAATTACATATATGGCCAAACCAATACAACAAGCATTTTAGCCAATATTCAATAGAGGAAACATAAGAAATATCTTTTTGAGTTGGGAACTAAAAAACCCTGACTGAACCAAAGAGAAGCTAAAACAAAGAAAAAAAACTGGGTATCTCTGGAATTGAAGCCATCCAAAGAAAGTATAGAAATAAGAGCATCCCTGATATGCAAAGCCCACCCTCTAGGAGGGTGTCCATAGAAAGTAAGATCAACTTAGTCCAATGCCCAATTAGCTAAAGCATCAATAATCCTATTTTGAGAGACTCCCTTTGAGTCCTCTAATATTCCAAGTGATGATCTTCATTAACAATAGGGCTAAATATGTTGGTAAGGGCATTAATATTACCTTTCTCTACAATATTTTCATCTTATTTTACCATATGATGTTGAGTCTTGTGGCTTACCTTTTGGTTAGTGTCCATATTCATTTTTTTGCATGTTTCTTGTGTTACCCCAAGTGAATCTAGGATAGCTTCTATACCTAAATATACGTATACAAAACCAAAGCATTATTGGAAGGTTCAACAAAGTCTATATTGGAGTTTAAATTGTCTAAGTTCTAAAATTTAGAAGATTTTTATTCTTGTCTATGTTTTCTCCCTTATTTCTTTGTTGAAAACCTTTGATTTCTTGGTTTATCTCTGAGTCCTTTCCTACAACTTTAAATTGTGTTTCAAATATTTTTTGGCTCCATTATGTTCTCTTCCTCACCTAGGAGGTTATTTTTGGACTATGTGAAGAAATAATTTCAAACATATTAGTTGACAACATCGCTTGATCCTTCATAAATAGATTTTTTTAAGTATTTTTATTTTTAGGCATTTGGAAAGCTGTTAAGTTTGTGTCCTCTTTATTTTGATATAGAATCTTATTTGGATAGACACTAGCCAAATAACTATATTCATGGTATATTCTACAATGTAAAGGAATGTTATCATAGTCCACCAAATACTCCCAAGTGTTCTCCCCAAATTGTAATGAGATCGTTTCTAGAAGGGGTTTGTCAAAATCCATTAAGACAAATTCAAGCGTAAATAATGTGTTCAAATTTGTGTGTATAGTCAACATTCCAAGGGAGTTTTCAATTGTAGAAAACACAACTAGATTTTATAATTTAATTGGGAGGCCAAAGAGTCTAACCCACACAGGTCCTATAGAAAGTATCTCTTTTTTAGCTTTAAATTTAATGTGCCATGGCTTCATGAAAAGCCCTACCATTCCAAATAACCAGAGATCCCCTTGAAATATTTTCTCTTTGTCTTCATCATTAGAAAAAATAATAAGAAAATAACCATTGGGATAAACATATATTTGTAATTCACCTTGTGTTTTATAGTATTTTGAAACCAACACTTTGAAAACATATAAGGTCAAACAAAAACCCAAGAAATGGTAAATCTCTCCTCTTCTCTCTAGATCTTCTATGTTGTATTTAATGTTGTTCATTTTTATATTAACAACTAAAGTTCCATCAGCTGCTCTTAGACATCCTGACTCAGTTTTTTGGGATCAATCTATTGGTAAATCAAATAGTAATTGTATTGAACTGTGAAGGATATATACAATGAACTGGCCAATATTAGCCAGTAATATAATATAATCAAATAGTAAAAAAAATATTTCCAGCCCCTAATTAGTCCTACCAACTTAGAAATAAACTAAAATAAAAATATCAAAATAAATTAAAATAAAATATCGAAATAAACTAAAATAAAAATATCCTGCACGTTAGTTTCTAGAAACAAACATGCAATAATAAATATAATTAAATAATGTAATAAAATATAGCCTATAGCCTAACATCCCTCCCTTATTAAATTATTTGAAGTACATAGAGAGTTGCAAAATAACTCAAATTTGACACGTGCAAGTGCCTTGGTAAAATTCTTACAACTTGTTCATCAGTGGGAATGTACTGGATCTGAATCTTGTGCTTTAGAAATCTGTCTTGAATGAAATGACATTGAGTGTCAATATGCTTTGTTCATTCATGGAACACTGGATTCTTGACTAGTTTCAACACACCTTGGTTATTGCACATCAAGTGTATAGGAATATTTTTTTGAAGAATCATACTTGAAAGAATGCAACATAACCATATTGCTTCACACACATCTCCTCGTGTTGCATGATATTCTACCTCTATAGATGAAAGTACAACAACTTGTTGCTTATTGATGTACCAAGAGATAGGTCTAAATCCAAGATTAAATATATATCCTGATGTTGATTTTTAGTCATCTATAGATCCAGCATAATCTAAGTCCATGTATCCTTCCAAGAAGAATTTTTTATTCTTCTTGTACTCCAGGTCATATTTAATTTTGCCATAGATATAGTATAAAAATCACTTCACTACCTTTTAATTTCTTGACCTTAGGTTCCTATATGAACCTTGAAAGATAGCTCATAGCAAAGATGATATCCGACCTAGTATTGGTTAGATATATGAGACTCTCAATCAATTACCGATAGAACTTTCCATCTACCTGGGGAGATTTATCATATCAAAATAGTTGTAACCCTATTTCCATTGGATTTACTTTGGGATTACAATATATCATGCAATATTTTTTAATGAGTGCCTTGGCATATTTCATTTGTGTTACCCTGATGTGATTCTTTTCTACACAACTTCTAAGTCAATACAATAATGTAGAAGTCTCAGATCTATCATTTCGAATGACTTCTTCAAGTCACCCTTCATTGCTTCTATCATCTCTTTTGAGCTACCAGAGATGATCAAATCATCAACATAGAGCACAAGTATCAATATTTTAAAACCAACTTTCTTGAAATAAATAGTGGCATTTGAGGGACTTCTCTTGAAACCATGTTGTAGGAGGTGACTATCAATTTTAATGTACCAAGCTCTTGGAGCTTGTTTTAAACCATACAAGGACTTTATCAATTTGCAAACCTTTTTTTCTTTTCCTTCAATAACATATCATTCAAGTTGAGTCATGTGCACTTCTTCTTTGAGATCACCATTCAATAAGGCACTCTTTACATCCATTTGATGAAGCTTCCATTAGAATTGATCTGTAATTGCACAAAGTACACAAATGGTTGTCATATTTGTCATTGGTGTGAATGTATCTTCATAATATATACCTTTTTTTAGCATAGTCCTTTGCAACAAGATAGATTTTATCATTTTCAATAGTTCCATTTACCTTATACTTGAATTTTGTAAACCCATTTGCATCCAATGAGTTTCTTTCCAGTAGGTGTATCGCTCCAAATTTTTCACACCCTTACCTTCAGGCTATAGGATCCGTGCCCGAAAGGGGGATGTGAAAAGGATGGCGCGGTACCTCGAACTGAGAGGCCTTGCGAAGGTCCCGCCTCTCAGGGGAGGTGTATTATGGTGATTTTTTGACGGATGGTGGGTTCACCAGGAAACTTTTGAATGGCAGTTTCCACGCCTAGGTTGGGAATGTGTTTGATGTGTTCAGTTTTAGCTTTAATCATCCAAGTCCTAGGTTTGGCCAAAATGCGTCTAAGCTATTCTATATGAAATGCAGATTTAAATGAAGACAAAAACAGATTTGGATAGAAAAATAGAAAGAACAAGATGGATTAAAGACCCATACCTGATCCGGATGTCTGATGAAGGTTCTAATTTTTGAAGCAGTCAGGATCGCCTCTGATTTAACAGAATCGTCTGCGATCTGACAAGATCATCTGAGATCTGACGAATTCGTCAGAGACCTGCAAACAGAGAAATAGGTGCAAAACATAGAAAATACAGCAATGCTAACATAGGGAAACAGTGTAAAATGACAATAACAATATCAAACTAAAAATTATAAATAGAAACATGAATGCATTATACTGATTTAATGACAATTATAACTTAATTATGCATTTGATCTAGATGGGTGAACTCCAAAATGTAGAATAGCAAGGAATAATGATAAAACTAACTAAATTCAAAATAAAATAGTGGATAAATGTAAGAAAACATGCAAACTCTGGGCACTGATTGCCCCCAATGCAGACTGCAGTCAAAATCGTCTGGATGCGACGAAATCATCTTGAATTATGATGGGATCGTCCGAGATTGAACGAGCTCATCTGCGACGATCTGAACTTGCTCCGGCTGAAAATCGATACGGTCCCTGCAAGAAAACTTCAAATAACAAATTGCAAATGATGCTCTAGGGTATTTTAATGCACGCAAATATCAAATCACAGGGAAATTCAGCCAGGGGGATGCTAAGGGGAGGGCCTAGGATTAAATAGGCTTAGGATAGAGGTTGGGAGGTTGGAGATCATCCCAATTTGGGAGATCTCCAATGGGGGAGGTCTCTAACGGTGCAGACACGCTTCTGCCCGGATTAGAGACGCCGTTGGAACAGAGTCCAACTATGCACAAATCAGTTTGGGACGAGATCGTCTGGACGTCCTACGCCAGACGAAATCGTCCGATCTGAGGCGATATCGTCTTATCGGAGACGATATCGTCAAACGGACAAAACAAACTCTAAAAATGGCGCAGGAAAGGAGGAAACGGGTTAAACGACGGTTTGGGAGCGGTTTTGGGGGTTGAAATTTGAATTTGAATATTTACTAGAGTAATTGTAATTATTAAGGTTTTATTGCGCCAATTTTAGGGTGCTACATTTTGCCCCCTCTTTAGCGAATTTTTCGAAGAAAATGCGTTAAAGATGAGTTCTTCTCGATCTACGAGAAAGCAAAAATTATTCCCATTTTTAGGCGACGATTCTTGGTCGAATCGTACGACAACTTACTATGGTGCCCCCTCCGTGTTTTTACCCAAATCGAACGTTTGAGGTAAAAACACGAAAAAGCAAAATTTTAAAATGTTTTTGATTGTGTTTTGAATAAAATTAAGAAAAATAGGGTAAAACCCTAATTCATTGTTACTGTTCATTTTTTTGGTTTTTAGAGCTCTGGAGACAAAAATGGTCGAGACAGTGCACAGATCGATAGAGGTCCGATGCGGGCTACGGGTAAGGGTCTAAACTTAGTTTAGAATGCTTTACTTTAGAATTTAATGCTTTTTAGATTAGATTTGCTTGATTTTTGAGCATCACGGCCATTTTTGGGCCGTCGACGTCGTCGAGACGAAATCGTCTCGATTTCGCCGAAATCGTCTCGATAACGCCGATTTCGTCCAAAGGCGAAATCGATGAAATGGGGACGATTTCGTCAAAAGGGGGACGATTTCGACTGGCAAAATCGAAGACGAATTTGCTCAAATTGGGGACGATATCGTCCAATTGTGGACGATATCATCAGTTATAAAATTGAACTTATTTTAACTTGCATTTTTAATTAATGATTTAGTAATGATTTTTATTGTTGATTTTGTTTATGTTGCAGAGAGGATTACTAAAGAGCAGAGAATGGAAATATGACGGGTTGAGGGATGACTTGGCCCGCCTGTCTCAGGCAGAGCGAGATCAGCTGGCACAGGTCGACTTGCAGCACGTGGCAGACATGCCACAAGTTTCTACAGACATGGGGCTATTGACAGCCCTAGCAGAGAGGTGGTATCCGGGTTCTTCCTATTTTTGGTTATCGATAGGGGAGATGACTCCCACACTAGAGGATGTATGGAGGATTTTGAGGATCCCCATACAAGGATGATTGATCACTCCCATGGCCAATCAGGGCCACGCGATGATGCGACTATGTGGCGATCCGAGCTTCACCCTGGAGAAGGGCGGAGTGAACATCGAGTCACTACGTCAGATGCCTGGGGCATCTAGACTCACACGAGTTTTGGCTAGGGTGGTAGGTGGACTTCTGCTGTGCCACCAGAGCGGATGCAGGGTACCATGGGTACTGGCAGATGTGGTCTATGACATGAGAGACCATGGATACAGATTTGCTTGGGGGAGCTTTGTACTCTGTCGGTTGTACAGGATCCTGCATGGGGTCATGTACAAGGGCGACCGATGTCTGGTTATGACATCGTTACTACAGGTTTGGTGCTGGGAGCACATTGCGGTGCAGAGGCCGATAGGGCTCCCACTGATAGGGATTGACGGGGAGAGGCCCCGAGTTTTCTACTGGTGGCTCCGAAGAGGGTCACAACGGTGGATAGATCTGCCGATGTCCCGGAGACTACTTGATGACCTCGTCTCCGACCGGGATCACCTGGAGGCCTTGGAGAGATCATCCAGGGTGGGCCGAGGATGGACAGGAGCTGGCTCACATCAGGCGAGTCTGTTGGCTGAGGATGGAGAGGGGAGAGGTGGAGCTCCACCGGTATGACCGAGTTTTGAGGCAGTTCGGTCTACAACAGGGGATTCCATCTCTGAGAGACTACGAGTTTTCTCGGACTGTCCGGGATAACACTACAGTTAGCGGGGCTCCAGATATGCAACGATTCTAGAGTCAGGACGCAGATGATGCCCCCATTCAGCCAGTGGATGGGGACGACGCTGGGGTAGCCGACGGCTACGATGCCTGGTACACAGGCATCCACCCTCCTCGGATGACGAGGGCTCAGGGTCCGATTCACGCAGTTGTGCATCGGATGGGGAGGCGACGCCAGGCGGCCATTGAGGCGGCCCAGGGTCACGGCGGGAGAGAGCAGAGGAGACCACAGGCGTAGCAGAGGCCACGACAGCGGGAGAGGAGGGAGGAGAGACCCCCTTCTCCATAGAGAGAGAGGCCACCATCGCCCGATAAGGGCAAGGGTGTTGACACTAGGGAGAGCAGCGAGATAGCGACTCTCCGAGCGGAGACAGTCCGTCTCCAGGCATAGGTGCAGACCCTATAGGAGGAGGCTGCACGACATCGAGAGGAGGCCACACAGCTCAGAGATGAGGTCGCACGCCTCAGAGCATGGAGCGGAGGGGCGAGCACTCGGGAGCTAGCATGGGCTATTGCCCAGATCACATTTTATCAGACACTATACCACCAGATGGTGCCAGAGGAGGAGAGATTACCACTGTCGGCTACCATCGTGGATCCGATCAGGATTGGGTCATCAAGGACTTCATCCCGATCCATGACTAGGACTCGCAGTACCACACATACTGCGATGGGGCCACCTCGTCCACCTCAGGGCGGGGGAGGAGATGAGGCTGAGAGCTCGAGGGGTTCTCGAGGCTAGCTACTACAGATTGCACTACATAGATTGATATATAGTATTTATTATTTTTGATAGAGGATTGAGTATGCCGAGGTACAGATTGTGGCATACCGATTCGGTTTTGATATGATGTATATTATGGTTGATACAGATATAGATGAGATATTTTTGATCATATGACTTGTGTCTTATGTATTTTTATGATGCTTTTAATGTTTTGATTGATTGATTTGATGATTCATATGATTATGTCATTTGGAAATATTATGGTTTGAATGGATGCTTTAAAATTTAAATGAAATAATCTGATGTAACAAATTGGTTGTTTGTGATGTGGTGATTTGATAAAAATAAAAAGACTTTTAACAATAATTTCAAAGGACATTGTCGCTATTATAGACCATTTCATGGAGTCGCCGCTCACTCGGTCGTCAAGCTAATCCCAGTATAGAAATATTGTTAAAAAGTAAAAGAGTGCTTAAGAGACTGTCTTAAGACTTTGGTGCAATGGTGCAAATGATGATGATGATGGTGATTTGTTTTCAGATTTTCATAAAAATAGTATGCATGAAATAATGTTAAAATGATTTTTGCTAGGCATAAATTCCTAAGTGTGATAAATTTTTTTGGATAATTCCCTAGGAATTATACCATCATTGCAAAATTTGAAGGTTGACATAATGACAATGAAATAGTGATAATGTGCATGCTTTTGAAAGCATAATTGTGTAACATAATGATTTAAGTCATATGTTTTTTATGATTTGATTTGAAATAAATGGAGAATAAAAATTGGTACAATGGTTTGCGCTAGGCATAGAATATGTAGGTATAGACTTATACCATCATCGCGAAAATCAAAGAAGAAAATAGATTGTTTTATTGCATGGTTGATTTTTACTTTTTGAAAATATGAAGATGAGGACTTGCGCTAGGCATAAAATTCCAATTTTGGTTTTGGAACTATACCATCGTCACGAAAGTCGACAATATATATATATATATATATATATATATATATATATATATATATATATATGTGTTTTGATTGTATGGTTTTGAAAGAAATTTTGATTTTTTCTATTATGTATGTAGTTGTCTTTGTACTTTAAAGAAGAAAATGAATTATTCCAGACAATTTGCAAAAAAAATATTTCAAAGTATCTTAAAGACAAAAGTTAGATTTATAAGGAATCCCATGTGCATATGTGAGTTCATTTCCAATCTTGATTTATCATAATGATACACAAAATCTCTCAAATACAAATGTGTGTGCAATTGCTATGTTCGTTTACCAGTTTTGAGCAAGATAATTTGATACAAGTGATTTGAATGAACCAAATAAGTGTTCATTAACCATGATGTAGATGCATATAACCATACTAGACTACTATGTAAGTCGGATTATCAAGAGCTAGCTAATCCATAAGTAGACATAGGTCTATACAAAAGAAGGTCGCTAATGTGACAGACATATCGCCATGCTAGGAGTTACCCAAGGCCAAGCAGGTTGGGCACAAACCACTTGTTATGGGGCTTACCTCACAGTTTTCGAATAATTGAGAATTCCAGGGATTCAAGCTCATCAACCCTTCTTTTCTTTTCAAAGGGTAGGGAAAGGGATTTTATTGCTTTTGCTTTTGCTTTCTTTTCGTTTCTTTTGTATTTTTGCTTGATAATGCTGTAATGATATAAAATAATATTTTTCTTTTTCTCTTTTTCTTGAACTTTGCTTTTTTTTTTTTCTATGCTAGGGATACTTGCTCGGATTAGCTGTAGAGCAAGGGATTTTTATTCTGGGTAGGGGTGAGCTTGTCCTTTTGCCAATTCTCAAAGATTCTAGACCATGTGCATGATAGGATAGCAGGGGAAACTTTTCGCTCAAGAAACCACTTCTACTATGTAGCATAGCATGGACATTACAAATATAATCATTTTATTGTGAAAGGATGTGCTTGGTTTAAGTAAATAACAAGATCAATTCTCTGTGCTCAAACTTTATTTAATTGAATTTTGTGAACTTTTGATATAAGAGAGATTAGTAATCATGCCAGATAAAATCAAGATATTTATTTTTGTGTTTGTGAAAGTGAGAGATTCCAAATAAATGCTAATTTATCCAAAATAATTTGAAATATATAACTGCAACATTTGTAAGAAGATATATATAAATACTTTTTGAGAAGTTTTGAGAATGTTGACTCTCTCTTTCTTCTTTATTTTGTTTTGGTTTCGAAAGAGTCAAGAATATCGTTGTTTTTATTTTTGTTTTTTTTTTGTTTATTGAAAGATTTAACAAGTGCCATAAATACAACAAATAGTTTTGAATATTTTGATGATTTTAAATGTTTTTGGTATTTTTGAATTTATAAATTGAAAGAAATACAAGATAGTGATTTTGAAATATTTTAAACAAATATATACAAGGATGAAATGACCAAATTTATACATAGTAACGTTTAAGATGCAAAATATTCATGGGTTCTTTAAGTTCTTTACCATCTAAGGTAGATAATTTGTATGCTCCCGATTCAAATTTAGCAGTGGTAATGTATGGTCCAAGCCAGTTGGGCTCAAATTTACCTTTAAGGTCCTTAGTTGCATTAGTATTTTTTTGATTTTCTTTTAAAACAAGGTCGCCGATCTCAAAGGATCGATGACGAACTTTTTTAGCATATGATCTTTTAAGCTTGTTTTGGTAGGCACGGAGATGTTCCAAAGCATTGATGCATTTTTCATCTAGGAGTTCCAGCTGACTGAGTCTTCCAGCTCGATATTCATCTCCTACTTCGGTATCTTGAAGTAGCAGAGCCAAAGAAGGAACTTCTAATTCAAAGGGAAAAATGGCTTCAGCACCATAAACCAAAACAAAAGGTGAAGTTCCAGTGGGGGTTCGAACACTAGTTCGATAGGCCCACAAGGTCGGATATAATTGAATGTGCCAGTCACGGCCAGCTTTATTGACCAATATTTTGAGAATTTTGATTAAGGTTTTGTTAGATGCTTCGCTTGACCATTACCCCGAGGATAATAGGGAGTGGACCAGCGATGTTGAATCTTATATTTTTGGCATAATTTTTTAACATCTTTATTTTTGAAACAAGTTCCATTGTCCGAGATGAGATTTGCAGGAATTCCGAACCTACAAATGATTTGATTAAAAATAAATTTAGAGACTTGTGTGCCAGTGCAGGAAGCTAAAGGCATAGCTTCAACCCACTTCGTGAAATACTCGATGGCGGTTATGATGAATTTGTGTCCATCAGATGACACAGGATTGATTTTGCCAATAATGTCTAAGCCCCATTTTGAAAAGGGCCAAGGAGATGAAATAGCCTGCAGCTCTTGTGCAGGCGCATGGACAAGGTCAGCATGCTTCTGGCACTTGTCGCAATGGCGCACATACTCATGTGCATCATTCTCCATGGTAGGCCAAAAGTATCCTATCCTAAGGAGCTTTTTAGCAATGACACTACCACCGAAGTGTCCTCCACAAGATCCATCGTGGGCTTCACTCAAGGCTGATTTGGATTCTTCTAAATTCAAACATCTTAATAGGATACCTTCAAAAGATCTCCTATACAAAGTATTGCCAATTATTACAAATCGACTTGCTCGTCTACGTAATAACCGACGTTGGTTTCTATTAGAATTGGCAGGGAAAGTCCCATTTTGAAGAAAATCAAATATATCTGTATACCAAGTTTCAGGAGTAGTTTCATTGATTAGAAACACATCCAAAGGTTCTAAGCATGACTTATTTGAAGCGGGTTCCTGGAGTCGACGAATAATGATAGTGGCATATTCGTCATCTAACTCCAAGGGCAGGAGAGATGCAGCTGCGGCCATAGCATCAGCTGCACGGTTGCTAGTTCGAGGAATGGCTTCCAAGGAAACTTGATCAAATAGAGACATTAATTGTAAAACATAGGCTTTATATGGGCACAATTTATCATCTCTGGTCTAATAAACTTCATTAATTTGGTTTATGACAAGTTGAGAATCACCAAAAACTAACAGATGTTTAATTTTTAGCGCCAAGGCAGCTCGTAATCCGAGGATTAGAGCTTCATATTCAGCAAGTATTGTTGGTGCAAGCAAATGTTAATTTGAAGGACAGAGGAATAAGATGTTTTTGCGGGGATATTAAAATAATACCCGCACCAGCCCCACTCATGCATCGGGCTCCATCAAAGTATAAGGACCATTGTTCAATATGGTCCGCCTCTAATTGAAGGCATTCATCAGGAAACTCAATGATGAGGGGATGGGTAGACTCTAAGGGTGCAGCAGCTAATTGATCTGCTATGATTTGACCCTTAACAGACTTTTGTCCTATGAACGTGAGGTCAAACTCGCTTAGAGCAAGAACCCACTTGGCTGTACGACCCGATAAATAAGGTCGACTCATGAGATACCTCAAGGGATCATATTTAGCAATGACATAAGTTTTCTGACTAAGCATATAATGGCATAATTTTTGCGTAGCGAAAATGACTGCTAGACATAGTTTTTCTAATGTTGTGTAGCGGGTTTCATAACTGATGAAGGTTCGGCTAATATAATAATTAGCACGTTCTCTCTTTTCATCATCAAGCTGAGCTAACATAGCTCCTAAGGCAGAATCTAAAGCTGAAATATACAGGAGAAATGGGCGATCAGGTCTAGGCGGTGAAAGCACAGGTGGGTTAAGGAGGTATTGTTTGAGAAGTTCAAAAGCTTCTTTACATTCGTCGTCCCAATTAAAAGGGACATCCTTCTTAAGGAGTTTAAGAAAGGGACCGGTTTTGTCCGCCAACTTATCGATGAAGCGATGGATAGCTTGAAGCTTACCTTGTAAACTTCGTAATTCAGATATATTGGTAGGTGCGGGCATATCAGTGATAGCCGCAATCTTAAGAGGGTCAATTTCGATACCACGTAAAGAAACTATAACCCCTAATAGTTTACCGGACTTAACTCCGAATATGCATTTGGCTGGATTTAATCGAATAAGATATTCTCTTAATCGATTAAAAACTTTTCTCAAATCATCTAAATGATTATCTTCATTAGTAGAGCGAGCTATAATATCATCTACATAATCATGTAGGATATCATGCATCATATCATGAAAGATATAAGTCATGGCTCGTTGATATGTTGCACCTGCGTTCTTTAAGCCAAATGGCATCACTTTCCAACAAAAGGTACCCCAGGGGGTAATAAAGGCTATTTTAGCCTGATCTTCAGGAGCTATCCTGATCTGATTATAACCGAAGAATCCATCCATTAAGGACATCATCCCACTCCCGATAGTAAAGTCAATGATTTGGTCCATGTTTGGAAGAGGAAAATCATCTTTAGGGCATGCAACGTTAATATCTCTAAAATCTGTGCAAACCCTAACTTTGGTAGCTTCTTTCTTGGTGACTGGAACTACATTTGAGATCCATTCAGCATAATCAATAGCTTGTATAAAAACAACATTCAAGAGTTTTTCTAACTCCCCTTTGACTAGCAGGGCCACTTTGGGATGCATTTTTCTAAGTTTTTGTTTAACAGGTTTAGCATCCGGATGGACTACTAGGTGATGCATGACTACAGAAGGGTCTAGACCTGGCATATCTTCATATGTCCAAGCGAAGACATCTTCATATTCTTTAAGGAATGCAATGTATTGCTCTTGTTTTTCTTGACTTAATTCTGACCCAATATTGATTATGTGAGGATTATCCTCAGTTCCAATATTAATTTTAATGACGTTTTCTACCTCCATGTGTAGATCTCTTTCAAAATTAGGTGGGGCGGGTGAAACGCCCAATTCTTGTAATTCTTGTAAGGTTAAGTTGGATAATTCATCTTGAGGATTAGTGGTCTCAAGTTGGGCTATAGTTGGTATAGAACCATCAAAATAAAATCCATTGTGTAAAATTTCTTCAACGGAGACATCGTGGAAGATATCTCCTTCCAACTCCTCATCGGAGTCAGCAATCATTTCAGGGTAAGCTATGGATAGCATATTACATGTAAATGGCTGATTTTTTGGACACAAATCATCATGCCTATCTAGATAATCTTGATAACATATGAGTTGATCATCATCTTCAAAAGGGAAGGGTTGACCCTTACTAGGAAATAGGCCCACACCACATCGGGCGGGCCATGGTTCTACCTCAATAGGTTCTTTCATGCCATTTTGGAAAGGTCCCAAGCCTTTCCCTTGATAGCCCATTTTAAGCATTATGGGTTTAGCTTTAATATATTCATTAGTAAAATAACATCGGGCATATCCCTCATGATGAGTTTTGATATTTCGGGGTATTCTTCCCCAGTCATATCCTTTATAAATGAAGGCACAACTCCCGACTTGGTAAGTACTTCCCATAGGTTGTGGGAGGCCCAAAGTACGAGGAGATGGCGGCAAGTTATTTAAAATAATTGAATCTTGTATAAAAGCATTCGTTTTTTCTGATATTAAGATTGTGGATAAATCTGGTAAAAGTTCATCAAAAAGAGCATAAGATGTAGAAGGATCATTCCCTATATCTTTAGATGTGGAAGGTATGATAGATGTTGATAATGTGGAGGTATTAATAGATGGGTCTATAGGTTTTGAAATTATAGGGATGGAACATGAAGAATTGGTTGTAGATTTAAGATCTTTTTGAGGTTCTAGTGTGATTTGTTTAGAAGATTGTTGAGTTAAATGTATAGGTGTAGTTGATGGGGTAGATGATGTTATGTGTGTGTGTTTCACACGTTTAGATGAAAAATAAGAACTAGGATGTGTGGATGACAGAGCGGGGCAAAATTGCACTCCAACAGGTTCTGCCAAAGCACACATATCAAAGGGTCTAGGGTCACCATGGATAGTGACCAACTGGTTTTTAAATTCAAATTTGACACATTGGTGTAAAGTTGATGGGACTGCCCGCATCGCATTGATCCAAGGATGACCCAAAAGTATATTGTACGATGCTGGGCAATGTACAATAAACACGGTTGTATCTAGGGTTCTAGGACCAACTTGCAATGGGATAGTAATGACTCCACACGTTTCTTGTGTCTCGTCATTGAAAGCTTTGATAATCATGTCAGTTTTCTTCATTTCATCACTTCTAAAGCCAAATCTTTGGTAGAAGTCAAAAGTGCAAATGTTTAGAGATGAACCATTATCAATCAAGACTCGTTTAATGGCTACATCTCCAATTAGAGCAGTAATATATAAGGGGTTATCCTTATGTAAACTATGTTGTGGGATATCTTTATCTCGAAAATCAATACAATCGACTTCTCTAGTGATGATAGTATTGGCCATGGCTTCAGGTTGAATGTTTTGAGGTACCATCATTTGGCTTAATGTAAGCATTAACTCATCCCTATGGGTAGGAGAAGATCTTAATAAATCCAAAAGGGAAATTATGGTTGTAGTATTAGATAATTGCTCATTAATATTGTAAGGAGGTTTAGGTTGAACATTAGGAGCATGATTCCCTTTATTAGGATTTTTCAAAACAAATGGAGCTGATCCATCATTCTGGTTTGGTTCTTGTTGAGAATTTTGAGCCTGTTGTCGGGTAACGACTCCGATGGTACCTACAATGTTATATTGAAGACGCTGAACTGGTCTCGGTTGAGCGTTTATGGCTTGTTCATTAGAGAGGAATTGATTAGAAGAGGGTCGAGTAGTAACTCTTCTAGGAAATGGTTCTTCTGGAACCATAGCATCTGTGATAGGTTGAATAGGATCTGATTCATTTTTAGAACTATTCGATTGGTTTGAAGTGATGTCTATTTCACTTTCAGTATCTGATTCTACATCACTAGGATCGGGAGTTTGAATATTATGTAGGGGCCTGGTCGTGACCAGGGATAAGGTTGTGTCAAATGTTTGAGGATCCTGAATAGGTAATTGTCCGCTAATAGTCCCTACATATCGGGTAGGAGGGGGAACATTATGATGTTCGATTTGATTGGCCACCTCTTTACCATGTCTTGGTAAAGGGTGTTGAAATATGTCTAATGATTGATTAGCATTTTGATTTTGATTTTGGGGAATGTTCTTTTGAGGATTATTAGGAGCATTTTGTTTAGGTTGGAAGGCTTGCACCTCCATTTCATTATTATCAATCAGATCTTGTATTTTATGTTTCAACCTTTTACAAGCATTGGTAGAGTGTCCAGGTCCTCTATGGAAATCACAGTGTAAGTCAGCTCTGTATCCGGGTATAGTTGGATCAGGTTCCCGGATAGTTGGTAATTGGATCAAACCTCTTTCGAGTAATTGAGGTAAAATAGTTGATAATGGTTGATTCAATCTAGTAAATTCTCGAGGAGGTTTATCAGGAGGTTTCAATATAAATTTTTTTGTTGTTTTCGTTGCATTGATATTAGCAACATTTCTGTTGTCAGTGACTCCGTCACCTATGACTTGTTTGTTTTTATATTGATTTCTGGAGGTTTTCTCATCATCCTTCTTCCTAAGTTGGCCTCTCCTAATGAGGGCATCTTCTACTCTTCGAGCTAAATCTATAGCTTGATCGAAGGTAGTTAAAGTAGCAGTTGATAGCTCATAAGATATTTGTTCTTGTAAATTATTAATAAAAATATCCAACATTTCCCTATAAGGTAGCACAAAGTGCAGTTTTCCTATCAACTGCCTCCATCTAGCTAAGAAATCAGCAAAACATTCATCCTTGTCTTGTTTTAAGTTGTATAAATCTTTAATGGTTACATGCCTCTCGATGTAGGCACTAAATTGATGGACAAAAGATTCAGCTATTTCTTCAAAGTTTCTCAAAGAATGAGTGGGTAGTTGATAGTACCACTCTAATGCCATTCCACCTAAACTTTTCGGGAACATTTTTAGTAATAGCAAGTCATCATGTGATATATCATGACATGCTATCCTAAACATGCGAAGATGCTCTATGGGATCTTCGGTTCCTTTATATATAGGCAGGATGGGCATGGGAAAGTGCTTAGGGTACGGTTGTGCTACAACTATGGGATCCAAAGGTTGACTACATATCTCTCGATAATTGTACGAGGGATGGTAGGGATCTATCTGGTCCATACGCGAAGCTAACTGTTTCACCATGGCTTCCAGATTACTGGTTTGCCCACCATATTGGTTCGGTAGGGCATTAGTATGGGACTTGTGAGCATATGATGGAGGGACATGAAGATTAGATGCTATGTTGCTATTGTGTAAATTGTTGGTAGGAAAGGTGTTATGAAGAAATTTTGAAGTTGTATTATGTTGTATTCCAGATTGTTGAAAATTGGTGTTTGGCTTCATTTTAGGTTTTTGTTTACTTGAAGCATATTGATCAATAGTTTGGCGAAGTAAAGCAGTGAAGGAAGTTTTCTTTTGTGTGGGAATGATTTTAGGCTCAATAACGAGGTTCCTTAGGAGGTTGGGTAACCTGTTGTTTTGGCATGTTTTGAATCATAGTGACCATATCTCTATTGGATGGTCCGACCTTATCACTTTCTTGATCAATGAAAGACAAGGGATTAGTGTGCACATCAAACATATGTTCCATGGCTGCTTGAGTGTCACTAATTTGCCCTTTATCAATACGAACTGCCATATTAAGAGCGCCAATGTTATTATTGAAAAATTTCTAGAAATGATCTAAGTTATCAAAAGCAATAGTTCCATCTGGAGCTATTCTAGGGGATGAGGATCCATCCTCTTTAACATTTTCTTCTTGTTCATTGTCTTCACCTAGGTCATCTTCTGGTTGATCTAGAGTTTCTCCTTCCGAAATTGGATCCTCAGGAAGGACATTTGGGTTTCTAGTTTTATCTTCTAACCAATCTTCTTCTTCTCCTTCAGTTTGTTTACCATTCCTAAGTTTAGGCATTGTGCTTAATTTAGATTTCAGCAAATATATATATATATATATATATATATATATATATATATATATATATATATATATATATATATGCAACAAGCTTAAGAGGTATATATTAATTATATACCTACTACAATATTTAAAATGAAATGTTTTGGTTTTTGTTATGTTTTTTAGTTTTTCTTGTTTTTGTAATAATATTGTAAAGATAACAAACAACACAATAAATGCAAGAAATAATACTGAAAGTAATGATCTAGTTTTCTATAAACAATTTATAAATATCATTAATGGGCTCAAGTTCTTCAGGAGTCATGAAGTGTTCTTCTTCAAATTGAAAATTTTCTTTCAAAAATTTAATGAAAAGGGCTATAGTGATATTATCTGTCTCAGATTCTGGTTGATAGAAGTAAAGCTCGTGGCAATACTCTCGATATAACATAGCTCGAGGAACTCTATTCCATATTTCCCTATCCGTAAGAACGACCTCTTGGTCTTCTACATGACCTAGGAACTGGTGTATAATGGCTACGTTCTCGAGGTATTCCTCGAAGGTGAACAATTCTGAAGACACAAGAGCTCTCCTATAAGCTAACCATCTATGGCAGGCTCTCTGAAGTTCATGATAAAAGACGAGTTGATGAGGATCCAGGATTCTATCTAGGACAAGCCTCTTGATTTGTTTAAGTTTTGTTGACCTAGATGAAATGACACCTAGTCTTCTATCAAGTTCGTCCCACAAAAGTTGATTTCTATCTATTTCAGACACACTAAGCACATAATTGATTTCTATGGCTGCTAATTGGTTTTCAACATTTATAGTAACTGCTAATATTTTCTTAGGAGCTACCATCTAAACATGATATGCAACTTATTAGTTTTAAATGATTTGAAATGCATCTATGTTTTTGGTTGTTTTATTTTTTGTTTTTTGTTTTCAAAAGGTTTTAAATGCATTCACGTCGGGTTCACCAAAATGTATCGCTCCAAATTTTTCACACCCTTACCTTCAGGCTATAGGATCCGTGCCCGGAAGGGGGATGTGAAAAGGATGGCATGGTACCTCGAACTGAGAGGCCTTGCGAAGGTCCCGCCTCTCGGGGGAGGTGTATTATGGTGATTTTTTGACGGATGGTGGGGTTCACCGAGGAAACTTTTGAATGGCAGTTTCCACGCCTAGGTTGGGAATGTGTTTGATGTGTTCAGTTTTAGCTTTAATCATCCAAGTCCTAGGTTTGGCCAAAATGCGTCTAAGCTATTCTATATGAAATGCAGATTTAAATGAAGACAGAAACAGATTTGGATAGAAAAATAGAAAGAACAAGATGGATTAAAGACCCATACCTGATCCGGATGTCTGATGAAGGTTCTAATTTTTGAAGCAGTCAGGATCGCCTCTGATTTAACAGAATCATCTGCGATCTGACAAGATCGTCTGAGATCTGACGAATTCATCAGACGAATTCGTCAGAGACCTACAAACAGAGAAATAGGTGCAAAACACAGAAAATACAGCAATGCTAACATAGGGAAACAGTGTAAAATGACAATAACAATATCAAACTAAAAATTATAAATAGAAACATGAATGCATTATACTGATTTAATGACAATTATAACTTAATTATGCATTTGATCTAGATGGGTGAACTCCAAAATGCAGAATAGCAAGGAATAATGATAAAACTAACTAAATTCAGAATAAAATAGTGGATAAATGTAAGAAAACACGCAAACTCTGGGCACTGATTGCCCCCAATGCAGACTACAGTCGAAATCGTCTGGATGCGACGAAATCGTCTTGAATTATGACGGGATCGTCCGAGATTGAACGAGCTCGTCTACGACGATCTGAACTTGCTCCGACTGAAAATCGATACGGTCCCTGCAAGAAAACTTCAAATAACAAATTGCAAATGATGCTCTAGGGTATTTTAATGCACGCAAATATCAAATCACAGGGAAATTCAGCCAGGGGGATGCTAAGGGGAGGGCCTAGGATTAAATAGGCTTAGGATAGAGGTTGGGAGGTTGGAGATCATCCCAATTTGGGAGATCTCCAATGGGGGAGGTCTCTAACGACGCAGACACGCTTCTACCCGGATTAGAGACGCCGTTGGAACAGAGTCCAACTATGCACAAATCAGTTTGGGACGAGATCGTCTGGACGTCCTACGCCAGACGAAATCGTCCGATCTGAGGCGATATCGTCTTATCGGAGACGATATCATCAAACGGACAAAACAAACTCTAAAAATGGCATGCGAGAAAGGAGGAAACGGGTTAAACGGCGGTTTGGGAGCGGTTTTGGGGGTTGAAATTTGAATTTGAATATTTACTAGAGTAATTGTAATTATTAAGGTTTTACTGTGCCAATTTTAGGGTGCTACAGTAGGAATATCACCTAGCTCCCATGTTTTGTTCTTCATAAGAGACATATGTTCTACATCCATAGTTGCCTTCCATTGAGGTACACTAAGTGCTTCTTGCACTAAATTGGGATCATGCTCCACCATTGAAGTCATTAAATATTTATCTTCCTCTTCACTCCTTTCTTATTCTTCTTCTTCTTCTTCATATTTTTTTCTTTCTCGGCATGACATACTTTCAGTACATAGTTGATTAGAATTGAGATTATGAGGTGCATCCAATTTTGCATCCCTCATTGTGCTAGTATACCATTTTGGAATTTTCTTCTATTTTGGAGGAGTCCTTGATTCAAGCTCTTCAAATTCTAGGTGTATAGTAAGAGATGTATCTTTGCTAGATTATGGTGTATCGAACTTAGGAGCTTCATCGAATACCACATCTTGGCTTATATGAATTTTCTTGGTTAAAGGATCAATCAGTTGATACCCCTTGGATTTTTCATCATAACAAAAAAATATGCATTGTAGAGTTTTCTCATCTAGCTTGCTCATTTTCTTATTTATAATGTGCATGAAGGATTTGCATTCAAATATTTTTAGATGAGAAATGAAGGACTTTCTTCCACTCTAGGTTTCTTCAGGTGTGAATACTTGAAGAACTTTTATTGATGCTCAATTCAAGAGGTACATGGATGTAGTGACAACTTCTACCTAGTACTATTGCCCAATATGTGCACTTATGAGAATACATCGAACCGTCTCCATGATGGAATGATTCCTCCTCTCAAAAACTTCATTTTTTTGAGGAGTATAGGTTATAGTATAGGCTAGAGTATATTTGGTGAGAAACCTTGAGAACTTGTTGGAGGTGAATTTCCCCATTGATCTAAATAAAGGGCCTTAATAGAAGATCATGATTCCTTCTCAATTTTTTTTAAAATTGCTAAAAATACAAGAAAGCATCTGAATTCAACTAGAGGAAGAAGACCCACATATTTCAGGAGTAATCATCAACAAAAAACTAAAAATACTTCTTTCCACCATAAATATTTGGCATGGGTTTGCACAAATCAATATGGATAACTCCAATGAGGCTTTGGCTTAGGAAGAGCTCAACTCAAATGGAACTTGGTGTTGCTTCCTTGCTAAGCAATCCAAGTATACAAGTAAATTATGTGAGAGGTTTTGCAGATTTAACACCATATCATGCTTACTCATCTGAAGCAAATAGCCTGAACTAAGATGCCCATACTATTTGTGCAATAAGGAGGTAACTTCTTTTGTGTTGGCAGACATGGCAACATGAGGTTATAAAGAGCATCTAAAATAAAAAATCCATGTTTTTAGGAAGCATTTTCTATGTATTTATCATGTTTGGTAATGAAGCAATGCTTCTATCCATCAAAAACTTTAAAGTTAACCACCATATTTTTGTTCAATATTTGGGGTATGGACAACCAATTATTGGCAAATCCTAGAAGATAAAGGACCTTCTCAATTTTACATTATTCATATAGGAGTGTTACTGAAATTTTTTTCTTTTCCTTGGAATTTATAGGTCTTATCATCGATAATTATCTGGTTTGCCTTCTTTATATTCAAATGAGTCAAACCACCATTTATCACTAGTCATGTGTTTTCTGGAACCAAAATTAATATACCAAACATGATTATTTTGTTTGAGATCAGTTTAAGTCATGAGCATCTTGTGTGATCTCTTAGAATATGAATCTGATTCTTCAATAGCAACATTACCTTTTTATTACCTATTTCTTGGTCATGGTTTGAATTTTCCCTTCTTCTTTTATGGTTGCTTATTTTTATCACCTTTGTTGGAAGAATTGAACCAAAATGTCTTGGTGTCATGATTATCCATCTCACAAATGTGGTAGTACCACTTTTTTTTTGAGTTGTCTTTTGTGAAGAGGATGTGGTGTTAGAACCCTTAGAGGAAGATCCCTTCTGAAAATATCCTTGTTTCTTAGCTCTAGATTTGTTTGAGAAAAATATTGTGTTGGATAGTCGGTCTCTTAGGTTTGTATTTTATTCTTATTGTATAAAATTAACCAACTCCTCAAAAGAGACTTATCAATTGGACACTTGAAGGGAAGTGATCAACATTCTAAAAGAATCTAGTAAATCTCTCAAAATAATGGAAGTTAAGAGCTTATCTTCCACTTTTTCTCCCATGGCATGCAATTTGGCTCTCAAATTAGCAAATCTGCAAAGAAAAGCCTCTACACTTTCTCCATTCTTCATGTTGAGAGTTTGAAATTGGGATTGAAGGGTAAGAATTTTTGCTTGATTATTTCTCTCATAAATGGTGGTTAATGCACCATGTACATCTTTTGCATTTTCCTTTTTACAAATATGTGGTTGAATCTCATGTGGTAAGAATATGATCATAAATGCTTTGGAATTTGCATCATCATAAGTTTATATCATCATATCCAATTGGTGGGTGGGTGACTCTACCAGTCATGATGTACCACAACTTTTCAACTTGTAGTATTATCATCATCTTTGTCTTCCATGGAGCAAAATTTTGACCTTTCAAGAGCTGTGAATCTGAAAGATAGGCCTTTGCAATGGGTATTGTGAAGGTTCCTTATAACACCAAATGGTCCCTCTTTCTTTATACCACTAGTTTGATAGACCTGATCTATCTGATATACCTAATTTTTTGATAATACCCATCCATACATGGAATAAGATGATCTCATCAATATACACAATTGTATGTGAGGGAGACTTTAATATACATGTAATAGATCTATTCATGGTACATAAGCAATACTAAAATGGATTCACTCTATATTTAATACCTACTTAAAAATAATTTTGCATACGTAGGGCAACAATACGTAGGAAAGAGCTTAATTTTAGGATTTACGTCGAGCGATAGTAGTGAATAGGGTAATAATGGAGTGAATATCAATATTGGCTTTCCTTATTTCTCTTTGATGATTTATAGGTAAAAATATCCCATACATCATTGTTGCAACTATATTAGGTGTTAGATACAATAGCCTAAGAATGCAACATCACCTATAAGCATGGGCTAGAGATACCATTTTTACTGAATGTTGCCTTGCATAATAAATTGCACAAAAAGAGGGTATAAATTTAGGATTTTTTACTGCCACAATATATATGTATATATCAATGCATAAAATCAAAATTGAAATGAATTCATACAATCATTATGCCCTTAAATTTATGATATTTTTTGAAGGTGTCGGATTCCACTAAAAATGCACCTTTTACAATGCCAATTCACATTTTATTTTTGCACTAGTTTTTTATTTGAGGTCTAGTTGTAAAAAAAATATATTCACTAACTTTACCCTTGTTTTGAATTTTATTTGCAAAATCCAAAAAAAACAATTATGTCCTCCCCTTTTTTCTATTATCTTTTATTTTGAGTTTTGATTTCAAATTTGTGATTTTGTTGCCCCCCCTTTGTTTTGGATTTTGAAGGTTCAAAACCAAATTTACATTAATTTAATATAAATTAATCAGTTATTTAATTAAATTATCTTTAACTAATTAATTAACGAATTAATTAGAAAAAATAATAATAATTAACTTAATTAAATAAAATAATGCAAAAAAAATGGTTCAAAAAGCGGTGCGACAAAGTCAATAATCAACCGCAACATCAAACAATATGTAAGCAATAGTCACTAGTGGATCCCAAACAACAATGAACAACATCACCAACTAGCACTACATTACAACCTCCAACTAGCAGTGGCCTCACATAGGGGCGACCTAACCACTGTAATGTGGTCAATAAGCCTTCTGCCCCTCTATGTATATAAGGCTTTAAATGAGCCTTCATTCAGTTGATGTGAGACTAAACTGCCCATGTAAGAGAATAGAACTTGATAAATTTTATCCTTCACCTGATGGACACAACCCTTGGTTTCCACATGGTTAGATTTTATTGTTTGGTTATCTGTGTGTTGTGATTAATTGATGGATATTTAATTAAACCTTAAGGAAGCACATTTTTTATTTTGATATCCTATCGATGTTCGCTTTGTAATCTCTCTGCAAATCTGATCTACTGCTATATAGATCTGTGGGCCTATGACTACAAATATTGGTTGAGGTTCAGCCCTTGAGGTAATGCATAAGGCCGCTACTATGGCTACAATCCAATGTTATGGTTTTATGTAATCATACCACTCAACGGTTATGATCGTCTACACTAGGACGTGTCTAGGTCAGCTTCAAGATATGCTCAAGGCCTATTGTGGCCTCTCCTCTAAACCTATGGAGGGGTTGGGAGGCTTTGATCATGTAGTAATTAGATACACAACCGACATTAGGGTCAATTGGGTCTAGTAAACGGTAAACAAGGGGGCTCGACCTCCTTTATTTATAACAAAATAGTTCAAATAGGGGAGCTTAGAAATATGATCAATAGGATTTATCTCTCTCTATTTTCTATGACCAACTATAGGCTTGCCAAGATGAGATCATAGTCATCTAGAAGGGGTAAGATTCCATATGAGAGCCATGACCAACTAAGCTCTGATACCACTATTGGTAAATCGAACAGTAATTGCATTGAATTATGAAGGATATATACAGTGAAATGGCCAAGATTTGCCAATAACATAATAGAATCAAAGAGTAAAAAAAATATTTCTAGCCCCTAATTAGTCCTATCAACATAGGAATTGACTAAAATAAAAATATCTTGCACGTTAGTTTCTATAAGAGAATATGCATTAATAAATCAAATTAAATAATGTAATAAATTATAGCCTATAGCCTATAGCCTAACACAATCTTAGGTATTCTTAGAGGTCTATGAGAAGCCTTAATGTTAGCATTATTTTGAGATTGTCCACTATGAAGGTCATACCTAAAATTTATTTTTGGGGTTGAATCCCTGAAATCCTTACCCTTGAAAAGGGTTTCCATAGTGGATTTGTTTTGGGGGTGTTCCTTAGCATCGATATTGCTTGAGTTTTGAACCATTTTTTATTTTCCTAAGGAGGCTTCTCTTATTTGATCTACAAATTGAAACTTGCTTTTGGGTCTCTTTAATCCATGTCTTAGACATCAAGGAAAGGTGTGATTTTCATTTTTTCCTTGGGCAACAAATTAGAATCAATTTTCAATCAAGTCCATTGCATGAAGATTTTTTGAATGATAGATTCCTAACCCATCACATATTTGATGTTTCTAAGGTTGCATATCAAATATTTAAATTAATTGGGACCTTTGTATAATTATTGATTATTGACCTTAGACAAATGTTAATTTGACCATTTTTGGGTGTCTACACTATGTTCCAAAGGAAAATAAGACATCTGGTTCATGAACATTTGATAAAGGCCCAAGCCTCTTTGAACCATCAAAATTTGCAATTTTAGTGGACCTTGTACAAGATATACAAGTCCAAATATCAAAAGAGAAAAAAAAGCTTTCAAGAATAAAGAATAATTTAAGAACATTCATAGAAGAGACGAAAGAACCAGGAAGAACCAAAAATAAAAGAATACTCTCATAGAGAAGTAGACAATACATTCCAAAATTTGCAAAATAAATAAGGTGCATGAAAATAAGATTATACTCGTGAACTACGGTGACAAATATTGTTGTGAAGATCATGTGAAAAGTACCCCCTTTTTAAAATGGCCATAAAATTCACAAAGACTTTGTGAAATGCACTAGCTTAACTAAACAAGAAGGCACATGCAAATATAAAATTTCATGTTATCAAGATTTGTAGAGCACAAACTAGAAGCATATTTAGAAGAAAGGCAAAAGAAAGAAAGGATGGAAAAACATAAGCCTTATCCTTCAAACAAGCAACAAAAAGAGATCTAGTTTACAATCTAATGCAACTTGAATATTTTCTAGCATACTTATATTGTGGAACCAAAAAAATATAAAAATTGCCAAAGAGTTGAAACTCAACAATAAGCCACTCATATCACAAAGAAGAAGAAAGCAAAGAAAAGACCTATGAAGGAGCAAGAAATATTTGAAGATACCCTCCAAACCAGGCATGGACAAAGATTTTTGATGCATCCTTAAGTGCTCAATTTCATTATCAACGATACTAGAAAAAAGGTGTTATTCTATAGAATAATGAAATATTAAGAATGTTCAAAGAGATGAATGAAATAAAAAGAATTAAGGAACAACCTTACCTAGAAACTATCAATAAAAGTATTTGGAGAAGATCAAGTGAAGGCATAAAGTGAACCCACCTTTGTGGTAGGCAAAGCAATCAACAAAAGAGAATGAAAATTTAAAATCAAGTTAGCAAGAATTTAAAATCAATGTTCACCAAATGAAATGTGTACCAAAAATCAAAGGTACCTCTTATTCAAACATAAGTTCATATGCTTGGAACATTTACTTGAGTGACTAGGTACAAAAAATAATTAAAGAGTGCAATTTGCATACAAACATGGACATGTAAATTCTAGAGGTACACAAAAGTTATCCCACATTGGTGGTAAATAAAGGATTGAAAGAAATAAAACTCCTTTTTTATTTATTAAAATTGTAGGATAAAAAAAGATTTATATTTTTGATAAAAAATGAAAATTACTGGAATATTATAGAGAATACTCCTTAAAGAAAGAAAAATTCCCTCTAGCTATTTTTCCCAACAAGACACTATTCTTAAAATTTGAGGCATCATTTGAATCATGAGTATAGACTTATATATACTTGTAAAAAAGCATTTATAAGGCAGATTCAGTAAAATAATAATATTCAAATTCTGTGAAAGATTACTATGGCTAGTGGAGCACTAAAATTCTTGCTTCCAAATTCCTAACTATTAAACAAAAATAACTATGTTTCCAAGAAAACCAAACTCAGAACACAACTTGAGTTTGAGGAAGTATGATAAGTAGTAGATAGGACATTATCCATCCTACTATAGAAGGAGAATATCAAATAAAATTTTACAAGGTAGATAGAAAGGTAAGATTAATTATTTTGTTTGGAGTAGCAGATGAAGTCCAAGCATACATTCAAGATTCAACCATGGTCAAATATGCATGGGAGAAGTTAAAAATAATCTTTGAAGCAAAGAATTAAAATCAAATTATATTCCTCTAGAGCCAACTCCATTGTTTGAAGATGAAAGGTGGAGAGAAACTTGAATCATTCATAAGGAGAATTGCAAAGTTATGAGATTATTATAAGCATTAGGAACTCAATTATTCTAGTTATTTTGATCACTTCCATCAAAGTACAATGTTTTTGTAACAATATTAAATATTATTGAAAAACACCAAGCTTTGAAAATATAGTTAACCTACTTAAAAACGTAGAATCCCCACATATAAAAGATGAAGAAGAACAATTACTACTTACAAGTAAAAGAGGGAAGTAGCCATTTAAAAGAGGTATGAGACCTCCAAAATGCTTACAAAAAAGAAATAATTTTTAAAGATATCAGAATGAGAGATAATTTTTAAAGTACTTTCCACACACAAAGGACATGTGAACATTGTGGCAAAAATAGACACATTGTGAAGATATGTTGGCATAATCCATTAAAAATGGATTACCTTCAAAATATACGAACCAATAGCAAGATAGGTCATCTTAAAAAAAGAAAAATTAAAATCGGATAAATGCACAACAAAATAATTTGGTCAAAGAAAATCAATATAAAGAAAAAGAAATAAAAGAAGAAGAATAATTTGTGTTTGTCACACAAGCAAAGCTAAGGTAGTATAATAATTTTTGATATGACTCCAAACATATGATAAGTAGATCAAATTGGATGCATTCATATAATCCAAATCATTATACAGGTAAATTTCCATTGGTTGATAAATTCAAGCCAAGGAACTAACAGTAGACAATACTGCCTAGATACAAAGGAAACCATTACAAGAATAAGCCATGGGATACCTCTAAGACCAAAAAAATCATTACATTCTAAACAAATACGGAAATTCAAATTTAGTTCCTTTACTACTCATTTTACCAAGTACAGAGATTTGTACTATGAATGGCCTATTGTGAAGAAAGCTTTGAAGAAACATGGGATAACTTGCAAACTAGATATTGTTATCTATTTTTACAACTTGAACAAGATATCCACACATTATTATCAAATCCTAGGATCTCATAATACTCTTATCAAGGAGTGTACCAAAATTACAAGAAATTAAGATACTAAATGATGAGATGCATTGTGATACCATCAAGATTGACAATATAATATGATATAGAGGGAGATTTATAAGACAATGACAATAATTTTGGATCCTAATGGTTCAAATAAAAATAATATAGAGCACTTGATATATTGCTACATTCTTGTTTAAGGGAAAACTATGGAAGCAATGGAATCATTCAAAGGGCTATAACAAGTATGTAGAATTACTAAAGATTATATTTAAAATATGCATCCCATTTATAATATCAAAGAACTTATGATAAAAGGAGAACTTGCAAGAAATCAAAGATTTGATCATAATGAGAGAAAAAAGATCAAAGAAAGGTAAAGTAGTAGAATAATCCTTAAACAATATTTGTTTCATCACGTGCAAGATAAAAATCGATAATGGTTAACGCTAGATGCATGGTAAAACAAATTTCACTTGAAAACATTAGAGGAAACACATAATTCATACATTGTATTCTATAAGTATTGAATGAGTGTTTTGTAATAATGTTTTTTGGAGTGCATGATCAGAATAACCTAACACTCCCAAGTATCAAAGTAGAAGTTCTATATTAAGGAAGGGGATTTTCTCTCCAAAATTCCAATGTTAGCCTAAACATTATTCTTTGGTCATAAACTAAAAATAGAGCTTATAGTATGATTTAATAAGGAGGGAAATATTAAATCATTGAAAACAATGAGGGTCGAAATATTAGGAATTATTACAATATAGACAATGTGAGAAGTCAAGTGGTATAACCACCCCTCACAAGGCATATGCATGTAGTATAGGACAAGGTAGTTGCAATTTTTTTTAAGGGTTTGTTATATCTAAAATGGGCATCCTATGTACTTAAATACCCTTCATTTCCATAATATAATCATTGAAGCATTGATTTCTAACAATAGGTCCTATATTATCAAACTTTAAGCAATATTGTCATCTATGAAACACAATCAACACAAAAAATCATAATTAATAGAGCAAAGAAAAAAGTTTTGTATAGGAAAAAGAATAAGAAAATTAAAAACCATATATGACCTTAAAATGAGAGAAAATGCCTTTGTTCAAATTGCAAAAGGTATTATTTCAGATAATATTAATAATATTGGAACTAAAAAAATAATGCAAATGAGAATAAAGCAAAAATATATACTATAACATGTAAAAGCAAGAAGCTAGAAAATACCACAAACTCAACATTAAATCCCTTTGATAAGTCTCAATCAATAAAACTTGTTCTTATCTTAAAGGCCTACATATTAGTAAATATACAAGCTCATATAATAAGTTTCTAATATTTGGTGGTTTAGATTTAAAAAACTAAAATTTTGACCATAGAAGTTTATTGAAAGTCATTTTCACTTGTAAAATTAAGATATTTGATGGAGAAGGAACATCATAATGGGATGACTATAAATCCAACACCATGTACAAATATGACAAGTTAATTACTATTTAGAATTTAATACAATAAGGATAGATAATATAATTGTATGTTAAAAGTTTACTTGCAACAATGATATGGTACTCTATGGCAAGGATCATGCTCTATAATTCCAAATAGAAAAAATATTATACAAGATCTAAGGATGACTTACACATGCCTAAAGCATCCCATATTCATTGTAAATGACTAATTAGATCAAGAAAATGCATAAAATTTAAAAAGGGACCCAAAAACCAAATCAAATTTAAATTCAATTCATTATTCAACTAGTATGGCAGTGTTTTTGATAAACTTGAAATATCTTAACTAGAAAATCAAGTTAGAAATTTGATTTACAAACCCTTACTGCATTAATTTATTCTAATTTGAAGTGCATTTATTTTTTATACTTATTTATTCATTTGTTTTCAAATACCATTTATGCATTTGGCTTTAAAATATTTGTTTCCAAGAAATTCTTCATGTTTGTCTTAATAAATTCTTATTATTGGGCTCAAAATCTTACCTTTCCACACATTTTTTTATGACTACTATGATTTTATCCCTAGATTATTTTATTGACTGATACCGATGTATTTTTATTCAAATTGTTGTAGTGTGATGTATGATTATGAATTATCTTCCTCCACTATTGTGATTTTTTTAAATACATTCATGAATAGAAAGTTATATGTTTATATGGTTTTCAAAACAATCACAAGTATGATATTCATTTATATAGCTTATTCCTTTAGTTCACTAAATTTCTTTACTTGATGAATATGTATTCCTTTTTATATATAATCCTTCATACTCATGTAGATTTCTAATTTATTATTTCTTTTTCAATTAGTTATATGGGATTGAAATAAGCCCCCATCTATATTACATCATCACCACATAGTGGTATTACAAGAAGGCTTGGATATTATGCATGTATTGTTTGGCAAGATTCAAACGTAGGTCTCCTCATTAAACATTGAGGAATCTAATCGTTTGAGCTAATGCAACTTCATTCTAATTTATTATTTCTTATAAATTTTGATGATTGACTATTTTGATAGTGTTATATGGCTAAAATATGAGAATTTCCTTGTAGACACCTTTATTAGGTGTGAAAAATTCATCCAAATGGAAAGGAAAAAATGTTAGAGGTCTACTTTTTTCAATTTGGCAAAACACATATAAATGTACATATTTATAGATATATTTATAAACATGAGAATATATATGAAAATATACATATGAGAAAACAACTTTATAATATAAAGCACATGCATAAAATGTGGTTTTACTCAATGGAATTTTCACCTCCCTTTGTTTATGGTGTTCACCTCATAGTCTTGATAAAGGAGTTTCAAATATTTTTTATTATATTTATTGTTCTTAGATTATATGCATTTATTTACTCCCTTTCATTATTATAAATGTGCATATGTATAGATGTATTTATAATTTTATATATAGAAGAACATATATGAAAAGATACATATGCAAAAATAACTTCATAATATAAAGTATATGCATAGAACATGGTTTGAATCAATGGAATTTGTACTTGCCTTTGTTTATAGTGTCCACCTTATAGTCTTGATAAAGGAGTTTCAAATTATTTTATTATATTTATTGTTCTTAGACTATATACATTTATTTTTTCTATTTCATGATTCAAAAACATAAAAAATTGTACCTTTGAGGTATTAAAATAATTGGTCTAAATTATATGGAATTGACCTACTTTGAATGTCCTAGAAATATTGGTTTAGACTAAACTTGGAGTAAGATAAAACCATTAATCTTGATGAATAGATAATTTTATAAGGTTAATGGTATTTGGAATCATTTTTTTCCTATATTAAGAAGTTGAATTTGAACACTTTAACACAATTATAAAATGTAAATATTCTAATCTAAGTTATTATATTTTTAGAGTAAGTTTTTGTTGGAATATATTACATTATTTGGTACATGCTAATGTACCACCTTGGGTACATATTTATATTAGGAAAGAGATTCCTAGATTAGAGTGTGAGTATTTACTCTATGCAATGTAATAAATGCACAAGTGTGCAAAGTATTTTGGTAATGTAAATGTGCATAATAGTCCATGTGCACATGAGTCCATAGAATAGGAAGATGAAGAGTTACTGGAAGAGTGAAGGCCAAGAGTCCTCCATATGAAGAGTCACATTCCATTATATATGTGTCTATGTGGGTGTGAGAAAGATATAGAGTGTGATACATAGAGAGTGATAGATAGAGTGATATATACATTTGTAATGGAGAGTGAAGAAGTATGATGTATTTGAGGTCTTTATTCAATTGAGTTCCAATTTTTGTGAGCATTTGTTAGTGGCATTTATATGAGTTATTTCTGAAGTTATTTATGAGTTTTATATGCTTAGTAGTTTGCCATTATCATATATTTCATATTGTAACTTTATTTTAGATCTTGTGGTTACTTTATCTTAAGTATTTAGCTTCAAAAGCTAATAGTGGTATCAGAGCCACAACAAGGTTTTGTCTTGCATAGGTTTTTAAGTTGCAAAGGAGATTTCCACTAGTTAAGGAAAAACTAGTGAAGTTGAAGAAATTACCTCTAGAAAAGAAAACTAGAGAAGATAGTATTTCTCACTGTGTTGAAGGAAAACTAGTGAAAGTTGAAGATTTACCTATTCCAAGAACAAATTCGAAATAGAAGGAGATTTACAGGTCTTGAAGATAGACCTTGATATTGAGGAGATTAAGAGACCCTAGAAGGAGGTCCTATTGAAAATTTTGATAGAGAGAATAAGATTCTAGATTAATATTTGGCTAGAGTCTTTCCACAGGGTTGAAGGAAAACTCGTGAAGACTAGGACTCAACATAGATTTGTTTCCACTAGTTTTGAGAATAGCTAGTGAAGATTATTGATTTTAGAATTCTAGAACTTTGAATGTATTTGGTTACTATTGTCTAAGTTTTTTGTTGCAGAATATTAGTTCTTAATAAGTTGAGAAGCTTCCTACAATGGATAGAGAAGAATTTCACCTTCGATTGCTTGAAAGTCTATGTGCTTTCCTCATGTAGGGATTAATTCTTTGTTGCAAAAAAGTAGACATTGAAGATTAAGGAGGTCCAAGAAAGAAGGCCTCATTGAATATTGAGGAGAACCAAGAAGGAGGTCCTCATTGAATATTGAATATTGAAGATATTGAAGCTTGAAGAGACCCAAGAAAGAGGTCACATTGAAGAACTTCTAGATTTGGAAGATTGAAGATTGAAGATAAAGATAGAGAAGGACTACAAAAAGGTCCTATTGCAGAGTTGAGAAGCAATAGATTTTGGAGATCCAAGAAAGAGATCTCATTGTAGAATTTCCATAGTTGGAATATTGAAGAAACCAAGGTAAGGTTTCATTAAAGTCTTGATTAAGAGAGTTAAGTAGCTGCTGAATTAGAAGACCCAAGAGAAGAGGTCTCAAGAAGTTTTTGAAGAAGAAGAAGGCTAGAGAAAGCCTCATTGTAGAGTTGAAGTAGTGGCCATTGGAGGAGATTTGAAGAAAATTTCATGATAGAAGATTGCAAGCAGGAGAAGCTCCTGATAAGAGGAATTTGGGATAATTATCACCATCCGACAACAAGCCCAAAAGGAAGAAATATTTGGCAAGAAGTTTGCCAATTTTTTGAGAAGTTTTTTGAAGACCTCAAGACATTCAGATTATTGAGGAAGAGGATAGTGAAAGAGATCAAATTTGAAGTTATAATTTGATAAGAAGTTTGAATAAGGAAGAAGGATTGAAGAGGCCATATTTTTGAGAAATTTGAGGACAACCACTAAGTTTTTGAAGGCTGATTTGAAAAGAAGAAGCTTGCTGATTTTCAAGGAAGAAGTTGAAAGGTCATAGGACAACAAATTGAAGAAAGCCTAGAGCTACGATTTGGAGAATTTTTGGGAAGTTTTTGGACAGCCAATTGAAGGAAGGCTTGATAGTCATAGAAGGCAAAAAATTTGAAGATTCTTGGACATCAAAGAATCAGATTTTGTAAGCAGTGATTTGAGAGGTTTGAGCTGCAAATTTGGGCAGCATTAGAAAGAGAAAAGTGAGCTGCATTTTGAAGGAGTTTAGGGATAGATTTGGAAGAGATTTGGACAAAAAAGCATAAGAGGTTTTAGAAGAATTTGAACAAGGTTAATTACTGCAGATTTGGACAGCAAGAGGGCAGCATTTGTAGCTGTAAATTTTAGAAGTTGAAAGCATACATTTGAAGGAAAATAAGAAGGAAAAGTTACAACAAGAAAGCTGATTTTTGGGCAGCAACTAGAGCTGCAAGTTAATGATTCTAGAGCAGCAAAAGAAAGGGGATTATAGCTGACAAATTACATAAATTCAAGACAACAAGTTATCAAGAAGACAAGCCACAAAGGAGGCCATAAAAGGTGTGTAATATTGATGCTATAAAAAGTATTCTTTTACAAGTTTTAAAAGTGGTTATTATAAGTTTTTGAAAGCATCATTTTTAGAGCTATTAAAAGCTAGCAAAAGGAAGTTTGAGTAAAGTGTCTCAAAGCCAAGAAAAGAGACACCATTATTATTCTAAAATCTGCAAAATATAACAGCAAGAGTTAGAGTTAAAAAGTGCTAAAAAGGAGTGATAAGGAAAATATTATATGTTGTTTTTATATAACAAAAGTGCAGATTTATTCTAAGCTATATTGAGGCTGAATAGTGCTCAAAACTAAGGTAGATTTAAGGTGTCTAAAGACACCAAGAGGAGCATCAAATCTGTAGAAAATATTGGTGAAGAAAAGCCACCAAAAAGAGTGGTAAATCCACCAAGTAGAGCACCACCGAGTAGCACAGGTTGAGCACCATAGAAAAAGAGCAAAGGTGACATTGAAGCATAGGGGGAAAGCATTCAAACACTACCTAGAAGAACAACCATCAGATATAAGAGAGGAGCCACCACCTAAAGGAGAAGAGCCACCCATAGAGGAATGCCTAAGTGAAGAAGAGCCACCGTGGAGAGCCACCTGTAGAGGAGCACCTAAGTGGAGAAGAGCCACCTATAGAGGAGCACCTAAGTGGAGAAGAGCCACCATTTGGAAAGTTGAAGCATTATTTGCAAGTTCAGAAATGTAAACAACAAAAGAAGACAAGATTTTGGATATTGAAAAGGTATTAAGGAAGACCAAAGGTCTAGGTTTTTGCAACCACCAAGAAATGAAGTGAAGAGAAGGCATGCATAATATTCCTTGCAATGTTGCATTAGTCTATTGAGTACATTACATGCACAACCAAGTGTCAAGAGAAGGAAAAGAACATAGCCAAGGAAAATAGAACATCAAGAAGCATTGAAAATACATTCATAAGGTTGAAGAACATTATAACATTGCTTATGCCACTTGTCACAAGGAAGGAGGAGTGCTACAAGTCATTGAAGAGTTGCAGGTTACGTTAGAAAAAGGTAAGGAAGCATTTTGGTGACACTTGTCACTTGTATTTCAAGAAGACAAATGTTACAAAGGAAGATAAAATATTTTTGGAGCACCCATTTATTGCATGAGATAGAAATACATTGGCACAATCTCATTTACTACAACAAGGAGGACATACATTGAAGGTTGAAGCACCTTGACTAGATTGAAGCATAGTTGACCAGCCAAAGTGGAGTAAGAGCACCCATTTTCAAAGCAAGTCCAAATATAGCATCAAGGAGGGAGCACCTGAAATATTGAAGGTAATATATTATTTTTGGAATTGATTTTATGCTAAGTAGGAGTTATAAGGATTAAAGGATATTATTATCTAAGGTTAAGGTTGAAAGTATTTTATTGGAGAGATAAGATTTTTGAAGTATTATTTAAACCTTAGAAATCTGAATATTGCAATTTGAAAGCTTTTATAAAGTATTGAAGATTGATTTAAAGATTGAAGTATTTATTTTTGAAGTTTTGTAATATTAAACATTTGAGTTTACAAAACAAGTTAAAATATTTGCAATTTGATAAGTTTGGAGGAATAAGGTATCCTACATCAAATTAGGAATACAAAACTTGCAAATATTACTTTATAGAATTTCTAAATTTCTAGAGTTGGAGTTATAAGGAATCCAACATCAACATAGTTTTATGAAATTTAGAATTGGAGAATTATATTCTTGAATTTGGGAGATAAAAGGAATTTAACATAGAAGTTTTTGACAAAGGAAAATTGCATTGATAGTTTAGTCTCTAATTCAAAATTGGAAGAGACATAAGTTTGTAGACTTGAAAGATTGAAATTGCATTCAAATTATTGTTTGATAAGAGGAAAAATAAAGTAGTTATTTTTAAGAATAGAAGTTGGAAAAATTATATTGTTATATTCAATAATTAGGGAGATACAAGGAGTTCTACAAAACATAGAATTGAAAGAACTATATTAAAAACTAGGGAGATAAAAGGTTGTCAACAATTGGAAATTGTCCTTAGTCTATCATTCAAAACTAAGGAGAAATTAAGAATAGAATTTGAGATAGCATCAAATACTTATTTGATAAACTAAGCTAGGGAGTTATAAGGTAGTCTACACATGACAACAAATAAATTCTTTCTCTCAGAATCTCAATTGCTCAAAGGTCCTAATTACACCTCATGGAAAAACAAAGTGAGATCAATATTGATAGTAGAAAAACTTTGGGACATTGTTAAAGGAGCAAAAACTAAGCCTACTAAAGATGATAGGGAAATTCAAAAATATGAAGAAGATGAAGCAAAAGCTCTCATGATAATAACTTTTGCAATTACAGATGATATACAACCATACATCAGTTTAGCAGTAACTTCTACAAAAGCATGGAATACTTTAGCCAAGATATTTGAAGGAAAGAATAAAGCCACTATTCTGAATCTACAAACCCAATTGCATTCTCTAAAAGTCAATAGTGGTGAAAGCATAGAACTATTTTTAAGAAAAGTAGTAGATATAAAGGGAAGTTATTAACTCTAGGAGAGATAGTAGAAGATAAATTTCTTGTTCAAGTTATTTTGAGAGCACTTCCAGAAAGCTATAAGCATTTAGTCACATCTTTACAAATTTTAAGCAAAGATACATCATTTGATGAGTTAGTCAATATACTATAGGAATATGAAGTGGGGAATTCAGCTAAAGATGAAATGACTAACAATGCATTAGTCTCAAAAGATAATTCACAAAGAAATGTTGCTTCATTTTCAAGGAACAAATCAAAATGGAATGATAGATATTGTCAAGTTTGCAAAAAAAGAGGACATAGTACAAATTATTGTAGATTCAATCCAAGAAATCAGTATCAAGGGAATCAAACACATTCAGGAAGCCAATCAAATAGGTTATCTCAACCAAGACAATATCAGAACCAATATAGACCACATCAACAATAATTTCAGCATTAGTACAATCAACCTCAGCTACAATATAGAGAAGGAAATCAAAAGGGGCACTTAGCCCAAGAGATACAAGAAATTCAAGAACTAGAAGAAACTACAGAAGAACATGAAGCTAAAGCACTTTCAATAAATATAGTATTTTATGAAGATACTAATCATTTACTTGATCAGGATACAAACATGAAGCAGAATGAAGAAAGCAAAAAAGAAGAGCACAAGTTCTAGAAAAGAAGATGAAGATCATATTGAAGACTAAAGTCTTCAATAACCAAATAATGTAATACAAGGAGGTGTTGGAATATATTACATTATTTGGTACATGCTAATGTACCACCTTGGGTACATATTTAGATTAGGAAAGTATCCTAGATTAGAGTGAGAGTATTTACTTTATGCAATGTAATAAATGCACAAGTGTGCAAAGTATTTTGGTAATGTAAATGTGCATAATAGTCCATGTGCACATGAGTCCATAGAATAGGAATATGAAGAGTCACTAGAAGAGTGAAGGCCAAGAGTCCTCCATATGAAGAGTCACATTCCATTATATATGTGTCTATGTGGGTGTGAGAGAAATATAGAGTGTGATACATAGAGAGTTTTAGAGTGATATATACATTTTGTAATGGAGAGTGAAGAAGTATGATGTATTTGAGGTCTTTATTCAATTGAGTTCCAATTTTCATGAGCATTTGTTAGTGGCATTTATATGAGTTATTTCTGAAGTTATTTATGAGTTTTATATGCTTAGTAGTTTTCCATTATCATATATTTCATATTGCAACTTTATTTTAGATCTTGTGGTTACTTTATCTTAAGTATTTAGCTTCAAAAGCTAACAATTCTTAGAATTGTAAAAATTACAAGAATAGAGTTATATCCTTGGCCCTTAGCAAGTGCATTTTAGGTTTTTAAAGCTTATGAATACTAAGCATGTTGAAAAAAAATTATTTGTCTTGACATGTTGAAAATTTTTCATAAAATGCTCATGAGTATCAATCCCAAAATGCTTGGAAAAGGTAAATATTTAATGCTCTCACCAATAGGATTCAAGACTACTAGTAACAAGGAAGCATAAGAACCCTAACCAATGAAAAACTATTATTTTTCTAAAAACTAGCAAGAGTAGTTCGAAATCTAGTGATAATGAGAATTTGAATCAGTTTTTTAAATAATAATTTTCATCCAAGAAAAAATTATTTCCAAAAACTAGAAAAAGCATTCAGAAGGTATCCAAATATCCTAAAAAATAATAATACATGTGTAGAAATCAACCATTTTTTTTTAATATTTTTTTTATTGGTTGGAAGACAGGGTTTTGAAAGGGTCCCCAAACCTTTTACAAATAAAATAGAGCCTCAAAAATAGGATTATAGAAGAACCTTATAAAAACTACAAAGAGAGGAACAATCAATACATAGCTACAAGAGGAGGATCCTAAAAGCAAAAGAAGAAGGAATGTAACATAAGAGAGAAAGAGAGATTTTTCTAGGATCAGTAATGGTTGAAATTGGTTGTTGAGGCATTCAACAAGCCTCTATTTATTTAACTACTATCCCTGAGCATAGAACTAAATTCTCTCACATTTTTCTTGGAGCAACAATAACCAAGGATTTAAATCATTGTTCAATAAAGTTAAAAAACTAAGAATAGCATGACCATTAGGGCCCCTTACAATCTAGTAAGGAAAATTCATTTTTTCTTGGCTTATTGTTTCTTCCCTCCACCCAGGGTTGGGGGAAAAAGGGGTCTGAGGGAAGATGCAAAGGAAAAATCATATTGAAGGTTTTATTTTTTCCTTAAGGAAAGGATAGACTACGAACCATTGGTTATTTCTGCTTTAGTTCTTTTTTTCCTAATATCATGGTTTGAGGGTTTTCCCACATTTCTATCCTTTTCAACATTTGAACCTCCTTTTCTTTTGTTTTTTTAATAGGACCTGGGGTAACAACCCTTTTTTCTTCTTTTGATACATTAATCAAAGAACTTAAAACCTTGTTTCCTTTTCCCATAATGGATTTTTATTTAGAAGAAGATCCTAGATTTCCTTCTGAAGCCAAACCTTCTCTTCCTAAAACCTATAGATTGTCTGCCTTGGAGACTATATGATTTATTTCTAGGATATTTCTTTTAGCACCAGTTGATACTGAACTTGAAGTTAAACGTTCAAAATTATTTCCTTGGAGGGGGTTCAATAAGGGAAAACTATAGGAAGGTTCCAATAAACTTACTATAATCATTCTTTCCAAATATCTCCTTCCTCTATCAGGGGATATTCAAAATATGACAAATAGTCAGAGGATTCCTAGAGGATAGGAGGAGAATATCCTATTAGGACTTCAAAAATAGGGGGGCCCTTTGCTTCCTTTCAAGACCAAACTTTCTTAGAGGTTTTTTTCTTGGAGGGGCACAAGCTTGAAGAATGACCCAACTTCTTACATGTGAGACAAAAGGGGGGTTTGTTTTCATATTCAATATCATGAGTCCATGAACCTAAGTTAAAATGAGTTTAATGGAACTGAGGAGGTCTACTTGAAGGTCAATGTTGATGCATATTCTAGAAAATATTATTCTATATTTTTTCCTCGTGGTTGCATCAATCATGACAAGATCTCCCATTGCTCTCATAATGTATTTTAAGATATCTTCATGTCAATAATGGAAGGGGAGGCTAGAGAGCCTAATCCAAAGAGGTATTGTATTAATCCTTTGAAAGTTCAAATTAAAATATATCCTCAATTTTTAAATAAAGAGGTCCCTCCTTCTAAAGAACTAGGGGCTACCTTTGAGAATGCACTTCATGTCTTCTTCATTATTAAGCTTTATGAGAAAGAAGCCTTTTGGAAGTTCCACAATTTCCATGTGGCCTTGCAAAAACCACTTGGAGCAAGCCCGCCTCTTAATAGAATCAATATTTGAATAGGCACCCAATAATTTTCCTACCAAATTAAAAGCCCCCTTCTCCATGGTAAGCTTTAGAAGGTTAGAGGGAATGCACAATCTACTTTGCTCAGGGTAGGGGTCAAAAATACCGTTGAGAGAGACCTTCCTAGAATTGTTTAGAATGATCGAAGTGCATTATTTTACATACAGGTTGAAGGGGAAATGGAGGCCTTGCAGACCCAAGAATGTGTCCACATCTCCAAAGTGGTTTAGTAGATCATCACAGACCCTAGAATCCACTTGTGTCCCATACAAATAATCGCTCACCAAATTATTGCTCTCTGTAATTTCAAAACTCAATATTTTTTAATAATTGTTTCCATCTAAGAAATTAAGTATGGGATGAATATCAAGCTAGGAGATAGCCTAAGAGATAATATAATAAACTAGAAAGGAATCCTTGTCAAAGAATCATATTTGAGGAGTTTGGGATATTGAAGGAGACTAAGATATGTTTCTAAAATGTTAGGATGATACAATTAGGATGTTTTTTTACCATAGATATATAAATAAAGAAAGAAGTACCCCTCACTTATAGTAGGAAATTGAATAGCATTAGATTACTATAGTAATTTTAAAGATAAATGATGAAGGAACATAATGCAACTAAATATTTTTAGAATAACTAATAAACACTAGCATAAGCTTTCAGTAAAATATTATGTGCTCACAAGTTTTCTAACAATATTTATATGAACAAAAACACCATATTTTAACACTTACCTATAAAATTCCCCATCAAAAATGGTCAAATGAAAAATAAATAGTGTAATGGATGAATATAGTATAAGTTTGTGTTTTCCAAATAAAAAAGCAGAATATAATTAACTTATATGTAGTGAAATTAATAATAGCAATTATAATAGATCAAAATAATAATGATAGTTCATCATTTTCTCAAAAAATGCATATTGTAAACTAATATCAATGACAATAATTGTGTATTATTTCTGACTAAACATCATGAACATAAACATCTCAGTGATATTTTATTACTTTCTCCAAAAAACATACATTATAAACTAATCTCATTGACAATAATTGTGTATAATTTCTCACTAAACAACATGAACATCTATAACTATAGGTATCAATGGATCCTTAATCCTAATTTGGGATTGAATATATACAACAATAATGGGAAGCAATTGCGACTACCTAGAAACTACATATCTTTATTGTACCTACATACATGAAGGTTTGAAATTATCCTACATTATCTACATTATTATAATATAAGAGTGTTGCAATGATGCAATGAACCTATGTTATGTATTTCAATACATACACACAAAAAAATCCAATGGACAACTCATGTGTGTGTGTACAAATACATGATGGACACCTCACTAGGGCAACACCTGAGCCAACATCACATTATCTTAATTATATATATCTACCTCCTCCTGTAGATTGGTTAGTACCCTTACCATATGCCTCACTAGAACATTAGTATTGATATGTTGTGCCTCAGAAATAGATGGTCATGAATATTGTATAAGAAAGTCAAATAATCTCCTAATAAGACTCCTTATACTTCTCCATGATATTGTCATAATTACTATATTTAACCCATTACTTATCAACCTCATCTAATTACAACTATAATTCCTCTCACTACTAAATTATGTAGTACTTAAATTCACCTCAATCATATTTTTAGACTTTATATTAGAAAATTACTAATATTTATCTTATATTTGTTGATTCTTCTCCTAGATATATACTAGTGGCATACCATATCTAACTCCTTGTGTTGAGTTGTCATTGTTATGATTTTTTTTCTCAAAATATGTAAGTTCTCTAAAAAACCAAGATTTTTGTATCTTAAATTTGACTAGCTAATTCATTTGTTTAAAAAGAATATTATTATGTTCAAATGCTAACCTTAAAAATATGCATGCAATGGAAAACATAGTTTAATTACCTAAATGACATGTCAAGTTGCTCTATCATTGCATTGCTCTTTATTTTTAGGTGGAAGTTGAACATCATCAAATTGATCAAGTATTAGATATATTATAGGAAACTTTAGTAGAGAACCACTATACCTAGTGGAACTCAAACCCATCCATCTTTTACAAGAATTAATATCAATGAGATATTCAATTTTCTTATATTGCTATTCTCCTTGGAATAAGTTATACAAATTATTAGTCTCAAATATTTGTTGCATCACCCATTAGCACTATGTTATAATGGGACTTGTTAAAAAATCCTCTTATATGTAAATGATTATTTATCTAACATAAGTAAAGAACCCAACTATCCTTACCTCCTTTATAACTCTTGACACATTTTGACTTACTAGCATAGGCAAGTACACTCTTTGTCTATAATATTATAAAACTATTTGGATGCTACCATCCTTTATAGTTTGAGGTTAGTCCTTTAGTAATGGGACATCTTCCTACTCTAGAAATAACCTTCCATTTGGGCTCCTCTATCTTCCAAGGCTTATTTCTAATATTTTGCCTCTTTGTGAATATTCCAAGGCTTAACTATAAGAGTTATTGTAAGCAAAATTGGTCCTCTCGTATACTTGCTATTTGTGGATGTGATCTTAGCCCTTTCTCTATAGCTTTGATTTTTCCGAACTCCATGACCTAGGTATCTTCCAAATCAATAGGTATAATGTTATGACATGCCTTCCTAATACTATTTTTTTTGTATAACTCTACTACCATGCTAACTCTTTCTCTTGGTTATTTGATCCCCAACTACTTATTGATAATCCCTCTTCATCTATAGGTCCTTAGCTTCTTTTGAAAGTAGGTAACAAGAAATAAATGTTACCAAAAGTTGCTATTGCTACAAAGGTTACTTTGGGTTGCTCATCTTCCTCATCATCATTTGAACCATTCCTTATATAATGAGGATTCATGGAATCATGGATTTATATCACAAGTTGCTTATTTAATTCAAACTAGTAAAATGTTATTGATATTGTTTGATTGGGGCTACACTAGTCTACCATAAGACTAATGGTATACTATTTAGAACTATAAGTAGCTTTATCAAATTTGCTATTAGTGTATTCTAACTTCTTTCTCCAAGTGCAATGGTACAAAATACCACATTGAAATAAGATAATTCAATTGATATCCATAAATGATCAAAGTAGTATAATGTGATTCAATGATAAGAGTTGTTAAATGCATTATATAAATAAAAAAGTATCACAAAGTATGTTAAAATAAAATAAAGAAACTAGGGTAAACTACACTAAAGTAGAATAACTATATTACACTAATTTATATCCTTGAGGTTTGGAACCAAAAATGGGTAATTATAACATGTTAAAGCTTATGATGAAGAGAACAGATATCCCTCAGAGTAAATGAGAGAAATAGTGAATATCTCATGTGAATTCTTATTAAATCTAATTTGTAATTGGATGAAAGGTAGAAATATGGTTGTCATCATCACCAACTAGCTTAAAATGGGTAAAAATCTAATGATGCTACCAATAGAGTGTTTGATACTAAGAGGTTCTAGTTGGATAATCCTAGGGAGACATAGAGTTTGACCCCTAAAGACTCACCTAGCATCCATGACCATGGAACTAATACAAGAAGATGAAAAACTAGAAAGTTGATCATTTTTGTAACTCTTGGGTATGTTGAAGGGCCCCGAACCTAATTTTATAATTGGTTAAGAATTAATATCGACTCTCATATGTCTACAATAATATACATATATACCATTGGTGTATTGGAGAGTTATAGCTTAAAATTAATAATTGTCACTCTTAATTACAAAGATACGTTAGAAAAAGGTCCGAGGTGTAGACCAATTGGTTCATCCAAACCCCATAAGGGGGCGGAGGTCCAAGGTTCAAATATCGGGCCTCGCCGGACTGAACACTTGTCCCTTTTCTGGTGATTTTAGCGACGTAAAAGGTTTAAAATGATTGTGGCATGGTGGTTATAGGGGCGGACTGCACGAAGATATGTGTGGCGGCTTCCGGGGTGGACAACACAGAATATTGTGGTGGCCATAAAATCTGGACAACCTGCCCGGATTTTTGGCGGCTACCGATTCCACCATGTAAATTAAAAAGAAAAAGAAAAAAGATACGTTAGAAAATTAAGGTTATTAGGAAAGTGGTAGTGGATCTCTCCTATAATAATTGATTCTAAATATTGATAGCTTTTTGAAGATATAAATCTAAGCATATTTGATCAAGACAGTTAAAAATGATAAATTATACTCTTATGTCTCTATAGGAGGAATAGTACATTCCTAAAACCTAGTATTAAATAAGTACCTGAATATAATATATTTTTTAGTATCCACCTTATGTAGAGAGTAAATATGACACAACCTATCCTCTTAAGAAATATGGTGGCTTATTTCCACTTGTAACTAATATGATCAAACTTTAAACTAACCAAGAGGAAGCCTTAGGTCAATGTTCAATGTTAATGGATATAAGTATTACAAGTAATGATGCAACCCTCCATCCTGATGAAATATTCAACTTAGTAGGTTGAATTAGGACTATGAGGTTAATATGGGGTAACATAAGTGATTTGAATATTATCATAAATATAATATTTAACACGATTAGTCATATTTTTATCATAAAGAAGACAAAGAAAATTATTTAACTAGCATTTTAAAGGAGAATAAATTTATAAATATGCCAACCATACAAAGAAGTGAATCCAAATATCTTTAAAGTCCCTAAAGAGTATAAGCAAAAAGAACTATGTCATTTGCATAAAACAGTATAGTTATCAAGACATGACATGCAGGGCAACCATAATTAACATTTTAATGAATAAATATTTCAAGTTCATCAATATAGATGTCTGTCAGGAACTAAGTTCCTAATAATTGGATTTTAATGGAGAATGCAAATAAATGATGTCAATCAAAATATGGATGTAAATCGCTTTTAAATATCTATTTTTCAGAAGGAGGTTTCCCTACCCAATGCTCCAAAGGAGATGTAATTAAAATATATATTCTTTGATGCCCTTAAGACACCTTCTATGAATGTGTATATAAATCTATCTAATAGACATGATATGAAGGGATGTGATGGTCCATAAATAATAGTAATTATATATAATATAATGTTAGGATTAGGATCCTAACAAGCCACCCCTCTTAAAAAGAGCTTTGTCCTCAAAGCTCAAAGTGAGGAGCTTTGTTCCATGTTTTCCAAGTAGTATTTGTGCATGTTCTTGCACTTTTTTAATGTCATATTTCGTAAGCAAGGATAATTTGAAGGTGGAAGTGTTGGCGGGGGATAGGTAGGAAGAATAGGAGGATTAGAAGGATGACAGGGGGTAACCCTTTTTGTGCTCTCTTGGTGGCTTCGATAGAAAATAAGTGGGCAACCATTTCCTTACCTCCTTTGCAAATAATTTTCTCCATTCGATGGGAGCTTACTAGTGGAGAAGGGCCTGATTTTAATCCTTTAAGAGTATATGTTTGATTCTTTATTGTGAATTTCATCCATAAATATTCAAAATCCCATTGAATAGTGTCGAGTGTTTGTAACCATTGTACTCCTAGGACGATATTGCATCCTCCTAAGGGAATTGCATACATGTCATGTTTCATGGTGTAATCACCCAAGGTGAGCTTAATATTATGGAATTTCCCTTTACAAGTGATTCTTCCCCCATTACCAATCATGAATTCAAAATTATTGCAAGGATGGATAAAGCAGTCAGTTTGTTTTACCATACGTGGGTCGATAAAATTATGTGTACTTCTAGAGTCAATAAGCACAATAAGGTTTTGTTGTTTAAAGGAGTCAAGGACTTTCATAGTTTGGGGAGAAGAATTTTTGGTGAGGGCATTGAAGGAAATTTCTAGTGGACCTTGAGGGCTATCATCAGGTATATCCTCCACTAGTTCGACCTTGATCTCCTCTTCATCGGTTGTTGATTGACAAGGAATAGCTACATCCAAAATATATAATTTGGGTGTAATACATTTGTGATTAGGGATGAATTTCTCATCACAATGAAAACAAAGGTCCTTTTCTCTTCTTGCCTTCATTTCCTTAGGGCTAATTTGTTTAATTGGCATGACTTTATTTAGTTTTGGATTGGTGGAAGTATTTTGTGAGTCTGCTTTATATAGGTTTCCTAGTCGATGTTGGTTATTGATCTTCTCTTCCACCATTTGTGCTAATGCAACAACATGCATCATATCAATAGGATTGAGTATTTGTACTTCTAATCGAATTTCTTCTTTCAGGACACTAATGAAGAAACTTTGAAAGAATGATACATCAAGTCCTAATGTAAGTTTATAAACTTCTCGAATTGAGCCTAGTATTCTCGTGTTGTAGATGTTTGGTAGAGTTTGGTAAGAGCCCTTGTGAAATATTCAAATTTGATTGGGTTGAATCATATCATTAGATTTTTTGTAAATTCGGTCCATGTGGGAGTACCTTTTGTCTTTTCATACCATTGGTACCATTGAGTAGCGATTTTTTCTAGGTGAAAAGATGCGATGCGAAACTTTTAGGTCTCTGAAATTTGATGTAGAGAGAAATATTAGTCGACCCAATATATCCAATTTGTGGGGTTGCCTCCATCAAATTTTGGAAAATCCAATTTTATGGTTTGAGGTAGGATTGATGTGTGTGGTCCCCCGAGTAATGCTTGTTGTGTTGGTGCTATGATAGGTTGACCAGCTTGGATTAGTGCCAATTTTTGTTGTACCATATCGACTGAGTGGTTGGTGGCACCAATTTTTAAGTCTAATTCTGTAATCTTATTTTCATGGTCATCTTTCCATAGGTGAAAATTCTCTTTTGTCATGATTTTCTTTTCAAAATTGTCCTACCATTTATTTAATTCCTGCATGACTTCCTTCATAACTTCCTTCACAAGGTCTTGTGATCTTCTCTCGTCTACCATGGTAGAGTTTTTACAGTTTGATGATCTCTTGGTTTTGTTTTGCAAAATATAGCAATTTTTTTTTAAATATGCAAAAAATATTGTTGCTAAATTTTGTTAAAAGTTGCTAAAAATTGTTGCAACAATTTCTAGCAAAATTTTTAGCAATATTTGTAGTATTGTCTTTCAAAAATTGTTTAGCACCACTATAATCCTAAAAAAAAATTGTTTGACACCGATGGGTGGGAGGAAGCAGCAGGGTGGTTGGAGAGGAGGCAACAGCGGCGGTAGGGTGAGCAGCACGATGGACGAGGTGGCTAGCAGGGTGAGTGGCATAAAGGGCAAGGGGTAGATGCAAAATTTAGAAGCGGCAGCAAGCATAGTAGAGGCAACAACGAGCAAAGAGTAGCACGAGCAATGAGGTAAGAGTCGCACGATCAATGATAAGTGGTAGTCAAGGTGCAGGGTTAGATGGTGACACATGGTCGGTGGGGTATAGGGTTCAATTCAATGACATCAAAATTCCTTGCATGTACACAAGGGGGTAGCATGACCAAAGGTCACGTAAGGTAATATGCCTTACATGCTATTTAAGCACGCTAAAATACTTTGTGACATCAATGTGGGATTAAAGTCCCTTGCTATGAATTTTATCGATGTCCTTCCTTCCGACGTCAAAATTTGGTCACTGACATTGGAAAAAAAATTTAACCTTAGATTTTTAAAATTTATAACATAATTTTTCTCTGGTTCTATCTGAGGTTGTCGAAAAACATCTTAGGTGGATTTTAAGGTTGATTTTTGTGCAATTTGTAATACGTTTTTGCACCTGATTGAATTTTGGGTAATCCGATGGTGAAAATATAAATATTATGGTAATTTTTTGTTTGAAACCTTTCAAAATCTTTGCCTGGGATTTAAAAAATTTACTAGTCTTGAGCAATGTTTCCTCTTTGCAGAAGTCTTTGTAACTTCTCAACTTCTCTGAAATGGTCCAGAGAATAGTCATGATTTAAACGTTCGAGCCTTTCTCACCAATTTCATCATTTTTTTAGAAGGGATAGTGTGATAGCAGGGTGGTCAAAGGACAATGGAGTGTGATAGAGTAGTGGATAATGCAACAATGGTATCACTATGCAAAAATTTTATGAATATAAGTTTATATATTATTTGATTTAATCGCTTTTATCTAGTAACTAGGCGCTATGATTAATGGCTATTTGTGGCTACGAATAAACTGAAAATACTTGGGCACCTCTATGAGGTGAAAGGAAGAATTTTAGATCACCGAGTAATTTGATCAATTGACCCAATCAGTGTCCATAATTGAGCTCTGATACCAGATATTAGGAACTAAGTTCCTAATAATTGGATTTTAATGGAGAATGCAAATAAATGATGTCAATCAAAATATGGATGTAAATCACTTTTAAATATCATTTTTAAGAAGGAGGTTTCCCTGCCCAATGCTCCAAAGGAGATGTAATTAAAATATATATTCTTCGATGCCCTTAAGACACCTTCTATGAATGTGTATATAAATCTATCTAATAGACATGATATGAAGGGACGCGATGGTCCATAAATAATAGTAATTATATATAATATAATGTTAGGATTAGGATCCTAACAATTTCAAGAACAAAGGAGATAGAAGACATCCTTGGTTGGCATCAATGGTGCTCTAGACTCTTATGAGAAACCAAAACTTGTTTAAAATTGACCAACAACTACCTTATGTTAACTCTTGATGGTAATGATAAAGATCTCTAAGTGTGAATGGCATATAATAAATGAAGAAAAATGGCTAGAATCATGTCAAAGGCCTTTCTAAAATATACAAAATAATAAAAGACTTTAGAAGGATATTGAACATAGGGAATATTTTATTTCCACCCTATAGGAAAGTATGCATTGACTTTAACAAATGTGAGGCCTCGTAAAACCTAATCCCATACATAATTAGTTGCATGTAAGTCATAAGCTAAATTAGAATGTTTGGATCACATGCCTCTTCTAAAAATTGTGATCTTATAGGTAAATGATATACTTATATTCTTTGTTATGCAATAAATTTTTCTTCCTTGACTAGTCTTATGATGTGTAATGAGTATCATAATACTAGTTAATATAATCATATAATTTATTTTGAATGGATTATTTCCTTCTGCCATGTTTTTAATTTGGGCTAGGCAACCTAACACTTGCATGAAAATGTATGACTACATGTTTATTTCTAAAATATTTGACCCTATCTAGAAATTAATTTTTCTTCCTTGGGGTTTAGATGTATGCAAGACTAGCACTATATTCTATTTAAATGTTTGTTCATTGAATGCTAAAACTCATAGGATATGGTGAATTGAATCCCTATTGAATGCTTTCTTCAATTTATGGTTGGCACAAATATCTTGATGCCAAATTTCAAGTGATCTACTAAAGGTTCAACTTAGGTTTTTTATTGTTTTTGTCTGTCGCTTTGCTTATTATTGAAGGTTCAAGTTAGATTTATCAATTTACTTACCTATTGCTTTGCTGTTTTATTTAGTGCATGAAAATAGATCTTCTTCCATTTTTTTTTATTTTTTATATTTGTTGTTATGTATATGAACCTCCTCTATATATTATAGAGTAAATTACACTTTAGATATCAGGTTGCTATTATAGTGTTGACAAATGTAGGAAGACAATTTGACATGTGAACAAATGTCACATTTGTATGAACATACAAATAGATCAACTAATATATATAGGTAGTTCTTTGGTAAGTAGAAATTATCAATTGTTTATCTATCCTATGGTAACTAGATGTGCTACCTACCTTGGTGAAGGTATGATGGTTAATGTTGTCAAAGTAATATTGGTCAATGTTGGTCAAGGCAAGTTTGTGTGTGTCATATGCTTACCCAGACTATGATGTATTATACATAACTAGGTTGTGAAGTATGCATCAGGTTTATGTACAATGACAAATATTTACAAATTGGGTGAATATTAGGATTTCCAAAATTGGAAATTGGTGAATATGAGGACCCTCAACGTCGGCCCATTTGCCTAAAATTTTTAGGATTAATTTTTTCTTAGGGTCAATTTGCCACAATATATATCCAAACATAGGCATATTTGTATTTGTTGGAAATCTCTTTTCAAGCCTGATCTAATGGTGGTATTTTTATGAAGTTATAAGGTGATTTAATAGGTCAAAATATTCCCCAAATATGACCTTAATTTTTAGAGCTTCAAATGCCCCAAATTTTGGTGTGAAGATGATTGATTTGATTTGCTTAAGATTCGCCTTGATTTTGATTAGGATTTGCCATTTTTTTACAAGTACATTTCGAGTCCAACCCCTTATGCATAACCCTAGTATGCATGTAATATCTATAGAGTGTATTCACATATATTTATAAGTTACTCTATCTTGTATCTTGGTTTATTTAATTAAAATAGAATTAGATTTTAGTGTGTTACATTTTATTTCTATATTTTGTCATCCTTTCTTATGTGAAATTAGGTTGAAGTTGGTGGTATGGGGTTTTAATGATCATATCAATTGAGAGGACATGAAATAATAACAATGGGATTATTATATTGTGGTCAATAAATTACATAATCTAATAGTTTCATTCCCCCTTAGGAAAAAGCAGATTTTTAAAAGAAAATAACGACTTTTTTGTTGATATGGATGAGGACACAAAGTATGGAAAATCCATTCATTATAGCATAAGGTAATAAGGTGTATGTGATGATATAAGGCACTATAAAAGTATGTGTGATAACATAAGGTATAAATATGTGTGTGACAATGCAGAGTGTGCCACAGGTATGCATAATGACACTAGACATGATAAAGTGTCAAGTGATGAGTTTGACAATGAAGAAATCTAGTTATATAAGAAAGACTATTAGTAACTAAAGTTGATTGTAGATCACATGATGCACAAAATGATAATCTCATACAATAACAGTTAGACATTGGTGAGCCCAATGGTGAACAAGATGGATGTTTGACATCAAAGAAACTATAGATTGATATGTTCAATGATGAAAAATTAGATATTCTAACATCAGAGAAATTGTATGTTGATGTGTTTAATGGTAAGTTATGGGAGAATAATCCAAAAATGAAGCAATTGTATTATGGTGCATGAAATTATGCATGTGAAAAAGTAATACACACAAGAAACCATCACCTAGGCTAAATCAATTAATTATGATAATAACTAATTTTAGTATAACTAATTTGGTGGTTGAAAATTCCTCTTTTTGGTATTTTATGGGTATGGATTTACTTTTGTGATTTTTTATTTTTAAATTTTATACCATATTTTTATATTTTTTTGGGTCTTATGTAACCTTCAAAAATATGAATACATAAAATATTTGTGATGATATTTTTTTATCATATTCTATAATGGAAAGTATCCTAGTCCCTCAAGAGCTTACATAGAGGTGTATGTGAAAATTTACCATCCTTGTTCAGCTTTGAGGTGCCTCCTAGTTCTTACCATCTATTAAAGTGGTTTTCAACTCAATATGCTTATCCCTTAGAGGGCCTTCACTATTTTGAGGTTTGTTTTTCTTGAAGTACCTATTATGTTAAAGTTTTGCTTACCCCTTGATCAAGCTTGATCTTATGAAATTGCTTCAATGGATTTGGACTTCAGCTCAACTAAGGTAGATATTTTCCTTAATTTAAATAAAGATATGATTGTTGTTATATCCTAGTCATCCTCATGAGATAATTGTTGTTTATATATATATATATATATATATATATATATATATATATATATATATATATATATATATATATATATATATAAGCTCTTTTACTTTTAATTCTAGGTGCAATTTACATTGTTTTATATGCTTGCTTAGATTGCTTCAATGGTAATGTGCAAGTAAATACCTTTTTTTGTTTGCTTGGAAGGAGTTGTTGGTGATACACTTCTAAATTTTATTTGCCATTTTATTTATTATGGAGTACTATGTCGCATGTGTCTATTATGATGCTTGCTTTGACTTATTAGCATTGTCTTGGGGTCACACTCTTCATATTCATAAGTGGTGTGGTATAGCCTTCCAAACAATTTTGTAGATAAACGTTTAATTGTTCTCTTTCACCTTTGGAGATGAGTTATTACATTTTTTATATTGTTGTGGATGTTCTCTTTTAATTGTATGTTTTTCATTTATATGATCTGAAATCTTCACAAGAGTACTATAAATGTGAAAGCTAATTTATTTATTTTTAATACTTTTCTTCACCTTATTGCCTTACTTTAACCTTAAGGTTTATGGTTTGAACAATTCGGTCTTATTTGAACACTTCTTAAGGTTATGATACCTTCATTGGACTTGTCGTAATGGATCATATGGATGGAATAAGTGTTGGTATGCTTTCACAAATTCAAGGTACATATATTTTATAATATTATGATTAAAATTGTATAAAAAATCATGCTACAAATATAGTTAGTTGAAGAAAAATTAATATGTTTGATTACTATGACATATAAGAAAATTATCTTTCAAAACTTTTAGATGTGCATTCTTCTTGTTCTTCCATGATCCATACATTAGTTTCTAAATTGCTATCATGTTATTTTCCTTTCCCTTGTGACCTTCTTGTTGTGAATGCTTATCCTTAACAAGAAAAAATACTATTCCACTTGCTTTTACAATAAGAAATGCTTAATTATTTTTCTTTTTTTTTTAAACTCAATACATATTTTTAATATTGATATTGAAATTCAACTTGTGGTATAGTGTTTGTACAACTTTCTTTTGTGCCTCATAATATTATGACAACATAATTTTTCCTTCCTCCTAATGAAGGCATATCTTTTGTTATTCATATAAAAATATTATAAATGAGATATAACAAGCCTTGAAACCTCTCAAATAGAAAACCTATAAAATAAAAGTAAAAATTATCCCTTTTTTCTTATTTTAACGTTGAACTTTCTTTTAAGGAGATGAACCTTCCTCTCTCTTCGTTTGTAGATATCTTTATTCTACTTTTAAATAGTTGATAAATGAGTGTTAATAGATGCTTTAGAAAAAATAGTTGCATTTCTATGTTTTTAGATATAAAATAAAATATCCACTCTAAAAGTATACCATAGTTGGTTGTATTTAGCTAGCATGTTGGACCATTACCTAGAAGAATAATGTGCCAAGAGAAAGTCTTGGATCTGAAAGGCCTAAAAAAATCATGAATCCATGTCCATGTAGTTTGAGCTCTAGGATAAAACCAAAATAGATGTTTAATATTTTCACATCACTCATAGAATGGGCATCATGGGTTGGAAAACCCTAAATAATCCAAATTTTCACATAAGAGGATATCCTCATAGAGGATACACCAAGAAAAATGGGTAAGCTTGGATTCCACAATGGTAAACCAGATAGTTCAAAATATGTATTGCCAGATTGTTTTGGTAGATTGTAGCCTCCATATTTCATTGAGCTTTTGCTCTATCAAGAGATGAGGTAAACTCCATTTGTAACCTTTGTTGGGCTTGTACCTACAAAATGGAGTATCTTGAAACCATTTCTAGTTTATCCACTAGAATCAAGAGGTTCTAATCCCAATTCATAGGTGACATAATGAAGGCCTTTCCCTTGCTTGGAGGGAACCCATCAAGTCTCTAAGAATTTTTTCAAAAATCTAGTAGGAAGCTTTGGAAGGAGACTAGAAAGAGGAGTAGTACACATGGGTTGTAGCAAGCACCTTGGAGAAAACTTGGAATTTGTCTACTAAAGATAGTAGTTTTGAAATCCATTTTTGTAACATCTTCTCAACCTTGATAATTAAAATTGCCAAATAGCAAAGGAATAATATTGAAAGGCAAATGGGATAATGATAAACCTAAATATTTCACTATGGTCAATCCATTTCTAACAAAATTTATTTAGTCATAAAGGCTTGGGGAGGAAGGATTGATGATAATATTGTATCTTTTGCCATTGAATGTTGGAGCCAAGTGCTAGGTAAAATATGTCTAGGCATTATAATGCATGTTTGATGCTAGTTTCTTCCTATAGTAGAGTGGGGAAATATTCATCTATGAAGTGATAATTAACTAGCTATTTATTAGTGTGGGTAAGGGAAATACCCTTAACCTAACCTTGAGAAATAAAATTGGCAAGTAAATAACCAAATCCTTAGTAGCTAGCACATAAGTGTTGGAGCAAATGGACAACCCTATTGAATATATCAAAAGAGGCCAACGGAGGAAGATTGTTTATCACTTATGGTCAAACAAGAAGAGGCATCTACAAAACAAATCTTGATAGAGTGAATGAAGGTTGATCCAAAGCTTAAATCATGTAACATTACAATGGTGAAAGGCCACTCAGTACGATCATATGTTGTGGTAAAATAAATTTTAATAAACATGGATTTTTTCTAAGAGTTTTAAGCTCATTCGATACCTTTCCACACAACAATTATGTTATCTACAATATACTTGATTTTGATGAATCATGTATGTTTAGGACAAACAATTAGCAAAAGCAAGTTTCACAGACATAGCACCAAAGCCTTTGTGATTATTTTATAAGAAATATTCAATAAGGTAATATACCTCCAATTTAAGGTCCGATGTGTATACCAATTGGTTCATCAAAACCCCATAAGGGGGGCAGAGGTCCAAGGTTCAAATCTCGAGCCTCGTTGGACTAAACGCTTGTCCCTTTCCTAGTGCTTTTAATGACGTAAAAGGTTTAAAATGATTGTGACATGGCAGTTATAGGGGTGGACTGCACAAAGATCTATGTGGTAGCTTTTAGGGTGGACAACGCAGAATACTATGGCAGCCATAAAAGCTGGACAACCTACCCGGATTCGTGGCGGCTACCGATTCCACCATGTTAAAAAAATAAAATATATATATACCTCCAATTGCTTATTTTTTGGATCTCCAATTTTATGTATGAATTTAATATTATTCTTGTTGTTGAGAATACCTAATATATTGGTATGAAATTATTTCAAATAGACTTGAAACAAATCTTAACCAATAATGTCCTATAAGGATTTGTAAAGTTTATAAAGAAAGCCATTCAACCAGGGGCTTTATCATTGACCATGGAGAATATGACGTCCCATAGTTCATTTTTAGTTAGTTGGTCACATAAGACCCACTGTGAAGTGAAAAAATTATATAGGACCATATTTATATGTTGTCATAACATCAGATCCTACTTAGACACGAGGTTGGGCCTTGAAAACTTGTTGATAATGTTGAATAAAGGATTCTAGGATATCAAGGAGTTTTGATAAAAATATTTTGACCTTCCCTGATATATTTGATATTTTGGGATACATAAGAAGCTTGCAAGGCTTGAAAATCCTTTGGAAACTTGATCTTTGACCTTAATCTAGTAAAGTCATGCCTTGATTTAGGCTCCTTAACCTGTGTTAGCAAATATTGGCTACTCATATTTGTATAATGGTTGAGAATGGAAAATATTCTAGCTTAATTGTAGATCATCTCAACTTTGAGGTAGGAGATTCATAAGAGTGATGACAAAAAAGTGCCAAGTAGCAGTCATAGATGTAAGGAAAACATGATGTATATTTTATTGCATTGTTCCACCATTCAAGGTTATGCATAAGGGCTCAGACCCGAAACGTACTTGTAAAAAATAAGTGAATCTATTTTGAAACTGCAATAAATCTTGGCCAACCTCATGTTAAAGTAAATGGTGAATTACCTTGATTTCTAAAAACAATCAAGAAAAATGGTGACTTTGACAGTTTTGGTCGAACTGGGTGGAAAACGTGATATGGATTTGGTCTAATGCATAACTAGGTACGGATTCGATCTAATGCATAACTAGGTTTGAATTTGATTTGATGCATATTAAGGTCTATATCCGTTCTAATGCATACTAAGGTCTAGGGGTCGATCCTAATGCATTACTAGGCTCAAGGGTTGGGCCTGATGCATAACTAGGTCTGAGGGTTTGGTCTGATGCATAATAAGGTTTGGGGATCTGCTTTAATGTATAATAAGGTCTAGAAGGTCGGGTTTGATGCATAATAAGGTTTAGGGGTCTAGTATGATGCATAATAAGGTTTGGGGGTTCGATCTGATGCATAATATGGTTAGAAATATGGCTTGATGTAGAAAATTGTCTGATATCAGACGTTATGTAGAAAATGGTTTGAGGATCTGATCTAATGCATAATATTATCCAGAATGTGGCCTGATGTAGAAAATAGTCTGGTATTAGACCTAATGCAAAATATGGTTTGGTATCAGGCCTATTGCAATATAGGATTAAGTATCAGGCCAGATGCAGTATCGGGTTCGGTCTAAGGTCTTATGTAGAATATGATCTGGTGTCAGGATGCAGTACAGGGTTTGGTGTTGTGTCATGCAGTTTTTGGTCCAAATTGAGCCTGATGTAGTTTATGGTTTGGTATTGGGCGTGATGCACAATATGGTCCGGTGCCTTACTTGATGCAGAATATGGTTCACATGCAAAAAATGGTCCTTTGTTGACCACCTACCATGTGACACAATCAATCATCCATACTGCATATCCAATACAATTATGCCATGTGTTGACTACATCTATTTTACCTATAAAAGGGCATCAAATTTCATTTTTCAAGTTTATTTTTGTGACTGCACCCAACTAGAGTAAACCGTTATCGAGCAACCAATTTATCTTGTTTCTCCTATTTTCAAGTTTCCAACTTCTAGCAATGGTCGCCACTTCCACCCCTATTCCAAAGTTCAAGAACCCTTCTTGTACTTTAATTTTAGATTTGTTAACAATCCAAGGTACGGACTTATCATGGTTAGAAGATGCAAATTTTATAACCTTGGTGTCAATGCCACATTTAAAAAATGATAAAGTCCTCTTGCAACATATTATTGTTGATTATGACCATGACAAGGCCATTGTAAAAATAAAAATATGGAATAGAATTATGTCGTTCACCATCATACCTGTAGACATTCAGATATCGACAAATCTTCCTTTTGGTGATTGTCCTCCAATGTTAGTGAAGTACCAACTCTCTATAGAAGAGAAAGGCTACCTCGAGAAAACGTACCAACTTGCCACAAAATATTTGGCAGGTATAATTCTTGTGTATTAGAATCTATTAATGCTAAAAATTTCAAATTTTTAAATTGTTATCTAATTTTTTTTTGCAAATTTCATCGCCAAGTCAAAGAATACAACTCTAAGGCCATTATTGAGTTCTTCCAAGAAATAATGATTCTACTTGGAAGATCAAATTTTTTATCTTGGCTAATATTGTATGTTATTAGTTGTGAGCATTATGAGAGGTTCGATTGGTGCACCTATATTATAGATCACATCAAGATCAAGTTGCATGCGATGCAATTACAAACCAGCAACACACAACCCATTGTGGGCATTGTTAATTACATTTTAGCACTTTATTTTGAAATTTTTCATAATTTGAAAGATACTCATGTTCCTACTATAGTGCATGCAACACTACAAGCCATTGCCTTGATAACAAAAGAATTGAAGGTAATCAATCCATCTTTGACAATCAAAAATTATTTTATATTTTAGCACATTTTCATTTTTTAATTTTGCTTTTCATCTAAATCTAGGGTAGGGTAGCCATAATAAGGAGTAAACAAGATGTTGCTAGTAGGGGTCATAGGCTAAAGTAAACTGATGATTCTGAGAACACTAGATCAAAAATATCACCATTACAGAGACCACCAAAATGTTCAAGGCAAGCTCCTTCACCTAGTGTATCTCATACACCTAGGTATGCATAAAATGTATAGGTTGAATCTAGTGTGGTCACCCCCACCCCCATCGATGCCCAAATTTAATAGATTTGATCATATTTAGGTAAAACAATGTGTATTTACTTTGAATTAAGGTTTTTTCTATTTAATTTTTAGAATAATGCTAACAAATTTTTTTTATGTTTTCAATCACCTCTCAATGACAAACTATGAGAATGAGAGGCCATATGGCACCACTGCTTCCACCATAACCATCGCTTCCACCATAGCCATAGTTTCCACAACAACAACAAAAAATTCAACTACAATAGCAATAGGTTCCATCGTAGCATCTGCATTCACAACAACAATGACAGACACAGGCTACACATATGAGAGATCAAACATGGATTGGAGGTGAAAAAACAACTTTTTTCAAAGATATGCAGCCAACACGAAGTTTCACGCCTAGGTTCTCATCTTTTACATTTCACACTTCTTCACAAGCACCAAAGTTTCATCTATTGGATTGGATAATATCCAAATTGATGATGAGTTTTTATTGTAGGGCAACATTTTAAGCTTTAAGGAAATAGATGTGCTTCAATATCCACTAGGTGAAGCACAACAACAGGAAGCCCTTGCACCTGAGTAGATATCATTCCCAGCTCTTGAAGGAAATGACCCTTATCCTCAAACTGAGGATGAAATTGTTAATTTTGATAAAAATGTCTTAATGGTTGAAAAGATGAAAGCAACCATGAAATAGATTATGCTTTAGATTTTCAAGAAATGAAGGATTGATAATATCGGGCCAAGGTCCTAATAAAGCAAATAAATGCTCGATATAAGAATTACACAAAAAGAGATTCAATTTATTCTTTGGTTCAGTATGAACCAGAAAATCTTAGTGGCTTACTGAATCAGGCCACAACAGGAACGGTGAATTCTAAAATTATGTATGATGATGATGTTTAAAATATTGTTGTAAGTAGATTAGAGAATATTAATGTTGAAGCCCAAGCTTTTTATAACCAATGGATTTTTGTTAAGGAAAAAGTTGCACTTGTTGAGCTTGTCAGAGATGTGGTTGAGGTAAGAAAATGTTTATTTATGTTTCAATTTGCTTTTGTAGATTAATTTTTATATATCAATTTTATTTAAAACAAGTAATAATTTTTTATATAACTATTTTGAATGATGTTTTCATTTTATTTTTTACAGTCAAATTTTGAAAAACCTAAAAATGCAAGTTAATATCAATCTGATAAAAACATTTTTGCTAAATGCAATGGAAATGAAGAAAAAAATACAATTAAAAGTGACGGATAATAATCGTTTGAGAAAATATGTTAGGGAGAAGCTCCATGAAGATCTAGATGTTGTACTACAACAATAGAAAGAAAAAGAAAAACTTCCAACAATACTCAAAGATCCAAACCAGAAAGAAAGTGCATTGTTGGGAAGTATTGTGAAAGGTCAAGAAAACCTAATAAAACTTGGTATGCTACCATAACAAGGTTTCAAGCAAGGAGATAAAGGAAAAGAACTCGATGTTGCAAGTGAATCTGACACAGCTATCCCGGAATAAGATATTTTACAATGTAAAAATATTTTGAAGTTGATTGTAGTCAACAATTTTTTACAATGTAATATATTTCCAATCATACTAATATATTTTCTAAATATGTGTCTTCAATCATTCAATAGTTGTTGTATTTATTTCTAGTATTACTCACCAATATTTAAAAGCATAATGTGATGTAAAACTCACCAATATTTAAGTGCAATGTGATATAAAACGTACAATTTTTAAAAGCATAATGTGATATAAAATGTACAATTTTAAAAGCATAATGTGATGTAAAACATACAATTTATGAAAAAGTAAATTTTTGAAATCTTGTACATCTAAAACAACATTGTGAAATCTGGAATGAACAATTGTGAAATATGGAATGAATAGTTCTCAACTTGTGAAACAACATTGTGAAATCTAGAATGAATAATTCTCAACTTGTGAAACAACAATGTGAAATATAGAATGAACAGTTCTCAACTTGTGAAACAATATTGTGAAATCTAGAATGAACAGTTCTCAACTTGTGAAACAACATTGTGAAATCTAGAATGAACAGTTCTCAACTTGTGAAACAACATTGTGAAATCTATAATGAATAGTTCTCAACTTGTGAAATAAATATTAAGCATAGCGCATTTCAAAATAAATATTATGAAATTTGATAAAAAATAAAGTCAAATGTTACATTGTTATGAAATATTGGAAAAATCAGTATTCAAGTAGTTGAAACAAACACTTTTCAACTTATCTAGAATCAATATGTGAAGCCACCATTTGATCACTAAAAACATCATTATCCTCATTATCGGTCATATTCGTGATATCCCTTATGTCTACAATTTAATTCCAGTATGCTAATACTCTATCATATGGAAATTTTTCCAACTAATATGATGACACATAAATTCTTAAACAATTTTCTAGATTTTTGTCCAGCCTGCTGTGGAGCTTAGATTTAACAAAATATAGTGCACTAAAAACCCTCTCATCTTTCACAGATTCCAAAATCATTATTGATATAATCCATATAAACAAAAGTATTCACTAATCGTATCTTGTAAGATACTACTTGGATACAAATTTTACCACAAACATGCAATGGAACCAATCTCATGGATATTACTCAAAAGTGATGCTTGATGAACCATTGTTCTTCTAAAATATTGTGACTATTGGTTTAAAAGATATTTGTTGAGTATACATTTTATTTCAACACCATTGACTTCCACATTTTTACTGAAATACTCATTAAGGTTGCCCATATATTTAATAAACAACTCTTGTGTATATTGTTTATCATTGCAAAAATCCCAAAATAAAGGGTTACCAATACCCATGACCTCAAGCAACTCATGTCTTTGAAACCGATCTCTTATTTCTTTTATGAATGATTTTGCTATGTTGAACAATTTTTTCTTTGTATTGTGTAAAATAACTTCGTATCTGTTGTGTGTTACACAAACTTTTTCAATATCATCAGTAACTATACTTGACTGCCTTTCATAAAATTTTTTTTTTTTGGTAGATAAGATACTATAGCATTAATACCGGGTTTTACAGGTTGACCTAAAACCTTTTACAAAAATTAGCCCAGGGCTATTGATGAACATATCCTTACTAAGGATCCTATATATGTAAAATCTACATGCCGCCAAAGCCATTACATCCGGTAAGGCACATAGCATGTTATCAAAAAGAAACTTCCCATACAACATTTTGGGTATACCCCGATAAAACACACATGCATCATAATTACAAAAAAGAAACAGACATGGATCCCTTCCTTGAGACAATAGAGAAACAAAAAGCTGCAGACACACATAGCAGAGTACTAAAAAAAAATCCCACAAGATCTGTATTGACAATTAATCTTAATAATTCTTTGGTAATTGATTTTTTCCGTATATGACATGCTTTGGTACCACATATTATCTTGGCCAATCAGCCTTGGAGAAGTGAACCTACTGGCTAGATTTATGGTGGTGCTATCTGGTGGTCCACGTGGCTTTGGTTCAAAGTATTATATTGTTGTTTCTTTCCTTCCCTGTGATTATCAACCAACCTCAAATTACTAATATGACTAGGAGCCATGTTATCTGACATGTGACTGTCCCCATTAGTCTTTGTGGTATTTCCAAGCAGCATCCACGAAGACTGACAACTCAAATAATTTTTATTGTGAGTCCAATTCAAAAAAGAGACGAGAATACTCCTACCCTTCAAACTTACAGTGCCTTTAGTGTTGGTAAATGTGACTATCATTCTTGGCATTCTTGTTGAATAAGCTCCTCTACTTCACTCGGGACATTGTGTTCCCATTTGAAAAGTCCGTCACCATCGACACCCAAATTGGCCAGCTTATCAGCAATTTTGTTAGCTTCCCAAAAGACATGTTGGGCTTTTCTATCTTGTCTTCCTTGGAAAATGATCCTAGCCTCTTCAAAAATTGTTTTAATCCTCCAAGGAGGTGTTTTTCAATTATTGAGGAGATTTATAACATGCATAGAGTCTCCTTCTATGATCAAATTACCTTCTAAGTCTTGAGTCATTTGAAGGCCTCTCCACATAGCTCTAGCTTCAACTTTGTTGTTCGTCCTTGTTCCCAAATATTCAAAAAATACAAGCATCATATTCTCATTATGATCTTGTACAATGCCACTAGTGCCTGCTCTACCAAGATTTTCCTTAGCTGCTCCATAAAAATTAAGCTTAAACCAACCTATAGGAGGTGGAGACCACTTAACATTGGATCTGGGGTTGACTACCCTAGGCACAGACTCATCTAACAAGGTTAAGCTTAAATATTGAGCAATCATGGTCTCTTGTAGATGAGGTTTACAACTATCAAAAGGGATAAGGTTCATATTCTCATTGGCAAAGGATAGGATCCTGGAAATGATAGTTTTATGATCATAAATAGACTCATTAAAGACTCTATGGTTCCTTTCTAACAACACCTACCAAAGATAGTGATTGAGACAAATTTTCCACATGTATCTAAGTCTTTGGCTTGAAAAGGGTTAAGTCCACTGGATGAACAAATCAAGTACGGTGGTTGGTTTAACCCATGAAATATTAAAGGCCTGAAAAACCCCACTTAGGATAGTCAAGGAAAAAGGGCAATCAAGAAAAATGTGATAAATGGTCTCCCAATTAGCCCTGCACAGATAACAATGATTAGTGATACAAATACCTTTACACATCATATTATCAATGGTTAGAATTCTTCCTTGGATAACCAGCCATGAAAAGACTACAATTTTTGGAATTAAATTTTTTATCCAAACTAAGTCCTTTTGGAGGACAAAATCCTCGTCATCAAGCAAAAGCTTGTAAGCTGATTTAACAGTGAACTGCTCGTTTTTCGTAGGATCCCAAGTCACTTGATATTCCTTGGGTCTCATGGGGATAAACTGTTGCCCGAGAATGTTACAAAGATCATTTGATTCCGTTTGAAATCCTTGAATTATTATTTGTTTCCACTTCATTCTACCTCTGTCCTCAACCATATAATTAGAGACTTTTTTGCCAATGAGTTCTTTTGTAATATCTCTGATTCGGGCTAAGTTAGAATATTACGTCAGTGGTTCATCCTTAGCCCACCTATCATTCCAGCAATTTATCCTCTCACCATTGCCTAAAACCCATCATAAAACTTTTTTGATTCCTTACAATTAATAATTGCTTTCCAAAAAGCAGAACCTCTGATTGGAACTAAGTCACTTAGAAATTCCATATTTTGAAGATAATTTCATTTGATGATAGTTTTCCATTCATTTTCTTCACCAGAAATGAGACGCCAAACCTGCTTAGCTAGTAAAGCTAAATTTATATGAGCAATTCTCCTCAGACCTAAGCCCCCATTTTCCCTGGGTCTGCACACTTTGGTCCATCATACAAGGTGTATCCTTTTTTTCTCCTCTGATCCAGTCCATAAAAATTCTTTTTGGAGTTTCTCATTTTTTTGGAAAACCTTCATAGTAGCTTTGAAAACGAAGAGGAAATAGACTAGAATTCTCTGAATAGAGGTCTTAGTGAGGGTCAGCTTTCTTGCTTGAGATAGAAGATGACCTTTCCATCCAACAAGTTTTTTTTGAATTCTTTCAATAACCCTGTCCCACATTGACTCTCTCGAAGAACCAATGAAAAGAGGGAGACCAAGATACGAAGTGGGGAGGTTTTCTATATCACACCCTAAAAATTTTGCAATCCTTCCTTGCCTCTAAATGGAGGTGTTCAAGAAATATAACTTGCTTTTACTAAAATTAACTTTCTGACCAGCAACATCCTCGTAGAGTTGCAGGATATATTTAATTATTTTGGCCTCAACCACTGATGCCGTAGTCAATATAAGGGTATCATCGATGAATTGTTGGTGAGAAACAGCCCTAGTGAGAGATGTTGCCTTGATTACCGATATTAGCCTTGAACTGCAAGCATTTTTATGGTTCTACCTAAAGCTTCTGCTACAATGATGAATAACATGGGGCTGATAGGGTCCCCTATCGAATTCCTCTATGACTTTAAAAGTAACTAGCAGTTGTTCCATTAACTAAAAATGAGAACCATGCTTTAGAAATACATTCTTTGATCAAATTAAACCATTGGTGGTGAAAACCAAACTTAAGGAGGACAACAATCAGAAAGTCCCAATTTAGCCTGTCAAATGCTTTGTTCATATCAAGCTTGAGGGCAAAAATAGACCTATTAGTCTTATGAGTAGAGTGCAGAGCTTCATGAACTATGATAACTCCATCCAAGATTGACCTACCTTGGACAAAGTTTCCCTGGCATGGATCTATGATGCGGGGCAAAATATCTCTCATTCTATTTGCAATGGCTTTAGTTAGTATCTTGTAAGAAACATTGCATAGACTGATTGGCTTGAAGTTAGCCATAGATTCAGGGGTTTGATTCTTAGGAATTAGAGAAATAAAAGTAGAGTTGATACCTTTTGGGATATGATTGCTTGCTTGGAATTCTCTGACAGTAGAAATTACATCCTCACTTATGATGTCCCAAAAATCTTGATAGAAACAAGGGGGAAAGTTGTCGGGTCCCGGGGCTTTGTCTGGCTCCATGCTAAATAAGGCTTCCTTAATTTCCTCATCATAAAAGGGAGCTAGAAGCTTAAGGTTTATATCCTCATTTATTATGCTAGGAATGGATTGCAAGAGAATATCTTTGGCCTCCTCATTACACTGTGATTCCTGACCAAGGATAGAATTGAAATAAGTTACTGCCTCCTTTCTGATTTCTGCTTGAGCAATAGAACCATCTACTTTAAAAAAAAAAATTATCTTGTTATTACTTTTGTTTCTAAGTGTGGTGACATGAAAAGACTTAGAATTTGAATCTCCATATTTCAACCAAAGAGCCCTTGATTTTTTCCTCCAATAGATTTCCTCATAGGCAAAAATGTTATGAAACTCTGCTAGTTTTGTTCGTTCCTCCTGCCTAGTAGTTTCATCAACATCACCATGTTGGATCCTCTGATCAATTATCTTCAAACTTTCAACAACCTATTTTTTATTTTCAAAGAGGTTCCCAAAGATCTCTTTGTTCCAAGTTCGAAGTTTTTCCTTAACAAACTTTAATTTGCCAGCAAGTTTAAAAGCTACACTACCCCTGACAGGCTGCTGCCACCACTAACTTAAGTTATCTCTAAAACTGGAATGTTTGATCCACATAGATTGAAATCTGAAAGGTTTCTTGCAGGACAGAGAGTTAGGGATCTCCAATAAAATGGGATTATGATCAGAGGTAATTTTAGGAAGGGCTTGTAGGGTAGAATCACCGAACAAAGTTGTAGCCTCCTTTGATAGAAAAAACCTATCAAGCCTTTCTTGAATGAGATGAAACCCTATCCACCGATTGCTCCAGGTATAATTCGCTCCTCTAAGTTTTACATCCATCAACATGTTGGAGTTCACAAAGTCATTGAACTCATCCATGTTCCTAATAGGTGGTCCATTTCCACCAATTTTGTCTGAAGGGTAGAGAGGAGTGTTAAAATCCCCAACTAGAATCCAGGGGACATTATGGAAGATTTCACTTAGATTGCCTAAGTACTCCCACAGTAGAGCTCTCCCTTGAATTGAAGTTAGGGCATAAATATTTGAAAGGATCCATGATCTGTTACTGTTTATTTCCTTAAATAAAACACTAAGAACCCTATCATATTTATGAATAAATATAGAGGTTTCACGAATATTAATACAAATATTATCATTAATTTCAAACTTCAAAAAACTATTTGCATTTTTCATGTTTGTCAATGTTTTTCAACTTTCAAATAAGAGATTTGTAAAATCTGGTTCGGACACATAACCTGTCAATAATCACACATATATGCTATATCATCCTCATGAAATCGATGATATAGATGGATCTCTCTTGTGCAAGTTTAGTCAATCTGTTCATTTCTTGTAACATTGGAAGAATACCACGTAATGCTAAAAGAATTTCCAAGTTAGTCAAACGAAACAACATATCATTTGCCTTATCAATTGACCTACTATTTGTGTACATAAACCCTGTTCAATATTTATATTCTATAAAAACTCTGAGTGCATGTTGATACAATGAAATCCACCTTGTTTTCACATCTTTCAACATTTTTTTTCCTTCTGTACCTTCTAGTGCAAACTGTTAAAACTCTACAAACCTTTTAGAATTGCAAGAAAAATAAGAATGTATTTCACAAATGAGGTCTTCCACTCTAGCAACATTTCAAAAGTTCTCACGATTTTATATGCAAGATTCACTCTATGAGCCATGCAATGAATGGGTATCATATATGGGGCAACTAAGATTTGGATTTGAACACACAAGTCTTTCCTGTACTCGTGCATTATAACAACACCATCAAATCCAACGTAAATTAATTTTGTGGCTATGTCAATATCATTCATTCTCGTAATTTCCTTTAAACTGGTCAAAATAACATTATAGATATTTTTTGCATTTGAACTTTCCACCATATTATGTAATCCTAGTAAACTAGACTAACTCACATGATTTTAAAATGTGTACACATGCATGAAAATCCAGTATGTGTTGTCCATAGTCATCACCTCATCAATAGAAAGTGAAATTAATTTGGAAAGTTTTACTTTCTCCCTCAGGTCCTACTTCTCAACTAAAGATAGATATTTTACCATTTCCCAACCACTTCGATCTGACCAATGGGAAGTAGGAATATTTTGCACATCATCTAGTTGATAAAGGTGTTTATAATCAACAATAAAATCAAACATGGGTCCACATTTTTTGAGAATAATAAATACATCAAACTGCAAACTTTTTTAAGTTAAAATGATCTTCTGCATTTTATGAAATTGGGTTTCAATCATTCCACATTTATCAACAAGGAATTGTTGTTGTTTTAAGTTATTCTCATAATCTATTGCATATCTAACATGCATACATTTTGATGCATCCTTCCACCTAACATATTTTGTTATTTTACCATCACTTCCTATAAATTTTACATATACTTTGCCAGCATGTTTTTCTCTTGTATCTTTCTTAGTTTGCAGCCCGTGATCCTTACCTAGTTTCCAACTACAAATTTTGCATCTACATTCTTTTTGATTGAATTGGTTATATGTAATCAAGACTACCTCAATCCAGGGAAATTTCTCTGCCCATTCATTCTTAAATGATCTTCCAATAATCTAGTTAGAATATTTCTTTCTCTTTTTAGAATTTTTGCCTGAAGATTCATAAGAAGTTTGCAGTGTATTTAATTTATTGCTTTCATTTTCAACTTGCATATCTTGGTCAGGTATATCTTCAAGTGATTGTTGGATTTCATCGGTAAGAGAATTTTATTTAGAAGGCATATCTTAGTGAGGAATATCAAGTGAATTCTTATCAGGGTCAATAGGGTATTCTATATAGTAGCATACAATAATATTATTTACCATTTTTGGATTTAAAAAAACTAAATTAAAGACAAAAAAAAAATTATATCATTGAGCACATACTGGGAACTAACTGTTTGAGGAAGAAAGCAGTATTGAAAATAATTACAAAATATACAACTAACTATTTATAAGTCAAAAATCATTTGTACCTCAAATTTGTACGAATGTCGATGGCTTGTTTTTTTCGGTGTATGGCTAAAATATTTGAGGATACTCTTTTCAGCAGAATATTTGACCCCCTTCTTTCCATTGTCGATGGGTGACATTTTACTTGTAAAAAAAATATTTTTCATTTTAGAAAAGTAATAAAATGTTAAAGAGATGTTACTTCTCTTAGGCCTCAAGATAATATTATAATTAGAATAAACATATGGTCGGTCACTAGAAAATAAATACCTATTTCTTACCATGTTTTATTATGATTTTTTTAGTGTATGCCACTACTGCATTTTCTGGTGATAACACTTATAACTGATAAGAGCACAAAAATATGCAATAGAAAAATTCAAATTAAATTTGAAAAATAAGTTCTCTATGTGAAAAATAAGTAGAGATACATATATGGAACAATATCATATTATAGTATAGAAAATAATTTATCAAAGTATTTACCTATTTATAATCTTATCATAGAAACAGAGAATCAAAGAGTTTTCATGTGATAAAAGTAGAAGACAACATTCAGAACAAGGCAAAATAGAGAGAAAAAATTGAAATTGAGCATTGACATTAGAAAAATAGCAAAAGAAAAATCTGCAATTAGCTGATAGAAAAATAAATCTTATTACTATAAGTGCTTCAACTTATATTCAAAATGTCTTAAGAGAAACAGAGAACCTGGTGCAGAACATGATCTGACAGTCAATCCTAGTGTAGAACAGGGTTCAAAAATTGGCCTTGTGCAAATAGGAGTCTAGTGTCAGCCTTGTGCAAATCGGGATTCGGTGTCAACCTTGTATAAACTGGGATTCGGTGTTTGGCCTAGTATAAAATGGGGTCTAGTGTTCAAACTTGTGCAAAACAGGTTCTAGTGTTTGACCTGGTGTAGAATGGATTTCGATGTTTGGTCTTGTGCAAAACGGTTTTTGATGTTCGTGGTGTAGAACGAGGTTCAGGAATCCACCTAGTACAAAACTGGGTTTGATATGATGTAATGGTCTTTTGCAAAATAGGTTCCGAATTGTTGTGAAACAAGATTCAAACTATTGTAGAACAAGGTCCAGTCCATTGCAGAACTAGGTATGGTCTGCTGCAAAACTATGTCTGATCTACTACAAAATAGGGTCTGGATATCGATCTTCTCCAAAATAGGATTTGAATATCGATTTATTGTAGAATAGGGTCTGTATATCAGTCTGTTGTAGAACTAGGTTTGGTATATTGTAGAACACAATTTGAATATCGGTTTGATGCAAAACAAGGTCCAATTTGGGTTCACGTAGAGTTTTATTTTGGATCAATTGGTTTTTGTACATGGCTAAAGTTCGGTGGAATTCTCGATTCTGTAATAGTTTGAATTTTTTAAGTGGAAAAGTATCACTGACATGTTAGTTATATATAGTGGTATACTTGGCGAACTTGGTAGGATAATTTTAAAATTCTGGCGAAGAATAATGGTGAAGTTTTATAAAAATTCGTAATACTATTATCGACGAATGGCGAATGGACACCTTAAAAAAATGAAAATTTTGGGCGACAGGGCCGACCTCTGAGTCCCCCAAAATCGCCAATTTGAGTTTTTGAAAATGCAAATATTAGCCTAAATGATGAATATTCACCATTGTGCATAACCATGCTAGCATTGGATCCAACTATTCTTACTGTGAGGATGAGGCTTAAGATTCCATATGTGCTAGATGTGGGCCAGGGGTGCATGTGCCAATAATGATGTGTTTAAAAAAACTATGATTTTTCCTTCCTGGAGGTACCACTTATCCATTTAGTGCAAAAGTGAATGGGAAAATAGTTAGAAAGGACAATATTTGATATGTGCTACACTTTAGAGAGAAACGATTAGAGAAGGATAAAATAAGTTGACCTATCAACATGGCTCTATCAAGATATTTGAGAATTATTTGTGTCAGATCACATGTTATTCCACGTGTATCGAGTAGAATTAGAATAATGGAAGATAGTATTGGAGTTAAAAAATCCTAACTCATTATGCATGTAGTACCATGCAACCCTTTCACCAATTGTCCAACAAATTAGGAGGTTGCTACATTTTTTTGATGCATATTAAATCATATAAAATTATTGCACAATACCCAAGATGTAGTAAGTAGTACATATGTGATCCAATGCTAGAGGTGAGATTTTTTGATAGTGTAATGATCCATAAACTTGACCCAAGGGAGAGAGATAATTTTTTTACAAGGATTAACTCACAAAGAAGACCCAATATTTTTATCAGTATAAAAGCATAACCACTATTGAGTTCATTATCACTGCAGACGACACTCAAGTGGACAAGAGTGACAAACTTCTTGTATTTCCTAGGGTTCACTTTTCTAATCTCCCCATTAGAAAATATTCCACTAGTGGTCCCCTCATTTCCCATACATTCACCTGTATGAGACAACTTGACCATGGCATAGGGTAAAACCCATAACACTTAAAGGTGATGCATATTCCCTAAACCTATATACATCTGTCTATGTAGGATTGTTATGATGTGATGCTTTACTGATTAGTTAGTTTCATATCCCCATGAACTAAATAAGGCCATTACCACTCACCTGGTAATATTCATGGTCATGTTTACCTCCCTACAAGGTACCACCACTATACTACCTTGTAAATAATCTGATGTATTATCCCATACCAATCTACTATTAATATTCATAAGCCTCACTACTAGGAATACATCCAAGCCTCATCGCTAGAACTTTTCCAAGCCTCACCACTAGGACCACCCAAGCCTCATCTCTTAGGGTGTATCATTCACACTTACCTAATTGATTTGTCGCACCACAAATCAACTAGGATTGGGTACAAATTGACTCTTAGGGATTTACTAATATGGCTCTAATAACATGCCCAAAATAACCCACTTCCAACCCAAGGATCCTAAATAATATTTATGACCATTTCATCAAAAGGAATATAGTTTTATATTAAAATATGCTTAAAATATGCTCAAATTAAACATAACATATTGATAAAGACTAAAGAATTTAGGTACTTCATTCCAATCATAACACATGAAAGAGTAAAACAACATCTAGGAGAATCATAACCATAATCCATCAATTAAATTCTATCATTCTCTTCAATAGCACAACCTTTCTATTTTGCAATTAATGATTTATTTCCAAATAACTTAACATAAAAAAAATATTAATTCATCTTTCATTCTTTGAACAAATCTCAAGATCATATAACAAGAATGTTTACAAGACATCTATTCCTTCATCATAATCTTTGCATAGCATAATTTCCACACAAGATACTTCTCAAGTATTTCTCATCTCCAAATACAATATTAAATGTCAACATAATATATATGCATAAATGGTCTCTAGTCTATCTTCTTTTTTAAAGTCTTCCACTTGATAAAAATACTATGGTGGCCATAAAAATTTGGACAACCTGCCCGGATTCGTGGTGGCTACTGAATCCACCATGTAAATTCAAAAAAAAATATTAACCATTAACATCAATAATTAATATTTTAAGTATTACCTTACTTGATAAATCATTTACCAAATAAATTCCATACTTTGAAATGCATGCAACAACACAAGGGCTCTTGTTGAAGTTATCCTTGTTCTAACTAAGATGTAAATCAAATTATGCACAAAAAATATTTTATCTTAAGCAGGAGGTCTTATGATAACTACAACGTTATCACCCACCTACAAAGGATCCCCTATGCACAGGGTAAGGGCTCTTTTGCTTTTATAGTAACCTCCTTGTCTAATGATGCATTTTAATCAAACATATGCAAATGCATCTACATGAGGGTTTTACCCTTGTGGTTGTCAATGAAAGTTCATCCAACGTTTGTCTTTTCTCTTAGCTCCAATGGTCCTACAACCACAAAATTCATTAGCAGTACCATATTTTAAAAATAGCTTAATCCAAATTTAAAGAGCTTAAAGTATAACTATCAACTCATCTTGATAGAATACAATAATATCATGCATTTAATATCAACACATCAATACATTAATCAAGCTACAAGGGTAGTCCTGCCAAAAAGGGTCATTACATACAACATTATTGGAGGCATTAATGTTAATAATCCCAAATGAATTATTATTAATGTTAAAAAATAGCTATAAGGTTTAGTAAGTGGGGTCACATCCAAGGTCAATTAAATATGGTCACCACCTATCAAAGATGAGGATGGCAACTCTATTATATCCTAGACCATGATTTTGTTGGTCGAGTGTTTTAGTTTAAATATTTTAAATGTTTTTGTTAATGTCGATTTTTTAATAAATTTTTTTTTTTTTTTACGGCGTGACATGTATGACCTCTTTGCCTCCCACCCCCTGTCTGCCATTGTAGGAATGCCTTTTGACGCAATAAACTATAATATTTTTAAAATGTAATTTAAAGTAGAAATCTGAATCTTAAATACGTGAGAGGATAATAACTAAACTATAAAATTGACTTTCTAATAAATTAAACAATTTTTATTATAACTCTCAAGTTATCGAGAGGCCCAAGTTCAAATCTCTCCCCTCACATGTTACGGTTATGTTGTATATAAAAGCTTCCTCATCAAAAAAAAAACAAAAAACACTAAAAAAAACCACATTTAATTTGAAGGTTTTTATGTTAAAATTATTTAAATGTATGTAAATCTACATGCTCAGATTTGTGTATAACCAAAATGTATAATAATTTTTTTAAATATATAACATCATTAACGAAATAATTTAAAAAAATTATAAATAAAAATTAAATATTATTAACATAAACACACTTTATAATTTTATAAATAAATATAAAAATTTAAATTTAAATACATAGTGCTAAAAACATTCTACAAATTTGCTTTGGATATTCAAAGGGCAATTGGAGACTTATCTTCCACATTCTCACGGGGGCTGTGAATTCGTTGAAGATTAAAAAAAAAAATTACTGTCTAACATATCATGAACGGCTTTAAATCCTAGTGGTACCTTTCAAATGTAACGTTTGTTGAATCCTATTGGTACCTTTAAAGTTTTATTCACCTTAAACCGAATCTTAAATATTGACTTTCCAACAAATAAAACAATTTTTTTTAAAACACTCAAAAACCACATTTAATTTGAAGGTTTTTATGTTAAAAATATTTAAATGTATGTAAATCTACATGATCAGATTTGTGTATATAACCATAACCAGTATAATAAATTTTCATACTTTTAAATATATTATATTAATATATAACATCAAAATTTATAATTAAAAATTAAATATTATTAATATAAACACATTTTAAAATTTTATAAATAAATATAAAAATTTAAATTTAAATACATAGTCCAAAAAACTTTCTACAAATTTGCTTTGGATACTAAAGGGCAATTGGAGACTTCCTACACCATAAATATCTTCCGGGGCTTTGAATTCATCCAAAATTTAAAAAAAATTTACTGTCTGACGTATCATGAACGGCTTTAAATCCTATTGGTACCTTTCAAATGTAACGTTTGTTCAATCTGACGTGGACGAGTAACGGCTTGTTCCTGCCCATGAAAGATGGGCCTCGATTTCAATTTCGATATATACACACACCCACTTGTAGTCGGAGAAGATATACGGTGCGGAAAACCCTATTTTCCTTTCTGTCTGCGTTTGCCTTGAGGAACATTTGAATTCTGTGATACTAAATGTCGGCTTCGCAAATATCGGTAGTAAAACATTGTTTTGTGAAAGCATTTTCCAAACTGAATTTCTAAGTTTCAGTTTCTAACTAGCACGGTTTATCATGATCTCTTTTGAAACTGGAATTTCTGCCTGTGTAGAATATATCGCGTGAAAATACAAGGCGGGAGGAGGAATAGTAGTCGAGAATTTAGGCTTTGTATTTTGATTTCCTTCTTCGATAATACGCGTAGGTTCAAAATTTGTATATCTGAAATGAATTTCAACAATTAAATATTAATAAATATGTTCTAATTTTTTCTTTTCTTGTTTCAGATTTAATAGATTTTGGATGAAATCGAGATTTTCAGACACCTGATAGCCCCACCGCCTCAAAGGTAAGAGATAAGTTCGTTACGGGTTTCCTTCGTTGTGTGTTTTTTTGTTTTTCATAAATTAAATATTATTTTGGTAAATTTTTGAAGAATGGAGGTTTTGATTGGTAAAGTTAACCTTGTAAATTGACTGTAAATTGATTCTGGAGCGTGATTGATATATATTTAGCATTTCAGCGTTGCATTATTTTTAGCTATTTTATCTAACGTTGAATTATTTTTAGCTATTTTATCTAGCGTGTATTTGGCAGAGTTGTCGAATGTTTTTCATTTTTTCCCGTATTTTGTAGATTAATATTTTTCATCGATGATGAATGACTGTCGTTTAGGTAGGTTAATTTTTTAGTCGATCTTATTTAGATCGACTGGGTCTTTTTGGGAACACAATATCGATTAACAGTTTCTTAGAAGGTCCAGTCCATGGAGTAAACAGGATCGAAGATTAGAACAATTAGGATTTCAGTTATTTATTTCTCCAGAATTGATGCTATAATATATATATATAATTTATTTTAAAAAAATTAAATATATAAATTGTTTGATTCGATGTTAAGTTATTTTTTATATTAATAAATAAAATTAAAATAATTTTAACATTTTTAAATCATAAACATAAGTTATAAAAAAAATTATAAAAATAAAATAAAATACATTTTAAAATCTTCGAAACTATAAACATAAATCATATAACATGAGTAAGGTTAAAAAATATAACATAAATCAAGCGAGACTACCGTCATACAGGATTTTTTATTTTATTTTATTACACAACCCTCGGGATTAAATGTTAAGAAAATATCAATTATCTTTTATATATATATATTAAAAATTTCAAATTCACTGGCTGATTAGTGGCAACCTAGTCATGTGAGATTATCTCGTACAGATATTATTTATATAATATAAATTGTAAGTCATCTGACATTATATCGTACAGATATTACTTATATAATATAAGTTTATTTAACTATTTTTAAATATAAATTTATTCATTTAAACAATATACGATTCTACCCATTTGAATGAATTTTGAACTTTCGTTTCGAATTCTAAATGTTTTAAGTCGTACAGTTAAACCCACTAGAGTCTTGAACAAATCATATTGACTCGTTAATTTTGGATTTGCTGTTCTTTAAACATTTCCCCACTGTAAGGAACATAACGATTTTAAGTTGTAATAAAGCGAAAGACTTGCACTGAATACAATGGACAGATAGTTCTGTGTGATTAGCATTGTTTGAATATAATAGTTAAGCATGACTCAAAATGCCTCTGAACATGGGAATTGGCTTTCTGTTACATATCACGTATCGTTCTGTCTGCCCGTAAAAGGCAGAAGTATCTTATCCGAGAAATTATTCGTTTTAAGACGAATTTCACAACCACTATAGCAAATATTCAATCTGATGTCAGTCTTGGGTAGAGGTAAATAGAAAATGTTTTGTATTATTTGCGATGAATAGCTAGTGTTGGTATAAACCCAAACTCCCTCTATATCATTGAAGATTAAATCTTTGATTTAAAAAGATTTAAGTTTAAATTTGTATAATTAATGTTGGTATTAATTCAAATTTTTTATATAGATATTATTTATGTTATTTGGATTGATAATTATTTGTTTGGTCAATCATTTACTAAGAAAAGATTTAAGTTCAAAATTTTGTGGGCATGTGTGATCTGAGTCCTTTAGTGGGCTACCTGTAAAAGTAGTAGTGTGATCTGAATCTTCTAGTGTGCCCAAAACCTTTAGTCCAAGCTAGATCAAAGAGGACGGTACCCTTTAGTGCGTCACATACCAACAAGGATGAGTGACTGGTGTTCCCTTCAGGTTCTGTCATCAACAACAACCAGGTGATATAAACTTGTTGAGAGAAGTGAAGTTGTAACTAACTCCTATATATTTTAAATCAAACCCTGGTAATAATTTTAAATGTCAATTTCGTGCACCTCAATTCAACCCCTCTAAATAATTTTAGATGTCAGTTTAGAGTATTGGTAAAAAAATGTTTCGCATAAGTACCTAGCATAATTAATATTCGTATCAACTCAAACCCTCGAAATAATTTTGAATGTCAATCTCCTGTAGAGGTAAATGGAAAATGTTTCGTATAAATGCGAGAACGAATATCAACTTACCCTCTCAAGGTAATCATATTTTTTCATTTAAAGATGAAAAAATATATTTTAATTTGTTTATGTTAACGGCGTCAACTGGAGACTGGAGGAACGGATTAGTGCCCTATAACTTGAAACCGTCTTTCATCTGAGCTTTATACAATATAATTGTATTTTAAAAGTAAAGTCTTTAGGTCTCTTATATAGAATTTTTTATTTTCATTCACATTAATTACAGTGGTTGGTTTTTTTGGTTTTTACGAGATTATATTATAATTGATTTTTTAAATATAATATTATTTTTTAATTTAGTGTATCGTAAGGTTTTTATATAATTTTTTTTGTTTTTAGTGTATCGTAATGTTTTTATATAACTTTATGTTTTTAATAGTATGATAAAATTTTGTTTCACCTGTCTTTTAATATTTTGTTATGGGTATGTGTAGCATATACATTTGTTAATAATTCTTATGATTTGAAGACTTGTTTATGTCTATATTTTAGAAATGAAGTAGAAGTTTTAGAAGTTCACATTTTTTATCCAATCATTTTATTTTATGTAATATTTATTTATGTTGATAGGGGTTTTACAATGGCAGCTAGGAAGGTCAGTCAGGTTGTAAACAATATTAATATTTTATTAAAAAAACCGACATTAAGAAAATTATTCGCCAACATTAAAGGTTACGGTGGATTTAAAATATTTAATCATTTCTTTATATTTTTTTTTTATATATTTAAGTTAGTATTTATTATTTTTATATTTAACCATCTTATCTTTTATAAAAAAAATTATATAAATTATTATTTTAACAATAAAAATATTAACTACACTTAAAAATAAATTTATTATTATTATTTTAAAATTATGGTGGCCTCGATCTAACATTATAAGACAAAATAGGCTTATGTAAGGTTTTAAAAGTATTTTAAATATATGTTTTCAAGGCAAAGATTTGTATAAAATATTGATTTAAATTATTAAGTAAAATTAAATTTTATATATTTATATTTATATTTAAGAAAAGTAGTTATTGATTCTAATATGTATTCAAATTTTCACGGTTAAATTCTACGTAAATGTTATGAACGTAACAAAAATGTCCTTTATATTTAGTTTAGTTTAAGAGTTGAAAGGATAGTCACTTTTGCATTACCAAACCTGCAGGAAGGGCAAGTCTGAAATTGTTGGCCTCATTCATGTCTTCCTTCAACAAGGAAGGAAACAATTAGTATCTAAGGCCTTTTCCTCTTCACCGAGATGTATTTGAATGGTTCAGCAATTTGAAACTTTAAAATGCCATAGGTGGAAAGGAGATTTGGTCTTTAGATTTAATATGTGGCGGGGATTGCGTGTTGCCTATTAGGCTACTGGGTCCTCTACGGACCTTTTCTAGAGGACTATCCGCACTAAGCCTATAGGCTGGAGGCAGTGATTTGCGTAGGTTAGGTTGGGTAAGCCCAGAAAAAGAAGAAAAAGGACTCTCTACACCATTTGTCATAGCGTGGATTTAAATTATTTATTACAATACATGTTTTGCTCGGTGAAATTTAATTTGCCTTGTAATTTGTTGAACTGGATTTAAACCAATTAGCAGGACTTTAATTTGTTGAAATGGACTTGGTATGATATGTCATTCGATTGTACCTCTGTTGCGTCATGATTAATGGTGTTGCATACATGCTTAGAGAACTTTTATAAATTATGTCAAGAAGTTTGAACACAAAATCACTTAAAAAACAACATTAACTTAATTACTAGGATAACTACTACTAAATTTTTTTATTAGATATAAATTAAATATAAATTATACATGCAGCATTAATTTGTGCCAATTAGGTTTTGCAAGTACGAGAAAATAACAAATATGTCATATAAGCTCATTTTATTTGATATAGATTAAACCTCCAGCATTAATTTGTGCCAATTAGGTTTTGTAAGTACAAGAAAATAACAAACTATATTTCTATGGTAACTAAAGTTCATTGGTAGAATATAGGACCTCCACCTTTTGGGTATTAAACTTCTTCAGGACCTGGATTTTTTTGGGTAGTTAATCGGCACAGCATTCGGTTATTCGGTCACTATTATTTAGTTTATCTTTTCCTCAGTATGCAGTGGATTGAACCTTAAACCTTCCAAGGAGGGAGGCCAAAACCCTAACCACTACATCATCTTCCTATGTTTAAGGTAAACACAAGATTTTTAGGGAGGTCTGGACCCCTATCAACAGAGTGGACGTAGAGGAATGGAACCTGACGACCTCCACCTAGGACATTCCCAACTACACGACATATATGCAAGATCCCAACTGTACCACAATCACCAACCAGATAACAATTGTCATATTTTATTTGTATACCAAAGATTTAAATTAATTGTTTTTTTTTTAAATTTAGCTAAAAATATCTTGTAAGGCCGCTTTGGTCACGACCACGGGTTTTATACAGTCAAATTCAAAATCACCCAAGAGTGGCCTTAATCGTTATCAACTTGATTTTCGTTACCGATGTGCGTGATGTGCGGTTGATAGGGTGGATATTCCAACCAAAAACCTTCCTTGGAAGATTGCCTTGTCCTCTTCAATTCAGAGCATTAATTATAACACATCAAAAATATTTAATTTGACATATAATATGTATTCAAAGGTTATTACGCCGATAGGCGTCCTACAATGGCAGCCAGGAAGGTCAACCACGTCGTAAACAATATTAATATTTTATTTAAAAACCAACATTAAGAAAATTATGTTATCAATCTCGAGGCGCCTATCTCATTTCTTGAGGTGTGATAGATAAACGCCTCAAAATTGATAACTCTCATATATCTAAGCTAGTTATAACAACACATTAAATAGATTTAATTTGATGTATAATATGTATTCAGATTTAATTTGACATATAATATGTATTCAAAGGTTATCACTTCTACATACGTTGCATCTTGACTAACAATGTTCAGGCAATGAAGTCAATAAGATATGAGTTCGGGTATAGGAACGAAATTCACATCAATAATCATATAAGCTTATGGTTTATTTTTTTTTAATAAATTATATAATTTTTTTTATTTGGTTATTGCAAAAAAAATTTATGATCGATTTATAAGGTTGAGTAGTTTTTTTTAATCATGATTCTTCGTGAAGTCAAAGCTGAGAGCTATACTAGCTCTCAATAGAGAATTTAACACAAAGCCACCACACACCCACCCTTCATACTGAGGTTTGAACCTTATAAATTATAAAATTGTTATTAGAGTTATTTTTTATAAAAATAATAAATTATTATATATAGTTTTGGGAAGGATATTTTAGTAATAAGTTTTTGATTTAGGATACTGCACGGGATCCTTCATAAAAATCTACATTTTATTTTTTTTTTAAAATTGTCTACCTAGAACAGTGGTTAGCTCTTTGGCCTTTCTTAAGAGAGGTTCAAGGTTTACCAAAAGGAGATAGGTTGGTCCAAAAGTAGATAGGTTGAAGGTAGCAGTCAAGTGTGTGTTAGTTGAATATCTTAGATGTCTTAGTTTGATACCTTGAATGGTTAAGGTCTTGTTGACATTTTATCCAATAAGTTAAGGTTTATAAAGACAACATCTAGTAGTGTTAGAGATTTTCTTATGTATCTCAAAATAAAAACATTATATTGGTACCACAACATTGCAAGGTTAATTAAAAATTCTTATTAAAGATATTTTTTACTTGTCCTTTTTATCAAAAATAATCTTCATATTCCTCAAACTTATCTTTTCGAAGTAAAACCCAGATAACATTTTTATTAAGAAAAAAATCTCCCTCAATCAAATTTTTATTTAAAATTTAAAATTTAAGATGAAGATCAACCTCGCAATTGATTGAATTATTTGTACTTGATCCCTTTTCTATAATTATGTTGGCTATAAATCCTAGCAATTCCTTAATCTCTCTTTTTTAAGGGGTTTTATTCATGCCCCTAATATTCCAAGATACAATTTTTATCATCATTTTTTTGTTTTTATTTTTGGGCTTAGCCCACTTATTGATGACATACATTAGGTTTTGTTTTTCCATATCAATATTATTTTGAATTTCTTCATTTTCTTTTATTTTTTCTTTTGTTTATTTGTTTCTTGGGTTTTCCTTTCCATTTTTCATTCTCACCAACACTTTCATCTTCATCAATCTCTTCAATTTTACCATATAAACTTTATATGAGACTTATTATCTATAGAGTTGTCTTGGTCTAAAGGGTTTGAAGTGCAAGGAATAACCTCAAAAGTACATTAATCTTTATATTGCTTTGGAAGTCCTAGAGTGCAAAGGTGTTCCTCCATTGTAATTACCTTCTTATGTTGCCTTAAAAACCCTAAATTGATAGGGATATCCCCATTTCTCGTTTCTTTATTATGCTACTCTTAAAATCCTAAAGTGGAAGAGATAAACTCTACACTACTTTCATTTCTATTTCAAGGAGAGGATTTTATACGACTTGATAAAAATGAAGACAATTTTACTTGAAATAAACTTGACCTATTTCACCTCTATCAGGTTTTGGCCTGGCCTTCTTGGTCCATGTATAGTTTTCCTCTTCAAACTCAACCTCTCACAAATTATTATTTTGAATAAAAGCTGAGAAATCTTCATACTTTGGGTTGTTTTCCTAAATTTCCTAAATTTATCTATTAACTTGGCTATGGCATTAAAAGTTTTTATGATCATGAATCATTTTTCTTGGTCTTTACTTCTCATGAAGGCTTCAATCCTACTCTATACTTCTAATATACTTGATTGAGTTGTAGATTTGTAGACATTGATAAGGATGAAACGAATATCTACAATGTAGCATGTGACTAATGAGGCTATTCATGCCTAGTTTTATAAATTATTTCACAAGAGGTTCTAATTGGATTTCAACATGTTAGAATTCTCCATGTTGCTTCTTTTGAGTCCACAACATCCCATTCACATATTGCACACATTGTTTTTTATCATTTTAGAAACTTCTTTCTTTTTCATTTTAGTTTCTTGGATACAAAGAATATCAAGCTTATTACTTAAACATAGGTCCTTAATACACCTCTACTTTGAGGGGGTATTAGCACCCTTTATATTCTATGAGATGGAAATCATGTCTCATTAGGTGTTGTTGGCCTTGCCCACAAACTACCAATATTGTTTTGTTATTTGGTAAAGAGAAGTCCAACCAACTTAGATTGTGTTCCTTTATCTATGTTTTCTCTTACTTCCCTAGCTTTTGCCTGATAATTTGAAGGTTTTCCTCTTTTTTCCTTGTCAGTATTGGGAGTAGGTCTTATTATTCTTTTTCTCAACATTCTTTCAAAACTTCATTTTTTATTACATTTATCCTTTCTTGGATTGGCTAAGGAAGCTTTTGACTTATCCTGCTCATTTTTTGGTATTTACTTGTTAATGATAGAGGTATTAACATCTAACATTGTGTTTTCTCTACCAATTTCCTTCTCCTAAATGGTGCATGGTACTTCAAGAGAATCTTCAAAATTTGATGAGGCATATTCCTTAGGTTCAGAAGAAAATTTCATCCCTAAATCAAGATCATACTGAGTAGATGGTTTCTTCTTATCTTGTTATATTGTGTCCTCTAAGCTTTGATTTGATTTTTCTTCATAGATATAACCTCAAAATAAGGTATTTGTTCTAATATCATTCCTTATGATATCCACTATTTATTTACTTTCATTTTTTTGGACCTATTTTTTGGAAGTTGAAAACCATCCTAATCCATATCTATTTTTAAGTTTCTCTTGTGATTTTTTACATATGTTTTTGCTTGACTCTTCTTAGGGCGTGATCTCTCTATATGTCCCACCTCATGGCATCTACATATGAAATATATATTTTCATAATACATGGTTTGGGTCCTCAACTTATTCCTCTTCTTAAGAATGATTGATTCTAGTAAAGGTTTACTAATATCAATCATGACCAATATCTGAGCATAAATAGCCAAGAATTCATCTTTTGTAGTTTTTGAAATCTCAAAGAATTCTCCTAGAGTGTTGCCTATTGCCTTAAAGGTATCCATTTCCTATAATTCAATGAGCAACCCATACATATTGATCCAAACTAATACTAGGTATGGATTCATGTTTTCAAGTGCAAAGCCTTCATACCAGCCGTTAAGGAAGAGTCTTGCTCTTCCCATAGACCAAGGACCCCTTTTAGAATTCTATCTCTTTCTTCTTTGAAATAGAAAATGGCAAGTCCGAAACCTTTGGGAAAAAAGGATAGACTCACTCCTAGAGACTTCCATCTATCAATCTATTTTCTAAAATCCAAAGCCCATGGCCAAGACCCATTAAATTTACAAATGCCTAATATTTGAGCAACAAAGATTGTTGCTTTGTGAGATCTTCCCTAACCTCTACTGCTAGGGATAACTCTAAGGATTTATTTGTAAATCGGTCTATGGAAAGGAAACTATAACTCGGTATCTACTAAAATTTACTAGCATATCCTATAACGATTATATTATTTGAATTTAAACCTACAATAATTTGTATCCAAAAATTCTATAAAAATGAAGGAATAAATGAAACATAGCTGGAAATTTCTACACCCAAATAAAATATCTCACATTGTTGATGCCTAGCCCTCCATTTCTCCTCCCATCATTTGAACCTTGGCTAACATATATCTACAATTTTGTTTCCCACAACTTGAAAAATCATCATTGTCCTTGTTATTGATGGTTGAAACCACAAGGTCATATCTCCCTCAATATTTGTCAAATTCTTTGTTATGACTACTCAGTTTAAAGCTCTTCAAAAATTGCACAAAGAATCATCTAAATTTGATAAAACTTTACAAAGATGTGGTTCCTAAAATATTATACATTTTTTCTAAAAATATTTGCCCTAATGCTGTCCTAGTTTCATACGCTTGTCTTCATATGGTCATTTCCCTCAATATTGCTTAGATTCTTTTGTATGACCACTCATTTCAAAACTATTTAAATTCCACACAAAATGGCATAAGAATCATCTAAATCAAATAACTCTATGCAAATATATGGCTCCTAGAAGATGATTCATTTTTTTTAATTACCCTAGCTTTGCTGATTCATAATTTCCAAATGACCACATCTTGCTTTACTCTTTTAATTTCATGTGAATTTGAGCTTGCACATCATACTTCCTCATCCCTTGTATCCCTCTTTATTTCTGCTAATGGTTGATCTGAGTGAACTACTATGGCCTTTGTCATTCATTGCTATAGATAGGATTTATTTCCTTCTTTCTTGAGAGTGGAATATCCTTGATCTAATCCAACTTCTACTACAGTATAATCTCCTTGCCTCATCTTGAAGTTTTTCATGTGACCAAATACTTTGTCTCTTTCTCTAACGTTTTCACTTTACAATCTTTTGCAGTGTGTCTAGTCTCATAATATTTGTGGTATTTAAATGCAATGTTGTCATTAGACACTCGTTCATTTTTTTTTTGTTCGGATTTAATCTTAATGGATTCTAGAAAAGATTTAATATATTCATAGCATCACATATTTAGACATATACAACATGCTTTTACTCCTTAGTAGTTGATCATTCTTGGATGAATTCCCATAGGGTGTTTCTAGTATTATTCAAAATATCCTTAATGATAAGTTGATATGGAAGTCTAAAAGTCTTAAACCACATCAATACCTTTTTAATAGTTTATATCAAGAGAGAAATTCTCACTCCATGGTTTTAAATACAAGGTATCTCTCCTTAAACCATGGGCCATCACCCATTATTTTATCCTTGATTTATGAATTGATAAAGATAAAAAACCTTTAGAAAGAAAAGTCATGGAGTACTTTGAATCCAATCCCCACTTTCTTGATCCAATTTTGACCCCTTTTTTTGTCTAAATGATTTTCTTCTTTGCATTAGACCCTTGTCTTGGCCTCAAATGATCCTATTTTGGTCTCTAAAAAACATCTCTTAGCATTAGACAACCCTCTTTTGGTCTCTGATAAACATCCATTGGCCTTGAACGAACTTGTATTAGTCTCTAATGAATATCCTTTGGACATAAACAATCCTATCTTAGCCTCTCACAATATTTTCTTGGTCTTCGACAAACATCCCTTGGCCTTAGACAACCTTGTCTTGGCATTTTATGGTGGAACCATTAAAACCCTCATTTTTTAAACTAAAAAATTTCTTGATTTGTATTTTTAAGACCTTTGCTTGATTCTCGCAAACAACTTCTCTCTAGCTTTGGATGACCTATCTCTAGCTCTAACCAACTTCTTCTTGGTCTTAGATGACCTTGTCTTCATCTCGTATGAGCATTCCTTAGCCTGAAACAATCGTCTTGGTCTTTAAGGAACATTCCTTAACCTCAAACAACCCTATGTTGCTCTTTAATGAATATTACTTGGACTCAAAAAAATCTATTTTTGTCTCGAGTGGACATCCCCTAGCTTCAAATGACCCTATTTCTATCCTTGAAAAAGATCCCTTGGCCTCAAACAACCCTATTTTGGTCTTTGACAAACATCCCTTGCCCTCAAATGACCTTGTTTTGATCTCTAATGACACTAGCTTGGTCTTTGAAAAACAACCCTTAGACTTATATGGACCTATCTTAGCCTCTGACAACCCTATCTTGGTCTATGGTGAATATCTCTTGATGTTATACGAAACTACCTTAGCATCTCATGGTGAAACCATTGAAACCCTCATTATCTGAACTAAAATTTTTAATCTACATTTTGGTGGTCTTTATTGACGCTCAGAAAAAACTTCTTATTTGCTCTAAATGACCTCTTTCTGTCTCTAAACAACCTCTTCTTAGCCTCAAAAGGCCCTATCTCGATCTCTAAAAAACATCTCTTAGCCCTAGGCAACCCTATATAGATCTTTGACGAACATTCCTTAGCCTCAAACAACCCTATTTTGGTCTCTCACAAATATTTGTTACCTCAAAATACCCTATTTTGATATTTCAAAAACATCCCTTGGCCTGTAAAGGCCTTATTTTGGTCTATGATAAATATCCTTTCACCTCAAACAACTTTATATTGGTCTTTAATAGATCTTTGTTGCTCTTTGACAAATATCCATTGGCATTGAATAACTTAGTCTTGGCATCTAACGATGGAACCATTAAAACCTCATTGTCTTAACCAATTTTTTCTTCTTGTTTTCCTTTTGGTTGACTTTTCTCAACTTTCATAAACAAATTCTCAACTTTGGATGAAATATTATTAGAATCAAATGACCCTTGTCTTGGTATTTGATCAACATCCCTTGGACTTAGACCACCCTATTTTTCTCTCTAAAAAACATCCCTTGGATTCAAATGGCCCTATCTTATCCTCCAATGGTCCTATCTTAGTCTTTGATGAATATTCCTTGGCCTCATACAACCCTATATTGGCTTATAACGATAGAAACATGGAAATCCTCATTGCCTAAATTTGAAATTTTTGCCACATCTATATTTTGGTGGTCATTGCTCGATCCTCACAAAAATCTTCTCCTCAACTTTGAAGGACCTATCCTTGGCTCTTATCCACTTCTTCTTGGGATCAAGTAACCCCATATTGGTTTCTAATGGATATCCCTTGGCCTCAAATGACCCTATTTTAGTATCTAATGAGCATCCCTTGACCTCAAATGACCCTATTTTGGTCTCTAACAAACATCCCTTAGACTTAGACAACACTGCCTTAGCCTTTGATAGCCCTTTTTTAGTCTCTAATGAACATCCCATGGTCTTAGATGTCCTTGTCCTAACCTATGACAATGGAACCATTGAAATCATCACTATCTAAATTAAAATTTTCTTCTAGTTTATATTTTGGTGGTCTTTTCTTGACCCTCATAAACAACTTCTCCTTAGATTTGGATGACCTCTTTCTAACTCTAAAAAACCTCTTCCTAACCTAAAACGACCTTGTCGTAGTATTTGAAAAACATCCCTTGGCTCTAGATGATCCTGTCTTGGTCTCTTACAGACATCTCTTAGCCTCAAATGGCCTTGTTTTGGTCTTTTATGAGCATACCCTAGCCTTAGATGACCCTATTTTAGCCTATGACAAATATCACTTGGAATTAGATGATCCTATGTTAATTTATGACAAAAACCCCTTGGCCTCAAATGACCATGTCTTGAACTCTAATGGCTTTATCTTGGCCTCTGATGAACATCCCTTGGCCTTAGATAGCTTTGCCTTGAATTTTGATGGTGTAACCATTGAAACCTTCACTGTCTAAACTTAAACTTTCTCCTCATATACATTTTGTTGGCCTTCGTTTGATCCTTGCAAATAGCTTCTTCTAAACTTTGGACAACCTATCCCTAGCTCTAAATGACCTCTTCTTGGCCTCAAATGATCTTGTCTTAGTATTTGATAGAATCTCTTTGCCTCAAAAAATATTATCTTAGACTCTAATGGGCATCCCTTGGTCTCAAATGACTCTATTTTGATCTTTAACGAACAACCTTTGGCCTTAGACGACCTTGTTTTTATCTCTAACAAACATCCCTAAACCTCAAACGACCCTGTTTGGCCTATGACAAACATTCCTTTATTTGATATGACCTTGTCTTGGTCTCTAATGATCCTATCTTAGTATTTGATGAACAACCCTTGGACTCAAACAACCTCATATTTACTTGTGATAGTAGAACCATTAAAACCCTCACTATTTGAATTGAAATATTTTCCTTGTTTGCATTTTGGTGTACTCTGCTCGACCCTCACAAACTTCTCTTCAGCTCTGGTTGACCTCTCTATACCTCTAAACGACCTCTTCTTAGGCTTAAAGGATCCTTTATTTGTCTTTGATGGAAATCCCTTAGCCTTAAACAACCCTATTTTGGTCTCTAAAGGACATCCCTTGGCTTCAGATGACTTTATTTTGGTCCTTGACGAACATCCTTTAGTATCATATGGCCTTATTTTGGTCTCTAATGTTCATCGCTTGGCCTCATACAACCCTATATTTCTTTGAGGAACATCAATTAGCTTCGAAAAACCCTTTCCTATCCTCCAATGGCCTTGTCTTGGTCTCTAAAAACCATCCCTTGGCCTCAGAAAACCTGTCTTGGCATTTGAAAGCGAAGAAATTAGAACCCTTACTATCTAAATTAAAATTTTCTCCTTGTTTGTATTTTGGTAGCCTTCACTTGATCCTCACAAACAACTCCTCTCAAACTCTAAATGACCTCTTCCTATCTCAAAATAACCTCTAGGATGACCTTGTCTTGTTCTCTAATGGACATCCCTTGGCCTCTGGTGGCCTTGTCTTAGTCTCTAATGACCATCCCTTGGCATCAAGTGATCCTATATTGGTCTCTCATGTACATCCCTTGGCCTTGGATGATCTTGTATTGGTCTTTAAAAAAAATCCCTTGGCTTCAAAGGGATCAATTTGTCTATGATGAACATTCCTTGGCTGCAAATGACCTTGTCTTAGTCTTTGATGGCCTTGTATTGGTCTCTAACTGATATTCCTTTGCTTCAAACAACTTGTATTGGTCTATATTAGACATCCCTTGGTATCAAATGACCCTATTTTGGTCTCTTATGAACATCTCTTAGCCTCCATTGATCCTATTTTAGTCTTTGACAAACATACCTCATCCTTAGATGACCTTGTCTTGGTCTCTTAAGGAAGAATGATTGACACCTTTACTGTTTGAATTGGAAATTCTCTTTGCATTTTGGTGGCCTTTGCTTGACCCTCACAAACTTCTCCTTAGCTCTATATGACATATTCCTAGCTCTAAATAACCTCTTCTTGACCTCATATTGCCATTTATTGGTATTTGACAAAAATCCCTTGGCATCAGACAATCCGTTCTTGGCCTCTAATGGTGGAACCATTGAAATCCTCACTGTCTAAACTAAAATGTTTTCATTCGCATTTTTGTGGCCTTCACTCAACCTTGACAAATACCTTCTTCTTAGCTTTACATTACCTCTCTGTCACTCTAAATGACCTCTTCTTGGTCTCTTATGGAATTGTCTTGGTATTAAACAAACATCCCTTGGCCTAATACAACCTTATTTTTATCTTTGACAAAAATCCTTTGGCCATAGACGACCCTATTTTGGTCTCTAAAGAACATCCCTTGGCCTCAAACGACCCCATTTTAGTCTCTAACGAACATCCCTTAGCCTCAAAAGACCTTGTTTTGATCTTTGAAAATAATCCCTTGGCCTTAGATGACCATTTTTTGGTCTTTAATGGTCCTAACTTAGTCTCTAATGAACATCCCTTGGTCTCAGATAACCTTGTCTTGGCCTTTGATGATGAAATCATTGAAATCCTCACTAAATTTTTTTCCTCGTCTATATTTTGGTGGCCTTCACTTAACCATTCCAAATGGCTTCCCCTTAACTCTAAATAACCTCTTCTTGGCCTTTGATGACTTTATTATGGCCTTTGTCAATGGAACAATTAAAACCGTTATTGTCTAAACTAAATTTATCTCCTCGTCTATATTTTGGTGGTATTTGATCCACCCTTGTAAACAACTTCTCCTCATCTTTGGATGACCTCTCCTTGGTCTTAAAAAACCTCTTCTTAGCATCAAATGACCTTGTCTTGGTCATTGACAAGAATCCCTTGGTCTCATATGTTTCTATCTTGGTCTTTGATAGCCATCCATTGGCCTTAGATGACCCAATTTTGGTCGTGGTCAGACATTCCTTGGTCTCAAATGACCTTGTTTTGGTTTTTTATGAGCATGCCTTGGCCTCAAGTGACCTTGTATTAATATTCAACAAATATACCTTAGCCTTATATGACCTTGTTTTGACCTCTAATAGTCTTATCTTGGTCTTTGAAAAACATCCCTTGATCTCAAGTGGCCTTGTTTTGATCTCTAACAATGTTGTCTTAGTCTTTGAGAAACATCCCTTGGTCTCAGACAACCTTGTATTGGCCTTTGAAAACTGAATCATTTAAATTCTTACTACCTGAATTTAGATCTTCTCATCTATATTTTGATGGCATTCACTCAACCCTTAAAAAAAACTTCCCCTTAGCTTTGGGTGATCTCTCCATAGCTCTAAGAGACCTCTTCTTGGCCTAACAGCCCTATGTTGGCCTTTGTTGGTGGACCAATTAAAGCCATTATTGTCTAAATTAAAATTTTCTCTTTGTCTACATTTGGTGGCCTATGCTTGATCCTAGTAAATTTCTTAGTTATGGATGACCTCTTCTTGACCTTAAATAACCCTATCTTGGTATTGATAGATATCCATTGGCCTCATATGGTCCTACCTTGGTCTTTGACATCCATCCCTTGGCCTTAGACCCTATTTTGATCTCATACGAACATCCCTTGGCCATAGATGACACTATCTTAGCCTTCAATGATGTAACTATTAAATCCTCTCTCCAAACTAAATTTTTCTCATCTGTATTTTGGTGGCCTTCACTTAACCCTCACAAACAACTTCTCAACTCTATATGACCTCTCTTTAGCTCTAAATGACCCTTCTTAGCCCCAAAGGGCCCTATTTTGGTCTTTGAAGGACATCTCTTTGGTCATAGATGATCATGTCTTGGTATCTACTAGACATCCCTTACCCTTAGGGGGCCCTATTTTGGTCTCTGAAGAACATCCTTTGGATTTAGGTGGTCCTGTTTTGATATTTGATGAACATCCCTCATCCTTAGAAGATCCTTTTTTGTTAGTAAAGAACATACCTTGGCCTTTTATTGTCCTATTTTAGTCTCTAACAAACATACCTTGTCATATATCGACCTTGTCTTTACCTCTAATGGTGGAACCTTAACCCTCACTTTCTAAACTAAAATTTTCTCATCTATATTTTGGTGTCCTTTGCTTGATCCTCATAAAAAATCCTCATTTTTGCATGAAATCTCCTTGGATCTAAATGACCTCTTTTAGCCTTATATGCCTCCATATATCTTATACAAATATTCCTTGGCCTGAGATGACCTTATCTTGATCTCCAATGAACATCTCTTGGCATTAGACAAACCTATTTTGGTCGTTGACAAACATCCCTTTGCCTTAGATGATCATATTTTGGTCTTTGACAAACATTGTTTGGCCTCATATGGCCTTGTTTGGCCTCTTACTAACATCCCTTGGCCTCAGGTTATCCTATCCTAGCCTCTGACGATATTTTCTTGGTCTCTAACAAATATTGCTTGGTCATAGGAAAATGTTTTTTGATCTCTAACAAGCATCCCTTGGCCTCATATGATCATATTTAGTCTCGAATGCATATCCCTTGGCCTTAGACAACCTATCTTGGTATTTAAAAAACATCCCTTAGCCTCAAACAACCCTATCTGGTTTGTGATGAACATCCCTTGGCCTTAGATGGCCTTATATTGGTCTCATACAAACATCCCTTAGCCTCAAATGACCCTATTTTGGTCTCTAACAAACATTGCTTGGTCTCAAACAACCCTATTTTGGTCTCTAAATAACTTACATTGGCCTTAAACAACCCTATTTTGGCCTCTAATAAAAATCCCTTGGCCTCCAATAGCCTTATCTTGGCATTTGATGGCCCTTTTTTAGTCTCTAACGAACATCCCTTGGAATCAAAGGAACTTGTATTGGCCTCTAATGACCTTGTTTTAGACTTTGATGAACATCCCTTGGACCTTGTCTTGGCATTTGATGGAAAAACCATTGAAATGGTCATTGTTTGAACTAAAATATTCTCTCATCTCCATTTTTATGGCCTTTGCTTGACCCTTGCAAACAACTTCTCCTCAACTCTTGATGATCTCTTCTTGGCTTTAAATGACCCCTTCTTGGCCTTAGATGACCATATATTGCTCTCCAATGAACATCCCTTGGACTCACATGGCTTTGTCTTGTCTTGGTATCTAACAGACATCCCTTGGCCTTAGACAATGCTATCCTAGTCTTTGATGGACATCCCTTGGCCTCAAACAACCCTGTTTTGATCTCTAACAAACATCCCTTGGAATCGACAGATTTTTAATGCCCATAACTTCCAATTATAATAAAAAATATTACAAAAATGACTGATGAAAGAAGATTTCAAAACCCCCTTTTTGCCACATTGGATTATGAAACTCGCAAAATCGAGTTCCTTATTTTCTAAGTTAATATCACCAACCTACGCCAACTAACATTAGTGCATGCATATTAGAATCAATTTGAGGAACTCGCCAGACACACCACAGGGTTGGATGAATCCTTTTTCATAAGTTGCTTCATCCGTGGATTGCAAAAAGATATTAGAGTAGAGGTAAAGACATTAACCTTGCTAGCGGTCATTGGTTTAGCCAAGTTAGCCAAAGAAAAATTCAACGCTCAACGTTGATTGGAGGAGCAACATATTGAACAATCGCCAATCACACACGCTACCCCAAAACTTAACCAACCCTTGCCAGTTAAGTACCTTAGTCAAGAGGAAATGGAGGAGCAGCAGGCGAAAGACCTCTGTTATAATTATGATGAGCAATATGGGCCCAATCATAGATGCACTACCCAAACATTGTATTTATTGAATGTAATTGATCCTTGTCACTCCACAGAGGGAGAAGATGAGGTAGATGTGCAAGAAGTGATCGATGCATTGGAAGAAGATGAGGTAGACATGCAAGAAGTGACCGATGCACCTAATGACAGTAGTAAAGAAGTCCCCAAAATTTTCTTTAATGCTCTCGCAGGTTTTCCTTCTCCACAAACTATGAAAGTTCAAGGGTACTTCAAACAACAAAATTTCATTGTGCTCATTGATTTAGGAAGCACTCATAATTTTATTGACCCGAGCATGGCATAACAGGATAATTTTTATATTCGACCTTACCATAGCTTTGAGGTGGTGATTGGTATTGGGGTATGGATTGCCTACCAAGGAAAGTGATGAATAATCAAGCTCACCTTGGGCAACTACAACATGACAAGTGACATGTATGTGCTTCCATTGGGCAAAAGTGATGTTGTTATAGGGGTTTGGTTGTGAATGCTTTGGGTAATACTATGGTATTTTGCAACATTATGGATGCAATTCACCGTTGAAGGCCAAACAAGACTACAAGCAAGTTCATCACCAATAGTGAGTTCTCAACGCATGGGAAAACTTATTCAAAAATGAGGTAAAAGGGTGATTGCACAATTATTTTCCCTTCATTCTACAAGGGAAGAACAAGCTAAAGTGGAAGAGTTACTTTATCCTGTGCTTCCCTTGTAGAATGAAGGAAAAATAATTTTGCAATCACCATTTTGCCTCCTTTTTGAATACGTTTTCCCATGCGTTTAAAACTCATTATTGGTGATGAACTTGATTGTAGTTATTTTAGAGTGTATGTCTAGCCTTCAAAGGTGAATTGCATCCATAATATTGTAAAATCCCATAGTATTACCCCGAGTGTTTGCAACCACTGAGCCCCTAAAACAACATCACTTCCACCCAATGGAAGCACATACATATCACTTGTCATGTTGTAGTTGCCCAAGGTGAGCTTGATATTTTGATACTTTCCTTGATAGGAAATCCGTCCCTCAGTACCAATCACCACATCAAAGCTATGGTAAGGCTGTATATAACAATTAGCCTATTCCACAGTGCTCGGATCAATTAAATTATGAGTACTTCCTGAACCAATGAGTACAATGAGATTTTGTTGTTTGAAGAACCCTTGAACTTTCATAGTTTGTGGAGAAGGAAAACCTGTGAGAGCATTAAAGAAAATTTTGGGGATTTCTTTATTGTTATTATTAGGTGCATCGATCACTTCTTGCATGTCTACCTCATCTTCTTCCAGTGCATCAGTCACTTCTTGCACATCTACCTCATCTTCTCCCTCTATGGAGTGACAAGGATCAACTACATTCAATAAATAAAATTTTTGGGTAGTGCATCTATGATTGGACCTATATTTCCCATCATAATTATACTAGAGGTCTTTTGCCTGCCACTCCATTTCATCTTGATTGAGGTACTTAACTGACAAGGGTTGGTTAAGTTCTAGGGAAACATGTGTGACTGACGACTGTTCAATAGGTTGCTTCTCATATTGATATTGAGCATTGAATTTATCTTCGTCTAACTTAGCTAAACCAATGGCCGCTAGCAAGGTTAATGTCTTCACCTCTACTCTAATGTCTTCTTGCAATCCACAGACGAAGCAACTTATGAAAAAGGATTCATCCAACCCTATGGTATGTCTGGTGAATTCCTAAAATTGAGTCTAATATGCATGCACTAATGTTAGTTAGTGTAGATTGGTGAGATTAACTTGGAAAAATACATCCTCGATTTGGCGAGTTTCATGATCCAATGTGGTGAAATGGGGGTTTTGAAACCTTCTTCCATCAGTTATTTTTGTAATAATTTTTTATTATAATTGGAATTTATGGGCATCAAAAAACTGTCGATTCCAAGGGATGTTTGTTAGAGATCAAAACAGGGTTGTTTGAGGCCAAGGGATGTCCATAAAAGACTAGGATAGGGTTTTTTGAGGCCAAGGGATGTTTTTCAGATACCAAGACAAGACAAAGCCATGTGAGGCCAAGGGATGTTCATTGGAGAGAAATATAGGGTTATCAAAGGTCAATAAGAGGTCGTTTAAAGCTAAGAAGAGATTATCAAGAGTTGAGGAGAAGTTATTTGCAAGGGTCAAGCAAAGGACATAAAAATGGATATGAGGAGAACATTTTAGTTCAAACAATGAGCATTTCAATGGTTTTTCCATCAAAGGCCGAGATAAGGTCATTTGAAGCTAAGGGATGTTCATCAAAGTCCAAGACAAGGTCATTAGAGGCCAAGACAAGGTCCTTTGAGTCCAAGGGATGTTTGTTAGAGACTAAAACATGGCCATAAAATGCTAATATAAGGCTATTGGAGGCCAAAATAGGGTTGTATAAGGCCAAGGTAAGTTATTTAGAGACTAAAATAGGGTTATCTAAGACCAAGCAGTGTTTGTTAGAGACCAAAATAGGGTCATTTGAGGTTAAGAGATGTTTGTATGAGACCAAGAAAATGCCATCTAAGGCCAAGGGATGTTCATCACAAACCAGATAGGGTTGTTTGAGGCTAAGGGATGTTTGCTAAAGGCTAAATTATCTTAGTCTTTTTTGATCCACCTTTTGATCCATAGAATAGAAGGTGGATCAAAAAAGGACTAAGAGAATTTTTAGGAGACATGGTTACCCTACAAGTAGATATCCCTAAAATAAAAAGGGTGACACAAGATGGTGCCCAAGTTCTAAAAACCTTATAAGGTACTCCAATGGGTGGGAAAAGTTGCTTACAAATTGGAGCTACCTATGTCATCCAAGATCCACTCGATTTTCCATGTGTCTTGCTTGAAGAAGGTGGTGGGGAAACATATCATTGTATAGAAAGTCCTCATAGAACTAGATGAAGAAATTGTTCTTCTCAAACCAACAACCATCCATGATCGACAAAATTGACACCTTTGCTCTTGCAACATCACAAAATTTCTTGTACAGTGGCATGGACTCCATCCAGAAGATGTTATGTGGGAGCCATTGCAAGAGCTTCAACAATACTTTTCCACTTTTCAAATTTGAGGACAAAACGTTTCTAAGGGGGTTGACCCCCTTAAATAGGAAAGGAATATTAATAGATTTGCTCTTGTTAAATCAATTATGAGCTTCCATGTTTCTATTATTTAATGTTTTTGTTATAAGAAATGCAATATTAATCCTATTTTTTTTTCGTCCTTGAATTGCAATTAGAATTATCCTTGATGCAAAATTTTTTGTCTCAATACAACTCTGAACAAGGAAATTTTAGGTGAAATACTCACATTAGCCAAATAGGTTCATTGCAATTCCTTGGACTTACATGACTCTATTTTGATCTTTTATGAACATCCCTTGGCATTTAATGACCTTGTCTTGGCCACTAACAACCTTGTCTTGGTCTTTGACAAACATTGTTTAGTCTTAGACGACCCTATCTTGGCCTCATATGACCATGTCTTGGTCTCTAATTAATATTATGATCTTATATGACCTTGTATTGGCCATTGACGACCTTGTCTTGGTATTCAACATACATCCCTTAGCCTCATACGACTTTGTTTTAGTTTGATGGACTTCTCTTGGCGTCAAATGACCTTGGTTTGGCCTTTGACTAATATCCCTTGGCCTTAGATGAACATGGTTTTGTCTTTGATGAACATCCTTTGGCCTTAGATCACACCGTCTTGGCCTATGATAAAATTGTATTATTCTTTGATGAACATTCCATAGCCTTAGATGACCTTGTCTTTGCCTATGACGATGGGTCCATTAAAACCCTTATTGTCTAAACTAAAATTTTATCATCTATATTTTGGTGGTCTTTGCTCAACCCTCACAAATAGCATCTACTTATCTTTTGATGAATTTCCCTGGTTGTAATTGACCTCTTCTTGGCCTTATATGTTCCTATATTGATCTTGGACTAACATCCCTTGGCCTTAGATGGCCCTATATTGGTATCTCATAGACATATCTTGGCCTTAGACAATCCTATTTTAGTCTTTGATGAACATCCATTGGCCTTAGACTACCCTATTTTTATCTATGACAAATGTCCCTTGGCCTTAGATGACCCTAATAAACATCCTTTGGCCTCAAGAAAATTGTCTTGGTCTCTGATAACCTTGTCTTGGTCTCTAAGGAACACCCCTTAGACTAAGACTATATTGGCATTTGACAACCTTGTCTTGGTATATGATGAGCATCCCTTTGCCTCATATGACCCTATATTGGCCTCTAATGAGAAAACCATTGAAATACCTATTGTTTGAACTAAAATTTTCTCCTTGGTTCTATTTTGGTAGATTTTGCTTAATCCGTGTGAAATTATCCTTGACTCTGTATTTTCTCTCCCTAGATCTAAATGACCTCTTCTTAGCCTCAGATATCCCTATCTTGGTCTCTGATGGACATCCCTTGGCCCTAGATAGTCATATCTTGGTCTTTGAGAGACATCCCTTGGACTTAGACAACCCCATTTTGGTCTTTGACAAATATACCTTGGTCATAGATGAACTTGTTTTGGACTCTAATAAAAATCCAATGGTCTCAAAAAGTCCTAATATAGTCTTTGACGAACATACCTTGGTCTTAGATGTTATTATTTTGGTCTCTTCCCAACATCTCTTGGCCTTAGATGCCATTTTTATGGTCTCTTCTCAACATCCCTTGGCCTCATATGACCCTATATTGGTCTCTGATGACATTTTCTTAGTATTTTATGAACATCCCTTGGCCTTAGATGGTCATGTATTAGCCTCTAACGATGGAACCATTGAAACCCTTATCGTTTGAACTAAAATTTTCTCCTCTACATTTTGATGGCTTTTTCTTGACCTTGAAAATACCTTATCTTCAACTCTTGATGACATCTCCTTGCTCTAAATGACCTCTTCTAGGTATTATATGACCCTATCTTGATCCCTAATAGACATCCCTTAACCCTAAATGGCTTCGTCTTGTTCTCTAACAAAAAAAATGTCTCTTAGCCTCACGTTATCTTGTCTTAGCCACTGACAACCTTATATTAGTCTCTAATAGACATCCATTGGCCTCAGATGACCTTGTACTGGTCTTTGACGAATATCTCTTAGCCTCAATGACCTTGTTTTGGTCTCTAATGAACATCTCCTAGCCTTATATGATCTTGTTTTGGTCTCTAATTAACATCCATTGGTCTTTAATAACCCTTTCTTGGCTTTTGATAAACCTGTCTTGGTCTTGGATGAACATCCCTTGACCTCAAACAACCCTGTATTTACCTCAATGGTGGGCACATTAAAACCCTCATTGTCTAGACTAAAATTTTCACATCATCTACATCTTGGCAGACTTTGTTTGACCCATGCAAATAGCTTCTCCTTAATTGAAGATAAATTCTCCTTGGTTGTAATTCACCTCTTTTTAGCCTTAAAAATTTGTCTTGGTCTCTATTAAATATCCATTGGCTTGAGATGTCTTGTCTTGGTTGCTCATAAACATCTCTTGGCCTAAGATGATTCTATTTTTATCTCTAATGAACATCCCTTGTCCTTAGACAACCCTATGTTGGTCTATGACAAACTTCACTTAGCCTTAAACAACCCTATTTTGGTCTCTAATGAACATCCATTAGCCTCAAGTGACTCTCTATTGGTGTTTGACAACCTTATCTTGGCCTCTGAAAAATACCTATTGGACTCAAAGGAGCTTGTCTTGGCTTGTGATGACCATGTCTCACTCTCTTTCGAACATCCCTTTGCCTCAAATGACATTTTCTTGATCTCTAACGATGGAACCATTGAAACACTCATTGTTTGAACTAAGATTTTCTCATATCCATTTTGGTTGCCTTTTCTTGACCCAAAAAACCTTCTCCTTGGATTTGTATCATCTCGCCTTAGCTCTAAAAAAACTCTTTGTGGCCTTAGATGACTATATCTTGGTCTTTGTGACATCCCTTGGTCATAGATGGTCATGAATTGGTATCTGATAAATATTCCTTGGAATTAGATGATTGTATTTTGGTCTCTTACATATATTCCTTGGTCTTAGACAACCCTTTTTTGGTCTCTAACAAACATCCATTGGTTTTAAACAACCTTAATTTTGTTTTTGACGAACATCCCTTAGCCTCAGATGTCATTATTTGGTCTCTCACAAACATCCCTTGACCTTAGATGACCCTATATTGGCCTCTAACGACCCTTTCTTAGTCTCTAACAAATGTTCCTTGGCCTCAAATGGCCATTTCTTGGCCTATGATGCCAAAGTCATCGAAAACCTCACTGTTTGAATTGAATTTTTCTCCTCATCTACATAATGGTGGCCTTCACTTGATCCTTGGAAATATCTTCTTCTTATCTCTCTATGACATCTCATTGGATCTAAATGACCTCTTCTAGGCCTTAAACGCATTTTTATATCAAGGTCTGATGCCTTGCCCCATTCAGATTAAATGGACAATTAGCCACTGGATGAACTGCTATATCACATATATTGCAATACGTGTTCTTTGGGTAATTGACATTCTTGTGTCCTTCCACTTTGCAATTAGAACACCAAATATCCTTTCAGTCCTTTCGTACTTCTTCGCATTCTTTCATAATCTTATAAAATTCTTTTCAAAAGGAGTGTATTACACTTTGGACTTTATCATCTGCATCTCTATCAGAATCATCATTTCGAGGATGCCCTCCAATTCCTACAATAGTTTGTTTGGTTTCACCTTCAAAGTATTTCACCTTCTCCAGTGCTTCTGCATACATACATGATGGTACTACTTTCATTTTATTCCTATATTTATGTAGTAGTCCATCCAAAAACCATCATTTTACCATTCCATCTGCAGGTGGAATCTGTATTTTATCTGTCAATTGTTTTAATCTCTTGTTATAACTCTTGACATATTCCTCTGGTTTTTGTTTTGTTGTAAAAATCTCGATAATAATCTCTGTATCATCCCTCAATGGCCAAAATTCTTCTATGAAAGAATATTTCAAGGTGTTGCATTGTGTAAATGGTTGAGTAATCTACCTTTTCAAGTACCAATCCATAGCCATTCCTTGCAAAGTGGATGGAAACAGTTGTAACCACTTTGATTCCTATGACACTATTAATGTAAGTTCCTATGTGTCGTGCCAGGTCTTCTTTCCCTTCCCTGGTGAAGGGCGGGCATTTTTGTTTTCCTGCTCTATTGGAAACATTCACCATTGGGACTGACCCACTAGACATGCCACTTGACAATTATTGTCGTGGTGCTATATTCCACTTTTTTTTGTTGTAGGTGGTGCAAAATCTTGTTCAAATATGTGTTAAAATAGCCTTCTCCCTGACTCACGTATATCTCAACTTCACGACCTTCTTCATCAATATACGATGTGTGGTTCTGGTCTTCCTCTCCAAGAACCTTCATGTAGTTTCTCTGGTATGAAGTTTTCATCTTTTGTACCTATTGGCCAACTCTCCTCCGTTGGTTCAGGTTTTACCATTTGCTTCTCACCTCCAATGTGAGATACATATTCTGCTATTTGATTTCATTCTTCATATTCTATTGTCACCAATAATGTATCCATTCTTTCTTGCGCTTCTCGCAGATTATTGTCTTCTAAAGGATTCCACACTTGTTCCACCTTAGGTTGTGAAAATTCATATTGAGTTTGTATCTTTTGATTTTCCAGTCATCCACTTCATTGCAACGGTATCTGACTCCTTCCTTGATTGCCTTGTGGCCTAGAATCTGTCATTCACCTCTTTGCCTTGTCACAAATACTTCTTGACCAAAAGTTAGTTTAGGTAACAGTGCCAAATTTAGATAGGGATGAGTGCTTTCTCGAGATGAGGGAATGAAAGGAATTAGGAAGGGAGGGACTAACAACTTGATATGATATTAATTGGCGATATCGGTCTCAGACTAGTAACTTACTATAGATGTCTAGTCTAGACGGGTAAAGGCTAGACATGTACGACTTCAAAAGTGTGCCAGCCAAACATGTATAGCCTAGATGGGTTGGGTTCTAGATGGCTACTCTGCTCAGACGTGTAATCTATTAGATGCATAGACTATCAAATGTGTAGACGTATTAGATGGGTAACCCAGACTGCTATACGGGTAGATGTATTAGACAGGTGGTGTGCTATATGGTTATACATCTCATACAGATGGTTTTCTAGATGGGTAGACATCTCGAATAGGTTATATAGGGTTTAGACGAGCACCTAACAAGGCCTAGACATCAAACATTGGGTTTAGGTGGATAGGTCTAGACATCAAACAATGGATTTAGGTGGGTACGCCTAGATGTCTACTATAATTGCATCATCTTCCATCCTACAACCATTGTACCTGCAATTGCACAACAAAAAGAACAATGCAAGTAAACACCGATCTATCTCGTACAAGCCATTGATTAGTACCTGTAATACAACAATACATTCACAATTATTTCACACAGAACACATGCTCCAGAATAATACTTGTTGTATTCACAATGGATATGCATTTATTTCAATTATGGACTGCTTACAAAAATGAATAGGGGTGTACTTATAGGGCAAACCCAGGCGGTTATTGCAACCAACCTAGCTCAACCATCCTAACTTCCCTATGTTAGCCCTTAAAAATTTTGTTTTACAACATAACAACCAGTATTAGACATCTAACAAATCTAGGACGTCTTAACTAATCCTAGATGTCTTAAAAAATGACAACTAGTTTTTTCCTTTAGTGCATTTCTATTAATCGGTCCGCATTACATCATGGTGGCTGATTTTACATTGCAAATCCTTACATTTATCAAAATGACTTATACATTATCAAAATTGTATATTAATTTTGCTTGTGTCTTGTAGACATTCTGTCAAACAGTTTGGCATGTCATGTATTCTTCAAACTACTGTTTACAAGACCCTGATGGATTACATACAAATATTATTTTGTGATATGTTTGTAAAGTTCATGAAAATAAGGAAATGTATTAAGCCTATTGTCAAAGTTATAAGCATAACCAGATGATCTATCCTTATAGCAAATTATGTCTCCAGTATCGCTGAATAGACATTCAAAATAAGGCATCCTTGCAGTCACACACATAGATAACCCTTTTGACCCATATATTCTTGGAAAGCATGATTATCCTAAAAGATTGTTATGTGCTCCTATATTCTACATATTTATAAGAACTAAGAGATATAAACTAAACTTATGTGTGGATCTTCTATCAATTATGATAACTTGTTCTCAAACATATTTGAGTTGGAATACTTCACTTTGGATTAGATAAAATTGTACAACATTCTAATATGTTAGATAAACAATTGTGGCAGATGTGTTAGGAAAAACTAATTTCCCTTTTCTGGAGTAGTCACTGATATTGCATTATTATAATAGAATGTAGAAAATATTTTCCATTGATGTTAAGATCATTTCCTATGACTAATGAGATTTGAGTAATCCTTGCATTAGTGCATAACTGTAACAATATTTGAGAACTTTAGTACAATTTAGAAGTGTCTTATTATCTAGGAAAGTGTCCTCTTATGCAATAATCATGAATTTCCTATGCTATCATTGAAACAAATGTAATGGTAAATTGTGATGCAATATCATTTGGATTAGGTTTCTATAGTATCTCACTAATATCATCATGCTATGAATGGAGGTTCATCACACAAACTGAGGTAGAAGACAAAGAAGGGAAAAATCAATAAAAATTGGTTGTGTTTGGAAAAGGAAGCCCCATTCATGGGAGTGAGCTGCTCACTAATTAACCTTGCTCTCCAAGCAAACTCACTCTCCAAATGGAGGTCTGATGCTCAAGATGATGTAGAATATAGATCAAGGAAGAAATCATCAAGAATTGACTAAGTTTTTGGAAGAGGCAACCCCACTCACTAGAGTGACTTGCTTGCTGAGCATCCCCAGTCCTAGAGCATGCCTTGTTCTCCAAAGAAACCTACTCTTCAAACAACCTTGATATCCAAGAACCTTGCTCTCTAGAGTGTCCCACTCTCCAAACGACCTCGCTCCTTGAATAGAGGTCCATCGCATAAGTTGAGGCAATTTTAGATAAATATTAAATTATTGGTTATTATACCTTATGGGAGGTTGCATCAATTATCTTGATCCGTTACTAACGATCTTGATCTATTACTAATGGTCTTGATCCATTATTAATGATATTGATAATTGATTTGTTGTATTAAATATTCAATATTGAAGTAATGACATGGCATGGTCATTTTTCTCTGACAAAAATTTAGTATCACAACACACTCTCTCTCTCTCCTTATTACGATTTCTATCATGATCCCTTTCTCATTTTCCTGCTCCAACATCATGCATTATTGAACCACTCTCTTAACTGCATTGTACGGAATTTGCTCCAAGTAAGTGATGGTGGTCCCAAAATCAATTATAATTCCTCGTATCCAATCAGCTTGAAGGTTGACAATGCTAGCGAGGAAATCAATGAGAAGCCCCCAAAGGCTCAATCATTCAAGAGTAAGATAGTAGAAATTCGTCTTCACCTTGTCCTGCACAAGCAAAGTGGACATGACCTCAAGACCTTACAAATATGCAAAGTTATCAAACTTCTAAGGAATGGTTTTGGTCACAAGATCATCAATGGAAATGAGGTGGTAAGGGAAGGCCCATATCCCATGCCCATGAGGTCGTCAGCCTAAGTAAAATTGGCTCCACCCATAGCCAAAGGCCACGTGGGTAATGGCAGTATTTCTACCGCTAATCGTAGGAGAGAATTCCCCTCTTGGAGGATCCATATTCATACTCATATTGGTACTTGAAATGCATTGTAGGCATTGGTTTTGGACATAAGTAGAAACAAAAGTAAAATTGTCTACAGAACTGTCTAATTGCAATATACACCATGTTGGTCCAAATGAAATATAATGAAATAATAATGAAATGTAAATATAATAAATATGAAATGCAAATGATATATATTAGCCATCATAAGTTAGATCATACACATATTGTAAAGTTGGAATAAGTCTCACACACATAGGAAATAAGAGAAGTTGGTTATGTGCAATGTGTCCTAGAAACCATTGCCTACAATGACCAAGACTTCACTATAAAAAGACACCCCCCTTCATTGCATTATAGACATAGATAAAGGGAAAGCATATTTATGATACATGTCTAGATATATCTAAGGATTGAAAGACCATTGCTGGTGACAGAGCATATGTGCAAGTGTGACAACATCTTGTGAGTCTGAGTCAAAATGTTGTGATATATAAATGCCATCGTGGTAGAATATCAATACCAAACCATTTTCCTTATATGTGTTGAATGCCTATGTGTTGATATCCATTGTTAGATTATTATACTTGTGCATTGAAAAGTTAGTGTGATTGCAGGTTGGATGAAACAATCAATTATTGGAAGTTATAGGTCATAGTTAGGAGTGCAGACGTTATCATTCAATTACTAAGGAACCATCAAATGAAAACACCATCTTTTTGGAAGAGTGTTGTCTATAGAATTTCATCTAGAGACCATGTCATCATGCCATCATGCATATGTCGTCATGTTGATACCGACCTGCTCATGTTGTTTGGAGGATGTTGTCCAAATGATGCCATTAGATTGACTAAATCTTGAGATCCAAACACTATATAAGATATTCTCATCTAAGTAGATGATGATGTTGTTCCAGTGTTGATTGTAGATATGTTGGACCTTAAAATTTATCACTCTATCTCATTTTTGGGAAACCTCACCGTTGTGCTACATTTGGCATCATTTACTAATTGAAGTACAAGTTAGATTTTTTGTTGATGTTGCCATTGGAAAATTTGAATTTAGCATGCATGTAGAGTAAAGAGGTAGATGATAGATTCTTGGTTACATGAATGTAGGAAATGAAACCATGGGAGAAATCCATAGCAACCTATGAGAAGTGTAAGAATTGCCAACCATGGACTATACTCAAAGATAGAACTTGAACAACCTAAGGTTGAGCATGTTTGGAATCCCCAGGAGGATAGCTCTAATGATAGAGCAAAAGATAGTAGACATTATTAACAACAAAAGGTGAGGTGCATCAATAGTTGAAGAAAATGTTTGTGTAAGTCAAGATGCAAATGTGAAGCATGCACGAGGAGATGACAAGTGGATGTTGACATCAGAGCAAGCAGGGAGGCATTTTCTAAGGGGTGCAGAGGATGGTATATAAACACTAGAGCAATCACACATGAGTGCTTAGGCAAGTAGGCCAAATCCAACATTTATATATTCACGAAGTGAAGGTGCACTAGAGTTTAGTTGAAGGTTTTTTGAAGGTAAACCAAAAGATGAAAAAGCACAAAGATTTGAGGAAGTGCTGAGAATAGATGCACCAAGAGAAGAAATACCAAGAACATAAGCACATAGAGAGGAAGTGTTGTTTGAGCAATCATTGAGTGGATATGAATCGAGAGAGGAAAATCAACCACCAATGGCAAATATTGCAAACCAAGCAAGAAAATAGAAATGTCCACCTTTTATAGGAGAAGGGAAAGAAGACCCTGTACATCACATAGGGATGTGTACTATGATTTGGAAATCCAATGGATTACGGGACCCAAATGCATGGTTACAACTATTTCCAGCAACATTGTGAGGAATCACAATTGATTGGCATTCAAAGAGAGAAGAAATAGAACCTTTCACAACATGATAAGATCTAATAGATGAATTTAAGAAAGTATTTAGACTATTAAGGGATGACACTAAAATTATAATAGAAATTTACTCCACTAAACAAAAGAGGGATGAGGACATAAAGTTCTATAACCGATGATTAAAGTAGCTCACGAATAATATGGAGATGCAACTGGTAAATGGAACGTTCAAAATTTGGTTTATTGATGGGCTATTACCACAATACAAGAAGATAACGAAGATAATACCATCCTCAACATATGAGGAAGCTTATGAAAGGGCAAGGAAATTTGAAAATAAAGCCAAACAAATTGTAGTTGGTTTAAGTCACTTTACAAGTGATGATTCTAATAGTGACAAAGAAGATTTTCATGTAGCCATTCAATAAATGAAGAAATATTTCGAGATAATGATCAAAGAAGTGAAAGGTGACAAAAGGAAGGAAAAGAAAGATATTTGGTGCTCAAATTGTAAATCGAATGGGTACGTAAACATAAACTATCCAAAAAATATTTTGTAGTATATGCAATGTGCTATGACATGTTGTCAAAAAGTGTCCATTCAATTTGAGAAGTGCAAGGCATCAACTGATGATGATGTAGAAAGAAGAAGAAGAGAATCAAAATATTTCGAAGAATGAACAAGGAGAAACTAGGGGTGGTTATAGAAATAATCGTCGTGGAGGAAGACAATACCAATAAGGTAATCGACAAGGTGGCTAGATTCAATTACAATATGATTCAAACAATAAGCCAATCATTCAATGCAAAAATTGCCAAAAGTTGGGGCATTTTGCAAAAAATTATCCAAACCCACAAGTAGGAGGGGCAGCTAGAAACAATATGATGAACATGTGTAGATGGTGCGGTTAAAGAAATCACAATGAGGTGAATCTCCCAAATAAAATGAGTTCTAGTGAAACTCAGAATGTCAATTTGATTGACATAAGATAACTTTTGATAAACCAACAGGATAAAGAGAAGCATGTGTTGGCAACAACAAGAGCTTAGGCAAAGAAGACCAAGCAATACCCAAATCCTTCCAAGGAGGAAAAGTGATTCCAAGAAGCACATGACTTGATTAACAAAGAATGGAGAAGACGAAACAAGATTGACTACTCTAGGAAAAGATGAAGAAATCAATTATTGTGGAAGAATTTTCAAGGAAGCAATCAACAATGAAGCAATTGGTGGTGCAAGTATTGAACATGAAAACTTACTCAATGCTCTAGGGGGTTCAAGGGTCAGGAGGTATTATTGCTTTCATTAGGAATAGGCTACAAGGTTTGGTATCCTTGGTTTCAATTGATCCCCACTCCAGATTTTTATGGATTAAAATCCATCGTCACCCACCTCTTTGGTATATCTACATTGCCACCTGTTACTTTCCCCCCACCACGTCCAATTTTTCTATTCACATGGATGGGGGCCCTTTCTAGGATCTCTATGAGGACATTACTAGATACTCAGCTTCAAGGGAGATGCTTTTTCTAGGAGAATTCAATGCTTTGATCATATCTATGTAGGTTTCTCTTCATGACATCACAACAGATGAGTTGTAGACTCGAGAATTGGATCCTGATGACCTTGGTTTTGCTTGAACCTCCATCAATACATAGGTTACTGCTTACGATAAGCATATTCTAGAGTTGGGTGAATCCAACAGGCTAGTTCTTCTCAACAGTGTATATTGCTTTCCTGATTTCAGTGGGTTTACTTGTTTTGCTCACAGTGGTGGTACCATTTTTATGGAGTATGTTATTTCCTCTACCACCCTCATCCCTTTCATTTCACGATTTAGCATTTTTTATAACCCTCCCCCCCTTACCGATAATTTAATTATTTCTTTCACTTTATATGTTGTTTTCCTTCCTATTATTCCTCCACCTCCTCCCTCCACTTCGGCCCCTCGAGTCATTATAGACTTTGATAATTATTATTCCTTTACCTACATGAACTGATTGCATCTCCCTAATTTTTTCAATCGTTTTGCTTTCCTTGTCCAAGATATTTAGGAGGCGACTTTAAAATCGTATCCCCACACCATTTTCCCCTCTGCTCTTGTCCCCCTAGTCATTGCCCCATTAACATTTGGTACGATGAGGAATGTAAGTCTACCCACTGAAGGTTCAAATATACCATTTGTAGACAGGGGTGAGTACATTCCCAAAATAGGGGTGATGACAATTGAAATAGTAAGTTTCCAGGTTTATGCAATAGACATTCCTATGGACTGGTTATAGGCTACAAAGATCAGCTATCTAGCTGTCATGGGTAGACGCCTAAGACTAGATATCACAGGGCTAGACATCACAAGTCTAGACGTCAAGGCAGTTGAGCTAGATGTCACAAGTCTAGACATCAAGGCGGTTGAGCTAGACGTCAAGGCAGTTGAGCTAGACGCCAAGGTGGTTGAGTTAGACGTCACAAGTCTAGACATCAACACAATTTAGTTAGATGTCATAGGTCTAGACATCAAGATGGTTGAGTTAGATGGCTAGCCGTCTGACTACTACCCAGACGTCAAGGGCTAGACGTCTACAACCCTCCGTCGTCTACTCCTTGTACCTACAATAAACATCAATAGTTCTCGTCCTTGCTGTAACAATCGATCTACAATGCTTATCAGTATGGAAAACCTGCAACTCACACATCAATGTAATACAACCTGCAATAACATGAACTCACAACAACACCATACACAGAATAGAACATCCGCACAAGAGCATTGGCATTTGTATTTAGATGGATAATGACGATATACAATGTTTGAAGAGGGGGGTATAAATAGGGAGGCAAAGTAGTTCCTCCAACTACTTCGCTCTCAACTACCCCAACCGTCTTGCCCTTAACCATTGCTAACTAATCTTGGATGGACGTCTAACAACTGGACGTCTAACTAGACGTCTAACACACTAGTTAGCAAATGGCGGCTAGTTTTGTCATCTAGTGCCTTGTGCGTTTACAATCAAGCCTTCTTTCTCATTGGCTGATTTTACAAAAATCCAATGTAACACATGCATTCCAAAATTGCTATGTACAATCAAAATTGGTGGACAACATTATTCCAGCCAGTTCTAGGGTTTGTCTTGCTTAGAACTGTTATCTACATCTATCCTCCCCTTCGAAGAAGTCGATGTCCTCAGTGACTTTCTCCGTTCCGTTGGAGGGGTTCCAGCATCCATAGGTGTTGCACTCTATGGATTGGCCGCCTGGAATACCTTCGTGTACTCTTGGAGTTGTTCTCGCAAGTGATCCCGTTCATCCTTGAGCCTCTTAGAATAGTTGAAGTATTTGGCCCATTCTACTCCCAAGGCATTGGCCCGATCTTCAGTCTGCTTGAGACTGGATAACAGCTCTGTTTCCCTACTTCGAAACATGTCCTTCAAACGCTGTTCTGATATTGATGAAACGGTTGTAGCCTTCTGCTGTTTCGCCAGCCGCAGTTCTTCTTTCAAGGCTGCCTGTTCCCTTTGCCAATTTTCTCTTTCCTGAGTCCAAGCATGCTCCTGTTGGCTCTTGTTAGCTGCAAATGATTCTGCCTGCTTGATTAGTAGTTCCTTCGCACTTTTCAGTTGTGAAATTTTTGCTGCTGATTTGGACAACTGCTGGTCCTTTTTCTCCAGGTGGATTTTCAGGTCCTCCATAGTCTATTTGAGCTCCTGAAGTTCCTTTTTAACTTCATCCATTCGTTCCATTCCGTCTGCTAAGAGCTGATCTTTCCTTTCCAAGGCTTCCACGGCTTCTTGTTCCACTGCCTGTTTTGCTGAGTGCAAATGCTTGATCCCTTCTCCCAACCAGGTCAACAAGTGTGCGAGGAAATTTAACTGCGTGTATATATATTGGCAGTAATTCTGGCACCACTTCCACTTGTGTGTCGTGTTCCATAGGATGCTGAGGAGGGTTTTTACCGTGGCCACAGATGTATACCTGCGCTGTCTCCAGATAGAGGCTTGGTGTCTTATCTGGAAACTTCTCAATGCCTTCCATTGTTTGCAAATGGGTAGTGGGTAGTGACCATGGCTGTCTCGCATAAATGCTTGAGATGTCCTTCCGCCACGGACCCTATGCCGCCCACTTAACCAATTGGTCTAGTTCCTCCTCTACCATACCTTGCCACTTTTTCCATTGGCCCACACATGCAATATTGAACTGCAAGCGAAAACTATCCATGATTTTTCCCAACTTTTCAAAGCATGCTGTCGCTTGCTCATCCATCTTATCCGAGGGGTCCATGAGATTGGGCACTCGGACAAGGAAATCCTGGGACCAAGTGTCCGTCTGTTCTCCCTCCTGTGCAATTCCTTTCCCTTTTTCTGCTTGGTGAACAGGTGGTCTGTCTATTGCTCCAGACTGTACTGGACTCTGGCTGTTCTGCCCTTCCTGTTCCTCCATCTTTTCCAAATCTATTATCTGTGGGGGTTGTTTCCCTTCACTTGTAGGGATCTCCTTCTCTTTAGACACCGTTATTTCCTCCAAAATAGGATTTTCTGCCTATTGGTGTCAACTGTCCTGTAACCGGTGGTGGTAGGCCCTCCTCTACCCCAGGGTTACTGCTTGTTTCTAGATTACCTGTGGTGGCTGATTCCCTAGTTGTTGTGGCAAACATGTCATCTATTGAAAATGTGCTCATCAAGGTAGCCGCTAGTGAAGTCGGCCTCGCCAAGGATACCTCATTCAGATCTGGTGATCCTGTGCGGGCCATATGTTCAGCCTCCGCCAGATACTCATTAGGTCCAAATTGTTCAGCCGAACTAGTTTTGGCTGCCTGATCATGAAGAGCTGGAGGTATGGCAAAATCCACTTCCTCTTGTGTTGGCTGCTGTTGCTCCCGGGTGCGAGCTGCCTCCAAATTCTTAGCTATCTTCTGCAGTGCTTCCTGGGAGAAGGCTAGGGGTGGCACATCGAATCACCCCTTCTTCTTTCGTTTAGGCTCTTCTAGGGATTGGGCCTCCTTCTATCTTTGTGATTTTTCCTCCCTAGCTTGTGCTATTACACTATCCTCCCCTTCTAGCACAGCCACCAGCTTCTCCTGATGCGGTTTGTGTGAAAGCTGCTTGACTCGAATCTTCTTCATCGACATCATCTTCTTTGTTGGTTGGGCCTCCATCCACCTGCAGATAGATGGTTCTAGATCTGGTAACTGTTTTGGGGGATCAAAGTCTGGGATCAGGACTCCTGCTCTTCCTGCTGCATCCAAGAGCAACCCAATGGCATGGAAAGCCATAGAAAAATTCTTTGTAGTCCTCATCAGAAAAGTTTGTATACGCATTGACAAATGCGTTGCCCAATCATACTGTATACCCTGTGCTATCCCCTGTAGGTATGGAATCAGCCATATGGGCAAGTCTGTACTGCGTTGTTCTCCTGACAACCTTGCCATGATGACATTCATAATTACCTCCAGTCCGTCATTTCGTAGTTGTGCCTGTTTTATTCCTCTTCCACCATGAACACTTAACATAGCGTCCACCTCTTCTCTCTTTAGGTTGGTGATGCTCATGATTACTTCCGATGTCTTTTTCGGATCTACCCTCTCATTCAACACTGGCTTGCCCTTTCGTGGAAGTCCAAAAGCACGCTGAAAAACTCCGGGAGAGAAGTCAATCACCATTGTAGTATCCCCTATTTCCACCAAACTGTTGTGCCTCCCTTCATCGTACGTCTCCACCATCTGCAACAGATATTCTTTGAAAAATTCTTTCTCGAAATGAGGAGCCTATAAGATGAAGTGCACTCCTACCTCTTTAAGTTTTGTCTGTACTGGGTGGTTGGTTGGTGCCTCTGCCCACCATTGACGACAATAGTCTCCTATTGGGCACAACCAGGTGATTTCCTCCAGTGGTATGGGTGCCTTGCCGCTTTGATGGATTTCCTTATTTTTGCGGGTCACCACCTCTGCTGCTTCTCTTCTGCTCTGAACCTGTCCTCCTTCTAGACTTTTGATTTGTCCTCGCATTTCAACTTCTTGTTGGTGTCGTAATCTCTTGGCTACCACTGATTCAGGTTCGGGCTCAGTGCGGACTGAAGTTTTTTTGGATTTCTAGTGTGCCATCTTTGTCACTTTCCCTCCTAGTTCTTCCTTCTTCTGACCTGCCGACTTCTACCCTAGATGTCTCCCCTCCTTGCCTAGACGTCTTCTGTGCCTAGTTGATGTCTATTGTCCTAACCGTCAAGTCTGTTGCCTAGCTGTCTAGCCTGCTTCCTTAGTCATCAAACCTTCCATATAGATGTCGAGGCTGCTGTTGCCATCAACCTGCTACCTAGCTATCCACCTGCTACTACCGTCAACCTACTTCCTAGCCATTCGCCTACTACCTAGCCATCAATTGCTGCCTAGAAATCAATTGTTACCTACTAGACATCCACTACTACCATCAACCTACTGCCCTAGCCATCATCCTCCTACTAGCTAGACATTCGCTACCCTAGATTTCAATTTTGCCATCTACTGCGCTTGCTACCCTAGCCTTCAAGTGTCTAGCCATCTACCGCATCTGCTTGACGTCTGTTGTGCTAGACGTCCACCCTGTCGCCTAGACGTTCGCTGCTGGCTTGCTTCTCCTTTCTCCTCTTCTTCCTTGCATATGAGAGTGATGTTGCAAATGAATGGCCTCTCCTCCTTTTATAGTTGCTTTGCCAACCCTAAAACCGTTATGCAACCGCCACCTTGCAACTACTTCCTTGCATGCATGCCACGTCGGCTTGTCTAGACGTCTAGGTTAGCTTTTTGTCTTTTTCCCTATTTTGTCTTATTCTCTTTTTGTCTTTTTCTTTTATTTTTGACTTTTCTATTTTCTTTTTGACTTTTCTTCTTTTTATTTTATTTTTCTTATTTTTCAAAACTGCATGTGACGTCTTCTTTCACCGTCGACGGGTGAACCGTATGGCCAAGCCAATATGTAGTTCCCATGCATCTGGTGTCTCACTTCGGTGATGATGGCTATTTTCTCCAAAACTACTAAAGTCATCATCATTGGCATTATTTATTTCCTCCATCGTCTGATGTCTTCGACGATTATTTCGTCTTGGGGGAGTTTTTGGGTGTGATTGTTGTTGTTGTCTTACAGTGGCTCGTGACTAAATACGCTAGTCAGGTTGTTCTACTTCTTGCGGTTGATGCCATGTTTTTGGCTCACGAGATTGGTGGGTACTGGGCTGTCGTCTGACATTATTGGTGGCTTGCTGATTTCTTCCTACTGCCAGATGTGTTTGTTCCATCCATTCTTTATCCAAGTGGATTTCTCCTTCTTCTGGGTTAGCGTTATTGTTATCCAGATGTTCTGCTACATCCTCCAGGTGTTTGCTGGTTGGATTTGGGCATTTTGGATGGGCGGGCACCAGTGGAATTCATTTCGTACTTCCATCATTTCATCGGATTATTATGCAATCATCCAAGTAGTGAAACCTCTCCCCTTCTTGTGCCTGTTGATCAAGTTCATTTTGAATGGGTTGTTGTTGTCTTTGGTGTCCCCTATTTTTGTGGGGTCGTCTAGCTCTTAGACCTCTTCCTCGACCTCTGTCATTTCCTACAACTGCCCTCTCTTGATCCCTTTGTTCTAAATTGGGATTTTTGTCCCCATTTCCTCTTTCACGGACTTGGTTACCGCGTCCTCGACCTCCTTCTGATCGAATCTCCCTAGTGTTGGGTTGTCAAACTCCTAGATGCCCAAGATTTGGTCGGTCCCTCAGTCATTCCTGATGACATCTTCGGTTCCTACGAGCTCGTTGAGATGGACCTATCGGTCTATTCTCAGGAGCACGTAGTAATGGGTTGGCTTGGACTAAGTTCTCAGATGGCCCTTGCGGTCCAAACTGAGAACCAATCGACCTATTGGTAATCGGAGGGGAATTTCTTCCTCTCGAGCTACCAGGATGGAGGTCAACCATGCTCCTCCCTTGGTCAGGTGCTCTCGAAATTCTTGGCAGTCTTCCAAGAGTACCTAAGTTGTCTCTGCTATGGGCTTCATTTATCAGTTGTGCTCTTATCTCTGGTGGATGGTGTAAATGTGCAAGTGTTAGTTGGTGCAAGATCCTCAGTCTCCTATCGACCCTTATCAGTCTTCGTCTCCATATACTTTCCTCAAAGTGTCGTTGCATGGCACAATGAGTTAGGTTTTCCTGATACTCTTCTGAAAAGACTGAATCAGTGTTGGAGTCATTCCCTTCTCCTACCATGTTCATTGGCCATTCTAAGGTTTCTTGAACCCATTGCTACAATCTTCTTACTTCCCTTCTATGTTGTCGTAAGTCAAGTGCAGCCATCCGATACCTGGCTACCTCTTCCCATTCAGTTGGATGTCTCATGGCTCCAGCATATGGTGTTCTCCATGCACAAGGTGGTGGTACTTCTGGCATCATGTCCTCATTCAATCCTCCATCGTACTCATCTTGTGGGCTTAGTGAAGCATCATCTTTGATTATGTGTGCAGTTTCTATAAATTTAACACCTGCTTGTCGACTGCGATCTTCATCCCTTTGTCTCCTACGATCTGGGTTAGGACTGGCATATGGTATATCAAGAATCTATGGTCGGTTTTCATCACTACTTGACTCCTCCCACCAACTTCTGGTTTTTGGTTTTTCTGGTACCATCTCGATATCCTTCCATATGATGGCTGCCATTTCCTCCCTGCTTATCTGATATTTGGCAGTCGAGCTTTGTCCTGCTTCCCATATCCTGGGTCTTTCGGGAGATTCTCTCATTTCTTGATGGTTCACTGACTTCGAGCTTGAGGACTCTTCTGAATTAAGCACGATTTTTAATGTGGTTGAAGAAGAACTCCTAGAATGTGCACCTGTTGCTATTGCTTTTCCTCTTCTATTTTCCACCGGGCTTACAACATCTTCCTGTTCTTCCTCCAAGGAAAATAAACTGCTTTCTAAAGAGTTGCTTGTTGCACTTCCTCTTAGCTCTCCCTGTTCTAATTCTACCCATTCCGCTTGATGTGCTTCATGTCTTTCATTCACTCGTTGCATGGTTGTGTCCAACTCCTGAATCACCTATTCCCATAGCTGATTATTGTACTATCTTAGAGTTTCATATTCTTCTTACAACCTTTGTGTCTCCAATCACATTCATTGCAGAAATCTAGCTCCCTCTTCTTCATCTTCTTCTTGTTCTTCTTCTTCCGAAACTTCTTGTAGAGCGACCTCCATCAGAGCTTGGAGTCGGTCTTCCTCATTGTCATTTGGATTCTGGACCTGCTGTTGCAATCCTTGTTGCTCTTCTTCTCCATCGGTTCCAAATAACCAATCCAGGTTATGTGTTTCCTCCCTTCGAACAACACTACTCTGCTCGTCAGTTTCTTGGGATTGTATTCCTGGATCTATCCTTGTTTCGAAAGTTCCTGATTGCTCCAAGTTGATCATATTTACTTGAGCATGTGGCTTGTATACCTTCAACTTAGAACCATTAATTACCTCGGGGCATAGTGTTCCATCTAGTTTTCTCAGTTTTACTGCCCCGTTCTCCAGTACTTCTTCTACCTGGAAGGGTCCAAGCCATAGGGTCTTCAATTTTCTTGGCTTGAGTTCTCTCTTCCCATTGTACTTCAGTACTAATTCACCAGCCTTGAGATCCATCTTTCGGAGATGCTTATCATGCCAAAATTTCCTTCTCTTCTATGTGATCTCCATAGCCCATTGTGCCATTACCCTCTTCTCATCCAACTATACCAAAGTTGTCAATCGCTCTTTCATGCTATCTTCGTCATTCAGCCGATTGTCCACTGCCACTCTTAAGCTTGGTACAAGGAATTCAACAGGTACCACTGCTTCCTGTCCGTACATCAGTTGAAAGGGTGTATGATTCATGGTGGGCTTGAAGGTGGTTATGTATGCCCATAACACTACTGGTAACCGTTCCTCCCAGTCGGCTCCTTCTACTCCGCATGTCTTATACATGATTGAAACCAGAATTTTATTTGTCGCTTTCGCCTACCCATTTGCTCTAGGGTAATACGGACTTGACAAGGAGTGAAAAATTTTGAATTCTTCCGTCAAGTTCTGGATAATTGCATTTACAAAATGGCCTCCTCTATCACTTGTCAATTGTAGAGGTATCCCGAACCTTGTAATCACTTGTTCGTACAAAAAGTGAGCCATACTTTTTGTCGAGTTGTTCGGTAAAGCTCTTGCTTCTACCCATTTTGTAAGGTACTCCGTAGCAACTACGATATATCAACATTTCCTCCTTCGACTTGTTTTTAAAGGACCTAAAAAATCCAGTCCCCATCTCTCAAAGAGTTCCTGAGGCTGGGATGGATGTAATGGCATGAAGTCTCTTTTCAATGGTTTCCCTGTTCTTTGACACGTATCACATGTTGTCACAAAATTCTTTGCATCATGAAAGAGGGTGGGCCACCATAGACCTACCAACAATACTTTCTTGGTTGTCGCATCTGGTCCCATGTGTCCTCCTACCAATCCCTCATGTGTCTCTTTAAGGGTTTGTTGTACTTCATCCTCCATTATGCATCTTCGCAATATATGGTCTTCCCCCATCTTGTAGAGCAATCCTACAATCAAGGTGAAAGGTGTCGATTTCATAATCACTTTTCTCCGCTCAGCTACCATTAATTCTTCTGGAAGTTGCCTTGTCGATAGGTATTCCCCTATATGCTTATACCATCTTGGTATGACATTAATCATAAACAACTGTGCATCGGGGAATTCATCTGGTATTCCTCCCTCTGCAGGTTCTCTCGAGCGAATCCTTGACAATTGATCCGCTATTACGTGTTTCTTCCCTGGTCTTACTACCACTCTAAACACGAACTCCTACAGGGTGATGAGCCATCGACTCACTCGTTCGTAGATCGTTGGTTTATTGATTAAGTACAACAGAGCCTGATGATCCACATAGAAAGCAAAGGGGTTAGCTAGTAAATAGTGTCTATATTTCTGCACCGCATACACCATTCCCAGTGCCTCCCGCTCTGTTGTGTTGTAATTCTTCTCGGCTCTTGACAATAGTCGACTTGCAAAGTATATGGGCTGATCCAACCCGTATTGGCCTTCTTGTGCCAATGCACATCCAATGGCAAAATTTGAGGCATCCACATGCACATGGAATTCTTTCTCCCAGTCTAGGTAAACTAGGATAGGTGCTTTCACCAAGTGCCCTTTCAATCCCTCAAATGCTCCCTGGTGTTCCTCTGTCCATTTGAATGGAACACCCTTTCATGTAAGTGTGTCTAGTGGATGAGATGTTAGTGCATAGTTCTGGATAAACCTCCTGTAATATCCGACTGTCCCTAAAAAGGTTCTGATTGAGCTCACATCATATGGCTCCTCCATTAGCAATATTACCCGTATCTTATCTGGGTCGGGTTTCAAACCTTCCTGGCATACTATATGCCCCAGCAACTTTCCATATGGCACCAATAAGACACATTTATTTGGATTCAATGATATTCGTGCTTTCCTGCACAATCCCATACATTCTTCTAAGGCCTTTAAATGTTCTTGTGTCCTGCCATACAGTGACCAATCATCTAGGAAAGCTTTGAAGTTCCCTGTGGACATCTTATCAAAAATGTACAATATGATCCTCTAAAAAGTAGTTGGTGCATTGCATAGTCCAAATGGCATGCGGTTATATGCGTATATTCCATTTTCCACAATAAAAGTGGTCTTCAACTTGTCTTCTTCCGCTATGCTAATCTGGTTATAGCCCGAGAATCCATCCAAAAATGAATATATCTCATGGTCGGCTACTTCTTCTAGTATGGAGTCTGTGAAAGGGATCGGGAAGGGATCCTTTATGGTTACGACATTCAAACTTCTAAAATCCACACAGATTCATATTTTATCTACTTCTCTTTTTAGAGTAATCACAATCGGTGAAACCCATTCGCTTGTCGTAACTTTGAAGATAATGCCTGCATCCAACATTTTCTCAATTTCGGCATTCACCCTTGCTGCGTATTTGGGATTCATTCTGTAAGGTCGCCTTCTTACCGGTTGTGCACCTTCAATCAGAGGAATCTTGTGTACGCAGAGTTCTGGTGGTACTCCCTTCAAGTCCTTATATGTCCAAGCAAAAACATCCTTATAGTCCAGAAAAATCTTAAATGTTGTTGCTTTCAGGATTGGATCCCAATCATCTCCACATTTGATCATCTTCTCCTCGCCATTTTCTCCCAAGTTTACCTGAATCATTTTAGGACCTTCATATTTGATGGATTCAGGGTCATTTGCTGCTTTCAGTGCAGCGATGGGGTGGGCTGGTTTATCTTCAATGACTGCCTCCCCCATCGTGAATTCTATAAAATTCTTGGGAAATGTCCACTTCTCTCTTTCCTTGTCTTTCTCTGCTGTTGTTTGTCTTCTATTGCTGGTTCCCTTTTTAGGTTCTTGTATCTCATCCTTTTGAATCTCCTTCTCCGCATCGATGCAAAAACATTGGGGAGAGAATATCTCGTAGTCTTCCAACTGCCAGTGTAATAGACCCTTGTCCTGATCATATTCATCTTTCATGCAGTCTTCAAGGTGCAACACTCCTTCCTCATCTGGTTCATATCCTGTCTCACCATCTGATGAAGAGGATCCCGAATCATCTAAAGTGGCTATGTCTTGACTCACTATTTGATTCTTCAGATTGATTATATACTTGTGTTGCCCCTGCTTGAAGGATAGACGTTCTTTCTCCCAATTGTGGTTGACTTTTGTTGTTCTCAACCATCCTCATCCTAGTAGTGCATCATATGTGGGTTTCTGCATAGCAATGACAAAAAAATCCAAGATGAAGTCCTGCTCTGCTATGCGTACCTTCTGATTCATCAAAACGCCTATTGTTTCAATGCCATATTGATCAGCGCCATATAGTTTGAAATTTGGAGACCGTAAGGCGGGTTGCCCCAGAATCCGCCATGTCTTCTCTAGCATCACGTTCACACTAGACCCTCCATCTACAATCACCTGATTCAGTCTATGGTCCAAAACTTCCATCTGGACTATAGCTGGCCTTCTCCCGGCTTCCATGAATTGTCTTTGCTTGATGGTTACTTATTTTAAAATATTCAAAGACTTAAAATCTTCTTAGAGACCCTTTCTCTTAAACATATATATACAAGAAAAAATTTCATAAAAACCAAGTAATTTGCACCTTCACTTTCGACCCATTTAACCAACCTTATTTTATTGTTTTAATGGCTATTCAACCTTCCTTATTACTGAAACAGACGTTAAGTGGAAAGCTCAATCTCCTATCCACAAAGTCGGCCTCATCCCAAGGGCATAATGAACTTTTATTTTTAAATATCTAATGCTATATGTAAAGTTAAAAAAAAAACACTTTCATCGAAGGCGCCTAAAGTGTGCAAATCCCAAACGATTTTCTATTAAAAGCCCCTTAGCTCTGCATCTGTATGCTGTTGACAGGCCAAGGCGAAATTAATCGATACACAAAAGCTGGTCATGGAAGTGGACAAGATGTGCGCCTCAGCTAAGAAAGATGATACAGAACATCCGGAAGAAGTCGTCAATTCAACATTGCTTGAGATGCCACAGCATATTACAGCAACAATATTTTCCTGGCTTCCGTTGGGGACAATCTCCAGGTTTTGTCTGATATCTCGAGAATGGAATGCTCTCCTGTCCTCTTCCAAATTTATAGCTGAATGGACTCAAATTAACCCAAAACAACCCCGGTTGCTTATTAAGGTAAACCGCGCGCATTGTAAGGCTTACTCTTTTCTGACCAAAAAATGGAGGGACATTTCCCTTCCCTTTCACAAATCCTTCTGTTGGTCTGTAAGATGGCACGCAAAGTGCACATATTCAGGGGCAGGCTTACTTTTAGTGGAAGGAATGGAGGATCCCGATGGCCTTCGAAGATTAGGTATATGCAATCCACTTACCAAAGACATTCGCATGCTTCCCCCTTTCATAAACTCTGAAGATTACCATCCTTACTACCAAGCAATTGTTGTTGGCAAGAGAGACTCCTATAAAGTCATCCTGGTTGGGCGTCACAAATCTGATATAGAAATCTACGATTCATCTGAAAACTCATGGACTCTTCTAAAGGAATTATTATGCACGAAATTTATTGCAACTGATTTGGCTTACTGCGATGGAGTGTTGTTCATGATTGTAGAGACAATTATTTTTACCGATGACAACAATGAGGCTTTTCTTATAACTTGGAATATTGAAGATTATGATACGCCCATGGCTCTCACTTGTGTGCCCTTGCCCTTGCCTGTGATGGATCCTCTGCTATTGTGGCATGTTGATGTTTTTGCTCGGTTGGTTGTATGCGGCTCATCGATTCTTGTAATTGTGATAGAAGCTCCTCTAGGGGGAAATCTGAAGAAGATGGATATTTGGAAATTGGGGAGGAATGCCCAGTCCTCCGATTCCTTTTGGAACAAGATCGCTAGTCTGCCTCAAAGGATGTGCTTGGATTTGAACGTTCGTAGTTTACATACTGACTATATTTTTTTTGAGTGTGCAGCAGTTGGAGATTACATATGCGTTGGAGGACGCCATATTACAAAAGGACAAGCGAATCAAATAGTTTCCTATGATGTGAAGAACCAGACATGGAGCTGGTTGGACAGTGTTCCTTTTAAGACGTCGACGTCGTTCGAACCCCCTCCTTTTGTGAGGTGGTGCATGAGTTTTGAACCTATGCCTTACATGAAATGTTAATCTAAGATCAGCTCTTTGTGACAGTAACAGGCTTTTCCTATTCCATCCATGTTCAAAGATAAATAATGATTGAATTTTTTTTTTCCTGCTTTTAAAAAAAGTTAAAATATAAAAAGTGTTTTTAATTTATAGACAATGTTATGTAATTAGTAGTAATGGGCTTGGTTTATATAGGATAATTTTTATTAAAAGCTATAGTTTAACCATAAGTAAACATCCTCCATATATATCATCCCATATAAACTATGACATTATAAATTTTAAAAAATATTTTACTTTTAAAATCCTTAATAATCTTAAAAAAAAATCACTTGCATATATATTTATACAAGCAAAAATCACCACAAAAAAAAAAAAAAATTATATATAAGGAAGTTGGTTACATCCACACAATTTTTTAGTAAGTCTCAAGTGTAGGATTATCTCCAACAAGCCTATACCACTTCATTATCTTCAAATCATGCTTTCTCTATAATAATAAATAATGATTGAACTTTTTTTTGTTTTTTCCCTGCTTTTATAAGAGAGTTAAAATATATACAAATCAATATATTTTTAAAAAGGTCTGTAATGATAAATAATGATTGAACTTTCTTTTTTGCCTGCTTAAATAATTTTTAACATTTATAATTTTATAGTTTATATGAGATGATATATATGGAGATGTTTATCTATGGTTATTTAATCATATTTTAATTTTAGATGCATGATTAAATAATCTATCTATCCTTTCATTATTCAAAACATACACCTTGAATTAAGGGCACTACAATAACACATCTTTGACATTTAGTATTTCATCTAGGTTACCTTAGCTTCAATTATGGGAGGAAGCCCCTTATTGCTATGCCCTCACATTAAAAGTTTTTTATACATAGGAGAGTACACAATTTTAGTAACTCTCAAGTATAGGGCTATCTCCAACAAGCCTATACCATCTCATTATTTTCAAACCACATGGGCTATCTCCAACAAGCCTAAACCACCTAGTTATTTTATAACCACAATGACTGCTATCTCCTCTCTTGTTGTTAAAGGACTTATAGTAGTGTGATTTGAATTAGAGTTCCTTGTTATTAAAAGGCTTATAGTAGTCAGTGTGATTTGAACTGGAGTTGAATGGACCCATGATATGGGTGGTAGACCTCAATGGTAGCCTCACACCAACTCGGACACTCACTCACCCTTAACCTTTTAAGTTATAAAGAAACTTCTAAAACCAATGCCATACCGTCCTATCCCGATATACCACTATCTATAGCAAAGCCACAAAATATTTTTTGTATCCTCCTTCGTGCCGCAGAGATTCAAACCATGGACATCCGTTCAATGGGACTAGACTCACCTTTTACACTTACACTACTAACCTTCCCTATTACTATTACTTTATTATTACGTTTAAATAGGCAGGTTAATCCTATGGATTAAACATTAAATACATCGATGGTTAGGTTAATCCATCGAGGGAGCATATAAACTGATAAGTTATTTTTGGCTGTTTGCTGTTGAAAGTGGAGAATGTGTGGGAATCAAGCGAAAAAAATATGATTAGGAAACTTCGGAAAGAAGTCATCAATTCAGCATTGCTTGAGATGCCACACCATTTTACGGCAATAATATTTTCCTGGAAGCATGATTGGTAATGATTGGTAAATAATTTTAATTATATATATATATATATATATATATATATATATATATATATATATATATAAAATAAATAAATAACGAAGCAGAATACAATTTTACTGGTATTTTCATATTTTGTAGTAATTAAATTTTGATTTAAGTTGATGAAAGACATGGATATGAAACTCTTTAAAAAAATAATAAAAAATGATTTCTTAGAAGTAGAAACTAGGTTATATTAAGGAAGACGATGTTAAAATACAAATAGGGGAATATAATTTTAGGGAAAACATGTTTGTTCTAACCCTATATGGATGTAGTGTTGTTTTAGGGTCTTAGTAGTTAAGATTGTTAGGGTTTTAGTAGTTGGGATTGTAATGTTGTTATGGATGAAATTTAGTCAAGAGGGAATAAAGTACACTTTAAGGGGCTTGAATATGGAGGCTAGTTAAAATTATTACTTATAGAATGGAAAAAATCTTGAAAAAGTCCAACTATAGCATTGTGTTCCAACTATTTGCTATACAAGACTTAAATAGGAGAGACAATGATCATTTTTAGGAATTACAACTATTATTACAAAAACATGCCATAATTTTTGGGAAACCCAAAGGACTACCCCCTTGTCGTACTCATGATCATGCCATTTAACTTCTTTTAGGTAGTCTTCCTCGGAATGTCTACCCTTACAAGTATTCATGTGTATAAAAAAAATAGAGAAAATAGTGTAGGAACTTCTTGCTATAGGGGTTATTTGACTAGTGTCAATCCCTATTCTTCCTTAGTATTGTTGCTACAAACAAAATATGGGACTTGGCCTTTTTGTGCAGATTTTAAAGAACTCAATAAAATTATTATTTAGAATAAATCCTCCATTCCAATAATTTATGAGTTGTTAGATGAATTGCATGGTGCTCAACATTTCTCAAAACTACATTTGAGATCATGATACCACCAAATTAGAATCAAGTATGATGATATTTCTAAAATATCTTTTAGGACTCATGAAGGGCACTATGAATTCTTGGTTATGCCATTTGGTTTGACTAATACACCCTCTACTTTCTAGATTTTGATGAGTTCTAGTTTTTGGTCCTTTATCTAAGAGTAAAATTTATTCTAAGAGGTCTATGTGTTATTTTGGGTTGTATGAAGTGGAGTATTTGGGTCATATTGTCATCAAATATGGAGCTCAAGTTGATCCTAAAAATATTCAATCTGTTCAAGAATGGCCAAAGCCTCATACCCTCAAGGGACTTCAAGTATTTTTGGGATTCAAAGGTATTACCATAAGTTTTTGTAAGACTATGGAAATATAGCAACTCCTTTAACAACCATGTTGAAAAATAATTATTTTAGTTGGTCAGAACTATATGAGAAGGTTTTCAATGAATTAAAGCAAAAAATGACAACCACCATGTTGTTAGCCATACCTAATTTTTCTAAACCTTTTGTAATTAAGAGTTATACTTCAAGCAATGGAATCGATACCATTTTTATGCAATAAGGAAGACCATTGGCCTTCACCAATAAAGCAATTTCATGGAAAATTCTAGGTAAATCTACTTATGCAAATGAGATGCTATCCATTTTACATGTTGTTAATCATTAGAGGCCATATCTCATTGAGTATTATTTGTCTCAAAAATATGGGTAGCCATGAACAATAAAAGTGGATCTCTAAATTGATGGGTTATGTTTGTGAAATCACATATAAAAAAGGAAGGGGAATATCATGTTTGATGCACTATATCAAAATTTTTAAGATCAAAGTATGTTAAATGTTATATCTTCACCAATTTTTCAATGGATTAATAATCTGAAAGAAGAAATGACCAATGATTTTGACACACAAACTTTGATCATCAAAATTCAAGTAGAGCCTAACTTATGCATTGGATACACTTGGGATGGACAATATTTGAGATATCATGATTGAATTGTTATTTATCTAACCTCACAAATGCAAAAATTCACCTTGTACGAAATGCTTTCCTCACCAACAACAGGATGTTTTAGGTTTCTAAGAAATTATGAAACGACAAAGCATACTTTTTATAGAAGGTAATGAAGAGGGATATTCAAACTTTTGTGGCTAAATTTGACAAGTTCCAAATAATGAAAGGAGAAATTGTGCATTCCCTTGGAACCATTCATAACTTACCAATTCTAAAACATGTATGGACATATATTTTTATGGATTTTACTTAAGGGTTACCAAAATTAGGAGGAAAATTATTTATTCTGGTGGTAATAGATCATCTTACACAGTATACTCATTTGTGTTCTTTATCCTATCCCTACATAGCCTCCGTAATACCTCAAATATTTTTTTATTGCATCTTTTATCTTTATGGAATTCTCGAATGTATTGTTTCAGGCAAAGACCATACCTCTACTAGTAATTTTTAATGGGAACTATCTAAGATGTAGGGAAATTATATTAAAATTAGTTTGGCCTATTATCCTTAGACTAATGGCCAAAAAAAAATTATTAACAAATACTTGGAAATATACCCTTGTTGCTTTACATAAAAACATCATGCACAGTGGGAAAATGGCTCCCTTTGATTTAATTATGGTATAATACTCCATATCACATCATGATCAGTGTTCCACCCTTTGAAGTAGTATACATTAGTCCTCCAATAAAAACCTTTTCATACATTCTAGGAATCTCCATGGTTCATACTATAGACACCTTTCTTATCCAGCATGTTATCATCCTCTAACAACTTAATATGAATCTCGAATTGGTGTAGAATTGTAAGCATTAGTAAGTTGATCAACATCATTTTGAGCATAAATTTGAAATGAGAAATATGGTTTTTCTCTAATTACATCCCTAAAAACAATCATCACTCAAACTCTATAGATGCAAAAAAAAATATACCAAGTACTAGGGATCCTAATATGTGTTATAGTGAATTGGTGCAACAACCTACAAATTGGACCTTCCATAAATGTCCTTGATCCATCCAGTCTTTCATGTATCTTCTCTCAAGGAGGTTGTTGGCTACAAGGTACAAGTTGAATCCACTTTATCAAAGTTGGATGAATAAATTTCATCATGCTTGAGCCTAAACAAATTTTGGACTAAAGGTTGTGTACCCTTCACAATCGTGTCATCATTGACATTCTTGTTCAATGAAATGGACTACAACTAGAAGATTTCATATGAGAGTGTCTCCAATAGATACAAAAGTAGTTTTCTCATATCCATATTTAAGGGCACATATTTTTGAAGGATAAGTGTTAGAATTATAATGTGTACTTTATATTATAATGTTTCTTGCTTTACCCATGACATGTGTTCATGCCATGTGTCATTTTTGGGTTTAGCTTGGTGACATGTGTCACCTACCTTTTGTATTATTTATACTTCTCAAATCCAATATCAAATTGAGGTTTTGGGTCCTTCATTTGGTATGAGAGCGATTTGGTTTTGGTTTGTGGAGTCGGTTTTTTTTAAGCTTAGGGAGTATGCTCTCCATTTTTTAAGTGGATCAAAAATCAGAAAGCTCCTCTTTCCTTTATGAGAGCATGTTTTGTAGTCATGGTCGATGAATTTCCTTCAAGTTTCCCTTGTAATTGTAAACATCATATAAAAGAGTCAAGGAAAATAGTGGGTACTGGTTATTGATCCACCATTGTTGGTGTAACAAACTCACTTTGACTACTCACCTGGTTTCACAAAAATAAAAGACAAGTAAATACTCAAGAATTTTTTTTGAAAGTTTATTTTTTTTCCTAAAAATGTTTTCTTGGGTTCTAAAAATTGATTTCAAGTTAATAACATTTTGGATCACCCAATGAATTAATTCACACATAGATAATATAGCACAATAATAACAAACCACTATTATGTTCAAGATTACTGCAACTAGCCACCCAACTGGACGAGATCGACCAAATCTAATTAGAGGTGCATTTTGTGGATTTGGTTGCCTTCATTTATCGTTCGTGTATTTTAGCATGAGGATATAACCACAATAAGGGTTATCCTCTAGGACCCATAACACCTAGAGGGTGGATTCTTACTTCCCATTTCTCATCATACTAAACCTTCGACTAACTATATGACTCATTCTAAAACTAGTATGAGAGAGAATAACATATTCATGCCTCTGTGATTAACTAGTGGTTCCCTTTTCCTAGAGTCAGTTAGTGTCATGTCAATACCTTAACCTTTGACTTTATCACACATACTCATTATAACTCATAGTGGTTCGTCTCATATCAAATACTGTGGTTATTCTAGCTAAGATCAATGAACATGAGATTTATCATAGTTCTCTTTGAGTAGAAACCTAAAAAAGGTGTCCCATACCACCTTGTCGTTACCAGACCTAACAAAATCACATTTTCTGACCAATTCTATCAGTCAATAGTTGCCTCGAAGCTTGTTGTGTGCATACCCGCACCTCAACAATGTTGGATGTTTTTATTATTTTTCTGAGTCATACCTTCTCGACGACCTCATTAAATTTGTTAGACTATTCCTTCTAAAATATAACATACAATATGTTATTAATTAAGTATTTTCTCTTTTAAAAAAAATTATTTTGAAACAAGAGCATTTGAATTCTAACAAAATCTATTTTAATTCTTCTACAACAGAAGTACCACCAACCCTAAGGTTCAAAAATACGTTATATTTATTTACTTTACTTTACTAATTTCCCCTACTAAAATTTCTACAAGAATACCTTAAATCAATGAGTTTTTACAGAGTTATAATGTTGACATAAACAAGGTTATCTCATTTTTAAACCACGCAAACTACTAAATATTGCTTGCTATAAAATCAATTTACAGAAAGACAAATTGAATCACCACGACATCCTCCCATTGATGGGTTTAAATTTATTTAAAATTAGAATTTGCTATTCAATTACCCCCTCTAAATCTTGATTCTGCTAACTTAGTAGTTAACATACATATTATTTTCACATCAGGTTTAGATTGCACAAAGGGGATTAATTTATAACACTAATCCCAATATAATTTGTTAAGAAGACCTTAATTAACATGCAAAGCATGGTACAAGTATTCCCTATTTTCCAAGAACCCTGATATCCAGAACTTAATACCACCTGGTCTGGTTTCAATCTAACTTTCCAGTTTCAATCTAACTTTCCAAGCATTTGAGCATTACTTCATTAGTTTATTTTTATTTTTAATTTGAAAAGGTATTATGAGTATTTTCGCCATAATGTTTCTTGTGTACTTAAGCTAATATTTATGGCTTCTACACTCTAGAATATGGTTTTTATAGTGTTTCCCAAAAGACGTTGAGGCTTGCTAGTTATGCTAGAAAATATTAGCAAATAAAAAATATTTTATAGTTCATCCAAAACTATTCCAAGGTCAAACTAAGTTTTCATTTGATGTTTAACAACAACAACTATTTAGAAGCATTACAAAGTATACATCAAATACATAATTTTCTATTAAGTAAAGGATAACATGACAATTAATGCCTCATTTAATTATTAATTTTCAACATCCAATACTTTCAAATAATTTCAATGCCAATTTTCTATTACACAACTATGCCAAAGTGGACGTAGTTTACAAGAGGGCCTTGTACATCATTTTACACATATAAAGGAGTTTCTTTTCTTTTCTAAATATATAAAATACCTATCAGCTATGGTTTGGAATGCACACTTCTCTTGGACGTCTAGCTGTGATATCCTAAGCTATTCCTAGACACAAGAACAACCATGCACTTTTTATTCATAAATGTAGTCTTGTGGTAACTGGCATACAACATGTTTACAATCTACCACTGCTCAACTACAAGCACTTTGGCACTGCCAATTTCATATCCACACAACAACCCTTACTCACAGGTTATCCTGCATGATGACTATCCAAGCATTCAGTTCATGTTCCACATAGGGGTAATCATAAGGCACCACCAAATATCAGACATGGCTTAGGATAGATGAATATGCAATCTACTATGCACACACACTTACTAATCTATAGAAATATCAACAAAAAATCATATATCTCCTTTCCTGAGATATAACTCAAAGAATTCAAACAAAATTCTTCTTTTTTAGTCTACCTAAAATTACATAGGCAAAACTTCACGAATCCATTCTTGCACAACAAAAATTGTTTTTGGCATTCAAAATAAACTAAGGAATTCATAAGTAATTTCTTTTTCTTATAACCAAATTAGTTTTTCTCAGAGAAACATGGTAGCACTCAATATGACATTCCATCGTTTGCAAAACATAAAGAATAATACTCATTTTATTTTGCTAAAACACAGGTAAATCAACATGGTTCAATTCAACATAACAAGAGAAAATAATAATCTTTTCCTCACGTTGAACCATATAAGACACATTCATCACAAGGAAAAAATTACTAAACATCCAACTTTAAAATCACGCTTCCCACCTCTCTCACATTGCTTCTCCTCGTTCTTTCCTTGCATATGTCTAGTCCAAGATGCATGCACTCTTCCCCATACACACACCCAATATTTTTATTTATTTTTCACTTACCAAAAATTATGGCCCGATACCTTTTCTATAATTCCACTATATGGAGAACTCGTACGAGTTTCTTACTCCTCAATCATGCACAGTGCCAAATAACAAAGTCTTTTTTACCACCACTTCACACGCATAACTTGAAAGCATGGCAATACAACAAATTTCAATATTTTTTCCTAAGATAGCAACAACCATTGAGGAGTATGCCTCTCAAGCATAATATTTATAAAATTTAGTCTAACCAAAACTCAAACTCTATGCTCAACTAATACTCTTATATTTAAAGCAAAACAATAATAATAATATAGGCTTCAAAAAATGGAAAACCTTCTTCTTCTTTTTTTCATGGTTCTTTTTTAAATTCCAAATATTAAACACACACATGTCTAAACAAGAAAGTGGCTCCCATCATCATTGTCACCTAAAATCATTTTTCATTCCATTCCAACAAGAGACATTCAAACAAACATAATTCACCCATATATGCAATTTGCAATGCACCTAAATGATATGCAAAGTGCAAGTTTCCATGTGCTCGTGAGCCGAATCATTAATTCCCTTTATTACCCTTTTTCATTGATTGGATTCCTTTCATTGACACCTTACAACTATCTTGCACTCATAGAGACTATTAACAATACCATGTTTCACAAGAAAAAGGTAAATTTATTATTTTTTTACTTTCATACATCAATCATGTGAGGAGGGTCGTTACAATTGGGTGTAAGAGGAAATGTTGGTGGAGTCACTAGATTGCAGATTGCAAGGTTTTTTATTTTAAAAGTTGAAGTTTTTTTTTGCACCCAACCATGCACCCCTAAGAGAAGCTCCCCTTCCTTTATCCTGAAAGCACGAGATTTCGGGCGAAGGAAACACTAATTGCGATGCATTCAAAATCAAATACGCTTAAGTCCTAGAAATGTAAATTGCATGAAATGAAAGAAACGCATTGGAAGAGACACAAGCAAATGGAGAAAACACAGCCCTTTCATTAAACTTTCTTGATCTCTGTTACAAATACGCCTCCTCCCTTTTCAGGGGCTAGGAGCGTTAAAAGAATTTGACTACAATCGAGACTTAAGGTTCCTCTTTCCGCGTGCCCACACTTGAAATGGGCGGGCCAAGATGATGCCGCCGCTGATGTCGATGAGTCTTTGACCTCTGCTGCTCCTCCTGCGAACAAAGAAACAACGAAGATGTCAGTAGCACCTGTTGCAAATAGTAAGTGTTTGTTCTCTAAAATCGCCAAAAGATGCATGCAAACATTTATGCCAAATCGATAGACTAAAATGACTCTAAATGACCTAAAAATCTGACGAGAGGACGAGAAAACATCACCGAGAAGGCCACTGCCATTGAGACGGTCGGCCAATCTGCCTTCAACTGGAATTCGTCCACGGGCGGGACGAATTCGATCGCTATTCGTCCCTGGGTGGGACGAATTCTTCTGTGTTGAAAAAGCTGACCTGCTGCTGCTCCAATGTCGAATCTCGGGACCTGCAAAACGCATACAAACAAGGGGGTTATGTAATTGGGGCCATTTTGGGACGACCCAGATGGTCGGATTCTCCCAATTTGGCCTCTATCCTCGGGAATTCGATATCGCCACCTGCAAGTTAGTGAAACAACAAAGCGACACAAAGCATGATAAAATCTGATCAGAATGTTATGAAATTGAAGCTATGAGTTAACCAAACAGAATAACATGATATGCAACCTGAAACAATAATCTAGAATGCTTTTGAAACAAAACTTGGAAAGTGCGGGGGTGCCCAAGTGGGCCTCCCACCGTTGGCACTTGATCTTGGCGCCAATCCACTAGGGATGGGCCCAAAACCTCTTAGGATTGGGATGTCTGCAAATTGGTTGATTCAGGTGTCCATATGTTGGATTTGGGTCAGATTCAAGCTTCCAAAAGCCACCCAACAACCTCCCTTGCAAAAGATATTGGTGGATGTGAGAAGGTGAATCAAAGGGGATGCAAGTGGGTGTTCAACTCGGCAGCACTTCGTTGCTTGAAATCTCCTTCAATCTGTCCTTTTGGGTGAGAAAAGTCCCACCTTTTATAGACCCATGGGGTCTCTTTTGAGAGGGAAGCACAAATGCCATGTGTTGGTCATAGGTGCCATGTGGCAGTCATGTCTTCCCATGAGGGAGGGGAGTCCTCCATTGACTTGGGCTCTCATAAGCGCCCTTGTGACAGTCCTCTAACGGCCTATCTATCCACCCACACACGTGTGCGAGGCAAGAGTCATCAACTGACTGTCCTGGGCTGCCACTTGGCACCATTCTTCTTTTTGCCCGTTAAACTTGGAATTCGTCCCTGGGTGAGACGATTTCAGAATTCGTCCCTGGGTGAGACGAATTCTAGTTAGTATTCGTCCCTGGGTGAGACGAATACTGAGCAAAGTGTCTAAATGTGCCAAATTGCTTCTTGACCTTACAAAATTGCTATGAAAGTGGTTAGGACCACTGTTTGACCTCTGAGGGCTGCACTGGGGGCTGTGTTTGTCAAAGCGATCAGTGTTTGCAGTCACATAATCGGATTGGTGCTGTTTTGGTGTCTACAGATGCCCCTTTTTGGGATGCGTTGTGCATAGCGCAGCGCCGAGCAAAAATAGATAACCAAAGCACTAATGATTAGGGTTTCTTGGTAACCTAACCAACTTTTGATGCCCCAAGCATGGAAAGGGCATGCATTCTTGAATCCTTGCTTCTGACGAGCTAAGGAGTTTGATTTCAAGTGTTAACCTGTTTTGGTGAGGTGTGACTTGAAATTAGACATTGATCGGTCATGATTAGGCAAAGGGCGCAACCTTTTATCCTCGGGGGAACCTTGTGTTCATGATTCACGAAATGCCAAGTGTTTGATTGATTTGATTGTTGCTTGTTTACTGCCCCAAGCGGGAGCGTGATTGTCTTTGTCAATGATTCTTTGAATGCATGTCGTTTTCCTTAATTGGGTGTGTGATTGTTGATTGGTGACTAAGTGTGACTACCCCCTCAAGCGACGAATCGATGAGGGAATGACCTTCATGAGAAAAGCGGCGAGTCGCTTGACCCAAGATGACTTGTGCAAGGGTGCCTTTAGATGGTTTATCGTTAAGCATGTGCAATTTTTCCAACATCTGGACCTATTTTTGGTGGGTGTTAACCCTTTTGGTGATGCCATAATGGGGTGAAATCGTCGACAACCCATCTTCCCGTGGAGCGGTCCGGCTATGATAGCCTTCTTGGGGAAGTAGGAGAGTGACAATTTGAACCCCGACATCGATTTTCTATGCCAAGAGGTTAAGTGCGAGAGCACTTGTGTCCGGCAATGCTTATTGCTTTGTTTTTGTGTTGCATTTATTTGTTGTTTTTGTTGTTTTTTTGTGACACCATTTGGGGATTAAATTATCGAAAATCCGTCTTCCCGTGGAGCGGTCCGGCTATGGTAGCCTTCTTAGGGAGTAGGATAGTGATAATTTGTGACTCCAATGTCTATTTTGTATGTTCTGGATGTCAGGTGCAGTAGCACTCTTATCGGGCAAATTTATTGTCTGTTTTTAGTGCATTTTTGATCATTTTTTGATGTTTTTGAAGTGCTGGTTTGAATTCGTCCCTGGGTGGGACGAATTCCAGCTGTAGAATTCGTCCCTGGGTGGGACGAGCGCTAACCGAGCGCTCGTCCCAGTCAAGGATGAATTCCAGCTCAAAAGGCCTATTTAAGGGCCAAAACTTGCATTTGGGCTCATTTGTGTCATTTTTTTCTTGCGATTTTGGAGCTCTGGGAGGAGGAGGTAATTCTGCGAAGCGAAGCGCTGCTGGAATTCTCTCTGCCATCATGAGTGCACAAACTGGTTCGAGCGGCGGAGCCGAAGCGAAACCTGTAAGTGTCTTCTAGAGCTTATTTTTGTTTAAATTTGCACTTGTTTTATTTAATTGTTTTTGTGATGTTGTTTTTCAAAATGTGTTTTAAAACTTAAATCCTGAAACCTGATTGAAGACAACTACTTGAATTTTCTTTTTATGTTGTACAGTTCTTTTCCATGATTTTTAATTTTTTTTGTTGAATTGTTTTCTTTTGCAGGTTAGGAGCCGGTACCGTGTACCTACCGCCTTTACTGAGGCGCGGGGTGCACTGCGATGGTGATTGGGAATGGCTTGATGCCCTTGGGCTCAAGTAGGTGTCTCGACTGGAGACTGTGGTCCCGGATCAGGCCTATCTGACGGCCCTGATCAAACTTTGGGATCCTCGGACCAACACGTTCCATCTTCCGATAGGGGAGATGACTGTAACTTTGGAGGATGTCTATCGGTTGCTTCGGATTTCGATAGATGGACTGCCTATTAGGACATCGTCGCGTGATCAGCGGACTGTACTTACGAGATGCTTTGGGCATGGGGGCGGCTGGGTGTAACGAACCCTGTGGAGACAGGAGGTGGACTGCAGTGGCGGGATTTTGGTTGGTTGGTGGCAGGGAGAGGGGGTGTTAGGAGTGAGGCACGCATTCTTGATGGGCCTTATTTCTAACATGCTTCTCCCTGATTCGTCAAGCGCGAGGTTCCCGTGGAACCTGCTGGATTTGGTATGGCAGTTGGTAGAGTGCCCGATAGAGGCACCACTGATTTTGAGATGGGGACAAACATTGTTGGCACAGCTCTACGGGGAGCTGTATGCGGTCCGTGTCGGAGCGGAAGGGGTCAGTTGCAGTTATCTACTGCAGTGCTGGGTTGGCAGCACATAGTAGTGGAGAGGCCGACCGGGTTACCGTGGATGACTCGGGCGGCGATGGATGACACGGAGATAGGCTATGCAGTTTTGTGGCGGCGGTCTGCGGAGCAGGGGCAGAGTCGGCGATGGGCAGGTGCTGTAGAGCACTATACCGATGCCTTTTCTCGGCTCACTCCAGGGGAGGTGTTTTGGCGCCCTTATCGGGACTGTCCAGCCTGGCCAGAGGCTGGAGAGTGGCTCCGTCGGGTACGCAGGGAGCGGTGGTTGACTGGGAGGCACGGGACGGAGCATGAGTTCTTTTCATACAGCCGGGTTACACGACAGTTTGGGGTGCGCCAGGGGTTGCCTGGTGAGCCCGTGGTCTATCGACGGTGGGGAGATGAGAGGGATTTAGATCCACCGGTCACCGCGCCATTGGGCGAGGAGTCAGATGCGGTTATTGACGTCCCGGACGTAGATGACGTCGGGACTACCAGAGTATGACTCGTGGTGGGTACTACGGCGATGGAGAGGAGAGGGGCCACTGGGAGGCACGGAGGCGGCGGTGGAGGGTGTTGAGGTAGCAGGGGATGATTGGGGAGGTCCGTTGGATGATGCAGAAATGTTGGATGTGGGGGATGAGGATGTAGACTTGGGCGCTCCAGATCAGCGGACATGCGGGACGTGGAGGAGCGGTGGGAGCCAGAGCAGGCTGCTATTCCAGAGGGTCTGTTCGTCGAGCAGACACAGAGGAGGTGGAGTCAGAGATACGTGCTGAAAATGCACGAGCGATAGAGCTACTACGGATACGGGATCGGAGTTGGGGGATGCGAGGCGGGAGGGGGACGCTGGGAGAGGGATCTCCTCCGGGCTCGGGCGAGAGCGGGATAGGGTTACGGCACAGCGCGACGATGCGGTGTCATACTATCATCGGCGAGAGGCAGAGTGGTGTCGGCACTGGATAGACTTGGAGAGGGAGGTCATCCGCCTTGGTGGGCGGCTACCTGAGCCCTCGGTCAGTGGATCTTCATGGCGGACGAGGGATAGTGCGACTGAGCAGTCAGCATCATCTCGTCGTCGACGATTAGATGAGGGAGGCGGTAGCAGGCATGATGCGGGGGCTGGCGGTAGCCGCCCTGCGAGGTCCCATAGGACCCACACCACGGGGGTAGTTCCTGTCGCACCGATCCTGCGTGATTATGGTGGTCGACGCTTTAGGTTGGGTTTTTGGATATGATTGCGGGGATTGAGGACCAGTTTTGTAGCCTGCGGGCATTTTTTTGACGATATATATATATATACCGGTTTTATTGTGGTTTCTTACATGTGATGATTTGATTTTTGTTATGCATGATGGCTAATGACTATGGATGTATGCATGTTTATTTATTTTGATGAATGCTTATGTTATGATGAATGCAAATGTTTTTTATTTCTTTTTGATATGCAAAGTGAAATTGATGAATGATATTTGTGGTGATTGGTTACGGCACCATAGGCTGTTTAAGACGCTCTTTAATTCATTTTTAGGCGATTGCTATGATGTATGGCTCTTGTATGTATACATGTGGTTTTCTCTTTTTGTATTTTCTGATGGTATTGTAAGGATGAAAAGTAGCGCAGTTGGTTTATAAATGTAGCTAAGGTTTTTCGAGACTCAAACATTTTAACTCACTAGCCACGATTGTACTTTGTCTTACAAGACTTTTGAACAAGGTATGAATCGGACTTGTTTTTGACCAAGCTATTTCACATCCCCGTGTGTGCGATTGAGTTCATTATTGTGGTATTTATCAGGATACCGCCAGTGCCAGATGGGCTTTCAACCGAACCTATACTGAGGATCACCTAATTAGCTCCACTAACTCCTTTGTTGTATTTTGTTAGATTAATCTGCGGTGTTATCCAGGATGCCATAAGCTAGCTCATCCACATGCAAACATTGATCCGTATGCAAGTTAATGTGACAGATATATCGTCATGCGAGAGGTTTACCGCCAGTTATTGATAGGCTATCAACCAAATCGGTACTGAGGCTTGCCTCATGACCTGTTAGAATCTTTGAGAGTTCCAGGGATTCAAGTTCCACTCCCTTCTTTTCTTCAATTGTATTGGGATACTTGCTCGTTTGTAGTGATAAGATCACTTTTTATTTTGATTTGTTTTTCTTTTGAGCAAGGGATTGGGGATATGGAGTGATGAAAATCACTATCGTTTGTGCCGTTTGATGTGTGCCCTTGTATGATGTCAAATATTTGATTTTTGACGTTTTGCAAATTTTTGATTATTTGCAACTATTGAGAACTAGGGATTCTTAGGGAATTGGGTAGGGAGGATGCTTGTCCTTTTGCCAACTCTCGGCATTCTTGGGGTCATTCGCACAGGGGGATGAGCAAGATAACCGTTTCGCTTTTGGTGACTTGGATTATTGTGCGGGTTTCATCTTTCGTTCACACAACTTAGGAATTGTTTTATGTGTTTTAATTTGTGTTGGGATGTTACGTAACAAGGTGTATTTCAAGTATGACTCTACCTTCGTAAAATCTGTCTGACTTGATACATTACATAGCTAAAGAGCAAAATGATGATTGAATCATGAAAACTCTTGATACATTAAAAGACCACTGACTCTAGTGTGGTAAAAGCAATGCATGGTGTTTTTGTTGTTTTTGTAAAATGGAGCAGTGTGGAATAAGATGGTCTATCAGAGCAATTACAGCCTATGGTGCCTTTGACCTATACAACCACAAATGTATGGATGCAATGCTTAATGCAGCTACATGTTTTTGTATTTTTGATGGATTTATTTTTGTGAATATGAATATGAGGTGCGAGAAGAGCTCTCGATTGATGAATTTGAGTATGCCTAGATATGAGATGCAAATTTTTGTTGTTTTTGATTATTTTTGATTTTTTTGACCAAGTGATTGTGGACATCCTTGGAGCATTTTGGTGACCAAGTGATTGCGATAATCCTTGGAGTTTTTTGGGTGACCAAGTGATTGCGATAATCCTTGGAGCTTTTGGGGGTGACCAAGTGATTGCGATAATCCTGGTTTTGGAGTTTTTGACCAAGTGATTGCGATAATCCTTGGAGCTTTTTGTGTGTGACCAAGTGATTGCGATAATCCTTGGAGCTTTTGTTTTTGTACCAAGTGATTTTATGGATCCTTGGAGCATTTTTGGGATATGGCTCTCTTAGATATAAAATGGTCGCAAATGACTGATATTCAAGGGTTCTGTTTCCTTGATACCGTCAAGAGAAGCTAGCCGATACGTCCGGGTCCTATTTTGCTATCAATGACATATGGACCTAACCAATTTGCCGTGAACTTGTCCCTTAGGTGGGACGGCAAATTAGAGTTCTGTTGGTTTTCCTTCAAAACCAAATCACCAACCCGAAAGTCCCTTAGGTGAACTTTCATGTTGTAAGCTTTCTTAAGCCGCTCTTGATAGATACGTAAGTGCTCGAGAGCATTCACGCGTCGTTCGTCAAGCAACGTAAGTTGGTCTAACCGGGCCTGCCGTGCAGTGTCATCATCGATGAACTCCTGCATTGATATGCGAAGGGAAGGAATTTCCAACTCGAGAGGCATTACCGCCTCTGAGCCATACACGAGCGAAAATGGAGTTGCCCCAGTTGGCGTCCGAACGCTAGTGCGGTAAGCCCAAAGGGCAAGTGGGATTTGTATGTGCCAATCCTTATGACTGTCTGTGACTGTCTTTTTAAGGATGGCCACTAGTGTTTTGTTTGATGCCTCTGCTTGCCCGTTTGCTTGCGGATAATAGGGCGTTGAAAAGTTGTGTTGAATTTTGTACTTTGTGGTCAAAGCACGCACGTCTTTGTTCTTGAATGATGGCCCATTATCCGATATTATTTTGGATGGAATACCAAAATGACATATGATGTTATGCAAGATGAACTCCACAATGCGGGGTCCTTTCGTTGAGGTTAACGGAATTGCTTCCACCCATTTGGTAAAATACTCTGTGGCCGTTATGATAAACGTGTGACGGCCTGACGATGCCGGGGAGATCTTTCCGATTAGATCGAGGCCCCACTACGAAAATGGCCAAGCGGACTGGATATCTGTAGGGCACAGGAAGGTACGTGCATCAAATTGGCATGATGTTGACATTTCACGCACTTCTTGACATATTCGCAACAATCTCGCTCTAAAGATGGCCAATAATAGCCCATGCGGAGAATGCGCTTTGCGATGGCCATACCACTAAAGTGGCCACCACATGTACCGTCGTGCGCTTGGGCGCTGCCCAAGTGGACTCTTGTTGGTCCAAACAACGAAGAAGAATTCCGTCATAGCTGCGACGATACAAAATGTCTCCTATCAAGACATACTTAGCCGCTTTCTGCTTGAATGTTCATTTTGCGGCGTGCGTCAATCCAAAGGGAAGATTACCTAACTTGAGGTAGTCTCTAATGGGTAAATACCAGTCCTGTTGATCAGAAACCTCGACAGTATGAACAGCCAATCCCTTTCGAAGTTCTTCCCTAACAAATGTTGAATGGGATAGAACTTGTAAGAATAGCGTTGTGTTGCTATTAGTGGGAGTGGGGGAAAACAAGGACCCCCAGTTGGCACGTTTCAGACGATCTCGGATTCGAAAGAACTTATCCGAGGATGGTTCAATCTGGATCATGTGGATTCCTAGCGTCAAGTCTGAGCTTGCACGCTCCATCACGGATTGCGATAAGGTTTTGACTTGAATGGTTGTCATATCACCGGAAAGGTCTTGCGGGATTAATGACCCCAAGGAGGCCATTGTGTCCGCAAAATGATTCGATGATCGAGGGAGTGCCTCGATGTCGTACCATTCAAGTTTTGCCAGGAATTTGTCCACGAGGGCTTTATAGGCCTTCAGAAGCTGGGCATTTGCATTGATATACCCCTTTGACTTGATTGACTATTAACAGCGAATCACCAAAGATATTCAATCGTTTGATGTTCATGGCGATTGTTGTCTGAAGACCTAGGAGCAAGGCTTCATATTCTGCATTATTGTTGGTGCATTGGAAGTTTAATTTAAATGACAGGGGCATTGGAGCGCCCTGCGGTGTGAAGAATACAATTCCCGCGCCACCACCTTGCTCGCATTTAGAACCATCGAAGAATAGGGTTATGTCGGCCTGTGACTCAGGCTCATCAGAATCTGGCGATTCCGAGACATGGAAGACCCCATCATCGGGTAGTTCTATGACGAGAGGCTGATCGTCTTCAAGAGGAGCCTCTGCTAGTTGATCGGCTATGACTTGTCCTTTGATAGATTTTTGCCCAATGAACTCAATGTCAAATTCCGTCAACAACATGATCCATTTCGCCGTGCGACTACTATGATAAGTACGACTCATCATGTATCGCAATGGATTCTCCTTAGACACAACATACGTAGTGTTGCTCAGCATGTAGTGGCGTAGCTTCTTGGTAGCAAACACCATTGCCAAGTAGAGTTTCTCAACGTATGCATAGTTAAGTTCGTAGCCCGACCGGGTGCGGCTAAGATAGTAAGTAGCCTGTTCTTTGTGAAGTTCATTCTTTTGGGCTAGCATGGCGCCCGAGTGCCACCTCGATGGTTGAGATGTATAAGTAGAACGGCACTCCTGGTCTAGGTGGTGCCAATGCTGTCGGCGAAGCCAAGTATTGTTTGATTTCGTCAAAGGCTGGTGGCACTCGTCATCCCAGTGAAATGTAACTCCCTTGTGCAATAATTTGTTCATGGGTCGGCATTTGTGAGATAATTGCGCTATGAAGCGTTTAATCGACGCGACCTTTCCTTGCGGACTTCTGAGCTGCTTGATGGTAGTTGGGGGAGCCATTTCAAGGATTGCCTTGACTTTCTTTGGGTCCACTTCGATGCCTCGTTTTGAGACTATAAAACCCAAGAGTTTTCCGGATGTGACGCCAAATACGCACTTCTTGGGATTCGGTCGACCTTATGCTCTATGAGGCGATCGAGGATCTTGCTTAAGTCATCGAGATGATCTGAGCGCAAAAGAGACTTGGCTAACAAATCATCCATGTAATCTTCCATAGTTTTGTGCATGTAATCATGGAAGATATATGTCATGGCACGTTGGTAGGTAGCGCCAGCATTTTTAAGGCCAAAAGGCATGACCTTATAACAAAATGTCCCCCAAGGCGTTGTGAACGCCGTTTTAAGTTGGTCTTCAGGATTGATACGAATTTGGTTGTATCCTGAGAAGCCATCCATTAGGGAGAGCATTTCATGACCTGCTGTAGCGTCTACTAGCGCGTCGATGCTTGGCAAGGGGAAATCATCCTTAGGACTCGCTTTGTTTAGGTCTCAAAAATCGGTGCATATGCGAATCCTCCCGTCGGGCTTCTTGACGGGAACCATGTTGGACAGCCATGGCGGATAATCCATGCAGATGACAAACTGTGCATCCAACAGCTTTTGTAATTCATCTTTGACCATCAAGGCCACTTGTTGGGTGCATCTTTCGTAGTTTTTGCTTTACGGGCTTGATTGTCGGATCAAGCGTTAAATTATGCGTGACTAGCTGCGGGTCTAGTCCCGGCATGTCTCTGTATGACCATGCAAAAACTTCCTTCTTCGCTTTGAGAAGGGCGATGTATTCGGCTTGCTCTTCGGGGGAAAGACTTACCCCCAGCTTGATAATCTATGGATTCGTTGGGTCTAAGCCGATGTCTACGTCAGTCGTTTCCTCGACTGACATGTGGGATCCGTCCTCCAACTGATGTGGAGTTGGGATCAAATGGATATCATTAGCTGAGTTTAGATCTGCGTTTGGAACCTCGGGTCCCTCTTCAGCCTGAAAAATATCTTGAGTTGTCCTTGGGGTGGAATGAAGCATTTCACCGAAAGGCCAGTACTCTGATGGTGATAAAGGTGAATTGACGCGATCCCGATCGATGGCATCTATGTCTAGGTGCAATGATTGTGATGGATCGGCCGGATTGCGGATGGGTGCGGTCAAATCAATGGAGATCATGTGGATGGAATGAATTTGGTCTCCAGAACCGTGGGTGTGATAACTCGATTCTTTTAGATGCTCCCTATACTCTGGATCCGGCTCTACGGGAACGGGCACGAATGGATCTTCCCTAGGTGCGAATTCGTCCCTATTTGCGAAAAGGATGGCAGGGTCTTTTCTCGGCACTGATGTCATGATGGGATCTCGAGGTGGACGATGCTCATCTTGAATTTGGAGCCATGGATCCAATACTTGGTCCCACCTTGCAGGGTCTACCCACCATTCATGCCCTAACCGTATGCCCATCTGTCCCATTAGATCTTCATGAGTTAAAGGGCGGTGATGTCGTCGCGCATGTCTGAGATAGTCCATCTCAGTCTCATCTTCTGAATCACTTTCGGAGACCCAAAAATGTTCATTCTCTTCAGCAACTGTTGCTTGCGACGTTGAGGACCCTCCTTGTTCCAGTAAGTTAATCTGGTCCCATTGTGGTTGTTCCACTCTTGGTGGAGGGACCTGATTCCCTTGACACTGTATTGTTTCATCTGGAACCTCTAAGGGGAACAACTTCAGAAAGATGTCCGAAAGTCGTTGATGTTCTCTTTGAGGATTAATCTCTGAACTTTCACCTCTCTCTAGCAAAGGAGAGGGATTATTGTTGTTTCCAGGGGTGTTTGTTGACCATGGGAGGTAGTCTCCCAATGTGTATTCTGTATTTGGATTGGCATACGGATCTTGTGCCAATCCCCCTTGTTGCCTATTTCTAGGCCTTGCATATTTTCAACCAAGATGTCTAAGGGCGGGGGTGGTTGAACCCTACTCTTGACTTATCATATGGCATCTGATATCTTGGTTGGCAAAGGACCCGCATCCCTTGCTCATATCTGCCTAGCCCGTATCCATGCCAATTGCATTGGCCGAGATATTTTAGGGCAAAGTTTGGGTTTGATAGATAGTTGATGTTTTCAACAAAAGGCTCTTCGTCTGCTTCCTTTTGTTGGCATGGTTCAAGACCATGATCAAGGCCCCCATACATGAAATTCGTCTGGTTTGGAGGGTAGCCTAGAGGAACAACTGTCCCTATGGGAAGGCGAGGTCTTCCCATGTCTTGTACTGACTCCAATGCTGGCGTCGCCACAACATTTTGCACTAAATATTCCCCCAGGCCCGTCCTGGCCATTTCAACGGTGATTGTTGATGATTGGGTGGGAGGAAACGGTAGTCCTTCCTGAGTCCATTCCATGTTTGGTGGTTCAGGAGTCTTCACTTTCGTTGTGCGAGGTGTTTCTTCTGTTGATATCGTTGAAATTGTGGGCAACTTCTCTTCTAGGGGCTTAACCTCTTCCATGATCTGTTTTCCCTTGTCCTTCTGTTTGGCCATGATGGGCGGCGTTGATGATGAAGGAGCAGGTGATGAAGTCTCACCTGGTTGGGATTTTGCCTTGTTGGTCACCAGTGGTGCCTGCGGTATTGGACCCTGTTTAGATGGATTTAACTGGAAATCCAAATGTGTTGAAGGGAGGGTCGATTGAGGCATGAATTGTACCGCATTGCAATACTTGAAGGGCTCTAAGTCCATTGGGACTACATGTATTTCTCCTTCATAAGCATACTTTAAGCACTGGTGGGCGATCGAAGGGACACACTTCATGTCCCTGATCCAAGGCCGCCCTAGCAGTATATTATAAGCCATCTCGCCTTCTAACACATGGCACGGTGTAGGTATTGATTTTTGTCCTACCTGGATAGGCAGAACAACTGTGTCGATTGTCGAGCATATTGCATCGTTGAAAGCTCGCGAGTGTGTACGTGGAGGCTGTGATGTGAGAGGTCGGCGACTTCAAATGTTTTAAGGCTGCAGTGGTAATGATGTTGCTGGACGAGCCAGTATCTACCAACACTCTCTTGTACGGAATCCCGTTGACCCGTGCGATAACGTGCAGGGGTGGATCTGCCATGTCATTCGATATCATTTTTACCTCGTCTTCTCTGAATGTGATGACCGGCTCCGTACATTGTTTCACATGTCCCACGAAGTTGTTGAAAGAATTTGCTTCGTGAGGTTGTAATTCGATGGCTTTTAAAATGTCCATAAGAGCTTCCCTATGGGGTGTTGACTGTTGAATAAGCTCGTAAATGGACAGCCTAGCCGATGTGGTCCGCAAACTCTGCGTGAGTTTGGTCCGTATCGTGATTTCGGGTCTAGGCGGAGGCAACTGCGTTGGGCGTTGTTGAGGCTGCGATGTTGTCGGAACTTCCCTCGTAGCTACCTCGGGGGCAACTGTTGGGTACCTTCTGTTCCTTGTCACTATGCTAATCATTCCCACAAATCCTTGCATGGGAAGATTCTATCGCACCTCGTTAATATGGAGTGGTTTTGCCTGTGCCTCGTGGGCGAGGCAAAGGGTCCTTGAATACCCCCATTTGTTGGTTGTTTGGCGCTATGGGGTTGTCCACGGCCAATGTTCTATTGTCGATCAAATCTTGGATTAGTTCTTTGAACTTCCAGCATCCATTTAAGTCGTGTCCTCTGCGCCTATGGAATCTACAATACAATTCCTCTCTGTATCCCCTAGGCTTAGGAGCATTAGGGTCTATATTTTGAATTTTTGGCAGAGTGACTAAATTTGCCGCTGACAAGCGGTCAAATAGGGAGTCCCTGGACTCCGTGTAAGGGGTGAATTGTCGCCTAGGGCGACGCTGCTGATTCTGCTCCTGTCTTCTATTATCTCTTTCATAAGCAGGAGAGCCCTTGCACGGTAATTAGCCTTTTGAGGCTGCATTTCTTGCACAGGCGCGGGAACATTTATCGCAACTTGGTTAACCGCAGCATGTTGTGGTTGCGTTGTCCCGATTTTGGTGGTTTTATTCCACTCTTTCTTTTTAGGCTTGGCGATTGCGCCTTCGCCTATTTTAATCTCTTCTATAACTCTGGCTTGCGCCAAAGCTTCTTCTAAGCTGTCGTATTGTCGCAGCAACAATAGACCAGAGATTGATTTTAAGCAACTTTTTGCGAACATCTGCGTGAGATCAGACATAGGGGGACGGTAGGGTAACTTAGAAAGCAAAGCTCTCCATCGATTCCCATATGCTGCCATTGTTTCTTCCTCAAATTGCCTGAGGCTCGCCAGATCACTCAGTGATGCCTTCTTCCTTGTGTTGAAGGCAAAGCGTTCAAGAAACGCATCTACTAATTGATCTAAGTTGCTTATGCTTGTGTTTAGGTAGTTGTGTGAACCAATCCGAGGCAGGGCCTGCGAATGTGGTTATGAACGTTCTAAGCAACAATGCGTCATTATCTTGGATGCCGAAGCATTGGCTTAGAAATCTTGTAACGTGTTCTTGTGCGTCCTCTTCACCTTTAAAGATTGCCAATTGAGGCAACTTGAAGTGCTCGGGGTAAAGAGGTGTAGGCACTGAGGGATGCACCGGATTACTGCGGAGTTGACGTAATGTGGGTTTTTGATGCCCAGCAGCTTTTGTCTCCACAGACTCCAAACGCTCTAATAGCGCTTGGTATGCATCGAAAGATTTTATTTCTTCCTCTCTTGTTCGCTCCCGTTGTAAGTTATGGTAAACTGGGGGCCTATGGAGGGGTGGCCGAATGGCAATCCTCCTGCCTTGATGGGGAGTTTCAGCATATTCTATTTCTGGTTCGTACTCCTCATAAAGTTCTTGAGGAGTCTCTGGGCGAGACCTATGACCTTGATCGAGTCCTCGCTGAAGGTACCCATCATTGTTTCGGGGAGTGGCCTCCCTCTCGGGTCTATAAGATCTCGGAGGCAAAGCTTGACGAGGTCGTGGAGACCTATCCTGCACCAATGAATTGTGCCTCTCATATTGTTCGGCCCTTTGGATGCGAGGGGTTGGCTCCCTCTCAGGTAGTTCATAGCGTAACTCATCCGCTTCGCGTTGCATGCGCTCTCTATCCAAGCGGTGTCGGTACTCTATCTCCTGATGACTTTGTTTAAGCCGCGTGATTTGGGCTTGACGGGTGGCTTGTCTAGCAACTATCGGGTCAATTTGGTCTACCCTATTTTTCTCGGGAGGTTCGAATGTTTCTCCTATGTGTTTGCCTCGAGTTTGCTGATCTAAAGTTTCAATGGGTCGCTTCCCTCTGTCGAGGTGGGCGACATGTACTCGAGGCTCTGGCCTTGATGTATGATCATGATACCTAGCAAGTGCGGAAACGCAAGGTTCCCACGCTGTTTGTTGTCCTCGAGGAATGCGATGGCTTTCCTCGTACTCTCTTTCACGGGTTTGGACGGGGCGGGCGGAGTTAGCTCGCCCTGTGTAAGGAGCCCTGCGCTCCGGATTTTGTCTTTCCGTCCTGATGGGAGGTAAAGAAGGGACGCCATATCCACGTTGTCCCTCCAAATGGATAGTGTGCCTCTCTAGCGCTCCATCGCGCTGTGGCCACTCATGTCTAACCTCAGAAGGTGATTCTCTATTTACATCAAGGTCTACATGTAGGGCGTCTTCCCGAAAGGGGCTGCTTTGAATGGGCATACCCCATCGAGGATTCCGAATCGGATTCTTTTGTAGGCCGGACCGATAAGGCGGTATGACCAAGTCCTCGGGACTGAAGCGAAGGCGACTTGTGCCTGCTTCTTGTGTACCTTCCGGAGCTTCTGCCCTTGATTGGGCTTGGCTACGGGTGTACACCATTGCGTTGCTTCTATACTATCTAAGTAGATTTTTATCTCGTTTATGATGATTTTTCTTTTTGTCTACACTAAGCAGAAATAAACACACACATGCGCAAACCGTGATTATCTCTTTTAAGGATTATTGGTGTGCCCTAAACTGGTTTAGTGCATTTTGATGTTTTGTTTTGTTTTTGTAGGTTTTGAAGAACGTTTAAATGCATTATGACGGCTCATATAACTCCCAAAATGGTAGCCCCTTCAATATACCAACCAGGCCGATATACCAACCTCTCTATATACCCGCCCTTACGAGAGGGAGACTATAGGTACGTGAGAGCGAGAAGGTACATGGTACGTAGGCGGTACGGAAGGGGGATTGTCCTGTTAATGGCACCTACCATAGAAGACTTATCCTCGCGCGCATGGGAATCACCCCAGCGACACTCGGTCGACTTTCGTCGGGATTTACGCCTAACAACGGTTGACAATCGGGAAATGGATGCAAAGCTAAGCCAAGGTGGTGATGAACCCACCGTTGGTCTTGCTCAAGGGCTGGGGTCTTACGACCAGCTCCTTGGTTTAAAATTATTGCGTGAAGTGTGTGGGATTCATTTTATTTAACGAAAATGAAACAAGCATAAATGACTTTCCCTATGCAATGCAGGATTAAATGAAAACAATTAAAGAAACAGAAACAAAAATAGAAAATTTAACAGAGATTATGAAAATCCCTACCTCTTCTCTGCCTGGACCGGTTGCTTCTGAATTTCTGCTCTGAAAAGTTGCAGACAGAAATTCGTCCCTCGGTGAGACGAATTACAGAACAGAATTCGTCCCTCCCAGAGACGAATTTGAATTCGTCTCAGGGTCAGACGAATTTCAGTAAAGCAATCGCCACAGCCAAGGACGAATAACAGTCAAAAACCAAAAAGGTACCTGTCAAACACAAAACATAGAAATTTGATCAGTTTTGTGATCTTAAAAACCAGGGAACAGGGTCCCACCGTGATCGCCACTGAAAGCACGAGATTACGAGCGAAGGAAACACTAATTGCGATGCATTCAAAATCAAATACGCTTAAGTCCTAGAAATGTAAATTGCATGAAATGAAAGAAACGCATTGGAAGAGACACAAGAAAATGGAGAAAACACAGCCCTTTCATTAAACTTTCTTGATCTCTGTTACAAATACGCCTCCTCCCTTTTCAGGGGCTAGGAGCGTTAAAAGAATTTGACTACAATCGAGACTTAAGGTTCCTCTTTCCGCGTGCCCACACTTGAAATGGACGGGCCAAGATGATGCCGTCGTTGATGTCGATGAGTCTTTGACCTCTGCTGCTCCTCCTACGAACAAAGAAACAACGAAGATGTCAGTAGCACCTGTTGCACATAATAAGTGTTTGTTCTCTAAAATCGCCAAAAGATGCATGCAAACATTTATCCAAATAGTGAGTCAAAATGACTCTAAATGACCTAAAAATATGACAGAGGACAGAAAACATCACCAGAAGGCCACTGCCATTGAGACAGTCGGCCAATCTACCTTCAACTGGAATTCGTCCCTAGGCAGGACGAATTCTGACTGCTATTCGTCCCTGGGTGGGACGAATTCTTCTGTGTTGGAAAAGCCGACCTGATGTTGCTCCAATGTCGAATCTCGAGACCTACAAAATGCCTGAAAATAGGGGGTTATGTAATTGGGGCCATTTTGGGATGACCCAGATGGTCGGATTCTCCCAATTTGGCCTCTATCCTCGGGAATTCGATATCGCCACCTGCAAGTTAGTGAAACAACAAAGCGACACAAAGCATGATAAAATCTGATCAGAATGTTATGAAATTGAAGCTATGAGTTAACCAAATAGAATAACATGAGATGCAACCTGAAACAATAATCTAGAATGCTTTTGGAATAAAACTTGGAAAGTGCGGGGGTGCCCAAGTGGGCCTCCCACCGTTGGCACTTGATCTTGGCGCCAATCCACTAGGGATGGGCCCAAAACCTCTTAGGATTGGGATGTCTGCAAATTGGTTGATTCAGGTGTCCATATGTTGGATTTGGGTCAGATTCAAGCTTCCAAAAGCCACCCAACAACCTCCCTTGCAAAAGAGATTGGTGGATGTGAGAAGGTGAATCAAAGGGGATGCAAGTGGGTGTTCAACTCGGACAGCACTTCGTTGCTTGAAATCTCCTTCAATCTGTCCTTTTGGGTGAGAAAAGTCCCACCTTTTATAGACCCATGGGGTCTCTTTTGAGAGGGAAGCACAAATGCCATGTGTTGGTCATAGGTGCCATGTGGCGATCATGTCTTCCCATGAGGGAGGGGAGTCCTCCATTGACTTGGGCTCTCATAACTGCCCTTGTGACAGTCCTCTAACGGCCTATCTATCCACCCACACACGTGTGCGAGGCAGGAGTCATCAACTGACTGTCCTGGGCTGCCACTTGGCACCATTCTTCTTTTTGCCCGTTAAACTTGGAATTCGTCCCTGGGTGAGACGATTTCAGAATTCGTCCCTGGGTGAGACGAATCCCAGTTAGTATTCGTCCCTGGGTGAGACGAATAGTGAGCAAAGTGTCTAAATGTGCCAAATTGCTTCTTGACCTTACAAAATTGCTATGAAAGTGGTTAGGACCACTGTTTGACCTCTGAGGGCTGCCCTGGGGGCTGTGTTTGTCAAAGCGATCAGTGTTTGCGGTCACATAATCGGATTGGTGCTGTTTTGGTGTCTACATATCCCTCGATGGCTACGCAGTAAGATGATTTCTAGTTTTTTTGTGACAAAAATCTATAGAATGTCTTCCTTAACATCACCAACACCGAAGGCCTCCGATCCCACAACTATTATGACCCCCCACCCTAATCGAATCTGATACCAAATTGATTGCACACGAAGTACAAATCTTTGGTAAGAACAATAGTCTTGAAGGTGAGAAGTAATTTTTTTTTAGTCCACCCTTTACTGCTCGATTGCTTGCATAGTTTGAAACTAGCTCGTGTGCTCTTCATAGTGTGTGTCATTAACACCATCGTCACATACCAAATTTTGAATTCTTTGATGCAGAAACCCCCTTTATGGATTTTGAGCTTGTGAAAAACTAAAGCAAAGAAAATGCTAGGGTTGCACTATGGGATTCTTAGCCTACTTTGCCAATATTATAAATCTTCTTTGTAGGTACCTTTACTGTAACCATCACCAAGCAAGCCATCCAATGATTGATCCAATTTCTCAAGATTTTTACTTTTATATGAACTTTGGTTCCTTATTTAGCCAGTTCCATTGTCCTCCTCCAAACATTCATCATGGCTAATTTCATTAGCATGTGCCATTTTTCTTCCTTTTTGGTCTTCCAAATCATTCTCTTCACTTTGAGTTCCCACCCCATAAGCTTACTTGATAGTGCAAGCTACATTGTGCGACAATTGTTTGATGTGATCCTTTCCAGGTAGATGATGTGGTGAAATGCCATTATAGTCGAATGTAATAAAATAAGGTAACACAAGGAAGTAGACAAAAACAATGCACATTATTCTTGGTAAATCCCTGACAGACTTATAAACCCTACATCCATTTGCTTCAAATATCGAGAACTTGAATCATTTACTAATTTAAAAAGCCAGTTATGTTTTCAAAAAATTATTCATTGGTTCTTCCAATAATCCTTAAAAGCTCTTAATATTCAAAGCAACAGTAATGAGCACTTAGACTCAGAGTCATAAAATTGCAGGTGCGAGGAGATGGTCCCATTTTTGTTACTTGATGTAGACATGGAACCAAGGGCTCATTGATCTTCGTGTGGACTCTGGTAACTCGACAAGGAATATTGGAGTAGTCACAGTCATAGTCGTAGACGTAGCATTTGAGGTGGTCCACGCTTGAGCCAGTAAAGTGAATGGTGCAATACATTAAATCGAAGGGAACAAAAAATTTAGTGGGGTAATTTTTTTCAAAGGGATTTATTTTAAAGGGGTATTATTTGTTTTATTTATTTATTATTATTTTTTATTACATAGGAGAGTTGGTTACAACCACTATTTTCCATTCGTCACATTTTTTTTCATTTGATTGAATGACATCTTTGTAAAAATAATATAGGTATAAAATCATTTTGCAAAAAGTTGAATATATAGACAGAGGGCAATTTCAAATTTAAAATTAAAAATTAAGGGAGAAGATACTTTTTTGTGCACATGAGGATGCTTGTAACATTGGTAGCAAATCCCATAAAAAATTTAAAGTTAAACCTTTTTTTTATAGTATAGCTAGGATGGATGATCAATTGGGAAGTCTCAGAGTTGCACCTATTTTGAGTATTTTATTTTTTTTTAGCAATTTTGAAGCATTGATTTGTAATTGAGTATAGCCTTATGTATACTCGTTGGAAATATTTTTTTTGAGAGGGACACAATGGTGAGGTCATTTTTGAGTTTTATGACCATTTGATATGTTTTTTAAGCCAAAATTATACAATGTATTTGGCTTCGAAGAAGGCATTATTCTCTTGAAGGCATTGATATTGTAATCTTGGAGGCACTACTTGGGCCTATTTTTTGGCCACTTTTACAATACAATCATCATCATCACAAGGGGTGATTTAGGGCCCCTTGTCCCTTGCTTGTGGAGTTTTTTTGTGTGGCATTTCTCTTCACCACATTGTGTTTAGTGCTTGCATCTCCTTACTTTGCTTACATTCTTAGCTTGCTATTTCATTTTGTAACCAAGTGTAACTCAAATTGCACCTAAGCACTTGTTTTGGCACATCAATTTTTCAAGCAAGTAAGCAAGCACAATTTCTCAAGCAAGTAAGCAAGCACATCTTTGTAATAAGCAAAATTTCACCCCCCACTTCTTTCTTTCCCACTTCTCACTCTCCTAGGCTGGAATAGGTCACTTGTGTTCAAGCTTCCTCCCACTGTTGGAAACACTTGTTGATTCAGAGTGGAAGAGCTAGGTGAACCCTCCACACATTATGGATCTTAAGTGGTGTACCCTAGACTCTTTTGAGGGCCTCATACTTGGCACTAGTGTTCCTAGTCACCACCTTGGTTGAGCTCCCTCCACTTTCTCATGACATCCACAAATCTACTAAGTGGCCTCACACAAAAACTAGATGGAGTAGATTCATTTGCAAACTAGAAATTTGAGATGGAGTCTATACTAATGATGAATAGTATGTGGGACTATGTGAGGGATAGAAAAGAAGGTGAACCACCATTGACTCCACCTACATATGATGCAACAAAAGCACTCTTTGAAAAGAATTCTAATATAGCACTAAGCTTAATCAAATTATCTATTGGGCTTTCATGTAGAGAAATAGTAAGGGCTACCACTACCCCAAAAGAAGCTTGGGATGCACTCAAGAGATTGTTTGATAGGCCTAGTTCTGATAAAATCTTATATTTGAAATATAAGCTGCATAATATTTGTATGAAAGGCTCACTTACCAATTATCTCATGGAAGTGAAGTCTATTAGAAATGATTTTTTAGTTGCTGGTTCAACTCTTCTTGATAGTGAGTTAGTTCCAATCATGTTGAGAGGCCTCCCTTCTAAATTTCATGCATATGCTACCATGTTAAATCTAACTGGTAAAACATTGAGTGCACCATTTGAGGAGATTGAAGTTCTTCTCAAGCAACATGAGCAAGCCCTCATCAAGGATGAAGAGGTTGATTCTACAGCAATAGCATTTGCCACCAAAGCATCTTTTCAAGATAGACCCAACAAGGGTCCACAACAACAGAATCAAAGAGGTAGACAAATATCTTAGCCAAGATAGTAGCAACAACCACGTCAACAACATCAACAACAATACCAACAATAGCCACAACAACAACAACAAATATGGCAGGCAAGACCTCCTCAAAGGGGTCAACCTAATAGAAGGCCTCAAAATTATAGGTCTCAACAACAAAATCAACCCAACCAACAAGGGTGTGATTATTGTGGAAAGTGGGGGTATTCAAAAATTGATTGCTACCAAAGAAATAGGTAAAGGAATCAAAGGGGCCAACAAGACCACAATATTAACACATTGTATGCAGTAGATCAAATTCATGTTGAGGATAATGATTGTTGGTACATAGATTCAGGGGCAGCTAAGCATATGATAGGAAGGTAAGATTGGTTGACAAAGGTAAAACCTGCCCAAAACCAATTCATTACTTTTGGTGATGAACGTGCCCTTCCCATTGAAGGTGTAGGAGATGCACCACTTGCCTTACACAATGGGAATAATGTTCCTACAACTGATGTATTATATATACCTAGTCTTTACAGGAGTCTACTTTCCATTACCCAACTTACAGATAAGGGTTACACTATTTTTTTTAACAAAGAAAAATATTACATTTAGGAACCATATGGCAATGTCAAATCCATGGGAGTCAAGAAGGATGGTGTCTACTACCTTCTTACCCAATTTGTAACCCAACACTCTTTGCATACAACAACTACCTTTTCTTTGGAGTATATGTGGCATGAAAGAATGGGTCACTTGAACTTTCATAATCTTCAAATGATGGCAAGAAAGGGTTTGGTAAAAGGACTTCCTCACCTTAGGGAGTCTAAATGCTTTTGTGAGCCATGTGTTATTTCCAAACACCATAGATAGCCTTTTGAGTCAGGAAAGGCTTGGAGAGCCAACAAACCATTACAATTGGTTCATTCAAATATTTATGGGCCAATGTCTATTCAATCACATACTAGGGCCAAATACTACATCACATTCATTGATGATTATAGTAGGAAGATATGGATCTACCTAATTTAGTATAAATGGCAAGCCCTTGATACATTCAAAGACTTCATGGCACTTGTAGAAAGAGAAAGTGGCTATCAAATCAACACATTGAGGTCAGATAATGATGGAGAATACATCTCCAAAGATTTTTTCAGCTTTTGTAAGCATCATGGCATAAGGAGGTAGTTCACAACTCCTTATACACCTCAGCAAAATGGAGTAGCTGAGAGGATGAATCAGACAATCACAAATAGGGCCAAATCTATGCTACTTGCTGCTGAGTTACCAAACACATTTTTGGGGGAAGTTATTCTTACTATTGCCTACTTGACCAATAGGTCATACACTAAGGCTTTGAATGACATAACACTAGAGGAAATATGGAGTGGAAAGATGCCCTATGTGGGCCATTTTAGAGTCTTTGGATGTGATGCTTATGCTCACATACCTCATCAAAAAAGAAAGAAACTTGATGATAAGAGCCACAAATGCATCTTTGTTGGCTATAGTGATAGTGCCAAAGCCTATAAGCTATATGACCCTATTTCCAAGAGGATTTTTCTCTCTAGGGATGTTACTTTCAATGAGTATCCCCCACAAAATCCACCTCCTATGGCCCCTTCATTTCAACCAAACATGGAAACAATTGCTCCTTTGGCATCCACTCCTTCACCAGATCCTTCCTCTTCCATCACAAGTCAAAGCCTTCCTCAACCTGAGGAACTCCCTACTGATGATCCATGTCCTTCTCCCACTCCTTCTTTATCCCCATCTAATGATATTGCCACATCATCAAATCCTTTACCTAAGTGGGTTCAATCTACCATAGATGCAGCCCAAAGCCACTTGCCCACTTATACAGGTAAAATGCCTTCCACCCTAAGACACCAAGTGAACTATGCACTCATGGCCAAAGTCCTCATCCAATCAGAACCTTCTAATGTCAAAGAAGCACTTGGTGATCCTAAATGGACTCTTGCCATGGAACAATAGTTGGATTCCATTGAGCGAAATCACACATGGGAGTTAGTTGATTTACCCCCAAGAAAGTCTACCATTGGTACAAAATGGGTGTACAAGGCAAAGTACAAATTAGATGACTCATTAGATCACTACAAGGCTCGCCTAGTAGCTAAAGGCTATAAGAAACAAGAAGGGATTGATTATGAGGAGACCTTTGCTCTTGTGGAAAAAATGACTACAATCCACATTGTTATTGCTTTAGTCGCTCAGAAACATTGGCCTATATATCAGATGGATGTAAAAAGTACCTTCCTCAATGGTGCATTGAAATAAGAAGTATATGTTGATCAACCTCTAGGGTACATAGTTAAAGGCCAAGAAAACAAAGTCCTCAATTTGAAGAAAGCTCTATATGGGTTGAAGCAGGCACCAAGAGCTTGGTATGCCAAAATTGATTCTTATTTCATCAACCTTGGTTTCACTAGATCTGCAATAGAATCTACTCTCTATGTGAAACATTGGAGAAACCACATCATTTTAGTAACATTGTATGTGGATGATCTTCTCATTATAGGTGATGACATAGATGGAATAAGGTTTCTCAAAGAGGACTTATGCAAAAATTTTGAAATGACTGATTTGGGCCTCCTTCACTACTACTTAGGCATAGAAGTGTGGCAACAACCTGGCAAGATCTTCATCTCCCAGGATAAATATATTCAATCTATTTTGGAGAGGTTTCGCATGGAGGAGTGTAAACCATCCCCCACTCCCATGGAAACCCGATTGAAATTGATCAATAGTGATGATGAAGAAAGGGTTGATGGCACCCTTTATAGGCAACTAGTTGGAAGTTTGATCTACTTAACTTCAACTAGACCAGATATCACCTTTTTAGTGGGCCTTGTTTCCATATTCATGCAAGATCCCAAGAAGAGTCATTGGATAACAGTTAAGAGGATTTTAAGATTCCTCAAAGGGATACCCCATCATGGTCTTATGTATACAACATGTGATGACTTTTCATTGATTGGGTACACAATTTTGGATTGGGCTAGTTGTCCTAAAATTAGAAGATCAACTATTGGTTATTGCTTTCAGTTGGGTCAAGGTACCATCTCATGGAGCACCAAGAAATAACATACAATTTCCTTGTCTTCAGTAGAAGCAGAGTATAAGGTAGCAGTTGAGGCAACTAAGGAAGCAATTTGGTTGAGGTAGCTACTTAATGATATTGGGCTACTCATATATGGTCCAAAACACATATATTGTGACAATCAAAGTACCATTAAGATGACTAAAAATCCAGTCTTCCATGCCCGAACAAAGCACATTGAGATCCATCATCACTTCATCAGAGAAATGGTCCAAGAGAACATCATACAGATGGAGTACATACCTACTCAATATCAAGTGGCTAACATCTTCACAAAGTCACTTGCACTTGACAAATTCTCCAAGTTCAACAAAATGCTCTATCTATGTTGTAATGGAAGTCAACATTAAGGGAGAATTTTTCTAATGTTGACTTACTTTTTAAGGAAAGTACACATTAAGGGGGAATGTTAGAATTATAATGTGTAATTTATATTATAATATTTTTTGCTTTACCCATGACATGTGTCCATGCCATGTGTCATTTTTGGGTTTAGCTTGGTGATATGTGTCACCTACCTCTTGTATTATTTATACTTCTCAAATTCAATAGCAAATTGAGGTTTTGGATCCTTCGATAAGGGCATGTTAGGACCCCATCCTAACATTATTATGTAATGACCACTTTCCAATGTGGATGCCCCACTCTAATGATATTTTATAATATTTTATAATGGTATATGCCACTTGAGGCACCTAGACCAATAGGGCCATATCATATAACTATTGAGCGTTAATTTGTCATATTACAAATAATAACACGCAACTTAGAGTCTCGAACAAAAGACTCTTTCTTGCAAAGAAATAATTTATTTTATTTTCCTTCCTTTTATTATTTCTCCAAGTTTCTTTGTGAAACAACTTTTACGTATATAAAAATGAATTTCAATTTAATACATGCAACCGATATATCCCGTAATAACTCAAATCCTGCAGATAGTTGTTAACAAGGGGCCTTTGTTGATTCTCAATGAACTTTATAATCTTGACTTGTTTGATTAATCAAAAAATAAACAAAAATCCTTTTGATGTTCTAATATTCACAATTTATTCTAAGGTTAACCTGTTCGTTTTATCTCTATTCAATAGTTCTCGTTATTTCAATGTTAGTCTCTGACATGAAATTAAGCATATCAAGGAATAAAACAGAAACTGTTATTTTTGAATCAGCTGGAAAATAATGAAGGATATTAAAATGGTTCACGATCTCCTCCCCGCAAAATCCTAAGTTAAGAGATGAAATCCCCAAAACAACCCAACCGATCAGATCCGTACTAACACACAATCTAATCAGATCAGATGCAAGACTCTAAGGAAAAGAATATAACCGCATCATTCTACCATTCACCTATCGTAACCCATCCCATGGCGTAAACGAAATAGATACAAGACAAAATGATGCAACGGAAAGATTGACAAGAAAACAATAGTTTTGGCTTCGATCTCCTTTTGATTTTACACACAAAAGTCGTGTTACCAAAGAAAAATCCTTTATTTCAATAAGTAATGCTTTTTTGTTACAATCTCCAACCTCTGTATCCATCTACATTTCTGCTATTTAACCTTTCTGTCGCGCGTTCTCGGCTGCTCCATGACGCTTCGTTTCGACTCCCGGACCCTTCGCTTCAATTCCCGCCTTTTGGTATTCTAATCCTTGCATGCAATCATAACGCTCGATCTCTACGGCCAATAATTGTTGTTATGAAACGTTACTCTGGTTTCGTCATTTTTGCCACGTGTCCTACGTCTCCTGCACCTTTCGTAACGCTTTCCCGTGGAAATCCCGACAGAATTTGCATTTGGCCTCTTCTGTTTCCTAGTCGCGATAACGCGACATGTCACGAAATCGCGACATGTCGCGATATCGCGACATGTTCTTGGTCCGTACGCCCGTCGTAGCTCATTGTAGCGATATCGCTACCGACTTTGCTTTGCCTTCTTTTCAAAAAAGTGGTAGCGATATCGCTACCACTTTGGTTCCGAGCCTTCCTTTCAAAAAGTGGTAGCGATATCGCTACCACTTTGGTTCCGAGCCTTCCTTTCGATGAAGTGGTAGCGATATCGCTACCACTTTGGTCTCGAGCCTTCCTTCGACGAAGTGGTAGCGATATCGCTACCACTTTTCCTTCGAGCCTCCGCTTCACGAAGTGGTAGCGATTCGCTACCACTTTTCCTTCGAGCCTCCGCTTCACGAAGTGGTAGCGATTCGCTACCACTTTTCCTTCGAGCCTCCGCTTCACGAAGTGGTAGCGATTCGCTACCACTTTTCCTTCGAGCCTCCCTTCACGAAGTGGTAGCGATTCGCTACCACTTTTCTTTCGAGCCTCCGCTTCACGAAGTGGTAGCGATTCGCTACCACCTTCAACCTTGTGCTTCCTCTCGGCAACTCGTAGCGATGGAGAGACAGTCACGATTTCGTGACATGTCGCGATATCGCGACATGTCACGATTTCGCGACCCTTTCAACTTTTCGTACGCTTCCAAAAAATGCGTCACGATTTCGCGACATCCTTTTTTCTTTGCCGTCGACACGTCACGATTTCGCGACATCCTTTCTGTCCTGCTGCCGACACGTCACGATTTCGCGACATCCTTTCTGCTCGACACGCGCGATTTCGCGACATCCTTTCTCCTCCTCGACACGTCACTGATTTCGCGACATCCTTTCTGTCCTGCTGCCGACACGTCACTGATTTCGTGATAGATTTCAATTTTTTTTGCAGTGATGGAGAGACATGTCGCGATTTCGCGACATGTCGCGATTTCGCGACCCTTTCAACACTTAGGCATTTTTCTTCTTTTCTTCATTTTTAGCATCCGGGTCTTTGAGATCTTCCCTAAAACCTGCAAAAACAAAGGTGGGTCCCCACTACTGGGGTGTGTTGTGGATGAACCACAACAAATGGCGACTCTACTGTCAAATGCTCTTGAGCATTTTAGTAAGAACCCAACCTAACACAAATCACAAATTTGAAAACATGGGTTAGCCCATAATCAATATAACTAATGCCCAAAATCAGAAGTACATGAATTATCAGAATCATCAAGTACTAGCTCGGTGTGTGCAATGAATTCCTTTCCTTATCATTTGAATTTGATCCACATTCCATCATCGGTTTTGCATGAATGCATATGCGAAATTGTGAATGATTTGTGTATCCTACCGAATATGCCATGAGAAAATGCATAGTCACTCTTGTAGTATTATGTGCAAACATTCAAGACTGCCAAACCCTCTTAGGATCCACTAGTGAACGGTTCATTATATCCCAAAGTTGGTTATGAGTCCCTACTATCTTGAACCCATGTGCAAGTGGATGTGAAATCAGAACTTTGGGGAATCAGACTCCCAACCAACCGAGATGAGAGTTTAACCCTATCCTTACTATTCTGATTTAGAATTCTTTACCTCACTTTGAGCAAAATAACTAAACCAATTATGGAAGAAATGGTCATGCTAGTCTAACCCTCTAGACAATCGATGGTCTTATTTTTTAGGCAAGACATGATGCCATGCATGGGCCTATCTAACCCCATAATCCAAAACTTATCTTCATTTCTTTGGACCTTGGGGATGACTACCCATCCCTTGCAGAGGACAAGTAGTACGATCCTTACAATCCAATATAAGGATGAGATGGGAAAAATTTATTTATTTTACTTCTTGGACCTTGGGGATGACTACCCATCCCGGTTAGGGACAAATAGTACGATCCTTACAACCCAAGATTTTAAATGTAAATGGAAAATATTAATCTTGTTACTTAGACCTTGGGGATGACTACCCATCCTTTGCAGAGGACAAATAGTACGATCCTTACAATCTAAGACTTAATACGAAATGAAATATAAGAGCTTTGGGGAATCAGATTCTCAACCAACCGAGATGAGAATTTATGCCCTATCCTTACTACTCCATGTGGGTCCAATCAAAGCTTTGGGGAATTAGATTCTCAACCAACCGAGATGAGAATTTAACCCTATCCTTACTACTCCGATTTTAGGCTTTAAGCTCTATGGAAGTGGTCAAAACCACTGTTTTTAGGATCATGTTGCATAATAGGATAGACATGAAAACCATTTTCGCCCAACCTTTTCCTCCAAGTTAGGTTTTGATCATTTTGCTCAAGATCCTTTTTAATGTATGAAACGTGCTTGGTCCTAGATACTTCAAGACTCAGCTTCCAACCTTAGGATTTACTTAAATTTATGTTATAACATAACCCTAAGAGGATTCAACATACTCAAATGAATTGCACCTAAGATGCATATGCCACTACGGTGAAATGTATGAAAAGTGAGATGGAACATGAATGCATTATTTCGTGAATTGCAAATGAGATGATTTGTCATGCAAAACCGACTTTTTCATGCATCACAAGCTTCAAATGATCTAAATTAACTGTTTGTATTACATGTGGAGCTTTTACAACATGATTCCAATGTTTCATATTCTCCCAATCTTAGGCATGTGTTCAACATCAAGCTTTTATTCCCCTTTTTTTTTTTTTTTTTAAGGCAATGAAAAGGAAATCAAAGGAACACCACCGCCTAAATGTCCAACCTGCACACAAACGCAAAAACCCAACATTAATACAAGAAAAACCTGAAACAAAAAAAATGAATACATACTAGCATATCAAATCCGCACATCAAAAAAAACTAAATTACAAGCATTGACACAAAACTAGATATCTCCCGAAACACACACTTAAGTATCAAATCTGCACACAAAGAAACAGATCACAACATTAATACAAAGCTTAGACATGTCAAAAAAAAAGAATAATACACACCTAAACATGAAAAATGAAAGCAAGAAATTACAAGCATTATTACATATAATACAAAGCCCAACTACCTCATGCTTGAAAGTAATGCTTCAAGTGCAACCCATTGATAGGTAGTGCCAAATCCTTTCCATCCAAGGTTTTTAGTCTAAAACTATTTTCCCCTAGGATCTCTGAAATCTGGTAGGGACCTAACCAAAGGTAATCAAATTTATCATGTTCCCCCTTCTTCTCATGTCTTTTGTCCCATAACAAGACTAAATCTGAAATTTTAAACGCCTTGGCCTTAGACCTTTTGTCAAACCATCTTTTTACAATGTCTTGGTGTTTACTAAAATGAAGCATAGCTTCATCCCTTTTTTCATCCAAGCGCATTAATTGCGTTAGTCTAGACTCAAGTTTATCATTAGTTCCAAAATAATCTTTCATGAAGTGCAGCGTTTGTAATCCGAGATTTGGCAGGAAAAATGGGATCTTGTCCATAAACCAGATGGTAAGGAGATGTCCCTATTGCTTCTTTGACTCTGATTCTGTCAGCCCAAAGGGCCAACTTAAGCTTATTGTGCCAGTCCCGCGGATTCCTTTCCAACAATTTTTTTATGACAGTCAACATATTCTTATTGGATGACTCGGCCAATCCGTTACCTTGCGGGTAATAATTGGAGGAGACCTTTAAACTCACGCTGTTATCAAATGCCCAATTAGCAAACTCCGGAGAGGAAAAGGCCGAACCATTATCACTTACGATGGAGTTAGGCATCCCGAATCTAGTGACAATGTTATCTTCTAAAAATCTAATGACCACCTCTGCAGTAGCATTCTTTGTGGGGATAGCTTCGGTCCATCTCGTGCAATAGTCCGTAGCCGTCGAATATATTTGTGAGCATCGGAGGAATTGGGGCTGATAATCCCAATAAAATCTAGGCCCCATTGCGCGAAAGGTCCTGGACTCGATTACGGATCGTAAAGGCATGGAAGCGTTTCTATCTCTATTGGTCGTAGCTTGACATATGTGACATGACCTCACATGAGAATGGGCATCCTTGAATAGTTGAGGCCAATAATAACCGGCTCCGAGGATTTGATGGGCCGTGGCATTAGCGGACCCATGCCCCGTCCCATGTTTACCATGAAACTCTTCGAGTATTCGCACCGCCTCCTCTTGATCAACGCAACGAAGGTAAATACCTTCATGGTTCTTTCCGTATAATGTGCCGATCTAACTAGAAAATTAGCAGACTTCAAACGCAAGGCTCACGCCGAGTAGCATTCAAAAGTGATGGACACCTACCATTTAGTAGATAGTACACCACATCCGCATACCACTCCTCCTTGGTTACATCAGCGACTTCATAATGTTGACAAGGAATTGTGAGATCCTGCTCTACGATTGCCTTAGCTAACCCTTGCCCCCGCACTATCTTCATCGATTGAATCTCCAGATCAAATTCCTGCAAAGTTGAAACCCACTTACCACGCTTCTCACCTAATTCATTCTGAACGAACATGGCTTTGACAAGCAGGATCCGGGACGATAGCAAAGACCCTATTGTGGACTATGTAGTGCCCGAACTTTTTTACAGCCTTAACCAGCGCATACATTTGCTTGTCTAGGGTAGAATATCTCGCTTTCGCATCTTTGAGAGGACTACTCAGAAAGCAATGGGATTTTCAATGCTGCCTTCACTCTTCTGAGTTAAAACACTCGCAAAGGAGTGATCTCAAGCAAATGTGTAGATATAGAAAGGCTTCGTATAATCGGGACTCACCAAAACCGGGGCTTTAGAAATCGCATCCTTGATATTATCAAAAGCCTCTATCCTTTCATCTGTCCAAATGATCCGGACCTCTTTCTTTAGCATGTCGTTCAAAGGTCTTGCTATCTCTGCAAAATCTGCGATAAATTTTCTGACAAAATTGATCTTTCCGAAAAATGATCTCAACCCCTTCTTGCTATTGGGACGAGGAATTTGTTGTATGGCTTCTATTCTCTCAAGGTCAATGGAAATTCCATCCTTAGATATTATATGTCCCAACAGCTTTTCCTTCTGTTACCCCGAAGATGCACTTCTTTGGGTTGAGAGATATACCATGTTCCCCGCATCTTTGAAAGACTTTCTTAAGATCCTTGACATGGTTTTCCCCTGTTCTTAGAAAATACAGGAATGTCATCGACGTAAACAATGATGCACTTACCAATAAGCCCTTTAAAAGCAAAATCCATAGCTCTCCGGAAAGTGGCACCTGCGTTCAATAGTCCGAAGGGCATTCTCCTGTATGCAAAGGTGCCCCATTTTGTCGTAAAGCAGCCTTCATCCTATCACTAGGATGGATAAGGACCTGATTATATCCCGAATAACCATCCAGGAATGACATCATCTCCGACCCGTTTACCTTTTGGAGTATTTCATCGATGGTGGGTAACGGTTAGTTGTCCTTTTGGGATGCCTTATTGAGATTTCTGAAATCAATGCACAACCTTATTTCTCCACTCTTTTTCCTCACAGGGACTAGGTTAGCAACCCACGTGGAATGCCTAACGGGAAAGATGATCTTAGCTTCTAACAGTCGCTTCACCTCTTTCTCTATCAAGGGTTCTAATAATGGATTAACTCGCCTTTGTCTTTGCCTGAAGGGCTTGGACTCTGGCTTCAGTGGAATCGTGTGCATTATGACATTCCGATCATAGGTTTTCAACTCCTTATAACTCCAAGCAATGCAATCTATGTATTCTTTTAATGCATCTGCTATGGAATCCTTCTCCCGCTTGGTACATGCTTTTGCTATGAATACCTCCCGAGGATTTTCTGCACTTCCAATGTTAACCAAATCACAGGCCTCTCCAGGAGATGGAACCCTTTTACCTTTTCTTGGTTTGCTTCCGATATCAAAGATTTTTTCTAATGAAGCTATCTCATCAGGCATCCGGTTGTTTTTTACAGGATTTTTATCTTTCGAAACTACCTCCTCTACGTCCCTTTCTTCTTCATCTATGTACTGCTTTTCAAATATACCATAATTAGTGACAAAGTGAAATATGTGCCTGTCACTATCAAATACTTGGAAGTTCGTAACATTATCTGGTATCGAGGGACAAGGGACCAACTCTATAGAGAACTTCTTGCATTTCTTATGGTCCACTGGCTTCAACATACTCGCTGCTACAGCTAGGGAGTCTGCAGACGATTGCCCTTTCTCGAGATCATAGAAATGTTAAAGGCGTCGAACTCATCTATTAAATCTCTGACCCTAGTTCGGTAAAGCCTGAGCCGCCTATCCTTGCATATGTATTGTCCCCTCACTTGTTTCACCACCAGCTCCGAATCACCAAGGACTTTGATATATTTAATTTTCTTCCGAATGGCCACTCGTAGTCCAAGAATCAAAGCCTCATATTCTCGCCATATTGTTGGTGGCGTGGAACCGTAGTCCGTATGCAGCGAATATAGGCTCCTGGTCCGAGCATGACAATTCAACACCGGCTCTTGCTCCTTGTCTGGACCTGGATCCATCAAATCTCAAGGTCCAAATGTCTTGATGTCCTTCAGTAAAGTTGTGCCCCATCCTTTCATCATGGGTATTTTCGAGTGCTTCTATGTCCAAACAATATGCTCCCAACTCACCTTCAATGTACTGGATCTCGTTCGGCTTGTTGTAATCTGTGATCATCTCTTTGAGTCGGGGTTCACTGTCAATTCGAATTTGATTGGCCACTCCCCTCCAAGGTAGCCACATGTGTGAAGAGTCTGTCACAATGTAACCGTTTAGGTTCTTACTCCAATCTCTTCCCAATACCATGCCATATTTGATAGGAATATCGAGCACCAAAATGTCTATGCGCTGTTGAACTCTGGGTTCTGAATTGACTTGAATATGCACATCACCCAGCTCTCCTATTGCCTCCATGGTTGACCTGTCCAACTGCACCACCCCGCTCCTAGAAGGCTTTGGTGTAAGTCCCAATATTTTACAGATTTCTAAGGGCATGATAGTAGCCGAGGCCCCCGAGTCTATTAAACAATTGTGCAAGTTTTTACTCGCAATTCTAATGGTTACCAAAAAGGGAGGTATATCTTGTTTTTCTTTTTGTACAACCACTTGTGACTAAGCACTTTTAGCTTCATGAACTTGTGCAGATGGATTTAATCCTTTTGGTGAACTCACTTCTTGGCCTAATAATCGGGCCATGTCATACATCGATACATTGGCCCTATTCTTCTTCATATCTTCCACCAAATCGTAAGTGAGCTTTTCTCGGATTTGGCAAGTTTTGCATCATCTTAGACTTTTCGACCTTCGATGGAGGAGGGGGATTGACATCTCCTTTAGGGTCGGGAGGGAGTAATTGATTATTAGGAGGAGCAGAGGAAGTTTTGGGCTCTTTAGAACTCCTAGTGTAATATTTGTGATTTGCTTTCCCAAAACGTTTGTTTGCATGAACTTCCAAAGCTTCTTCATCTTCGCTTCCAAAAAATTCTACATCCTCCTCTTCTTCATTTTCATGGGAATGTATGACCTCCGTTAGCATAGACTCCGGTTTCACGTGGCCACAGTGCGGGCAATCATTATCACAAGATCCTCGCATCTCCACAGCTCTTCCGAAATGTCTACTCGGTTGGCAACGGGATTGGGTACCCGCCCGTTGTTAGGCTGCGTGTTATACATTCCTTTTCCTCTATGATTGTGAGGTCGGTTATGGCCCATGGCCTGATCAACTTTTTTATTGACATTCCCCACTGTTACCAACACCTTGGCCAACGTTTCTTTCATATTTTCTATGGCTGCTTCGGACCCTTGTGGTTGAGGCACTGCAATTGCAGGTCCAGCTTGTGTTGGCTGCATTAGCCACCTCCGGACTGGGTACAATGGCTTGGGTTTGGGCAGGTGGATTCCATCCCGGATTCCCATTTTGAATGGCTTGAGTTTGGGCAGGTGGATTCCATCCCGGATTCCCATTTTGAATGGCTTGGGTTTGGGTAGGTGGATTCCATCCCGGATTCCCATTTTGAATGGCTTGAGTTTGGGCAGGTGGATTCCATCCTGGATTCACACTTTGAATGGGAGTGATTGTTGGATAAGTTGCTGAGCTTGGCGTGTTAATTGGAGCAAACCCCGACATGGTCAACAGATTATTGCCCATACCGAACCCATGCAAACCCATCGAGTTATTTTGAATCAAACTCTGTGTTTGAACAGCAGCATTCGGATAACCTGACAATGGCGTAACTTGGGTGGGTGTTTGGAAGTTGTTCAACATCGGAGCCTGTGGTGCTACTACCTGGTTCATCATGGCAAATTGGTCGTATGGGCCATATTGTCCCATCCCAGTCAATTGAGACAATCCTGCGCCCGGCAGGTTCATCTGCTGTTCGAGAGTCATTGTTTCTGCATAAGCCAAAGGAAGGGTTGTAACCTGAGGGTTCCTTCTAGTCAACAAAGATGTTAAAGGATCTAAGGCTCCGAAGTATAGCCGCAAGGCAATTGCAGGGTCTACCGCAAAGTGACGAGTCACATTCGTATATAGCTTTTGAAATCTCCGATTGAACGCTCGAATGGGTTCATTGGTTTGTCTTTTGCAAGATACGAAGAAATTGTATGTCATGGAGGGATCTACTAACTGTCCGAATTGCCCTATGAACGCAGTTTCTAGCTGGGCCCATGAAGTTATGGACCCCGCTGGCAAATTTCGATACCATTCGTTAGCAATGTGGTCTAGACTAGCATGGAAAACTCGACAGGCAACATCCTCGTGAGTAACCCCCTGCCTAAACATGTAATCTTTATAGATTTGGACATGATCTTCTGCCGTTGTTGGACCATCATGAATGAACTTGGGTAATCCCCTTTCAATGTTTCTAGGCAAGTCGTGGACTGCCCCGAGAATATCTAAAGGGGAACTCTGAGCACCATACCAAAGGGCAGGTGGCTGTTGTTGTTGTTGTTGCTGGGCCATGTTATTCAAAGGTGTCAACCCTGTGGGGACAATTGGAACTCCTGGAACTCGTGGAGACAGATACAACTGGTGTTACTATCCCACTTGAACTTAAGGGTTCAGGCCCACTAAAGGCACTTGAGTCCAAAGAAATCCCTAACTCAAGTATACCGGGTGGTATTTCAACTTCTAATGTTTTGTTTTTCGGCCTCCTAGAAGTGGGAGAAAGACTTTGGAAGATAGTTTCCCCCGTGGTTTTAGACCTAGTAGCAATGTACTCAAAGTTGGGCCAGCTTGGAAACTCTAGGACTCTAAAAGATTTCTCAACTCTCACGCGTATAAAATGTCTAAATGTTATACCCGCAAGCACAATAGGTGGAAACAAAACTACCCACGTTAATCGTTAGAACAAATCAAAATTGCAAAGCAATACATAAGGCCCTCCTTCTAGCGCCAAAATGTTGAGCGTTAATTTGTCATATTACAAATAATAACACGCAACTTAGAGTCTCGAACAAAAGACTCTTTCTTGCAAAGAAATAATTTATTTTATTTTCCTTCCTTTTATTATTTCTCCAAGTTTCTTTGTGAAACAACTTTTAAGTATATAAAAATGAATTTCAATTTAATACATGCAACCGATATATCCCGAATAACTCAAAATCCTCGTAGATAGTCGTTAACAAGGGGCCTTTGTTGATTCTCAATGAACTTTATAATCTTGACTTGTTTGATTAATCAAAAAATAAACAAAAATCCTTTTGATGTTCTAATATTCACAATTTATTCTAAGGTTAACCCGTTCGTTTTATCTCTATTCAATAGTTCCGTTATTTCAATGTTAGTCTCTGAAATGAAATTAAGCATATCAAGGAATAAAATAGAAATTGTTATTTTTGAATCAGCTGGAAAATAATGAAGGATATTAAAATGGTTCACGATCTCCTCCCTGCAAAATCCCAAGTTAAGAGATGAAATCCCCAAAACAACCCAACCGATCAGATCCGTACTAACACACAATCTAATCAGATCGGATGCAAGACTCTAAGGAAAAGAATATAACCGCATCATTCTACCATTCACCTATCGTAACCCATCCCATGGCGTAAACGAAATAGATACAAGACAAAATGATGCAACGGAAAGATTGACAGTAAAACAATAGTTTTGGCTTCGATCTCCTTTTGATTTTACACACAAAAGTCGTGTTACCAAAGAAAAATCCTTTATTTCAATAAGTAATGCTTTTTTGTTACAATCTCCAACCCCCGTATCCATCTACATTTCTGCTATTTAACCTTTCTGTCGCACATTCTCGGCTGCTCCATGACGCTTCGTTTCGACTCCCGGACCCTTCGCTTCAATTCCCGCCTTTTGGTATTCTAACCCTTGCATGCAATCGTAACGCTCGATCTCTCGCGGCGCAGAATCGTTGTTATGAAACGTTACTCTGGTTCTGTCATTTCTGCCACGTGTCCTGCGTCTCCTGCACCTTTCGTAACGCTTTCCCACGGAAATCCCGACAGAATTTGCATTTGGCCTCTTCTGTTTCCTAGCCGCGATAACGCGACATGTCACGAAATCGTGACATGTCACGATATCGCGACATGTTCTTGGTCCGTACGCCCGTCGTAGCTCGTTGTAGCGATATCGCTACCGACTTTGCTTTGCCTTCTTTTCAAAAAAGTGGTAGCGATATCGCTACCACTTTGGTTCCGAGCCTTCCTTTCAAAAAGTGGTAGCGATATCGCTACCACTTTGGTTCCGAGCCTTCCTTTCATGAAGTGGTAGCGATTCGCTACCACTTTGGTTTCGAGCCTCCTCTTCACGAAGTGGTAGCGATATCGCTACCACTTTGCTCGAGCCTTTCGAAGTGGTAGCGATTCGCTACCACTTTTCCTTCGAGCTCCAAGTGGTAGCGATTCGCTACCACTTTTCCTTCGAGCCTCCCACGAAGTGGTAGCGATTCGCTACCACTTTTGCTCTGAGACATTTCTTTCTGAAGTGGTAGCGATTCGCTACCACTTTTGCTTCGAGCCTCCGCTTCACGAAGTGGTAGCGATTCGCTACCACTTTTCCTTCCTCTTCACGAAGTGGTAGCGATTCGCTACCACCTTCAACCTTGTGCTTCCTCTCGGCAACTCGTAGCGATGGAGAGACAGGTCGCGATTTCGTGACATGTCGCGATATCGCGACATGTCACGATTTCGCGACCCTTTCAACTTTTCGTACGCTTCCAAAAAATGCGTCGCGATTTCGCGACATCCTTTTTTTCTTTGCCGCCGACACGTCGCGATTTCGCGACATCCTTTCTGGCCTGCTGTCGACACGTCGCGATTTCGCGACATCCTTTCTGTCCTGCCGCCGACACGTCGCGATTTCACGACATCCTTTCTGTCCTCGACACGTCGCGATTTCGCGACATCCTTTCTGTCCTGCTGCCGACACGTCGCGATTTCGCGACAGATTTCAATTTTTTTGCAGTGATGGAGAGACAGGTCGCGATTTCGCGACCCTTTCAACACTTAGGCATTTTTCTTCTTTTCTTCATTTTTAGCATCCGGGTCTTTGAGATCTTCCCTAAAACCTGCAAAAACAAAGGTGGGTCCCCACTTCTGGGGTGTGTTGTGGATGCACCACAACAATAACCATTACAAAGACTATAGCTATTTGTTTGGTAGAAGACTCGAGCTTAGGTGGAACTTTGCATGTAAGCGAATCCTTGAGTGTTAGGTTAGGGTTGCATGAAATGTATCTGTAAAAGACATGGGGGTGTAAAGAAATGTATTTTTCATATTGAATCAAATAATCGAAGGAGGTTGCTCCCTCGAATAGACCAATTATTATATATTATGATTTGTGAGATTCATAAATATTTTTGCATTTACATTTTGTATTGCATTATTTTTTCTTTAATTAATTATTTATTTAATTGTAATATTTAGGTGGATGTGCTTATTTTAATTAGAATATCCCTAACATTGTAATCAATATACTGTAATCATAACATTGAAATATCTATTTATGAAACACTTTTGGTTGCCATTAATAATGCAAAATTCTACCACCATGTTTCTATCCATAACTTGTGGTACAAACAACAAAATATTTACCAATCCATGTACATATAACACCTTTTGTAATATGCAACTACCTCCATGAATATTGAGAGAAACATCTCCCAATTTTGTGACTTGCTATGTTTTATCATCAACAATAGTTATTGATTTTCCATTTGATTTTGCTTGCAATGAATCAAACCATGCATTGTCCCTAGTTATGTGCTTGCTAGCAATTGAATAAATATACCAAAATTTATCCATGTTTGTTGCAACATAGTTTTTGTTGCTTCATATCTTTATTTGTTTGAACAAATTTGATAATTTTTTAAAAATTATTTTCTTTGTTCTCTCTATGCAAATATTCTTATTGCTTCATATGTTCATCTATCTTCTCTTCTTATATGTGGGTTCTTTTTGCTACCATACATAACATTCATCTAATTTATCCAATAGTTCTCATAACTCTTCTTCCCCTTCCTCTTCTTCTTGGGGATATACTTGTTGCCCTTTTTAGTTTGGGGCTACTCTTATTACTTTGGCTTTCATACCTTGTTAAAGGTTTAGACTAGCTAGGACTTGAAGGACCTCCATGCAATGAGGTTGTTCTATCAATGAGCTTCTAGTCCCTCCTTGGTGCAAGTTATGATGTATATGTAGGATTGTTGCTACTTGTTGCTCTAACATCCCCAATTAACCATTGTATAATATCATGTCTTACCTTTAACACTTGCTTTGATACCAATTGTTAGAATTAAATACTTTAATAATATAATTTTTTTAATGTCAAACATTGCAAAACCATAACAATGATCTTACAATTTTATCATTCCAACATTTTAAATTATATCATACAATTTTTGGATATAGGATTGATCTTCATGTAATAATATCACTCAATTATTACATTGAATTAATAATCATTATAGAAAATTAGTTATCATTTAATTCCATAAAATATTCTTTACTAAAATTTTTATAAGCTTTTATGCCATCTTACTTTGTTCCATACAATTTATTCTAATTATGGATGATGCCCATGTTATATGAATCATTAATAGAATAATGGTATATGTATTGGTGATGCAAACAAGATAAGAAAATCCTCCTACGGATGGCCTTCTCAAGAAACACAAGTTTTTTATCTATTTATGGCCTCAAGATGCATTGTAATCACATGTGCAATCAACAAGCAAATTCCTATGATGGTAAAATCTTAAGACTATATGACTATAAGACGTGAACACTTCATTGCTCAACAAGAAACTCCTTTAAGATAACACATCAACATTACTTGTATGACAACATACAATTGTACAATTGGTTTAGTTGTATAGTACATTATTTAGTTGTATGATTGATCGTCTTGTACGAAAAGCTAAATTATACTATAGTATTCCTTCAATACTAAAAATTTTTAATTTTATGAATGGAAGGATTAATTATATCACAACTTCCAATGATAACTCTTTCTTCTATTCTTATCTAATAGCTTCTAAAGATGGTAGTTTCTAATTATAGTCTCCTTCAGGATGACCAATTCACTCATTTTTCACATGAATGATAATCATACATTTATAGCTTTATACCACACAAAACATTCCACACAATGGTCCTATCGATTCTTTTTCAAACAAAACCCCAATATAGAATTCAACTCTACCTAATTACTCCTATAAAACTACAACCTACACATAAATATATTTTCAATACAAGATTCTAATAATCTACAATATTTGATAGAGCATAGTATTAATATAAAATAAAATAGGTACTTTATTATTCAAATTTTCGAACAAACAAAACAAAATCTTATGGTTATTTCTAATGGTGAAAATAGATTTCTAATTGTCATGCCTCTCTCTACAACTTGTCTCAAATTTTATTCCTTTCTTATTTGGATTTTATTTTCCCTAAAAAACTATCCCACATTTGGTCCTCTTGTATTTCTATTATTTTTAATTTTTTTGTGGTCGCCTTTCCTTCTTTTCATCATTTTCACTTCCTCTTTTTCTCCCCCTCCTTCATGTCATTTTCTTTTTTTATGGTTTTTGTTGAAATTAGTTCGTCAACCATTTTTCATATGGTTTTATACCCCACATAATACTCATTGGGTAAGAGGAAATGTTTTATGAGTGAATGTCATGAATATTTTTGAACTCTATAACCGATATTTCATATTTATCAATATTGAAAGTATTCATTTATATTGCTACTTCAATTGGTTGGTTCTTCCACTTAACTAGATATTCATAATAGATCTTGCTTCTCACCTTTACCAACTCTAGAATATATCACTACCTCAATTTCTTCCTATTCCTTTTTTAGTAATTGTGTTATTCATTCTTCTATTGAAAACTTATGGTAAATTTTTTAGTGCTATATATGGAGTAATCATATGGATACAAATCTACCACATTAAAAATTGATGAGATATATTCTCCTTTCTAGAGTTCAATTTCATATGCATTAGTGATAAATTCCTTCAAGAGCCTACAAGGTCCAATCTTCTTCCAATTAAACTTGTTGTAAGTGCCTTTTGGATATATTTAATTTTGCAAATGTACCAAAAATAAATATCCAACCTATAATTCTTGTGTTTGATGCTTGAGGTCCGCGTGTTGCTTGTATTTCACAATATTATTTTCCAATTTGACCTTCACTTCTCAATGTAAATCTTGCATATATTCAACAAAATGTGCCAAAAATAAATATCCAACCTAGAATTCTTGGGTTTGATTCTTGAGGTCTACATGTTGCTTGTATTTCACAATATTATTTTCCAATTTGGCCTTCACTTCTCAATGTAAATCTTGCATATATTCAAAAAAGTCCTCTACTATAACACTAGGTTTTTATTAATCTATTATACTTCACAAATCATCCAATTATCTTGGGTAAATTCCAAACATAACTTGGAATGGGATCTTGGTTGTATTTCTATTTACTAAATTGTTATATGTAATTTTTTCCTATTTCAATATGTTCTCCCACATATTCAACTTCTTGCAAACTAGACACAATTGCAAATTCCCAAGGCTTCTATTCATAGATTTAGTTTATCCATATTTTTATGGGTGTCAAGCTAAACTGAACTAAAGATTAATTTGGTACTCAACATATTCCACAAAGTACATCAAAAGTGACCTATAAACTTTATATATCTATCCTGCATAATGCTTTTTTACAAGCCATGAAGTCTTACAAGTTCAATGAAAAACAAATTGATAATATGAGTAGCATCATTCATTCTCTTAAAAGGCATAAAATGTACCATGTTCAAAATCTAAATACAATAAAAATTGAATCATTTTCCATTTTCTAAAAATTAATCCCCTTTGCTTCCTACCATCTGCTATTGGGAGTCGAACCCGCAATGCCTACTGGTCCCGTGCCTTAGCCTTGGTAAGGCTACCATGTGGGCTAGCCAATCCACACGACTATAATGAACATGTATTCCTCCTTAAGGTCTACCATCGATGATAAAAAAAAACCCATGCACTACCTTCAAAAATTCTCCTCCACTCGATTTGAATGCAAGACCTCTCCCTTCCTACGTGATGCACAAGCCTTGCTTGCTAGCTTGACTACCACCGTGGATGACTAGGGATACACCTCCTCTTCCCTTTGACCAATTTTTTCCTCGCAAAATTCACAAAGCCTGTATTCTCCCTTTTGCCACATTGCATGAACTACATGATTATTTGGAGGTTATTCGAATGCGTACACTACACTTAGGCTAAAACTTTAGCTATATTTATATGTTAATCCTCATTTATTTTAGAGGTTGGTCCTTTTTTTTTATTTAAATTTTGGTATTTTGAATTATTATATTTAAATCCTAGTGGATTTTAATATTATAATTTTAATATTTAAAACCTTTTGGGCTTTTTCTTTTTAGGGATAACCTTGTCATAATTTATGAATATTTTAACCTTTTCCAAATTACCACCAAGGTAATTTATTGCCACCATTAATAAATATTTTAACCTTCACCAAGGTAATTTATAAATCCTTTTTCAAATATTATGGAGAGGTATTCCTTTCTTCTTGCTGCCTTATACCTCATGTGCCATCAAGAGAAATATTATCACATATATTTCCATAAATTTAGTACCTCTAACCTCTTGATATTAATCAATATTTTTTAGATTAATTCTACCAAATTGGACATCAAACATCTTGATATCAATGACAACAAAATATGCTCAAATTTCCAATATATTTCCAAGTGGTATTATAAGCCTTTTGGGAGCTTGTTAGCCCAATATTTCCCATGTGAAGCCACTAATTTTGTTAAGATTTTCTCTAATTCTTTATTAGTGAATTCTACTTGACCATTAGTCTTAGGATGATATGGTGAAGATTTATTACGTTTGGCTTGGTAAAATTCCATAAATGTTTGAATAACTCTCAATGCAAATTAAGGTCTTTAATTAGGTACAATATCATAAGGAGCACCAATGCACTCAAAAAATATTATTATATATTAAATAAACTACTTTTTCCTCATGAACATATTGGAGAGCACTTACTTTGTCCCATTTTTTGTATAATTAGTGCACACTAAGATGTGTTGCTTCCCATGGGATGGTAGATCAATTATTTTGATAAAATATATCCCTCATTTTTTGAATGGTTCCAAAACTACCTGAGGTTAGAGGGGTATCTCACTTTGTGCAGTAGGTTTCCCTATTTATTGGAATTGGGCACAATTGGATACATACTTCTTTACATCCCTATGAAGTGAAGACCAATAATATCCAACTTCTAGAATCTTTTATACAATTCTTTTTTCTGAGTAGTGTCCTAAAAAAGGATGGTCATAACATAATAAAAGGATGTCATAGATCTTATATTCCCTTACACACCTAAACAAAACTTGATCAAGCCTACATTTGAATAATAATCCTTTAAATCATTGAAAATATTAGCTTTATCAAATTAATTAATGTTTTTCATTAGAAGTAAGATGAGGAGGAGCTTTCTTAGTTACCAAATGGTTTGCGATGCATGCAAACCATGGCAAATGTACCAATATGGTGAATAAATATTTTTTAGGAAAATAATCATCTACTTGTTTGTTTTTGCTAGTAGTGTTTAATCTTGAAAAACATTCAGTGACTACATTGGCCTTACTAGGTTTATCTACAATGGTAATGTCAAATTCTTGTAGTAGTAGCCATCAAACCACTCTTTCACTTACCATAGGTTTATTTATTAAGTATTAGATAATGACATTATTTGTGTGTACATATACATGACATTCGATAATATGGTGATAAAATTTATTGATAGCATTAATTACTACCAAGATTTTGTTTTTATGGTATAATTATTCTCAACTATAGTTAGATTTTTGATGATGTAGTAAATAGCATTATTCTTTCCATTATATTCCTATTGACCAAGGACCACTCATATTGCAATATTAGAGGCATCAATATGAATGTAGAATGTGATTTTTCAATCAGGTTCTCTTAGAATGGGTGTTGAAGTTAACTTTTCTTTAATAGCATTAAATGTTATCTAGCATTTCTATATCTAGTTGAACTCGACATCCTTTGAAAGGAGAGAGAGTATGGGGAAACAATTTTACTAATATTTTCAATTAAGTGCTTATAATAGTCCACATTCCCTAGAAATCTCCTAACATCTATTTGAGTTTTTAGTGGAGGTAACTGGTTTATGACTTCTATCTTCTTTGGATCTACTTTTATACCAATAGTTAATTTATGGTGTCCTAGGACAATCCCTTTGTCCATCATAATAAAACACATCTCATTGCTTAAATATTGGTTTATGGACTTTTCATCAAGTAAGAACTCAATCTAGATTATGGAGAGCTTCATCAAAATTTTCCTCATATACCATGAAGTCATCCATATACACCTCAAAAAAATTATTAGTAATACCTACAAATATGGAAATAACAACTCTTTGAAATGTTTAAAGGTAATTATATAGTCGAAATGGTAGGATACGATAAGAAAATGTTCCCTAGGGTAACATGAAGGTTGTCTTATCTTGGTATTTTGATACCACCTAGATTTTATTGTGACTACTAAAGTCATCTACAAAAAGAAAAATATTTTTTTCTAATGAGCATGTCAAGCACCTGATCGATAGCCAACAAAAAATAATCTTTTTGTGTGACCATATTAATTTCTCTATAGTTGACACATGTATTTTTTAATTCTTATTAGAAATTATAACCAATGGAGGGATCCATTGGCTATTATATATTGGATAAATGAAGGCTACTTCCATAAAAAAAAATTATTTCTATTTTTCCATATCCCTCAATGCATGATTTATTCTCCTTCATAGTTGACAAACAAGTTTTTAATTGCTGGTATATATATATATCATATGTGTGCATATATCAATGTGTATTCCATTTATATCATTTTAATCCTAAGAAAAATAATTTACATGCTACCTTAAGACTTAAAAAAATGTAGCTTATTCTTCATCCTTCAACTAGATATTGATATTAACTAGTTTTACTAGTTGTATCTCTATTTGCTTGGTGCCATGGTTGCATTGAATTGATTTATCTTCTCACTAGTGAGTTTAAAGGACAATGGTTTGGTATTAATTAAAGGAATATCCTTGTGTTCTCATCAAAATTTATTCCCAAAGGAATAAATTTTACTAAGGAGAACTAAAGGATGAAATAATATGCCTTTACAATCTATGTACCAAGGTAAAAAAACAATCTTACAAGGGAATAGATGGTAAATATTCAAAAGTTTCACATTCATATTTTTATAAGAATCAGTAAACCATGCTTTGCTTGTCATATAAGCAACATCCATACACGAAACTTAATAGGATGGTTTTATCTTAAAAATGAGTCCCTTCTAGTGGTTCCAACTCTTGTACATGTTAACTTATAGTTACCATAGCCAAGTAGGGAAAAATATCTTGCTCACTAGGTTCATCTATCCATAGATTCCTAGAGAAATCCATATAAGGTCATGTTGGTGGATATAAGGAGATTTTTTTAGAGTTAATTCTATTGGAAATGGTCATATGTCCTAAGTGATAGTCAATAAAAGTAGTAGTTATAGCCAACCAGGTCATCCAATGGTTAAGGGTATCTATTATCCTTATCTTTTAGTTGTAGGATAATTAAGTCAAAAAGGTATTTCCATGATTTGATAATAACTAGGATATCTACTATTCCTTATATTTTGTAGTGGATTGGTCTACCATCTAAATTATGGTAGAAGTGGATCACACATTGGTAAAGAATAGTTTATTCAATGTCTTAGTAGTCATGATCTTTATGGCTAGTTCTAATTCTATAAATATATTAGGTATTTTAGTTGTTCTAATATAAATTGTAATCACTGGACTTCCAATATCTCTACACTTTGGTGGAATAAACTTCCCTACTAAGATTTCATCCAATTTTCCATCCACTTGTATTGTTTTTGGGTAGGTTTTTCATTTTCTTCCTAGTTTTCTTATACACAGATCTCAGATGACCTTGTTAAATATGGATATATCCTTAATAACTTGATATAAAGGGATCATGATGTTTAATCATTTCAAATCTCCCAATAAATTATATTCCTCTAAGTGTTTTTTTTAGGTTCCAAGCATTGAGGATATGGTACCTCAACAAGATTTGAAGGATTATCTTCTTTAGGAATTTCTTCTTCTTTTGGTGGCTTAGAGTTCAAATGTTTTAGTTGATCTCATTATCTTACATATTTAATTACAAGAGGTACTAGATTAGGTAATACCTTCCCAAGCAAAGTTGAGTATCATCATAGTTGATGACATTGAGATTAGCTATGTCATTATGTTCAATGTTATAGACAAGGGTTACATATCTATTATAATTTGGATTAGCCATAGGTTGATAAAAAAGAAAAAATTATTTGGTGGTTGTGTCTATATTGGTTGAGAGGTATTGATAGGTCTCGATAACAAAGGTTATTTTTTATATAGAAACTAACTCCATCCTCTAAAAGACTAGTTGGATTAATATGATCAATACCATTGTTGGTTTTGGGTTGTCCATGGTTGATAAGGCATTGGTTGCATCCATGGTTAGTTAGCCAAACTAGGATTAGATCATTTTTAAGGTAACAAATAGGGGTATTGACTCCATTTTTGTGATGATGGAGTCATATTCCATGGAGCATTCCAAGGGTGTTATGCCCATGGTGTCCTTTGATTATAGGAAAAGTTATTTTGTTGATCTAGATAATTAAGTTCTTCCATAGATAGATTACTCCTTCCAAGGGTGGCTTTTATCTTAGGGTAGAAATTTACATTAATCTATAGGGTGATTATTTTTAAAAATACCACATATATTGGTCTTCTTTAAAGGAAATTCATGTAGGGTATGTTTTTGCCTATATTTTGGACAATATATTACTAATGGCTCGATAGTTTTAGTTTTTTCTTATAATTCACCCAATGTAGTGTTTAGGTGTGATAAGATATCAATTTTAAAGTTGGAAAATTTATTTCATAATTTCTTAATTTTGTTACCAACATTTCCTACTCAATATTACGAGCTCCTTCCCTTGTATGGAAATAATTTCTACATAGTTCCATGATATCAGAAAGGTCTAATTTTTTCACATCACCTTTTTCAATAAGGTTTAATATATCTCTTGATTCATGTACTCCTTGTAAGAAGACTATATTGATGATATCTTGATTCATCCCTTCCTCATATCACATTCAAATGAAGAGGAATATATCTATATATCTTCAAGAGATTCATCATCTTTTTATTTCATTCTAAAAAATTCTTCTGTTTGGTATTTAACATGACAATATTCTTGGTACTTGTCTAAGAAGGCCCTTTTCATTTATTTCTAATTATGGATGCAGTATAGGGCTAATACAATGAACCATCACATTGCTTGGTATTTTAATGTGGAGGGGAATAGTTTAAGTGTTTTATTATCAGTTACATAGTCATAAGTCTAACATATATTTTAAATTAAAAAAAATGATTTGGGTGTTTCAATGTAGTTGCCTTTAAGATTGGTAATATTGATGGAGAAATATTCTTCATGGGGGCTTCCATTTGGGGGTCTAACTAAATAGGGTATGTGAATGTCCTAGTACCATTATTGGACTCTCCATAATGTATGCCACTTTTTCCATACCCTATGTTGTTTTCATATTGTCTGTATCCCATATTGTTATTTTCCAATAAATGTTATAGATTTGCTTAACGTTTTTAAGAGATGTAAATATATGGGGTAGGTGGAAGACTATTGGATTGTTGTTGAGAATTTTATAAATTAAGAGAACTTAAGGACCCTAGAATTGATGATTGTGGTCTAGTACTTAATTTACCTTTGCTTATTTGTAGTGGACCACTTGGAATCATGGCTACAAGTAATAAGTAATTTTGTGCAGCTTTTGAAAGTGATTACTGACTAGTTATGGCTCATTGAAGGTTTTGATTAATAAAGATACTCATCTTATGCCTAGATCTATTCATACATCCTATCCTATTTTTTTAAACAAACATGGGAAATCTAAAGTTCTAAGTTCTTCCACCTTTCCTTCTCAATACCATTAGATTTTGTTTGGTTTTGGATAATTAGTATCCTATTGGCATAAGATATAGATAAGGATATTCAGTATTTTGGACTAAGGGTATAGCCTTAAATTATCCTAATGAACACTTATATTAAATAATTAACAACTAATTAGGTGTTTAACCCTTATGACTAATCAAATTTTAATCAATTAGATAGTTTATGATATTGGTTGTTCAACAAGTTTTCAAAATAATCCTAGCAACATTGTGTTCCTTGATAATGGTGCCAAAAAGTGATGGGGTATTTTTTAGCCTTATTATTGAATACAAGGTGGCGTTTGAAGTTTGTATGCACTAGTAATAATTTAGGTAATATTAGGTCTAGGTTTTCTACTCCAAAGCAATTAAAAGATAATATAAAAACACATTCTAGAAGGAAAGAGAAATAATTATACCAAAAAACATCAAATTCTAGAAATAAACATGCTTAAAATAGAAAGAAAAGATAGTGTAGTCTTAAAATATGTATATAATGTAAATATTTAACAATGAAAATATTTTTATTTCTTAAGCTAACTTAATATCTACTCATACTAGGAGATTAATTTAGATAACTATCTATTTACTATAAATTATAGAAAATAAAAGTAATATGGTTTATACTAATACTATAAACACACAAAATATATTTAAGAGAAGTATCTTCAACCTTATATAGAGTGGTCCCTTGCTTTTCAATGATGTGAAAAGAAAGAGTCTAGCTCATCTCACACCGATAAAAATTTTCCAATAACTTTAAATCTAATATTGCATTGTAGATTTTGAATAGTAGTAGCGTCTCTTACAAAATACAAGTAATAATAATAATAACATCAATAATGATTGTAGTATCCATACTTATATATTAAGAGGATAATATCATTCCCTTGCCTTCCTTATGAGGCTATTACAACAAAAACAAACTTGGTAGATCCACTTTAGTAGATGCAAATAAAAGAAGGTGCAATAAATACTAATTTAGCATACCCACTTTTGTTAGATCTTAATTACCATGGTTATAGGGTTGGAAATAGTATATTTTGGTAACAAAGTAGTTTACCATGCTTATTCATGAAAATTAGACTTACTAGCATTCGAATATGGCTACAAGCTATCCTAAGTTGGTAGGCAGCTGATCATTTGCTGACATCATCAATAAGAGGCTAGTAGAATGGTATATTTTTGGGCTACAATAGCAACGATATGATTTGTAGGTATATGACACCATTAGTATTTGGTCACATCCTCTATCACACCATTAGTATTAGTATATCTAGAACCAACCTATCATCCCAATGTCTAGTATCAGCATAGCATTATCATATTTGGTGCTAGTTAGCTCTTATCATGTTTAGCACTATGTAGCGCTACATTTGATGCCTATTGAAGTCTTCATTTCCTATACCAGGTATAATATTTTATCCAATGTTGACTTCCATATTTTCCTTGGTGCTTCCACTACTATGTTCCAATCTTGATAATTCTCTTTTATCTCCTAAAGCTTGATATTAATCAACAAAATATCATATTTTATTCCTCTTAACACATAATATCATTCTTCCTATCTTGGTACTACATTAATCCTAATTACTATATTTAAGCAAGTGTTAATGCAAATTATAAAGCAAATAATGGTTAAATAGCATGACAAGAAGGCAAAAATACTATACAAAATAAGGATTTTTTGAGCCGAATCAATAATCAACAAACAAAAGTACAAAAAATTCAAACTAGAGAAGCATATTCATGTAGAATTCATAACAATTATTCTATAAATAGTATGTCCTTATTCTTCATCTTCTAGTTAAGATGTCATAACTCTTGACTAGGGATAAGGAGCAAATCCCTCCTGTTCTCTTTATAGGAATACCACAACTTCCATGTTGAGATAAAGTGTTTGGTTCCATAATAATTGTACCTTTGGAAAAGTAATCATTATGTCATTGTTGTACCTATTTTGAATAAGCATAAAATTTATCAAAATGACCCGAATGATAATTGTGTAAAAAAATGGAGTAGGCACAAATTTTTCATGATCTTAAAAAAGTGAATGTTGAAGCATGAAATAAATATTTCTCTTTTTTATCTTATGTAAAAACTACTTGTACAATAAGTTGCAAGCTTACTGGAGTGTTAAGGGCGTTAGCATCTCTTTGAGATGTCCAAGGTTTAAACCCCACTAAGTAGGAGGGGACTAGGACCCATCATAAAAACCTATGTAAAGTTATTAAATCAAGTGTCATTAGCTCAACTGGTTATATTCCTCAACATTTCAATAAGGAGACCTAGGTTTGAATCTTGCCAAAGGATATATGGATAATATCCATGCTTTGTTGTAATACCACTACTTAGTGATGATGTAATACGAGTGGTCTCATTTAAATCCCATGTAACCCATTAAAAAATGCTTATACAACATTAAAAAAAAAAATTATCTTAGAAGTTTGATAAAATATTGGAGGTTATAAATAAACCTTTTGCATAACCAATTAATGATACTCCATACATCCTTTGATACCATGTTTGATTTCACACAAATTTCTTGTAATGAATAGAAGTAATACATTTACTTAAATCTTATATGGAAAGGAAAAATGATGTAAATGAATCGATGAATGTGGATTGAGGGAAGAAAGCAGAGAGGGGAGGGCTCTGGTCCCTTCCCTGCTCCCCCTCCTCTGGATCCTGGTTCCTGCCCAGTCCCTGGCTCAACCCAGGTCATCCCTCCCTGGGAGTGGTTGTTTGTAGATGATATCCTAGGGGAGATCCTTCTCCATTTTTTGCACCCCTCCCAGTGGGCTCGGGCTTCCTTGGTTGTTCTGGTGGCCTGGTGCTTCCCAGGGATCCCTGTTTGTTTGGGGATCCCTTCCCTTTTTTCCCTCAGGCTTCCCCATGGGTTTTTTTTGTAGGTTATTCACATGGATCTGGTCCCCTACGTTTCTATGAGCGGTGGAGGTGATGGTTTAGGGTTTGACAGCTTCCTAGGGTCTCCCTTGAGGTCCTCATAGCTTTGGGGGTGGTCTGGGGGGGCCTCTTTCCTCCTTTGCTTGTGAATCCTCGACGGGATCCAGTGGCTGCTGTTCTTCTCGCATGGAGGCTTCTTCGTGCTGGTTCTGCTTCTTTGTGGATACCCTGGGCATCTGGTTTGGCCTTGGGGGGGCTTTCCTCTGCCTGGGCTATTCCCATTCCCAGTCCCAGTTCCCTGAAGCTGCTTCTGTGCTTGGACAGGATCCTTGGTCCCTGCTACTGGGTTCCTATGGTTTCTGCTACATGTTTATTTCTTGGGGGGGTCTGATCTATGCACGCAGACCTTAGATCCCACTTGTATGTATCCTTGGGATCCTTTCCCTGTGACTATTTTCCTCTTCCCACCCGGGATTCCCAGCCCCTGGATCCCTGTTTCCTTAACCTGCTTTCCTTGCTGTTTTCCCAGGGCGGGATCCTCGTGGTGAAGTTGTCTGTGTGCTTCCCGCTAGGCCGGATCCTGGCTCTCGGCTTCTTGTTGGGTGGGATCCCCCTATCGCTGGGCGGAATGGATTCTCGCTGGGCGGGATCCTCTAGGCGGGATCCGCATTTTTCGTTGGTTTTTCGCTGGGCGGGATCCCCCAAATCCGCTGGATTTCCCGTTGGGTGGGATTTTCATATTCTATGTATTTAAATATTTACCATTTTATAATTCAAAGTATCAAGGCATTAAAATTTAACATGTGATAGTAGATCAAGAATAGGGAAGAGTAATATCTCCTTCTAATCCTCCTCAAGCTTAAACATAAAGAAGCACCAAAGAGCTCTTAGTTGAAAAGAGTTTTCAAGGATAAAAGACCCTATCAAAGAATTGATCAAGGTTACCCTCAAAAGAAGTAACCATATTATCCAAGAATAAATGTTAAAAATTCAATTCTTACTTAGAATATTTTTAGGATAGACCATAACAAAAGAAACAATTCCAAGATAAAAATTCCTAAAGAATATTAGCTTAAGGTAAGTTTTATGTCATATAAATCTATAAACGCAATATTGGAGGTGTTCAAGACATTAGGACAAAATGTTACCAATAAAAAAAATCCTCCAAGCATTAAAAGGAATATCAACCCTATTAAAGACCTATAAGGTCATAGTTTGCAAGAAGCAAAAAAGTTAAGATCAACAAAAAAGAAATAATATTATAAGAATCCCATATAGAATAAATTGCCAATTCAAAGGCAAAAAGGAATTAAAATAATCTTCTTAAAATAATTGCAAGAAAATTACTAAAGTAAAAAAATAATAACATATTCAAGAGAATTGAAAAGCAAAATATGTATCTTCATTTAGGTAGAAAAATCATCAAAGGCATGCAAATGATTAATGTCCAAGAAGTTCATTGAAAGTTTAGACATCTAGTTTAAGTAAATAATTGGCACTATCAAAGTCTTGGTAAACAAAACATGAAGCATGGACTGGTAAAAAGAGGTATGTGTTTGACGATCATCTCTTTCAATTTTGATCCATAAAGTGAGTCAACAAACAAAAGAGGAGTTCAAAACAAAGTTAACATACACAAACAAATTAGTTAAATCCCTAAAATCATGCTTAATGACAAAAGGCTTGCTAAAATTAGGAGTTTCTAAAAATAGAGTTGAACACAACATTTTTAAGGGATTGGAAGGCTTGGGAAGTAGTTTTAATCCAAACAAAAGCATCCTTTTGGTGAGGGCAGTGAGAGGTGCAATAATCGTGCCATAGTTGGATATAAATTTTCTATAATAACCTATGAGTTCTAAAAATCCATGGAATATTTTAAGATATTTGGGCAAGGACCAATCTTGAATAGCTTTGATTTTATTAGGATCTACCTTGAATTCTTTATGAGATAGTATATGTTCTAAATATTCTACCTCTTTGACACTAAAGGCACATTTGGACATTTTAACAAAGATATTTTTATTTTGTAATAGATTAAGGATTTTGTCAATATGAAGTAGATTATCCTTCCAATATTTTTTGTAAATTAAAATATCATCAAAGAAAACTAGGATAAACTTATGGATAAAAGGATGAAATTCATGGTTCATGAGACTTTAAAAAGTGGAAGGAACATTGGTAAGTCGAAAAGGCATGACTAGGAACTCATAATGATCCTCATGTGTATGAAATGTAGTATTAGGGATATCATCTTATCAAACCCTAATTTGGTGAAAACTAGAATGCAAGTCTAATTTAGTGAAGTATCTATCACCATGTAACTCGTCCAACAAATAATCTATAATAGGAATAGAAAAATTATATTTGATAGTGATCTTTTTAAGAGGACAAAAATTATAACACATGTTCCATGAGTTATCCTTACATTGTACCATCACCATTTTGGAGGAATATGAGATAATGCTTTGATGGATGATATCATGCTCTAACATTTCTTGGACCAACCTCTCAATTTTTGACTTTTGAGGTTGTGAGTAGTGATAAGGATGCACATTAGAAAATTGAATTTATATAACCTGATGGATGGTACGTTCATGTGTGCACTTAGGAGGTAGACCCATTGGATCACTAAATACATCCTCATAATGATCCACAATGCTTTGGAGATCTAAAAAAAAAATAGAAGATATGGATCTAAGGATTGAACCTCCATGCAATTGACTTGGGCAAATAATATAAGATCTTCCTTCTTCAATACCATTTCCATGCAATGAGAACTAACTACCTTGGAGGGAGGGGTTTAATTCCTTAGAGATAAATGACCATTCCATTCTCTATCCACTTGGCATATAATTTGTGTAGATTAATAGTTACATCACCAAGCTGTGATAGTCATTGTTCTTCCAAGATAACATCTAAAATTTCTAGGTTCAGAGCAAAGAGATTCCCTCCCAAGTATAATATTTCACTTGGATTTCAACTTTATCCATTCAATACACACACTAATAAATTCTCCCATTTGTAATAAAGACTTGAAATTTATATTGATTTGAAGTAATGATATGCAAGACCAAGTATTTTTTGTCTATCTATAAAGTTTTGTGCTACCTGAATCAATCAACATATGGACACATTATCATTTTATAAACCCTTGTATCTCAACAATGTAGTGATATTGGAGATCCATAAGTGCATGAGTAGAGAGATACACACTATCATTCTCTTATTCTACTTCATCCACTTCTTTTGGTTGTTATCCTAGTTTTATCAATTGCTCATGTTGTAATGAATATTCATCCTCAAAAATTGATGTGTCTCCATATTCCAAGAGAAAATTCTGATGTTATTCATAGGCATGATCTTAGTAATGGTGTGAATGATATTTCATATAAAAAATTCTTATGCAACACTCAAAATTATAATAAGTATGATGAGATTTGAAATCATATCTATATGGAGGACCATGATTTTGGATCTTTTATTCTATTGCTACAACTATATGTTGTACATCATCAAGAATATAAGGATCATGCATTCCAACTTCTTTCTAATCATTAAGGTCATGTCACAAGGTAGAGACCACTACTACTAGACTCAATTAGTGGGTATAGGTGAGGAGACTTGTGAACTTGGAGCAATAGTATTTCATTATTTCCATTTGCTTAGTTTACATATGATGTAGAATATCCCTTGCCAAAGATTTTAAGAAACTATATCTTAAAATCAATAATTAAAATATGGCCATCATATTGGTTAAGCTTCCATAACAACCGCTAATAATATTGGGTGCCTAATTTAGAAGTTGCTAATTTAACATGATCTATTTTCAGAATATGGTAAAAATATATAAGGCCTTCCATTTTGGCCAACAATCCTCAAGGGTTGCCACCTTCAAAGTGGGAATTTTGATGTGAGTAACCTTAGCATCATGAGGTCATTCTAGTAAATTGGAAGTATTTCCTACTGAGGAGTTTATATTAGAGATAAATATTAGGTCATAAGAATCAAAATCTAGAGGATTACGACTAGGTGGTTATTGTCAAAGAAAATGAATATTTGGTGCTTGATGAATGATCAAAGGTTGGGGCTTGATATATTGGTTTAACCATCAGATACGAGAATGTGTAGTAGAGGATGAAACTAGGATTCCTTCAATTATATTCAAGATGTTGATAATGATATCAACCTTTTATTATTTTTGCAAAATATATTGATCCAAACCAAGGCCAATATAACTAGGAAGAGGAATATAACTTGGAAGGACAGTGGAGGTAGGGATAGTGGGAGGATTTGAAGAAGAAAGATATATTTTTGGTGGAGGAGAAGCCATGTATTTTAAGGAAGAAATAATATGTTGATCAAACCTAATGAATTTAAAGGGAGTGTTCTGCTGATTACCAAGATTTCTAGGTTGGTGCCTCTTTTTGCTCATATAAAAATCCTCTAAAGCAATAGTATGATGTAATCGATTGTTGAATCATACTTAACCAATATTATTAGAAAATTCATTCATGCACTCATAGCTTGAATAGATGAACACTAAACATTATGTTTCCCACAAGGATCTGATGACACAAGATACTCTCATTTTCCTCCTATATATATATAGTTGTTTTTATTAATAAAAGGTTTATTTAAATAATGACAAATAGTGGGAGAAAAGGTTAATTAATAAGAGCAATTTAATCCTCTTTTGAAAGAAAATATTCTTTGCCTTTTAGTTGTAGACTACTAAAATGAGAATTGTAGGATCATATTATTAAACATTATCATGACCAAATTATTGTCTTTATGTTATATGTGAACGAACTACTCGTTAGTGGTGTTATGATTTACATGATTTGAGATATAAAGTTGAGGCTTTAAAATTTCTTGATATGATAGAGCCTATTTCATAATTTTCTTAATATTTAGATAGTCCACTCTTTTTTAAGCACATCTCATTCTCATTTAGTATGCTTTGGATCTATTGTAGTATGCTAGATTACATCCTTTTACCTCTGAGTTAAAGTTCCATGCTAATTCTCGGACTCTCTTATTTTATGTTATGGTATATTAGTGTTGGGCAGGTAGCATTATTTATCTCACTCTCATTCATTGTAACATAACATTTATTATCATATTATATTTTAGATACATGTAGGTTCCTCATAGAAGTCATTGAAAGCCTATTAGGAGGATCTTAGGCTAATTTAAAGTGCTATTTACATGAAAATTTAGTATTTTATTGAAGCTTCTATTATGTTGAAGTGAAAATTTGATTCAAATTAGGTTTAGAACCTTGATGAACATATCTCCTAATAGTTCCTTGTTTATTTTGTGTTTGATACCCATTTGCCAATGATCTCAATGATAAACACCATATATTTCTTCTCCAAATATAATATATGTTAGTCGTAATAAAGTAGTGAAGCATCTTTGGTGGATATTGATGGTTTTTAAGGAGTCGTTTATTCCTTGGAAATGTTACACCATTCAATTTTGTAAAAATTTGAGTATTATTTAGCTAGTTTGTAATGAAGTGGAGCATTAATGGACTAAACATATTGATATTTTGGATATAATATAGTCATTAGACTTATTTGCATGGTTTGGTTGAGTCAATGTGTGTGCCTTTAATAGATCAATTTAAAAATAAATTGAAAAAAGTCATGCTTACTTAATGGCTCTTACTAAATTATAAGATTAGTCTGTGTGTTAGAGTTTCTTGTAAGTGGAGCATTAATGGCCTAAGCATATTGCTATTTTCGATATAATATAGTCATTAGATTTATTTGAAGAGTTTGGTTGAGTCAATGTGGTTGCCTTTAGTAGATCAAGCTATAAATAAAATGAAAAATATCATGCCTACTTTATAGATTTTACTAGGTTATAGGATCAACTTGGTGTGTGAGAGTTTCTTTTAAGTGAATCATTAATGTTCTTATAATATTGTTATATTGGATATAATATAGCCATTAGATTTATTCATAATGTTTGTTTGAGCCATGTGCCTTCAGTAGATCAATTTATAAATATCTTCACCAAGGTCAAGCTACTTAATGACATTTACCATATTGTAGGATCAACTTGGTATGCAAAAGTTTCTTTTAAGGGAGATATTTGATGAAGTTATTTTTCATGGCGATGTTTAGTTTTTAATTTAAAGGTTGAGATGTGGTGAGTTCTCACTCATGTCCATAATTAATATTGTACCATCTATATTCACCTTGTAGGATTATTCTTATACTATTAAAATACAATGATAAGTTAGTTTATCAATCATCAGAATCTATTAATATACTCTAAATATTATTTTCAACTCAATTCATCGTACCATTGATACATTGGTTGGAGATTCTTGATTGATTAATCAAAAATATTTTCAATACCTAAATGCACCTTACCTATTTTCTTACTTCACCTTCTTACACTTATCTTACACTTATCTTTGTTTTCATTACTAGGTAATACACTTAAATTCTAATTATATTAGATATTTACAATTTATCCAAGTATGAATCATGAAAGGGTAAGATTATACACAATGCTTGAAGAACCAAAATATAGATAAATAACCATATAACCAAAAGAACTATAACATAATAAAATATTAAATAAAACAACATTCTCATACAAATTATTTTATATAACCTATAACCTTATAAATATTAACAAATTACTTTACTTATTTTAAAATATTCAAAGACTTAAAATCTTCTTAGAGGCCCTTTCTCTTAAACATATATACAATAAAAAAAATTCATAAAAACCAAGTAAAGAGAATCCACCTATATACCTGTACCATCTGCACCTTCACCTTAGACCCATCCAACCAACCTTATTTTGTTTTTTTAATGGCTATTCAACCGTCCTTATTACTGAAAGAGACGTTAAGTGGAAAGCTCAATCTCCTATCCACAAAGTCGGCCTCATTCCAAGGGCATAGTGAACTTTTATGTTTAAATACCTAATGCTATATATAATGTTAAAAAAAACCACTTTCATCGAAGGCGCCTAAACAGTGCACATCCCAAACGATTTTCTCTTAAAAGCCCCTTAGCTCTGCATCTGTATGCTGTTGACAGTCCAAGGCGAAATTAAGCGATACACAAAAGTTGGTCATGGAAGTGGAGAAGGTGTGCGCCTCAGCTAAGAAAGATGATACAGAACATCCGGAAGAAGTCATCAATTCAACATTGCTTGAAATGCCACAGCATATTACAGAAACAATATTTTCCTGGCTTCCCTTGGGGACAATCTCCAGGTTTTTTCTGATATCTCGAGAATGGAATGCTCTCCTGTCCTCTTCCAAATTTATAGCTAAATGGACTCAATCTGCCTCAAAACAACCCCGGTTGCTTATTAAGGTAAACCACGCGCATTGTAAGGCTTACTCTTTTCTCACTAAAAAGTGGAGGCACATTTCCCTTCCCTTTCACAGATCCTTAGGTTCCCTTTACTTTTAGTGGAAGGAATGGTGGATTCCGATGGCCTTCTAAGATTAGGCATACCGTATATGCAATCCACTTACCAAAGACATTCGCATGCTTCCCCCTTTCATAAACCCTAAAGGTTTCCCTCTCTACGAAGCAATTGTCGTTGGCAAGAGAGACTCCTATAAAGTCATCCTGGTTGGGCGTCACGAATCTGATATAGAAATCTACGATTCATATGAAAACTCATGGACTCTCCTAAAGGGATTACTATATACACGAAATTTAATGCAATTGATTTGGCTTACTGTGATGGAGTTTTGTTCATGGTTTTAGAGACATGTTATTTTACGGTTACCGATTACAGAGAGCCTTTTCTTCTAACTTGGGATATTGGAATATTGAACATTACAATACGCCCATGGCTCCCACTTTTGTGTCCTTGCCTGTGATGGATCCACTGCTAGTGTGGAATTCTGATGTTTTTGCCCGGGTGGTTGTATGCGGTTCATCGATTCTTGTAATCGTGGTAGAAGGTACTCAAGGGGAAATGAAGAGAATAATTTTGCAAAAAAGCATGATAAAAAAATAATTCCAAGTATACATATTTATATATAAATTTAAGAAAATTAAATATAATTTTATTATATTTTATTGGAATTGAATTTAATTTAAGTTGTTGAAAAACATAGATTATATAAATTATTTTAATTAACATAATCTAAAATAAAAGATGATATAATTTTTATTTTGAAAACCAAGGCAATGCCTACTTAATAGCTTTTAACAATTATAAGATCAATTTAGTGTATTCAAGTTTCTTAAGTAAAATATTTCTGGCTTAAGGAGAGCAGTGAGGAACTTCCTTTCCTATAATTAAAATTAAAATAATTTTATAAATATTAAAAAATAATTTTATTTTTATAATCTTCCACAATCTTTAAAAAATTAACTGACATGGACTATTTGCACCTGAGAGTATGAGACCCATTTAACCATTTTTTTTTTTTTATATTTAACCTTCCCTATTACTATTAGGGATGGGACATTGAGACGAAAGCGTTGTTAAAATGAAATTACGGTGTTAACTGTTCATAACTCAAACTAAGTCGGTCACGTAGTTAACATTTAAGTTTACATAGGTTAGGCTAATCCTATGGTTAGGTTAATCCATCGAAGGAGCATATAAATTGATAAAGTTATTTTTGGCTGTTTGCTGTTGAAAGTGGAGAACGTGTGTAACTCAAACGAACAAAATGTTAGAAAATTGAATTCGATTTGATATTTATTGCTATTTTTTTAGTTGTATTTATTATAGGTAGTTTGTGATTAGATCATAGTTGGTTTGAAAAGTTTTTGGTATCATGTGTGCATTTAATGTGTGTCAGATTGTTTCTAAGACTTTTTTGTATTTTCTTTCATCTTGGTTTTATATGTAAGAGTCCCTGATATTAGTTTGTAGGTGTGGAAGTAGAGCGAAAAGGAGTGGAAGAGGAGAGAAAATCCGAAGGCAGACTTCGAAGAGAGGAGATGAAGCTGCAACTTTCAGACTCCCTTGGTTGAGTTTATCCTGCAACAATATAATCTATTTGTAGCAAATGTGAACACTTTTAGTGGTTAGGTTAGGTTAGCGTTGTCGGCAAATGTCGACAGGTTTTTTAAATCAATAAATTCTTCTCTTCCCCTTATCCCTCCATTCCCTCCTTTATTCCCTCTTCCTCCTTATCCCTCCACCTTCCTTTCCCCTTATTCCTCCAACCTCCCTTCCTTTCCTCTCCGTCGACTTTCTCCCTATCTTCTCCATATATATTAGTAGGCATTTCCTATGTTCTAAGGTTGTGTGTGAGCTCTGCGAAATTAATATTGAATTTGTTTATTTAGTTAATTTGTTGTTATTACCTCCTGGTCCAAATTTGATATTTGGTATCAGAGCCGAGATCGCACGGGCACGATTCCCGAGATCGCACGGGCACGATTCTCGAGGACGCACGGTGATTGGCTGGCGAGCATGCTGGGCACGCATCCCGAGGGCACATTGTGTTCGAGGAGTTGGTGATCGGATCGAGGAGGTGGTAGAGCTGGGCATGGATTTTGATGTTGCACGATTTTTGAGGTGACACATGGCAAGTGGAGCGACAGCTGACGTGGACACGCGGATCGAGGTGCTGAGGTGGACGCTGATGTGACGGCAGCTGACACGTGGCGGGTGCTGACAAAGCACTGACGTGGTGTAGACGTGGCGATTGACGTGGCGCGTTGAGGTGGTGAGGCGGTCGAGCATGTGCGGTGGCAAAAATTTGTTGGACCACGTGGCGGACGCGGATTCGTCTGACGGTGATACATGGTGATCGCAGATTGGCCGAGAAGGAAGCAAGAACTGAGGAGCGATTGCCCGAAGGCAATCGATTATATATGCGGCCGCGCGCATATAAGAAGACTAGAAAGTCTTCTTCCCATTGAATGTGGGACAAATCCACATTTATTTATTTTTTTTAAATTTTGCCCGACGACAGTTTAAGGAACCGCCCGTTCCTTTCTACTCCAGCCGAAGGGCGTAGCGCAGTCGGCTGAGTCTCTGGCTTGCGGAGGAGAGGTCCCGGGGTCGAATCCCGTCGGGGTTAAAAACCAAGTTTTTATTGTTTTTTTTTTTAATCACCGGACGTCGGCGAGTTTAAAACGGCGACAGTTTGCTTTACTTCTCACCGGCGCCGCGTGGTGTAGCAGCTAGTGGCTGCGGGCAGGACGCGGAGGTCCTAAGGTCGAATCCCGTCGGGGATTTCGCGACGGAAAAAAAAACAAAAGGTTTTTTTTAATTAATTCTTTTTTCTTATTTGTTTTTTAAAGTTTTTAAAAATTTAATGTTTTTTATTTATATTTTTTATTAAGTTTTTTTTTTAAATAAACTTTTATTTAAAAAAAACTAATTTAAAAAAAAAAAAAAAAATATATATATATATATATATATATATATATATATATATATATATATATATAATTGTTAAAATTTTTAAAGGCTTTATTAAAATAAATTTTGGAAAATTGATTTAAAAATAAAAGGGTGAAAAGTTTTTTTTAGCATCATTATTGTAACCCAGTGCATGCGGTGAAATTTTGGGTAGATGATTCGATCATCTGGATGCTATTATGCATTGGTCTCTCTATTGAGAAGAGAGACTTCTGATTCCTTTGACAGGAAAGTCCAGCAGAGTGGACTTCATACTGTGTTTTGTCAGTGGGAAAACCAAGTAATTGTACATCAGGAAAAACCAGATTCTGGATACGAGGCAGATTCAGAAGATAATATCTTCGGGCAAAGAGTAGTTGAATCTGAGACGGTTGAAACAGTACCTGAAGGACAATCAAGTGACAGCTATACTCTTGCAGTGCCTGAAGTTGAGACGAGTGAGAGCTATACAGCTCGCTCTCCTGATTCAGAACCAGCAGAAGCAGAAGCAAAAGTAGAGGAAAAAGAACCATTGGAGGTGAAACCTGCAATTGAAGAACAAGTTCTCAAAAGGCGTCTTGAGCCAACAGCAGCAGCAAAATAAGTCATTATTATCAGTGATGACGAAGTAGACAACTTCACCTTTCCAGTTTTTGGAAATCCTCAAGAAGAAGAACGCCAAATCAGTGAACATTTTAAGAAAGCTAGATTTGATTTAAATTAGTAAATTAGTAATCTATTTTTGTACTTCTTGTATAGCTTGTTTGAAGTTGAAATAAAAGTTGCTTTCTAAAATGGCTTCCAATACTAGTTTACCAATCCCTGAATTCAATGGTAGTGATTACGAGTATTGGTCAATTAAAATGCAAACTCGTTGATTGGCAAAGGTCTTTGGGATGTGATTGAAGAGGGATATATTGAACCTTCAGCTGCTGAGTGGGCAGTTTTGAGTGGTGCTGATAAAATGGCTAGAAAAGAAGCACAGAAGAATAATTCTTTTGCCCTTTATCACATTCACGCCGCCCTTGATAAAAGTATTTTCCCTAGAATAGCTTCTTTTAAAACTACTGAATCTGCTTGGAAAGCTTTACAAGAAAGTTATAGGGGTAGTGACCAAATCAAACAAGTTAAACTCCAAACCTTGAAAAGAGAGTTTGAAACTCTTAAAATGCAAGAAAATGAAAAGGTTGGTGATTATCGCGTGCGTGTGAAAGCCATAGTAGATAAGATGGTCACTTTAGGAGACGATGTAAAGCCCGAAGTTATAGTGAAGAAAGTGTTGAGAACACTTCTTCCTAAGTGGAATTCAGTAGCCATCATTATAGAGGAATCTAAAGACCTAGCTTCTCTGTCTTTTGAAACCCTCATTGGCTCACTTCTCTCACATGAGGAGAGATTACAACCATCTCCTTCCACAAGTTACGGAGGAGATGATAAAGCATTTGCTTCTCAAGAAGGCAGAGGTAGAGGTCGTGGCGAGAGGAAAGTCTAGAGGAAGAGGCAAAAATAATCAGCGAGGTGGAACTCCTAATAGAGGAGGAAATTAGAATAGAGGAGGATTCTCAAACAACAGTGAACAACAACAGAATAGAAGAGGACAAAAAAATAGAGGGAAACAATCAAGCAGAGGTAAAGGAGGAGATAAGTCAAAACAATCTTGCTACAATTATGGCAAACTTGGCCATTATGCTCATGACTGTTGGACTAAGACTTCACAGGGAGCTAGTAGCAGCCAGAGCAGTCAGTTTGGAAACTTTGGAGAAGAGGAAGAGGCCACAAATCTCTTTCTCTCATATGGTCAAGTAGATAAGAACATGAATGATACATGGATCTTGGACACTGGGTGTTCAAACCATATGAGTGGCAAAGAAGAGCTCTTTGCTACTCTAAACTCCTACAAATCCAGCATCAAATTGGGAGATGATAAATCATTGGTAGTTGAAGGCATTGGAGCTATGGCAGTTCCAACTGAAGGAGTCAAACAAGTAAGTGATATCTATTATACACCCCATCTCCAACATAATCTTTTAAGTGTTGGACAAATGTTAGAAAAGAACTACAAGTTGCTTTTTGATGAGGGTAAATGCACTATTTTTGATAAAAATAACAATAATAAAATCATTACTCAAGTGCCAATGTCAAAGAATAGATTGTTTCCTCTAAAGTTTGGTCAACCAGGGGGAGATAAGTTAGCAAGTGTTGCTATTTCCAATCCAAGTGTTCTATGGCACTTGAGATATGGCCATTTGAATTCAGCTAGTTTGAAAATGCTAACCTCCCAAGCCATGGTCACTAGACTTCCTAAAGTTCAGGATGGAAAAGAAGTCTGTGAAGGGTGTGCTCTTGGAAAGCATGCCAGATCAAAGTTTCCTCATGGACAAGCATGGCGGGCTAGCTATCCACTCGAGTTAGTGCATACCGACATCTGTGGTCCGATGCAGACACAGAGTCTGGGTAAAAACTCTTACTTTCTACTCTTTATTGATGATTATACTAGAATGTCTTGGATATATTTTTTGAAACATAAGGATGAAGCATATGACTGCTTTATTGATTTCAAAAAAAGAGTTGAAAGTGAGAGTAGATATTTTGTAAAATGTCTTCGATCAGATAGGGGAGGAGAGTATTCCTCTAATGAGTTTGTGAATTTCTGTAAGCAACATGGCATTAAGAGGCAGTTCACTGCTGCCTACACTCCACAGTAGAATGGTGTTGCAGAGAGGAAGAATCGCACCATTGTGGAGATGGCAAGGCATATGCTTCAGACGAAGCATTTGACTATTCATATTGGGCAGATGCAGCCAGGACCAGTGTGTATATCTTGAACAAAAGTCCTACTTCAAATTTGGAAGGACAGACACCTTACCAAGCATGGTATGGTAAAAAGCCAAATGTTAAGCATTTCAGAGTGTTTGGCTCGCTGGCCTATTCTCACATTCCTGATGAGCTTAGGAAGAAGCTCGATCCAAAGAGTCAAGCATGTATCTTTGTCGGATACTGTGAGAATACAAAAGCTTACAGACTCTATAATCCCCGGACTAGAAAGCTTGTGATTTCTAGGGATGTGATTTTTGATGAAGGGGGAGAATGGGGTAAGCCCCAAATATTCAGTGATGTTGAAAGAGGATATAACCTCTATAAAAAACGACACTTGGGAGCTGGTAAAGCTTCCTAAAGGCAAGAAATGTGTTGGATGTAAGTGGGTCTACAAGACCAAGTTTAATGCTGATGGTAGCATTGAAAGGCACAAGGCGAGACTAGTTGCAAAGTGATTTACTCGGAAATATGGAATTGATTATGAAGAGACTTTTGCTCTCGTAGCCGACAGGAGACTATTAGAACAGTTCTTGCCTTAGCTGCAAATAAGGGATGGAAAGTTCAACACATGGATGTGAAAAGTGCATTTCTAAATGGTTACTTGATAGAAGAAGTGTATGTTGAGCAACCACAAGGATTTGAAGAGAAAGACAAGGAACATCTTGTTTACAAACTGAAGAAAGCACTTTCTGGCCTCAAGCAGGCACCACGAGCTTGGTACTCACGCATTGATGGGTACTTCAAAGAATTTGGGTTCACCAGAAGTAGAAATGAACCCACCCTTTACTACCTACAACAAAGAAATGACATCCTCATAGTTTGCTTGTATGTGGATGATCTCATATTCATGGGTAGTAATGAAAAACTGAATATGAAGTTCAAACACTCCATGATGGAGCAGTTTGAGATGAAGGATCTTGGCTTAATGCACTACTTCCTTGGAATGGAGGTTCATCAGTCAGATACGGGGATCTTCATCTGTCAACATAAGTATGTTTGGGACATGCTTAAGAAGTTTGCTATGGAGCATTGCAAACCAGTTGCAACTCCAATTGGACATGGGATCCAATTAAGCAAAGATGATGGAGCATCAAAAGTTGACGTGACCACTTTCAGAAGCATGGTTGGGAGTTTGATGTTTCTCGCCAACACCAGACCTAATATATAGTATGTTGTTTCTCTTGTCTCTCGATTTATGTCTAATCCTTCTGAGTTGCATTTGTAGGCAGCTAAGAGAATTCTTAGATATGTAAAGGGTACATGGGATTTTGGAATCCATTACCAGAAATGTAACACTATCAAGCTTGTAGGCTTCAGTGATAGTGATTGGGGTAGCAACATTGATGACAGAAAATCAACCTTAGGGAACTATTTTAGTCTGGGATCGGGACTAATAACTTGGAGTTCCAAGAAGCAGATAGTAGTAGCACTATCTTCAACAGAAGCTGAGTATATAGCGGTCACTCATGCTAGTACTCAAGCTCTATGGCTACAAAAGGTATTAGAAGAACTTGGAGAGCAACAAAGTGGTCCAACAAGGTTATTTTGTGACAACATTAGTGCCATTCAGTTGGCATACAATCCTGTCCACCATAGTAGATCAAAGCATTTTGATATGAAGTACCACTTCATCAGAGATATGGTGGAAACTGAAACTGTTGAGCTTCACTATTGCCCCACTTTGGAGAATGTTGCGGACATCTTCACCAAGGCGCCGACTAAAGCTCAATTTGTAAAGCTGAGAGACTGTATTGTCAGACCTCTCAACTTTAAGGGGGAGAATGTAGCAAATGTGAACACTTTTAGTGGTTAGGTTAGGTTAGCGTTGTCGGCAAATGTCGACAGGTTTTTTAAATCAATAAATTCTTCTCTTCCCCTTATCCCTCCATTCCCTCCTTTATTCCCTCTTCCTCCTTATCCCTCCACCTTCCTTTCCCCTTATTCCTCCAACCTCCCTTCCTTTCCTCTCCGCCGACTTTCTCCCTATCTTCTCCATATATATTAGTAGGCATTTCCTATGTTCTAAGGTTGTGTGTGAGCTCTGCGAAATTAATATTGAATTTGTTTATTTAGTTAATTTGTTGTTATTACCTCCTGGTCCAAATTTGATACTATTTGCAGATGATTGTAAAGCTTTTGGACAAAGAAGCATCATGTAATAGGCTTTGTATTAAGCATTGTAAAACTGCAGTTGCAGTCAATTTAATTTTGGTTAATATAATTTATTTGTGCATATTTGAGATTTCATGTGTTTATTTATCTTTGTGCAAATCTACGGTTTGAAAACCCTTGGCTGGCCCAAATCCAAATTGGGCAGATGTTTTATTTGTACTTGGAGAACTTTAAGGTTGGGTGGATATTTAAGCATATCCTGCCAGATGAAAGATTAGCAAATCACCGCCCAAACTTTATTTATTTATATATATGTATGTGTGTGTCAAATCTATGCCAATCCCTTAGAAAATATATTCTCTAAAACTAGGATATATGATTCAATATAAGGCTAACCCCTTAGAACTATTTTCTCTAAAACTAGGAATAACTAGAAATACGTGTAGCATCCCACATTGTATCTTCCTCTAATAGACTCTACCACTTCATGAGAAAAATATAAACCTATCAAATAATATATTATAGACTTGAAACTACAAAATTAATTTCAATTGGGAGAGTGATTTTCCCTTCTTCATTAATTACTAAAATCTCTATTTGGAACTACGCCATGACCAATATTCTATTTAAGATTAAAAAACAAGAAAAAATAAGACGGATGTAAAAAGTAAAACGAAGATCCAATTAATAATATTCCACTTCCTAAAAGCTATGAATCATGTTACATGCGAAATAGAATTGAAGTCACAAGTTCTAACTAGACTAGGTCTTCGAAGAAAAATACATATATCAATGGAGTTCGAAAAACACCATATTGGCAACCAAAAATTATTGCTCTAAGATATGCATGTCCTACTTTCATTTCCTTTGATTTTGATCTTGGTACATATTATTTTTAAAAAGTGTTATATAACCATTCACCTAAGGAAATATAGTAAAATCACTAATGCTATTTGTCTTGAGTGAAGTAGTAAAGGTAAATGCCTAAATATTTTTTCATGATCTTTGTTTGGACCTCTAATTGAGCATGATTAGAAGAATATGTATTCAATTGAATTCATTGAAAGTGATTAAAATATTCTAAAATTCTCAATTAAAATGACGGTCACAGTCACTCATAATGGATTTAGATATGCTATACTATTTAAAAACATAGTCAAGGAATATCTTGGTGAGCTTACTAATAGTGAAACAATGTTCTCCCAAGACCTCCCATGGTATTACCAAGCACTATATTAGTTATAGAAAATTCATTGATCAATCCAAAATAACTTTTAATATATGAGGAACTTGATTCGACTATCATTTTTTGAAAAGAACTATGACTCTTGTCTTGGTTTTATTTGATGTTAATATCTTAGAAATTTGTCAGTCATAGAAGCAATAGTCTTTGTATAAGTAGTTTTTATTTTCCTTACACAAATCAACTTGTTCTATGTATCCCACAGGACATGGCAAGGGTCATTGAAGTCTATATTACTTGTCTCTTTATTTTCATTGATTGTAGGTAAAAAAAGAGATTCACATACTTCTTTGAAGAACTAGTAAATATTCTAGTTGGAGGAATACCCTCTACCTAGATTTTCCCCTAATGATATACTATTTATTTATCATAATTTGAGGTATTAATCAATTTACAAGTATAGGATTTCATGTACTTGATATAAATAATTTTTTAAGTCAGATCTAATGGAACTAATATTTTATTGTTTTATGAAAATCTAATATGGCTAGTGGTGTATCAAAATTTATATTGCCTAATTTCTAGCTATTTAAAGGGAATAATTACTCTACTTGGGGTAATTTACCTCAGAATGAAGACCTACAACTAAACACCCACCCAAAAAGGGGTAAGATTTGCACTTGCCAAGAAAAATGTGGAGCTAAATCTAAATATTATTAAAATACAAACACTGCTCCAAAGGAAACATCCACACCCAAAAATATTGATCAGGGTTTGGAAATACACTCCCATAAAACTTAAATGCTCTGCAATAGAAATCCAGTACAAAGTCTCCATATAAAAAAGCACAAGGGAGATCCCCCAAAAATCGAACAGAAAAGCTCCCATCACCTTGAAGATGAAAACATAAACAATTCTTCCAAGGGATCCAAAGGAGCTACTAGATTTTAGAAGGTTCTCAGAACCTTGGAACAAGGTTTTGGAAAGAACCCAAAACCTTAAAGCCTGCAAGTTCAAATCCCACAGAAAAATAGTGAAGCCAAATCACCAATCCCTGTGGGTTCTAGACCCACAACTACATAGAAGAATATATTCCCTGCTAGGGAGGGAACCCCAAAGCAAAAGAGAGGCCAACCACAGCCACTCGACCAACCACAACTGCTTGACTAGATTCACCACATATATTTGTGACAACCATGAATGTCAATAAGAAAATAATAATATTTGAAAAGTTGTTGAAAATACATCAAAAAGTAAAGTCCTCTCATACATCATAGGATCAGGATTAAGTTCTCCAATTTAATCAAAAGGAAAAGTAGCTAGTCAAAAGTGGTAAAAAATATTGATATCATTTTCAACATCAAAGAAACAATTCGTACATGCAACAAACATACAAAATTTATGGTAACAATGGTTACACATTGAATGAATGTTGGGACAATCCTTTCACAAATGGGTCCTCTTATCAAGCAATGCATTCATAGAAGAAGAAGTCATAAATAGATAATAAAAAAATAAATTAGAAAAATAAATGTCAATAACATAGTAATGTTATTGACATTTAAAAAAATATAGTAATGTTCTCAAATATGACCACTCACAAAAAAGATAAAAATGAATACTCAAAAGAAGAAGAAAATATATTCGCTAGTCATGCTTAATTTAGTCATCCCAATTATGTTTGATATGTTAATTATGGAGTAGCCAAGAATACGATCAATGTAAATATTGGTTTTAGAATGTAAATTATTTTAATCATAGAGGAATGGTCTATCTAGGTGATCACTTATCCTATAACAATAAAAGCATAGATGATATTAACTTATAACTTAGATCACACATACAATATAACATAAATGTTGTATGTTCTAAGACTCACTAAGAACCTTCTATTTATCAATTAATTACTTAACCATAAATTAAAGCTGAGTTTGATAAACACGTCAACATTAAAAAAGACTTATTTATTATATTTCTCTCCATCCATCCCTCTCTATATACATTTGGACTTAAATTATCATGGGTGTTTGAAAATATTTAATGGAACAATGATTAAATTCATCAAGTTGAATCTAAATTCTTCTCACTAAACTAATTAATGGTCCCAACGACCATGATGAGAAATATTTTTAAGGAATCCCGTACGAGTATGACTTTCACAGGGATAATATGAGGAATCACATCCAATATCTTCATCTTCATGCGGCGTGTGTGGTGAAGTCGTTTGGTGTGTATTGATGTATATGTTTTGGATGGCAATTATGGTTGCCTATATGAAACAACAAATGCATATGTAGATTTTGTTCATCTCCTTCTTATTCTTCTAATTAATCTAAAGAGAATAACAAAGATTTTTTTGAATAGAAACAATTTATAGATGAAGAATAATGAAGCATTGAAGAGAGGGAGCTTTTTAAAACCATTGTTTCCCATAATGAATCATTTATTTGAATTTAGGAATAAAGTATTGTTATTGTATTATAGAATGAGATGTATTACTAATCATTTAGGAATAAAATATTGTTATTGTATTATGGAATGGATGGTATTGGAAACACTTCGATTTCATGGGTGGCGTAGATGTCCGCCATTATACTAATATAAAGAGAATGATGACATTGAATAGTATAAACAACTATGTTTTATGGAATATTTGTATGAATTATTCTTTATAAATTATATACATAATATAATATGTTTTATTATATATTTCAAATAAATTGAGTGAGATTTTATTTTAACATAGACAAAGGTAAAACATGTTGTATATTTTGTGTTGTTTCTGGTAATATTAAGAAAAACGAGGGTCCACAACCTTTTACAGAACAATCTGTCACAAAGGTAGTTAGAAGAGAAAACCACATAACACATGTTGAGTGGTAATTTTTCCCTAGTGCAAAGCCACACTCACAGTTAGGATCTTAATTAGAAAATCCTCTCTTGCAAAGAAATCGAAATCTCTTCAAGGTTTCTTTAATTTAATGTAGACTTGTGTGCTTGTGAAGATGTATCAAAATAAATGCTAGGAATACCTTAGTGACCTGCAAACAATTTTTTACAAGGGGTCTATGTTGATTTTACTTTGATTTTGCCATGCTTTTATTGTTCATTAATTAAAAGGGCTTGAGTTCCCTTATGTGCATAAATAAAATGATGAATGAATTCCTAAAGTTTATCCTAACTCATTTTATTTTAGATTTGTTAAAGTGATTTATCCTCAAATCCTTGTTAGCAAATACCTTTTATCCTCAATTAAAATGTTTTGTTAGAAGGTTCTATGGTGAACCACTTCATTTTATCTTTGATTTAATGTGAAATTTGGAGTTATTACTTGCTATTAGTAGATTCATTTTACTTAAGATTAACATGTGTTGTTAGCAAATGTTGTGGAAAACCACTTTATTTTATCTTTGCCTTAATGTGAGATTGGAGTTAGTAAATTCCTCCCTTGAATGCAAATTTATTTTATCTTGGATGGTTAAGCTCTATCTGAACAAGAAAATAAAGTGAATGAATCTAAATGTGAAATGTGAATCCTGAATGATGCTTCAATTCATTTTATTTGCTTTGAATGGATTTTATATTGCCTTGCTTTGCTTTGAACATGAGAGAAAATAATGTGAATGACTAATATTTGAAATTATAATAGCCTTTGTATGCCATACAAATTACCCCCTTTTAAATAAATGGTAATTTTCATAAAGGGAGTCAATTTATTGCTTGAAACACAAAATGCAAAGCCTAAAAATTCTATGTTCTTTTAAACTATGAAATCATGCAAAGCTGAAATAAACATTCTTGCTAAAAGTGTGAAGTTTAAATAATTTTAGAATTTTACTTACTTTAAATGGAACATTAAAGCTTATTATTTACATCTATGTAACTCTTTTTGGAATTTTATATTTTTTTCATTTTTTTAATTTTATTTTAAAAACTTAAAAAAAAAAATGAAAAAAACAAGGTTAGAAAATAAAAATAAGATAACATGAAATTCTGGAATATGGACCAGAATATGGAGAAAACCAAAGAGACCAGAATATTGAGAAAACCAAAGAAAACTACTGCAAATAAAATCCAACATATGCTGCACAAAAATATTAGATTTCAAACACAAAACACAACCGAGTTAGACCTGCATCCACACAATCTGAAATATGGTTATGGCAAGAGTCTAAGAAGTTAAAAAAAGACATGCAACAATTTTTTTTTTGAAATGGTAACCATATCCATGCATAAACACTATTAAACACAATTAGTGCATGTGAGTAAAATATTCAATAAACACAAATTTGTATTCAAAAGTTCACTTTCTGCATACAATGGTGAAGAAACAGCTCCACAGTAGTTTGAATAAGCTTCCAATATCCTTCCATCACTTCCTTTCCAAAAAACCAACCCTTATTTCCTTTGCTTCCATGGCCTTTTAAAGCTTTCCAACCCTAAAAAAAGCTCTTCATTTCATTTTCCCCCCTTTTTCATTTGGCTTGGTCACGTAACTTCTTTGTAACTGCAATATCTTCCAAATTAAATGCTTCTTCCATCATGATATTTGCCAACAATAGATTTTTTCCAACAATAAATTGGTAAATATCTTCTAAATGAAACGCTTCTTCCATAATGCTTTTTGCCAATAATAAATTGGTATCTTCTAAATGAAACGCTTCTTCCATAATGCTTTTTTCCAATAATAAATTGGTAAGTATCTTCTAAATGAAACGCTTCTTCAATGATGCTTTTTTCCAGCAATGAATTAAATAATGCTTTTATTTTATTTAGAGACCTGCCAATATCAATATAAAGCATTAATTCCAACTAAATTTAATAAAATCATAAAGTCAACATAGATATTGATACCAAAACAACATGTAAATAAATATTAGCATGCATGAGAAAAAGAAATGCTATTCTTTTGATTTATTTGATTTAGTTTATTTTTATATTATATATTTTTTATTCTTATTTGTTTTTTTCTTCTATTTTTATTTTATTTTATTTATTTATTTAAATTTTACTTGCTTTCTCTCCTTGTTTAATTTTAAATTTGATTTAATTAATTTTAAATGTTTGAATTGTTTTAAATCAAAAAATTAAAACTAACCAAAACAATAAAATACTAAAAATAAGAAAGCACCTAACCAACACACTAGACAAATTAAAAAAAATAAAAAACAAAATGAGACATTAGTCAACACACCAGCCTATCAAAATTATCACACACCATGTCGTCCTCTATTGATGCCCCTTCTGTTCCCCCTGGAGAAAATCTTCTAGCCCAGTCCCTGAATCTTCCTTGTAATGACGGGAGTGGCAAGACTAATCCTAGATGTGATGTCAGGTGGATCCCTCCCCCCGTCGGGTGCCTTAAGCTAAATTTTTATGGTGCTGCCAAAGGCAATCCTGGTCGCACTGGGGCTAGAAAAATCGTTCGGAACCATCAAGGTCACACTATCATGGCCTATGCAGAGCCCTTGGGCTTCTCTACCAGCAATGTAGCCGAGGCTAGAACAGTTTGGCGCGGTCTTCACCTTGCTCAGAACGTCCTAGAGCGGCTAATTGTTGAAGGAGACTCCCAAGTGATCATCAATCTCCTCAACAATGATAAGGATCCTCTCTGGAAATTCGAGGCTTGCTTAAGGGAAGCAAGGATCCTATTAAAAAACAAAACGATAGCATGGCCAACCACGTATTTCATGAAGGCAACAAGGTGGCAGACAAGTTAGCAAACTTAGGCGTTGATGCTGATAGGTTGATCACATGGACGTATAACCTTTCGTCGAACGTGGAAGGGATTATTCAAAATGATCGCCAATGATGATGAATCAAGAGGGAAAAAGTGTTGTGATATCACGACATGTATTTTTGCGGGGGAGAGCAAAAGGGAAGAGCAAGAAGGAAGAAGTGTCACGATATCGTGACATGAATTTTTGCGATCAAAGCAAAGAGAATGAGCAAGAAGGAAAAAGTGTCGTGATATCGTGACATGTTGCTTTTTCGCGACCAAAGCAAAGAGAAAGAGCAAGAGGGAAAAAGTGTCGCGATATCGTGACATGTTGCACTTTCGCAGCCCGAAGCAAAAAGAAAGAGCAAAGAGGAAAAAGTGTCGCGATATCACGACATGTTGCATCTTCATGGTCCGAAGCAATGAGAAAGAGCAAAGAAGGAAAAAGTGTCGCGATTTCGTGACATGTTGCATTTTCGCGGCCAAAAGCAACAAAAGGAAGCAAGGAGGCAGAAGTGTCATGATATCGCAACATGTTGTTTTATCGCGGCTAAAAGAGAAGAAAGAGAGCAAGAAGGAAAAGGTGTCGCGATATCGCGACATGTTGTATTTTCGCAGGGGAAAGCAAAAGGGAAGAGCAAGAAGGAAAAAGTGTCGCGATATCGCGACATGTTGCATTTTTACGATCAAAGCAAAGAGCAAGAGCAAGAGGGAAAAAGTGTCACGATATCGCGACATGTTGCTTTTTCATGGTCAAACCAAAGAGAAAGAGCAAAAGGGAAAAAGTGTCACGATATCGCGACATGTTGCATTCTTGCGGTCAAAGCAAAGAGAAAGAGCAAGAGGGAAAAAGAGTCGCGATATCGCAACATGTTGTATTTTCACGGGGGAAAGCAAAAGGGAAGCGCAAAAAGGAAGAAGTGTCGCGATATCGCGACATGTTGCATTTTTGCGGTCAAAGCAAAGAGAATGAGCAAGAAGGAAAAAGTGTTGCATTATCGCGACATGTTGCTTTATCACGGCCAAAGCAAAGTGAAAGAGCAAGAGGGAAAAAGTGTCACGATATCGCGACATGTTGCACTTTCACGGCTTGAAGCAAAGAGAAAGAGCAAAGAGGAAAAGTGTCACGATTTCGTGACATGTTGTATCTTCATGGTCTGAAGCAATGAGAAAGAGCAAATAAGGAAAAAGTGTCGCGATATCATGACATGTTGCATTTTCGTAGCCAAAAGCAACAAAAGGGAGCAAGGAGGCAGAAGTTTCATGATATCATGACATGTTTTTTCGTGGCCAAAAGAGAAGAAAGAGAGCAAGAAGGAAAAGGTGTCGCGATTTCACGACTTGTTGCATTTTTACGGTCCAAAGAAAATAGAAAGAGCAATAAGGAAAAGTGTCATGATTTCGCGACATGTCGCACTGTCACGGATGGAAGCAGCAAAAGTGCAAAATGGGAGACAAATGTCACAATTTTGCGACATGTCTCATTTTCACGACTTGTCGCATTTTCGCGACACAGCGGCAAAGGAGCAGAACGAAGGCAGAATATCATGATTTCATGACATGTCTCATTTTCGTGACATGTCGCCATTTCACGACTATCTAGAGCAAATGGAGGAGAAGACTTAAGGACGTCGCGATTTCGTGACAGGTCTCATTTTTGCGGCTGGGGCAGCAAGAAAGCATTACGATGGGCCGCTGCCTGTGGTCTAAGGTGCTTGTAAATACGTGTAAAGGGTTGTGCTCTTTCTTGGCAGGGTGGATTCAGAAGGGTACTAGTAGCGAAGGACAGGCTGTCCCTATTGAGGTTTTGATCCGTAACAATATAGTGCTGATTTTTGTAAAAGGTTTTGGGTCAACCTGGAAAACCCAGATGTAATGAATTTGAACCTTAAAAAAAAAAATTATCACGCAAAGAAACTAAAATTTAATAAAAATTCTAAAAATTAAAGGTGGATCCCTATGTTTTGGGGCTAGTTGTGGTGAGGCCACAACAAATGGTGACTTTGCTAGGGAATGCTCCTAAGCATTCTGGATGAAAAACCTAGAATCTTTGGTTCTGAAACCCAACCAACCAAATATTTGAAACCAAATTATTCAGTAATATCCAAGGATGATGGGGATAGACAACTTCAATTGAGAACACAAGAACCATTGCTTTTAACTAAGTGTGTGAAAGTGTTTTCATTATAGAATTCCTAAAAACTATTTAAATTCCATCACATTGTTTTGCATTAGGTTATAAAATATTACTCATGAAAAAATATGTCTTTGCATTGCTCCATAACTAGTCAAGCATTTATAGCCCTAGTGGAGATGCACTCACTCACCCAGGTATTAGATTAATCTTGCATTTGCCTCTTTTGTAAATATTGCTCCACTGCTAGCTAGGCGTCTATAGCCCTAGTGGAGATGCCCTAAGCCATTCGATTGATTTGGTTTTTTTTTTTTTTATTTCTTTGTAAACTTCACCTAAAACCTAGTTTAGAGATCAAGTAAGGTTAAAGATTGAGTATATATAACATTTTCACCTTAATTTGCAAACCAAATAACTTCATCTTTCAAGATTCCAAGAATGCCCTTTTAATATGATGTATTTATGTGTAGCTTCAGCAAAGTGATTCATTGTTCTAAAATTCACAATCTTAGTCCCCCAACATCTAGGATAAATTACTAAATAATTCTATCCCATTTTTCTTGATCCACATGATAGATAATTCATCCTTCTAGAGGCCATAAGTCAATAGCTACCACGAACACTACCACCAATCAAGGGAACAAACCAAAATGTAAAACTCACAAACCAAAACTTAGAAACAAACCCAAAACCTAATCTAATACAAAATTGACAAGAAAATAAACACATAAAACTCACCAAACCAAAAGGCAACACACAAAAACCAAAAGCTATATACAATAATATACAAGATGAAGCAAAAATTTGGGCTATCACTTCCTTGGATCTCAAACACAATTACCACATTTTAGAATACAAATATCATGACATGCATGCCAAGATTTACAAAAATTCAACCCAAGTAATATTAAACCCCACAATGCAACAACACTCATATTACCACTCTCACACAACCATTTTGATTTAATTTTATTAACAATTCCATGTTTAGCATTTGATTCCTTAAACTTGCAAATGAATGCATGGTTTTCCACTATTTCTTCCTTATTAAATGAGATGTGAATTTCAATATTAGATTCATTTTTACAAGCATGTAGTATGTCTTTAAAACTAGAGGCTATTTCTAAAATTTTTAAAGCAACATCATCATCCATATCATTAGGCCAATCATACTCATGTAACAATTTACAAGAATATAGGACATCTATTAAATGAGAATCATTATAGGTTTGTATCCTAGATTCAATTGTTATTTGTTGATGCACCTGATTTAACAATTCAAGCATGTCTACTTCTCCTTCATTTAAAAAATCAATCTCATTAATGGTGGGAGTAGAAATCAACTCTAGTTCTTCATTCACTTCTAGTGGTATTTCATCATAAATAGCATTTGAATCCAATAAATGACTATACAAATTTTCACCTGAAGCTTGGATGTTTAGACACAAAAGGTTAGATTCTATCTTTTGTACATTTTCATTTACCAACACTTAGTGAGCCATTGTGATATTTTCTTCTTCTTCATGGGCTTCATCATTATCATGTATCCCTTTACCATCATCAATGACCTATTTTTAAAAAACACCAAAATTAGGCACCCAATCAAAAATATTTCCATGATTTTTTAACCATAACTCTTGTTGGTTAAGGGATGTGCCAAAAAACCTATATCCATGACCACTAGCTTGAGTCTTCTCAAATAAAGCAATATTTTCAATTGGATCATAAATACTATCAAACACAAACCATGAGTCCTCTTGATCAACTACTTGAATTTTTTGAGTAAAGCAACATCTTTATCATTTGGAAGCATATAAATCAATTCTAATTCCATTTTTACCTACCAATGGTATTTCTTTATTTGAATCTCCAAAATAATCATATGAATTTAAATCCACATTTTCAAAAGACAAAAATGAAAGTGAAGCCTTTACCTCTATGTCATCCAAAACAAAGGAATCATAAGAAGCATTTACCATTTATTCATTTTCTATTTTAGTAAGGCGTTCAATAGACTCATATTCAAAATGATTGAACCCTGAAAATTTCTCTATTTCAACAAGTTGCATGCCATACTGTGATTGTACCAGAATTGCAAAATTTTTATGAGATATAACGTTTCCAATGTCCTGTATATCAAGTGAAATAGGAATTTTATTAGTAGGAAGATGAGGAACCAATGATTCTTCATGTTTTTTCCAATCCTTCTTTGTAAACACTGACTCTAAGCCTTCTATTTCTAGCTTATCATGACTTGGTTCATGTTGTATTTTTTGATAATTTTCATAATTGTATTCTAAAAACAAGTGATGAGGTTCTATCATGTCTTCAAATTCATCCATGGATTCCATTTTAAACTCACTTTCAACCACTTTTGATAGCTCAAATGCTTCTACTATGGGATCAATTATAAAATTTAGCTTTCTATAATTATCCCAATCCTCCTATATAAAAAATAACTCTAAGCCACTCATATCTTCCTCTAGGATGATATCTAAGGTGGTGGTAACATTTGGATATTCCCTTGTATCCCCTTGATTTTTTATATTAGAAATCATTTGATTCAACGGTATTAGATTGGTTGGTTGGTATTGATTGAAATCCATAACTCTTGGTTTTATAAAATGGCTAAAAAATGTTTCCTTTAGTTTATCCCAAGAAGTGATAGAACTTAAAGGTAAGTTTATATACCACTCAAATGCAACCTCATCCAAAGCATATGAAAATAACCTACAAGGAACATCTCTATGAATAATTTGTAAGTAACTTAAAATTTTCTTGTATCTTTGAATATGCTCCTCAGCCAAGACCACATCATGCTTAAACATGGGTAAACAATCTTCTACACCTTCAGAATTTGGATAAGGATACATATTTAAATTGCTATAATAATCACCTATCCAAGATGCAATTCCTGCTGAGTAAACATTGCCATTAGCAGACCTTGAAGAATATAACTTTAGTACCAATTTTGTTAGTCAAATAAATGTCTTGCAAAGAAGCAAAAAATGACTAACAAATCTTAATATATATATATATATCATTTAAACCATGATGTTAAAGACCACTCTCCAATTTACAAAAGGTTAGTATCCATGCAATCAATTCCAAGAATTTCAAATTAATGGATACGATAAAAAAATCTCATTAGTCAAGATAAATACCTCCAAATCACTCTTTCAAATAACATGAACAATTTAGAATTTAAATATCAATAAAGTAAACCAAATAAGCCCTTCTTATAGCACAAAAATGTTGAGTGGTAATTTTACCCTATTGCAAAACCATACTCACAGTTAGGATTTTAATTAGAAAATCCTCTCTTGCAAAGAAATCGAAATCTCTCCAAGGTTCCTTTTATTTAATGTAGACTTGTGTGCTTGTGAAGATATATCAAATTAAATGCTAGGAATACCTTAGTGACTTGCAAACACCTGTTAACAAGAAGCCTATGTTAATTTTACTTTGATTTTGCCATGTTGTAATTTTTCATTATTTAAAAGGGCTTGAGTTCTCTTATGTGCATAAATAAAATAATGAATGAATACCTAAAGTTGATTCTAACTCATTTTATTTATGATTTTTTAAAGTGATTTATCCCCGAATCCCTGTTAGTAGATACATTTTATCCTCAATTAAAATGTTATGTTAGCAGATGTTATGGCGAACCATTTCATTTTATCTTTGATTTAATGTGAAAATTGGAGTTAGTAATTGCTATTAGAAGATTCATTTAACTTAAGATTAACATGTGATATTAGCAAGTGTTGTGGAAAACCACTTTTTTTTATATTTACCTTAATGTAAGATTGGAGTTAGTAAATCCCTCCCTTGAATGCAAATTGATTTTATCTTGGATGGTTAAGCTCTATCCGAACAAAAAAATAAAGTGAATGAATCTAAATGTGAAGTGTAAATCCTGAATGATGCTTCAATTCATTTTATTTGCTTTGAATGGATTTTATATTGCCTTGCTTTGCTTTGAACATGAGATAAAATAATGTGAATGACTAATATTTAAAATTATAATAGCCTATGTATTCCATACAAATTACCCCCTTTTAAAGAAATGGTAATTTTCAAAAAGGGAGTCAATTTATTGCTTGAAACACAAAATGCAAAGCCTAAAAGTTCTATGTTCTTTTAAACTATGAAATCATGCAAAGCTGAAATAAAAATTCCTGCTAAAAGTGTGAAGTTCAAATAATTTTGGAATTTTACTTACTTTAAATGGAACATTAGAGATTATTATTTCCATCTATGTAACTCTTTTTGAAATTTTATATTTTTTTCATTTTTTATTTTATTTTAAAAACTTAAAAAAAATGAAAAAGATAGGGTTAGAAAATAAAAATAAGATAACATGAAATTCTGGAATATGGACCAGAATATGGAGAAAACCAAAGAAAACTACTGCAAACAAAAATAAAAATAAGATAACATGAAATTCTGGAATATGGACCAGAATATGGAGAAAACCAAAGAAAACTACTGCAAACAAAATCCAACATATGTTGTAGAAAAATGTTAGATTTTAAACACAAAACACAACCGGGTTAGACCTACATCCACACAATCTGAAATATAGTTATGACAAGATTATAAGGAGTTAAAAAAAGACATGCAATAAAAAAATATTGAAATGGTGCAGCCATATCAATGCATAAACACCATTAAACACAATTAGTGAATGTGAGTAAGATATTCAATAAACACAAATTTGTATTCAAAAGTTCATTTTCTGCATACAATGGTGAAAAAACAGCTCCACGGTGTTTTGAATAAGCTTCCAATCTCCTTCCATCGCTTCCTGTTCTAAAAAACCAGCCCCTATTTCCTTTGCTTCCATGGCCTTTTAAATCTTTCCAACCCTAAAAAAAAGCTCTTCATTTTATTTTCCCCTCTTTTTCATTTGGCTTGGTCACTTAACTTCTTTTTTAATTACAATATCTTCCAAATAAAATGCTTCTTCCATCATGATCTTTGCCAACAATAAATTGGTAAATATCTTCTAAATTAAATGCTTCTTCCATAATATTTTTTGCCAATAATAAATTGGTATCTTCTACATGAAACGCTTCTTTCATAATGCTTTTTATCAATAATAAATTGGTAAGTATCTTCTAAATGAAACGCTTCTTCCATAATGCTTTTTTACAGCAATGAATTAAATAATACTTTTCTTTTATTTAGAGACCTACCAATATCAATATAAAACATTAATTCCAACTAAATTTAATAAAATCATAAAGTCAACATAGATATTGATACCAAACCAATATGTAAAGAAATTTTAGTGTGCATGAGAAAAAGAAATGTTATTCTTTTGATTTATTTTATTTTTATATTATATATTTTTATTCTTATTTGTTTTTTTTGTTTTTTGTTTAGTTTTTATTCTATTTTTATTTCTTTTCTTTCTTTATTTAAATTTTACTTGCTTTATCTCCTTTTTTAATTTTAAATTTGATTTAATTAATTTTAAATGTTTGAATTGGTTTAATTCAAAACATTAAAACTAACCAAAACAATAAATATTAAAAATAAGAAAGCACCTAACCAACGCACTAGATAAATTAAAAGAAACCAAAATGAGACATTAGTCAACACACGAGCCTATCAAAATTATCACCCAAAGAAACTAAAATTTAATAAAAATTCCAAAAATTAAAGGTGGGCCCCCAAGTTGTGGTTAGGCCACAACAACAAAACAAAGAAAAGAGGTTCTCGAAAAAAACATCAAGAAAATAAAACAAAAGCACACAATGAGAGAACCCAAAGCATTAAGTCGACTTCGTGGGCAATATTAGCAGACATTTGAACAACCTCCTTACCACAATCCAATGCCATATTGACAAAACTCCAAACCTCACGTTGCTTAATTTCAATCAATTTTAAACTATGCAAAAGAGCACTTTTCTTTGCAAAAACTTCCTTGGGGAATAGACATCGGCCACCATTTTATCCTTTGCAAAATTTGTGAGTAGAACCTCCACACCAAGGAAAATGCAGAAGAGCAACAAAGAGGAGCACAAAAAAATAAAGCACAAACACATGCATCCTTCTAATCCAAAAAGCAAGGGGGAATTGTTTTTTTTTTTATCAATTTAATTTTTTATTTTAAAAATTTAAAAGTATGTTTATTTAAAGTTAATATTTAATTTATTAAAAATATATATTTTTATTTAAAATATTGGGTTTCTCATAATGTGAAATATAAACTACTACATCATTTATAAGAAAAATGGTTTTGGTTTTAAGTGAATGGAACATATTAGTTGGTTGCTACTGAGGCCTTGAGTGTCAGTTATCCTCATTGGATTTCCTTGGTAGATGATAGAAGATCTTATTGAGTTTATTTTTGCCCAACTCAATATATATATATATATATATATATATATATATATATATATATATATATATATATATATATATAACATAAACAAGTGGTTCATCAAAAAATTTTATATTTAAATTTACTTTTTAGTAAAATTTAATTTTTTTGGTTTAATTTATTTTTTTGTTTTATATAAAAAGTTGTAATAGTTATTAATTTAAAAGAGTTAATATTTATTCTTCAAAGAAAAAAGAAAAAGTTAATATTTATTCTCAATAATAATAGCACAAATCCACATTCTTTAGATCATTAAATGATAATAACATTCTATATTTTATTATACCAAATAAATAGAATAGGGAAATATAAAGCAATCAAAACATTTTGAGTTTTTAATAAAAATTATTTTATTAACATTAGTTAAAAACTCTTCATATATGACAAAAAAGATGCATTTGGCTTTATTATTCTATTAAAGTGAATCAATAGTATGTATCTTAGAAGCATTGCAAAATGTTTTCTTAGATAAACAATGCCCAATAATATTTCAAATAATTGTACCATTATCTTTTGGTCATAACATATCAAATGAAATTAATTTTAATGAAATTGTGTGTAAAATATCATAAATTCAATAAAACATTAATCATAATTAATTTTATTTGGATGTATATCATTTGACATCTAAAAGTAGAGAAAATAATCAAGAATAATGAATCATATTTTATATAAGTAGAAAAAATAGTATCAATATTATGTGATTCTTTTTCCAAATGTAAGACGACTAATAAGACTACATTTGAAATATAGTTGTATTATTATTATTATTATTATTATACAAGCATACATTTGATCACCCCTTTAAAAACACAAACCACTGCCTCTTATACAATCAATCTTACTCTCTTAGTAGTTCCATGTAAGTTTAAATTAATACTAAAATTTTCTTGCATCTACTAATTTATACCTCAATTGTAACCATTTCAAACATTAAATATAAAAAAAACAGTCTAACCAACAAGACAGTTGGAAATAAGTTATATTGCCATGTGTATGGGATCAACTAGATAAGTGTCAAAGGGAATCTATACAAGTTGAATCATGGCATATAACAACCGTGCATATCCATGGTATGAAAATTGGATAGAGAGATAGGGCTATAACAACATTCCCTCCATAACAATATCTTATAAACATTCCATCCCTTTAAAAATTATTATAATAGCATTTAAACCAATAGATTAATATAACACATATTCAACTAAATGTCCATACATTGGATGATCAACTACTGAGTAAAATAGTTGAAATAATTGTCAGTAATGTATCTACATGAAAATATAATATACAACTTTTAAGTAAATAGGCTACACAATTTTGGTACATCTAAGGTCTTCATATTTTATATAAGGTCCAATTATTTATTAATATCATGTATACTTATCAATACTATAATTCCATAACCATATATGTGTATATTAATAGCATGTATTGGATATCTACATCAACATCATGATAACATACAAATCTATGTCAAATGCCAAGGATATCTTCTAATTCCCTCAAAATCCTATATTGATATCATTATAATAGAACTATTTCCATTTTTTATAGCATCAACCTATTTTTATTACTACCACGACATTAAGGAAATCCTTGAACCTCCTATCACCAATGTTCACCAAAAAAACATGTTTGTCTAATAGGACACATGAATATATGGTACATAGAGAAGTTGACATTAGACCCTCAACCATCTATAATTAGAATAAAGGTAAGGATATATATATATATATATATATATATATATATATATATATATATATATATATATATATATATATATATATATATATATATTGATATATAGAAGCAATGGTTACAATCACGATTTTTAATAACACTCTTTAAATTAGTATGTTTAATAATATTAATAGAATTCTAAAAGATAAATATGCTATTATTTTAGTTTCAATACTATCTAGGATCCCATACATGATTATTAAATTATTTATTATGAAAATATTATTCATGAAATTTAATAACTTATTTTTAAATTTAGAAATATATGTATATATTTAATACTTATTTTCATACTATTATTAAAATTATTTTAATTAGATCATAAACCAATCTTACAAATACTTCACCTTATAGTAATACCAAATACTTTGAATATTACTCAATAACAAATTAATCATAAAAATATATCTAAATATTCATAAAATAAAATTTAAGCTAAACTCAAAAGATCAATATATCAACTAAGTAAAAATAGGGCATGCTAGATGTCCATTTTATTAATGATTTCAACTATTTTTTAGATTAAAATTATTTTTTTGTAAATAATATTCTCAATCTAAACCTTGAATGTTTAAATTGCTTTTGCATCTTCTTTGGAGATGAATGTAGTAAATGCATGTATGTTTTGAAATATTTATGGAAACTATTGTGAATTCCAACATTGTATCACTCTATGACATCTTCACTTAAGGCTATAGTTGTATTATGAGCAATAATATTTGTTAATACAATTGTATCAACATAGCCATATTTATTAGGTCATTGAAAGACCATAACCTCCTATATTTTATTTTCTTCATTATTATATATCTATTGTCTCTAAAAAAATTGAATATAAAAATTGTTATAGTTTAGGAGGTTTACAAAGGATAAGGACGATAGAAAGCAATTAAATCCCAAATTATATGTTAACCTCAAGCCAACATAACTTGACTTGAAGGTTAAATCACAAAGTAATAATTTTATTATTCCCTTTAATCAATTATAACCATAGAGGTGGATAAACCAATATCACTAATTATGGATACATAAACAAATCCCTTATGTTTACATGGACATGCTCGCTTAAGGGTGCTCATAATATTCCATATAATAATGAGTGTATATTTACATGAAAAGATGCATGTAGGATTACAAATAGAATGACCATAGGCTTACATAGAGAATACTCAAAAGACTACATAACACTTGCCTATAGGCTACATCATGAGAATTTGTAAGTAGTTCACTATTATCATCTTATCCTAATAAGCTCATATTACAAATATTTCAACATCCCCCATAATCTAAAACAATGTTCAAAGAACTCAGTTGGCATATCTCTCTATAGCTCTATTACAATATCAGCTAGATTGGTCTATTGTCATTATAGAAGAAAATTTTAATAACTCCTAAGATCATACATGACTTAAAATCCTTCTTCTATAAGAATTTCATATGTTCAAAACTTATTTTCTCTCATTTAGTTTATCATAGTACTCAAGGATTGATTTTTCAAGGAGCAACAAACACGTAATTCCATTTGAGCTTATTGGTGTAGCAATTGGTTAGTTATACTCTATTTATGATATTTCAATTACATATGTCTATATTTCTCTTCTCATGTATTTAGTGTTTACTTTAAATCCAACAACCCATTGACATTATGGTTGGTAACCTTTTGGATTGTAAAACAAGTAGGTTTTTCATTGTTAGTGTAAGCTGTATTTTGTTCATACTAGTTTTTTCTAGCCATTGGGGTTGATCCTTGTTAGACATGCCTATTCCTTTTTTGTTGATATTGGAGGATATATTGCTATCATTTTTGTATATCGAGTATATTTTCATAAGAAGCTCAATATATTGATCCAAGAGTTCGGGTTACAACTTCATGTTCATAGATAGGTTGGTCCACTTCAAGTATTTTAGGTAAGAGAAGATGACAAGATCCATTGGCCTATTTGAGAATCCGTTATAAGGGGATATATATTGTCTCTAATATCTTCTCTCCTTGGTTACTTATTTTTCATTATGCATGGATGAGGAAATATTTATAATCTATCCTAATTAGGACAAAGCTAAGAATGATGAAGTACATACAAGTATTCTTGATGTAGCCTAAGAACATATTATATATAATCCTATGGTTATATTTCTATGTATACCTATAGGTATTATTCTACATAAGCCTATGAACTTTTATATGTATGGATATAGGCATTTTGATATAAGCCTATGTGATTTTTTATGTATTCATCATTAGTCATTTTGCTTAATCCATCTCTGTAATTAACCTTGATTAAATATTTTGTTACATTTATTATATTTTAATTTCACCTAGTCAAGTTATTACAACTTAAGGTTAAAATTTAATGGGAGATCTAGTATAACTATAAACCAATAACTAATTCATTTCATTAGTTTATAAGATGTGATATTATAGGGGTACCTATAGGTGCTAGTCCCTTATTATTTCTCTCTATCCCTTTCATTTATGTCTTTGTCTATTCTCATTTCTATGCTCCTTTATTTTAATATTCAACCTTATTTTCCATATGATTGTGTTGAATGTATGTTTTAAAATGTTTCTCTAAAGTATAGTGAATTATAGCTTTATCTCATTTTAGATAATATATTTGTTAGAGCCTTTTGTGCATATTTTCTTCTTAGTTTCAAATTTTGAATTCATATTTAATTTTTTTTTTCTTACTTGTATTATTTTGAATTATTCGCTAAAATTTGTACAAACTCACATAATCTATTTCAATACTAACAATATAAATTAAAGGGTAATCTATTGCTAAATATCCATGACTATCATACATGATTATTTAATAAGACACAAAAAAAGAATCTTGCACTATAATGAAACAATTTGTAAAAACAATAACAATAGGAAACTCAAAAATATACAATATTAAGCCCACGAGGCTTGTTCTCATGGTTAAAACATCCAATTTGGACATGACAATCCAGGTTCAAGTTTCTAGGGGCTTGTTAGATCGATCACCAACATGCAATCTGTGTAGGTAGGTGGTGTAAAAGGTTAAAATGATGTACCTTGGAGGTTATAAGGGTGGAAAAAAATAGATTAAACTCATGATGAGGAATATTTCACCATGGTGGCTTATTGATCCCTCCACGTGAAAAAAATGCACAATGGAAATTTTTAAGTAGAATAGTAAATTGGATTATGTGTCAAGAAATCAAATATTTATGGGAACAAACTCCAAATTTCAAAACATACAAATCCTTGGTACTCAAAGAATGCAAAGCCTCATATCCACTCAGAGAGGATGATGTTTCATATGTGTACTATAAGAAACTTAAGATAACAATTTAAATGATGATATCAACTACAACATAATAACAACCATAAACCTAATATTTAAAGGCCACCTAACATAATTCGATATCCCAATATAATTTATAATAAAGGTAGTTTACATGGATATATTGGATTCAATATGAGGTTGACCCTTTAGACATATTTTCTCTAAAGTTGGGAATAACTAGAAATGCTTGTAATATCCCATATTGTAAATTCCTCTAATAGATCCTACCACTTGATTAGAAAATTTTAAATCTTTCATATCATATATTATGGACTTGAAACTAGAAAATAAATTTCAATGGGAGAGTGATTTTTCCTTCTTTTTTTGATAGGTGGGTTTGTATTAAAATATGGGTTTTAAAAGGGTCCCAAAACCTTTTACAATAAAGCCAAAAGCTAAGAAGTCATTAGATAAAAGAAACCAAAATAGAGGGTGGTCCCACATGGGATATCACAACATTAAAAATGGTAGCTACTACAAAAGGGGATGATCCTAAAGGGAATATCCCATATGAGCAACCCAAAATAAAGATAAAGGAATTGCACTACTCATCTTCAGTACTGACATTTGAAGAGACTTTGGCTTTATTGAAAAGGATCTTAATGTACCCATGGATATCTTCCATCATATTTGTAGCTTGGTTGTAGAGCATCCATGTGACCTTGGTTGATTTAGTAATAGCAGATAGATTAACCATCGTGTTGGTAATGCGACTGAGGACTGGGTTCTAGAGTATGCTTGTAGATGAAGAATCATTGCACTCGAGCATCATTTCCTCAAGAGGATTCACCTCGATGGCTGGTTTAGGGAGGGAACTTTTAGTATTAAACTTTTTGAGGTGAGGGGAGGATCGAATGGAGGTTGGACTAGGATTGTACTTGGTCTTAAATGCATAATTCCTAACATATCGATGTTTGAACTCAAAATCAATGTAAGGAGACCCCTCTTTGGGATCAAAACCATGGGAATACTTCAGGGAATAAGGGGAGGTAAAGTTAGTGATATTCCCTTCTTCATTAAGTACTAAAAGCTCTAATTAGGACTACACCTTGACCAATAGCCTATTTAAAATAAAAAACATGAAAAATAATATGGATGTAAGAAGTAAAAGGAAGATCCAATTGATAGTATGCCACTTTGTAAAAGCAATGAACCACATTGCATGGGAAATAGAATTGAGGTCACAACTTCTAACTAGACTTGGTCTTCGAGGAAAAATACTTAAATGAATGGAGCTCAAAAAAAAAACATATTGGCAACTAGAACTTATTGCTCTAAGATATGCATGTCCTACTTCTATTTCATTAGATTTTGAGCTTGGTACATATAATTTAAAAAAAAAATTATATAACCATTCACCTAAGGAAATCTAGTGAACTCACTAATACTATTTGTCTTGGGTGAAGTAGTGAAGGTAAATGCCTAGACATTTATTCATGATCTTAGTTTGACCCTCTAATTGAGTATGATTAGAAGAAGATGTATTCAATTGAAGACCATTGAAAGTGATTAAAATACTCTAAAATTTACAAGTAAAATGAGGGTCACAATCACTCACAATATATTTAGATATGCTATACTATTTAAAATATAGTCAAGGAACATCTTGATGATCTTACTAACAAGAAAAGGATGTTTTGGCACAAAAATGTCACATTTAAAAAGGTGATCCACCACAACAAAATCACCATTTCTAGTTTGATATGGAAAGACACTTAATGAAGTATATGAGCATGATAAGAAGAGGATATATGCAATTGAGTTCCATTGAAAGTGAACAATTTCATCCAACACCTTTTTTGTAAAAAGAGGGTCATGATCACTAACAATAGGCTTGGATATCCTATTTAATTTTAAAATATAGGTAAGAAATACCTTGGTGACCTTATTAGCAATAAAATAGTTTTTTGGGGTTCAAAACTAATCATACTTAATAAGACCCTTATTGAAATACATGGATATGTGCTTGCATTGATGATCGAATAGATAACGGTTATAACAAGCTATAAAATTTGATTATTTACCCTTATGTCTTTCACATACCTCACATTAAATCTTAAATTTTTTATCATTTGCATTTAATGAATTCCAAGAGAATTAATTGCTTTAACCACTTATATATTTTTACAAACCCATGGTATTCAATTAGTGACAAGACATGTAATTCCTATACAGTTTATTTTTTATTATAATGAAATAAAGTGATATAAAGATGATCCTTCTTGAAAAAGAATAATACTATCATATGAGAATATATAAGGAGGTGGAGAATTAAACTAATAATCATGAATGATGTGTTAGGAACTATTACCATCATAGTTAGTATTAATTTTAGTTGAGTGCATCTACTCAACATAGGATCCATGATTCCAAGGGTAGTTACACATTACCTATGGTTTGCTATGCTTTATATGACATGACAATTATATGTAAATTTCTTCAAAAAAATAATGCAATTCATAGAAGCATTATCATTAATTTTATTAGAGTAGAAGGTCAAAGGAAGAGCCATATCTCCTTCTAATCCATGAGTACTTGGTGTATTTGTTAGGAAGAATAATAAAATATTCCTCTTGATTTAACATAGATGGGCTCTAATGTGCTCAAAAGGTTGCGATAGAGAAAATCATATGGATCAACTAGATTTCTTGGATATGATCTTTATTTTCCATTATAGCATACACAAAGAATACATGTTAGTAGTACAAGGTGAATAACATCACCAAAGTTTGTTATTATAATACTAAAAAGATAGGTATATTCTATTATCCGTAATAAATTGTATAAAGTAGAGAATTGACTAGAATGGACCTAACTAACTTCAAATGAGGAACCTCTTCATATACATTCAATTTATCTTCTACTAAGCTATAAATAAAAGGCTATACAACATGACCTACTTAGAACAAATACATGTCATTGGCACCAACACTCTTGATAAACCTAAAATTTTATACAATCTTTGAAAATAATTGTTCTGGTGTAATCTTATAAACATTTAGGCATCATAACATGGTGTTATAACAAGATTTAATTAGGATTCATTTAAATTCAAATTACACTCTATTATATACATAGAGATAAACCTCAGTTAGACATTGTGTTATCCATTTTCAACCATACAATTATACAAGTTTTCAACCATTAAATCATTTTATTTTTTTACCATCAAAATTAGGAGAAAACTCATGCCTTAGGTTAGGTGCTCATGAATCCATTATTTTTTTTTAAAATTTGATTTGGATACCTCATTTCATATTTGAAAATTGAAATGCATAGGAATCTAACTATGCTAGACATAATTCTTTGTTTGAAGAGGAAAGCTATTGGTTTGACTTATAGCATTGGTGATTTTTTATTTCTTAAGGAATATGATTTTTATATTGTGGTATGTGATAATATTTAGTGAAATATCCTTGCAACCTTATCTTTTCAAAAACAAGATTGGAGACCCATTTTCTCAAGACCTTCCATAGTATGACCAAGCATTGTATCAGTTATAGGAAATAAATTGATCAATCCAAAATAACTTTTAGGATATGAGGAAATTTATTCAACCATCATTTTTGGAAAAGAATTATGACACTTGTCTTGGTTTTATTTGATGTTAATCTCTTAGAAATTTTTTAGTCAAAGAAGCAAAAGTCTTTATAGATTCTAGTTATTCTCTTTCTCCCACATGCTAGGGCAAGGGTCATTGAAGTCTATATTATTTACCTCTTTATTTTCATTGATTGTAGGTGAAACATATATTCACATACTATTTTGAAGCACTAGTAAAGATTCTAGTTGGAGGAATCCCCTCTACCTAGTTTTTTTGCTTAATGAGATACTACTTTTTTTGAATTTAGTGACAAATATATTTCAAGGCTGCCTTGGTCTAAGAAACAATGACCAGAGGGTTCTACACCATCAAAATATCTCGATAGACATTCTCAGCCCTAACCACACCAATATTATCAACTATATTTTGGGTACCCAATGTACGTTTGGTAGGGTGGAGATTCAAACCAAGGACCTCCCTTGGAGGATTGCCCTACCCTCGCAAACTCACCTACAACATGTGGGTTAGTGAGACACTACTTATTTATTATAATTTGAGGCAATTTACAAGTACATGATTACATATACTTGATATAAATTATTTTTTAAGTTAGATCTAATGGAACTAACATTTTATTTTTATGAAATCTAACATGGCTAGTTGTGTATCAAAGTTTATATTGCCTAATTTTTAGCTATGGAAAGGGAATAATTACTCTAATTGGAAAATTAAATATAAAAATCAACTTGAGTTTGAGTACATGTCAAAATTTGTAAATAGGTTCATTACTCATCTTAAAATAGATGAATAAGAATAGATAAAATTTGAAAAACGAGATAGAAAGGCTTGGTTAATCATCATGTTTGGTACCTTTGATGCATTTCAACCATACATTTGAGACTCAACCATTACCCAAGATGCATGGGATAAGATGTTCATAGTATTTGAAGCAATCGACAAGAACCAAATCCTATTCCTTAAAAGACAACTTCATTGCTTAAAAATGAAGAATAGAGAAAAACTTAAGTCATTTTTAACACAAATTACAAATTTATGTGCATCACTACAATCTTTGGAAGAAATAGTGTCTTATCATACCTAGTTTCCATTATTTTAATATCTCTCCCTTAATAGTATAATGTGTTTGTAACAACTTTTTTTTTGTAAAAGAAGAGATTTTGAAAGGGTCCTCAAACATTTTACAAGGGGATTTTCCAAGGATCCCCAAACTTGAACATAAAGATATACAATAAGCTCAAAGAGAGGTACAACACTGTACTGACAACCAATAAATACAAAAGGAAACTACACACAAATTCCAAATGAATACTTACATCCAGCAAATCCACAAGGGATAACCACCTACCAATGAAAATAACCAATAAATTTTAGGGCAAATTTAAAACTGAGTGCTTAAGAAGAATTTGAAATTTGAGCTTCTTGATATAAATAAATAATTCATTATTGAAACTTCTCACCTAGTAGAATAAAAGGTACACTAGCCTTCCAACACCTAAAAACCATGGTTGAAATCAAGGAAGTAAAACTCCACCAACCAGCAGTTGGGCTATGCAGGTACAAACCACCAATAAAGAAGAAAAAAATACATTTCATAGGTAGATCAAACAAAAATAAGAATCACTTAAGATAATAAAACCACTCAAATATTCTACCCAAAATTAGTGCTTCTAAACTAAAAACCATTTTAGTATCCAAAATCCATTCAAAAACTAGGACACAGACCCTTGCATCTCATTAAAAAAAACAACCCATTTTTAATCCAAATGAACGAAAATCAGAAAGAACCCAAAAAACATAACCCTGCAACACCAAAGTAATGGATAACACGTAAGAATAAGCATTCACCACAAAGATATCTTCAAATAATATTACAACTCATCAAAATCCCATATAAAAATCGTATACTAAGAAAAGATAAAGACACAATAAAATCAATAGCGCTCGAGAATCATAGAGAAAAATAATAGAAACCCCCGTGCAGATCTAATATCTCCAATAATATGAGCCTCCACATAAAAAAAGAGACCTACAACTAAACTTCCACCTAGTAAGGGGTAAGCTTCATACTTACCAGGAAAAATGAGGAGCTAAATCTAAATATTATTAAAATATAAACACTACTCTAGAGGAAACATCCATACCCAACAATCCTGATCAGGATCTAGAAATACACTCCCATCAAACTTAAACACTTTGCAATTTAAATCCAACACAAATTTCTCCAACTAAAAAAGCATAGGGGAGACCCACCAAAAATTAGATTGAAAAGCTTCCATCACCCTAAACAGTAAAAATTTAATAGCATTGCCAAGGGATCTAAGAGAGCTACTAGGTTTTAAAAGGTTCCCATAACCTTGGAGCAAGATTTTTAAAAGGACCAAGAACCTTAAAGCTTACAGGTTGAGACCCTACAAGCACATAGTGAAGCCAAACCACCAACCACTATGGGTTTTAGCACCATAGGTACGTTGACAAACAGATTCCCCACCAAGGAAGTAAAACTCCACCAACCAGCAGTTGGGCTATGCAGGTAAAAACCACCAATAAAGAAGAAAAAAATACATTTCATAGGTAGATCAGACAAAAATAAGAATCACTTAAGATAATAAAACCACTCAAATATTCTACCCAAAATTAGTGCTTCTAAACTAAAAACCATTTTAGTATCCAAAATCCATTCAAAAACTAGGATACAAACCCTTGCATCTCATTAAAAAAAACAACTTGTTTTTAATCCAAATGAACGAAAATCAGAAAGAACCCAAAAATTATAACCCTACAACACCAAAGTAATGGATAACACCTAAGAATAATCATTCACCACAAAGAGATATTCAAATAATATTACAACTCGTCAAAATCCCATATAAAAATCGTACACTAAGAAAATATAAAGACACAATAAAATCAATAGCGCTCGAGAATCATAGAGAAAAATAATAGAAACCCTTGTGCATATCTAATATCTCCAATAATATGAGCCTCCACATAAAAAAAGAGACCTACAACTAAACTTCCACCTAGTAAGGGGTAAGCTTCATACTTACCAAGAAAAATGAGGAGCTAAATCTAAATATTATTAAAATATAAACACTACTCTAGAGGAAACATCCATACCCAACAATCTTGATCAGGATCTAGAAATACACTCCCATAAAACTTAAACACTTTGAAATTTAAATCCAACACAAATTTCTCCAACTAAAAAAGCACAGGGGAGACCCACCAAAAATTAGATTGAAAAGCTTCCATCACCCTAAAGAATAAAAATTTAATAGCATTGCCAAGGGATCTAAGAGAGCTACTAGGTTTTAAAAGGTTCCCATAACATTGGAGCAGGATTTTTAAAAGGACCAAGAACCTTTAAGCTTACAGGTTGAGACCCTACAAGCACATAGTGAAGCCAAACCACCAATCACTATGGGTTTTAGCACCATAGGTACGTTGACGAACAGATTCCCCACCAAGGAAGTAAAACTCCACCAACCAGCAGTTGGGCTATGCAGGTACAAACCACCAATAAAGAAGAAAAAAATACATTTCATAGGTAGATCAGACAAAAATAAGAATCACTTAAGATAATAAAACCACTCAAATATTCTACCCAAAATTAGTGCTTCTAAACTAAAAACCATTTTAGTATCCAAAATCCATTCAAAAACTAGGATACAGACCCTTGCATCTCATTAAAAAAAACAACCCGTTTTTAATCCAAATGAACGAAAATCGGAAAGAACCCAAAAAATATAACCCTACAACACCAAAGTAATGGATAACACCTAAGAATAAGCATTCACCACAAAGAGATATTCAAATAATATTACAACTCGTCAAAATCCCATATAAAAATCGTACACTAAGAAAAGATAAAGACACAATAAAATCAATAGCGCTCGAGAATCATAGAGAAAAATAATAGAAACCCCCATGCAGATCTAATATCTCCAATAATATGAGCCTCCACATAAAAAAAGAGACCTACAACTAAACTTCCACCTAGTAAGGGGTAAGCTTCATACTTACCAGGAAAAATGAGGAGCTAAATCTAAATATTATTAAAATATAAACACTACTCTAGAGGAAACATCCATACCCAACAATCCTGATTAGGATCTAGAAATACACTCCCATCAAACTTAAACACTTTGCAATTTAAATCCAACACAAATTTCTCCAACTAAAAAAACACAGGGGAGACCCACCAAAAATTAGATTGAAAAGCTTCCATCAACCTAAAGAGTAAAAATTTAATAGCATTGCCAAGGGATCTAAGAGAGCTACTAGGTTTTAAAAGGTTCCCATAACCTTGGAGCAAGATTTTTAAAAGGACCAAGAACCTTAAAGCTTACAGGTTGAGACCCTACAAGTACATAGTGAAGCCAAACCACCAACCACTATGGGTTTTAGCACCATAGGTACGTTGACGAACAGATTCCCCACCAAGGAAGTAAAACTCCACCAACCAGCAATTGGGCTATGCAGGTACAAACCACCAATAAAGAAGAAAAAAATACATTTCATAGGTAGATCAGACAAAAATAAGAATCACTTAAGATAATAAAACCACTCAAATATTCTACCAAAAATTAGTGCTTCTAAACTAAAAACCATTTTAGTATCCAAAATTCATTCAAAAGCTAGGATACAGACCCTTGCATCTCATTAAAAAAACAACCCATTTTTAATCCAAATGAACGAAAATTGGAAAGAACCCAAAAAATATAACCCTACAACACCAAAGTAATGGATAACACCTAAGAATAAGCATTCACCACAAAGAGATATTCAAATAATATTACAACTCGTCAAAATCCCATATAAAAATTGTACACTAAGAAAATATAAAGACACAATAAAATCAATAGCGCTCGAGAATCATAGAGAAAAATAATAGAAACCCCCATGCAGATCTAATATCTCCAATAATATGAGCCTCCACATAAAAAAAGAGACCTACAACTAAACTTCCACCTAGTAAGGGGTAAGCTTCATACTTACCAGGAAAAATGAGGAGCTAAATCTAAATATTATTAAAATATAAACACTACTCTAGAGGAAACATCCATACCCAACAATCCTGATCAGGATCTAGAAATACACTCCCATCAAACTTAAACACTTTGAAATTTAAATCCAACACAAATTTCTCCAACTAAAAAAGCACAGGGGAGACCACCAAAAATTAGATTGAAAAGCTTCCATCACCCTAAACAGTAAAAATTTAATAGCATTGCCAAGGGATCTAAGAGAGCTACTAGGTTTTAAAAGGTTCCCATAACCTTGGAGCAGGATTTTTAAAAGGACCAAGAACCTTAAATCTTATAGGTTGAGACCCTACAAGCACATAGTGAAGCCAAACCACCAACCACTATGGGTTTTAGCACCATAGGTATGTTGACGAACAGATTCCCCACCAAGGAGAGAACCCCAAAGAAAAAGGGAAGCCAACCATAGTTGCCTAACCAAATTCTCCATAGGTGTTTGTGACAACACTGAATGTCAATAAGCAAATAATACTATTTAAAAGGTTGTTGAAACTAATTCAAAAAGTAATGTCCTCTCATACATCATAGAATAAGGATTGAGTTCTCCATTTTATTCAAAATTAAAAGTAGCTAGTCAAAGGTGGTACAAAATATTGATATCATTTCCAACATCAAAGAAACAATTCGTGCATGCAACAAATATATGAAATTTATAGTAACAATGGCTATACATTTAAGAAATGTTGGCACAATATTTTCACGAATGGGTCATATTCTCAAGCAATGAATTCAAAGAGGAACAAATCATCAATAGATAAGAAAAAACAAAATTAGAAAATTAAATGTCAATAACATAGTAATATTCTCAAATATGATCACTCAGAAGAAGATAAAAATAAATTCTCAAGAGAAGAAGAGAATATATTTGCTACTCATGCTAAATTTAGTCATCCCAATTATGTTTTTTGTGTTGATTCCAGAGTAGCTAAGCATATGATTTATGTAAAGACTGGTTTTAGAATCTAGATTATTTTAATCATAGAGGAGCATTCTATCTAGGTGATGATACATCCTATGATAATAAAGGTATAGGTGATGTCAAAATATGACTCGGATCACACACATGCAATATAACATAAGTATTGTATGTTCTAAGACTCACTAAGAATATTCTCTTTATCAATCACTTACTTAACCATAAATTAAAGGTTGAGTTTGATAAATAAGGATCCAAGGTATGTTTCATTTGCATTAAGTCTAGAAATTCTATGATTATTGCATATAGTAAAGGAACAAGAAAAATATTTGAGATTCATACAATTTGTCATGAAAATATAGCATTAATTATCAACTCTAATACTTTTGCATCATTCCCACATAAACAATATGGTCATCTATGTTTTGGCCATCTTATTCCAATTTAAAATAACCACATGATTAGAGGTCTTCCTTAAGTCTATAGAAATTTGTTCTTGTTTCTTAGTTGGAAAGCAACATTGAGATCAATTTAGTTCTTCAAAAACTTAAACCAAAGGGCCTCTTGATCTAGTCCATGCTAATATTTTTGGACCCATGGCTCCCATATATAATAGCTCCAAATATTTTTAGCTTCTTTTTATTGATCCTACTAAAAAAATAAGGGTATTACTTTTGTAAAACAAGGATGAATATTTTAATACTTTAAATAGCTTAATAATTAAGTTGAAACATTCACATGTCATTGGATTTATGTCCTCCACTAAGATCAAAGGAATATTTATCCCCAAGGGCTAGGTGGATTGGTAAGGGCTTTACTGGCCAAGTAATTATCAAGAAGAGACCTAGATTTAAACCTCAAGGGCACGTTTCTAGCTTTAGCAAAGGTAATAGTCCATGTTGAATCCTTTGAATGTGCATCAAATCGATGACATTGGTACAAACTCTGAGTTACTGATGGTCTCCATCTCACGTTGAGTCAACAACAATGAGACAAATAGACTATTGGGTGCAGTATCTATGGTTTTAACCCTATGCTTACCAGTTACTAAAAATAGTAGTTGTAACCAAATCCCCTATGTAACCAAAAATAAAAGAAATTTTTTACCAATAATGATTTTTTAGATTTCCTTAAAAAAACATGGTATTTATTGATAATTGGTAGTTGCCTGCACACCATAGTGTAATGGTATTATTAAACACATATATAGGATCATCATGCAAAGTATATTTTAAGATTAGATTTCATCATTGAATCATTATCATTAATTTTATTAGAGTAGGAGGTCAAAGGAAGAGCCATTTCTCCTTCTAAACTATGAGAACTTGGTGCATTTGTGAGGAAGAATAATAAAATATTCCTCTTACATTAACATAGATGGGCTCTAATGTGCTCCAAAGGGTTAAGTAGATTTCCTAGATATGTTCTTTAATTTCCATTATTGCATACGAAAAGAAGGCATGTTGGTAGTACAAGTTGAATAACATCACCAAACTTTGGTACTATAACACTAAAAGGATAGGCATATTCTATTATACTTGATAATTTGCTTAAGTAGAGCATCTACTAGCATCTACTAAGATATAGATACAATTCTATACAACATGATCTACCTAGAACACATACATGGCATTGACACCAACTCTCTTGAAAAACCTAAAAGTTTATGCAAGCTTTGACAACAATTATTTTAGTGAGATATTAAAAACATTTAGGCATCATAACGTGGTGTTATAACAAGATTTAATTAGGAATCATTCAAATTAAAATCACACTCTATTATGTATATAGAGACAAACTTCAGTTAGACATCATGCTATCCATTTTCAACCATTAAAGAATTTTACTTTTTATAATAAATATTAGGAAAAAGCTCATGCCTTAGGTATAGTGCTTACGAATTCATGCTAAATATTTTGAAATTAAATTTGGATACCTCATTTAATTGTTTAAAATCGAAATGCATAGGAATCTATCTATGCTAGACATAATTCTTTGTTTGAGGAAGAAGGTTATTGGTTTAACTTATGGCTTTGGTGATTTTTTATTTCTTAAGGAATATGATTGTTTATATTGTGGAATGTAATAATATTTAGTGAAATATCATTTCAAATTTATCTTTTCAAACACTAGATTGGATACCCATTCTCTCAAGACCTATGGTATGACCAAGCACTATATCAGCTATAGGAAATTCATTGATCAATCTAAAATAACTTTTAGGATATGAGGAACTTGATTCAACTATAATTTTTTGAAAAGAACTATGCTGCTTGTCTTGGTTTTATGTGATGTTAATTTCTTATAAATTTGTTGGTCATAGAAGTAATAGTCTTTGTAGAAGTGGTTTTTATTTTGCTTACACAACTCAACTTATTTTATTTATCCCACATGACAGGGCAAGGGTCATTGAAGTCTATATTATTTGTCTCTTTAATTTCATTGATTGTAGGTAAAAATAGAGATTTACATATTGTTTTGAAGCACTAGTAAAGATTATAGTTTAAGGAATCCCCTCTACTTCGTTTTTTTCCTCAATGATATACTACTTATCATAATTTTAGGCATTAATCAATTTACAAGTATAAGATTTCATATACTTGATATAAATTATTTTTTAGGTCAAATTTAATGGAACTAACATTTTATTGTTTTATGAAGATCTAACATGGCTAGTGGTGTATCAAAATTTATATTGCCTAATTTCTAGCTATTGAAAGGGAATAATTACTCTACTTGGAAAAGTAAACTCAAAAACTAGCTTGAGTTTGAGGATATGTCAAAAGTTGTATATAGATTCATTACTCATATTAAAATAGATGATTAAGAATACATAAAATTCAACAAAGTAGATATAAAGGCTTGGTTAATCATCATGTTTGGTATCTTTGATGCATTTCAACCATACATTTGAGACTCAACAATTACCCAAGATGCATGGGATAAGATGTTCATAGTATTTGAAGCAATCGACAAGAACCAAATATTATTCCTTAAAAGGCAACTTCATTTCTTAAAAATGAAGAATAGAGAAAATATTAAGTTATTTTTAATAGGAATTGCAAAGTTATGTGCATCACTAAAAACTTTGGAAGAAATAGTGTCTTATGATACCTAGTTTCCATTATTTTAATATCTCTCCCTTCATTTTTTTTTATTTGTGGAAAACATCCCAAAAGGGATGCCACTTTCGGGTAAGACCCAAGGAGGCAAGGGTATCCATTCCGCCAAAAATGCCCAGGACTCGGACCTGGCCTACCACCTTTGACATACTCAAGGAGCAAACAAACACACAAAACCAATTTAAAAATAAGTAAATAACAAAAAAAATAATAAAATAAAATAAAAAATATGCTCCTTGAGTGTGTCAAAAACAAAAGCACAACCAAACACGCACAATAAGATAAAAGAAACCACAACACAAACCACATAGAAAAACACAAGAACCACATAACAAAACACAAACAAGACAAAAACAACAGAACACTACAAAGACATAACCCAAAAAAAACATGAAAAATAAACACAACCAAAACCTAAAAAAAAAATAAAAAATAAAAACAACCAACAAAAAGACAATAAACAAAAAATAAAAAACATAGAAAACACTCACACATAAAAACACGAAATAACACAAACAAAGAGAAACCCAAGAACAAGAACGAAAAAAACACAAGAACAATAACAAAAAACATAAAAAAAAAAAAACAAAACAACAAAAACACATGAACAACAAAAAACAACACAAAGAACACAAAAACAAAACAAAACAAAAGAACCCACCCACCTTAAGAAACTAAACAAAAAAACCAAAAAATAAAAAAGAAAAAAAATGGAACATAACAATGACCTATCTAGACCAGAAGACTATTAAGGCAAGAATCAACAGAGGAAACAAAATAAAGAATAGAATGAGCTAGGGAACTAAAAAAAAAATGAATGAACCAAAGAGAAGCAAAAAAAAAAAAAAAGCAAGAAGAAACTAGGTACCTTCAGAACTGGAGCCATCCAAAGAAATGATAGAAAGAAGAGCTTCCCTAATTTGAGAAGCCCACCATATAGGAGGGTGGCCATAACAAGTAAGATCACCTTTGTCCAAAGCCCAATTAGCTAAAGCATCAACACTCTTGTTTTGATCTCTGACCACATGATTGTAATCAACTTTCAAAAATCCCATCTGGATTAATTGAATCTTCTCAATAATTCTTTTTATTCTCCAATCCACCTTATGATTCTTAGAAGGAGTCTTCAAGAGATTAATCATAAGTTGAGAGTCGGACTCAACTAACACCTTTTCCCATCCAACCTTAGTAGCCTCCTGAAGGCCTCTCGAGGATACCATACCCCTCAGCAAGGTTATTGGAAAGAATACCCAAATTCTCAGCAAAAGTAAAAACCAGGGAGCCATCCGAAAGTCTACCAATTCCTCCCACACTGGCTTTTCTGGGGTTCCCTCTAGAGGCTCCATCAGTATTGACTTTTCCAAAATCCTTAGGAGGAGGTTGCCAATTTCTAGTCCTATCCATATTACTAATACTCACATTCCCTTTAAGTTGGTTGCCCTTAGAAGATTTAATCTTCAATATTTGCATCACTTGATCCCATATTTGGTGGGAGTTTTGGGGGTGATTAAGGAGTTGATGGACTGATTCAACTAAGTTGGCTATGGTCTTTTGCCAAATATAGTGAATATCCTTCCTATCTTGATTAAAAATTTGGTTGTTCCTTTCATTCCAAATATTCCAAAGAAGAATGGTAGAACCCATCCAAACTAACTGCCTAATAAAATGATCAACACCCTCTTGATTAGGCCAATCCCTCCAAAGCTATTCAAAAGTAAAAAAATTGGACCACTGTAAGCCAAGTAAAGTGGCCATTCTCCTCCATAGCTCAAAGGCTAAAGTACACTCAATAAAAATATGGTTGAGATTTTCTACATTCTCTTCACACATTTCACATCTAAAAGGGCCATGAAAACCATGCTTCATAAGTTGCTCACCAGTAAGCACCCTACGATGCAATAAAAGCCAATTAAAGAACCTCACCTTAGGCCAGAGCTTTTGAGCCCACAATCGAGAAAATATGTCAGAAGAATGGTTGGGATTATTATGGCATAAGGTCAAATAACCTTGAGCAACTGAATACTCACCCTTAGTAGTGTTGTTCCATCCAAAACAATCTTTTTCATGGGACCAAGAGAGGGATCTCATATGAAGGATGCCTTGGATATCTTGTCTTTGCCTTTCTAGGATTTGAATAGGCCAGTCCTCAATAGGGATCCAATATCTACCAACCTTTGAATTACCAATATGGTACCGACAGTAATTAGCCACCTTTATCCAATTAGCTCGGTGAAGCTCCTCCATCCAAGGCCTCCAATCGAGAAACTGAGTTATCAAAGGCTTGTGACCATCCCAAGAATCTGTCCAAAAATTTACATGTTGACCATTATGAATGATCCAAAATAATTTTTTCTTTATCAAATCCTCACCAGTCTTAAGAACCGCTAAAATGGGAGAACCTTTGGTAGGAAGTTGATAGCGAACAAGGTCTTCGGGACTTTTGTTCTCAGCATATTTAGCACAGATATTATTGGCCCAAAGAGCATTGGGGTTATGCAACATCCTCCAATATAATTTAGCAGCTAAAGATTTGTTGTTATTAATAGAAGACCGAAATCCTAACCCCCCTTCACTCTTAGGAAGACATAAAGTATCCCATTTCACCAAGGCCCATTTTCTTTTCTCCTTAGTACCACTCCAAAGGAAACGATGACTGATTTGATCCAATTCTCGAAGAACAACCTTTGGGATATTCAAAATGGAAGAAACATAAATAGGAATAGCTTGAAGGACTGATTTTACCAAGGTGATTCTACCCCTAGAAGAAAGCCACTTGTTGGTCCACTTTCCAATTTTCTTCTTGACTTTGTCCAACAACCAATTCCAATATTTATTTTTCTGCCTTTGAATATTTATGGGAATACCTAAATAAGTGATTGGAAGAGAGGTCTTCTTATATCTTAATTTATCCAAGACCATGGATTCTTGTCTAGCAGAGCGAGTGAAAGAAAATAACTTTAGATTTGTCTTCATTGATCAACTGCCCGATAGCCTTAGAAAAATAGCTAATGATTTGCTTAATATTAGAAGCTTCCTTAATAGTAGCTTTACCTAAAAGAGTAGAGTCATCCACAAATTGAAGATGAGAGATAGGTCTAGCTCCATGAGCAATGGTAACTCCCTCAAGGGTTTTGTTTTCCCTCTTTTTGGTTATAGTCCTACCCAAGCATTCAACAAGAATGATGAATAAATAAGGGGATAGCGGGTCACCTTGCCTAATACCTCTGGAATATGGGAATGAATGAGAAGGCCTACCATTGATAAGAACTAAGTAGGAAACTGAAGAGATACATCCCATAATCCAATCCATCCAATCCTTAGAGAAACCAAATTGCCTCAAAACTTTGATAAGGAAGTGCCAATCCACTCTGTCATAAGCTTTGGATAAGTCTAACCGAATGAACATGGAAGGAGAATTTTGCATATCCATGGAATGGATGGCTTCCTAAGCAAGAACTATCTCATCTACTATTTGACATCCTTCCACATAACCCCCTTGCTCTGGGGAAATAATCTTATGCAAAAGAGGCTTCAACCTTTTTGCCATGATTTTAGTAATGATTTTGAGAAGAACATTACATAAAGCAATAGGTCTAAAAGCTGAGATATGATCAACCTCTTGAGCTTTTGGAACAAGAGTAATATAAGTTTTATTGATAACCTTCAAAATTTCTTTGGCTTTCCTGGCTTCTTCCACCACCTCTAATAAATCAACATGAAGGATATCCCAGAACTCTTGGTAGAACTCAATGGGAAAACCATCAAGACCTGGGGTTTTTCCTTTTTGCATTTTAAAAACTACTTGTTGAAGCTCATTGATAGTAACATGAGCAGTAAAAATAGAGTTCTCCTCAGAAGTGATAAGAGAAGGGATTGCTTGAAGAACATTTTGTTGTGAAGTTGAGTCAAGAGGAGTAGCAACAAAAATATTGGAAAAGTAATCAACAACAATAGAGTTCATGCCATCCCAAGTATAAACAACATCTCCAGAATCTGATTTTAAGGAAGAAATAAAGTTGTGAGATCTTTGAGCTAGAAGATATTTGTGGAAGAAATTTGTGTTTTGATCTCCTTCTTTGAGCCATTGAATTCTAGATTTTTGCTTCCATAAGATTTCTTCTCTTTTCTCCCATTCCTCTAACTGAGTTGTGAGTTTAATTTCATCTGCACTTCTCTTCTCTGTGAGGCCATCTAAATAGATTTTCTTATTCAAATTTTCAATATGAGCAATAACTTCATGTTTTTTTTTATGAACATCCCCAAACTCTTTCCAGTTCCAAGTCTTGATTTTGGATTTAATGTATTGCAGTATTTTGGAAAAATAGAACATCTTAGTCCCATGCCTAGGTTTACCTTCCTTCCACCATTGTTGCACACGAGGTCTAAAGGAAATGTCTCTAAGCCACATTAATTGAAAATGAAAAGGAGAGAAACTCACATTGGTTTTCCACATTTCCACCATGACTGGCCAATGATCCGAACCAACATTATTAAGAGTCTTCACTTTAGGAATGTGACCATGGATTAAGAAATTTTCAGAGAGCAAAAACCTATCCAATCTCTCCATTATACAAGCTAAGCCTTGCCTTATGTTAGACCAAGTCATAAGGCCATTATCTGGTTGGATATCCACAAGATGGAGGTTTGCAATATATTCGCTCATGAGGTCAATGCTTTTGTCCAAATTTCTATTTCCCCCCCCTTTTCTCATCCAGAGAGAGGATGGTATTGAAATCTCCTCCGATCAAGATCCAAGCTTTAGGAAAATGAGAGATAATATGAGTAATATCCTTCCACTATCTTCTTTTTTCCTCCAAAGAAGTCGGAGCATAAATAATAATGTAGAGCATAATCTGGTTGGAATGTCTACTTTGAATAGCTATAGCCAACAAACCCCAACTACCAACCATATGGTGAATAACTACCTCTTTTGGGTCCCAAAGACAAGCAATGCCACCCGAAGTCCCTTGGGAACTGAGGGAAACCACTTTTCTAGCTGGCCAAATTTTACTGGCAATTGAGTCCATATCCTCCATTGACATCTTTGTTTCTTGAAGGAAAACAAGATGTGGATGATTTATCTGAATCATTCTTCTAATTTCATTTTGTTTTGAAAGACTCCCTTTGAGTCCTCTAATATTCCAAGTGATGATCTTCATTAATACCAGGGCTAAAAAATTTGGGAAGGGCATTAATATTACCTTCCTCTACAAGCTTTTCACCTTCTTTTACCATATGATATTGATTGGTCTTGCGACCTGCTTTTTGATTAGAATCCATCTTCAATTTTTTTTTTCCTGTTTCTTGACTTATTCCAATTGAATCTGAGATGGCTTCTAACCTTGAAGAATGCTCGTACACAGCTAAAATTTTACTAGATGGTTCAACGGAGTCTATATTGGGACCTGCATTATTTGAAGTTTTGACATTTGAAATATTGTTTTTCTTGTGTAAATTTTCTCCCTTTTTTTCTCGTTGAAAACCTTTGATTTGTTGGTTTGTCTCCGAGTTCTTCCCTTCATATTTAAATTGTGTTTCTAAGATTTTAGTTTCCATTATTTCCTCTTCCTCACTTGGGACATCATTTGTGGAAAGGATTTCAAACATATTAGCAGATGACTTTGATTGATCCTTCATAACTGGTTTTTTCTATGTGTTCTTCTTCTTAGGTATTTGGAAACCCTATCGAGTTTATATCTTCTTTCTTTTGATCAGGAATTTTATTTGGGCAAGCATCGGCCAAATGACCATATTCATGGCAAATTCTACAACGAAAAGGAATGTTCTCATAGTCCACTACTTGCTCCCAAGTGTCTTCCCCAAATTGTAATGTGATATTTTTAGGTAGGGGTTTGTCAAAATCCATTAAAACACAAATTCGAGCATAAATAATATGTTCAAAATTTTGAGTACAATCAGCAGTCATCATAAAAGTTCCTAAAGAGTTTCCAATTGAAGAAAAAATAGTAGGATTCCAAAATTCAATAGGGAGGCCAAAGAGTCTAACCCACACGGGAGCTATAGAAGGCATATCTTCTTCGAATTTAAATTTAGTATGCCAGGGCTTCATGAAAAGCCCTGCCCTTCCAAAAAACCAAGGACCCCCTTGAAAAGTTTTCTCTCTATCTTCATTATTAGCAAATAAAACAAGAAAATAACCATTTGGATAAATAGAGATTTGTAACTCACCTTTAGTTTTCCAGATTTTTGTCACCCAAACTTTGAAAGCAGATAGACTCGGATGAAAACCCACGAACCGATAAATTAGTCCTCTTTTTTCCAAATCTTCAATGCCAGTCTGAATGTTACCCATATCAAGCTTAACAATAGGAGTTCCATCAGCTGCTTTAAGACATCCTGACTCCGTTTTCCTGGGATCAATCTTAGGTATTCTTAGAGGTTTATGGGAAGCCCTAAGATTGATATTAGCATTGGGCTGAGGTTGTCCACCATGAAGGGCATCCCTAAAATTCATTTTTGGGACTGAGTCTTCAAAATTCTTACCCTTGACAGGGGTTTTCACAGTAGAATTATTTTGTGGGTGCACCTTAGCACCAGATTCACTTGAGATATGAGCCATTTTTTGATCAATTGCTTGAAACTTGTTTCGTGATCTCTTTAATCCTTGCCCTAGACGTCGTGGAAAGGTATGGTTTTCACTTTTATTTTGTGCAGCAAATTGGAAGCGGTTGTCACTCAAGTTCACAGTATGATCTATTGAAATACAAATTTCTAACCCATCTTGGATCCCCTGCAACATTTCCTGGTAAAATATTGAGCATAAACCACAAAAATATTGGTCGCTAGGGCCCGAAGGCCCTAAAAACCAACCTCTGGAGCTACTTGCACTCAACCCAGATGAAACCCTCACATAGTCGCTTGCCAAATATCTCATTCACACATAGGGATGTGCTAGGATCTGTGTTTCTCCAAATGATATAAAAATTGGTGGAGATGTTCTAGGGTTTTTTAGGCATCTACCCTCAAAATTTTAGCTCAATCTGAGTCCGGATGAGTGAGATATTGCCAAAACGACTTTGGCAGTTTGGGCAATCCTGCGAAAAACCTAGGTCCATCTCTCCCTTCATAGTATAATGTGTTTGTGATAATTTTTTTTTTAATTTGGTAAAAACGGTTTTGAAAGGGTCCCCAAAATTTTTACAAGGGGCTATTCCGAGGTTCTCCAAATTGAACATAATAAGCTCAAAGAGAGGTACAACACTATAATAACAAATGATAGATAAAAAAGGAAACTACACACAAACTCTAATTGAAGACTTACATTCATCAAACCCACAATGGATAACCACCCACTAATGAAAATAATCAATAAATTGTAGGTTAAATTTGAAATTGAGAACTAAAGAAGAATTTGAAATTTGAACTTCCCACTCTAAATAAAGAATTCAGAATCAAAACTTCCTACCTAGTGGGAGAAAAGATACACCAACCTTTCAAGACCTAAAAACTAAGTCTAAAGGCTAGGAAGAAACACTCCACCAACCAATATTTGGGGTATACAAGTAGGAACCAACAATAAAGAATAAAAATCAAATACATTCTATAGGTGGATCAGATAAAAATAAGAAGCATTAAAGACAACAAACCACTTAAACATTCTACCTAGAATCAGTGCTTCTAAACTGAAAACCATTATGGTATCTAAAATTTAATCAAAAGTCAAGATACGGACCCCTGCATCTCACGGAAAATAGTAATCTATTTTCCATCCAAATGAATACAAATCAGGAAGAACATGAAGAATAGAACCCTACAACACCAAAGCAATGGAGAACACCTAGAGCAAGCCCTCACCATAAAGAGATCTTCAACTCAAACTGTAATTCACAAAAATCCCATCTAAAAATAATACACTAAAGAAATATAGAGACATAATAAAATCAATAGCACCTGAGAATCATGGAGGAAAAATAAGAGAAACCCCCTTACAGATCTAAGATATCCAATAATTCATGGGAAAAATCAACAATTTGAGCCTCCACCTCAAAACGAAGGCCTGTAACTAAACACCCACCTAATAAGGGATAAGCTTCGCACTTGCCAAGAAAAATGAGAAGGATCTAGATATAAATATTATTAAAATACAAACACTACTCCAGAGGAAACATCCACACCCAAAAATCCTAATCAAGGTTTGGAAATACACTTCCATCAAACTTAAATGCTTTGCAATGGAAATCTAGCACATAGTTCTCCAACTAAAAAAGCAAAGGGGAGATCCCCTAAAAATTGAACCAAAAAGCTCCCATCACCTTGAATATTAAAACTTAAATAATGCTACAAAAGGATCCAATGAAGATACTAGGTTTTAGAAGGTTCTCAAAACCTTGGAACACGGTTTTGAAAACGATCCAAAACCTTAAATCCTATGTGTTTAGACCCCACAAGCACATAGTGAAGTCAAACTACCAACCCTTGTGGTATCTAGCCCACATGTACATAGAAGAACAGATTCACCACTAGGGAGGGAACCCCAAAGCAAAAGATAGGTCAACCACAACCACTCGATCAACCACAACTGCTCGATCAAATTCACCACATGTGTTTGTGACAACTTTGAATATCAATAAGCAAATAATAATATTTGAAAAGTTGTTGAATGTACATCAAAAAGTAAAGTCCTTTCATACATCATAGGATAAGGATTGAGTTCTCCATTTTAATCAAAAGGAAAATTATCTAGTCAAAAGTAGTAAAAAATATTGATATCATTTTCAACATCAAAGAAACAATTCGTTCATGCAACAAACGTATGAAATTTGTGGTAACAATGGCTATACATTGAAGGAATGTTGGGATAATCCTTTCACGAATGGGTCCTCTTCTCAAGCAATGCATTCATAGAGGAAGAGATCATCAATAGATAAGAAAAAAGCAAATTAAAAAAACAAATATCAATAGTATAATAATGTTCTAAAAATGGCCACTTAGAAAAAGATAAAAATAAATACTCGAGAAGAAGAAAATATATTTTCTAGTCATGCTCAATTTAATCCTAATTATATTTGATATATTAATTCTAAAGTAGCCAAGCATAAATATAAAGATTGGTTATAGAATCTAGATAATTTTAATCATAAAAGAATAGTCTATCTAGGTGATCATACATCCTATGATAATAAAAGCATAAATAATGTCAACTTATAACTTAGATCACACATAAATAATCACACATCCTATGACAATAAAGACATAAATAATCACACATCCTATGACAATAAAGACATAAATAATGTAAACTCATGACTTATATCACACATACAAGATACCAAAAATAAAAGACTCACTAAGAATCTTCTCTTTATCACACATACAAGATACGAGTATGACTCTCACGGGGAGAATGTGAGGAATCACAGTCCAATATCTTCATCTTCATGCGACGTGTGTGGCGAGGGCGTTTGGTGTGAATCGATGTATATGTTTCGGATGGCGATTATGGTTGCCTATATGAAGCAACGAACGCAAATGTAGATTTTGTTCTTCTCCTTCTTATTCTTCTAATTAGTCAGAAGAGAATAACACATATTTTGTTTTAATAGAAACAGTTTATAGAGGAAGAATAATGAAGAATTGAAGAGAGGGAGCTTTTTAAAACCATCATTCCTTTGACTTTAAAAATAAAGTATTGTTATTGTATTCTGGAATGAGGTTTGTATTAATCATTCTTTTAAAAAATAAATTATTATTTTTTATTAATATTAAAAGAAGGTTTTGAAAAAAACCCACAACCTTATAATAGTAAATTATTATTATTATATTATGAAATGGGTGGTATTGGAAACACTTCGATTTCGTGTGCGGCAATCACGTCTACCGTTATACTAACATAAAGAGAGAGTATCAACACAACAATGTTTTACAGAATAAAATGATCACATCGAATAGTATAAACAACTGTTCTGTATATAAATATTTTTAGATTTATTATATATTTCAAATAAACTCAGCCAGATGTTAACATAGACAAAGGTAAAACATGTTGTATAATTTTGTTTTTCACCAATTTTAATTTAAATTTTAAAAAAATTAAAATTAAATTTATTTAAAATTAATATTTAATTTATTGAAAATATATATTTATTTATTTAAAATCAAAATGAAATAGATTTTATGGTTGTGAGTGAGCCTTTGAGTGTGGGGTGTCCTCATTGGATTTACTTGGTGAACGATAGAGTATCTTATTGAGTTTATCATTATCCAACTCAAAAAGGTTTATAGAAGATTTTTATACAATAAATAAATAAATAAATAAATATATATATATATATATATATATATATATATAAAAAAGAGCAAGTGATTATTTAATTTTGAGTAAAAAATGAGATTATTATTTTTGTTAAATTCATTTTTTGTGTCCTATATAGATAGTTGTAATAAGTATTGATTTAAAAGACTTAATCTTTATTCTTCTACCTAATCAATAAATCAGGAAAAAAGAAAAAAAAGTTAATATTTATTCTCAACAATAGACAAAGCATATTCTTTAAATCATTAAATGGTAATAACCTTTTATACATTATTTCCCCATTATTCTATAACTATTATCCAACTTAATTGAATAGGAACTATAAAGCAATCAAAACTTTTTGATTTTTTAATAAAAAATTATTTTATTAACATTAGTTAAAAACCCTTCATATATAATAAATAAGATGTATTTGGATTGATTATTCTATCCATGTGAATCAATAGTATGTATCTTAGAAGCATTGCAAAATGCTTTCTTAGATAAACATTTAAGTCCTAGTGGCCCAATAATCTTTCAAATAATTGTACCATTGTCTTTTGGTCATCACAATTTGACTTTGATGAAATTGTGTAGGAAAGCTCATAACTTCAATAATATATATATATATGGTGGAATCGGTAGCCGCCACGAATCCAGGTAGGCTGTCCAGCTTTTTATGGCCGTCACAGTATTCTGCGCTGTCCGCCTCGAAAGCCACCACACAGATCTTCGCGCAGTCCGCCCCTATAACCACCATGCCACAATCATTTTAAACCTTTTACGCCGCTGAAAGCACCAGGAAAGGGACAAGCGTTCAGTCCAGCGAGGCCCGAAACTTCAATAAAATATTAATCATAATTAATTTGAATTGGAGGTAGAGAAAATAATCAAGGAGTCATATTTTTATATAAATAGAAAAATACTATCAATATTATGTGATTCTTTTTTCAGAGGACTAATAAGACTACATTTGGAATATAGTTTATTATTAGTATTTTTTTTGTACACAAGCTCACTTACACACACCATGCCCCATGGTGGTTATTATTAAATACATTTGATCACCCCTTTAAAAACACAAGGCATTGCCTCCTATACAATCAATATTACCCTTTCTTATTCCATGTAAGATTAAGTTAATACTAAAATTTTCTTGCCTCATTTTTATGTATCTACTAATGTATGGGGTTATCTAGGTAAGTGTCAAAGGTAATCTATACAAGTTGGAGCATGGCATATAACATCCATGCATATCCATGGTATGAAACATGGATAGAGAAAAAAGGCTATAATATCATTCTCTCCATAACAATATCTTGTAAAAATTCCATCTTCTTTAAAAATATTATAATAGAATTTAAATCTATAGATTGATATAACACATATTCAAATAAATCTCCATACATTGGATAATCAAAAACCTAATAAATTAGTTGATATGATCTTCATTGATGTATCTACATGAAAATCTAATATACAACTTTTAAGTAAATAGCCTACACAATTTTGGTACATCTAAGATCTTCATCTTTTACATAAGGTTCAATTATTCATAAATATAATGTATACTTATCAATAACATAATACCATCACCATATTTGTGTATATTAATAGCATTTTTTTGGATTCTTATATCAACATCACGATAACATGTAAATCTATGTCAAATGCCAAGGAGATACTATGATCCCCTCACAATTTTATATTGATATCATTATAATAGAACTATTTCCATTTTATATGGCATCAACCTATTTTTATTACTACCATAATATTAAGGAAATCCTTGAACCTCTTATCACCAATGTTCACAAAAAAATCCATGTTTGTCTAATGGGATACCTAATACATGAGTATATGGTACATGAAGAAGTTTATATTAGGCCCTCAACCATCTATGAATAGAATAAATGTAAGGAATTTTTTTGGATTTGGTAAAAGAAGAGGTTTTGAAAGGGTCCCCAAACAGTTTACAAAGGGTTTTTCCAAGGGTCCCCAAACCTAAACATAAATATATTCAATAAGCTCATAGAGACTAACAATGTTGTATCGACAACTGATAGATGTAAAAAAAATTACATGTAAAATCCAACCGAAGACTTACATCTAGCACACCCATAAGGGATAACCCACTCACCAATGGAGATAATCAATAAGCTCTAGGTATAAATGAATTCAAATATATAATACAAATTTGAAATTTGAACTTCCTACTCTAAAGAAAGAAAACAAATTTGAAACTTACCACCTAATAGAATAAAAGAGACACCTACCTTCCAAAACCTAAAAACCAAGGTCAAAATCTAAGAAGAAAAACTCTACCAACTAGCAGTTGGGGAAAGAATAAATCAACCAACAACAAAGAATAAAATTCAACTAAAGCCCACAGATGGATCACACATAAAACTAGAAGCACAAAAGACTAGAAAACCACTTAAATATTCCACCAAAGATTAGTGCTTCTAAACTGAAAATATCATTGGGATTCATATTCCTCCCAGTGAAATCAAGAACAGACCCAACAGAATGGAACACGAGAAAAAAGAAATGTTTGAAATTTGAAATGCCCACTGAAACTTCAAATTTTCCTATCAAGATTTTTAATTTCGCCTAATGAAAACTAGAAACTAGGAAAGACCTAGAATTTAGAACCCCATAGCAATAGAGAAACTAGTAGAGATCACCTGGGGAGAAACACACACTAGAGATATACAACTCAGATCATTGAACTAGAAATCCTCTACAACTCCATCCATATGGAGCACCCTAGAATTACTGAGGAAAAACTAAAATGCTACTTACTAAATTTTTTAAAATAATAACCTACCTAACCTATAGCATTCCTTCTAAAAACAAAGCACCTTGTCCAATGAGGGATCTGAGTCTGCCATCCTCCCTTTGAAAAGTGACCCAACCAAAGGGTCAATCAATAGGCACCAAGCAACAACTGGGAAATGAGATCTACAACTGATGACCTTGATGACTAAAAAACCCTCAAAAATAGGATTCAACAAAGACTAACACCATAAAAACCATAGATCTCTCTAGTGATCAACCAAAATCAAGGTCAATTTAGGATAAAATCAAGACATAATGGCTTTAAACAAAATATAAGCCAAGGGATCCCATAAAACATAGGGTCCGTCAGTAGAATTCCTCCTCAATGAACATTGAGCCCAAGGTCTTCCCCTAGGGTTTGGATCAATGAGCGGGAAAGACACGAAAGACCCGTGATGAAATAATCTCAAAAATGATATCCACATCTGGTAATAGTCCCCAACAACTGGCAGGAAGAAAGACCTCAACCATAGAACTCCAACCTCCATTAGAACATGGCCCATTCAATAGATGGAACCCATCCAAGGAGTAAACAAAAAGAACAAAATAGTTGGTAGGTGAAGATCTGCAATTGAGTATACTGACAACCAAAACACCTTCCATATTTGAATTTCAAATAGCACCTAGAAGGAAATAAAGAAAAAATCTTGATAAGAAGGTGGATATTTAAAACCTTAGGATCTATCATAACCAATAGAGCTAGATCAAACAATTAGTCCACCCTATACAACCCACTAGAGTAAGGAAACCCCACCAAATGATAGGGCCAGCAAGGAAGATTCATTAGCAATAAACATTGATCTCAAGGTCTCTCCTTGGGGTTTGGATCAAGTAGGGGGAAAGATCTAAAATAACCACATAGTATAAAAACCAACAAGACACCCACATCCACTATAAACCAATAAGAACAAAGACCAAAAACCTATGAGTTTGATTGACCTGGAAACACAAGGATAACTCTATAGATATTGAAGGCACAAGGTCTTCCCCTATATTTAAATCATGCAGGGCAAGACCATAAATTCCTGTAGAGAGATACCCAACTGACCAACATAACCAACCAATAGCAATATCTTAGGGGAGTAGACACAACAAAGATGAGCGAGAGGCTTCTCGCTCAAGGAAATTGAGTAAAATTGATATATATATATATATATATATATATATATATATATATATATATATATATATATTAATTTTTAAATTAGTACGTGTAATAATATTAATAGAATTTTAAAATATAAATATGTTAATCTTTTAGTGAGAATACAATATAGCAGCCCATGCATAGTAATTAAATTTTTTATTATGAATTTAATATTCATGAAATTTAATAAGTTATTTTTAAATTTAGACATATATTTATATATTTAATACTTATTTTCATAATATTATTAAAATAATTTCAATTAGATCATTTTCTATTCTTATAAATACTTTACCTTATAGTAATATCAAATTCTATGAATATTACTCAATAACAAATTACTCATAAAATATATCTAAATATTCATAATATAAAATTCAAGCTAAACTCAATAGACCATTATAACTAATTAAAAATAGGGTATGCTAGATGTCCATTTTCCATTAATGATTTCAACTCTTTTTGAGATTAAAATTATTGTTTTGTAAATAATGTTCTCAATCTAAACCTTGAATGTTTAAATTGCTTTTGCATCTTCTTTGGACATGAACGTAGCAAATATGTACGTATGTTTCAAAATATTTATGGAAACTATTGTGAATCCCAATATTGTATCACTATATGGAGTCTTCATGTAAGGCTATAGTTGTATCATGAGAAATAATAAATATTAATATAATTGTATCAACATAGACATATTTATTAGGCCATTGAAAAACCACTACTTCCTATATTTTATATTCTTCATTTTTATATATCTAGTCTCTAAAAAAATTGAATATAAAAATTGTGTTAGTTTAGGAGGTTTACAAAGGACAATGATGAAATAAAGCAATTAAACCCCTATTAGATATTAAACTCAAGCTAACATAACTTGACTTGAAGGTTAAATAACAATGTAATAACTATATTATACCCTTTAATCAATGATAATCATAGAGGTGGATAAACCAATATCATTAAGTATGGGTACATAAGAAATCCTTTAGAATTATATGGACATGCCTGTTTGCTTCAATAAGGGTACTCGTAATATTTCATTTAAGAATGATTTTATGTTTACATAAAACTATGCATGAAGGCTTACAAATATAATGATCATAGGCTTACATAGAGAATACTCAAAAGACTACATAGCACTTGCCTATAGAGTACATCATGATAATTTGTAAGTAGTTCATGACTACCACCTTATCCTAATAATATCATATTACAAATATTTCAACACCCCATATAATCTAAAACAAGGTTCGGAGGACTCCATTAGCATTTCCCTTTATAAATCTATTGCAATATCAGCTATATTGATCTATTGTCATTATAGAAGAAAAATTTAATAACTCCTAAGATCATATATGACTTAAATTCCTTCTTCTACAAGAAGGTCATATGCTCAAAACCTATTTTCTCTCATTTATTTTATCATAGTACTCAAGGATTGATTTTTTAAGGAACTACAAACACCTAATTCTATTTAAGCTTGTTGGTGTAGCAATTGGTTAGTTGTACTCTCCTTATGATATTTCAATTCCATGTATCTATATTTCTCTTCTCCTATATTTACTTTTCACTTTGAGTCCAGCAACCTATTGACATGGTGGTTGCTGACTTTTTGGGTTGTAAAACAAGTAGGTTTTTCATGGTTAGTGTAAGCTACATCTTGTTAAAATTGGTCTTTTCTAGCCATTAGGGTTGATCCTTGTTAGAAATGTCTATTCCTTCATGATTTACATGGTTTTTATTGATATTTGAGGACATATTGCTATCACTATATTATATTTCGAGTATATTCTCATAGGAAGCTCAATATCTTGATCCAGAAGGCAGGGTTACAACTTCATGTTCATAGATAGGTTGGTCCAGTTCAAGTCCCTTTGGTAAGAGAAGATAATAGGATCTATTGGCCTATTTGATAATTCATTATAAAGGGAAATATATTATCTCTAATGTCTTCTCTCTTTGGTTTCTCATTTTTTATTATGGGTGTATGATGGAATATTTGTTATCTATCCTTATTAGGCCAAGTCTAACAATGATGAACTACATATAAGTATTCTTGATGTAGCCTAAGGGCAAGCTATATTTAATCCTATGAACATAATTTTATGTAATCCTATGACCATATTTCTATGTATGCCTATAGGTATTATTCTACATAAGCCTATGAACTTTTATATGTAGGTATATAGGTATATTAATATAAGCCTATGGTATCTTTTGATGTATTCATCATATATGTGTGGCTATACACCATTTATACTAAGCATGAGGTCTTTGAGAGGTTTAAAAGCTTCACAATCTATGTTGAAAGTAATTAGATAGGAGAGTGAAATATCTAAGGACTAGTGGGGGTTATGAATATATTAGCTATACTTTTTGCAATGTTTAGAATTCTCACGAGATTACATATTAGAGAATTTTCACTATACTCTTGAACAAAATGATGTGGCTAAAAGGAAATACAAGATGATATTGGAGATGCAATGATGTATAATCCATGTAAGGGATAGATCATAAGATTTTGTATGCTGCTATCACTATTGTATTATACATCATCAAGAGTTCCAACTAAGGTATTCAAGGGTATGAAACATCTTAATAATATGATAGAGGATAATCTAGAGATGTCCAAATTTATTATCTTTAGGTCTTTAACATGGGATTGCACCAAGAAGAAGTAAGAACCATAGATATAAGTGTGTTTTTATGGGTTATTTTGATGCCTCAAATGTATATCACTTTTATAATCCTTAGAGGCATGTGGTTTTGATATAGAGATGCCATCCTTGATGAGATTCTTCTTGATATGTCTTCCATCCCACCAATTGAGCTTTTGTCTACTGATTCTTCTAACCCTTTGTCTATTCGATATTTAGCACATTCTTTTAATATTTTGGTTAGCTCTATTTCTATTAACACATCTTCTTTCTCACCATATTTCTTGAGTAGTTGTGATTTGTCTATGATTTAACCCCTTCATAGAAAGCACCACACAGAGCTTTTTATTTTCTAGGAGTAATATCACATGAGTATGACACAACAATTTAGATTGCTTTAGTATTGCATGATGAGGTGATTGGTGATGAGTTGGATTATTTAGTTATATCTTCTAATGTTGAGTTATCATAGGATACAATTTATTCTTTTGTTTATCCTAACTTTAAGTGGGTGAAGATATTATTTTAAGGATTATCAACCTATTTGTCTCTTAAGTGACATTAGAATGCTCCTTCATGAGCATTGATTTTAAAGCAAAAATATTCCAAATATCTTCTCACATATTCTTAGGCTAAGGATAAGCTACAATGGGAAGATGTTATGTTGGAAAAGTGAGGTACTAATGAAGATTAGGACTTAGAGGCTTATCCCAATTTTAGAAGGAACTAATATTGTTGGATACAAATAGGTCTATAATATCAGATGCATATTGGATGGTTAGGTAGAGAAGTAGAAGATGCACCTTATTGCTAAAGGATTCTCTTAGTTGGAGAGAGTGGACTATTCTAAGATATTTGAACTAGTGGCCAGGATGGACTTAGGATAATTCTATTCACTCCTACTTCCTATGGGTGGAAGGTACATCAGGTTTATATAAAGAATGAATTTATACATTTAAGATCTTTAGGAGGAAATTTACATGTAGTAGCCACTTAGTTTTGAGGTTGAAGTTCTCATCCATTAGTTTATCATTTGACCAAGTTCCTAGATAGACTTAAATAAGATCCTCATTCATTATATGAGAAGATCCATTATTTTTCTCATTTGTGGGTTTTAACAATGTGAGGTTGAGCATGATATTTATATCAAACATCAAAATAGGAAAACTTTGATGATTGTGTTATATGTTGATGATCTTCTTATCATTAGCATGTCATCAAATTTAATCTAGGATATGAAGTCATGACTTTATTCCACTTTTGACATAAAATATTTGGTGTTTTTGTATTATCTTTTATACATCTAGAATGATAAAAAATATTAGCATTACCATTTTCCATTCTAAGTATTGTTTACGATATTTTTTATTGGTTTAATATTGAGGAGTGTAAGCCTCCTTAGATCCTTTTTGTATTAGATCTAAAACTTTGAGCTGATTGCACCACAACTTTGGTTGATGTTATGATATATTAGTCTCTTATAGAAATTCTTCTATTTATTTTTCATACTAAACTATATAGCCTTTGTTGTTAAGTTTTATTCCAAATACATGCATGTACCTTGGGAGAGTTACTAGATATAATTGAAGAGGATTCTTAGATATATTTTATGAACCTATTACATAGAGATTCACAGATCTATTAGTTCTCCTATAATTTTGATAGGCCCTTTAGATGGCGGTTGGGCTTATCAATTAGATGACTGGTAATTTTCCATTGGATTCATGTTCTATTTGGTATCCATACTAGTTTCTTTATGTCTTAGATATGAATCCACTATTTTTCAATCATCTAGAGAGGATGAATATTGTTTAATCAATTAGAAAAATTATAATCTTAAGTGGATGCTCATGATTTTGAAGGAGACTAAAATTCCTCAAAGTTTTTCAATCACTTTTCAATGTGACAAGTAGTGTACCATTTGCCTTATTTATAATACAATGTGTCATCAATGGACAAAGCACATAAATATATGGATGCACTTTGTGAGATAGATTCATGCTAATAAAATGTTTGATATAGTGTTTATACCTTAATTAGAGTAGGAATCAAATATTTTTATTGAGGTTATGACTAAGATCACGTTTGTGTGCATGTGGGAGCTTATTGGAGTTTGAGAGTAATCCTTCAAAGTAGATACAAAGTAATGGTCTCTTTGTTCCTCATTCAACTTAAGTGAGGATGTTGTAATGTGTGGATATTAATATTCTCTTGAGGACATGACTAGGATTTGTACGTGCATTTGTTTTATTTATTGTTTGGGACCATGCAAACCTTAAAAAATATTCTTTCATATTTTGTGTAATATTTTATTCATACAATCAATATCACAACTGATGAGGCCCAAAAATGCCTCATTGTTGCACTATGTTTGACATATAAAAAATACTATATTACCAAACATGATAAATTTAACTGCAAACTAGTTGATTAGAATATATTATTTTTTAAGTGTTTACATGATTTTATGTTAGAAACATTATATCCCTGTTTTGACTATTTTTTCTACATTTTGTGACTGTTTTTGACATGATTTTGTTGATGAAAATAACATAGAAGAATAAAGCAGATAAGCATGTTCAGATATTTGGCTAACTCCAACATGTTTGAAGTGTCATCCCATTTCAAAACCAGAGTTGTCAAGTGATTTGGCATCAAAATAATCTCTCTTTGTAAAACAGGGCAATGACAAGTTTTGTGCAACATACAAAAATCAGCCAATTGTCACATTAAAGGAGCACCTTGAAGTTGTCAAGAAAAGCATGAGAAAATGGATGGAATGTATTTAGAGGGACTAAAGAAGACATATGACCTATTTATAATAATTCCCACATAGTCTAAATGGACAACAACAGGGCATCACAAAATAGGGATAGTTGTGCAGCATTTTTTGCACTATTTCAAGTTTGATTATTTTATGCATTTCAAATAGCAAAATGTTAAATGTTGATGTCCATCACCTCACAATAATGTTTGAATGTTTTTACCACCTTAAACTTGTTTAAAATCCAAATTTGCACAAAATTATTATGACTGTACAAAAATCTGGAAATCTGTAGAAAACAACCATACAAAAACCAGCAAGCTATCACTTTATTGGATGCCTTGGAATTTGTCAGAATTGGCATGCAAAACTTATTGGATCTAATTTTTGAGGGATACGGAAGTTGTCCTATCTAGTTAGACCTATTTTATCATATTTTTTTAGTGAAACTAAGCATAAAGTTTGTTTCACAGCCTGATATTCTGAAGAAGCTCCAGAATAAAGGGGAAACGTGGCCAATTTTAACCAAATGGAGGTTTGAGTACCCAAAATGGTAGGGAAAATATATTTTAAGGTGGAGAAAGGTGTACAAGATATTTATAAACCACCTCAAACTCACTTCCACCACTAGAGATGAATTCCAAAGGCCAATGAACATTGTTGTAGCACATATTGTCTTAATTTGGACTAATTCAATTTCAGAATTGATTGGTAAATCACTGAGAAATAGCATAAGCTAATTTGAGCATGATGCATATGTAATATGACATTATAAATAACACAAATCCCTCAATGGTTGAGCTGGTAGATAGTTGATAGCTGATAATAGTGAGCAGTAGCTAATAGTGAACAGTGAGAAGTAGGATTTTTCTTGCAGAATTGTAATGTTTTGCAATAATCAATAAAGTGTAGTTTCTTAAATTATATTGTATTCATGAGTGAGTGTGAATGTTAGGTTTTTAGAAAAAAATTTCCACCTTCTTTTGGATCAGGAATCTTGGGGCCACTTTCAATCCTGGAAGGAGGACTTTTATGACAAGTTTTCCTGATAACTTCATTGCAGCACATTTAGCAGGATGCTTGTCACATTTTCATTTCTTGTTTTGATTTAATGTGATGTTTTCATATTTTCAATTGTGTTTTTGTGCAGCCAATGTGTGTGTCAGCTGAAAAATTAGTTTAGACCTATGTTTCCACTGTTTCCCCTATTTTTCATGTTCCCCTGTTTTTCATGTTTCAACAACTTTTATCAAATTTTCAATAGTTTTCATTTTGTTGTCAGTCATTGTAGCAGAAGCTTGATGACCTTCTGTAGTAGGACACTGATAGGTTTTTTTAGCATAAGTGTTATTTCTAAGCATAATTTCAATTCTACAAGAGTAAACTAGGTTTCAATTCTACAAGAGTAAACTAGGTTTCAATTTTGCAAGTGTAATTTAGGATTTCAATTCAACAACATTTCAATTTAGCAATTTCAATTATTGCAATTGTAGTTAGATTTCAATTTTTGCAAATTAGAATTAGTTTTCAATTCTTGCAAGTTAATTTAGTTTTCATTTTGCATATTAGGTTTAGTGTGACACCAAAAAGGCTAAACCAACATTTGTTTCATTCAATAAATGTTTATACCCTAAATGTTTGAAGTGTATTATACCCAAACCTTCTATCATAGATAGCCTCTGACACCACCCCATATTTGACAAATCATAAGATTAAATGGATAATAGCGACACTCATAATTTTTGGCATTGTTTTCAGGGAACATGTTTTTTTTTTTTTTTTGTATTTACATGGTGGAATCGGTAGCCGCCACGAATCCGGGCAGGATGTCCAGCTTTTATGGTCGCCACAATATTCTACGTTGTCTGCCCCAGAAGCCACCACATAGATATTCACACAGTCCGCCACTATAACCACCATGCTACAATCATTTTAAACCTTTTACACTACTGAAAGCAGCAGAAAATGGACAAGCATTCAGTTTGATGAGGCCCGATATTTGAACCTTGGACCTCCGCCCCCCTTATGGGGTTGGAACATGGTGTTGTTAGAGGGTAAAAGCAACCCAATAATTGTTAAGGGTGCTATGTTGTAAACTTCAGAGTGAAATCTGGATAAATGACTGGTATAAGTAAGAGTTTTTAGTAAATTGCATTTTAGTCCATTTAGAAAATAAGAAACCATAGGGAAGTGATCTTCACACTTAGGCGGTAGAATTGCCTATGTTTGAAATTCCATTAAAAATTGAAAGAAATTCATCATCCTCATTGTTAGGAAGCATAAGATATCTTGAAAAAAAATAGAGGAGACACCTGCTTGTGTTGCCTTTTTTGTATCCATATCATCAGGTAGTATAAATTGTTTTACCAAGTGTTGGGAAGCCATCATGTCAATGTTGGAAATTTTGAGTATTTTTGTTTTCATTGATGTCAAAGGTAAAATGATTGAAAATCATCTTCTAGGTTGAAATATTAAAATTGCAAGACAAATACCTCCATTGAAAAAGGAAGAAAAGGTAGAAAAATATCCTTTGAAAAAGGTTCATTATTTTCAAGGTTCAAGAAGCTCCCAAGGCAAAAGACAAAGGGTTTAAAAAGGATTAATTATAATATTTAAATTAAAATTTTAAATATTATAATAATATTATTTGAATTTACATGGGTACCAAAATTCAAATATTCTTCTAAGTTTCAAAGTGCCGACGTCTTTACCTAAAATTATTTTGCATATATAAGGTGGAGCCAAAAATCATTTGGCGTATTTTTGGTAAGGTTGTAATAAGCATGAATTGGCATAAAAATCCTTTGCAAATCGTAGCGCACGTTCTTTGAGCAAGGAAACACAAGGACAAAGAAGGATGTACATTTTTCATAATTGAGCAGTGTGAGAAAGTCAACAAGGAGCAATGCAGGATTTGGTTCTAACCAAGTGGGTAGCTCAGTTGGTAGGTAGACCCCGCATAAGGTGTGACACGGAGGAGGTCTCGATTTTGAGACTCGATAGTGATAGGTTGTTCGCTTTTTTTTTAGCAATGACAAGTTGTTCGACGGTGATTATTTAAAGGAGAATTAATACCTTGAGGTCTTGTGTGGGCAGTTAGCCCACACGTTGCTATAGAATGCACTAGAGCATGGGCTCCATGAGGTCATGCATTCGAATATCCATGGCAGCAGAAGTGGTAAGCGTAAAATTATTTTTTTGCTTGATTTTAGGGAGTCATAAGGGTTAGGTTTTGATTAAGAGTGTCATAAGGGTTGAGATTAATAAAGCATGATTTTTTCCATTAGGGATTCATAAGGGTTAAGTTTAATAAAGTTTAAATTTGCACTTAGGGAGTTATAAGGGTGTGAATTAATAGAATATTAAGTGCAAAGGTATGTTTTAAAAAGACTTATATTTTGCAAAATACAAATATTAAAAGTGCTTTATATAGTTTTATTTTTGCAAAGTGCATAAATGAAAAATATGTTTTGCATACAAGAATAGGAGTAATAAGGTGTAATAGTGGCTTGACATTTTGTTTTAATTCTTGTAAGGTGGAAAGTTTATATGAGAGTTTTTGAAAGAGTACTTTTGCTATCTAGCCCTTGAAGTGGCACTAGAAATATTAGTTTTCTGTGAGACAGATTTTTGAGGATATATCTTCATCAGAGCAAAATAAGAGGTATGGGCATATCATTCCTTATTTAAGGTGTTTTTTTGAGTAAATTTTTTTGGAACATAAGGTGGAGATAAAAGGGTTGTTTGGTATGCATTGTTAAAAATATTTGAGTTAGGGTTTGAGACCTATATGTGCATCATTGTGAAATATTTTGAGCATTGGTTTGAGAGATATTGAAAGTAGTTGTGAAAGTTTTTGAGATCAATCTTGTGAGGGAAATTTGTGCATTAGTGTGGTTGATCTTTGAGAGAAAATTTACAAGAAATATAGATCAGTTTTGTGAAGCAAGTTATACATTGTTTTGATTTTATTTGAAAAGGATTTTGCAAGAGATAGAGATTGGATTAGTTGAATGCAATATTTGTGAATGCGAAGAACATATTGGGGTTTTTATATTGCATATCATTCTCTATAGGTTTCAAAGGTTAAACAAAGTTTAAGTAGAATATTATTTGTTTGAAGAAAGCATTTTTGAAAGAGAATTAAGCTTTGTTTGTTTACAAGATTTAGAAATATTTGAGCATGTTCTATGAGTAGTAGTGAGGTATACTTGAGCAAGTCTTGAGAAGACTTGGAGAAGATTTGAGGTAGCTTTGAGAAAGTCTTTTTAGAAGGTTTGAATATAGATTTAAGCAAGTCTTTTGAGAAGGCTTGAAGACAGATTTGAACAAGTATTTTGAGAATACTTGAAGATAAATTTGAGTAAGTCTTATAGGAATACTTGGAACAACTTTGAGGTATATTTGAGCAAGTCTTGTGAGAAGACTTGGAGTAGCTTTGAGGTAAATTTAAGCAATTCTTGTGAGAAGAATTAAAGAAGCTTTGAGGTAGATTTAAGAAAGTCTTGTGAGAAGACTTGGAGCATATTTAAGGTATATTTGAGCAAGTCTTAAGAAGATCTTGAAACACATTGAGATAGATTTGTGAGCAAAGATAGAGCAGACTTGTGCTAACCTTGTGATGAGGTTTGGTGCAGATTTGAGATAGTGTTGAGAGTAGGCTTTGGACAAGACCGGAGTAAAGGGGATAAATTTATCCTATGGAGAGATACATAAACTATAGTAGAGGGGATAGAGTTCTCCTATGGATAGTTATCCATGAACCAGAGGAAAGGTGATATAGTTCTCCTATGGAGAGATATCTACAAACTAGAGTAGAGGGGATAGAGTTCTCCTGTGGAGAGAGATCCATGAACCATATCAAAGGGGATAGAGTTATCCTATGGAGAGAGATTCATGAACTAGAGTAGAGGGGATAGAGTTCTCCTGTAGAGAGAGATCCACAAACTAGAGTAGAGGGGATAGAGTTCTCCTATGGAGAGAGATCCACAAACCAGAGCAAAGGGGATAGAGTTCTCCTATGGAAAGAGATCCATAAACTAGAGTATAGGGGATAGAATTCTCCTATGGAGAGATATGCATGAACTAGAGAAAATGGGATAGAGTTCTCCTATGGAGAGAGATCCACAAACTAGAGTAGAGGGGATGGAGTTCTCCTGTGGAGAGATATGTGTAGCGACCTCGAGAACGCATGCACTGGTCCCTTTTCTAAACCCTACTTGCAATGCTATTTAAAATACCAAAGATAAAATGGAAAGACAAGAGGAAAAAGCATATAACATGAAATAACAAAATATGGATCTCTTTATTGATATTGAAGCTCGGTTACATGTCGGTCCCTCTTAGGGATACCCATTTTGATACTATAAATTACAAATAGGCAAGGAGTGCCCCTTCCATGAAGAGGTGGTGCGCTTATAAAAGCTTCCCGGTTCCACACATAAAAATGTATGAGGGCTTACAGATGCCTCCTTCTCTAGGTCTATTTCCTAGAGGGATCCCTTTTGCTCTCGTATGTTGCAATCTTCATCCGATGTACCTATGGCCCTACAAGCAATGAAACAACAACACACATTTAGGTGTCCGAGATTGCCTCCTCGGATGAGGTTGTTAGTAATCAAAGAATGTAATGGAAATATGATAAAACTATGCCATGAAATCATGTAAATCTATGCTAATGATATGAAAACATAAAGAAATAGAATAAAAGAAGCTATGTCTATCTAAGCTAAGCCTGCGGGCCACTGTCCAAGATAGTGATCGCTAAAGTAAACCTTACCCTCTTTGCCCCAAAGCTATGGGTCAAAGACTATAATCTGATGTTGAAATAGTAGGTGTTATGCTCTTCAATTCATCAGAGCTTCATCGTACACATGATCTCAAAGAGAACTCTCCAAGTCTCGAAAGCTCTCCTCAAAAATATGTCTCTCTCTCTGATATGATAAAAGATCCCCCTTTGGTGCTCTTAGGCTTGCACCTTTTATAGTGTGAAACCCTAGGTCTATGTCCAAGCCCTAGGAATGAATTTCTCATGCGTAGTGCAAGTTAGCATGAGAAGATTTTGTCCATTGTCTATATTTGAAGGCTAGTTAACTGAAATCTAACTGCCCACTTGAGTCTTCTATGCGAACTGGTCGTTAGCATGAGAAGATTTTGTCCTTTGTTTATGCTTGGAGGTCAGTTAACTTAAGTCTAAATGCAAACTCAAACCTCCCATGTGAACTGGTCATGAAAAGGAATGCAAAGTCACTCCCGCTCACCTTTATTGCATGCAGACTACCACTTCCACCTGAGATTGGGCCTATTTGTCGATAAACTACTTCTTATGGCTTAGCCATTGTCATCTGTAGTGGCTAAGATCTGGCCACTATCATCTACAGTGGCTAAGGTCTGGCCGCTCTAGGCTTGAGCGGCTAGGATCTGGCCACTCTTGGTTTGAGCGGCCAAGCTTGGATGGCTTGAAAAGGCCCCAAATGAGTGGTGAGAACCACTGTTGATGCTTGGAAAGTCCAAGATTATGTCTTATGATCTTATGAGTGTGTCTATGTGAGTAGCTCCCCTAAGCATGACATGATTTAGGTGTCTATAGATGCCCCTTTTTGCGATGCGTTGTGTGGAAAACACAACGCTGAGCAAAAATGTAGACTGATCTGTTTGTAGGGTGTATGGTGATCAATGGTCTGATCAACACCGGATGGCCCAATCATGCAAGATGGCATGCATCCCTTGAATCATTGCCTCAATGTTCGGAGGACTTAGCTCAGTGGCTTTTGCATGTTAAATTGCACTCATTCCTCAAACTCAATCGGGTAGCTTCAGCTGCTACAACAATTCCGACCGGTAGGAGAGCTACAATTAAAGATGTCATGTCTGCTTACGTTCCCAACAAACAAGGGAAATTTGTGATTGTTGTATGCAATGATTCATAGGATGAACATGATTTTGTTATGATCGAGTGATATTTTGTTGATTTTGATTATGATTATGTTGAAGTTTTGAACTACCTCTTCACACAATGAGTTGGTGAAGAAATGACAATGAATGAAGCGACAAGTCGCTTGACCAATATGACTAATCTGGTTCCTTTCTAGCATTTGTTGCTTTTAATGGGCAATCCCACATCCAAGTGTGATTCCAATTGCTTATGATAATCATCCATCCCTATCCCGAGGAGCGGTCCGACTATCAATAGCCTTCTTAGGGAGTTAGGATGAGTGATTCTATTTATGCCTAGATTGTATCACTTTGACTTAATGTTTTTGATGTCATAGGGGAATTAGAATGACCCTTTCACACCCATGGAGCAGTCCGACCATCTTGATCTTCTTCGGGTTTGAAGGGTGACATATCGTAATTCCAAAATGAGTTGTTTTTGCCCCAAGTGGCCTTATGGTTATCTACTCATCTCACCAAAATACATGGAGTGCAAATCGCTGCAATCATCGAGTGGATAGAGTAGGTAACTGGATACGAGGCCTGCTTGAGATTGTGATTTTATGTGATTTTTTTGTTATTTTGAACATTCTGATGATCCTAAACCACCAAAGTGTGTTTATTTATTATTTTTGTGGGATCCCTCAAGGAGAAAATCCCTTATTTTGCTCTGTGGATCTGGCCGCTGTCAGGTCTAGCGGCCTATGAGTTCCTACCTATGGTCGTTGTCACCTTGAGTGACCAAGAAGTTTGGGCCACTGACGTCAGAATGGCCAAGGTATAATTAAGGAAATATAAAAATTTGTTTTTCTAGGGTTTGACCTATCATTTTCACTATTGAAGATTCATTTTTAGAGCTCTGGTGTGATGATGATGGTTGTGACTTTGAAACTTGTTGGTGCTGAGGATATGGCTGCGTAGGGTGAGACATCAACTACTGGAGGAGCTGAAGCTTCTCGGGTATTTCTCTCTTCAAAACCCTAGCTCTCTTTTCTTTGTCTAAGTAAAATTGAACCTCACTAAGTAATGAGCAAAATGAACCTCACTAAACCTACTGGCAATGAACAAACTTCGTAATTAGGCTTAGGTTCCCTTTTGCTATGGTGGGTTAGTCCCCAATTTTGCTTTCTGTCAGTGGCTTCAGCCTAGGGTTTTCAATTTTTTAGTTATTTACCTGCCGCCATTTTGGGCATTTTGAACTTAGCTTAGTTTTGATGCTTGGGTAGGAAATTTGCTTTACATTTTATTTGTTTTCCCTCCCTATGTTATTTTTTTTGAATTATTTTGTTAGTTTGTAATTTTTTTATTTTTTGGCCAAGGGTTCATGGGTTTGTCGTGCCGCCCCTTGGTCGTTGTCGCTCGAGCGGCCAAGCTTGAATCCCAATGGTAAAAAATTTGACCGTTGGGTCTTGGCCGTTGCTGCCTCCAAGGCCAGGTTTTGGCCATTGTAGGCGACAGTGGCTAAAGCTTGAGCCTTGTTTTTTTTTTTTTGTATTTTGTTGAATTTTTTATGACTTTTTGAATTTTGCTTTGCTTGATTAGGTGCAATTTATTCTTCTTTTGCTTATATTTAGAGTAACTCATACTCTTTTGCACCATTTTCATGTTTATTGTGAATTATGCCTTAGATGCACTGTAGTTATATTTTGTCTTTCTTCTGCTTTGCTTAGATCCTCACTGCTCGGGCTCGGGACCCGAAGCTCCTACTTGACTTGCTTCCTAGATTTGATGACACTGACTGGGAGTGGTTTAAGGCCCATGGGCTATAGTACATCATCAGGTTACCCCATATTATGGCCGACCAGGCTTATCTTACGGCCTTAGCCCACCGTTGGGACCCGTGGACCAACACCTTCCACCTTCCACCCGATGAGATGACTATCATGTCGGAGGATGTTTATAGGATCTTTCGGATCCCATTCGATGGGGTGCCCATTGTTTCATCGGCCACTAATGATCAGGTGGTCGTCTATGCTCGAGTGTTTGGAGCACTCTACATAGGCCCTCCGGGAGACTGGGTCTGGGGAGTATCTATCAAAGCTTGGTATGATGCTCATGTTTTCACAGTGAGGCATGTCATGTTGTTGATGGTGATCAACAATGTTCTTATCCTAGACTGCTCGGGTTTGAGGTTCCCTTGGAACCTCTTGGTGATGGTGCAGGACCTATTGGATAGCGAGGAGCCTATCATCTATGCATGGGGTAGATCGCTATTGGCTTAGTGCTATGATGAGTTGTACCACATCCATCGGTGGGGACATGTCAACATTACCTACAGCTTGCTCCTACAGGTTTGGGGATGGGAGCACATTATAGTAGATCACCCTAAGGGGCTCTCGATCATGATCATAGTGGTCGATGCTCGGACATAGTGCTATGCTGCCAGATGGGCTCGAGAGCATGAGGAGCGTAAGAGCCACACTTTTGTAGGGGAGTTGTCCCACTATACTGATGCTTTCACTAGACTATTGGCCGAAGATGTCATGTGGTGGCCTTACTATGAGTGTCCTACTTGGGATGATCCAACTAGTTTTACTTCTAGGACATGATGTGAGCGATGGCTCATTGGTCATAATATTGCCATCTAGGAGTATTTCTTCTACTCTCGAGTTCTTCATCAGTATGGATTGTAGTAGGATGTGCCCTTGATACCATTCTTGTATAGGTACCTCATAGTAGAGAAGGACCTACCTCCATGATAGATCATAGAGCTTTCAGATGAGGAGGATGCCCCAACCGTAGACCCTATAGTGGTTGGGGAGTTATAGAGGCCTACTCTTAGTGGTGGGGTGATCGGATGTGGCATGGCATCGGTAGCCTAGGGTATGAGGATGATGGTGGGGGTGATGGCATAGATCCGATAGGATGCAGGGTTCGAGCCAGGACCGAGGTATGGGGCCAACTGATAGAGCAGGTGGTAGTAGAGGATCCTGATGTTCTTGAGGAGGAGGAGTTAGAGCCTGAGGAGAGAGACTCTCCTCTGAGAGCATAGTTGCATGAGGTCGAGGCTGAGCTTCAGGCCACTAAGATCTAGGTACAATGGTGAGATGCTACCATTGAGCAGCTCTCAGCATAGATACAGGCTCTGTAGGCTACTATTGGGGGTGGCGATGTCAGGATGCAGTTTGTTGTTCCTCCTTCTACACCATAGGAGGCTCCAATGGTAGGTTTAGGGGTAGATGTGGGACATCTCCAGTATTTATTGGATGAGCATGAGGAGCGGATCCGAGGACTTATGGATCATGTTACCCTTCTTCAGATGCAGCTTAGGAGGCATGGGATTGTCCCTAAGGATCCAGTAGGTGTGGGTGGTTCAGGTCAGTGGGCGCTCCACCTCGGGGTAGTCTTCCACCCATCCTAGCCAGCGGACCCAGACTCGGATAGAGAGACCTATAGGCTCACATCACTCGACTCATGATACCACCATAGGGGGAGGTAGCACTAGAGGAGGTGATGCAGGGGGCTCAGGCCCGGTACTTGACTGATGCTCTACTTGGTCCTTGATTCATTTTTGAGGTCGACTGACCTAGATGACTGTAGCCCATGGAATTTTTGTATATCCATTGGACTTGACACACATACTTTTATGATAGATTTGCTTTTTATGACTCATTATGTGTATCATTTATTGCTTTATGTTTTTGTTATTATTTTATTTTATGATATGATGCGATGATGGTATTATGATGATTTGATGAATATGCTAGATGATAGATGATATTTGAAGATGCTTAGATGGATGTGTAGATGCTTATATGTTTTGATGATATGATGCGATGTATTTTGATGATGAATGATGAATTTATGATTTGGTATGCAAATGGATATTGCCTATATGTTTTATGATGTGGTTTATGGATGATTAATGACTTGTTTTTGTGGATGCAAATGTTATTGTTAAATGCATGTTTAATTTTTGCTTTAATTATATGCATCTAACTTATGTGATGGAATGGTATAAATGAACCTGTATGCTCTAATCACTTAAAACATATGGAATGCATATGACATTGACAATCTTAATGGGTGATACCACATAAAGTAAAAAAATAATCATGAATTTAAATAATCACTCCTATCATAAGAATTGATTAAGTATTCATATATGAGATGTAATGGTGTGTAATGTATTTTCTTAATAAGTTTCTGTAAATTAAAATATATAAAGTAGTCAGTGGTCATCTATATACTATTTCTAATATATATGTGGTATCTGTCCTACTATGTTGATACCCCCTAATTTATAGAATCTTATAAAGAATATGATGGTGTGAATGATGTTATGATTTGTTGCTATGTAAGAATTTTTGGGGCTTTTGGAGATTCAATCACTCTAGTTCCCCTATCAACAACTGTCTACTTACCACTTAGACTTTTGAAAAGTAAGGCTTTTACCATGGACCTAGTTTTTCATGATCTCTGTGTGTGCATGTGATTGTATATTTTGAGATAGAACTCAAGCATTTCCTCCGATGTCAAGCGGGATTCTTTCAGCCCATTGCTAAGATCAGGGATCCTCAAGTGTTCATCTCATCCTTATGTTGGACTTAGTTGGACTATACCACTAGGCAATATTGGGTTACCTAAGCTAGCTCATCCACATTCAAACATTGGTCTACACAAATGCATGAAGCAATTGTGGTAGACATATCATCATGCGTAAGGATTTCTCCTTCCAGTTTTGTACAATGTTGAGAATTCCAGGGATTCAAGCTTTATTCCCTTCTTTTTGGCTTTGGATTTTTGCTCATATGTAGTGATGAAAATCACTATTTATTTTGATTTGATTTTTTCTTTGAGCGGGGATTTTTTTGTAGTGATGATAATCACTGTTTATTTTGCTCATACGTAGTGATGAAAATCACTATTTATTTTTTATTGATTTTTTTGAGCTTGATTTTTTTTTGGATTTTGATTTGTGTATCGGATTTTTGCTTTGAAATCTGGACTGTATGCTTGGCCTTTTGAATATGTACTTTGCTTTGGGATTTTTGCTTATTTTGATTTAAGCAAGGGATTTTGATAGGGTAAAGCTTGTCCTTTTGCCAATTCTCAGCACCTTTAAACCGGTTGCATAGGGGGATAAGCAAGGAAGATCCTTTTCGCCTAAGGTAACCTAGACCACTTTGTAGCTTTCATATTTTCCTTGTACCAGCTAGGATTTTAGTGTTTCAATTAGTGATGGGATCTTGAATATCCAAGGCTTTATCACAGCTAGGCCTTACCTTCTACTAATCAAAGTTGTTTTCCTCAAAATTTGATAAGATTACTAGGTGTGGTTGACTAACCAAAAAGCCTTATTTTATTATGTATAGCAACAAATAATGGTTGTGTTGAAAAACACAATTACACACATGTGGATGGAGGTATGGATATGAATGACTTGTGCGACAAACTATGGTATCACTTTTAAGGCTCTCATGACATATACAATTGTAATGTATGTGAAAATGTAATGCAATGATGTGGATGCAAAATGTGAAGTGCAATTGTTTTTGTATTTTTGATTTTATGTTGTTTTTGTATTTTTTGATTAATTTGACCAAAGGGCTTATTATGCCTTTGGGGCTTTTGGTATTGATTCTGACCAAGCGGTTTGAATACCCTTGGAGCTTTTGAATTGATGTTTGACCAAGTGGTATGAATTACCCTTGGAGCCTTTGATTGATTGGATTTGACCAAGCGGTTTGAATTACCCTTGGAGCCTTTGAATTGATTTTTGACCAAGCGGCTTGAATGCCCTTGGAGCATTTTGAATTGATGTTTGACCAAGTGGTATGAATTACCCTTGGAGCCTTTTGAATTGATGTTTGACCAAGTGGTATGAATTACCCTTGGAGCCTTTGATTTGATTTTGACCAAGTGGTATGAATTACCCTTGGAGCCTTTGATTTGTATTTTTGGAATTTTATGTTTTTATGATTTGTTTGTGTTTTATGACATATTTGAATGTTTTTGTGTTTTATGACATATTTGAATGTTTTTGTGTTTTATGACATATTTGAATGTTTTTGTGTTTATGTGTAAAATGCCTTTAAGTGAATGATATTGAGAGGTTCAGGCTCTTCAACACCATCTAATGATATAAGGTGATATGCTCCAGGCCCAACTCTCTTTGAAATCATATATGGACCTATCCAGTTTGCTGCGAACTTATCTCGTAGATGCGGCGATAGATTTGAATTTTGTTGGTTTTCTTTGAGCACTAGATCTCCAACCTTGAATTCCCTTAGGTGGACTTTACTATTGTAAGCTCATGCAAGGCGATCTTGGTAAACATGGAGATGCTCTAAAGCATTGACTCGAATGTTCATCAAGAAGCATCAACTGATCAAGGTGGCCTTGCCGTGCAACTTCATCATCTATGAAGTCCTTTAATGCTATGCGTAGAGTCAAGATTTCCAACTCTAGAGGCATGATGGCTTCAGTGCCATATACTAGTGAAAATGGTGTTGCCCTAGTGGGCGTTCGTATACTAGTCCTGTATGCCCATAGTGCAAGAGGCAACTGCATGTGCCAATCCTTGTGATTTTCTTGCACTGTCTTCCTTAAAATGGAGACTATTGTTTTGTTTGAGGCTTCTGCTTGCCCGTTTGCTTGTGGATAATAAGGCATTGAAAATATGTGCTGAATATGGTATTTGTTCATTAAAGCATGCACATTTTTGTTCTTGAAATATGGCCCATTATCCGATATTATCTTAGAAGGGACCCCAAAATGACTTATGATATTGTGGAGTATAAACTCCGTAATCCTTGGTCTAGTTGTTGATGTTAAGGGGATCACTTCTACCCATTTAGTGAAGTATTCTGTGGTCGTTATGATGAATGTGTGTCGGCCTGAGGATGGGGGTGAGATTTTCCCAATCAAGTCTAGTCCCCATTGCGAGAATGGCCATGTTGCCTGGATGGGCTGCAAAGCTTGCGATGGTAAGTGCGTTAGGTTTGCATGATGCTGGCACTTACTGCATTTCTTGACATACTCACAGTAGTCCTTTTCCATGGTGGGCCAATAGTAACCCATTCTCAAGATGCGCTTAATGATGGCCATGCCACTAAAATGGCCTCCACATGTTCCATCGTGAGCTTGCGAAACTACCCAAGATGTTTCCTGGGGCTCAAGACAATGGAGTAATACTCCATCATATCCTCGTCTATAGAGGATTTCTCCTAGAAAAATGTATCTTGTTGCTCTCTGCTTGAACGTTCACCTTTCAGTATGCGACAAACCTTGAGGTATTATTCCAAGCTTCAGGAAGTCCCATAGTTGGGAAAGCCAATCTTGATAGGCCACAACTTCTATAGAATAGACAACTTGCTCTTCCTGCATTTTTGAGGTAGTGAACATGGATTGAGGAACAACTCTATGGTATATGGTTGCACCACACTCTATAGGTCCTTGGGAGATCAAAGACCCCCAAGGTGTTATTTGCAAGAAATATCTAGCTGCGAAGGACCAATCCTGATTTGGTTCGATGTTGATCATGTTGACTGATTCTTGATTGTCAAAAGCCTCATGATGTATTGTTGAGTGTGAAAGCACTTTCACATGGATGGTTGTAAAATCAGTGGATGGATTCTGAGGGATTAAGGATCCCAAAGAGGCCATGGTGTCTACAAATCTATTCGATGTATGAGGGATTGCCTCGATGTCGTACCATTCTAGCCGGGCTAAGTAGGTGTCAACAAGTTCCTTGTAAGTCTTCAGGAGTGGGCACCTGCATTGGAATAGTCCTTTGACCTAGTTTACTATGAGCAAGGAGTCACCAAAGATATTCAATATTTTAATGCCCATCGCTATGGTTGTTTGGAGTCCCAGGATCAATGCTTCATATTCTGTATTGTTGTTTGTGCATGGGAAGTCTAGTTTGAATGATAAGGGTAATGGAGCACCCTATGGTGTGATAAAGACAATCCCTACTCCGCCTCCTTGTTCACACTTCGAACCATCGAAGAATAATGACATGTCTTTTTCTTTCTTAGGTTCTTCGAGTTCTGGCGGATCTGATAATGCAAAGACCGCATCATCAGGCAATTCTATGGTGAGAGGCTTGTTATCCTGAAGAGGCACCTCTGCTAATTGATCTGCTATGACTTGTCCCTTGATGGAATTTTGGCTTATGAACTCTAGATCAAATTCTATCAATAGCATGATCCACTTTGTGGTACGTGTATTGTGATATGTCTTGCTCATCATGTACTACAAAGGATTTTGTTTTGATATGACGTAGGTCGTATGGCTCAACATGTAGTGTCACAACTTTCGAGTTGCAAAGACCACTCGCTAAACACAACTTTTTGACATACGCATATCCTAGCTCATAACTCACCAAGGTGCGACTAATGTAATATATGGCTTGCTCTTTGTCTTGTGCATTCTTTTGGGCTAACATGGTGCCCAATGCAAAATCAGTAGCCGATATATATAGTAAAAATGGTATGTCTGGCCTTGGTGGAGCCAATACTAGTGGTGTTGCTAGATAAGTTTTGATCTCTGCAAAGGCTTGATGGCATTCTTCATCCCAATGAAAGGGGACTTCCTTGCATAGCAACCTGTTCATAGGTCTGCATTTGTCTGATAATTGCACGATGAATATTTTGATGGATGCTATCTTGCCTTGTAGGCTCCTCAACTCCCTAATGTTGGTAGGGGCGGCCATTTCTAGTATAGCCTTTACCTTTGCAGGATCTACTTCGATGCCTCTCTTGGATACGATGAATCCCAAAAGCTTGCTATAAGTTACGCCAAATACGCACTTCTTAGGATTCAATCGGACATTATGTTCTATGAGGTGATCAAAGACTTGTCTAAGGACTTCGACATGCTCTTGCCACAATAGGGACTTGGCTAGTAAGTCATCCATGTAATCTTCCAAGATCTTATGCATATAGTCATGGAATATGTATGTCATGGCCCATTGATATGTGGCACCAACATTTTTGAGACCGAATGGCATCACTTTGTAACAGAATGTTCCCCATGGAGTAATGAAAGTAGTTTTATGTTGATCTTCGAGCTTAATCTAGATTTGGTTGTATCCAAAAAAACCATCCATTAGGGAGAGCATTTCATGACCTACGGTTGCATCTACAAGAGCATCTATGTTTGGCAATGGGAATGAATCCTTTGGTGTTGCCCTATTTAAATCCCTAAAATCCATGCAGATACGGACTCTTCCATCAGGTTTCCCTATGGGTACCATGTTTGACACCCACTTAGGGTAGTCGATAGGAACTATGAATACTGCATCCAGTAGTTTTTGCAATTCGTTCTTCACCATCAAAGCGATGGTTGGATGCATTTTCCTCAGTTTTTGCTTGACTGGCTTCTTCATGGGATCCAATGAAAGGTTGTGAATGACTAACTTTGGATCTATCCCTGGCATGTCTTTGTAAGTCCAAGCAAAAATATTTGGCCTCTCCTTGAGGAGAGGAATTAGGATGGCTTGTTCCTCTGGAGATAGACTTTCTCCGAACTTGACTCTCCTTGGTTGGGTAGGATCATCATTGATGTCCACCTCGAAAGTCACTTCTATAGCCATATGTGACCCATCCTCTAGCTGATGAGGCATGGGTATCAAATGAATGTCATCGATGGGATTTATAGGACCTAGTGACTCAGGTTCCAAACCAACATGGAAGATGTCATACGTACAACCTGATGCAAAATGGAATGGCTGTAACATCTCTTCATTGGTGAAGAGGTCTTCTGGCTCTATGGGTGAATTAGCATGATCCCAATCAATAGCCTCTACATCAAGATGCAATGATTTGGTAGGATCTACTGGATTATGAAGTGGAGTGGTCAAATCAATGGAGATCATGTTGATGGATGGGATGAAATCTCTAGGACCACATGGGTGCGATCTTGTCTCAGGGGTTTCCCTTCCATACTCATGATGAGGTTCTGGAGGAATGGGAATTTTTGGATCTGGCCCATGAGTAGGGTAGACAATAGGATCATTGGGCTCTAACTACTCTCTGAATGTAGGTAGAGGGGGTTGACCATCCGATGAATGGCAGCTAGGTCAATAGGTCTCCCCAAAAATTAGAGATGAGGGTCTATGGCATGAAGTGCCACCTCTCTCTCTACTAGCTCGTTGACTTGCCGCAAGTGGTGAGGTCCAAGATAAGCCATCTCGGTCTCATCCTCAAAGTCATCATCACTTATCCAGAAACCGTTAGCATTGGTATGCAGCCCTAATACAAGGGGCTCATGTCTTGGCCCCAAGTAGGCCATCTCTATTTCATCTTCATATTCTTCGTCACTTATGAAGAATCCATTTGCATTTGTCTCTTGCCCCAAAGTCAGGGGTTGATGGCTTAGGCCTAAGTAAGCTCTTTCTATTGAGTCTTCTGATTCATAGTCACTTTCATCTGATGTATATCCACTCTCATCATGGATGGACCATGTGAATCTTTGCAAATAGTGAGGCCCTTGATAGGCTAAGCCAAGTTGCACCTCATCATCACTTGCCTCATATCCATTCTCCTCATCCCATGAGTTGTACCCTATTGGGGTGGAATCAATTGAGGTGTTTGGATGATAAGTTTCTGGAGGTGGTATGTTTACCATGGCCACTTGTCTGTTGCTCAAATTTTCTATTCTTAAGGGGTGATAAGGAATGAAATCAATGTCTTCTCCCAACCCTATGCTTAATATTTCCAATGCTACTGCAAGAGAGTCATCTCGACCTCCGCTATAATAACCTAAGCCAAATCTATCGAAGGGAAGCTGATATAGTGGCTCGTAGGGCCGCCTACGCCCCTGCTCATATATGCCAAGGCCATAGCCATGCCAATGGCAATGCTCAAAGTAGCTTAGAGAAAACTCGGGATTAGAGAGGTAATGAACATTGACTATGAATAATTCATCACCATCCTCTTCTATATCTGAAGACTTATGAGCGCAGTCCAGGATGGCATAGACAAAATTGGTTTGGTTGGGAGGGATTCCAAGTGGAACCACTATTCCTACTGGTGGCCTCAAGTCTTTAGGCCTCCCTATGTCTTGTGCAGACTCAATGATAGGTGTAAAGGTAATGTTCTGCACAAGGTACTCTCCTATGCCTGTACTTGCCAAGTGTATTGATGCATGCGATGTGGATGACCCCACGGATGATACTGGTGAAGCAAGGTGATAATCACTATCTTCATCTTGATCTTGAGGATCTTCCTCTTCCATAGGACTTGGTATTTCAGCAATGGCTATAGTTGGCACTTCTTTGGGTCTTTCTTCCTGAACTAAGGGTGCCTTTAGCTTCTGATTATCTTTTGGTTTTGACGTTGATGGTACTTTAGAAGCATTGACTGTCTTGAGTCCATTAGGAGGTGTTGATGTGCATGGGTCTTTTCTTACCCCTTTGTCTTTGTTATCCCCTTGTGTGGTTGGGGATGAAGGTGCCACGTATAGGTGAGTAGAAGGGATCATGAATTCTCCTAGAATGTCCACCTGATTGACGTATTTAAAAGGCTCTTCATCGGCTAGAACCACATAGACTTTGTTTTCATGCACATACTTGACACACTGGTGCAAGATCGAAGGCACACACTTCATGGCCCTTATCCAAGGATGCCCTAAGAGGATGTTATATTGCATAGCTCCTTCCAAGACATGACACATCATGGGGATGGTCTTGTGCCCCACCTTGATGGGTAGGACTATCGTTCCCATAGTATTGCATAAAGCATCATTAAAAGCTCTCAATGTGTAAGCTCCTGGAATGATATTGGTCTTGGGTATCTTGAGGTGCTCTATTGCAGTTGTTGTAATGATGTTAATCGATGAACCTGTATCGACCAAAACCCTCTTGAAAGGTAAGTCATTGATGGCCACTACAATGTTTAGCAGAGGGTCTAGTAAGGCAACAAGAAACTATCTTAATCTCATGATCATAGAATCGGATTACAGGTTCCTGGCATTCTTGCACTTGTCCCACAAAGTGAGTGAATGCATTCGCATCTTGCGGTTGAAGCTCAATTGTTCTTAAAATCTCCATTAGAGTCTCCCTATGCTTTGGAGACTATTGTATGAGCTCATAGATGGATAACTTAGTTGGAGTCATCTATGTTTTTGAATAGTTACCACATGTCACATTGGTGGACCTAGAAGGTTGTCTTGCCTTTGCCTAGGGGTAGCTGGGATGTTCATGGGAGCTACAGGTGGTTGTGGTTGACCATACCACCTAGTCCTTGTTGCTATGTTAACAATCTCAACCATCCCCATGCATCCATGGGTAGGTATGTCAGCTCGAACCTGATTGACTTGGGCCCCTTGCTCTCGAGGGGCCTCATGATTGGGCAATGGGTTTCTGTATATGCCCATGTCTCTATTATCGGGAGCTAGTGGATTGTCAACTTTGAGTTCTCCCACCTCAATCATGTTTTGCACTTGGTGCTTAAACCCGATGCAAGCCTCAATGTCATGCCCTGGTATCCTGTGATAAGGGCAAAATTGATCTTCCCTATATCCTTTTGGCTTAGGATGGTTGGGATCTATAAGAGGTATATCAGGAAATCTGATCCTCCTGGCCTCGCTCAACTGATTAAATATTGATTGCATTGATTCTATCAGAGGCATGAAATAACGAGGTGGCTTGCATTCTCGGTTTCTTCCCTGATTGTTCTTTTGGTCGTAGTTGGCTGGTGGGGGATGTGCTTGATAGTTCTATGGTTGTTGTGCACCCCCATCCTTGGGTGTAGCTAATATGACTTGATTTACTGGAGTAGGGTTGCCCTACTTCTACTTATACTTGTCATTCTTACCATTCTTGTTCCACTCCTTTTTGTTTTGGAGCTTAATGGTTCCCTCATCTACTTTTATCTCTTCGATGAGCTTGGCTTGTGCTAGAGCTTCTTCAAATGAAGGATACTATTGGAGTTGTAGCAAGAGGGAGATATGTTTAGAACAAATTTTGGTGAACATGCGAATGATCTCTTCTATGGGAATGGAGAATGATAATTTTACCATGACTTTTCTCCATCTATTCCCATAATCCATTACTAGCTCATCATCATACTGTTTCAAGTTAGCCAGGTCTGAAAGGTTCACCTTCTTCTTAGCACCAAAGGAGAAATGCTTCAAGAATGCGTTTACTAGTTGTTCAAAGTTGGTTATGCTATGCTTAGGTAGTTGGTTGAACCATTGAGTGGCAACACCTAAAAATGTCATTATGAATGTTCTTAGCATGAGAGCGTCATTGTCTTCAAGATGAAAATAGGCATTGATAAAATTGGTGACATGCTCTTGTGCATCCTCTTCACCTTTAAACTTCTCTAACCTAGGCATCTCAAAGTGCTTAGGATATGGAGGGCTAGGGATTGATGGGCACAATGGTTGATTGTGTATTTTGCTCAATGTTGGTGAGTTCCCAACTGCCTCTTGTTTCTCAAAGGTTTTCATCTTTTTAGCAAGCTCTTGAAATACCTTTGATGCATGGATTTCCTCCTCTTGTAAGCCTATTCGCATTGGCAATGGAGGTAACTCTCTATCCATTTGATTTGTTCCATTTTCCTCTCTCCTATGAGGGGACCCAGGATTATGATCTTGGTTTGCTATGTTTGCCCTTCCCCCATTAGTTGGATTTCATTCATGATTTGGTGGGGGGTTTCATTGTGGGCTATCTTGTCTAGTGTGCCTCTCCTTAGGTGAGTCAGCATGTCTTGTTCTTTGTTGGTCACCACCATTTTCCTATAAATTGTTAAGAGCTAGCCACTCAGCTTGCTCTCTTAAGCGCTGCTCATGTTGGTGCAAGAGTCTTTCTCTTTGTTTCTCTTGTTCGAGAGCTTCTACTAGCTCTCGCTCCTTACATAATGCATTTTCTAACCACCTCATTCGGTCAGTTTGTGCTATCATAGAAGACTCATGTTTATCTGACTCTGTTCTTGTTGTCTTGACTCGTAGATTCCTCGAGGGGGTTTCTGCTGTATCTGTACTCTTGCTAGTTAATGTGACTTGTTCAATGTACTATTGAGTATCCCTATGATCAGACTCCATGCATCTTCTATGGGGTCACTCTGAGGTACCCCTATACTGGGAGGTATGTTTAGAAGTCACAGTTCGTGAGCTTCCAGATGCAGAGTTCTCAGTAGCTACAGTTCTTTGAGTTGGTTGAGTAGGAAATCGATCCAACCCATCTAGTTATCTTGTTTTCCATGGTTGGTCCCATGGGGTGCCATTTACTCCTATGAGGTCATAGTCTATGGGAATATTTCCTTTTGTGTGAAGGGTTTCTTCTATATGATTCCCATGACTAGATGTAGCTCTAGTTTCCCGCCCTTCAGTGGGCAGACCTGTTTCATATGTTTCTTGTGAGTCTTGAGGTGTTGCAATTCTTGTTTGCCTTCTTGATGAAGAGGGCTTGGTGGTAACATGTTTTCTCCATGTGGATGGAGATGTAGCAGTCTCATCATCCCCATGTGAAGAATGGGTTTTAGAACCTTCTTTATGTCCATGTGAGGAGGAAGCCCTTGAAGCTTCCTCACGTCTTTGAGATGTTTCTGTGTGTTTAGAGGAGGCCCTTGAGGTCTCCTCATGTCTCCTTGATGAGGATGGCTGTGAAGCCTCTTTTTGTTTATGTGACTTTGTTCCATGATGTGGTTCCTTACTTGGGGTTTCTCAAGGATATCCCCCAAGGGTTGAGTTATCACCCCTTAGGCTCGTGGAGCTATGTCTCATGGTCTTACGGGTAGGTCATTCAATGTTACTATGACTCCTCCTATGGGCATGTATTAGACCGAGGGTGCTTACTTCTTGTTTTGACCATGTTGTTTTATGACATGATCTTTTGAGTTGAAAATTAGGAATGACCACACAATACCAAATAAATATTTATCTTGATTATCTATTTGAGTGTGCTTTAAGTTCTCTTTTTTAGACACATAGAAGCAGAGAGAAAGCTATAAAATATCAGAGAAGCTATACCAACCTTTGATCTAGCTTAGAGAGTCTGTGTTTTGACCTCTGCTACACTCCATCTCTGGCCATTGTTGACCAAAGTGGTTGGTTCTTGGCCATTGTAGCTCAGAGTGGCTAAGATCTATTGGTCGTTGTAGCTCATAGTGGCTAGTTTTTGGTTGCTATAGCTTAGAGCGGCTAGACTTGCACATAAAATTAAGTTAGTATTCTAGAAAAAAATGAAAAATTAGTGGTGGTCCCATCGTGATCGCCATCTATAGCGACCCCGAGAATGCATGCACCGGTCCCTTTTCTAAACCCTACTTGCAATGCTATTTAAAATACCGAAGATAAAATGGAAAGACAAGAGGAAAAAGCATATAACACGAAATAACAAAAGATGGATCTCTTTATTGATATTGAAGCTCGGTTACATGTCGGTCCCTCTTAGGGATACCCATTTTGATACTATAAATTACAAATAGGCAAGGAGTGCCCCTTTCATGAAGAGGTGGTGCGCTTATAAAAGCTTACCGGTTTTGCACATAAAAATGTATGAGGGCTTACAGATGCCTCCTTCTCTAGGTCTATTTCCTAGAGGGATCCCTTTTGCTCTCGTATGTTGTAATCTTCGTCTAATGTACCTATGGCCCTGCAAGCAATGAAACAACAACACACATTTAGGTGTCCGAGATTGCCTCCCCAGATGAGGTTGTTAGTAATCAAAGAATGTAATGGAAATATGATAAAACTATGCCATGAAATCATGTAAATCTATGCTAATGATGTGAAAACATGAAGAAGTAGAATAAAAGAAGCTATGTCTATCTAAGCTAAGCTCGTGGGCCACTGTCCAAGACAACGGCCGCTAAAGTAAACCTTGCCCTCTTTTCCCCAAAGCTATGGGTCAAAGACTATAATCTGATGTTGAAATAGTAGGTGTTATGCTCTTCAATTCATCATAGCTCCGTCGTACACGTGATCTCAAAGAGAACTCTTCGAGTCTCAAAATCTCTCCTCAAAAGAATGTCTCTCTCCCTTGATGTGATAAAAGATCCCCCTTTGGTGCTCTTAGGCTTGCACCTTTTATAGCGTGAAACCCTAGGTCTATGTCCAAGCCCTAGGAATGAATTTCTCATGCATAGTGCAAGTTAGCATGAGAATATTTTGTCCATTGTCTATGTTTGAAGGCTAGTTAACTAAAATCTAACTGCCCACTTGAGTCTTCTATGTGAACTGGTCGTTAGCATGAGAATATTTTGTCCTTTGTTTATGCTTGGAGGTCAGTTAACTTAAGTCTAAATGCAAACTCAAACCTCCCATGTGAACTGGTCATGAAAAGGAATGCAAAGTCACTCCCGCTCACCTTTATTGCATGCAAACTGCCACTTCCGCTTGATATTAGGCCTGTTTGTCGATAAACTACTTCTTATGGCTTAGCCACTATCATCTGAAGTGGCTAAGATCTGGTCGATGTCATCTACAGTGGCTAAGGTCTGGCCACTCTAGGCTTGAGTGGCTAGGATCTGGCCGCTCTTGGTTTGAGCGGCCAAGCTTGGATGGCTTGAAAAGGCCCCAAATGAGTGGTGAGAACCACTGTTGATGTTTGGAAAGTCCAATATTATGTCTTATGATCTTATGAGTGTGTCTATGTTAGTAGCTCCCCTAAGCATGACACGATTTAGGTGTCTATAATATGAATGAACCAGAGCAAATGGGATATAGTTCTCCTATGGAGAGATCCATGAACCAAAGCAAAGGGGATAGAGTTATCCTCTGGAGGGAGATCCATAAACTAGAGAATTTGGGATTGAAATATCCTTTGAATAGAGGTCTATAAATATTTTAATAGGGAATTGATTCCCAAGAGAATTGTTGAGAAATTTTAGAAATATTTTCTTCGTGGACGTAATCCATATTGGGTGAACCACATTAAATTTGTGTCTCTCATGTGTGTGATAATTTATGCATTGCTTTGATTACTACTATTGATATTGTAATTGATAATATAGGATACTATTGTTTTAAAAAGAAAATTAGAAGTTGATCTTATACTGTTCACCCACCCTCTCAGTATAAGCTTGTGTTCTTCAATTGGTATCAGAGTGAGTTCCTTCACAAAAGTCTAATAGCTTGAAGGAAGATATTACAGGAACACATATGACATATCAGAATATATCTTTATCAAATAAGGCACCATTATTCGATGGAAACAATTATTCCTTATGAAGTATAAGAATGATGACTTACTTGATGGCACAAGGATATGAGACATGGTAATCATTTGAGGAAGGATTCACACCTACAACTACTATTCCCACAAATAAATATGGTAAGTTATTACATGTGAATAATTCCAAGGCTATGAATGGAATATTAAGTGGATTACATGAAGTAGAATTTGTGAAATTTATGCACTATAAATTAGAAAAAGAGATGGGAAAATTTGAAGCAAACATATGGAGATAAAAAGATCAAGTTGATAAAACTAAAAAACCACAAGAAAAGGTTTGAATATTTAAATATGGAATATGAGGAAGATATTTCTACATACTTAATTCATGTGTATGAGATTGTTAATACCATGTGTGGACTTGGATTCAAAATTGAAGACTCTAGTGTTGCTCAAAAATTATTAAGATCACTCCCTATAAAGTATGATGGAAAGGTTTCAACTAGAGACGAGATTAGAGATATTGATAACTTGACTATGGATGAGTTACATGAAATTCTCACAACTTATGATATGAGAATAGTAAAGGATCCAAAATCTAAGAAAGAGACAACTTTCAAAGCTTCAAATAAGATAAAATATAAGAAACTAGAATCAAGTGGTGAGTCAAGTAGTGATGAAGAATCTAACTATGCAATAATAAAAAAAGGACTCAAGAAAACACAAAGGTATGAATATTGTGAAATATTTTAAATGTGGTAATTTTGGTCACTATGCATATAATTATCCACAATCTAAAATCCATAGTAGTGAAGAGAAATATGATCATAAGAAAAAGGAAGAAGGTATATCTAGGCATGAAAACAAAAATAGGTATGGTCAAGGAAAGCATGAGAAGAAGTTATTTCAATTACACAAGAAGAATTTCTATGTTAACAATACAAGAAAGTATTCAAGTGATAGTGATGAAATAATCTCAAATAGTGAATAAGAAGATATTCTATTTTTGGCAATAGAAGAGGAAGAAAATGCTCCTATAGAAGATAAAGTTGAAAAGTATGAAGATGCTCTTGGAGATCAAGAAATAGAGAAAGATTAAAACAATGAAGAGGAAGGCATAGATGATCTAGAAGTAGAAATTATTATTGCTCTTAGAGAATTGAAAAGGTTAGAAAGTAGAATTCAAGGCTAAAGGTTCAAGTTCAAGAATATGAGGAAGAAAAAGAAAATCTTCTACAAGACCTAACAAACTCAAAAGCTAAGGCAAGGAGATTTAAAGAGGTCATGGTTGAAGAGTTAGAGGCAAAAGAGTTAGAATATGAAATATTAGAATATGAGGTATTTTCTCTAAGGATGGAAGTTAATGATTCTAAAGATAAGCTACACAAGTTTAGAAAAAGTTCAAAAACTTTGGATAAAATTATCAATGCACAAATATCTTCATCCATCAAAATAGGACTTGGTTTTGAAAAAGAACAAGGCAAACAAGAATAAGGGTCAAGCTCAAGATCAAAATAAGAAGAAGTTTTAGAGGAAGAGAGTGAAGAAGCAATTGAGACTTACAAAGATAAGTTGAAGAATAGAATCTTCACTAAGAAAGGAAACAATGCACAAACAAGAAATAGGGATAATCACATAAAAGGCAAAGAAAGGACTAAGAAACCAGAGGTTGCAAAATATGATTTCTTCAAAGGACATTCTTTTTCATCTAATCAGTTTGATCACAAGGCTATGTATTGTAGGGTTCATGCAAAGAAATAGTATGACCTCACTAAAAGGAATTTCAACTCATTCAAAGATGGACATTTCCTTCAAGGGTATTGCTACTCTTGTAATCGCTTTGGTCATAAAGTGATCCATTGTAGGGTTCATGATAGAAATGATTATAGCTCCACCAAAAGGAACTTCAAGACATTTACACCTTCCACAAATTACAACATTAATTATTACAAGTGGAATAATCTTGGGCATAAGACCAACTAGTGTAGAACAGAGTTTCCATAAATTTCAGAGACAAGCAAGAATAGGGACACTCAAAAGGATAAAAAGGGTATGGCTACAAAAAATTTGAAAAATAAGGTTGAAAAATAAAAATAGCATTGTATATTGGAATTAGAGATACTCCCACCCCAAAATTAATCACCTTAAGGAGAGGACGTGGAGAGGGGGATAAGCTAAGAGTCTTATATTTAGCCCCAAAGGAGTCCCTTTGCAATTGATGTCAAAGGGAAGATATTTAAGTAAGGGGAAGAGCATTCAGTCAGGGGGAGCAGTTCCTCAAGGGAATAATATTTGGAATCCAATGATAGGAAAAGGAGTGGCACAGAGGAGGTATCGATTTCGAGACTCGATAGTGAAGAGTTGTTCACTTTTTGTTTTAGCAATAATAAGTTGTTCGACGGTGATGGTTTAAAGGAGAATTAGTACCTTGAGGTCTTGTGTGGGAGATTAGCCCATGCATTGCTTTAGAATGTGCTATAGCATGGGCTCCATGAGGTCACGCATTCAAATCCCTATGGCAGCAGAAGCGGTAAGGGCAAAATATTTTTTATAATGTTTTTGCTTGATTTTAGAGATTCATAAGGGTCAGGTTTTAATTAAGAGTGCCATAAGGGTTGAGATTAATAAAGCATGAATTTTGCCATTAGGGAGTCATAAGGGTTAATTTTAATAAAGTTTAAATTTGCACTTAGGGAGTTATAAGGGTGTGAATTAATAGAATATTAAGTGCAAAGGTATGTTTTAAAAAGCCTTCTATTTTGCAAAATACAAATATTAAGAGTGATTTATATAGTTTTATTTTTGCAAAGTGCAGAGATGAAAAATATGTTTTGCATACAAGAATAGGAGTAATAAGGTGTAATAGTGGCTTGAAATTTTGTTGTAATTCTTGTATGGTGGAAAGTTCATGTGAGAGTTTTTGAAAGAGTACTTTTGTTATCTAACCCTTGAAGTGGCACTAGAAAGATCAGTTATTTGTGAGACAGGTTTTTGAGGACATATCTTCATTAGAGTAAAATAAGAGATATGGGCATACCATTCCTTGTTTAAGGTGTTTTTTTTAGTAAATGTTTCTAGAACATAAGGTGGAGATAAAAGGGTTGTTTGGTATGCATTGTTGAAAATATTTGATTTAGGCTTTGAGACCTATATGTGCATATTTTTGAAACATTTTGAGTATTGGTTTGAGAGATATTGAAGGCAAATTGTGAAAGCGTTTGAGATAAATCTTGTGAAGGAAATTTGTGCATTAGTGTGATTGATATTTGAGAGCAAATTTGCAAGAAATATAGATCATTTTTATGAAGTAAGTTATACATTGTATTGATTTGATTTGAAAAGGATATTTGAAGAGATAGAGATTGAATTAGTTGAATGCAATATTTCTTTATATGCAAGACTTATTTGTATGTAAGATTTGGAAATATTTGAGTAGGTTCTATGAGCAATATTGAGGTAGATTTGAGTAAGTCTTGAGGAGACTTGGAGTAGCTTTGAGGCATATTTGAGCAAGTCTTTTGAGAAGGCTTGAAGAAAAAATTGAGAAAGTCTTTTGAGAAGGCTTGAATACAGATTTGAGTAGGTCTTGTAAGAAGACTTGGAGCAAATTTGAGGTAGATTTGAACAAGTCTTATGAGAAGACTTGGAATAGCTTTGAGGCAGATTTAAGCAAGTATTGTGAGAAGACTTGGAGTAGCTTTGAGGTATATTTGAGAAAGTCTTAAGAAGACTTAAAACTACATTAAGATAGACTTGTGCTAACCTTGTGATGAGGTTTGATGCAGATTTGATATAGTGTTGAAAGTAGACTTTGGAGTAGACAAAATTAGAGGGAATGGAGTTCTACTATGGTGAGAGAACCACAAAATAGAGTAGAGGGGATAGAATTATTCTATGGAGAGAGATCCATGAACCAGATCAAAGGGGATATAGTTCTTCTATGGAGAGATATCCACAAACCAGAGCAGATAGGATAGAGTTATCCTGTAGAGAGATATCTACAAACCAGAGCAAAGGAGATAGAGTTTTCCTATGGAGAGATATTTATGAACTAGAGAAAAGGGGATAGAGTTCTCCCATGGAGAGAGATCCACAAACCAGAGTAGAAGGGATATATTTCTCTTGTAAAGAGACATACACAAACCAGAGTGAAGGGGATAGAGTTCTCCTATGGAGAGAGATCCATAAACTAGATTAGAGGGGATAGATTTCTCCTGTGGAGAGATATCCACAAACCATAGAAAATGGGATAGAGTTATCCTATGGAGAGATATCCACAAACCAGAGTATAGGGGATAGAGTTATCCTATGGAGAGAGATCCATGAACCAAAGTAACGGGGATAGATTTCTCCTATGGAGAGAGATCCACGAACCAGAGCAAAGGGGATAGAGTTATCCTATGGAGAGAGATCCACAAAACAAAGTATTGGGGATTTAGATCTCCTTTTAATAGATGTCCATAAATATTGTAATAGGGAATTGATTCCCCAGATATTTGTTGAGAAAATTTAGAAGAAATATTTTATCCATGGACGTAATCCACATTGGGTGAACCACATAAAATTTGTGTCTCTCATGTGTGTGATTATTGCTATTGATATTGCAATTTATAACATAGGATAATATTGTTTGGAAAAGAAAAGTAAAATTTCATCTTATACCTGTTCACCCCCCGTCTTATTATAAGCTTGTGTTCTTCAATTTTTATCATAGTGGGTTCCTTCAAAAAAGTCTAATAGCTTGAAGGAAGATTTTACAGGAACACATATAGTATCTTAGAATTGTTCTTTATCAAATAAGGCATCATTATTCAATGGGAACAATTATGCCTTATGGAGTATAATAATGAAGACTTACTTGATGGTACAAGGATATGAGATATAGCAATAAGTTGAGGATGGATTCACACCTACATCTAATCCTACCACAGATAAATATGGTAAGTTATTACATGTGAATAATTTCAAGGCTATGAATGGAATATCAAGTGGATTACATAAAGAAAAATTTGCAAAAGTTATACACTTCAAATCAGCAAAAGAGATATGGGATAAACTGAAGCAATCATATGAAGGAGATAAAAAGGTCATGTTTTCAAAACTACAAAATCGTAAGAAAATATTTGAAGCTTTAAATATGGAATATGAGGAATATATTGCTACATACTTACTTCATGTGGATGATATTGTTAATACCATGCATGGAATTGGATTCAAAATTGAATACTCCATTGTTTCTCAAAAAGTATTATGATCACTCCCTATTAGGTATGATGGAAAGGTTTCAGCTATAGAAGAGATGAGATATATTGATAAGTTGACTATGGATGATTTACATGGAATTATCACATATTATGATATGATAATAGTAAAGGATCCTAAATCCAAGAAAGAGGTAGCTTTAAAATATTCAAAGAAGAAAAATTTAAGAAATTAGAATCAAGTGGTGAGTCAAGAAGTGATGAAGAAGCTGACTATGCGAGAAGAAACAATAAAGACTCAAGAAAGCACAAAGTTATGAAGACTATGAAATATTTTAATTGTGGTAATATTGGTCACTATGCATCTAATTATCCATAATCTAGAAACAATAGCATTGAAGAGAAACATGATCATAAGAAAATGGAAGAAGGAAAATCTAGGCACGAAAAGCAAAACATGTATGGTCAAGGCAAGCATGAGAAGAAGTTATTTCAATGACACAAGAATATTTTCTATGTTAAAAAGGCAAGCAAGGATTCAAGTGACAATGATGAAAGACTCTCAGATAGTGAAGAAAAAGAGATTCTATTTTTGGCAAATGAAAAGGAATAAAATACTCCTATCGAAGATTAAGTGGAAAAGTATGAAGATGCTCTTGGAGATCAAGAAATAGAGAAAGATTCAGAAAATGAAGAGGAATGCATAGTTTATATAGAAGAAAAACTTATTATTGCTATCATATAATTGAAAAAGGTTAGAAAACAAAATTCAAGACTAAAGGCTCAAGTTCAATAAAATGAGGAAGAAAAAGAAAAGCTTCTACAAGACCTAACAAACTCAAAAGCTAGGGCAAGGAGATTTAAAGAGGTCATGTTTGAAAAGTTAGAGGTAAAAGAGTTAGAATGTGAAATATTAAAACATGAGTTAGTTTCTCTAAGGATGGAAGTGAAAGATTCTAAAGACAAGCTACACGGGTTTGAGAAAAGTTCAAAAAAATTGGATAAACTTATCAATGCATAGAGATATTCATCTATCAAAACATGACTTGGTTTTGAAGAAGGACAAGGGAAACAAGAAGAAGGGTCAAGCTCAAGCTCAAAATAAGAAGTTTTAGAGGAAGAGAGTGAAGAAGAAATTAAGACTTATGAGGATAAGTTGAAGAATAAAAGCTTCACTAAGAAAGGAAACAATGCACAAACAAGAAATAGGGATCATCACAGAGAAGGCAAAGAAAGGACTAAGAAACCAGAGGTTGCAAAATAGGATTTCTTCAAAGGACATTGTTTTTCATGTAATCGGTTTGGTCACAAGGCTATGCATTGTAGGGTTCATGGAAAGAAAGAGTATGACCTCACTAAAAGGAATTTCAACTCATTCAAAGATGGACATTTCTTTCAAGGGTATTTCTACTCTTGTAATCACTTTGGTCATAAAGCAATCCACTGTAGGGTTCATGATAAAAACAATTATGGCTCCACCAAGAGGAACTTCAAGATATTTACATCTTCCAATAATTACAACATTAAGTGTTACAAGTTCAATAATATTGATCATAAGGCCAACTGGTGTAGAAAATAGTTTCTAGAACTTCCAAAGACAAGCAAGAATAGGGATACTCAAAAGTATCAAAAGGGTATGGCTACAAAAATATTGAAAAAGAATGCTGACAAAGAAAAAGAGCATTGTATACTGGGAGTAGAGATACTCCTACCCTAAAATTAATCACCTCAAGGAGAGAGGGTGAGGAGGGGGCTGACCTAAGAGTCTTATATTTAGCCCCAAAAGAGTCCCTTTGTCATTGATGTCAAAGGGAGAGAGATTTGAGTAAGGGAGAGAGCATTCAGTTAGGGGGAGTAGTTCCCCAAGGGAAGTAGATTTGGAATCTAGTGATAGGAAAAGGAATTTTTAGAAAGTATTGCCATAAATGACAAAGGGGGATATTGTTGTAAATTTTAAGTATTTTTGTTGTCATTGATGTCAAAGGTAAAATCGTTGAAAATCATCTTCTAGGTTGAAATATTAAAATTGCAATGCAAATACCTCCATTTAAAGAGGAAGACAAGGTAGATAAAGCTCCTTTGAAAAAGGTTTATTATTTGCAAGGTTGAAGTAGTTCCCAAGGAAAAATAAAAAGGGTTTAAAAATGATTAATTATAATATTTAAACTAAAAGTTTAAATTTTATAATAATATTGTTTGAATTTACATGGGCGCGAAAATTCAAATATTCTTCCAAGTTGTAAAGTGCTGACGTCTTTACCTAAAATTATTTTGCATATATAAGGTGGAACCAAAAATAATTTGGCATATTTTTGGTAAGGTTGGAATAAGCGTGAATTGGCATCGAAATCCTTTGCAAATCGTAGCACACGGTCTTCGAGCAAGGTAGCACGAGAGCAAAGAGGGATGCAAATTTTTGACAGTCGAATAGCGCATGGAATTCAACAAGGAGCAATGCAGGTTTTGGTTCCAATCAAGCGGGTTGATTAGTTGGCAAGAGGACCCCACGCAAGGAGTGGAATAGAGGAGGGCTTGAGTTTGAGAGTCGACAATGACAGGTTGTTTACATTTTTTTTTTGTAGCCACAAGTTATTTGGTGGTGATGGTTTAAAGGAGAATTAGTGCCTTGAGATCTTGTGTGGGCAGTTAGCCCACACGGTGCTCTAGCACATGCTAGAGCGTGGGCTCTGTGAGGTCACATGTTCGAATCCCCATGACAGTAGAAGCGGTAAGGGAAAAATATTTGTTTATAAAGTTTTTGCTTGATTTTAGGGAATCGTAAGGTTTAGGTTTTGATTAAGAGAGCCATAAGGGTTGATATTAATAAAGCATGATTTTTTCCATTAGGGATTTATAAGGATTAAGTTTTAAAAAGTTTAAATTTGCACTTAGGGAGTTATAAGGGTGTGAATTAATAGAATATTAAGTGCAAAGGTATGTTTTAAAAATCCTTCTATTTTGCAAAATATAAATTATAAGAGTTCTTTATATAGTTTTATTTTTGCAAAGTGCTTAAATGAAAAATATGTTTTGCATACAAGAATAAGATTAATAAGGTTTAATAGTGGCTTGACATTTTGTTGTAATTCTTTTATGGTGGAAAGTTCACCTGAGAGTTTTTGAAAGAGTACTTTTGCTATCTAACCCTTGAAGTGGCACTAGAAAGATCAATTGTTTGGGAGATAAATTTTTGAGGACATATCTTCATTAGAGAAAAATAAGAGGTATGGGTATATCATTCCTTGTTTAAGGTGTTTTTTTGAGTAAATGTTTCTGGAACATAAGGTGGAGATAAAAGGGTTGTTTGGTATGCATTGTTAAAAATATTTGAGTTAGGTTTTGAGACCTATATGTGCATCATTGTGAAACATTTTGAGCATTGGTTTGAGAGATATTGAAAGCAATTTTAAAAGTGTTTGATATCAATCTTATGAGGTAAATTTTTGCATTAGTGAGATTGATATTTGAGAGAAATTTTGCAAGAAATATAGATCAGTTATGTGAAGCAAGTTATACACTATTTTGATTTGATTTGAAAAGGATTTTGTAAGATATCGATATTGGATTAGTTGAATGCAAGATTTGTGAATGTGAAGAACATATTGGGTTTATGATATTGCATATCATTCTCTATACATTTTGGAGGTTAAAATAATTCTAAGTAGAATATTGTCTGTTTGAATAAAGCATTTCTGAAAGATATTTAATCTTTGTTTGTATGAGTTATGGTTGACCATACCATCTACTCCTGGTTGCTATATTGATAATTTCAACCATCCCAATGCATCCATGGGTAGGTGCATTGAATTAAACTTGATTGACTCGAGAGCCTTGCCCCTTAGGGGTCTCATGATTAGGAAGTGGGTTTTTTATATGCCCATATATCTGTTATCAGAAGCCAATGGGTTGTCAACTTTGAGTTCTCCCACCTCAATCATGTTCTGTACTTGGTGCTTGAAACCATAGCACCCTTCAATGTCATACCCCAGTATCTTGTGATAGGGGTAAAATTGATATTCCCTATATCCCTTTGGCTTAGTATGGTTGGGACATATGAGAGGTATATTAGGGAATCTGATATTTCTAGCCTCTCTCAACTGATTGAAAATTAATTGCATTTATTCTGTTAAAGGTGCAAAATAGAAAGGTGGCTTGTGTTCTATTTTTCATCCCTAATTATTCTTTTGATCATAATTGGTTGGTGAGGGTTGTACTTGATAATTCTATAGTTTATGCGCACCCCATCCTTAGGCGTAGCCACTACTACTTGGTTAACTGGAGCAGGGTTTGCCTACTTCTACTTGTACTTATAATTCTTACAATTTTTGTTCCACTCCTTATTATGGAGCTTAATGGTTCCCTCATCTAATTTTATGTCTTCTATGAGTTTGGCCTATTCTAGGGCTTCCTCAAATGAAGGATACTATTGAAGTTGTAGCAAGAGGAAGATGTTTTTAGAATAACTCTTGGTGAACATGTGAATGATTTCTTATGTGGGAACAGAGAATAATAACTTTACCATGAATTTTCTCCATATATTACCATAATCCATTACTAGCTCATCATCATAGTGTTTCAAGTTGGCCAGGTCTGAAAGGTTCACCTTCTTCTTAGCACCAAAGGATAAACTCTTTAGGAAAGCATTTACTAGTTGTTCAAAGTTGGTTATGCTATGCTTAGTCAGTTTGTTGAACCATTGAGTGGTAACACCCTAAAATGTCATTAGGAATGTTCTTAGCATGAGAGCATCATTGTCTTCAAGGTTAAAATATGCATTGATGAAGTTTGTAACATGCTCTTGTGCATCCTCTTCACCCTTGAACTTTTCTAACCTAGGCATCTCAAAGTGCTTAGGATATGGAGGGATAGAAATTGATGGACACAAGGGTTGGTTGTGTATCTTGCTCAATGTTGGTTAATTCCCAGTAATATCTTGCTTCTCAAAGGATTTCATCTTTTCAGAAAGTTCTTGAAATACCTTTGAAGCAAAGAGTTCCTCCTCTTGCAAGCCTGCTCATGGCGGCAATGGAGGTAGCCCTTTGTATACTTGACTTGTTATGGTTTCTTCCCTCCCATGAGGGAATTCAAGATTATGATCCTAGTTTTTTATGTTTGCCCTTTTCACACCAGTTGGATTTCATTCATGGTTTGGTGGGTGGCTTCATTGTGGGCTCTCTTATCTAGTGCACCTTTTCTTTTGTGAGTCAGCATGCCTAATTATTTGGTGATCATCACCATTTATATATAAATTTCTACGAGCCAGATGCTTAGTTTACTCTCTTAAATGTTTCTCATGTTGGCACAAGAGTCTTTCTCTTTGTTTATATTTTTTGAGAGCTTCCACTAGCTCTCACTCTTTTTGTAATACATTTTCTAACCATCTCATGTGATCAACTTAAGTTGTCATAAAAGATTCATGTTTCCCTAAATTTGTTCTTGCGATTTTGATTCATAGATTCCTAAAAGAGGTTTCTACTGTGTCTTTGCTCTTGCTATCTAAGGTGACTTATTCAATGTATTATTCAGTGTCTCTATGATCTGACTCTGTATTTTTACTACAAGGTCACACTGAATCACCCCCATATTGAGAGGTATGCTTAGAAGTCATAGTTTGTGAGCTTCTAGATGTAGAGTGTTATGTAGCTAAATTTCTTTGATTTGGTCATGTAAGAAATTGATCCAACTCATCTAGTTGTCTTATTTTCCATGGTTGATCCTAGGGGGTGCCATTGATGCCAATTAGGTTATAGTCTATTGGAATCCTTTCTCTTGTGTGAAGTATATCTTCTGTTTGATCTCTATGACTCGATGTAGCTCTAGTTTCTTGCCCTTTAGTAGGCATACCTATCCTATGTGCCTCTTGTGAATCTTGAGGTGTTGTAACTCTTGTGTGCCCTCTCGATGAGGAAGGCTTTGTGGTCACATGTTCTCTCCATGAGGATGGAGATGTGGCAACCTAGTCATCCTTACGTGAAGAGTGAATTTTAGAGCCTTATTTATGTCTATGTTAGGAGGAGGCCTTTAGAGCCTCCTCATGTCTTTGAGAAGTTTCTGTGTTTAAAGGAGGCCCTTGAGGTCTCCCCATGTCTCCTTGATGAGGATGGTTGTGAAGCCTATTTTTTCTTATGTGAATTTGTTCCATGATGTGGTTCCCTATTTGGGGTTTCTCAAGGAGAACCCCCAAGGGTTGATTTATCACCCCTTAGGCTCATGGACCTGCATCTCATGGTATTACAGGTAGGTTGTTCAATGTTACTACGACTTCTCATATGGGTATGGGTTGCTTCAAAATATCCCTCGATACATACCGAGGATGTTTACTTCTTATTTTGACCATTTTTTTTGCTGATTTAATATTTTGATTTACAATTTATAAATATCCAAGCAATACCAAGCAAATGTTTACCTTGGTTATCAATTTAAGTGTGCCCTAAATTGTTTGATGTGTTTTGATATGTTGTTCTTTTATTTATTGATCTTGTTTTGGATTTAGAATGAGGAGACTCTTCCATAGTGAGAATCAAGAATACCTGTGCCAAACATGATTTTCCCAAAAGAGACTAGGGTACACCACTTAAATCCCAGTGGGGGGTTTGCCTAGATCTTCCACTCTAAACCAATAATTGTTCCAATAGTGGGAGATAGTTTGAGCACAAGTAACTTAGTACCACTATGAAGAAGTTCTTAAATTCATTCCTATGAGAATCTAGGGGGCAAGCCAGTGGAAGGATATGAATACCAATGTCACTGGATTGAATTGAGGGTTTGTGATGAAATACAACTTCCTAATGTTTAAATGATATGTGCATGTGTGGTGTTCATTTTAAGCTTGCATAAAGTAAAATACATCATATAGTAGCAATGACTCTTTCCTACATGCCTAAATGGAAAAGATGTTTTGATTTTCAGAAATATGCATGAACTACTATGATTTGCATGGACGCACTTTATTTTGTGCAATTGTAGCCTCTAGCAGGGCTTCAAATCAAGCAAACAACATACAATTTCTAGCACATTGGATTCTAGGGCAGACTTTTCAAGCATAAGCCACTGTTCCTAGCAACGTCTAGTGGAAATCTAAAAGAAGACCTAAGATGTACAGTATGCTAGTTCTTTCTTCTTTATTATTTCAATTTCCAAATAGAAATGTGCTTTAAATTCACTATTTTAGAAAAACAAAAGCAAATAGAAAACTATAAAGCATTAGAAAAGTTGTACCAACCTCTAATCTAGCTCATAGAACCAAGGTTCTATCCTTTGGTGCACTCTAGTGTTGGCCACTATCAACTAGAGCAGCTAATTTTTGGTCACTGTTAGTAGGAGTGGCTAGGGTTGTTAGCCACTCCTACTAACAGTGACAAAAAATTAGCTGATTCTTGGTCGTTGTAGATCAAAGTGGCCAAACTTGCACACAAAACTAAGTCAATTTTTAGGTAGAAAGTGAAAAATTAGTGGAGGTCCCATCATGATTGCCATCTATAGCAACCCTGGAATGCACGCACCACTCTACTCTACTTGTAATATTGTACCCAAAAATAAAATGAAAGACCATGAAAAGCATATAACACGAAAGTAACAAAGATAGATCCTTTTATTTGTATTAAAACTCGGTTACATGGTGGTCCCTCTTAGGGATACCCATTTTGATACTATATATTACAAGTGGGTAAAATGTCCCCTTTGCAAAGGGGTGGTGCACTTTCTCAAGCTTCCCAGTTCCACACATGAAAATTTATGAAGGCTTACAAATGCCTCCTTACCCAGGTTTGTTTCCTAGAGGGATACTCTTGCTTTTGTATGTTGTAGATTCCATCCGATGAACCTGTGGCCCTGTAAGCAATGAAACAACAACACACGCTCAGATGTCTGAGAGTGCCTCCTCAGATGAGGTTGTTAGAAATGAATATTTTAAAATGAAAGCAAGTACAAATCAAACTAATGCTATGAATACGAATGAATGAAAATGATTCTATGATAATGATATGCAAATATGAAGAAAAAAAAGTAATGAAACTAACGTCTAAAACCCTAAGCTAGGCCTGTGGGCCACTATCTAGGACAACGACCGCTATGGTGAATCTTACCTTCTTTGTCCCAATGTTATGGATCAAAGCTTATCTCTAATGTCAAAAAGGTGGTTGCTTTGTTCAATGTGTTGAATATCATGTATGTGGTAAACCCTCAGAAGGCTAGTACTTTGTTGCTCCTCCAAGGCACTCCAATATTCTCTCTAATTTATCAGGGCTTCATCATTTAGTGTGTTTCTATAAATGATGATTGTCGTGACATTTTGATCTCTCAAAAGTTGGATATGGCTTGATGGATGGATCTCTTCCTTTGGTGCCTCCATGGTTGCACCTTTTAAAGTGTGTGAAACCCTAGGTCTATTTTAAAAACCCTAGGATTGAATCCCTCATTCTTAGTGAATGTTAGCATGAAAATCTTTTGCCATTTCTATGTTTAAAGACTAGTTAACTGAAGTCTAAATTCAGACTCAAGTCTCCCATGTGAACTGGTCATGAAGGGTAATACAAAGCTACTCCCTCTCACATTTACTGCATGCACACTACCACTTCCGCCCATGATTATGCATGTTTTTTGGCAAACTGATTTGTATTACTTAGTTTTTGTTGTCTACAGCAACTAATATTTGGCCGTTGTCGTCTATAATGGCTAAGGTCTGATCGCTCTGAGTCTGAGCGGCCAAGGTCCAGTCGCTCTAGATTATAGCGGCTAAGCTTGGATGGGCTTATAATACCCCTTATGAGTGGTGAGAACCACTTTTGATACTTTGAAAGTCGATTATGTCATATGATCTTATGAATGTACCTATGTGAGTAGCTCTCCTAAACATAATATTTTCTAGGTGTCTACACCAAGAGGAGAAAAAATCAGGGAGAATATGAAAAATATATTTCTCTAATCAAGAATGAAGAGATGCATAAATAAATTTATCACTCAATGCCTAGAGTGCCAAAAGGTAAAATCCAAACATATACATATGGATAGTTTATTGTATCCGTGTGATATACCTATGAAAAAATGGCAATTGATTTTTATGGATTTCATACTAGGGTTACCTAAGAACAAGTTTCAACATGACACAATTTTGGTAGTGGTTGACACACTAACCAAAGTGGTGCACTTTATACCCAGGAACACCAAGGATGATTTTGTGGTTATGGCTAATATATTTACCAAGGAAATATCTTGGCTTCATGTCTTTACAGAGGTAATCATATCATATAGGGACCCAAAATTCACATTTGAATTTGGCATTTCTTGCATCGCACTATTGGTACTATATTGAACATTAGTTCTTCTTACCATATAGATACTGATGGGAAACCTAAAAGAGTGAATCAAGTGCTAGAAGACATGCTTTGCATGTACTATATGGATCAAAAAACCTATTGGGAGGATTACTTACCTTTGATAGAATTTGCCTACAATAATGGTCACCATTTGACCATAGGCGTGGCTTCATTCAAAGTTTTTGCATTTAGGCATATAGGAAAGAGTTATTTCTACTATATGATGCATTTTACTTTATGTAAGCTTAAAATGAACACCACACATGCATATATAATTTAAACATTGGAGAGTTGGATTTCATCACAAAACCTCAATTTATTCCAGTGACATTGGTATTCATATCCTTCCACTGGCTTGCCCCATAGATTCTCTTAGGAATGAATTGAAGAACTTATTCATAGTGGTACTATGTTACATGTGCTCAAACTATCTCCTACTATTGGAACAATCATTGGTTCAGAGTGGAATAGCTAGGCAAACCCCCCACTGGGATTTAAGTGGTGTACCCTAGTCTCTTTTGGGAAAATCATGTTTGGCATGGGTATTCTTGATTCCCATTATGGAAGAGTCTCCTCATTCTAAATTTAAAACAAGAGCAAGAAATAAAAGAACAACATATCAAAACACATCAAACAATTTAGGGCACACTTAAATTGATAACCAAGATAAACATTTGCTTGGTATTGCTTGGATATTTCTAAATTGCAAATCAAAATATTAAAATAGCAAACAAAATGGTCAAAATAAGAAGTAAACATCCTCGGTCTATACCGAGGGAGATTCTGAAGCAAACTATACCCATATGAGAAGTCGTAGTAACATTGAAAAACCTACCTGTAATACCATGAGATGCAGGTCCATGAGCCTAAGGGGTGATAAATCAACCCTTGGGGGTTCTCCTTGAGAAACCCCAAATAGGGAACCACATCATGGAACAAATTCACATAAGAAAAAAGAGGCTTCACAACCATCCTCATCAAGGAGACATGGGGAGACCTCAAGGGCCTCCTCTAAACACACAAAAACTTCTCAAAGACATGAGGAGGCTCTAAAGGCCTCCTCCTCACATAGACATAAAGAAGGCTCTGAACATCACTCTTCACATAAGTATGACTAGGTTTCCACATATCCATCCTCATGGAGAGAATATGTGACCACAAAGCCTTCCTCATCGAGAGGGCACACAAGAGTTACAACACCTCAGGATTCACAAGAGACACATAGGATAGGCATGCCTACTGAAGGGTAAGAAACTAGAGCTACATCGAGTCATAGGGATCAAACAAAAGATATTATTCACACAAGAGAAAGGATTCCAATAGACTATAACCTAATTGGCATCAATGGCACCCCCTAGGATCAACCATGGAAAACAAGACAACTAGATGAGTTGGATTGATTTCTTACATGACCAACTCAAAGAAATTTAGCTACATAACACTATACATATAGAAGCTCACAAACTATAACTTCTAAGCATAACTCTCTGTCTGGGGGTTATTCAGAGCGACCCCGTAGTAAACATCCAGAGTAAGATCATAGAGACACTCAATAATACACTGAATAAGTCACCTTAGATAGCAAGAGCAAAGACATAGTAGAAACCTCTTTTAGGAATCTATGAATCAAAGCCATAAGAACAAATTTAGATAAACATGAGTATTCTATGAAAACTTAAGTTGATCGCATGAGATGGTTAGAAAATGCATTACAAAAAGAGCGAGAGCTAGTGGAAGCTCTCAAAAAATATAAACAAAGAGAAAGACTCTTGCGCCAACATGAGAAACATTTAAGAGAGTAAGCTAAGAATCTAGCTCGTAGCAATTTACATATAAATGGTGATGATAACCAAAGAAGTAGGCATGCTGACTCACAAAATAAATGGTGCACTAGACAAGAGAGCCCACAATGAAGCCACCCACCAAACCATGAATGAAATCCAACTAGTAGAGAAAGGGAAAACATAATAAACCAGGATCACAATCTTGAATTCCCTCATAGGAGGGAAGAAAACATAATAAGTCAAGTAGACAAAGGGCTACCTCCATTGCCGCCATGAGCAGGCTTGCAAGAGGAGGAACTCTTTGCTTCAAAGGTATTTAAAGCACTTGCTAAAAAGATGAAATACTTTGAGAAGCAAGATATTACTGGGAATTAACCAACATTGATCAAGATACACAACCAACCCTTGTGTCCATCAGTTTCTATCCCTCCATATCCTAAGAACTTTGATATGCCTAGGTTATAAAAGTTCAAGGGTGAATAGGATGCACAAGAGCATGTTACAAACTTCATCAATGCATGTTTTCACCTTGAAGACAATGATGATCTCATGCTAATAACATTCATAATGACATTTTAGGGTGGTACCACTCAATGGTTCAACACACTAACCAAACATAGCATAACCAACTTTGAACAACTACTAAATGCTTTCCTAAAGCATTTATCCTTTGGTGCTAAGAAGAAGGTGAACCTTTCAGACCTGGCCAACTTGAAACACTATGATGATGAGCCAGTAATAGATTATGGTAATATATGGAGAAAATTCATGGTAAAGTTATTATTCTTTGTTACCACAGACGAAATCATTCACATGTTCACCAAGAGTTATTCTAAAAATATCTTCCTCTTGCTACAACTAGGTTCTATGAGCAATATTAAGGCATATTTGAGCAAGTATTGAGAAGACTTGGATAAGCTTTGAGGTAGATTTGAGCAAGTCTTTTGAGAAGGCTTGAAGAAAAATTTGAGCAAGTATTTTGAGAAGGCTTGAAGATAGATTTGAGTAAGTCTTGTGAGAAGACTTGGAGCAGCTTTGAGGTAGATTTGAGCAAGTATTGTGAGAAGACTTGGAGAAGCTTTGAGGTATATTTAAGCAAGTATTGTGAGAAGACTTAGAGTAGCTTTAAGGTAGATTTAAGAAAGTCTTGTGAGAATACTTGTAGCAACTTTGAGGTAGATTTGAGAAAGTCTTAAGAAGACTTGAAACATCATTGAGATAGATTTATGAGTAGAGATAGAGCAGATTTGTGTTAACCTTGTGACAAGGTTTGGTGTAAATTTGAGATAGTGTTGAGAGAATATTTATAGCAGACCAGAGAAGATAGGACAGAGTTATCCTATGGAGAGAGATCCACAAACTAGAGTAGAGAGGATAGATTTATCCTATGGAGAGAGATCCACAAACCATACCAAAGGGGATAGATTTCTTGTGGAGAAAGATCCACAAATTAGAGTAGAGGGGATAGAGTTATCATATGGAGAGAGATACATGAACTAGAGAAAAAGGGATAGAGTTCTCTTGTGGAGAGATATCCACAAAATAGAGCAGAGGAGATAGAGTTCTCCTGTGGAGAGAGATCCACAAACTAGAGCAGAGGGGATAGAATTATCCTGTAGAGAGAGATCCACGAACTAGAGAAAAGGGGATAAATTTATCCTATGGAGAGAGATACACAACCAGAGAAGAGAGGATAGATTTCTCTAATTGAGAGAGATCCATGAACCAGAGCAAAGCGGATAAAGTTATCCTATAGAGATATATCCATAAACCATAGCAGAGTGGATAGAGTTATCCTATGGAAAGAGATCCATGAACCAAAGTAAATGGGATAGATTTATCTTATGGAGAGAGATCCAATAACCAAAGAAAAGGGGATAGAGTTATTTTTTGGAGAGAGATCCACAAGCTAGAGTGTTGGGGATTGATATCTTCTTTGAATAGAGGTCCATAAATATTGTAATAGAGAATTGATTCCCAAGATATTTGTTTAGAAAAATTAGAAGAAATATTTTCTGTGTGGATGTAATACACATTGGTGAACAATGTTAAGTTTGTGTCTCTTATGTGTGTGATGATTTTTGTATGGCTTTGATTACTACTATTGATATTGTAATTGAAAACATTGGATAATATTGTTTGGAAAAGAAAAGTAAAAGTTGATATTATACTGTTCACCCCCTGTCTTAGTATAAGCTTGTGTTCTTTAGGTAAATATACAAGACCATCCTTTGAACAAAACATCTATATCAATTATTTGTAGCATTTGTTCAAATGGACATATAACTGATAAATGCCATTTACTTCCACAATTCAAAAATTTTCTAGAGACAAAATTTGTTGCCTAGTTCGAATTCTTCTCAAGAGAGATCCCAACAACAAAAAATAGATCAAGTAAAGTAACAACCACCTCCAACCAAATCTATGGCTAATTTGAATAATACAGGACAAATAGCCCTTGTCTATGTAGCTGAATCTGGTAAAAATACTATAGTAAATATTATTGACTACAACAACATCCATTTGTGCTCAAACAAGACCTTACTTGAGCTTGTTCCACCCATTATTGAAGAGATAAAATTCAATGGAGAAACACAAGAATCCTTTAGTCCAAAAACATAGAAATCAACCCTGGATAAAGGGGAAGAAATAGAAAATCTACACATAGAAAATTTACTTCCATTAAACTCCTTAGTAAGAAAATACGAAGGGGTAAATTTTGTCCTCCTAGGAATGAACCAAATTGAAGTACAACCAAGAAAATTCTTGAACATTATTAGTTGGATGACTTATGAACAAAAAGCAAAATTATTTTTTGTTTTGAAACAACATTTTAATGCCTTTGCATGGAAATACAAAGATATATCAAGAATTCATCTTGATGTATGCGCTCATAGGGAATATATTGAAGATGTTAAACCTGTGAAACAACTGCAAAGAAAATTGAGTCCTACCTTAAGAGATATTGTCAAAACCAAAATAAACAAACTCTTAGAGGTTGGATTTATTTATCCAATTTTTGATAATCGATGGGTTCCTCCATTGGTTATTATTCCAATGAAAAATAGGAAACTAAGATTGTGTGAATATTATCAAGAACTAAATACATTCATAAGGACCATTTTCAATTTATTTATCATATACTAAACATACTTAGTTTCAAATTGTATGAATTGGTTTTTGATAAGAATCCACATTTTCTTGTTGAATTTGAGTTACTAATACTTTTAGCATCTTTGGAAATTGGAATTGAATTGTTGTAAGTACATATTGATAGGATTCTAATTTGGTTAACTTTTGTTTGTTGCATTACATCAAATAAAAGTGATCCAAGACCACTAAAATTTGTGGCATGATAGTCAGAAATATCAATAAGGAGATTGGGTTTTATTGTTCAATTCTTGTTATGAAGATATTCCTGGTAAGTTGTAGACTAGGTGGCTTGGCCCATACTTGATTGAATAAATATCTAGATATGGATAAATGCTTCTTTCTCCCATTGGTGATTCACGGAGGAAGTTAGTGGTGAATGAACATTGCCTTCAGGATACCATACACCATTAACTAAGGAGGGTTTCTTGAAGTAGGTTCTACAATTGGATGTACACATGATGGAATAAAATTCCTCTTCCATGTTAGATTCAGAGTGATGCTAAAAAGTTTGAAAAAAAAATACAAGAAAATAAAAAAGAAGAATAATCTTGTTTGTGAACTTCCTTCATGGGCACAAGCAAGACGAGAAAAAACAGTTGAAAAAAATAGAAACAAAAGAAAAGAGAGAGAGAAAAAAAAGAGAGGAAAAATTGTAGCATAAGACATGTCCCACAAAATGAGGATACATGAGGATATGCATCAATTTCAGCATGGAGGATGAACAATGAAGTCAATACTTCATTTCCAGCAATAAAGAGGTAATAATGACAAAAGAATATTCTTACCGCTCATGTGGAATGAAAGGTTGTTTCATTATCATTGTTTTCTTATAGAAAAAATGTTTTCATACAGGAAATATTGATGTACTTTTTGCAGAATAAGAATTGTTCTTATCTAAATAATAGTGAGAGATGTTTTCTCATTGCAGCCTCATGAGATACATTCTATATCATTGAAGCCTTTGAAAAAAAATATAGAAATTGGTTGAAAACTAGAAATGGCAGCTTCTTCTGATGAAAAAAATAAAAATAAAAAAGAAAGAGAAAATTTTTTAAAAAATGAATAATTCAATAGTGAAAACCTTCTCGAAGCTATTGCTGAATTGGCTTACATGAAAACCAGTTTTTCGATGTGTATTACCTATATTTTATCTACCCATAATTGTTCCACCATTGTACAAATCTCACCTACTGCACATGTGTTGTCTTTTATTTCATAAAATCAGCTAACAATCATCGGAAGCAACTTGTAAGGTGCATGATAAATTTTTAGGACAGTAAGGTATGTGTTTCTTACATTTAGTCATAGTAAGCATTTAGAATTTAGTGTATGATAATCGGTATTTGGCATAAACTATTCATACAATATTGGCAAGTTAAAAATGGAACATGTTTTTCAAAATATCAAGAAACATCCCCTTTTGCCCTTAGTTGCATGAGAAATTCAAAACTATCTACAAAAACCTAATTTTGGGACAAACATGGCAGTAATTCTATTTGAATTAATAGGGTAGGTTTTAGAAGGAGAACTACAAGTTGATATCTCACAATTGCCTCATAAATTTGAGGAGGATAATCTAGAAAATGCACTTGAATATTATGTTTTACTACTACTACAATAAAATAACAACATACAAAACAAAAATAACATCTAAACAGAAGGATGGTTAAGGGATTTTTGATGTTTTGGAAGGCTCGCACACCCTATATATGGGCCCACAATAGATTCTACATCTAAATTTTGCATAAGATATCATTTTTGCATTTTTTGATGCATCTTCAAAATGAATAGAGATAACTTTGGAATGATAGCCTCATTCCAAAGAGGCTTTGGAATGAGAAAAAAACTATGTCAAAATTATTGAAAATGTTGTAGAATAGCAAAAAGAGCATGACACATCAAATTTTGAGTTCCCTTAAGCTCAAAACATCCCACCACAAGTAAGTACATCCCTCAAAAATATTCAAAATCGAATTTTTGTCAATTTTGTTTCAAAGGTGCAAAAATAGCAAAAATAGGCATTCAAGTTGAAATGTTGTTAGAATAGAAAATTCCACCAGTAGTAGTGCATCTTCCAGGTATGGTTCCATTAGAACAACACAATAAGGCTATTGCAAGATACTATCAAGCCTTTAAGAAGTACTTTGTAGCACTAAAATTTGTAGAAGGGCAAAAAAAGAGTTAAAACTGTAGGAATTGTAGAAATTGCAATATTGAAGGGTGAAAGTGTAGAAATCAAAGAATTGCAATTTGAAAATGAAAAAAAATTGAAAAAAATGCAAGAACAAAACAAAGAGCAAAATAAAAAAGGGGAAGAAAAGAAAAAATTGCAGGAATTACAAAAATTGAAAAATTGTAGAGTTGCAGCAAAATGAAATGCATGTGCTTAATTGCAAAATATTTAGTGTAATGCAGCAAGGAGAAATTTCTCAAGTGGCAGGTAATGTGAACTATTCAGTAATTTTCAAAAATTACAGCAAGTTCAAGATTTCTTAGCAATTTTCAAAGTTCCAAATTTTAGCAATTTTTGAAAATTTTGGTAGTTTTTTTAGAAAAATAGCAATTTCAAAAATTGCAGCATCTTTGTCATTTCTCAAAAATTGTAGAAATTTCTCAAGTGGTAAAAGATGTTGTTTAAAATCATAGTTGAAAAAATCTGCAAAAAATCTTGATTTTACCGATTTTTTCCCGATTCACAGGCTAGCCGATTTTTTGCCAATATTGCCACTTTTTTCCTGAAAAATTCTGATATGCATGAAAAAAGCTTTTTTTAAATGAAAATTTACATTTTCTTTCGTTTTTTCAACAAAAAATGTCGATTTTTTGCCAATTTTTTTCCTGATTTTTTGTCGATTCTGATTCTTTGTCGATTTTTAAACCAGTTGATTTACTACTAGATTCTAAATTTCTCAACTATATTTAAAAGGATAAAACCTGCATATTGTTATGGTCTACTAGGATGTGTGAGAGCATTCATCAGTTCAAGCTGGGGGGGATGATAATGCCCAAAAATGCCTCATTGTTGCACTATGTTTGACATATAAAAACTGCCATATTACTAAACATGATAAATTTAATTGCCAAATAGTTTATTAGAATATATTATTTGTTAAGTTTTTGCATGATTTTATGTTAGAAATACTATATCCCTATTTTGACTATTTTTTTTGCATTTTGTGACTATTTTTTACATGATTTTGTTGATGAAAATAACATAGAAGAATAAAGTAGATAAGCATGTTCAGATATTTGGCTAACTCCAGCATGTTTTAAGTGTCATCCCATTTCAAAACCAGATTTTTCAAGTGATTTGGCATTCTATTGTAAAACATGTCAATGACAAGTTTTCTGCAACATACAAAAATCAACCATCTATCACATTAAAGGAGCACCTTGAAGTTGTCAAGCAAAGCATGAGAAAATGGATGGAATGTATTCAAAGGGACTAAAGAAGACATCTTACCTATTTAGAAGCATTTCCACATAGTCTAAATAGAAAAAAATAGGGCATCACAAAACAAGGACAATGTTGCAGGATTTTCTACATTGTTTCAAGTTTGATTATTTCATGCATTTCAAATAGAAAAAATATTAAATGTTGATTTCCATCACCTCACAATAATTTTTGAATTTTTTTGCCACCCTAAAACTTGTTTGAAATCCAAATTGGCACCAAATTATTATGATTGTACAAAAATTTCGAAATATGCACAAAATAGCCATACAAAAACCAACAAGATGTCACTTTATTGGATGCCTTGGAATTTATCAGAATTGACATGCAAAAGTTATTGGATCCAATCTATTATAGATAGTACATATGTCCTATACGATTAAACCTACATTATCAGATGTTTTTAGTGCATCTAAGAATAAAGTTTATTTCACAGTCTAATATTTCGAAGAAGCTTTGGAATGAGGGGGAAAAGTGGCCAGTTTTAACCAAACAGAGGTTTGAGCACCCAAAATGGTAGGGAAAAGGTATTTTAAGGTGGAGACAGGTGTACAAGATATTTCTAAACTACCTCCAACTCACTCCCACCACTAGAGATGAATTCCAAAGGCCAATGAACATTGCTACAACACATATTATCTTAATTTGGACTAATTCAATTTTAGAATTGATTGGCAAATCACTGAGAAATAACATAAGCTAATTTGAGCACAATGCATATATAACAAAAAATTATAAATAACACAGCTCCCTCAATGGTTTAGCTGGTAGATAGTTGATAGCTGATAATAGTGAGCAGTAGCTAATAGTGAACAGTGAGAAGCAGGATTTTTCCTACAAAATTGTAATATTTTGCAATAATCAATAAAGTGCAGTTTCTTCAATTATCTTGTGTTCATGAGTGAGTGTGAGTGTTAGGTAGTTATAAATAGTTTCCCACCTTATTATGGATCAGGAATTTTGGACCCACTTTCAGGCCTAGAAGGACTTTTATGACAGGTTTTCTTGATAACTTTATTGTAGTAGATTTAGCAGGATGCTTGTCACATTTTCATTTCTTGTTTTGATTTAATGTGATGTTTTCATGTTTTTAGTTGTGTTTTTGTGCAGCCAATGTGTGTGTCATCTGAAAAATTAGTTTAGACCTATGTTTTCACTTTTTCCCTTGTTTCCCATTTTTTCCATGTTCCCCTGTTTTTCATGTTTCAACAACTTTTATTAGTTTTTCAACAGTTTTCATATTGTTGTCAGTCACTGTAGTAGAATCTTGATGATCTTATATAGAAGGACACTGATAGGTTTTTTTTAGCATAAGTGTTATTTCCAAGCATCATTTCAATTCTGCAAGAGTAAACTAGGTTTCAATTTTGCAAGAGTAAACTAGGTTTCAATTTTGCAAGTGTAATTTAGGATTTCAATTTAGCAACATTTCAATTTAGCAATTTCAATTATTGTAATTGTAGTTAGATTTCAATTTCTACAAATTAGAATTAGTTTTCAATTCTTGCAAGTTAATTTAGTTTTCATTCTACAAATTAGTTTTAGTGTGACACCAAAAAGGCTAAACCCACATTTGGTTCAATGAATAAATGCTTATAACCTAAATGTACGAAGTGTAATCTTCCAAAAAATTCTATCATATATAGCCTTGGACACCACCCCAGATTTTATAAATCATAAGATTAAATGATGACAATAACAACACTCATCAACAACTTTGATGTAAAGATGTCATGCATTTGGGTATAAATACCCATTCACACCAACCATTTTATCTATTAGTTGGAGTGTAATTTCAATTTAGTAGTGAGATTATTATTTTTGATGGGTGCCCTATCATATTTTATCTTCTTTTGATTGTGTATTTATTTTTTTAAGTAATACTAGGTAATATTTTATTCTATTCATTTCTAGAAATTGCTATGAAATATTATAAATACATGTTCTTGATGCAACACACTAAATAAAAAATAGTTTGTTCAAGTCAATGTGAGGTAGAAAAAGAAATTACACAAAGCCCCCTTTGAGGAATTGAAGGCTTGGGAAGCAAATTCCAACTAGACAAAATCATCATTCTTAGTGAGAGTTGTAAGAGATGTAATCTACCCATTATTGTAAAATAATTTTTCTATAGTACCCAATGTGACCTAAAAGTCCATGAAGGTACTTGAGAAATTTAAGGCAAGGATAAACTTACATTTCTATGGTCTTATTAGGATCTTACTTGATTCCATATATGGATACTATGTATCCTATGTAGTGTATCTCAAGTAACCCAAAAGAAAATTTTGACCTCTTAAAAAATAAAATTTTCTTTTGTAATAGGTGGAAGACTTGTTCAGGAGAGCTAAATGAGTTTCCAAGACTTATGGGAAGCTAATATATCATTAAATGGTAATCATATAAAAATATTAAAAAAGGGACAAATATAAAATTCATAAGGTTGTGAAAAAAGAGGTCTGAGGTGTAGACCAATTGGTTTGACAAAACCCCATAAGAGGGACGAAGGTCCAAGGTTCAAATCTCGGTCCTCATTGGACTGAATGCTTGTCCCTTTCCTAGTGCTTTCAATAGCATAAAAGGTTTAAAATTACTATGGCATGATGGTTATAGGAGAGGAATGTGCAAAGATCTATGTGGAGGCTCCTAAAGCAGACAACGTAGAATACTGTGGTGGTCATAAAAAGTTGGACAACCTACCCAAATTCATGGCAACTAATGATTCCACCATGTAAATTAAAAAAAACACAAAAAACAAAAAACAAAATTCATGAGGCTCCAAAACATAGAAGGAACATTAGTAATACAAAAATACATGAACATGAACTAATAATCACCCTCATGTGTGTGTCAAATATTATTTGGAATATAATATTCTCTAACCCTAATTTGATTGATTAAGAAATGTAATTCAATTTTGGAAAAACATTTAATGCCATGTCATTCATCCAACAAATTATCAATAATAAAATAAAGAACTTATCTTTGATGGTAATTTTATTGGGAGGTTAGAAACCTGGACACATACATCAAGAATTATCCCTATAATGCAGTTTGACCCCTACAAATGAGTAAACACTAATGTGTGGATGAATTATTGCTTACTCCAATATTTATTAAACTAGCTTCTTTATCTCAAACTTCTAGGAATATGGATAGTAGTAAAAATGAACAATGTGATGTCAAATTCCTAAGACATGTTGTATGGAATGATTATAGGCTTGGTTAGGTGGAATACCTATGGGTTTATTGAAAACTATTGAATAGTGATAAAAAATGGACTACATGTTAGAAGGGATATTTTAAGATAGTTTCTCAAACAATTGGACTTCCATGTATTTGAGTTGCATAATGAATCCTCTATTGCCTTTCTTGAAGATAATTTCCATTTGGTGAGAGCTGATAAACTTGGGTGAAGGAGGTTTGCCACCTTAGATTCAAATAACCTTGGTGGATTCCACCTGTTGGACATAAAATCATTAAATATTAAAATTAACATATCTTAGTTGAAAGAGTCATCAAACCCCCATAATGATATCTCCACTACCTAGGTCCATGAAAAAAATATGGTTAGACCAAATATAATTACTCTCTTGAATGCTAACACTATCAATACACCATGTACATTGAGTTGTTACTCCATTTGCAATCAACATCTAAAATTTATATTTGGTATATTTATTATCAATAAAAGTATGCATGTTGTTTGAACTAATCAACACATTAATAAGTTGGTATTTAATGAAATCATGAACCTTGATTGTGTTATGAACATAGATTCCCATTAGTAAAAATTCTAAGAGGGTCATAGTATCATCATTTTTCTTGAAATCCTTTAGTTTTATCAAGACTCAAATTGAAAATATCTTGATGGTCTTCTTCTAAAATAACTTTATCCTCAAATTTTAGGTGAAAGTTATAGTGCATGGATAATATAATCAACATTTTAAAGAGAAGGATCCTAGTGTACAATCCTGATTGCAATTATTAAAATATTATCATTTTAGATTTAAATTGAAAGGAATGCGCCAAATCTAATATGATATTATAAATGCAAGGATATTATTATGTACAATATTTCATGCAAGAGCTCAATTCATATTCAATATTATCATAGTCACGCACTAACGCAAATCTTGAAACTAATCTATGATCATTTTCATTTAACTAAAATAATACATTATACATAGTCTTGCCATGAATATATACATTTTACATGAAGCCTCTACATATTCATGAGACTCTTGATATCCAATATTTTCTTCATATTCTCTTCAGATTGGGTGATGGGTTTTGACCCTTAGAACAAATAGTTTGTCTTAGTAATGTGTGGGTGTGATCTGACAAGAAGATAACTTACACTTTGATGAGGTCATTTGTTAGAAGATATTTTAGAAGGTGGTACAGGTGTGCCTCATCAAATGTAATTTGCCTTCATGTTAGGACACACTCACACACTACTATGACAATTTTTTCATGTCAGGAGTTAAAACACATTATCCAATCCAAAAAAGGAGCACAAGGGATAACTGACTTGCACTAAGATAAGGAACATCCATGTTGCACCTCCTATAAAGTCAACATCTAGATTATTGAGTAAGTTATTCACCTGGAGATATTTAAAAAGGCATCATGGGTATGGTTTTCTAAAGGCAAGTTGCCTTCCTACTAGGCCACATTCGCACATTACTAAAACAACTCATTCATGATGAGGGTGGAAACCCATCATCTAAACTGAAGAAGGTGTATAAGGGAAAGTTGACTTGCTCTTTGATGAGCAATGCCCATGCTGCAAATCCTACTGAGTCAACATCTAGTTACTTGGGCAATCCATTTACTAGTAAATATTTTAGAAGGCAATGTGGGTATACCTTATCGAAGGTAAACCATCTTCTTGTCAGGGCACACCTGCATGCTACTAAGACAATCCATTGGCATTGAGTGTTTGAACTCATCATCCAATATAAACAATAGGTATAAGGGGTAATGAAATTGTACTTTAATTAGGAACACCCATGCTACACATCTCACTAAGTCAATATCCAACAACTTGGGTAATCCAAGAGAGTTTTCATACGGTAGCATGTACAAGCCCATCAAAGGCAAGTTACCTTCCCATTGGTCCACACCTACATGGTACTAAGACAAGGTTTTTGCACTGGAGGTCAAAACCTATCACCAAATATAAAAGATACAAAGTATAATTGAATTACACTTTGATGAAGCACACCTACACTATACATCCTATTGATTCAACATCTAGATACTTGTGCAAGCCATTTGGTAGGATAGATTTTAGAAGGCAACATGAGTGTGTCTCATCAAAGGCATTCCACCTTCTTTTTAGGTCACACTTTCATGCTACTAAGATAGACCATTCACATTAAGGATCAAAACCAATCATCTAATCTAAAAATAAGGCACAAGAGATAAATGACTGACACTTTTATGATGTATACTTACACTGCACATCTAGCTAATTCAATATCCAACTACTTGGGTAATTAATTTACCAGAAGATATTTCATAAAGTAGTGTGGGTATACCTCATAGAAGACAAGTTTCCTTACCATTGAGCTACATCCATATGCTACTAGGAAAATTTGTTTGCATCAAGGGTCAAAAATATCATCCAATATAATAAATAAGATCAAGGGGTGACCAATTTGCACTTCGATGGTTCATGACCACTCTACACATCCTAATGAGTAAACATCCAACTACTTGGAAAATTTGTTTATCATGAGAGATTTCAAAAGGTATCATGGATGTGCCTCATCCAAGGTAAATCACCTTCTCATTTGACCACACCCATATTCTACTAAGATAAGCTATTCGTATCAAGGGTTAAAACCCATAATCCAATCCAAAAAGGAGTACAATGGATAGCCAACTTGCACTTCAACAAGGCATACCCACACTGCACATCCTATTGAGGTAACACCTAGGTACTTGGGTAAGACATTTATTAGGATATATTTTAGAAGGTAGTGTGGATGTACCTCATCAAAGAAAAAGTACCTTCACGTTAGTCCACACTCACATGCTACTATGAAAAGCTATTCACATTGAGGGTCAAAACCTATCACCTAATCTAAAAAATGGATACAAGGAGAAGCTAACTTGCACTTCAATAAGGCACACTCATGCTACACATCCTACTGAGTCAACATCCAACTACTTGGTCAAGTAATTTACTAAAACAGATTTCAAAAATTAGCATGGACATGCCTCACTAAAGGAAAGTTACCTTCACATCGGGCCACAACCGTATGTTACTAAGATAAATCATTTATATTGAGGGATAAAATCCATCACCCAAACAAAACAATGGTACAAAGGGCACCTAAATTGCACTTTGATGAGGTATGTTCATGTTGCACATCCTAACTTATCAAAATCTAGGTAATTGGGCAAGTTGTTTGCTAGAAAAAAATTCAAAAGGTAATATGGGTGTGCCCCATCAAAGGAAATTCACCTTCTCATCAGGCCATACCTACATGATACTAAGACAAACCATTCATACCATCGATCAAAACTTATCATACAATATAAAAAAGGGGCACAAGGGGTAACCAACTTGCACTTTGACATGCAACACACCCATGCTACACATCCTACTAGGGTAACATCCAGCTACTTGGGCAAGTTTTTCACTAGGAGAGATTTCAAAAGATAGCATGAGTGGGCCTCATTGAAGGAAATTCACCTTCTCGCTGAGTTGCACTTGCACGCTACTAAGACAAGGCAGTTGCACTAGAGGTTGAAAGTTATCACCCAATATGATTTATGAAGAATGATGAATAGACTACAGGTTATAAGAGAAATTGCTAAAATGTTATTGAGGAGAAAATTTGAAACAATGGAGAATAAGTTATTGATATTGGAGGATATCATTGACAACATATATTGGAACATTGGAAGGAGATACTTTGAATATATTGGTTGTTTTTGGAGGTGTTTATTGAAGATGTTTTGCTACTATGAAGAGGATTATTGCTATAATTTTTGGATATGAATGTTATTTATATGGGTGCAAGTATAATAATATGACTCATAAATATAGATAATTAAGTATTTGAGCTATAAAATGAAGTTAAACGTTGGAATATATAGACATAAAACCAGAGGATAAAGTATTTGAGCCATGAAGCCAAGTCAACCATTGGAAGACACAAACCTGAAGCCATAGGATAACATTGAAAATACATTAAATTTTTGAAACCATAGCACATAGAAATCATCATAGGGACAACACAACATTAGAATTGCTCTATAATGCCTCATATGGCCTAGAATGTGAGATTTATGTATAGCATTTTAGATGGCCTATACTTTAATATGATATGAGACATGGTACAAGATAAGGTAAAGAAATAATTTTATTTATGCATTATTTTAGGTGCTTCATTTTCTAAAGAAGATATTTGATCAATTAAAGTTTAGGAGTTATAAGGATTTAAATATTAATTTGGAAAATTTGTGATATTTTATAGTTAAACATTAATTTGGAACTTAAAATAAATTATTAAGGGAATGAAATAATGAATGGGATATATAAGGAAAGTAAATATTTAAAACTTTAAATTAAGGTTAAAATAATTAGTGGTTGGGTAAAATTGAAAAATAAAAGTGATATTGTAAAATAAAAAATTCAAAGATATAAGAATAATTAAAGAATTGAATGAATGATCGGACCATGGTGGGAGCGGGAGCTGGAGCAGGAGTAGGAGATGGAGCGGACGCAGGGATGGAGACAGGCTCTGAACAGGGCACAGGTTGTAGAGCTGGATCAGGATCGGGGTCAGGGATGGTTATGTCAGGGCCTAGGCCAACAGGATCCTCAACGGGGGTGGAGGTTGGCTCCTTGCATGCGCTGATATTTGGGCTGGGTGGGGATGGCATCTTGGGTCCGCACCCCTAGCCTAGCCTGGATGCAAGCATCGACCTTGGTAAGAAGCCCCCAGAATCTAGGCAAGGATCTACCTCGAGAGGGCCCAAACCTTCCTATCAGCAGAACTTGGAGGGCACCATGGCCCCTTCTCGGGCCCCAGGCTTGGGGCTTTCCCTTGAGGGTACCCACATCTCCATTCAAGAGGAGGTCTATTCCTCTTTGGTAGCTGGATCCTCCACCTCCTTGGTAGGGAAGTTCCTGGGCGGGCGTCCAGACATGGAAACTATCCATAGATGGGCGGCTACCAAATGGAAGGTCTCTGGACACATGCAGCTGGTTGCCCTAACCAAAGGCTTCTTCATTATCAAACTTAATAATAGTGAGGATGCTAAAAAAATCTTGTCAGATGGGCCCTATTTTTTGGGATGCAAAAGCCTCTTCCTCAGACATTATGGTGCTAATTTTCACCCCAGCACCCAAAGCATCAACTTCACCCCGGTCTGGGTTTGTCTCCTAGACCTGCCCTTTCACCTATGGCATGAAGACGTGCTAAGCCTCATTGCTCAGTCGATCAAAGACCTGGTGGCCTTTGAACTTGCCACCAAGGTAGGATCCTGAATGGTGCATGCTAGATTTTATGTCAACACCAATCTCGAATCTGAGCTCCCCTCCTCGGTGACCATATCATTTGGGTCCTTCTTTTGGTGCCAAGCCCTACTATATGAGAACAAACCCGCTTTCTGCCCAACCTGCTGCACTCAGGGTCACCTCTCCCACCAATTTTTGGTATCCAAAAATGCTGATGGCCCTAACCCCAAACCCCCTTCTCGATCAGGATGGGCCCCATCTTGGGGTCGCCCTCGCAATGACCCCAGTTCCCAGTCTGGGTCCAACAAGGCAGCTTCCCCATCGACCCCAAAGAACTCCCATGCAGACCCTGGCCTTGAGGCCAGCTATCCCCAATCTCACCCCTCCGATGACCCTTCCCTTGGTTTGGCTTTTGGGGCTCCGAACCCTAGCTCCCCTTCCCTTCCAATTTTGCATTCCTCCCCCCAGGCCCCGATTGGCTGTCCCGATCCACCTAGGCCCTCTTCCTCATCACCTCCCCCCTAACGAGGCCCATGCCCCCTCGTTACCCTGCCAACCCTCCCTTGTCCCCATCCCAACCCTCCTGATTTACCCTTCTAGGATTCTCATCTTGGAGTGCAGATCCAAGCAGTATGATGAAGAGGTTGAAAGCGGTTCTCCGTCCAGACCTGACGAAGTCAGCCCCAAGATGACCTGGAGTAGGACCTTTGTCATAGATTTTTTTAGCAAACTCAAGTGGGGGCGGCCCACCTTGGGCGATCAGCGGACAAGGATCACCAAAGATGACATAGCTAATGGCTCCCAAGTAACTCTCTCTGACGTTGGTGCGAGCTTCTCCAAGACGGACGTCTCCCGACCCAAACCCCCCACTCAGGTAGGAAATGGGGTCAAGAGACCCCATAAGGGTTCCAAATGAAGCTTATCACCTAGAAAATTAGGGGGCTCAACGGGGCCCCCAAGAAAAGGATCCTCTGATAGCTTTGTAGGGATCATCGCCCATCCTTCATCCTCCTTCAAGACACCAAAATAGATGATGCTGCTGCCCAGAGGGTGGCCCAAGCTACTTGGCGTAATTGCGAGTCCCTGTCCACCCCTATAGCTGGCTCAGCCGGGGGCTTACTTTGCATGTGGGATCCCCGGTCCTATGAGGGAAGGCTCATATCTTCTTCTCCTAAAATAATAAACATGCTGGTTCATTGCGTGAAGTCTAAGTGTTCATGGATTCTGTCCAATGTTTACGCCCCCAACAGCCCGGTTGAGAAAGTTACCCTTTGGCAGGAAATCAGCCTGATGAGAGAAGCCTTCACCCCCCTGCCCTAGATCCTAGCTAGGGATTTCAATAGCCCCTTGTTCCTCTCTGACAAGAGCGAGGGCTCAATGGTTAGGACCAAAAGCATGGAGGATTTTGGTGCCTTTATCATCCTCAACGAGCTCATGGATGTCAGCCTAAAAGGAGCCAGGTTCACATGGTCCAACAGAAGAGTGGGAGCTAGCCATATTCAGGTTATATTGGATAGATTTTTCTTATCCAAGGAAGCCCTCCCCAAGTTTGTTGATGCTACCCTATTGGCCCTCCCCAAAATCGGGTCCGATCACATCCCCCTCCTCCTTGAAATAGACCATCGCCCCCCCTAGGAGGCCCTTCCGATTTGAGTCCATGTGGCTGCGTCACCCTAACTTTTGGGCCCAGGTTGGGTGCTAGTGGGCTCCCCCAGTCCCTGGATGCCCTGTTGAGTAGGTCTTCTACAAACTGAGATGTCTCAAGGAGAAAATCAAGGTGTGGAATAAGGAGGTGTTCGACAACATCTTTGAAAGCAAGGCCATAATTAAAGAAAAACTCGAAGGCATTGAATCCAGATTTCAAGCAGGCTCCCAAGACCCGGGGCTCAGGGAGGAGGAATGCCTTGCTCTCAGTGAGTACCATAATATCCTAGTCAGGGAAGAGACATTTTGGAGGTAGAATTTGAGAGCCCTGTGGATCCAAGATGGCAATGCAAATACCAAGTTCTTCCATGCGTCGACCCTCAAAAATAGGGGTTCCAAAAAAATTGCTAAGTTGGTGGGCAACGACGACAGCATCATCAACGAGGAAGAAGGCATCCGGGCTGAAGCCTCTCACTTCTTCCAAGAGCTCTTGGGTGATAGACCCACTATGTCCTCAGAAGCAGCTGATTCCCTCCTAGAATCCATCCCTTCCTCTATTTTGGCCATGGCAAATGAGAAGCTGGTGCTACCCTTGTATGATTCTGAAATCCATGCTGCCACATTTTCCATGAAGGCTGATGCGGCCTCGTGCCTGGATGGGTTTCCTCCTTGATTTTACCAGTATTTTTGGGATATCATCGGGCAGGATGTGTGTGCTGCCATCCGAGACCTGTAGATGGCCATATCTATCCCCAGAGGTATCAATTCCACCTTCATAGCCCTGATCCCTAAGACCCAGGCAGCCAGATCCCTCTCATATTTCCATCCCATCAGTTTGTGCAATGTCCTATATAAAATCCTAACTAAATCCATGACCACCTGCCTCAAGGACATCCTCCCCAAGATTATTGCCCCCTATCAGGGAAGTTCAATCAAAGGCATGCTGATCACAGACAGGGTCATCATCATGCACAAGGTCATCCACTCTGTTGTCCTCTTCGAAAAGGCTCATTTTTTGCTCAATCTAGATATGAACAAGGCCTTCGACAGGGTTGACTGGGATTTCCTATCCAAGGTCCTACTCAAATTTGGGTTCCACCCTTCCTAGGTTTAGTTCATCAGCAATTGTGTGTCCTCCCCTTGGTTATTGATTCTTGTCAATGGATCCCCTATCGGGTTCTTTCCCAGTTCTAGAGGCCTCCGTCAAGGTGACCCTCTGTCCCTGATTCTCTTCATTACCCTGGCTGAGGCCCTGGGGTGTACCATTTTGAACATTGTGTCCCATGGCCTCATTTTAGGCATTAGGCCGACATTAGGGCTACCCCCTATGTCCCATCAGTAGTTCGTGGATGACACCATCCTGGCATCCTTAACCTCAATCCCCCAAGCTAAGGCCCTCAAGAATATCTTGACCTTGTATGAGGAGGCGGCTGGGCAAAAAATCAACCTCTGGAAAAGCAAGATTTTTTTCATCAACACTCCCTTGGCTATTCAAATCAAGATCGGGTGGATATTAGGCTGCTCCCCTGGCTCCCTTCCTTCCTCCTACCTTGGGCTTCCCCTATTCACAAGCACATCTTCCAAAGCCCTATGGAGTGGGGTGATCAAGCAGATTCAGAGAAAGCTAGCCCCCTGGAAAGGCCACCTCCTTTTGTAGGCTGGCAGAGCCACTCTTCTGGTGGAAGTCCTTCAAAGTATCCCGATATACTTCATGTTGGTATTCAGAATCCTAGCCTCCATTGCTACTCACATTGAGAAAATTTAGAAGCGCTTCCTCTGGTCGGGTAGTGAAGACAATAAAAGGATTACCCTGGTCTCCTGGTCCCTGGTTTGCTGTCCCAAATGTGAGGGGGGGATCGGGCTCAGACGGGTGGTCCCCATGAACAGGGCCCTTTTGTCCAAACATGCATGGAAGGTGCACACCAATACCTCCGATGAGTGGGTTAGCATCATGCATAGGAAGTACTGCCATAACCACCCTTTCCTCGATGACACTCAGCCCCGAGACGGATCAGCCTTTTGGAAGTCTCTACTATCCACCAAAGACATTGTTTGGCAAGGGACCAGATGGATTCTCAGGGACAGAGCCAAGATTGAATTCTAGGAGGACAAGTGGATCCTTGACGATGCCCTGATTGCTGACAGGGAGCTCCTCGTCCTCAAACCTAGGCTTGCAGAGCGAGGCCCCACAGTGTTAGACTACATGACCCAAATTTAGGGGCGGACCATCTGGAAACCCATCCTAAATCCTAGGCACTCGTTTCAAGATGCCAGGCTCCAGTGCCTCCTCAAAGTGAATATCATCCCGTATTTTGAAGGCAATGACAGATGTGTTTGGCATGGCACTCCCAGTGGCGTATTTTTAGTAAAATCTACTTACCATATTCAGAGAGCCTCGGAGGTAGCTACCTTCCCGACCCGGTAGGTCTGGGCCAAGAAACTAATCCCCAAAATCAGCCACTTCATTTGGGTGACCATCCAAAAAAATATCCTGATGATCGAGAATCTGATCAAGAGCGGATTTCAAATCCCAAACAGATGTTTCCTCTGCTATGGCACCTGGGATTCTACCAATCACCTTTTTTTAAGCTATCCATTTTCTTCCAAAGTTTTGGGCCTCATCCTTTCCCATTTCTTTGTTCAATGGGTGGGCCCCAATTCCATTTTTGATTTCCTTTCTCAGTGGCCCACCCCCTTCGCCCACCCCTTTCTCCATTTCCTCTAGGGGTCCTACATTCCCCATATGCTTTGGCAAATTTTGCTCGAGCATAAAAATCGAGCATTCTCCTCCCCGACCCGCTCCCCCCAGTGGATAGCGACCAAGGCAATGTCCTTTGCCATCAAGAATTCCTACCTCATTCACCTAATTGAGGTGCCCCAGTGGCCAGGTGAAGCCACCCTGCTATCCACCCTAGACATCCAGCTTCCCCCCCGGGTCCCCCCCCGCCCCCTCCCATCGCTCTCTGACTAGGTGTGCTGCTCCCCCCGGCTGGCTCAAGATTAATTTTGACGATGCCTCTAAAGGCAACCCTGGGCCCTCTGGGGTGGGTGGGGTCATCAGAGATTGTCACGGGGCCCTGATCATAGCGCTTGTGATTCTGTTGGGCAGGTAGACCAACAATTTTGCTAAAGCAGTAGCCCTTCTCAGTGGACTTTTCGCCATCAAGGAGTCACCTTCAAAAATCTTCATTGAGGGTGATTCCCAAGTCGTGATCAAAGCAACCAGCAGCCCAGGTAGCTGCTCCTAGTGACTTCACAACTCCATCCAGGAGGCCCTCTTCATCCTCTAGGGCTTCCCCTATCATGCTTTTTAGCATGTGTTAAGAGAGGGCAACAGGGCTGCTAACTTTATGGTAAATCTTGCTATCTCAGCTGAAGATTTCACCACCTGGTATTCGAACTTCCCCACTGTGCTGGTTCAAATCATGATGCAAGATCACTCCAATCATGTCAAAAGCATTGGTGCGTAGCTTGCCCCGAGTTAGGGCCCCTCAATGGCCTCCTCTATAGCCAAGGCCCTGGCTGAGCTCTGTCGTATCTGGGTGACATCCTTGCCAGGGAGTAACGCTATTCTATGTGGTCTGGGCCTGCTCTGGGGCCCCAGGAGTAGGGCTCACTGGGCCAATGGTAGTCTGGGGGTTTTTCATTTTTTGTTCCTGGAGGTTAGCGCCTTACGGCTGTTCCTATTTTTTCGTGGCTTTTGGGCAAACATTGTTAGTTTGTGTTTTAGCATTTTTTGTAGTCACCAGGGCCTTGGGCCCCGGATTACTGTCCCCAATGCAGGCCTAATTTTTTTTCCTCATGGTTAGCCTCGGCTTCTGATGTAACAAAATAAAAATAGTTTAAAAAGAGACAATAGGCTCAAACAAAAGGTATGGATTAAATTAAAAATTATTTTAGAATGGCAAGATCTATGGAAATACCAAACCAAAAATAAATTAAAATATATTATGGATGGATCAATAAATTATAGTGGAATAGGACTATGAACATGTTAAAATATTTTTATTAACACAAAAGAAGTCTAACAAACATTATAAAGAATAGGTCAATAGATCAGTGTTAGAACTTCAAGTAGTACAAGATCAAGAGTCAAATGATAAATACAAGAATTAAAGATTGAAGAAAAAAAGTCTTCATACCAAGTAATATAATATAGGGTGTGTAGGATATATTACATTATTTGGTAACATTGAAGTACCTTTGAGTACCATTGTAAAAATTATATTAGGAGAGTATTTAATATTTATCTAAATATGTGTCACAAAATTGAGAGTTTTATGTGTTATATGAAAAAGTATAAAAGGTTTCAAGAGTACAAGTGTGATGTGTGATTTATGAGTGTGTAGCCATGAAGTGAGCAAGTGAAGAGTCATAGGTGATAGGTGTCAAGTATGGAAGTCAATATTTATGTCAAAAGTGTTACAATATAGGAGGTTATGTAATAATGAGATTTTTTCCCTAGTGTGAGGCATGTAAAAGGTTTCATCTCCTAGGAGTTTGAGGAGATAAATATCCATGTAAAGTTATATATTGAAGACAAATCTCCATGCTATGTAACTTTGAACATATGCAATGTTCAATGTAATATAAAAAATATTTGAATATAATAGTGTATTATTTTATGAATTATTGATATTGTAAGTGTGTTGTGACTATTTGCAAGTATTTTAATGATCATGGGATATTGGACATGTGTTATCTTTCAAACCATATGCTAACAATAATATCCTCTACACCTTATATAAATTGAAACATATAAAAATAAATCAACTATCTAGAGTGACTAGTTTTGTGCATTAATTTTAATGAATAAGAGACCATAAAATAAAATTTAGTTGTTTACAAGGGAAAATAAATAATAATTAAAGAAATCATTTGTTGAACAAAATTTTCCAAATACTTTTATTATATATGTATTTATTTTATAAGGTTAATGTAAAGGGAGAATCTATTATTGGTAGTAAATATTCTTTTTGTGTGTGTGAATGATTCTTTAAAATATAAAGAAAAGGTAACATAGTATATTTCAAAATTGAAAATACCTTCTATATGCCATATAGTTGTATAACTGAGTAGCAAAACAAGATTTAAACTTTTTCCTTGGTAATTTTCTTTATTTCTTATGTCACTTTACTCTAAAAAATATATGATTATGATTAGTATGAAATATAATGTAGATGTATTTGTACAATAATTTAACTAGATATTATTTGTCTCTACAAAGATCGTTTTGTATCAAGGCAGCATAGGATCCTAGTTGTAAATGGTTAAAACTTAAAGTTAGTATTTGAAGGTAGAGATTCCACTACAACCAAATATTAGGACAAGTAGAGTTTCTATAATGTAAATGAATGGATAAAAAGGTCCATAAAATATGAGATTCACAGGTATATAGACCAATATATATTCATTACAAATAATGGTAGCTTGGTGAATTTTATGAATAATATCCAACTTGGATATGTTGCACCAAAAAATACAAATTTCTAAAATAAAGGAGGTAGAAAAACATGATGGGTGAAGATTTCCTAGAGGTAACTAATATACAAATGTTAATATACCGACTCAAGGTTGAAGAAAAAGTATAAATACCTTAAGTTGATCCTCAAATGGATGCTAAGGAACTCAACATATAGTTATGATAAATTGATGTGTGTTTTAGTTGTCAAATTTATTTAGATTATATAAAATCATATATACAAGGATTCAAGTGACTAATCATGCATTTATTTCTTGGGATAATTATTACCAATAATTTTGAATACATAATAAATCCCTAATAACCACCAAGAAAATGCTTAAAATTTTATGTGTGTGTGTGTGTTTGTGTGTGTGTGTGTGTCTGTGCACACGTGCATGTACACACAAGTTTGTGCGTGTGTGCATGTGCATGTGTGTGTGTGAGAAGGGACCCATAAGTATCCTAATGGATTCGTAGGGGATGGGATCCCCATGGAAACTTCTCTAACATCAAAATCCTAGGTGGTGGATTTTTTGCATGTGCAAAGGGGGTTCACCAAGAGTATTTTTAAGGAATTATTCCAAATCCTATTGCTGGATGTGCATATTTCATAAACACCAAAGTTTGGTTTCATCTAAAAATAAACTCAAGTAATATATATATATATATATATATATATATAAGAATGAAATCAAAAAACAATATGCAACATACAAATCTATCCTAACATGAATATTTATTTGAATAATAATAAGAAACTAAAGCTTGATTTATTTTATAAAAGGGGGAATATAATGTGTATACAAGACTATCCTAATGTGAACTACATGCAAATTGTATTCCTTGCCTAGCTAAAATATTATAAACAAATAAAATGATAACTAAATCTACTAGTTATTTAATATTCATTTCATATGTGTACTTAAATAAAAATAGGAACTACAAATAAAACTTTGTGATCTTATTTGATTTTACTAATGCCTATAAAAATAAAAGGACTAGTAAGACAACAAACATATATTTTAAAACAAAATAACAATAAATTTATTGAAGAGATTACCTAAAACAATGCCTAAAATGAATTTATGCTCTATCTATCTATTCCATGATGCATGATATCACACTTCCTAGGGTGAACACGCAATATTTAATCCTGCAATCATAAGAAAAAATAACTTGGTAAATTTATGTTAGGTCTCGAGATCTGCTAGAAGAGAGGAGGCTAAGAACTCCCTTGATCAAAATAAAGTCCCAATATCTCATTTAAAAGACCAAATTTGCATGAATGTAAATGTGATCAATTTGTATAATGATATCATGCAACAAAGGATAGAGGTGTAATCTTAGACTACGAACAAAGGTGATAAAAAATGGAGTTTTATAAGAAGGAAATAAGGACTATCCTAACATAGAATCAGACCTTGTTGGACTAACTCACAATTCTATCTAGGATCCTTTAAACTACTATTTTAGGTAATGATATGGTATCAATGGGAAGTATCAATAAGGGTCTATGGAATTAATAAGAAAATAGGAAAGAAAAAGGGGACAAAGAAGTCACAAGAAGAAGTATGTCTTGTGTAGGATTTCAAAAGGAATATTTTCCTATAATAGAAAGATGCAATATTACAATAGAATATCCAAAGGATATGTAATAGTCAAGAGGATATGTTATAGATTAATAGAAGGAACCAGAAGAAAAATAAGTTGTTAAAGGCAAGGTCCAAGGGTTACACACATTGTTACCCCAAGCCTTTTACAATAGATATCATACCTTTTAAAGGTAGACTGTGATCTATACTGTATAGGGATTGTTTTAGAGGGAAGGGATCAAGGAGATACTCTTGGTCAATTTGAAAAGCAATAGGGAAGGAGGCCAAAGCAATATAATGTGTGATGGAATATATTTGGGGTATAAAAAAATTTTACCCTAGAATCCCCTTAACATAGAATCATGCATTGAAATGATGGGCAATAATTTTTCTTGTAAAAAGTTACCCAATATAGATTGGTTCTAAAGAGAGGTTCTCGTAAGAAGACATATGGGTAGGGGCTAAACTAGGATGGATACTTGAGCTATATAATTAGTTAGAGGGCAAAGAGCAAGGAGGAAAATCATAATACAATAAAATGAAACATTAGCATTAAGATAAAAAAATAATAAGCAAAATAAATACCAAAGGGAGATGAGATAACAATCAAGAAGAGAGAAATGCTCTCTTCTAGATTGCCAAGAATATCTCCCAAATCCTCCCAAGCAAAGAACCAAATAAAGAAATATTGAGTCACAAAAATATTAGTGTTTTGCTACTTATGAAATTACATGTTAGAATGAGGGCCCAAGGTCCTAATTTATAGAATTCATAGCCTTGGAGGGAAGGTTGGAGGAATTCATAAAATGGAGGAGGGGTATATGAATATAAAATTTATCAAATCCAATAAACATTGCTTTAGGATATGATTGTGGAGGTGAACGTCTTTAGGGGATGGCACCATAAAAGTCCCAAAACCCCATGGAGGATAGTGGATCCAAGATCTTGAGCACTTGGCTTGAAAAAATAAAATTGTGAAGTGCATCTAAATGTTTCAATTCCATGGGTATGACTATTGGTAGTCACTTTAGGTAGGGTACAAATGCTCTTTGAAAAACTAAATAGAATGAGTCCAACATAATATTGTGGGGTCACTCAAAAGCCTATGATTGTGCATTGAGATGCAAACATTTAGGGACTAAGGGTTGGATGGGCTAAACATTACACTTTACCTATCCTTAATTGTTAATTACGAAAAATTGACTCATTCAGCTGGGTCAATTTTGGGTGTCTACATTTTCCCCTCTTTGATGCATTTATGACATGATAAATATGTCAAATATAGTTGTACATAACCTTATGCTTGAAGAAAATGAGTTAAAAAATGAGAAAAAGTTGAGGTAAAGAAATGGTACAAAATTGTTGTACTAATAAGTATTTTGAATATTTTACATGTTATATGAGGCATTAATTGTGTTAATACCTCCTAGTCAGGGTGCCTCCTTGATTTTTAGATGGAAAACAAATGGTCCAAAAAAAACTTCAAATGGTAGGTAGAAAAAACAAAAAAGATAAAATAAAAAAGAGAACAAGGAAGAGAAGGGAATTAAAATGAGGGTTAAATATATTTTTAGGGGTAAAAACATAATTTATTTTTACCTTGTGTGATAGGATAAAGAGAACTTTGGAGAACTATGGCACTTCCAGTTCATTGTTTAGAGATTATGAGAGGTAAGGCCAAAGCAACAAGTGTAAGACCTTAGATAGAAATTATAGTGTAAAAAATAATATAGGAGTATAATTTAAAATTTTAATGCACTTATTTTTGTTGTCTTTGTAAGGAAAGGACATGAGTAGCAATGTGATATACTAGGGTAACTTGTGATAATGCGACCAAAATTTCATGGGTATCCTAGGATATTGTTGGTATGTATCATAAAAAAATCGTGGGTCCTCAACAGAAGGGTTAGTTTGTGATATTGCACATGTTTGAGATAGGGTGTGATACCGGCTAGGGTAGGGAAGAAAAATAAACTAAGGATATAGGAGGGAAGGATGAACAAGAAAAAACAAAATATGGGGAAATGGATATTAAGGAGCTGAGAAAAGGCTTTAAGACTAAAGGAAAATATATTATTATTTGATTAGATTAGGGAGGAAATTTTATTTAAATTATTTGTTAAAAGATATAAGTGTAGGGTAATTATGATTTAAGTGATTATATATGATGAACTGATGATGCAATTATTCGATGATTGTTTATGGATATCATAAAGTTGTATAATTGGTAACCACATACATTGGAGACATTAGGAGGGAATATTGCCACAACACATTTGGACTACTACACCTTTCTCATAGACCCAAGATTGATTGCACTAATTAATATGTGGTACCTTGAGTTATTAGAATTTAGGTTACCTATAGGGGATATGAGTGTCACACTAGAGAAAGTATGATAGATTCTTGAGTTGCTCATTCACTAATGATCATGAGGCAGTCTTTGCTAGGGTGTTCGTAAGGGATGTTGCGGATACCTTCCAGGACATCAAATATAGAGGTGTAGCTATTCTATGGTGGTACAGGGTGAGGGTATTCTCTAAGAGGTATGCAATGTTGCTGATGATTGTCAGCAACATCCTTATCCCAAACTACTCAAGATTGAGGTTCCCATGGAACCTCCTCGTGATGGTGTAGGATTTGGTGGACATTGAGGAGCCCATCATCTATACATGGGGGAGGTATTTTCTAGCACAATGCTATGATGAGTTGTATCACATCCGTCAATGGGGTTGTATCAACATCACTTGCAGCTTGCTCCTATATACATGGGGATGGGAGCATATTCATGTATATCATCCCCAAGGGCTCCTTGTTGATATTACAATTATTGATGATCGTATGCAGTGCTATGTTGCCAGATGGACTCAAGAGTGCGAGGAGCACAAGATATTTCCTTCTACGAGGGAGCTCCCCCATTATATTGCTACTTTCATTAGGCTACAAGCCTGAGATATCATATGGTGCCCATACCATGAGTGCTTAGGTTGGGATTATTCAACCAAATTTACATCTTGTATGCAGCACGAACGATGGCTCATTGGTTAAAAGGTTGGCATCAAGGATTATTTCTTCTACTCTTGAGTTCTTTGTTAGTATAGATTGCAATATGATGTGCCACTTGTCCTAGTTTTTTATAGGCACATTGGGGAAGAGAGATACCTCCCTCCACCATGGATTATAGAGCTTACTAATGAGGAGGATGCCCCAAATTTTAAATCAAGTTTTTATGGGGGAGTGACAGATGCTTTTTTGCAGTGGTGGGGGGATCAAATGTGGCATGGTAATGGTAGTCTGGGCTACGAGGATGATGGCGGTGGTGGAGGTGCAGATCTAGTAGGGCGTAAAGTCTGACCTAGGACTGAGGTATGGGGCCAGTCGATAGAGCAGTTGGTAGTGGAGGAGTAGGAGTCTCTTTAGGAGGAGGATGAGTTGGATTCCTAAAAGAAATATTCTCCTCTTAGGACACAACTACATGAGGTAGAGCTCAAGCTCCAGTCGGCCAAGACCCAAGTATAATAGGGTGATGCCACAATAGCACAATGAGATGACACTATAGCATATCTCATGGCCTAGATACAGGTATTACAGGCTACTATCAAGGGAGATGCTACTAGTATGTAGATTTTTGTTGATCCTCCTACACCACAGGTTCATGTAAAGGTAGATCTAGGGGAAGAGACTAGGAAGATGTAGGCCTTGCTAGATGAGTATGAGGTGAATATTTTTGATGATGCAGTCTACATTATCACTCTCTCAATATATATTAGGAGGCTATAATCCACTCCTAGGGAGATGGTAGGTGCAGGTGGATAACAGGTTAGCGGGTGCTCCACATCAGGGCAGTATTTCGTCCAATCTAGGTAGAGGACTTAGACTCATACAAATAGACCAACAGGATCTAGCTCCCATAATTATCCCAAGGATCCTACCACAGAGAGAGGTGCTATAGGGGGTGCAGACCCAGTTTGATTATGATATGCTTGGCTTTTATTTTTGAGTTTAGCTTGACCTATATGACTGTAGCCCACGGGAATTTTTGTACATCCACGTATTTGAGACACATATTTATATGATATGTTTGCATTATGATTCATTATGTGTGTCATTTATTGCTTATGTTTTTTTTTTTTTTATGCAATGTGATGATGGCATTATGATGAGTTGATGTATGTGTTATATGATAGGTGATATTTATGATGATGTGGATGTTTTAGATGGATGTAATGTAGATGCTTATATGATCTATTTATGATGTGATGTATCATGAGTTGACTTAATGATGGATTTATGATGTACACATATATGGATACTTATATGGATTTATGTGCTTTGATTATGGCTATATGATGTAATGTATGTGGATGCAATGATCTGATCTTAGGTGTAGATGGATGATTGATGATCTATGTATTTATGGATGCAATATTTTTTTTAAATGCATGTTTAATTTTGCTTTAATGGTATACATCTAACTTATGTTATGATATGGTAAATATAATGTGTGTTAATGCATTATATACATGGTTTTTGATCTAATGTAAATGAACCTATATGTTTTAATCACTTTAAAACATAATGTATGCATATGGTGTGAGTTTAACAATATTATGGGCGACACCACAAAAAATATATTGTTGCGGGCTAAACAAGGTTAACTTCTTTCATACTTTTGTCACATGCTCGTGCATTTAATTTATCAACCCAGGGAGCTTCGTAAACTTGCGAAGGGTTTTGAACAAGGTTTCTTACAATACCACTTGATATGAGTCCGCTAGTTCTACTATTGGGGAGTGTTTCAACAGTCGTAAATCATTCATACACTTCTCAATAATTTACGTAAAAACAATTAAATTTATAGAAAGGAAATATTCATGCATTCCTAGAAATAAACCTATTGCAATACTAGAAATAACAATGCCATAAATAATCTTATAAAAGTGGTAAACTAATCTAGAAAACATAGGAAAAATAGGGGAAGAAATATTGGCTTGAAGTGGGCCCAGGCTCTAGCAGCTTCCTCCTAGCTGAACACGCACTTAGAAACTCTTAGAACTATATTATAATTATCAAAGTATTACAATTTCTTTAGTATATCTCTCTACATTTACTATCAAAATATTCTATATATCCTCAGAGAGGTCTACGTGTGTTTATATAGCACACCCACAGATCTTCTGTTACAAAGAAGTTATAACAGTCAATTCATTCCATACTAAACTAAGACAATCTGGTAAATGTGATCGACATCTACTAAAATTGGCATTCATTTCTAACGGTGGCGTGCTCACTGATTGGTTTGTGCTTTGGTTGGCATTGGTAGGACATTATCATATGTCGATGCGATCCCCAATTTAACTCTACATGACATAGAATTAGAACTACACCAGTCTCTATTGTCCACATCGTGCTTGTATGGTCAACGGGTGAAGAACAGGGGCACCTTCCCTATGAAGAAGGTGCCTAAGTATGTTGGGAACCTTCTCTATGCGAAAGGTACCTTACTACCATTGGCGCATTCCTAGAAGAATAAGGTGCTTATCTTCTATTGGCACCTTCTTGTGAGAGGAATGTGCTTGCCTTATAGTTGTGCCTTCCTTATGAGAGCTTTCAAAATGTTGCTTATGTTGGTGCAAAAGCCTTTATCATTGTTTATCATGTTTGAGAGCTTTCACTAGCTCTCAATATTTGCGCAATGTATTTTCTAACCATTGCATGTGGTCATATTGCGTTGTTAAAGAAGATTCATGTTTTTTTGATTCTGTTCTTGTGGTTCTGACTCACAAATTCCTCAAAGGGGTTTTCGCTATTTCTTTGCTCTTTCTAGTTACTATAACTTGTTCAATGTGTTGATAAATGCCTCTATGATCATACTCTGTATGTGTACTACGAGGTCGCTTTGAAGCATCCCCAGGTTGAGTGGTGTGTTTAAAAGTTATGCTTCATGAACTACGAGATGCAAAATTTTCTATGGCTATAGTTCTAGGAGTTGGCCTTGAATGAAACCGATTCAACCCATCTATCTGTCTTGTTTTCCATGGCTAATCCTATGGGGTGCTATTTACTCCAATGAGATCATAATCTATTGGAATCCTTCCTCTTGTGTGAAGGATGTTTTCCATCTGATGTCAATGACTGTATGTAGCTCTATTTTCATGCCCCTCAATGGGCATATTTATTCTAAGTGTCTCATGTGAAGTTTAAGATGTTATTCTTGTATATTTTTTGGTTATAAAGGCCTTGTGGCCCCACCATTCCTTTGTGAGGATTGAGGTGGGGAAACCTCGTCATATCTATGTGAAGAGTGGGTTCTAGAACCCCTCTTATGTCCATGTGGGGAGGAAGCTCTTGAGCCTCCTCATGTATTTGAGAAGTTTTTGTGTGTTTAGAGGAGGGCCTTGAGGCCTCCTCGTGTCTCCTTGATGATGATGGCCATGAAGCCTCTTTGTGTTTTTGTGACTTGGTTCCATGATGTGACTCCCTAATTTGGGTTTCTTAAGGAGAACCCCCAAGGGTTAATTTATCATCCCTTAGGCTCACGAAACTGTGTCCCACAGTCTCATGAGTAGGTGGTTCAATGTTACTACAACTTCGCCTATGGGTATGTGTTGCTTCAGATTCTACCTCGGTATTGGATCGATGATGTTTACTTCTAGTTTTGACCATTGTGTTTGTAAATTAGTTTTTTATGTTGTAATCATAGATAACCAAATAATATCAAGCAAGTGTTTATCTTGATTACCAATTTATGTGTTCCCTAAACTATTTGTTGCATTTTTATGTGTTGTTGTCATTTTTTTGCCCTTGTTTTGGATTTATAATGAGGATACTCATACATAGTGGGAATCAAGAACACCCATTCCAAACATGATTTCTCAAAAAGAGACTAGGGTACACTGCTTAAATTCTATTGGGGTGTTCACCTAGCTCTTCCACTCTGAACCAATGATTGTTCCTATAGTGGGAGACAATTTAAACACAAGTACCTTAGTACCACTATAAAGAAGTTCCTTATTCTATTATAGGAGGATCTAAGGGGAAAGTCGATGGAAGGAGATGAATGCCAATGTCACCGGACTGAATTTAGGGTTGGTGATAAAATCCAACTCCCTAATGTTTAAAATATGTGTGTGTGTGTGGGGTTCATTTTAAATTAGCACAAAGTAAAATGCATCATACAACAACAATGACTCTTTCCTATATGCCTAATATAAATGATGTTTCACTTTTTATATTGATGCATAACTAATATGAGTTTCATGGATGCACTCTATTTTGTGCAAATATGGCCTCTAGAAGGGCCGCAAAGCAAGCATCCAACATATAATTTCTAGCACGTTGGATTCTAGGATGGACTTTACAAGCATAAGTCGTTCCTATAAATGCCTAGTGGAAATCTAAAAACCCTACAATATGCAAGATGTGAGTTCTTTCCTTTCCATTCCTTAGTTTCATAATCAAAATGTGTCTTAATTTTCACTATTTTAAGAAAACAAAAGTAGATAGAAAATCAGAATACATCAAAAAAATGTACCAACCTCTGATCCAACTCAGAGAACAAATATTTTGTCCTCTTTTGCACTCTAGTTTTGGCTATTGCTGACCAGAGCAACTGATTTTTGGCCGTTGTTAGCAGTAGTAGCTAATACTATGGACCATTGTAGACCATAGTGGCTAAACCTGAACATAAAAACCAAAGTTAGTTAATCGGCAGAAAATAAAAACTTGGCGGGTGTCCCACCATGATCACCATCTATAGCAACCCTGGAGAAGTGGCACACCATCCACTACTCTATTTGTAAATATTATTTACTTAATCATGCATTAAATGAAAGATACAACCAAAATATGAAGAAATTAATGGATAGGATGATTTTTATTGCTTTTTCTCAAGTTTGGTTACATATAGATACCTCACAAGGATTCCCTTCATTTGATACAGATTTTACAAAATAGGGTAGTAGATGTATGATATCCCCTCACAAGGGGAGATGCACTCTCGTAGGCTTCCTGATGATGCACACGAAATTGTATGAGGGCTTACAGATGTCTCCTTCTCCAGGTCTAGTTCATAGAGGGATCCTATTGCTTTTGTATGTTAATAACCTGTCCCATGAACCTGTATTCCTACAAGCATGAAAACAACAACAAATGCTTAGATGTCCAAGATTGCCTCCCTGGATGAGGTTGTTAGCAATAACCCTAATGATAAATGGAAATATGCTAAATGATAATAGAAACTAATTCTATGAATGCAAATGAATGAAAGAAATCAGATCTATGATAATGGCATGAAAACATGTAACAAGCTAAATAGAGGAAACTAATGCTAAGAACCCTAGACTAGGCTTGCAGGCCACTGTCTGGGACAGTGGCTGCTAAGATGAAAACCTTTATCTATTGCTCCAAGTCTATAGATATAGGCTTGTTGCTTGATTTTGAAATTATTTCCATATTTTTTTGATGTATTGAATATCCTGTAGATGATAACCTCCTAGTTAGCTAGCACTTCGTTGCTCCTAAAATGTGCTACAATTTTCTCTCCAATCAAACAGGGCTTCGCTACAAGAAAATCTCTTTAAGTCTCAAAAATCTCTCATCGGTCTCTCCATCCAATTGATAAAATAGGATCCCTTGGTTCTCTTAGGTTTGCACCTTATATTGTGTTGAGGTCCTAGGTTTAGGTCTAAAACCCCAAGACTAAATCCTGCATACAAATTATTTGTTATCTAAGAATTTGAGTCTTTTTCTACCCTTGAGGGCTAGTTAACTAATGTCTAAATCTATACTTGAGCCTCTCATGTAGACTGGCTATGATGAGGAGTGCAAAGCTATCCCCTCTCGACTTTATTACATGTAAACTTCCACTTCCACTTGATTTTAGGCTAATTTGATGGCCAATTGTTTACTTAAGGTTTAGTCGATGTTGTCTGCAGTGGCTAGGGCTAGCTGCTCTGAGCTTTAGTGGCAAATATCCAGTCACTTTGGTTCATAGCGGTCAGGCTTGGATGGGCTAAGACTACCCCAGATGAGTGGTGAAAACCACTTTTGGCACTTGGGAGGTTTCAAGGTTTAGTCACATGATCTATGAATGTGCCCTTATGAGTAGTTCTCCTAAACACGATGTATATATATATATATTAACTATATATAATAGTTCATGACTAGTGAAGGACTAGAATGGTCAACAACCAATGAATGCCTATAAATAGAATAATAAATAGTTAAAGTCTATAAGAAAAATTGAGCAATGACCAATTAAGATATATATGAACATATATGTATATAGTATAGTAAGTATGGACAATGGTTGATGGTCAATGAATGCCTATAATATGACTAATGACTCGTTAAGGTCTATATGAGTATATATGTATATAGTATAGTACCCATGTACAATGATATGTGACTAGTGAAGGTCTAAGAGGGTTAGTGGCCAATGAACACATATAAAGTGAATAAGGACTAGTTAAGGTCTATATGAGAATATATAATTTTAGTATAGTAACTAGGTACATTGATTCACAACTAGTGAAGACCTAATATTGTTAGTGGCTACTAAAGGCCTATAAAGTAAGCAATGACTAGTTAATATATATATGAGCATATATATATGCAGTATAGTAACTATGTACAATGATCCATGGCCAATGAAGGCCTAAATGGTTAATGAATAGTGAAGTTATATAAAATGAACATCAACCAATTAAGCTCTATAAAACATGTTCTATGTACAACATATTTATAAAGTATTTACAAATGTTATGTATAGTGGTCATTGATGGTTTGTATGAACAATATGATAGGGGACTAAAAAATTCCTAAATGATAAAAAGAGATATGGTTAGGTAATATCTACAAAGGTGTAGAGAGATAGAATAAATTCATGAATTAAGTGTATGAGGAAGATCATTTACTACATATTGAGGATGGGCATAAAGTATAAATATATACTTGTCTTGCATGAAGGTGAAGTAATGAGCTTTGATTCACTATGAATTGGAAAAGGTGTGATATAAAAGTATGAATAGGAGATGCGAACACCTTCTCCAATTCATAGTACATAAGCTATGACCTATATTTATTATTTCCACACACCTTAGAATTGGGTAATTAGGTCAAAAAATAGATGAACATGCATATCTTTAGACTTCACCTTTTCCAATCAATAGTACACAAGCTATGGCCTATATTTATTTTCTGTACACACCTTAGCTTTGGGTAATTAGGTAAAGAAAATAAGTGAACAAGAGATTCTAACAAGATAGTGAATTCCATCACATCATGTGCTAGTGTATGAATGTAATTGACCATGTATATCCTACCCTCAATATATTGTTGGTTAAATATCATGATACTAACAAAGAAAAAAAGGGAAAATAGATATTACAAGTTAATATTTTGACAACTAAGAGATACTCATAGAATTACCAATGGTCTATCAAAAACTTAAAAAATTGTTAGGTATATAGCCTATCCTACATTAACCCCTCGCAAATATATAGAGGAAAAAGAGAAGAACATAAATCCAAGAGAAGAAGAAAAGAGCATTTGAATATGAAGCATTACATCATTTATATATGCTATTGTAGTGTGCCCTATTTTATTGACCAATAGAGCATGTAAAAATGCTTTATCAATAGTTGTAGAGGATGAGCAATGCGTTAAGTGGAAGAGGGAAAATAATGTGGTTAGGAAAATCCATATCCCTTAAGTTGATGAGGAAAAATAAAAAATTATAGTCAAGGGATTCTCAAGCAAAGAGAAAGAAGACAAAAAAAATTATTGATGCTTTGATTATTTAGTGAATGAAGTGATGAATCAGGCCAAGGTTATGCATAAGTGCGAAATATCATAAATTGGCTCTATTTAGGATTTTAAAAATTTTAAATTGGCTAATTTTGGATCCTTTTACCGGGGCCCATTCGCCTAAAATTTATGGGGTGGAAGTTTTTTTTAGGGTAAATTCGCCCGCTATTGATAATAATTAACCTATTTTTATTTTAATTCGTCGACCACTTCACCCTATTCCACGGATAATTCACCTTCAAATTATAAATGATTTTGCTTTTTCCACCTAAATTGCCTTATATACTACTCGTATATATACTATAGTGGGCACCAATAAACATGCATCTAAAATAATCTAACTCAAAAATAGATCTAAAACAATGAAAAACTTGACAAGGTTGTAGAGGAGTGTCTATCGACATAATCCGATCAACATTCTTACAACCGATCATCTAATCGTCATATCTACACCCGATCGGAATTCTTGCAATAAATCATCATACCTACAGTTGATTGACTTGTATGGAGTCGATCTTCATACCTATAGTCGATCGACATTCCCGCAACCGATCATCATGCCTACAGTTGATCGACATTTCTATAGTCGATCGTCATGCCTACAACCGATCATCATGCCTGCAACTGATCATCATGCCTATAGTAGATCTTCATACCTACAACCAATCATCAAGTCTATAGCCAATCATAATGCCTACAACCAAATAGTATTCCTACACCCAATCATCATGTATGCACCCGATCTTCATGCCTACACCCAATCATCATGCTTGCAACTAATCATCATGTATGCAATCGATCGTCATGTCTCTAGATGATTGTCATGTCTACAGTCGATCATCATACATGTCTCAGACCGATCATCATAAAGCATAAAGGATAAAATTATTTCATGTCGGCCTAAATATTTAAAGTTTGTCGTACATTTTTAGATTTTGCAAACCAATATTCATAGCCCCAACATAGAAAAATTTGCCACGATTTGAAATTTTTTGGAGATAAATAAATGCAATTCGCCATGTATACTTCTACATAATTCACCAGGATTTTGAGATAATTCGCCTTGATTTTATAAATAGATTTTGGGGCTGACCCCTTATTGATAACCCTAAATCAGGCATCATTGTCTAGTGATAAATGTAAATACAATTAATCAAATATACATAAGGTAAAGTATGACGATCCATGACCCACCACTTAATATATAAAACCATAAAATGGAGAAAAAATTAAATGGTGGATACAAATTGATAGAAGTGATTTTAAGAGAGGAATTAGCTTAAACAAAGAATAGGCTGGGGTAAGCATCAAATGTGTGCATTTGGATGTTTGCTATCAATGGGGAATAGTGGATTTGCAAGCCATAAAAATATAATACTAGAGAAATAAAAAATTCACATCCTAATTATGATCATCATATAACATCATTGTAGTGTCCACAACTCATGATATGGGTAGACATCATAGGCTAAGGATATAGCTATAAGGAAAAATAAAGAATGAGGATCAACACCTAGTGGCACCCCAAATATATGAGACACAACAACATTTTTGTTGATGTTCTATAGGGCAACTTGGAAGAAAAATCGAATTCACATTGTATTGTGATGGATCCAAGAGGTGGAGTTAACCAAGGATGAGTGGTGCTCTATCCATAAACCACACTTGGAGGTGAAGGATTTCATAGAGGTTGAAGGTGCATATATGTATAAAATATAATACATAATATACCCCTTCAATATGTGATTTATGACAACACTAAGTCCTAGAGGAAGGTAAGGATGGTGAGAAGAGGGAAGACTTAAGGTAAAAAATATATATCTATGGTATGCCTAAGAAAAAGGGAGAGAGAATGTGTTCTATAAATAAATGCAAGCATACTTACATAAACAATAAAATAAGGTTTGATAGAGTATATTTATGCCTATATGTATGTAAATAGGTTAATCATAGAATCTTGATAGATAAATATAAACATAAAGCAAGTGAGTGTCCTAAGGGTAGATATCCATTAACATTAGTGGCCTAGTGCAAGTGTAATTCATATGAGCTAACCTAACTAGTTGTATTCACTGCTTGATTGTTAAGTTCTTCAGATTCTATATGAGTAATAAAATCATGCATATAAATATCTAATTTTTAAAATAAAATATCAAGTGAACATGCAATAAATGTCAAGAAAACATGCATGTATGAGAGGTAAGGATGCAATATGACCAAGCAATCAATGAAAATATGAAAAATATAATATTTAGAAATTTTCTAGAAGAAGGAGATGGATTAAGGCTATATTGATTGGCTTTTAGAACAATTTTGCTAGAACTAGGAATTATCTAGCTAGAGCTCTCCTTGTCAAGACCCCAATTCCTTCTCCAGACTCCAAGTTATCTATATAGTGATATCCAATAGATGTATGTCATGCATAATATATCTTTAGGTGTATGACATTTATGGTTCTTTAATATATTTTCCATATAAGTTCATAAAATGATAGGATTCTAAGCCAAAATTTATCATAATAACAAAGATACTAAACAATTTTGTTTAAAATTTACCTTTCAAATTAGTTTGAGCATTGATATTCTTATGTTTTTCTTTAAGGACTATATTACCTACTTCAAAAGAATGATGTCATACTTTTCAGTGTATGCATCCTTGAGCTTATTTTGGTAAGCTCAAATATGCTCTAAGGATCTTGACCTTGAAGATAATAATGATCACAGTTTAACAATTGGATCTCCTAATCCAATATAAGGATCCCATGCACAACTTACCTTCAATTATTTTAATAATATTATAAGTTTTCCATAAAAAATAAACACATTATGACAAATATTTTAGAAAGAGATATTCACTTTGAGGAAAAATAATCTTCTAATGTACAACAAATTCTAAATTCTTGTCTTATGTCTCTTTATATATCAAATAATAATCCTATATTTAATCAACATCCATAAATCCAAATGTAAATACATTTGCTTCACCCAGCTATTGTAGGTGAGTTGGAGAGGAGAGGGAAATCCTCCAAGAGAGGTCCCAGGTTCAAATCTCCACCCTACCAAAAAGTTGAATTGGGTATCCAAAATCCAATTGATAATGTTGGTGTGGGCAGGGTTGGGTGCGACTCCTGGGTGACTTTGATGGTGTAGAACCCCCTATTCGTGGTCTCTCAGACCAAGGCGGCCCCACAAGGGGTTTTTCGCTTTAAAAAAAAAAAATACATATGCTTCTAACACTTAAAATCCTAATATACCAATGTAACCATTGTAACAACAAATGTAGAAGGCCTCTATCAACCTCCACAAACTAATAATGCTTATATACCTCCTGATACTAAAATTTTTTATTCTATTCTTCATGATAATAATTTTTCTTATATTCCTCCTAACAATAATAACTTTTCTTCTCTATCATCCAATATTAATGATACCTCAATTCCTCAAAAAACTCATACATATTTTCTTTCTCATTATAATATCCCTCATAATCCTTATAATAATATTTTTTTGGTAGATAAGATACTATAGCATTAATATCGGGTTTTATAGGTTGACCCAAAACCTTTTACAAAAATCAGCCCAGGGTTGTTGATGAACATGTCCTTACTAAGGATCCTATATATGTAAAATCTACATGCCGCCAAAGCCATTACATCCAGTAAGGCACATAGCCTGTTATCAAAAAGAAACTTCCCATACAAAATTTTGGGTATACCCCGAGAAAACACACCTACATCATAATTACAAAAAAATAAACAGATACGGATCCCTTCCTTGAAATAGCGGATAAACAAAAAGCTATTGACACACATAGCAGAGTACTAAAAAAAAATCCCACAAGCTCTGTTTTGATAGTTACTCTTAATAATTATTTGGTAATTTCTTTCTTCCATATATGACATGCTTTAGGACCACATCTCATCTTGGCCAATCAGCCTTGGAGAAGTGAACCTATTGGCTAGATTTATGGTGGTGACTATCTGGTGGTCCACATGGCTCTTGTTCAAAGTCTTATATTGTCATTTCTTTCCTGCCCTGAGATTATCAACCAACCTCAAATTACTAAGATGACTAGGAGCCATGTTATCTGAAATGTGACTATCCCCATTAGTCTTTGTGGTATTTCCAAGCAGCATCCACGAAGACTGACAACTCGGATAATTTTTATTGTGAGTCCATTTCAAAAAATATATGGGAATACTCATAGCCTTTGAACTTACAATGCCTTCCCTATTGGTAAATTCGACTATCATTCTTGGAATTCTTGTTGAATAAGCTCCTCTACTTCGCTCGAGACACCGTGTTCCCATTTGAAAAGTCCATCACCATCGACACCCAAATTGGTTAGCTTATCAGCAATTTTGTTAGCTTCTTGAAAGACATGTTGGGCTTTTCTGTCATGTCTTCCCTGGAAAAGGATCCTATCCTCTTCAACAATTGTTTTAATCCTCCAAGGAGGTGTTTTCTAATTATTGAGGAGATTTATAACATGCATAGAGTCTCCTTCTATGATCAAATTTCCTTCTAAGTCTTGAGTCATTTGAACGCCTCTCCACATAGCTCTAGCTTCAACTTTGTTGTTCGTCCTTGTTCACAAATATTAAGAAAATGCAAGCATCATATTCCCATTATTATCTCGCACAATGCCACCAGTGCCTACTCTGCCAGGATTGTCCTTAGCCGCTCTATCAAAATTAAGCTTAAACCAACCCATAGGAGGTGGGGACCACTTAACATTGGCTCTAGGGTTGACTACCCTAGGCACAGAATCATCTAAAAAGGTTAAGCTTAAATATTGAGCAATTGTGGTCTCCTATAGATGAGGTTTATGGCTATCAAAAGGGATAAGGTTCACATTCTTGTTGGCAAAGGATAGAATCCTGGCAATGATAGTTTTATGATCATGGATAGACTCATTAAAGACTTTATGGTTCCTTTCTAACCACACCTGCCAAAGATAGTGATTAAGATAAATTTTCCACATGTATCTAAGTCTTTGGCTTGAAAATGGGTAAGGCCACTGGATGAAAAAATCAAGTACGGTGGCTAGTTTAACCTAGAAAATATTGAAGGCCTAAAAAACCCCACTTAGGACAATCAAGGAAAAAGGGATCTCAAGGAAAATGTGATAAATGGTCTCCCAATTAGCCCTACACAGATAAAAATGATTAGTGATACAAATACATTTACACATCATATTATTAATGGTTAGAATTCTTCCTTGGATAACCATCCATAAAAATACTACAATTTTTGGAATTAAATTTTTTATCCAAACTAAGTCCTTTTGGAGGACAAAATCCTCGTCATCAAGCAGAATCTTGTAAGCTTATTTAACAGTGAACTGCCCATTTTTTTTAGGAGCCCAGGTCACTTGATCTTCCTTGGGTCTCATGGGGATAAACTATTGTCTGAGAATGTTACAAAGATCATTTGATTTCACTTTAAATACCTGAATCCTTATTTGTTTCCACTTCATTCTGCCTCTGTCCTCAACCATATAATCAAAGACTTTTCTGCCAATGAGTTCTTCCATGATATCTCTGATTAGGGCTAAGTTAGGATATTGCATCTATGGTTCATCATTAGCCCACCTATCATTCCAACAATTTATCCTCTCACCATTGCCTAAAACCCATATTAAACCTTTTTTGATGATTTCCTTACAATTGAGAATTGCTTTCCAAAAAGCATAACCTCTTATTGGAACTGGGTCACTTAGAAATTCCATATTTTGAAGATACTTTCATTTGATGATAGTTGTCCATTCATTTTCTTCACCAGAAATGAGGCACCATGCCTGCTTAGCTAGTGAATCTAAATTTATATAAGCAATTCTCCTTAGACCTAAGCCCCCATTTTCCCTGGGTCTACACACTTTGGTCCATCCTATAAGGTGTATCCTTTTTTCTCCTCTGATCCAGTCCATAAGAATTATTTTTGGAGTTTCTCAATTTTCTAGAAAACCTTCACAAGGGCTTTGAAAATAGAGAGGAAATAGATTGGAATGCTCTGAAGAGAGGCCTTAGTGAGGGTAAACTTTCCTGCTTGAGATAGAAGATGACCTTTCCATCCAACAAGTTTTTTTGAATTCTTTCAATAACTCTCGTCGCACATTGACTCTCTCGGAGAACCAATGAAAAGAGGAAGACCAAGATACAAAGTGGGGAGGTTTGCTATATCACACCCTAAAATTTTTGCAATCCTTCCTTGCCTCTGAATTGGGGTGTTCAAGAAATATAACTTGCTTTTACTAAAATTAACTTTCTGACCAGCAGCGTCCTCGTAGAGTTGCAAGATGTATTTAATTATTTTGGCCTCAACCACCAATGCCTTAGTCAATAGAAGGGTATCATTGATGAATTTTTGGTGAGAAACAGCCCTAGTGAGAGATGTTGCCTTGATTCTTGATATTAACCTTGAACTGCAATCATTTTTGATGGTTCTACCTAAAGCTTCTGCCACAATGATGAATAACATGGGGCTTATAGGGTCCTCCTACTGAATTCCTCTACAACTTTAAAAGTAACCAGTAGTTGTTCCATTAACCAGAATCGAGAACCATTCTTTAGAAATGCATTCTTTGATCAAATTAATCCATTGGCGGTGAAAACCAAACTTAAGGAGAACAACAATCATAAAGTCCCAATTTAGCTTGTGAAATGCTTTGTTCATATCAAGCTTGAGGGCAAAAATAGACCTATTACTCTTATGAGCAGAGTGTAGAGCTTCATGAACTGTGATAACTCCATCCAAGATTGACCTGCCCTAGATAGAGCTTCCCTGGCATGGATCTATGATGTGGGGTAAAACATCTCGCATTCTATTTGCAATGGCTTTAGTTAGGATCTTGTAAGAAACATTGCATATACTGATTGGCCTGAAGTCAACCATAGATTCAAGGGTTTGCTTCTTTGGAATTAGAGAAATAAAATTAGAGTTGAGACCTTTTGGGATATAATTGCTTGCTTGGAATTCTATGATAGCAGAAATTATATCCTCACTTACGATGTCCCCAAAATCTTGATAGAAATGAGGGGGAAAGCCATCGGGTCTCGAGGCTTTGTCTAGATCCATGATAAACAAGGCTTCCTTAATTTCCTCATCAGAAAAGGAAGCTAGAAGATTAAGGTTTATATCCTCATTTATTATACTAGGAATGGATTGCAAGAGAATATCTTTGGATTCCTCATTGCACTACGATTCTTGACCAAGGATAGAATTGAAATAAGTTACTACCTCCTTTCTAATTTTTGTTAAGTCCTGAGTAATAGAACCATCTATTTTTTTTTTTTATCTTGTTATTGTTTCTATTTCTAAGCGTGGTGACATGAAAAAACTTGGAATTTAAATCTCCATATTTCAACCAAAGAGCCCTTGATTTTTGCCTCCAATAGAATTCCTCACAGGACAAAATATTATGAAACTCTGCTAGTTTTATCCGTTCCTCCTACCTAGTAGTTTTATCAGCATCACCATGTTGAATCCTTTGATCAATTATCTTCAAAATTTCAAAAACCTATTTTTTATTTTCAAAGAGGTTACCAAAGACCTCTTTGTTCCAATTTTGAAGCTTTTAACAAACTTTAATTTACAAACAAGTTTAAAAGTTGCACTACCCATGACAGGCTGCTGCCACCACTGAATTAAGTTATCTCTGAAACTGGAATGTTTGATCCACATAGATTGAAATATGAAATGTTTCTTGAAGGATAGAGAGTTAGGGATATCCAACAAAATGGGATTATGATTAGAGGTAATTTTAGGAAGGGCTTGTAGGGTAGAATCACCGAACAAAGTTGTAGCCTCCTTTGATAGAAAAAACTATCAAGCCTTTCTTGAATGAGATGACACCCTATCCGTCGATTGCTCTAGGTATAATTCGCACCTCTAAGTTTTACATACATCAACATATTGGAGTTCACAAAGTCATTGAACTCATCCATGCTCCTGATAGGTGGTCCATTTCCACCCATTTTGCCTCAAGGGTAAAGAGGAGTGTTAAAATACCTAGTCAGAATCTAGGAGACATTATGGAATATTTCACTCAAATTGCCTAAGTACTCCCACAGTAGAGCTCTCCATTGAATTGAAGTTGGGGCATAAATATTTGAAAGGATCCATGACCTGTTGATATTTATTTCCTTAAATAAAACACTAAGAACCCTATCATATTTTTGAATAATGGTGCCTTCTACTATCCGGGGATCCCACAAAGTCATAAGACCTCCAGACGCTCCTATGGATGATTTGCAAACCATATCCCCTTGATTCCAATTTTTTTTTGCTATTTTTTTTTACTGAATCTCATCAGTTTTTGTTTCTTGCAACATGATAATAGTTGGATTCACTTGATTTCTTATTACACTGACTTCCCTGTGTTTGGGTAAGCCATTAAGGCCTATCATGTTCCATGAGAGGAACTTCATTTAGATTTTTTGGGATTTATTCCTCTCACCCTCCCTTGAGGGGGTTTTCCTAATTTTTTGTCTTTAGAACCTGGAATAACCTATTGAAATAAGGTTCTTTATTTTCCATTGGCAATTTCATTATCAGTTTTAATTTTTTTATGCTCAGCATTTGATATTATCCCTCTTATTTTTTCACTGTAAAAATATATAGGAGACTTCACAGTGCTCCAAGTTTTTTTAGGACTAAACTGGGGGGAGGAAATTTGTTGTAGAACCATACTGCCATATTCCTCAGTATGAAGAGTTTCACATATCTCCACCCCTACATCCAAATATTCTATTTTTTTCCTGTATTCCCCTGGTCTGCGGGATGGCCCCTCAGTAGGATTCACTTGGCTCCTAGTGATGATGTTAGGGAGATGATATTTTTTATTTTCCAATGCCTCAACTTTATTCCTAAGTTCTTTAGCATTATGGTTTGGCTTTGGGATTCCCACTGGACTTGAATTATTTTTAGCATTGGGGTTTAAGAATCTTGACTTGGATGGGGATTCTAGATATCGGGCATTAGGGTTTGGATTTGTGATGCCCACAGGGCTTACAGTAATTTCAACATTAGGGTTTGAGGATCCTGACTTGGATGGGGATTCTAGAGAGTTAGAAAGGTTAGCCTGAAGGTTCTGGGTTTCCATGTCTTTCGATAATCCTCCTATCCCATATTGGATAGAATTAAAAATTTATTTGAAACTAGAGGATTGGAACTTACCTAAGTATTTTGGTTGCCAACAACCTGTTGTTTTCCTTTGTCTTGTTGGGACCCTACACCCTCTCTTTTCTCTTTTTGGTAGACATAGTTTGACTGATTGAAATCGCCTCTACTAGGGAAAATCTTCAAATTTCCTCTTTCTAGCAGTCCCTGCTTCTGCTTTTCTCTATTCATTGCCAGGTCAGGGCACTGATTTCATATATGTTCTTGATTTTTACATTTTGCACAAAATTCTAGTCTGTTCTCATATTCTATCGACTATTTTCGATAGTATTCTCCATACTCTAGCTCCATAAACGTTGGCAATTCACTATCCAAATTAGCATTTACGCATATTCGTGCATGAGTCATCCTTTTCCTAGCCAAGGTTGCATGGTCAATGGATATCAAGTCCCCTATAGTTCTGGCTATGCCCTATAGCCAATATTCATTGAATAACTAGGTAGGTAGACTCGGGAGATGAACCCAAATAGGAGCAATGTTAATATTTTGTTTTTTAGGGTTGAAATCTTCATCCATCATCTGAGAAAAAGGCTCCTTTTGCCCAAAAACCAAGGACCTCCTATTAAAATGTGGTTAGCATCCTCCATATTGTTAAAACAGATAATGAAGAACCCTCGAGTTAGAGCTACCAACTCCAAGCTGCCTATCGGTTGCCATTTACTCGTCGCCCAAGCCCTGATAGTCTCCATGTCCGGCCTACCTCCCAAAAACTTGCCTACCAGGGAGAATTCTTCCATTGAAAGAAAATGGCTCATGGAACTTATCGGGGCTGAAATTTTATTATTTATTGGAACTAGGGGCGGAAGAGAGATAACCTCCTTTATTTTTCCTCTAAGAGTCTCAGCAAAATACAGCCACTTCTTGGGCCCTACATTGTACTTCGTGTCTTTTTTCTCTAAGATTATTAGCAAAATATAGCAATTTCCTATAATAATATGAACATATATGTCTTAATTATTTTATTCACCACCTTCCACATTACCTTGGCATGTCCTTGCACCCTCCATGACCTTTTCAACCAATGGCCTAATCCTTTCAAGAATCCCAAAGTCAAATCCTTATGGTCAATGTGCCTCCACCATTTCCTATGGAAAATATGGCTTGAATGCAACAATCATGCATTCTTAGGCTTTCCAAATAATCCTTTCATGATTTTTAGTAGGATCATCAACTTTACCATAACAAATTTTTATTTATGTCCTTGTTCCAAACCCCCCACCACTAGGATCGAAGTCTCCATTTTTTCCTTCCTCCACCTTTCCATGGATACCATCACCCCTCCCCTACATCCCAACCATATATCCAACTAATAATGGACCCCACCCTTTATTGTATGGCTCAATAGGAATCAATGGCTCATCAATAGGTAACCCTAGACCTGTTGGTGGTGGTGGATTTGTAAGAAACCATGGAGGATACTTAATCCTAGCTTATGGTAAGAACCTTGGCATCCTCACTAATCATGTAGTGGAAGCTAAATCTCTCCACAAAGGATTGTTGATCACAATTCAATTATAGTGCAAGTTAGTAATCAAATGAGATTCACTAAACATCATAAATTATATAAAAAACAACAACCCCAGATGGATAGTTAGAAACATCATCCTCGGCCACCCAGAGAAAATTGTGCAAAATGTTTTAGAGAAGCCAATATTGTTGCTAATATGTTGGCAAACCTTGGCCACTCATAGGGATCCATCACTTTTTGGAATAATGATTACCCTCTAGCACTTCTTGAAGTCATTTCTAGGGATCACCCTCCCCATCCCTAATCCCCATATCTTGTCCCATATCTCGGACCTCCAGGATGGTGTCATTTATCATGTGTCACCTCCCTCACCACCCAAGTGTCATTCCTATTGGCCCACCATTAACTACTTTCACACTCTTTTTCTTTTACCAACCCTCATTTACCCTAATTACCATCATCTTCATTTTATTTGATATCCACCAATTAGCCACTTTCAACCCTTTTCAATTCTAATTTTGGGTCTCAATATCCACCTTACCCCAAGTGCTAGATCCACTGTGCCTTATTCCATCTTGATCATGAAAATTTAACCTCATGAGCTTAACCTTAAAATAATTTTCAATCAACCCCATGATAGCTCCCAAACTACGACCTTTCTTACACGACGTTTCTATCACACGCATGATCCCAACACCTTTTTTATTTGCACCTCATCAAGAAATCACCATGGTAAATATTTCTTGGATTTTCTCAATCCCCATATGTAAGGAACCTACTATTGAAATAAATCTCACACACACAATACTAAAAGATAACTAAAATACATGCAATAACAGAATAACACTATGCAGAAAGAAATTGTAAAATTGAAATAATTTTACGAATAACTCATAATCGTAGGCCTCTTCGAGGGGACAACCTTCAATATTTTATTAGCATAAAAAAATACACATTCATATATGGCTTCATGCATTTTAAATGGAAATATACATGCAATCCTACCAACATGGCTTACATGCAAAATGCCACTTGGCTTACATCGGTTACAATATTGATAATGGTTATATGCAATGACAACATCGATTACAATATTGATAATGGTTACATGTGATAGCACCACTTGGCTAGGTGTCTTATTTACCACATACATTATTAGGAATTACAAAATAACATTATAATATAATCCCCCCATGTTGGAAGTGGGTTATTACATAATAATAATATTTACAAAGTAACATTAGGATGGGAGCCTAACATGTCCTTCCCCTTCAAAAATATTTGTCCTCAAAGCTTAAGATGAGGAAACTAGTTTTGGAGTTGATGGATAGACTCCTATGTAGCATCTTATGGCTAGAGTCCATACCACTAAACAAGGACTTTAGTAATGGTGTGATTGCAGAGAGTGTGAGTCTAATGATCCAACTATTGTTTGGGTTCAAGCAAGATATAAAATTCATATAAATCTAGAAGTGCAAATTGAACCTGTACTTGATTGCCCACCACCTTTTTGAGAGAGGAAACATGAAAAATAGGATGGAGGTTAGATGTAGGTGGAAGGGTCATATTGTAGGCTGTGGCATCAATCTGTTGCAACAACTGATAGGACCCACATTATTTTACGATAATTTTCTAGCATCTACAAAGATGGAGGGACAACTATTTGTACAAATACAAGTGAAGGAAAACCATATCACCCCCAATGAAACTATGTTCATAACAGTTTTGGTCAGGCTATTAGCACATCCGATTATAGGCCACATCCAAATTCATATTCAATTGACAGATGACATTAGCATGTTAACTAAGAGTAGTGTCGACTGCATGGAACTTGGAGCTACCTGGAATGTAGGAGGAATGCATGGGTGGAGGGCATCCATAAACTAACTTAAAATGGGTAACCTTGGTTGTGGTGTGATAGTAAGTGTTGTACCACCACTCGACCAAGGGAATCCATTTTACCTAGTTTGTAGGATGATCCGAAGGAACGAAGGTAGGTTTTCAAACATTTATTGATAATCTCCATCTGGCCAGCCATTTGTGGATGATAAGTTGAACTCATTTTGAGTTGAGTTCCCTACAACTTAAAAAATTCTTGCCATAAGTGACTAGTAAAGTTTGGGTCACGATCAAGCACAATGGACGAGGGCAGACCATGAAGGCAAAATATAGAATAAAGGAAATTTTGGGTGATGGTGGATGTTGTGTAAGGATGGGATAGGGAACAAAAGTGAGCATATTTTGAAATATAGTCCACTACCACAAAGATAATATATTTGCCTCCATACTTAGTTAATCCTTCAATAAAATCCATAGAAATATCCGTCCAAACCTGGTCCAGAATGGGCAAGGGTTTAAAAGTGCCTGTAGAATGTATTTTTTCACCTTTCATCCATTGATAGGCATCACAAGCTACCACAAAATCCTAAATTTCCTTTTTCATACCCTTCCAAAAAAAATGTGCTAAACGGGGTTATGCATAGTGGCTATTTTTGCAAAATTGGTTAAAATTAGGATTTTCAAAATTTAGAATTGGCTAATATTTGGGATCCTTGACCAGGGTCCATTAGCCAAAAATTTCTAGGTGCAATTTTTTTTTGGGGTCAATTCACCCCATTCTTATAATAATTTGACCATTTTAAGTTTAAATTTTCAACATTGCCCCTAATAATAGTGAACCTTCTACATGTGTTTCAAAACTATTCACCTAGATTTTGAAATCGATTCGCCAAATTTTTATAAATATTTTTTGGGGTCAACCCCTTATGCATAACCCTGGTTCTTAAGCCATTCATATGTATTGAGAAATCCTAAATGGCTAGAATATGGGGTAGCATGCAGTTCTATCACGAGAAGTTCTCGTAGAGGGGACTTTCAGGAAACAACAAGGAATTGCTGGTAACACAAATCTTGGTCATCACAAGTGTATTCGGGACATGAAGTAGGCTCAATGTTTATGGAAGCAACCAAAGTATAAAATTCAGAATCCTAAAGTATCTCCTGACGTAAGGAATTAATCCATTGGGTAATCAACAATAAAATGGCACACAACATACTAAGAGCCTCAAATTGACGAGAAAGATAATCGACCATAATATTCTCCTTATCCTTATTATAGGTGATATCATAATCATAGCCCATGATTTTAGAGACCCATTTTTGTTGTCTAGGGGTGGCAACCCATTTCTCCAAAAATTATTTGAGACTTTGATGGTCTGTTTTAAAGGAGAAATTATGCCCGATGAGATATGGTTGCCAATGGGTTACAACATGCAAAATGACCATCATTTACTTCGTATAAGTGGATTTTTCCAAATTGTAGTTGGTGAGAGCTTTACTAGTGAAAGCCAGGGTTCTCCTTTCTTGCATCAACACTGCACCAATACCACAACTGAAAGTGTCGATTTCAATGACAAATGGTTTGGAGAAATCTAGCATGGCCAAAATAGGAATAGTGGTCATAGCATGTTGCAATTCAAGGAAAGCATGTTCAATAGGTCTCATCCAAGTAAAAGAGTCCTTTTTTAACATGAAAGTGAGAGGAGCTACAATTTTACCATAGTTATGAATAAATTTACTATAATAACATGAATAAGATGCACTTCCCATGAGCGACTATACACTAGAATGTCATCAAAGAAGAATAGGATGAAATTTTGAAGGAATGTATAGAAAATATTGTTCATGAGGCTTTGGAAAGTGGAAGGGGCATTTATCAAGACAAATGAAATTACCAAAAACTCATAGTGACCTTCATGAGTATGAAAAATAGTCTTGGGAATATCCTCATCCTTGAGCCAAATTTGATGGTACCTCGAGCGAAGGTCAAGTTTAGAAAAATACATAGTCCCATGAAGTTCATCCAATAATTCATCCACCATTGGAATAGGAAACTTATCCTTGATGGCTAGTTTATTTAGCTCTTGATAATCGATACACAACCGCCATGACCCATATTTCTTATGCACCAATAAAACTAGATAAGAGTAAGGATTATTGATTGGTTTAATAACATCAGCTTTTAACAATTCCTGTACTAACATCTCAATTTTTGACTTAAGGGTATGAGGATACCGGTATGGTCGGATGTTGGGTGATGCATTGCCAGGTAATAAGGGAATAGCATGGTCATGAGAGTGATGAGGTGGTAATTCTATTGGCTCAACAAAAATAGAGTTGTGCTTGGTCAAAATGAGTTGCAAATATTTAGGAATAGCATCCTCCTCTGAATTATGAGGTTGGATCACAAAATTCTAAGTTATGACACCTCGAGATGATTTTTTTAACAACTTCTCCATCCGAATGGAACTAAAAATCTGTGAAGGCCCTGCTTTTAAACCATGGAGAGTGTAGGATTATCCATTTTGTTAGAATCACATCTAAACCTTTGTAAAGTGCCAGGATATTTCTCCTAATGTGCCCAACCATTGAGCTCCTGATGCAGGAGCATCCAGTGGTGTAAGAGTGATCTTGCATCACCCAAAAAAAAAATTGTAATTGTTTAATTTTGTAAAACTAGTAAAACTTGTAGGTGATTTTTGAAGGTCTTAGAGGCCGAATTTGAGGATTTTCAGTTAGCCATAGGCCTCAATGTAAAGAGCCAAGGACTATCTTGATTATTTTGTCTCGTGCCCTTTTCGAGAAAATTCTGTAATAGTCAATCGAGTCAACAAGCATGAAGTTATGACCTCAGCAAGTTTGCCCCCAAATTTCAAATTTCAAAATCATAGTTTTATGCAGGAAAGGAGAAAATAGGGTCAAAAGGGGGGAATTTTAAATTTGTGATTAGTTAGTCTCTGTAAACTCTATCTTTGGGGAATATAATGCAAGAAAGCTTTGGCTCATTTGCTATTTTCTCTATCTTTTCTGGATTTTATGTGCTTATTTAATGCAACTCCGCTTCAGCTCCCAACACGATATCACACCCCCCTAGTTGAAGTGCAAACATATCATGTTTGAGCTCATAGTCCCTAATATTGACCTTAACATCATGATATTTATATTTTCAATATAAGGTCCTACCATTTTCTATCATAACCTCAAAGGAATTACATGAATGTACATAACAATTTTCCTACATGGCAATACGAGGATCAATAAAATTGTGTACTCCCAGAATCAATCAATATGGTAATACACATGCCCTTGAAATACCCCACAACTTTCATTGTTTGGGAAGTATTAATGCCAACAAGAGCATGAAAAAAAATCTTAGTATATGGTTCATAATGGTTGTTTGTCACTGTATTGGATGGTTCCTTTACTAATTATGTGTCATCATTACTATGGTCACTAGTGTTAGGTTCATCAGCATCTATGAGGAACAACTTATTTTGGGTGCACCTATGCCCAAGAGAAAACTTTTCATTATAATTGTAACACAACCCTTGGGTGTGTCATGCATCTATTTCAGCAATGGTTAGATTTTTGGGTGCAGTAGTGGTTGCAATAGGTTTTTGTTCATTCTAATTTTGGAATCTAGGAGTAAAAGAGGTTTTAGCCTGTGGAAATTTAGATATCCACCTTTGAGTTGCAAATTTGGATTTGTCCAAACAAGTCAACTTGATAGCATCCATCATGGATTGTGGTTTGAACATAGTAACCTCATCTTGGAGATCTTCCCTCAAACCACTAACAAAATAGTTCATAAAGAACCCTTCATTCAATCTCATGGTTTTGTTGGCCAATTTCTCAAATTGTATTTGATAATATCTAACTATCATAATTTGTTTCAACTTTGTCAATTGTCCTATAAAATCATCATACTCACTAGGGCTAAAATGAGTGAGTAATTGAGACTCAAAGTCTTCCCACAAAGTATTAGGGTGAGTTTTTTGCAACCATTGGTACCACTGTAAAGCTTCATATTTCAAGTTGAAAGAAGCCATTTGAAATTGGTGATATATGGCTACATCATGGAGGCTAAAGTATTGAGCAATATGACATAACAATCCCTCCACATCATTTCCATTGAACTTAGAAAAGTCTAATTTGGGCATCTTATAGGTAGAATCACGATCATAAGGAAAATGAGAGTCATATTGTTTACTTCCTTTACCTTTGTTATAATACAAGTGTTCAGTATGGTTCTCAATATTTCTAGGACCGCTGCCAATTTGGACTCAAATTCTATAATTTTTTCTTCTAGGCGGTCTTTAGAGTTAGCTGGATCAGTTCTAAGATTTTGAAGCTTTGTCATCACATCTTGACTTGATTTTTTCATGTCAGCAAGGGTGCTTTCAAATTTTACAATTATTGAGGTGAGTGAATCTACCTCTTTCTATTGTCCTCAAGTGCCACTAGCCATTTTGGATAGTCTTGAACCTTTGTAACTGAATTACTAAAAATAAAAGGGTGGGTTTTAGGGGTTACTATTTTTGTGAGGCAAAAAAATACTTGGGTATGATATATCAAAATGATCAGTGTGAAGAGTTGAACATAATGGGATAGGACTCAAAAAAATTATTTTTGGTATCAAATTTTGTATTTGTGGAATATTTTGCCAAAGAGGGGTCGTGGAAAATGACAAATTTGAGGAATTTTGAGAAACAAGGAGTTAAGGATCCAAAATTATGTGAAAGGTGCATGAGGGGTTAACTAAGATAACAGAACAAATTTGAGGATTTTTAGGGGTGTCTAGGGCTTTTATGGCTATTTTCGGGCTATTTTTCCCCATTTTTGGTTTTAAAAATACTCAAAATAGAGTAAAGATAAAACCACTATAACTTCTTTGTTATAGCTCCAATTTGCACAATTTTTGAAGTTTTGAGTGCAGAATCAAAAAGTAGAAAAATAAGACTTTTTTTTTTCAGGGCTACAATTCAAAGTTGGAAACTAGATCAACTATTTTTGATCTATACATTCTGTCAACTAACCACCCTATCACCTATACTACAGTTACTAACACTGATAGTTCTATTTCTGACTCTAACCACCTATATTTTTTATTGTTACAGTTAACTATTACTGTTACTATTGTTGATCCTGCTGTTACTATCACTGACCTAATTGGTATTGGAATATTTTAGATACTTGCAAAATTTATCCTCACTATTGGTGCATGAAAAGTGTATTCTTCTATGATAGGGAATTCTTTCTCCGTATGCTCACTTTTGGGGATCGTGAAAGCGGGTTCAAAAGAATAGGGATAAGTGAGTATTTTTAAGGTTTAAGTTTTTAACAGAATTAGGGTATGCTATATAAAGGAGTATGTAACACCCATAGGCCCTCTGTTATACCACGGTGATGAAAAATAGTGCTCGAACCAATATTTGAGGCCACTACTCAAGGAGGATTCCACACATACCCTTGAGCACAATATCTGCCTCTCTGACATTATGGGAGGGTAATTGTTTGGGATGTTGTATCATATGTACTATGGATGATACAAGGTCAAAAAGCTTCCTACTGGATAAAATTTTGTTCACCCTAGAATGGTCTCCTGATACACCCGAAGATGTGTGGGAGCTCAATTACGTGCACGAGCATTGTTTGAGGCCTGGGTATTGGAGCCTGATCACCCCTCACTTCACTAGATGCTTTATGGAATATCTAGCTTATCCAATAATAACAACTCCTTCATAATATTTTAAAACCCCTGGTATAGGGTTTCTAGCCTACTCAACTACGGAGAAAAAAGAGACTGTATTTTTTTTTGGTAATTTTTTTTTCTTTTGAATAAAAGAAGAGAAAATGAAAACATATAGGAAAATTATACCTTAACAAGTAAAAATGGCTAAGCAAGAATTTTTGCAGTCACAACAAAACTCATACCTAGAAAGCACTATGATACCACTTTTAAGGAACCTACTATTGCAATAAAGCTCACACACACACAATACTAAAAGGTAATTGAAACACATGCAATAATAGAATAACACTATGCAGAAAGTAATTGCAAAATTGAAAAAATATCACAAATAAATCTGAATCGTAGGCATCTTCTAGGGGGAAACCTCCTTCAATATTTTATGAACTTGGAAAAAGATACATTTGTATATGGCTTCATGCCTTTCGAAGAGAAATCTACATGCAATCCTACCAACATGGCTTACATGTGAAATGCAACTTCACTTACATCGGTTATAATCTTGATAACGGTTATATGCAATGATAACATTAGTTACAATATTGATAATGTTTACATGCAATAGCACCACTTGGCTAGGTGCCTTATTTACCACATACATTATGAGGAATTACAAAATAAAATTCTAATAGAATCCCCCCATGTTGGAAGTGGGTTATTACATAATAATGATAATTACAAAGTAATTTTAGGATGGGATCCCAACACCATGCTATGATTACTTCTTGTGCTGGTAATAGTTTTCACTTCACCACCATTATTTCCCTTCAAAATACTGGGGCATCATCGATGGTCATGCATTTCATGAAACACCACTATCCGCACCCTATGGCATATCAATACTCCTCTACCCCCAATATCCTTGGCATGTGTGAAGGTTGAAATGTTTTTTTAAATTGGTGTTCAAAACCTTCCTAGTTCATCAATACCGACCCGTATGCTATTCACTTCTGAGTCCATAACCCCCAGTGCCAACTCACCTATGGTGATTCTTGAGCCATCCACTCTAAACCTCGACCTTGTGGTCAAGGATATCCTTCAACCTTGCATCCATTTCCTCAAAAATTTTGTTGGAAATGAATATGATATCATGCACGTCATTTTCAACACATGGAATGATGGAGATTTCATTATGTGTGGCCTTGAGTTCACCATTGATGTGCAGTTACTTGTATAGGTGACAAGATTACCCATGGATGGGAGGATCATTCAAAGAGACAAGTATTCCATGGTGTCAAAACTGGAGTTATTTACTGAAAAAGGTAAAGACCTTCTTACTAGTAATGGGGTGTGGAGAGAACCAAACTCTCTATCCTCTGGGATCATGTCATGATCCTGATTCTCTAGTTTTTATAGTATATAAAATTGACTGTACTATTAGAAGCTTTCACATTGCATTACTTAACCATTTTTGTGGCAATCACAAAATTAACATCCTTGACTATTTGCTCTGCTCCATCAAACTATATGTTCTAATATCTAATCTGGTAAATACCATCACACCATTCACCATGGTATCCATTATATCCTTTACAAGCATGCATTAGATGCCTTTGGTAGAAATACCCTTGTTGATACCATTCCTCTATCCTTCACCCCCCATAGTCCCCAGTCCCCTTTCTCACCTTCCCTCCTAGCTCTCCCCTCGATGCTTCTCCTGGCCCTTCCGTTTAGGGGCCCTCTACCCTTGGCCACTTCCAACTAGCCCCTCAACCCCTAGCCATATGCCCATTTTTAGGCTAACCCATAGCCCTCCCATTCCATCCTTTACCCAACCCCTGCTAAGTTTGTAGGTAGCTCCAACACTAAAATTGATGTTCAAGAGGTCCCTAGTGATGACTCAAATCCTGATTTCCATACCCCTATTGCTCTTGTGGTTAAAATTGAAGCCTCATATATTTTTGAGATCAAATCAAGAGTGGTCAAATGCTCCTAATCCAATATCCTATTGAACTAGGGCCCTTCCATCACTAGATCTTCTCCACGGCTCAAGAAACATAAATCTAAGTTGACCTCCCTAACTAAATCCACCAAGTTGAATAAAACCTATGACTCATCCCTTGACAAATCCAATGAGGTTGCAAAAATTCTAGATTAGGCAGACATGAAGATCAATAGCATCAGCTCTCTGGGAATGTTGAATGTTAAAATTGACAATAATTTTCTTTATTTTATGATCCTTGACCACCTAAAAAACTCTACAACCACCCTCACTATGGTTGCTAAAATAGTGAAGTCCCAGTGAATGATCATCCAGCAGGTGGTAAACGATTTGGAGTCTGCTCACTTGCATCTCAAAAATGTTTGTAATGATGTGAAGGAGACTCGCACCACCCACAACAACAACTAAAGACTCAACCCAATATTTAGGGTCCTTACATAGGATGGGATCGACCTCAGGGATGGGATCATCCCCTCTGTGTATGTGGACCTATACTTTTTGTTTTTTGAAATCCTTAATTTTTTGCAACATACTCTGTTAATGTGGCTAATAAGCCCACTATAATCCAGTTTCATTTTAGATGTATTAAGTTATGGGGACCCTATCAAAACCCTTACACTAATAGTAATTTTTTTCTTATGAACATATATAATACAAATAAAGCTCTATTTTAAAATCCCATATCTAAAATTTATAATCAACCCCAAAATAATTTTGGGATAAATATACCTAGAACTCAACCTTGTATATTGTAACCTCTAAATTCAAATCCAAAACATCAAATTCCAATTGCATTAATAAAATAAATTGCTTAAATTATGGTAGCATGTTGACCATACCTTGATAATTTTTAAAGGTCTCAACTAACAACATATAAAGGTATAGAAGACTCAATTAAGCATATAACAATATTTTGAACCACTTGTCCAGACAATGATTATGATGACATGCTACTACTCTTTTTTTCTAAATATTATCAACTACCTCTCTACTCTTTCAAAAAAAATAAAGAAATTGTTGAGATGTTTGTTAAAACTTTTTTTGCTTATGTAGATAGGAGAGTTAGCCTCCAAGATTTCTACCATCTCAAACAAGATAAGGGTGAGAGTTTCATGAATTTCTTGGCCAAATGGAGAAGGGTTATGGGTAAATTACATTATATCCTACCACGTAGGGATATGTTGGATATTTTCATTACTAATATTGAAGATCAAATATCATATGAATTGGAAAAAGTAACCATTACATCTTTTAAATACATGGTTGATTTAGCAAGATGTGTTGAAACTCCCCTTATAAAAAGAGGATAATTAAAAATTATAAGTATAAAAATAAACATATAACAAGTGATATTGCCATCAGTAATCTCCAAAATAATAATATTAAAACCATAAATTATTTACCAAAATTAGTGCTTAAGAAGCCTCAAAAACCTAAAATAAGTCTTACAAAACTTAATCAACCATTATCTTCAATCCTTAATAAACTTTGGAGAGCTATACTAGTTGAACTTACACCCATTAAACAACTTTATAGCTCTACTTATTGGTATAATGTAAATCAACATTATGATTATCATTGAGTGCAAGTACATACTACTACCCAATGTAAAAGATTTAAACATGTCTAATATTTATTAGATCTCAATGATCTCAAATTAATCCATCCTCAAACTCACTTTTTTTTCTACGATGTTGGATATTTTGATTCAAAGTTGTCACTGTTGTCAAGGATAAATTATCATTGATGTCAAAATGTCAAAAGTAGAAATGCAAAAGGTTGAATAACATTAAGTGGTGTAGAGTAGACATTCTAGAATCAAGCATGAATAGGAACAAAAATAGGAATAGAAACAAGAATATGGATATGAGCAGGAACAAGAATATGGACATGGACATAAATAGGAGTAGGAACATGGACATGAATAGGAACAATCAAAGGAATCAAAAGGATCAAATGAGACGGAAAAAGAATAAAGGTAAATACCAGTGCTTGCTAGGAGTAGAAATACTCCCACCCCAGAATTAACCACATCAAGAGGAGGCGGGGGAGGGGCTAAGCTAAGAGACTCATTATTAGCCTCGATCCCCAAAGGTGACCCTTTTACATTGATTTCAAATGGGGAGAGATTAGAGTAAGGGGGATAGATATTTATTTGAAGGAAAGCATTCAGTCAGGGGGAGTAGTTTCCCAAGGGGAGCAAAATGAAAAGGTCAAGAAAATGGTGAAAAGTTATTGGGTTGTCATCAATGACAAAGGGGAATATTTTTGGACATTTTGATTCAAATTTTTCATTTATATCAAGGATAAATTATCATTGACGTCAAAATCTCAAAAGGAGTAATGCAAAAGGTTGAAGGCAAAATAAGATTCATAATATTTATTTTTAAATATTATGTAAAAGGTTTTATTAAAACCATAGATGGGCAAATTAAAAAGGTTTTTCTAAAAACCTAAGGAGGCTTTAATTTTTAATAAATCCCACAGAGGATGTAAAATATTAGATTTATAATATTTAAATTCTATTGAATTTAAATAATTATAAATTAAAATATTAACAAGGCAAATGTTAGTGTCGGCTCCTAACACATTATCCTCCATCAACGTGTATGGTAAAGAGGGCATAAGGTATTTATACCTTAGCCAAACCAAATTTTGGCATTCAATTAAAATGGTGTGCATCCAAAATATTCAAAGCTCATGTGAAATTTAATCAAGCACCTCTGAATTGCAAGTGTGGTAGTGGACGTCGCATTGAAGGAAGAGCCAAAGGCTCTTGAGGGTCATGAGGAGGTCAAAGCGCATATTGTGCTTTAAGGCATCAAAGGAGCACGTGGATCACATGGCATGGAAGCCACGACCAAGACACTATGGAGAGAGTGGTGCAAGTTCGAGCCCCAAGGATTGTGAAAAGGTAACAAAGTTTTTTAAATTATTATAATTTGCATGTGCTAAGGTCTTTGAATGAATAAGGTGAAAGTTAGAAATTATATTTGCATATTGCTAAGGTCTTAGGAGGAATAAGGTGGAAGTTAGGTTATGATATTAACATAAGTGTTGAAAGGTTATTTTGGTTAGGGTAAATTTTTTTTACCTTAGAAAAATTGGAAATTGATTTATTGCATTATTTTATAAAGTGATTTATTTAATTAATGCAATATTAAGTAGGGAGTCATAAGTAGAGTTTGGATTATTTTTAATATATATTTCTAAAAAGGGTCATGATGAAATTAAATTGTTAAGAGGTTATTTTGATGAGTTAGAGTTTTGAAAGAAGTGTGTTGATTGGACATTTGTGGTGTTGGATATTATTTTAATAAGGATAAATAAGGAGTAATTAATTTTTACTATTTATGTAATTGAGAATTATTTTGTGAGAAAGGTAGTGTGATATTTTATCATCTAACTATTGATATTGGCAAAAGAGAAAATTGTGATTGAGATAGGTTTTCCAAGGTCAACTCTACATCAAATAAAAGGTATGGGCATATTATTCCTAGTGAGTGATTTTTGAAATTTGTGAATGCAAAGTTGGAGTGAAAAGGATTGTTTGGTAAGCATTGTTGAGAGTGTTTTGAATTAATGCTTCAAGGTTTTCTAAAATTAAGATTTGTTGATAAAACCTTGTTTTATAAGCATTGTTGTTGAAGAGATTGATTGAGTGAAGAACTTGAACTAGGGTTTCCAAAGATAATGAGTATCATTGTTATGTGAAGATTGTTTTATAAGCATTGTTGTTGAAGTGATTGATTGAGTGGAGAAATTGAACTAAGGTTTGCAAATATCATGAGTATCATTGTTATGTGAGATTGGTTGATGAGCATTGTTGGAAATATTTGAGTGAGTGTTCATATGTTTTGATTAGGATTTGTGAGCAAGTAATATATCATTGAGTGATTGGTTGAGTAGAGTTGGTTGAGCCTAGTCAAGTGAATGTGTGAAGTGATAGTTCAAGTTCTATGAAACAAATTGTTCTATATTCTGAATTGATTTGAGAAAGAGGTTGAGTGTTGATGAGTGTGAAGCATATTGAGTCTCTAAAAATTCTCTATATATTTTTGTAATAAAATAAAGATTGAAAGTGATTGAGATTTTGTGAGTGTGAAGCATATTAAGTCTCTAACAATTATCTATATGTTTCCAAAATAGTGATTGAAAGTAATTGAGCATTATAAGTGTGAAGTATATTGAGTCTCTAACAATTCTTTGTATGTTTCTAAAAGGAGTGAGTGAAAGTGATTGATCATTGAGGTGAATGTGAAGCATATTTAGTCTCTAACAATTCTCTACATGTTTATAAAAGAGTGGTTGAAAGTGATTGAGCATTATGATGAATGTGAAGCATATTGAGTCTCTAACAATTATCTTTATGTTTCCATGATATTGGGCAAGTTCTAGTGTGGACTTACTGATTAGATTTGAGGTAAGTCTTGGAGAAGACTTGTGGATAGATTTGTGTGAGCTTTTGTAGAAGCTTAAAATATATATTGAGGGCATATTTTGACAATTTCTAATGAGGACTTATTGAGAAAATGTGGACAAGTTCTAGTGAGAATATGTTGAGTAGATTTGGATAAGTTCTAGTGAGGACTTGTTGAGAGAAAATTGGACAAGTTCTAGAGAGGACTTGTGGATAGATTAGTTTGAGATTTTGTGGAAGATTACAATGTAGATTTGAGATAATTCTTTGAGAAGACTTGTGAGCATAATTGATTGATTGATTTTTTCAAACCTTGAGTGAAGGTTTGGGGCAGATCTAGCAGTATTTATTTGTGATTGAATCAAGCTTTGTGTTAAGGATTGAGGATAGATTTGTGCTAGACCAAAGGACTGTGTTTAGTGTATATCAAAGGATATATATTGAGGATAAATTTGTGCTATATCGAAGAACTATATTTAGTACATATTTGAGGACAAAGTTTGGTGTAGATTTGAGGATAGGTTTGTGCCAGACCAGAGACAAGGATTGATCAAATTTATGCTAGATCGAAGGACTATGTTTCGTGTAGGTTTGAGATAGATATTTGAAGGTGAAAAAGTATAGAGGATAAGATAGGCATTGAGAACATGTGTCTTTAGTGGATAGATATCCATTAGCCAGAGTAGTGGGGACAATAGTTCTTCTAGAATATCACCAGCTAGAGCAAGAGGAAAAAGTAGTTCTCCTATGGATAGAGATCCAAAAACTTGATTAGGGGATTGGTGTCTCCTTTGGATAGAGGTCCATAAATATTGTAAGAGGGAAATAATTCCCAAGAGATTGATTGAGAAAAGTTTAGTAAAATATTTTATCCATGAAGTAGGCCACATTGGGTGAACCACGTAAAATTGGTGTATCTATTGTGTGTGGTGATTTGTGCATTTATTTGATTATTGCTATTGATATTGCTATTTATACATTGCATAATATTTATTGGGAAAGAAAAGTAAAAAATGGTCTTATACTGTTCACCCCATCTTAGTATACGATTGTGATCTTCATACGAAATATTTTTAAAGGACTTTCCTTTCTATTTTACATCAAATTAATCACATTGAGCTATTTATTTCCTCCAATATTTGAACCATGGTGTGGGATATATCAGCTATTTGTCCCACCATTTAAACAAGGACCCATTGGTGTTCAAACTCACCTTTTCAACCACCATTAATTATTAGAAATAAAAATAATAATTATAATCATGTTAAATCACCTTTGGATATTAAGCCTTAATATAAAACATCTTTAGATATTAAACAATACCTATCTAATATGCTAACTAAAATATATCTTTTATAACTTCTTCAATATTTTCTATTCATAGAGAAACCATAATTAAATTATTAATTGAAAATAGTACCTCACAATCTTCCACCTAACAATATTGCTAATGTTGGGTTTAAGGTGTAGACCAATTGGTTCATCCAAACTCCATAAGGGGGGTAGAGGTCCAAGGTTCAAATCTCGAGCCTCGCTGAACTGAATGCTTGTCCCTTTCTTGGTGCTTTCAGTGGCATAAAATGTTTTAAATGATTATGGCATGGTGGTTATAGGGGAAAACTGTGCGAAGATCTGTGTGGCGGCTTCGGGGTGGACAACACAGAATACTGTGGCGGCCATAAAAATTTGGACAACTGCTCAGATTCGTGGCGGCTACCGATTCCACCATGTAAATACAAAAAAAAAAAAACAATATTGCTAATGTTGTTATTTCTATTGGAGTAATCCATGCTACTATCATTTTTTATGAATATTATCTCACTCTTCCAACCATTCATGGATAATATACTCTCTATATTACAAGTTACATAGATAAATTTATCAACATAATCTGGGTAGTTAACATAACTATCTTAAATATTTGCAGCTTTCAACTCATCCAATGATTTAGTACAAGATAAGAAAATATTAAAAATATTGGTATAATCATAATAGCACTTAATAATTGGGTCCAATAATCTGGTGGGTCTATAATTCTACCTCTAAAATCTGGACCAAGAATTCTCAATACTCTTTTCTATGTATACCTTGTCAAACTTGTTATAATATTCTTCTTGATTACCTTGGATTTACACTATCAAGGTCATCCTCTCAACTCTTCATCAATTTCTTAAATGTGAATATCAAAATAAAAATCATTCATGTCTAGGTGATACTCAACATTTTCAATATTGTAACATGGTTGAAGCTAATCAACCAAAATAATTTTTTTTCCATCTATATCTTTAGATGGATTTATGTATTCTTCTAATTCAATCTCTTTTTCATCAAAAATTATAGAAAGAATTTAATAATTTAACTATTAATGATCAAACACAAAAAATTAATAATAATATTCAAACTATTAATCCCTAAAGTAATCAAATTAATCAAGAATATTTCATACATATTGCAATACTACCACATTTACCTAGAAGGTTAAGATTACCTGATAAAAAAAGTAAAGTAGTGCATATTAGTATGTGCACATTTACTTATGTGGGTACCTCCCATGAGAAAAGGATTAGAGGTAGCAATACATATCCCATGGAAAAACAATTTGCTACATATTATCTATATAAGGAGTAAATACTCATCAACATTGGATATCAAGGAAAGGGCATAGGCTTACAATGACAAGGAATTAAAGAACCATTAGAAGTTGAAGCCTAGCCTAGATGGTGTGGAATTTGTTATATCCATAATAGGAACCAACGTTTACCCATGGATATTCATGATGATCAAATTATAACTTGGATCAAAGTGGAATGGAATGGTGAACATGAAGGACACCCTTCTCCCAAAATAGATTAGAATGGAATGGTGAAGATGAACATTTTTTACAGCAATTTAATCATAAAAAAATATCCCAAATTAGTTGCAAATATGCTATTTGGGATATCTTATGTTATATGTGTAGACATCAAAATCTAGCCACCTATCATCCATCCAGGTCTTCCTGCCATTTCTATCCATTTATTTATGTATATTTAGGTATATTTGTTAAATATATGTTTAATATTAATATTTTAATATTATATTTTATATATATTTAGTATATAAATATATGTATATGTAAATAAATCCCAGCCATTCAATTTAACTTAATCCTAGCCATCCATCTACATCAATCCATGCCACACCCCCAAAATTAATATCCACTGTCTGATGTGTTCTAATATGAGACACACAATTCATGTCGTTCAAACCCTAACATACCCTAGTGTAGATTATTAATAGGAGTCATTTTGATGGCTCAACCCTTAAGTAATTCACTAAGTACTTTTTATTTCAAATATCCTAAGTCCCCTGAGTTCTCCATTTGTCATCTCTAGCTATAGCCCCCGCATCCATCACCACCCCTTTCGCTCAACTAGATCTACTTCTATAGATCTTCACCTTAGCTCTCAAATGCCTTTAGGTTCTCCCTATCATCGCCAAACATCTTTGGGCTCTTCCCTCTACCGCTAAGCACCTCTAGGTGCTTTCTACCATTTTTGAGTGTCCATGAGTATTTTCTACTACCACCGAGTACCCATGGGTGTTTTAGACCAGATATATATAGCCCTACTAGCCCTCAAGAAATGCTAGGGCATCACCACATCAATGTCCTATAATAGTTATATCAGATCAGAAAACAACAAATTCAGTAAGGTAAATATTTCATTGTTTATTTCATTTTATGCATTTTCAAATTTTATTTATTTTACTTACATTGCATAGCTAGGGTTTTTGTGTTGATTTTTTAGGGTCTCATATTGTGGAGCCCTCACAGTTTCTACTGAAATATTTGCTATCTTTTTGTGTGTAGATATGGAAGTGTTACATATACATTGTACAATTGCTAAAGTTGAAGTGGACCAGTATTGGATAGCATGAAGCCCACTTATATCTATCAGGATCAGAAGCAATATTGAAGACACAATAAGAAATTTTCACTAGGGTTTTGGAGAACCCTAGTTATTTTAAACATTTATATCAAAGAAACCAAGCCTTTCATTGGTTTTTAGAAGTGCAAATTTCATATTTTTTTGTTGGATTAAGGTTTTTGAGGATTCGTAGAAGGTTTTAGAAGGTGCGTGAATGCCTTTCAATGCTTTAGGAACATCCAAAAATACCTAGGCATGTTTCAAAAGCACCCAAGGGCATTTTATAGAGAGTTGAGGTAAAAACGTAGGCTTCTGAGTAAGTTTACTATCAAACCCTAACTTTCTATTTTTACGTGTTTTGGCACTTTGACATTTTTTAAAAATTTTAGGATTAAAATAAACATCATTAATAAATCTGGTAAAAACAAATAATTTTAGTTGCATTTTAGATATTAGGTTAATCATTGCATCCATTCACACATTTATGCTTAAAAATTTCTTAATTTTTTGGTGTGCTACATTATTGTTTGCATTTGAACTATCAAGTGCATACATTAGTTTGCATCCTAGGGTTAGAGATTTTTATTTTTGTAAGTCTAAATAGGAACAGTGTTAAGATACCAAAAGTATCTCGCATTTGGATGATTATAGGTGGAGGATTAGATGAACCTTCCTCTCTTTAGAGAGTGGTCTTAAGCAATGTACTTTACATCCTTTGAAGAAATTGGTATTTTGGATATTGGATTTTGATTTAGACTATTGAAAGTAGTTATTTTTATAATATTGTATGCACACAATAGAAAACTGGAAACTCTTAAAAATAATCACACACTTCATACTTCACATTAAACAATAATTATTGGATTTCATCACCAGCCATTGCGTGAGATTTGGTTATTGTGGCTTTCATCTCCATCCATAAATATCTACCCCTAGACACCTTAGATTACACTCAAGAAAACTTGGTAGATTTCATCACTAGTATATTTTTACCCCATCCAAGCCATAGGATTCACCCATTTAATTCAGACTAGCACATTGAAACACACAATCAAAAATCTAAGAAAATGAATTCACACTAATATGATATAATCAATGAATGAGGTAAGACACATTTGTTGAACGAACTTAGCATTGATTTATCTCTATTTGATTTTCTTGGAGTTTCAATTATGCATTTTATTTTACTGCATAGTTTGTATTTGATTTAGTTGCTTATGGTATTAACAAGAAATCAATAAAAAGCATTAAATCAAAATAATACCATGGAAAATTCATCCACCTTCCTTGCCACTTCTATGCCATATTCCCCAAATGTGACACAAATAGTTTTATTTGTAGGTCCCTCATATTCTGTGTCACTCATAACATTTCATATGGTTGTTTCCAAAATAGACTTAACCTCACCAACCATTGATCACCACATTACCCATATAGACATGGAACAAGTAGAAGATCTTATGAAGTTTGCTAACTATGTCTTACAGTCATTTTCCAACTCACCTAGATAAGATCCTACTTTACAATAGGAACTTGTTCATTCCTAGCCACCATATAACTTTACCTAGGTGTACACTAACCCTAATTTTGAGGTATCTATTGCACCTTCCTCTCATGTACCCATTTCCCAATAACTAAGTGCTCCTATCACATATATCCCATCTTCATACACATCCACCTGCACCAACCCCTTGAATGAAGCACATGTGAATTTTTCTTCACAAGTTTCCACCTCCAAAATTACCATGCCAAGTGTAACTTATCCCTTAGCCATATCTTACATGCCATCTACGTCCATACCTTCCACTATTGATAGAGAAATTCATGAAGCATGGAAACATTTGAATAAATTTCTTAAGCAACATCAAGATGCTCAAAAAAAAGTGCAAGTGAACCCTAAGCCTCTACCAATTTCTACTCAACCCACCCTCATTAACCAAGGTCCATCATGGGTACCATAATATTCTATCTTCTCCATCCCTACTCCTCTACCTAACCATACCAATACCCATTCTATTTCCATAAACCATACCGATTCCATCCCCATTGGCCAACCCAACCATAGCTACCATGCATTGTCCTCATTCCTCATTCCAACATTCTCTACATCATCATCATCAATCCCATCATCATCTAGTTACCCCATAACATTTCTCCATCATGCCTTCTCAAAATAATCAAGTAATTCAGGGCTTCCACATTCTTGGGGAAGACCCTAGAATTAAGTCCATGCAACAAAAAATAGATCAGTTGATACAATATACTCTTGGTATGATAAAATAGAATCCAACTCTGCATTATATGAACAACCAACCCATTCATCCTTGGTACCATCATCGCCATATTCAGTAGATTTCATGATGCCAAAGTTTGATAAATTCAAGGGTACTGAGGAGCCCAAAGAGCATGTAAGCACATTTTTACACTCATACTTAGAAAATTTCCTCAAACATTAGGAGGAGACATCATAGAGTGGTACAACCAATTGCCTAGTCATAGTATTTATACTTTTGAACAATTGGTTGACATATTTTTTGAGCACTTTGTCCTCAATGTTAGAAATAAAGTCTCATTGTTTGACGTTTATGCTTTAAGAAAACATAATGATGAGTCTATCTATTATTTTTAGATACTGTTGGAGGGTATTCATTACAAAATTGTCATTCACCCTACCAATGGAAGAGCTTATCAAAATATTCACTAAGATTTGTTTAAAACCCATCTCTTGGATGCTTCAATTATAGATATATCCTTAATTTGAAGAAGCTCTATCACAGGCTAGTGTCATCGAAGAAATAAAAATTGAAGAGGGCATTGATAAGCCTAGAAAAAGGAATGGAAAAACAAGTTCCAATATAAAAGAAATTATTTTTGCCAATTAAAATCAACACAGGCTACTCTATCCAATCAGCCTAATCATGTTAATCAAGTGGTAATGAACCGATCGGTAATGTCTCAATAATAATTAGTGTAACACCATTGCAACAAATTGTTTATCATATAGTACTCTTAGTAATTCAAGCCATGCAAAACATAGTGTCAGTTGTAGATAATCGTACCTGATGATAATATGTCTGATAGAATTACCAATACACCCCTTTGTTTGAGTTGTACGCTTCCCTCTTCCAATGGTTTTATGATAAAAATCAACTTGCCTTACCCAAAATCAGACCAGATGATCCTGCTAAACATGGTAAACATTATCAGGAACATTTGTTTTGTCCTTACCATAGGAAAAGTGGGTACGACATCAATAATTTCCATGTATTCAAAGGCATAGTTCAAGACCTTATTTACTTGGGGGCCATCAATCTTGACAACTCCCTTGCTCAAAAAAACCAAAATATTGGTATTTTTCAAACACCACTTTCTCATGATGAGGAGGTGCAACCAACTTAGGGTTATGCATAAGGGGTTGACCCCAAAATGTATTTATAAAAATTTGGTGAATTAGTTTTGAAATCCATGTGAATAGTGTCCAAACACATGTAGAAGGTTCACTATTATTAGGGGTAATGTTGGAAATTTAAACTTAAAATGGTCAAATTATTATAAAATTGGGGCAAATCGACCCAAAAAAATTTACACCCATAAATGTTTGGCTAATGGGCCTTGGTAAAGGGTCCCAAATATTAGCCAATTCCAAATTTTAAAAATCCTAATTTTAGCCAATTTGGTGATACATAGCTACTATGCATAACCTTGAAACAACTATGGGAGGAGCTAACACCAAAATTCCTCCTAATCAAGTTAAATATATCCAAAAATACCAAGGTTTTTTAGGTGCCATTCATGTGGTAACTAATGGTCAATGAAATAATTAGCAGAATACAAGGAAAAAACCTCAAGCAAGTACATTGCAACCTTCCACATCACCTCCCATTCAAATTTCCCCTAATCCTTCATCACCAATCCATATTCCTAGCCAATAAAATCCCCCAATTCATCCCATCAATCATCCTCCATGACCAGTCATATCATTAAGTAACCAGTTAACCACAAGCCTAAATATGGCTTTCGCTAAATTGTTGATATATGAGCTAATTCAAAAATCGTCCCCACATTGTGAAGCATTAATGGACATTATGAAATCTATTGAATTACAATCTCAAGATCCTCATGTCTTCAACAACTTTGTAGGGAGCATTCAAACATGCATGGAGTCTTCCATTACATTTTATGGCTTTGATATTAAGCTAATATCATTGGAATAAGTAGATCCTCCATTGCATATCATGGCTCTAATTGACAAGAATCCATTCAAAAGATTTTTAATTGACACCAGCTCCTCCATCAATATCATCACCACATTTGTTCTTCTTCATCTTAATCTTCCTCTATATCATATCACCAAGCCCTCTTTCACTGTAAAAGCATTCAATGATGTTTTATGTTCCACAGTTGGTATTATTGTTTTGCCCATAAAAGTGGGGATCAACATGTTGCACACTATATTCCACATCTTGGAAGGATCCATGGTGTATAGTGTACCCCTTGTAATACCTTGGATGAGGGAGATGAGATGTGTACCTTCAATACTACATCAATGCCTAAAGTACGTTCATGAGGGATAAGTACATTGCATACTAGTGGATGTCAAACTGTTTAAGTATTACAATTTTATCTCAAATCATTATGAATCTATGCTTCCTTCCACCCATATTTTCCTATCATCGTAAACCAATCCATCTACCACTTTGATCATTTATTCATCAAAAAATCCCATTCTTGAGGATCCCCTTATCACTAATTCCCATCAAGATTTCATACCCTCATCATATTTATCATTGAATACATGTGGTCAAATTCAATATGTATCAACATATTTTCCTTCCATGTCATCATCTTATCATGGTACCCATTTTGTAAACTTTTTGCTACAAGGTGATGCTATTTGACCTTACAAATACATGTTCCACTTATCAACATGCCATGAAATACATTTTACAAGATTATATGCATAATATGATCAAATATTATGTGGATGATCTCTTGGAAAAATCCAAAACTCAACAAGAGCACATTGGTGTATTGGAAAAAGTCTTTGATCGACTTCTAGAGCATAATGTAAGGTTGAACCCCAAGAATTGTGTCTTTGGTGTTACCTCGAACAAACTACTAGGGTTAATTATCTCCAAGAGAGACATTGAGGTGGACCCAAATAAGGTCAAGGCCATCATGGAGATGCCTCCCCTAACAAATTTAAATGAATTATGTAGTTTACAAGGAAATATCCATGAATCCATCGTTTGATTGCACAAATTTTTGGCAAATGCATGATATTCAGTCACCTAATATAAAAGGGGGTGTCATTCTCTTGGATAGATGAGTTCCAAAAAGCCTTTGATGACAATAAGCAATACCTAGATTCTCTACCAGTCTTAGCTCCTCCTCGTTCGAGGGTCCCATTCTACCTTTATGTTTCAGCAATGGAATTTGCACTAAGTAAAATGCTTGCACAAAAGAATGAAGAAAATTGAGAGCAAGTTGTCTATTGCATTAGTCAAACATTGGTAAGCTATGAAACTAGATCCAATTATGTAGAAAAGTTGTGCTTAGTAGTGGTTTTTGCCACTAAGAAACTTCAACATTACATGCTTAGTCACACAATATATATCATAGCTAGAGAAAATCCTTTGTGTTATATGATGTCTCACACTTACAATAACATCTGCATTGCTAAATGGATAATTTTTCTTATGGAATTCAACCTTGAATTCATTAGCCAAAAGTCCATTAAAGGTTAGGTCATATCCAATTAGCTTGAAGAAGCTCCACTACCTAGTGATCCTCCTCCAAAATTATTCGATATAAATAAGAAGAAGATGTCATTCTGGAGGAAGACTCGATATCACACTATTCTTTTATGGTTCTAAGTGTGTGAAAGTTCAAGGTGTTGGAGTTGTGTTTCATACACCCTAGGGAGTACCTATCTCCTTATCATTCAAACATGACTTCCAATGCACAAACAACACTGCAGAGTACGAAGCCTTAACCTTAGGTCTTCAATCAGCTATAGCTATGAGCATTAAGTATATCAGGATATTTTGTGATTGTCAACTTGTTATAAAGCAAATTAATGGAGAATACCAATGTAAAAACCTACCATTAAACTTTATCATGAAGTAGCAATGAAATTACTCTCTAAGTTTGATTGGTATGAAATCAATAGTTTTCCACGTTTGACTAATATATTTATATATGCAATGGCCTATCTTGGATCGTTGATTCCAAAACACTCCTTTAGAGAGGTACAACCCTTTATCATTTCAACGATCTCTACATATGCAATTTTTCGTGATGAATCTAATGATGAAAAGAACATTTGCTTTATCTAGTAGGATCCATATGAGCCTTGGTTAAATCAAATAGTAGCCTATCTCAAATTTGGAACATTCCCATATAACACATCTCGAACTACCAAACACACTTTCAAGCAAAAAGTAACTCGTTTTGTTCTCTTGGGATATTTGTTGTATAAACAAGGTTATGATGGAGTCCTCCTTCATTGTCTCGAGTCTAGTGAAGCACAAAGAGCCATAGTTGAAGCTCATGATGGTACTTGTGGTGGTAATTTTAGTGGGATGGCCATCACAAAGTGTATTATATGCATGGGTTATTATTGTCCCACCATGGAACATGATTATTGCACATATATCAAACATTATAAAAAATGTCATGAACATGCTAATTTAACTCATGTACCATCATAATATTTACAGCCTATTCAAATCCTTTGGCCCTTTTTCACAATGGAGTCTTGATTTAATTGGAAATATTTTACCTCCTTCCTTGGGACAACATACATTCATCATCACAGCCATTGAATACTTCACAAAGTGGGTTGACGCAATTCCTCTAACTAGTACGATAGGACCTAGAAGTGTGGAGTTCATACTTCACCATATAATTTGTCATTTGGGTATCCCCTTAAAAATCATCTTTGACAATGGCAAGTATTTTAAGAACAAGGATGTTTGAGCACATTGTGAAAAATATAACGTCCAACATAGTTTCTCAACTCCTTATTACCCACAAGCCAATGGACAAGTTGAAGCTTCCAACAAAACCTTAATTGCTATTCTCAAGAAACTTGTAAATGAAAATCATAGAGATTGACATACCAAAATACCCTTGGTTTTATGGGCTCATCAAAAAAGCATCCACGCGCCTATTGGATCTATGCCATTTTCATTGGTCTATGGAGCCAAAGCAATCATACCTCTTCAGCTTGAGATCCCTCTTTATGAATTTCTTTTCAAGAATTCATAGATGATGATACTGCTAGACAAGCATGTCTTGACCAACTCACACTTCTTTATGAGAGGTGAGTCAATGCTTTGGAGAATTTAAAAGTTTATCAAGACCACCTAAAGTGTGCTTACAACACCAAAGTTCATCTACATGAATTCCAAATAGGAAATCTTGTTCTTAAGGAGAATCAACAAAATACCAATGCACTACCGCATCTTCGTGATAAATTTGTATCTAATTGGTTGGTTCCATACATTATTACTCAAAGAGTGGGTAATGGTAGTTATAGGCTTGCCATTCTAGAGGGAGACAAAGAACCCGAACCACTTAATGTTATACACTTGAGAGAATTTATGCATAATGTAGTTTATATATATATATATATATATATATATATATATATATATATATATATGTATGTATGTATGTATGTATGTACATGGCTAATACACAAAAACATTGCACTTCATTTGCACACATTTCATTCAAAAACATTACATTAGCAAACATTTCATTTTACATTTCATACATTGCATTCACATCCATATTTCACATTTCATATTAGGAATATTTATTAAGTTCAGGTTTTTAATTGGTCCACTAAAAGTCATGTTGCCTTAATTAGGGACACCCTCACATCATCATCTATTTTATTGCATCATTCCATTAATCCATATGGTCATTTTCTTCTAGTGTTTTAAGAAAACCACCAATACATGTCAAGTTATTTTTAGGACCATTACACATCTTCACTAAGAAAATATTGAGTTTTGGGAATTGAATCCAAAGTATTCTTGAACCAACCACAATTTTACATCTTAAGAACATGTTCTGTCAAAGAGGGATAACACCATACTTGGGTAGAACCTTGAAGTGAAAAGTGTAATCCTTGCTAGTCCCATAATGCAACATAGTCCACAAAAATAGTGGTTTTCACCACTATCACAATTCCAAAACTAAAATAAATAGTAGGTAAAAATACCTAACAAAAACTCTAAATATTTTACATCACACACCACTGATCATTGGGTTGTAAGGATCATACTACATTTTCAATCAGATGGTTAGGTAGTCATACCCAAAACTTAAGAGACTAAAATTCTTGGACTATGGAGTTAGCCTCCACTAGAGCTATATATGCTTGATTAGTAGTGGAGTACACTCATGCATGGAAACATGTCTATTTTAAAGATACCTCTAATCACACATATAGACAAGATAGCTTATTGGTCTCATCCATAATAGGTCACACCCAATTTACTCAAGATGAGTTAATGAAATCACTTGCACACACATTGGTTCTTGATTGCCTCGAGTCACTACCATGCTCAATATTCGATAAATGAATTCACTGCACACACATTTAGTCCTAGAGGAATTAGACAGTTTTAGTGAGTTTGTTTGATACCACTAGTATGTCTGAGTCTCCACAAAACTATCAGTTTCCATATTATATTCCATATTGACATCCATATCTTCTTCCATGTCAGCATCCATGTCATTTCATGAGTCATACACCTCACATGCCACCAAGTTTGGTGCCCTGGATTAAACAACAATTCAAAAAATGTCCAAGAAAAATCTAAAGATATAAATGATCATTAGAAAATTTGCATTCCATACCTTGCATTAATCATCCATACATTTCCACTTGCATTAATCATCCATACATTTCCACTTGTATTAATCATCCATAACATATCATATGCATTATTCATCCATATAAAATATGCATTATGCAAAAAACATTCACACAAATATATAACACAAAAGGTAAAATCCATGTATATATGTATAAATATTGCATATACAATGAGTGCCAAAAGCCTACATACAATGGAGCACCAAGGCTCATCTACAAAAAGTGCATCTAATCACTAGCTATATCCTCCAAGAGGACCCCTATGCCCTATTACAAGTCTTATACCTAGCACTATGCCTAGAATCGCTCTACCTAGCAACATTAGATACATATGATACTAGAGGATCTATAAGAGGAATATGATGCTCTATCAACTTATCTTACAAAGCCTCAATATATCTATACTGAGATTGAAGGTGCACTATGTCAACATTATGTTGATGCTCCCTCTCTATCAACTCTACCTAGAACCTCACACCCTTCTCATCCTGATCCATCACCATTGCATCCTGCTCCACCACCTGCTACTCCAACCTCACCCAATCCTCCTAGATTCAAACTAGAGATCCATTAAGAGTCTCCTCCACATCCTCCCCATCTTCACCATATCCCCTACTCTCAGAATCCTGCCTAGTTGCACCCTTATTCCTCCTACTTTGAATATCATATTGAAGGTGCCTCTACCACTTGGGAGCCTCATGGGTCCCCTCACCCTCAACCTCATCCCCATATCCACTAGTTGCTACTAGAGTCAGTGCCCATGGAGGCTATGTAGCAAACAAAAGCCTAGAGGGCATTCAAATTATTTTCCATATACATGGACAAGTAGGAAATACCTCCACACTCAACCCACATACTCCACTAGCTATCCTCAAATATCTTCCTCATATTTACCCATTGAGCCTCAAAAATCCTAAGCTTTAGTACAACACAAAACACTTTTGTTAATACATGTTAAAAAAATCACAAAAGCATAACATTTTTGCACAAAATCAAAAGAGCTTCAAAGAAGGGACTTACCTCAATATCTTGCACTCTAGCCCTAGATTTGATCCTCACATCCACTCCTTCCATTTCCATAGCTTTCGCATCCAAATAACTTCACCTCACTCCACTCCACTCCACCTAATTCTCCTAGATGCAACTTCACAAACTCACAAACACACAAATGAGCTCAAATTTTTCCTAGCAAACTATTTATTTCCTAGTGCATTGAAGTGCACCAAGGTGTTTTTGATGTGCCCAAACACCAGCGGGCGTCTGCACATGCTAAAAGTGCAAATTGGCATTTGGCATCAAAATTGACAAAAGGCCAAATCAATGCAAAACAATGGCTTACCCCCACCAAATCATTCCATATTGCATCCATGCATCATTTTCATCATATTAACAAGTTTTGTGAAGGTTCCAACCAAATGCATAATTTTTTTTTTTCTGATAAAAAGTCACAAAATTTGCATAACAAGTTACAAAACGCTCTAAAATGGTCCAAATTTTCACAAAATGACAATAATCATCATTATCCTCATCAAGCATTCACTTTCACATCATTTTAGTCATAACATTTACGTATTTTCTAATTTCAAACAACATTCAAGTGAACCTCGTATCTAGTGTTTTATTCTATATACTTGGTGATTGCACCGATTTACATCCACGCAATTCGATAAGATGAATAAATTACCATAAGGACACTTGGTCATTTTCATCATCCCATATCTCCTTGTTCAAAATCACAATCACATTTGGTACTTTAAATTTTGAGTGATACCATACCAAGAATAATTTACACAAAAGTTTTCATTTATGGCCTAGTTCATGGGGCTCAACATATGGACAAATCACATTTCATAATTTCACATTTCATTTATAGTCATCATGGAAACTGGCCTTAGCTAGGGTAATTGGTTTCGATCATAGGAATTTTTTGACAGTCACTAGTTGTCCCTTTGAAGTTGACTATTTTTATCTTTGCATATCAATGACGTCCAAAGGCACATTTTTTAGTAGCATGAAATCACCCCAACTTTGGGGCAACCACATTTGGTTTTTGACTATTCCACAATAGGATACATTTTACATGATCATGGCATCCCACACTTGGTAAAACTCGCTTCATCGATTGGGGTAAAAATAGACACAATCATTTCACATTATCCACCAATCTCTATCCAACCATTGGGGCAAAAATGGTATCACATTTGCATCATTCATATCATACACATTTCATTTGCACATGTTTTTCAATTGGCTCATGAGATTCATTTGCAAACTCACTCACCAATTAAGGGGGTAAGCTATGCAAATCTAAATTCTTTAATTATTTTGTCTTCAATCTCATTTTTCATCTCAAGAGAAAGTTGCTTCTACACATAACCCAAGTAGGTGTCTTGTATTTTTGCACTGCATTAGGTTTCATGCAATGCAGTACAAAAAGGGGTATCTATAGACACCAAAATATAGCCACTTGTCATCCATACAGATATTCCCACCATTTCTACCCATTTATTTATGTATATTTAGGTATATTTGTTAAATATATGTTTAATATTAATATTTTAATATTATATTTTATCCAACCATCCTATTTAACTTAATCCTAGCCATCCATCTACATCAATCTATGCCACACTCCCAAAATTAATATCCACCATATGATGTGTTTTAATAATAGCCACACAATTCATGTTGTTCAAAACCTAACATACCCTAGTGTGGATTATTAATAGGATTCATTTTTATGGCTCAACCCCTAAGTAATTTGCTAAGTATTTTTATTTTGAATATCTTGAGTCCCCTAAGTTCTCCATTCATACTCGATCACAATAGCTCCCACATCTGGCACCGCTCCTTTCGCTCAACTAGATCTGCTTCTACAAATCTTCACCTTAGCTCTTGAATGCCTTCGGGCACTCCCTATCACCGCCAAGCACCTCTGAGTGCTTCCCTCCATTGTGAAGCACCTCGAAGAACTTTTCAACATTCTCAAGCATCCACATGTATTTTTTTCTATCGTCGACTATCCATATATATTTTAGACTAGATCTCTACAACCCTACTAGCCCTTGAGCGATGTTAGGGAATTTCTAGACCAACTTCCTACAACAGTTACATCAGATGCAATAATAAAAAATTCAACAAGGTAAATATTTCATTGTTTATTTTATTTTATGCATTTTAAAATTTTGATCATTTTACTTACATTGCATAGCTAGGGTTTTTGTATTAATTTTTGAGGATATCACACTATGGAGCCCTCATAGTTGCTACTGACCTATTTTCTATATTTATGTGTGTAGATATGGAAGTGTTACATCTACATTGTACAACTTCTTAAGCTGGAGTGTCCTGGTATTGTATAACACAAAGCTCACTCATCTCTATTGGGATCAGAAGCAAAATTCAAGACACCACCATCACTTTTCACTAGGGTTTCGAAGAATCCTAGTTATTGTAAACATTTGTATCAAAGAAATCAATTATTTCATTGTAACATTCGATATTTGAGGCTCCCATCCCATATTAATAAAATCATCTCTTTTTGTGCAATATTGGATTTTGATTTCAATTTATCTTGTTATATATTTTGGTGTTTCACTTTTGCATATACAATATGTCCCATGAGGATATTCTTCAAAGTAATTTCTTCTTTGATGGATCTATCACTTGTATAACACATTTCTATTATATTAAAATTAAAGAAGAAGATAAAAAATATCTTACTATAAAAGACCTTGAAATTGTATAGCACATTTATTCATTATGAAGATGATCATGTATTCTTGTTGAGGAAACCATAAACATCAACATTGGAACCACACATAACCCTAAGATTCCTAATTTAGATCAATATTTCACCATAATAGAATAATACCAACTAACTATTTTATTAATAAAATTTCAAGATATTTTTGCTTGGGCTTATGCTAATTTGCCTTGGATATACCCTTCTCTAGTTATGCATTACTTAGTAGTTCGATTAGATGCCAAAATTATTTAATCAAAGTCTTAGGAAAATGCACCCTAAAATTTCCTTGTTATTTAAAGAAATCTAAAATATTCTAGATATTGGCTTCATCAAAGCTATCGACTATTTTGATTAGATTTATAACATTGTATCTCTTGCCAAGAAATAAGGCATTATCAAAATATGTATCGAATTTAGACATATTAACAAGGCATGTGCTAAAGAAAATTGTCCTTTACCCCATATTGACATGATCATAGATTTTATAGTCAAATGTGGAATGTTATCCTTAATGGATGGATTTTTAGGATATAATAAAATCAAAATTTTTCTTTAAGACCAAGCTAAAACCACTTTAATCACCCTTTGGGTCACCTTTTGCTATCAAGTTATGTATTTTGGTTTAAAGAATGTGTGTGCCACCTTCAAAATGGATATGACATATATTCCATGAATTAATGCATGATATTGTAAAATACTATGTGATTGACCTCCATGGTCACTCCATTAATCCAAAAACTCATGCATAACATCTAAGGCATATATTTGAATGATTAAGGTAATAAAAAGTGTGCATTAAACCCTATAAGCTTATCTTTATAGTTATATTTGGTAATATCTTATGATTCATTATGCCTTTACTGAGGTATTGAAGTTGATCTAGACAAGATATTAGCCATCACAAATATGCCTCCCTTGCATAACTTGAATAAATTAAGTAGCTTACAAGAAAATATTCAAGCCATTATGTTTTTCATATCATAATTAATTGATAAATGTTAACCTTTATTTAATAATTCATAAGGATATAGAATATAAATGGGATTATGAGTGCAAAAAAGAATTTGAACTCAAGAAATTTCTCACATCCCCTCCCATCCTTATAGTACCTAATCCAACCTAATATTTGTTTCTATATATTACTATTACTGATCAACCCTAAGGGTTATGCTAGCTCAATATGATGATAAAAACAAAGAAAAGGAAATTTACTACATCAATAGGACCCTTATTAGTTATGAAACCCATTACACCCCTTTAGAAAAACATTTTCTCATAGTAGTGTTTGCATCACAAAAATTATGACATTATATGGTTAGACATAAAACCCTAGCTATGACAAAGGTTGACCCTCTTTGTTATTTGATGTCCAAACCTCACCTTTTAGGGTGGACTTCCAAATGGATAATTTTCCTTAGTGAATTTGATCTAACCTTTATCAGTCAAAAGGCCATTGAAAGTTAGGTAATCACTAATTAGTTATCCACAACACCTCTAGAATCTAGTCATCCTTTAAGAATATAATTTCTAGATGAGAGTGTATTTACTATTGACAAAGAATGTTATTATTACTAGACTATATACTTTGATGGTATCCATTGCTTAAAGGGAACTAGGTTAGGAATCAGTCTAGTCACCCCTAAAATAAGTGATCCCTCTTTCCTTTAAGTTATATTTGTATTGTACTAATAACATAGTAGAATACAAATTTATTATATTAGGATTTTGTGCCACCTTAACCTTATAAGTAAAAATTAATTTTATCTTTGGAGATTATCAACTTGTGGTCAATCAATTTAATGGTGTATATAACACCAAAGATGAAAATTTGAAGCCTTACAAATACATTTTTGCAAACCTTATGTTGGACTTTGATAAATAACAATAAAATCCCTCCTATGGTCATGTAACTTCCATGTAGATGCGATGACCAAAGCCACATATTTTATACCCTTAGAATTAGAGAATGATCATGCTACAATTATCAACTACCAACTTCAATAACATACTAAACTTAGTGCTAGCCAACTTCCCTCAGATGTGTTCACTATTGAAGCTTCTTTATTTCATCCAAGACTTGGTATAAGGAAAAAATTTCCTTCCTAAGAGATGGCATAATTCCTAAAGGCTTATATCACAATAAGCAAAATCTATTGCAAAAAATATATTGTAGGTTTCTAATCATTAACAATGTCCTATATTGATTATCTTTTGATGGCATCCTCCTATGATGTCTAGCTCTTTATGAAACCAATGTAGCCCTTCAATAAGCTTATGAGGGGTCATGTAGAAGCTCCCTCAAATAGGGTACTATTGGATTTCTATGAAGAAATATGAACGTGACTATGTTTAACATTATGAAAAGTGTTAACATCATGATAATATTACTCATACACCTTCACAAAATATCTAAGCTATCACTTCCCATTGGCTCTTCTCCATATGGGTTATATACATAATTGGTAATATTAAATGTGTATATTTTGATAGCCATAAGTTTATTACAACAATAAAAAATACACATTTTATCTTAAATCCTTGAAGTGTGCCTTTGGAGTTATGTGAAAGCTCTTAGGATTAACTATTTCTAGAAGAGGCATTAAAGTTAATCCACCCAATATATTGGTTGATAGGGATATGTATTGCTTATTCCCTTAAAATTTAAGGATTATCATGCTACAATCATCATCCCTTAACTTTGAGAACCTATTAAACTTAGTGCTAGAAATCTACCCTTTGATGTGTTTACCATTAAGGCTTCATTTATTCCATTTTAGCCTTGGTATAATGATATTATTTTCTTGTTAATAGATGGAATGATGCTTGAAGGCTTAGATCAAAATAAGAAAAAGTTATTGTGCAAAATAATGTATAAATTTTTGGTCATTAACGATATGCTATATCAATGATATTCTAATGGAATCCTCCTACAATGCTTAACTCTTAATTAAAATAAGGTAACTCTTCAAGAAGATGATGAGAGGTCATGTTAGGTCTATTTTATTGGTAATACAATTTCCAAGAATATCCTTTGGATAAGGTACTGTTGGTCTTCAATGGAGAAAGATGTATGTGATAATGTTTGGCGCTATACTAAGTGTCAATATCATGGTAACCTTATCCATGCACCCTCACAAAATATCCAACCTATCACTTTCACTTGGCCCTTATCCATGCGGGGTATATATATAATTGGGATAATTAACCGTATATATTTTGATGGCAATAAATTTATTAACATAGCCATAGAATATTTCACTATGTGGGTAGAGTCCATGTTGTTATCCATAACCATTGGAGCTTAAGTTTTTAAGTTTATTCTCAACCAAATCATTTGCTATTATTGAATTCCATACATTATCATTTTAGATAATGGAATTTTTCAGTAATAAAGATTTTAACAAAATTTGTGCTAAATATGTGTAGGTAAAATTTTTCACTTGCATCCATATATAAATAGGGACATAAATTTTGTCAATACAAAACACTATGTCTTAGGTATAAAAAACTATCAAACACCTAGAGTAGTAGTGAGGCCAAATATTGACAACATAGAATTTTTATAAGTGTCAAATTAGTTCTAGAAATCCTAAGGTGATGATGTCATCCATAATATTGATAAAATATGGTACCCAACAATTGAAACTAGCAAACCCAAGCCATAATTTTCACTAAGTAGGATGTCAAACAAATATGAATGCTAATTTCCATAGAAGCATATTTTAAATATGGCATCTGAAATGCAACAATTTTGAAAGAAACATATTACCCTTATTAAGGTAAAAGAATATTTATATCCCTAAAATAATATTTTGCTAATTTCAGCATAAGCACTATAAAAATTTGGCTCAAACAAATAGTAGAAAAAAAATTTGAAGGCATGAATTGCATCTGGTGTCTACCAATATGCTTCACCTAAAGAACTGAATAGTTTTGAATGTTGATATTAGCTTGGGATACAAAAGTATATGGTATTAATAACAAAGGAACTTGACATCCAACAAAATAATAGAGCTGAAAAGGACATTGAACAGAAGTGTGCAATAGGCCACATGAATGTACTCCTAACAGGTAGAAATATTGTTAGAATATTCTAATGGCCGCAAGATTCTCTAGGTGTCAGTTGTACTATTGTAGTTAAAGAGGTAGTGGTATGACCAGAGGAAAAAAAATATGTTAGAGAATCATGTGCACTAGATGAAGACATAAGGGCTACCACTCCTTGAAATATAATGATACCAAGCCACATCAACACCATAATGCCAAATTGGTGGTAACAAAATAAAATGAAAGAATGAGAACATCAGCTACAACAACTTGTTAGACCTACAATCCACTTCATGTAATATGATTATAGCATAACCAATTGTAATTATAAATTTATATATACTAGAATATAATATATTCTAATGGTTGGCTCTTTGGCATTTATAATTAGCATGATTGTTTTAAATTAGGACCACAATTTCTAAATGAATATTGAATTTTTGTCAAGAATTTTACTCATATCTTTGTATTGAAGATATATGTATACCTTATTGAGTAGCAAAAGAGTTTTTGTTAAAGATAGGAATTAATAATTTTGTTACATTTATTCTACATTTTGGATTTCTCCCTAGATTTACTGTTATAGTTTTGGAATGACTTAGAAATGCTTAGATTTTTTCATGTTAATTGTTATAATAGCATAGGAGACACAAACTATTCTAATATGTTGTTCAATATAAGTTTGAATTGTGAGAATCTCTATAGCATGTCTTTATTTTTCTTTTTTTTAAATAAAGGGGTAAAAATTTATTGATAAAAATTCTGGATTACAGAGTACAATTGAGCTTCCAACCAGGACTCAAATAAATAGCCAAACAGGCTAAAACCACTAGACTAGAATGACACCTGAAAAAGACAACAAGAACAAACCACATTAAGTTTGTACATCCTTGTGTATCAACTCCCACAGGCGTTGAGAGTCACAAGATGGGAGACTCTCCCAATTATCGATACTCCAAGGATCCAGTAGCTCAGAAGCCCTTTTGGCCAGGTAATCAGCAACCACATTCCATTACCTTGGAATGTGCACAAAGGATATAAATTCAAACTCTTCACTCATTCTAAGAATTTGAATGGCTACAGAAGCCAACTACCAATTAACTTCCTCCACCATTTTACTATTTAAAATATTAACCATAATTTGAGAGTCAGACTCAGAGATAATCCTATGCCAGCCAAGAGAAAACCCCCTTCACAAGGCCTAAAGAATTGAAAGATCTTCCATAAAATTGTTGGAGTGAACATATTTATAAATGGAAAAGAAAAAACTAACACCACTAGTAGAATCTCTCCCAACACCGCCAATGCCAGCATGTCTAGGATTACCCCTAGACAATCCATCAGTATTATTTTTTAAAACTCCTCTAGGGGGTGGCCTCCACCTACCATCCCTCCTAACCTTTTTGATAAGTTGAGGAACCCTACTAGGGCTAGAAGAGTTCACACCATACCCAAAGAGACCAAGGGCTTGCTGTAACTTCTCCCTAGAATCCAAAAGAGGGTCCACATCACATTTGCTATGGATGGTTTCCTGAACCTTATACAAGATCATTTGCCAAATCTGTTGAATAGCCAAATAATTACCCTAAAATATGTGTCGATTTAATTCGAGCAAAATTTGCTAGATGATGCAAGACAGGCCCAAATTCCAAACCACCCAAAGGAAGGGGGCCTTGGCTAGAGGTTTGCCCAGACTACTCCAAAACTCCACCAGGGACATCACATGAAAACATGGATGGTTCCAGGCGCTCCACCAATGGTGCCAAATGTCTCTGGAAAATGAGCATTGGAAAAATAAATGAGAAGAGTCATCCTCATTCTTATCGTAAAGGACACAAAAATAGGGACCCTGAAATCCCCTCTTTCTCACATTACCCCAAGTGAGGCATTTATTACGAGCTATAAACCAAAGAAAGAAGTTACATTTTGGCTAGGCAAATGTGTTCCACACCTTTTTCCACCAAGTGACAGGAAGACTCCTATACTTTTACTTATCAAGAACCTGATAACCATAGGCTACTGAATAGGTTCCCTTAGGATCAGGGTTCCAAGCCAGAATATCTTTACCCCTCAATGAAGAATAAGACCTCCCCATAATAATAAGAGTAAGCACCTCTTTGTCCTTGGCCAGTCCTCCCTGAGGCAATTCTTATGGATATTTCCACCTGTACATCTCCATATTTCCAAAAATACTAGATTTTTTTAAAGTCCTCCACACGAGACCAACCTGCTTCCAAGAAAACAATGCTTAGAGAACGTAACCTAGGATATTGATTCAAAATAGGAGGGTGGCCATCCCAATAATCCTCCCAAAAAAGAGCATTTGATCCCCGATTACAAATCTAGAACAAACCTTGCTTGATTAAATTAGCTCCTCTTTTCAGAGTGTCCTAGATAACTGAACCTTTCCCAACCAAGCTAACTCTAGGGATCTCAGCCTCAGAAATACCTCTCAAGTATTTACAAGATAATATTTTAGCCCAAATCCGATCTTGAGAGGTACACCATCTCCAATAAAGTTTTGCAGCCAAATCCTACCCAAAAAGAGCTATATGTCGCAACCAAAGGCCTCCCTCTTGCACATGCCTACATGTAGAATCCCACCAAACAAAACTCCATTTAGCTTCATCATGTTTTCTAGACCATAAAAATTGTCTTGAAAAAGCATCCATGTCCTTGATGAAGTGAGAGGGAGCTATTTGTGCAAAACATCTATAAATGGGTAAATCTTGAACAACATATTTTAAAAGCAACACTCTACCTGCAGTGTATAGCCATATGAAAGTCCAGTGATTCACCTTCCTTCTAAACTTATCAAGCATAGACTTCCAATAAGATCTAGGTAGAGGATGAAATGAAATTGGAATACCAAGATAACTTAAGGGGGGAGTCCCAAACTGGAATTTTAGAATGTGAGAAATCCTGGCTTGAATAAGAGGACGAGTATTGAAGAAGAAAATAGAAGACTTGTCCTCATTAATCAACTGTCTAGAAGCATTACGATATATATCAAGATACTGTCTAATATTTCTAGATTCCCTGATAGTAGCAACTCCCAACAAAGTAGTATCATCAACAAATTGAAGATGGGAAAGAGGTGGCAAACTACTATCCCACTTCCACCCCTGAATGAGACCCTGCATGACTTGAGACTTGAGCAATCTTCCCAACCCTTCTACCATAATGATAAAAAAATAAGTAGATAAAGGATCTCCTTGCCTCAATCCCCTTGAGGCCTCAAAAAGCTCTGATGGCTCATTATTAACAAGAAAAGAGAATGAGGAAGAAAAAACACAACTCATCACCCATCTAATCCATTCCTCCTCAAATCCAAAAGCAGTAAGAAATTTTTGAAGAAAGGACCATTTGACCCGATCATAGGCTTTGGCCATGTCCAACTTAATGAACATAGTTTTCTCTTTAGAATTTTCCATCAAATGAATAGCTTTTGTAGTAATAACAACCCCATCCAAGATTTGTTGGCCAACAAAAAAACCTCCTTGCTCCTCAGAGATGATTTTGCTCAACCATACCTTCAGCCTCTTAGAAATAATTTTTGTGATGATCTTATACACAACATTGCAAAGAGCAATAGGCCTGAACATATCCAAGGAATTTTCTCCCTCTTTTTTGGGTATAAGCACCACAAAGGTAGCATTTAGGGCCCTTAGCATCTATTTGTTCTTTTGGGACTCATGGACCACCCCCAAAAGATCAAACTTGATTAAATCCCAAAACTCCTGATAAAACTCAATAAGGAATCCATCTGGACCTGGGGATTTTCCTTTTTTCATCTTGAATACAACATTTTCCAACTCTTAAAGTGAAATAGGACCCATCAAGTGCTCATTCATCTCTCTAGAAATAATCACTAGAATATAGTTTAGAATAATCTTTTCATTCTCATCATCTGATAGGGAGTCCTCCTTGAAGAGACAGGAAAAATACCTCTTAGTATCTTCTAAAATATCCCTAAAATAAGAGAGTAGGGCACCCTGAGAATTAACAAGAGAGGTAATCAGGTTACCATTACGATGAGCCTTAACTGAGTTATAAAATAAGGTTGTGTTCCTATCCCCTTATTGAATCCAATCTACTCGAGATTTTTGTTTCCAAAAAATTTCTTCCCTCAATTCCCATTCAGCAAGGTCTTTTGCAGCCTCATATTCCTCAACAAGAAGCTCCTTCATGAATCCCTGATCTCTAATCTTCCTTGAATCTTATTCCATCCTCCTAAGAGCTATAGCTTGTTCCCAAAATTTAGTATATTCCATCTCTTCAATTTATGTTTTAAAAATTGTAGTCTCTTCATAAAGGAATACATAGCGGTGCCATGAGGAGGTTTGCTAGTGGTACATCAACCTCATATGAAATCATGAATCTTAGGATCACGAAGCCACATAAGTTGAAACTTAAAGGAGGAAATATTTTTTAGCCCTAACTCCAAAGTAGAGAGTTTGATAGGCCAATGATAAGATCCCCTACCCTCCAGAATCACAAAACTAGCACTTCTGTTATTACCCATCTAGTAATTGGATGTCAAAAACCTATCCAATCTCTCTAATATGGAAGCTTCCCCACACCTTCTATTGTGCCAAGTAAAGATCCCATTATCTAGCTTGATGTCAACCAATTTTAGTTCCTAGATATGAGCATTGAAGACAGAAGAAAATGGCTCAATACGGTCCACCCCACCACGTTTCTCCTCCAAAAAAGTGATAGAGTTGAAGTATCTAGCCAAAATACATGGGTACATGGGAACCAAACTTCTCACAAAGAAAATGTTCTCCCACAAATTCACTTTGCCATTGTAATCAACAGGAGCATACACATTTATAAGTAGGATGGTTTCACCAGATTCATTATCATGCCCGACCATAAAAATAGACCATCTGTTAGAAATCCAAGTAAGAGGGGATATCTTAACCGGATCCCATAAACAAGTGATGCCACCAGCATATCTACATGCACCAATACATTGGAATTACCACCTTATCCACAACTTGGGAGCAATATTGAACATACTATCAATAGCCAATTTAGTCTCCTGAATAAACACCACATCCGGAGAATGCACACGAACCAAATCATGAATAACTTTTTGTCTAGGGATGTTGTTCAACCCCATTACATTCCATGAGAGGATAATCATTTTGGGGGGTTATAAAAATGGGATTCCAATGTTCTCACCAAACCTGACTTCACCAAAGTCTCCCCCATTAATTTAATTTTATCCTAGTCCTTCTGACCCACCTTCATATTCTTATCCGAAAAACTTTTTTTAATTATTTTCTACTGCAATCCCAACACCATAGGAGTTTTACAGTCCAAGGATGACTGCATCAGTGCCTAAGTAGGAGAGGGCATAACTAAATCTATACCACTTTCCAAAATAGTTTTTCACTAAGTAGGATGTCAAACAAATATGAATGCTAATATCCATAGAAGGGTATTTTAAATATGGCATCTGAAATGCAACACTTTTGAAAGAAACATATTACCCTTCTTAAGGTAAAAGAATATTTATATCCCTAAAATAATATTTTGCTAATTTTAGCATAAGCACTATAAAAATTTAGCTCAAAAAAATAGTAGAAGAAAAATCTAAAGGCATGAATTGCATCTGGTGTCTACCAATATGCTTCACCTAAAGAACTGAATAGTTTTGAATGTTGATATTAGCTTGGGATACAAAAGTATATGGTATTAATAAAAAAGTAACTTGACATCCAAAAAAATAACAGAGCTAAAAAGGACATTAAACAAAAGTGTGCAATAGGCCACATGAATGTACTCCTAACAGGTAGAAATATTGTTAGAAGATTGTAATGGCCACAAGATTCTCCAGGTGTCAGTTGTACTATTGTAGTTAAAGAGGTAGTGGGATGACCAGAGGAAAAAAAATATGTTAGAGAATCATGTGCACTAGATGAAGACATAAGGTCTACCACTCCTTGAAATAGAATGAGACCAAGCCACATCAACACCATAATGCCAAATTGGTTGTAACAAAATAAACTGAAAGAATGAGAACATGAGCTACAACAACTTATTAGACCTACAATCCACTTCATGTACTATGATTATAGCATAACCAATTGTAATTATAAATTTATATATACTAGAATGTAATATATTCTAATGGTTGTCTCTTTGGCATTTATAATTAGCATGATTGTATTAAATCAGGACCACAATTTCTAAATGAATATTGAATTTTTGTCAAGAATTTTACTCATCTCTTTGTATTGAACATATATGTATACCTTATTGAGTAGCAAAAGAGTTTTTGTTAAAGCTAGTAATTAATAATTTTGTTACATTTATTCCACATTTTGGATTTCTCCCTAGATTTACTGTTATAGTTTTGGAATGACTTAGAAATGCTTATATTTTTTCATGTTAATTGTTATAATAGCATAGGAGACACAAACTATTCTAATAGGTTGTTCAATCTAAGTTTGAATTGTGAGACTCTCTATAGTATGCCTCTTGATGTTACCAAATCTATACATATGTTTAGCTTATATTTCTAACTCTTTGCATTTCTTAAATTAGTATACAATATATTATTTAGTTATATTAGCTAGGTATAAGAACAATCCTTCAATGGAGGTTGGCTCAGAAACCCCTATTTTTGGGTCATCCAAGCTCTTGGTCAAATTCTTGAGGGTGCATCTCATTCACTTAGGCATATTTTGGAACCAAAAGTAGTTGTGGCATGCCTAGTGGGACCCAAAATTCCCACTTTACCCTAATTGGATAGCACTTTTTGAATATTTAATAGTTAAATTAAAATACTTAGAAGCTATATAGCATACCAAGAGTATTTCTAGCATGCCACTATTTTTAACACCTAAAGGATTTCAAGATCTGGTGAGTAGTCTTGACTTCATTTATAGAGAATTACATGTTCACCTAGAAACTCCATTGAAAATAAATATCCTAAGAAATTGATGCAGGAGCATCCAGGGCAGCACAACAATCTTGCATCAACAAAGAAAAAGAAAAAGAAACCAATTTTTTTTTTTCAAAGTGTTGAAAAGTGTCGCGATATCATGACATAAAAAGTGTCGCGATATCGCGACATGTTTTTAACAAAGGACGTGGGTGGAAAAGTTGTTGCGATATCACGACATAAAAGGCATCATGATATCACGATCGAAACAAACCAAAGAATGTGAGTGGAAAGGTTGTCACGATATCGTGACCGAAACAAGCTAAATAACGTGGGCAAAAAATTTGTCGATATCGCGACTGAAACAAACCAAAGAACGTGACCAGAAAGGTTGTCGTGATGTCACGACATAAAAGGTGTCACGATATTGTGACTGAAACAAGCCAAAGAACGTGACCAAAAAAGTTGTCGTATCACGACATAAAAGGTGTCGCAATATCACGACCGAAACAAGCCAAAGAACGTGGGCGGAAAAGTTGTTGCGATATCGTGACATAAAATGTGTCGTGATATCATGACTGAAACAAGCCAAAGAATGTGATCGAAAAAGATGTCACGATATCGTGACATAAAAGGTGTCGCGATATCACGACCGAAATAAGCCAAAGAACGTGGGTGGAAAAGATGTCACGATATCACGACATAAAAAGTGTCATGATATTGCGACCAAAATAGGAAGGAGAAGACAGGCAAGAAAACTGTCGCGATATCGTAACATGTCATATTTTTGCACCGAAGAGATAGGGAAGGAGCCAAAGACAGAAAGGTGTCACGATATCGTGACATGTCATATTTTCACAGTGCAAGGATAGAGAAGGGGCCAGAGATCGAAAGGTGTCACGATATCATGACCTGTCATATTTTTGCACCCGAAAGGAAAGCCAAAGACGAAGAGTCGAAAAGGTAGACATTTCAAATACCAGGACAATGAAGCGGCACGAGAAGACGAAACAAAAGGTTCTGGAAGAGGAAACAAAGGGCCACCAGCTGGAAATGAAGCGTCACCTGAGAACCTTTAAAAAGGAGAGCAAAGGCATGCACAGGGGCTACAAAATATTTTTGGAACGATACATATTTTTGTATTTTCAAATTTTCAAATTTTTTTTTGTAAAGCGCAACTCTTCTATGAATTTTGTAATATTCTGTTGTAACTGTAAATTTTTTTTGTATTTTGAATAAAATAAAACTATTTTTCTTCTCTGTAATTTTGGCTCTCAATCAAGTGGTATCAGAGCAGTTCTTGAGTGTGTGAGCAGAACGTTGAAAATGAGGTAGCTTGCACCAGGATCTATGGAAGGGTTCTGAGAAGAGAAAGAGGGAGTTCCTGAGTGTATAAATAGATCACTGAATGTGAGGCAGTTTGCACCAAGACCGTTTGAGATTTGTGAGAGAAGTGAGCAGAATGCCTCCAAAAAGAAACCATGGTCATGGGAGAAATGTGGTGCCTGAAGAAGATTTCAGAGTGTTGCAGAGGTAAGTGCAAGCCCTGCAAGAAGAGTTGTGAAAAGGGGTCGAGCCAAAATGAGAAGATAAAAGTGATGATGAAGCCTGGGTAACTGATGATACATCAGATGATAAAGAAGAATTGGATCCTTCAGAAGTTAGATTACTTAAAGCCCTATCTTAGGTCGAGAAGAGGCCGAAGTTTGATGTCTCTACATATTCTGGGAATCTCAACCCAAAAGAGTTGATTGACTGGATCAACGACATGGAGGAATAATTTGAGTATGAGGAGGTTACAGATCCAGACTGAATCAAATTTGCAAAAATAAAATTGAAAGGCCATGCTAGTTTATGGTGGAAAGGAGTACAACTCGAAAGAAATAAAAATGGAAAATAAAAGATAGCCAAATGGGACCGAATGGTGGAGAAACTGAAGAGATAGTTTATCCCTATAGATTATGAGTTGGACCTATTAAGGAGGATGCAGAGTTTGAGACAGTCAGGTAAGTCTGTCCAAGAATATACAAAAGAGTTCTACAAGATCTCCATTAGAACTGGCCATTCAGGGGCTAATAAGGAGAAAGTAGCTAGATACATAAATGGATTGAGGATGAACATCTAGGAAGAACTCAGTTTGATTAGAATAACCACCATAGAAGATGCATATCAATTGGCCTTGAAGGTTGAGGAAAAGTTGAATAGAAGATTTGAAGGCAAACAGAGAGGAAGAGATCACGGTGGAAGAACCAATGGAAGAATCGATGGAGGAAATTATAGAGACCAGAAGAAGACTGGTGAAACAAGCAAACCCTAGGAATAGAAAAGGGATAATACCTACTGCCCACATGACCAGAATAATGGTTATCCAAGAGGAAGAGGTAGACCTAGACGTGGGTATGGAAGAGGAGCCTTCCGTGGAACCTGTTTCCAGTATGGAGAAGAGGGACATCGGTCATACGAGTGTCCCCAGCACTAAGAAAGGATGGATAGGAGACCCGAGGGTCATGCCAGAGCTGCTATGGCAAATGAAGGAGCTGATTCAGAGCACTCTAAAAAAGCAGAAGGAGGAGAAGTGTTGATGATGAGAAGAGCACTGTTGAATGACAAAAAAGAACCAGAACAGAGGAAGAGTTTGTTTTGCACAAGGTGCAAATGTGCAGGGAAGGTCTGTAATGTTATCATTGATAATGGTAGCACAAACAACTTAGTTTTAGAAGATATGGTTACTAAGTTGAAATTGAGGAAGAGGAAGCACCTTCATCCATATCGAATTGCATAGTTGCAGAAAGACCACAGAGCACTTGTCAATGAATAGTGCTTGGTCAAATTTCACATTGGGAATTATCAAGATGAGGTCCTCCTGTGTGATGTTTTACCGATGGATGCTTGCCATTTGTTGTTGGGAAGACCATGGCAATTTGACAGACGTGCAGTGCATGATGAACATGCAAATATGTACTCTCTGACGAAGGATGGAGTACGTCACAAATTGAATCCACTGAAAGAAGTGGATGAGAAAGTGTGCAGTAGTGCCAAAATCTGCCTAGTGGATGGCAGATAGTTTTTGGATGGTCTGAAGAGGGATTCAATGTGCTATGCATTAATTCCTACTGTGAAGAAGGAATAGTACATAGATATTCTAGCAAAGGTTGAACGCCTGTTAGAAGAATTTCTAGACATCATATTAGATAATTTTCCTGAGGGTTTACCACCAATGAGGAAGATCAGTCGCCATATTGATTTGGTACCTGGATCTAGTTTACCCAACAAGGAAGCCCACAGAATGACTCCTATGGAAAGTGAGGAGCTGAGCAGGAAAGTCCATGAGTTGTTGAAAAATGGACTAATTCAAGAAAGCTTGAGTCCATGTGCAGTACCTATAGTACTAGCACCAAAGAAGGATGGAGAGTGGAGGATGTGTATAGACTCCCGAGCTATCAACAAGATCACCATCAAATATAGATTTCCATTACCAAGGATGGACGATACTATGGATTGTTTGAGTGGAGCCAAGTACTTCATGAATATTGACTTGAAGAGTGGTTACCATCAGATTCGGATCAGAGAAGGAGATGAGTGGAAAACTGCTTTCAAAAATAGAGAAGGTTTGTATGAGTGGTTGTGTTGATTCAACTTTTATACACACCCTGTGAAGAATGAGCATAAAATACCGATAACACTTATATGGGATAAATCCCACTCACTTTAGGATCTTGATGGATATCCAAGGTGTGAGTTACAGAGTTGGGTCGAATGTCTATTCACTTTTTTTCGCTTCTGGAATAGTTTCAAGTGGACTGTCTGTTACCTTACAACGGGCTCGGGACTTCAGTTTAGTAATGTTTTGGAGTTGGTTATTTTGTGGATAATCAGATTTAAAATCAGTTCTTTGATCTAGCTCTTTATGGGTTAGCAGATTTAAATAAAAGACAAATTTAAAGAAAGATAAAAATGGATCATTTCATGGTAGAACAAAGAAAGTAGGGTAGGGCAGGAAAGAGAAATTTATCTAACTTAGGTGCAAAACCAAAACTACCAATTTTGGTTATACCGGTTAGCTTCACAATAGAACAAATCAAAGAGGAAAGTGTCTAGCTTTCTAAGATCACTTTCAACTAAGAGCATAAGACAAAGGTGAAACAGATCTAACAAAAAATTATAAACATAAGGGAAGTCAGTTAAAATTGGTATCTTTCACTAGCAGCCTAGATCACACAGTGAAGACAGAGCAATTAGAACATGCCTGAACCTTAAATCTATAATTTTCCCTAACATACAATAAAGAAAATGAAGCCTAACAGCATATCCACTCCTGGTAACATAGATCTACAACATAAATTAAATAAACCTTTAATGAAAAGAAAACAAAAGAAGATGAACTTATCACAATCTGGAACAAATTAGGCTCCTGGCCATGCTATCACAAAAAAAGAAAAATCACACCAACTCTAAGTCCAGAACAAAGCTTTTCAAATCAGATTTGCAAGAAATTGCTCAAATAGCTTTTTATTTCTAAGTTTCTACCTCCAAAATTTACATTCAGAAGAAGTATTTATAGCCCCAGGATAGACCCTGATCTTTTTAGAAATATCTTCCTCTCAAACCCTAAATTTTATCCTCTTAACATTACTACCCAGGTTTTACAATATAAGGCCTTTTAAAATACAGTTTTAATAAAACTTAACCATTCTGCAAATCTCAGTGCAGTTACTTGCCATAAATGGAGAAGGCAAAATTTGATATTATTTGCATCCACCTGTAACTATGTGTAAATGTCTTCATTAATTCCCCTGGGAAATTTGGATGAGTCACCACTTCTCTGACATTTCATCTTCATAGAGCCATCTCTGAGTTGAAAATCTCTGCACGCCATTACTTTCGCCATAAATTTTTATTAAATGCGTCCATCGGCAAATTCCGGTAACCGTGTGTAGATATTTTCATTTTTCGGTCAATTGCCAACATATTCTATTAAATGGGCAGCTGCTTAGTCACCGTAAAGTCTCTTTGCAACCAGATCTGTAAAATCTGGATGAACCAACAATTCTCGGCATCTCCCATTTCAATGTGACGGACCTCGATTAATCTGCGCTTAACTTTGTCTTTCTCATCATTACTTCCACCATCGTGCAATTATATCGCTCTCTGCAAAAGAAAAGCAAGGGTCAACATTTTAATATCATTAAATTAAAACCCTAATGTTTATCACATGTGGCTTGCTTTATTTGACACGTGTCGCAAAAATCGTGACCTCCCCGTACTTGCTTCCAGCTGTTTCTTATTTGGCTCTCTATCGTGAAAACGTGACATGTCGTGATTTCACGACATGTCATGAAATCACGACGGAGACAGTGCCCTAGGATTATTTCTTTGTCGCTGTCACAAAAATGCGACATGTCATGATTTTGTGACATGTCATGAAATCGTGATAGCGACCCTACGTTGGCTTTTCCATTTGGAACCGCGTGAAACCGTGACATGTCGCGATGTCGCAACATGTCGTGAAATCGTGATGGTTCATGCCCTAGGCTTTCTTTGCCTTTAGCGTGTCACGATTTCGCGACGTCGCAAAATCACGACGTCATGATTTCATGACACCCAAGGATTTCTTTGCCCTTCCTTCGGCATGTCGCGATTTCGTGACACCCAAGGCTTTCTTTGCCCTTCCTTTGGCATGTCGCGATTTCTTGGGTGGCTTCCTTAACTCATTATCTTGGTGTGTCATGATTTCGTGACGTTGTGATTTCGTGACACCTCCTCTGCCTCGGGCCTTTTCTCTCCACTGTGTCATGATTTCCCGACGTCGCGAAATCGCGACATCACGATTTCGTGACACTTTCATGCCTTGTTTCTTTTTGGTGCAAAAAAATGACAAAAACCTAACGGGCCCAGAATTTGATGAAACTTTACAAGGATCTAAACAAGGCTAAAGGGTACCCGAATCTGTAAACGAAACTTTAGAATTCATCAGGGATTAAGAGAAAATACATTAACATGAATTAATACATTTACATGCAATCTTTAAGAAGTTTTAAATTGAAAACAATGCCTCATGCAAGCCTACTTAGATATTTTGATAAATGCACAACTTGAAGAAGGAGGCAAGAAAAATTTGGAATTTAAAACTTGGAAAACTCAAGAGGGTCCCTGCTAAAAAGATGCAAAGTAAAAACTTTCAAAGGATGGAACTTCATTTTTTTAGTGGGGGTGTGTTGCTTCTCAACAAATGGCAATATATGTAGGTAAAATAGTAGCACTATTTTAGAATCCAGGACTCTAGTTTCAAAACAACATAGACCATGTACCATGCCTTGCCACAAATATTCTTCAAAATAAATTAACTACTACCTGATATTTGTTAAAATTTCCCAAGGACATACTAGGTTGAATCACTTTAAGGAAGATTTCTGATGTGCAATTATAAGCGTATAAAAATTTCTTCAAGAATGAATGGGCCTTCAAATGTTGTACTCTGGATTGATCAACTTTTCTAGAAAGGGGAAACCGAGTTGTGAAAGGGGAAACCGAGTAGGGCTCTATTTACTAGTTTAGCTTTTTATAGCCCCGACAGAGTTACTCTTTAGATTTACATGACCCTAATTCACAACTGTGAGGTAGTAGTTAAAACTTGGTAAAATAAATCATCTTCGAAAGCCTTGGCTATCTCTTTCATTACATAACTTCTTCCTTCCCTTTTTTTTATATGGGAAATAAAAGAGTGCCAGTTTTATGTTGCCTTGCTCAACTTTCACCTTCTCTCTCTCTCCTTTGAAATATGCCAAAATCTGAAAAGCCTTAAAAAAGAACAATTTTTTTTATATTTCATTAATTTGGAACTGCCTCAGCCTGGGTACTGATAGCCTCTATGGATACTCAAATAATTTCACAAATCAGAGTCCCCTCTCATGACCAACTTTTCTTGGATTCCCTAGGAGTTTCTCCAGCCAAACAGTATAGCAGTTTCTTTATAATTAAAATAATTGTGGCAAGCAAGACACAAAATCCAATCATCTTTCTACTGTTGTTCTGAATAACAAAATAGTTCCACTGTTTAGTTTAAGCAGACTATCTCAAATGTTAAATAAAAGGAAACAAAAATGAAAACACATTAGGCCAATTTTAAAATGTTGATTTGTGCTTTGCTGCCCAGGCAAAAACTTAAACAAACAAAATTTAAAAGCTAAAGAGAAATCAAATTTAAAAGCTAAAGAGAAATTTGTACAGACCCCAAAGAAAAAACACAGAACTTTAAAAAATCAAACAAAATCAAATAAAACAAATTACTTTGTACAAACCCCAAAGCATAAACAAAACAAAATAAAATAAAATAAACTACTTCAAAGCTTATTTACAATATATACATATGCACAAAGTCCCTTTAATTACTCGAAAAAAAGTAGTAGATGGAAAAGCAAAGAAATAGTGCCTTAAAAAATTTGACCATTTGCAAGTAAATTTAGAAAAATTACCTTTTAGGTCCTGTTGACGAAATGCACTCCAGACTATGCTTCCAAAAATTTTTGCTACCTGAGAAAGACTTGTGTCTACCATCTTCTCTCTCTCTCTTTTTTATTTTATTTTTTTATGGATCTTGTCCCACTAAAAAACAAATCTGCAACTCTTTCACCCTCCAAATTAATCAAATCATATAATGACATGTTTATGCTTTTACTTGAAGGGTTTGTAGAATTCTTTCAAAGGGACGGAATGAAAAAACCCCCCATGATCAAATACATTAAAGCCTTCATAGACCCAGATCATCACATCTTTAGATTTATGTAACAACTCAAAGAAATCATATTTTATTCGTACGTCATGGTTCTTAATAGCTCGAACATTTTGTGGTTGCTCCACTGCTTCAATATCCAAGATTTGAATTTTTATCCCTCTAGTAGAATTTTCATAATTTGTTCTTTCACCTAAGCCTTGCTTAGATTTAACCCCATCAATGTGTAATGTCCAAATATCTTTGTTGTAATTGGTCAGAGTTGTAACCGGTCTCACCTTCTCAGTTGCCAAATTATAAACTCCAATATCTGCATCAACACGGTTTACAACCTTCTCTTTGATATTATGTTCATTAATCAAAGGCTTATACTGAGACTCTTTATCTATTTCGAGTTGGTTGACCACATTCACATTTACTATCTTTTCCTCCTTTTCTTGAAATTCAATAGGTGGTCCAAAGTAAGCTTCAATCAAGTTATCTTTTTGTTCAACAATCTGGGCTAGCTCATGGAGGGTGATGTCAGCTTTAATTTTCTTCATATTCTCAATGATGTTATCCTCCTTCCTAGTTACTTCTGCATAGTGATATTGAATCTCATTTTCATCATCCTTTGGTGAGGAAGGATCATTATTAGGAGTGGGTTCTATATTTTCACATCTCAAATTATAACTGTCTCTTTGGAACTATTGAAAATCTTGTATTTCATCCATAGGAATCTCTACAAGATTTTTTGACTCTTTGGAAAAAGTGAAAGAATCTGAAACCCTGGTTGTACTATTTTTGGATGAACCAGAAATATCAATGTTTCTTTGATTTCTAGGAAAATTTAACTCACCAGGAAAAACTTCAAATTTGGGTAATGCTAGATCACAAATGTTTACTTCAGACACTTCCATTTTGAACTTGTCAGAACCTTTCTCTATATTTTGCACATGCTGAGTGGATGTCACAGTTAACGGAGTTTCCTTGGGTAGAGCATTATATGTTGGCACTAACTCATGATGTGGAATGGGATCCGAAATAGGCATGTTCTGTGTAACATAGGATATCAAAGGACTGCTCAAAATTTGAGGTCCTAACTGTCTTTCAAGAATTAAAGCTTCCTTATAAGCTCTTGCCAGGGTTGTGATATTGATGTCTCTTTTGAGGAAAATAGAGGTCACCGAATCCAATGCATTCTTATAGATTTCTAAGGCCAGATTTGCATTTGGGATGTAATGACCAGTCATTCTACCATAAGCTCTTTGGAACCTCATATTGAAAGAACTGACAGATTCTCCCGACTCTCTCTTGATGTTGGAAAACTATTGGTATAACACACTGGGGTCTATCACTTCCCCAAACTGCGATACAAAAACCTTTTCCAAGTCATTCCAAATGGTAATAGAATCGTTAGTGAGATTTAGGAACCAGTCGTAGCTCCCTCCTGGAGAGTGAACGGGAACAATCTGCAAGCCACATATTCATGTTGTATATTTAACAATTTTAGAGCATTCTTATATGCCATCAGGTGTTCTTTCGCTGTTTTAGTTCCATCATGCTTGTATCTAGGAAGGTATCTCTCAGGATGTCTGGGCAGATCATGGGCTGCACCAGGGATATTTAAGGCAGTGGAACCCAACCAGCTTGCCATTACTACTTGATTAATAACGATATATTTTCAATTGTAGTTGGAGTAACTACAAGTGGTGATAAAACAATCCTTAACAAACTACTGAACTTCAGGTCCCCTTTCTAGCAATTTTAAAAAATGGTGTTGAGTTTTGTTGTTTAGGCAAAACTCAAAAAAACAAGTTTAAAAAAAACTAAAGAGGAGGGGAAAGGATTCAAAAGATAAAACACCAGACTCTGTACAGACAACTTACAATACTGAACGAAGTTCAGTGTGAGGCCCTCCTTCTAGCGCCAATTTTAAATGTTGGTTCGACTTTTATACACACCCTATGAAGAATGAGCATAAAATACCGATAACACTTATACGGGATAAATCCCACTCACTTTAGGATCTTGCTGGATATCCAAGGTGTGAGTTACAGAGTTGGGTCGAATGTCTATTCACTCTCTTCCACTTTTGGAATAGTTTCAAGTGGACTGTCTGTTACCTTACAACGGGCTCGGGACTTCAGTTCATTAATGTTTTTGGAATTGGTTATTTTGTGGATAATCATATTTAAAATCAGTTCTTTGATCTATCTCTTTATGGGTCAGTAGATTTAAATAAAAGACAAATTTAAAGAAAGATAAAAATGGATCATTTCACGATAGAACAGAGAAAGTAGGGTAGGGCAGGAAAGAAAAATTTATCTAACTTAGCTGCAAAACCACAACTGCCAATTTTGGTTATACCGGTTAGCTTCACAATAGAACAAATCAAAGAGGAAAGTGTCCAGCTTTCTAAGATCACTTTCAACTAAGAGCATAAGACAAAGGTGAAATAGATCTACCAAAAAATTATAAACAGAAGGGAAGTCAGTTAAAATTGGTATCTTTCACCAGCAACCTAGCTCGCACAGTGAAGACAGAGCAATTAGAACATGCCTGAACCTTAAATCTATAATTTTCCCTAACATACAATAAAGAAAATGAAGCCTAACAGCATATCCAATCCTGGTAACATAGATCTACAGAATAAATTAAATAAACCTTTAATGAAACGAAAACAAAAGAAGATGAACTTATCACAATCTGGAACAGATTAGGCTCCTGGCCATGCTATCACAAAAAAAGAAAAATCACACCAACTCGAAGTCCAGAACAAAGCTTTTCAAATCAGATTTGCAAGAAATTGCTCAAATAGCTTTTTATTTCTAAGTTTTCACCTCCGAAATTTACATTCAGAAGAAGTATTTATAGCCCCAGGACAGACCCTGATCTTTTTAGAAATATCTTCCTCTCAAACCCTAAATTTTATCCTCTTAACCTTACTACCCGGGTTTTACAATATAAGGCCTTTTAAAATAGAGTTTTGATAAAACTTAACCATTCTGCAAATCTCAGTGTAGTTACTTGCCATAAATGAAGAAGGCAAAATTTGATATTATTTGCATCCACCTGTAACTGTGTGTAAATTTCTTCATTAATTCCCTTGGGAAAATTGGATGAGTCACTAGTTCTCTGACATTTCATCTTCGCAGAGCCATATCTGAGTTGAAAATCTCAGCACGCCATTACTTTTGCCATAAATTTTCATTAAATGTGTCCATCGGAAAATTTCGGTAACCGTGTGTAGATATTTTCATTTTTCGGTCAATTGCCAACATATTCTATTAAATGGGTAGCTGCTTAGTCACCGTAAAGTCTCTTTGCGACCAGATTTGTAAAATCTGGATGAACCAACAATTCCCGACATCTCCCATTTCAATGTGATGGTCCTCGATTAATCTGTGCTTAACTTTGTCTTTCTCGTCATTACTTCCACCATCGTGCAATTATATCGCTCTCTGCAAAAGAAAAGCAAAGGTCAGCATTTTAATATCATTAAATTAAAACCCTAATGTTTATCACATGTGGCTTGCTTTATTTGACACGTGTCACAAAAATCATGACCTCCCCGTACTTGCTTCTAGCTATTTCTTATTTGGCTGTCGTTGTCGCGAAAACGTGACATGTTGCAATTTCATGATATGTCACGAAATCGTGACGAAGACAGCACCCTAGGCTTCTTTCTTTGTCACTATCATGAAAACGTGACATGTCATGATTTTGTGACATGTCGCAAAATCACGATAGCGACCCTGCATTGGCTTTTCCATTTGGACCCGTCGTGAAATCGCGACATGTCACGATTTCGTGACATGTCACAAAATCGTGATGGTCCGTGCCCTAGGCTTCCTTTGCCTTCAGTGTGTCATGATTTTGCGACGTCATGAAATCATGACATCATGATTTCACGACACCCAAGGCTTTCTTTGCCCTTCCTTCGGCGTGTCGTGATTTCGCGACACCCAAGGCTTTCTTTGCCCTTCCTTTGGCGTGTCACGATTTTGCGATGTCACGAAATCGCAACGTCGTGATTTCATGAAACCCAGGCTTCCTTAACTCATTACGTCATGATTTTGCGACACCTCCTCCACCTCGGGCCTTTTCTCTCCACTATGTCACGATTTCGCGATATGCCTTGTTTCTTTTTGGTGCAAAAAAATGACAAAAACCTAACGGGCCCAGAATTTGATGAAAATTTGCAAGGATCTAAAAAAGGCTAAAGGGTACCCGAATCTATAAACGAAACTTTAGAATTCATCAAGGATTAAGATAAAATGCATTAACATGAATTAATACATTTACATGCAATCTTTAAGAAGTTTTAAATTGAAAACAATGCCTCATGCAAGCCTACTTAGATATTTTGATAAATGCACAACTTGAAGAAGGAGGCAAGCAAAATTTGGAATTTGAAACCCGAAAAACTCAAGAGGGTCCCTGCTAAAAATATGCAAAGTAAAAACTTTCAAAGGATGGAACTTCATTTTTTTAGTGGGGGTGTGTTGCTTCTCAACAAATGGCAATATCTACGGGTAAAATAGTAGCACTATTTTAGAATCTAGGACTCTAGTTTCAAAACAACATAGACCATGTACCATGCCTTGCCACAAATATTTTCAAAATAAATTAACTACTACCTGATATTTGTTAAAATTTCCCAAGGACATACTAGGTTGAATCACTTTAAGGAAGATTTCTGATGTGCAATTATAAGCGTATAAAACTTTCTTCAAGAATGAATGGGCCTTCAAATGTTGTACTTTGGATTGATCAACTTTTCTAGAAAGGGGAAATTGAGTTGTGAAATGGGAAACCGAGTAGGGCTCTGTTTACTAGTTTAGCTTTTTATAGCCTCGACAGAGTTACTCTTTAGATTTACACGACCCTAATTCACAACTGTGAGGTAGTAGTTAAAAATTGGTAAAAGAAAACATCTTCGGAAGCCTTGGCTATCTCTTTCATTACATAACTTCTTCCTTCCATTTTTTTTATATATGGAAAATAAAAGAGTCAGTTTTATGTTGCCTTGCTCAACTTTCACCTTCTCTCTCTCTCCTTTGAAATATGCCAAAATCTGAAAAGCCATAAAAAAGAACAATTTTTTTTTATATTTCATCAATCTGGAACTGCCTCAGCCTGGGTACTGATAGCCTCTATGGATACTCAAATAATTTCATGAATTAGAGTCCCCTCTCATGACCAACTTTTCTTGGATTCCCTGGGAGTTTCTCCAGCCAAATAGTATAGTAGTTTCTTTATAATTAAAATAACTGTGGCAAGCAAGACACAAAATCCAAACATCTTTCTACTGTTGTTTTGACTAACAAAATAATTCTACTGTTTAATTTAAGCAGACTATCTCAAATTTTAAATAAAAGGAAACAAAAGTGAAAACACTTTAGGCCAAATTTAAAATGATGATTTGTGCTTTGCTGCCCAGGCAAAAACTTAAACAAAATTTAAAAGCTAAAGAAAAAACAAATTTAAAAGCTAAAGAGAAATTTGTACAGACCCCAAAGAAAAAACACAGAACTTTAAAAAATCAAACAAAATCAAATAAAACAAACTACTTTGTACAGACCCCAAAGGATAAACAAAACAAAATAAAATAAAATAAACTACTTCAAAGCTTATTTACAATATATACATATGCACAAAGTCCCTTTAATTACTCGAAAAAAAGTAGCAGATGGAAAAGCAAAGAAATAGTGCCTTAAAAAATTTGACCATTTGCAGGTAAATTTAGAAAAATTACCTTTCAGGTCCTGTTGACAAAATGCACTCCAGACTATGCTTCCAAAATTTTTTGCTACCTAGGAAAGACTTGTGTCTACCGTCTTCCCTCTCTCTCTCTTTTATTTTATTTTTTTATGGATCTTGTCCCACTAAAAAACAAATCTGCAACTCTTTCACCCTCCAAATTAATCAAATCATATAATAACATGTTTATGCTTTTACTTGAAGGGTTTGCAGAATTCTTTCAAAGGGACGGAATGAAAAAACCCCCTAGGATCAAATACCTTAAAGCCTTCATAGACCCAGATCATCACATCTTCAGATTTATGTAACAACTCAAAGAAATCATATTTTATTCGTACGTCATGGTTCTTAATAGCTCGAACATTTTGTGGTTGTTCTACTGCTTCAATATCCAAGATTTCAATTTTTATCCCTCTAGTAGAATTTTCATAATTTTTTCTTTCACCTGAGCCTTGCTTAGATTTAACCCCATCAATGTGTAATTTCCAAATATCTTTGTTGTAATTTGTCAGAGCTATAACCGGTCTCACCTTCTCAGTTGCCAAATTATAAACTCCAATATCTGCATCAACATGGTTTACAACCTTTTCTTTGATATTATGTTCAGTAATCAAAGGCTTATACTAAGACTCTTTATCTATTCTGAGTTGGTTGACCACATTCATATTTACTCTCTTTTCCTCCTTTTATTGAAATTCAATAGGTGGTCCAGAGTAAGCTTCAATCAAGTTATCTTTTTGTTCAACAATCTGGGCCAGCTCATGGAGGGTGATGTCAGCTTTAATTTTCTTCATATTCTCAATGATGTTATCCTCCTTCCTAGTTACTTCTGCATAGTGATATTGAATCTCATTTTCATCATCCTTTGGTGAGGAAGGATCATTATTAGGAGTGGGTTCTGGATTTTCACATCTCAATCACTTTAAGGAAGATTTTTGATGTGCAATTATAAGCGTATAAAAATTTCTTCAAGAATGAATGGGCCTTCAAATGTTGTACTCTGGATTGATCAACTTTTCTAGAAAGGGGAAACCGAGTTGTGAAAGGGGAAACCGAGTAGGGCTCTGTTTACTAGTTTAGCTTTTTATAGCCCCGACAGAGTTACTCTTTAGATTTACATGACCCTAATTCACAACTGTGAGGTAGTAGTTAAAACTTGGTAAAAGAAAGCATCTGTGAAAGCCTTGGCTATCTCTTTCATTACATAACTTCTTCCTTCCCCTTTTTTTTTATATATGGGAAATAAAAGAGTACCAGTTTTATGTTGCCTTGCTCAACTTTCACCTTCTCTCTCCTTTGAAATATGCCAAAATCTAAAAAGCCTTAAAAAAGAACAATTTTTTTTTATATTTCATCAATCTGGAGCGCCTCGGCTGAGTGCGATAGCCTCTATGGATACTCAAATAATTTCATGAATCAGAGTCCCCTCTCATGACCAACTTTTCTTGGATTCCCTAGGAGTTTCTCCAGCCAAACAGTATAGCAATTTCTTTATAATTAAAATAACTGTGGCAAGCAAGACACAAAATCTAATCATCTTTCTACCGTTGTTCTGACTAACAAAATAATTCCACTATTTAATTTAAGCATACTATCTCAAATGTTAAATAAAAGGAAACAAAAGTGAAAACACTTTAGGCCAAATTTAAAATGTTGATTTGTGCTTTGCTGCCCAGGCAAAAACTTAAACAAAATTTAAAAGCTAAAGAAAAAACAAATTTAAAAGCTAAAGAGAAATTTGTATAGACCCCAAAGAAAAAACATAGAACTTTAAAAAATCAAACAAAATAAAATAAAACAAACTACTTTGTACAGACCCCAAAGGATAAACAAAACAAAATAAAATAAAATAAACTACTTCAAAGCTTATTTACAATATATACATATGCACAAAGTCCCTTTAATTACTCGAAAAAAAGTAGCAAATGGAAAAGCAGAGAAATAGTGCCTTAAAAAATTTGACCATTTGTAGGTAAATTTAGAAAAATTACCTTTCAGGTCCTGTTGACGAAATGCACTCCAGACTATGCTTCCAAAAATTTTTGCTACCTGGGAAAGACTTGTGTCTACCGTCTTCCCTCTCTCTCTTTTTTATTTTATTTTTTTATTGATCTTGTCCCACTGAAAAACAAATCTGCAACTCTTTCACCCTCCAAATTAATCAAATCATATAATGACATGTTTATGCTTTTACTTGAAGGGTTTGCAAAATTCTTTCAAAGGAACGAAATGAAAAAACCCCCCAGGATCAAATACCTTAAAGCCTTCATAGACCCAGATCTCACATCTTTAGATTTATGTAACAACTCAAAGAAATCATATTTTATTCGTACGTCATGGTTCTTAATAGCTCGAACATTTTGTGGTTGCTCTACTGGTTCAATATCCAAGATTTCAATTTTTATCCCTCTAGTAGAATTTTCATATTTTGTTCTTTCACCTGAGCCTTGCTTAGATTTAACCCCATCAATGTGTAATGTCCAAATATCTTTGTTGTAATTGGTCAGAGCTATAACCGGTCTCACCTTCTCAGTTGCCAAATTATAAAATCCAATATCTGCATCAACACGATTTACAACCTTTTCTTTTATATTATGTTCAGTAATCAAAGGCTTATACTGAGACTCTATCTATTTCGGGTTGGTTGACCACATTCATATTTACTATCTTTTCCTCCTTTTATTGAAATTCAATAGGTGGTCCATAGTAAGCTTCAATCAAGTTATCTTTTTGTTCAACAATCTGGGCCAGCTCATGGAGGGTGATGTCAGCTTTAATTTTCTTCATATTCTCAATGATGTTATCCTCCTTCCTAGTTACTTCTGCATAGTGATATTGAATCTCATTTTCATCATCCTTTGGTGAGGAAGGATCATTATTAGGAGTGGGTTCTGGATTTTCACATCTCAAATTATAACTGTCCCTTTGGAACTGTTGAAAATCTTGCATTTCATCCATAGGAATCTCTACAAGATTTTCTGACTCTTCGAAAAAAGTGAAAGAATCTGAAACCCTGGTTGTACTATTTTTGGATGAACCAGAAATATCAATATTTCTTTGATTTCTAGGAAAATTTAACTCACCAGGAAAAACTTCAAATTTGGGTAATGCTAGATCACAAATGTTTACTTTAGGCACTTCCATTTTGAACTTGTCAGAACCTTTCTCTATATTTTGCACGTGTTGAGTGGATGTCATAGTTAACGGAGTTTCCTTGGGTAGAGCATTATATGTTGGCACTAACTCATGATGTGGAATGGGATACAAAATAGGCATGTTCTATGTAACATAGGATATCAAAGGACTGCTCAAAATTTGAGGTCTTAACTGTCTTTCAAGAATTAAAGCTTCCTTATAAGCTCCTGCCAGGGTTGTGATATTGATGTCTCTTTTGAGAAAAATAGAGGTCATTGAATCCAATGCATTCTTATAGATTTCTAAGGCCAGATTTGCATTTGGGATGTAATGACCAGTCATTCTACCATAAGCTCTTTGGAACCTCATATTGAAAGAACTGACAGCTTCTCCTGACTCTCTCTTGATGCTGGAAAACTGTTGGTATAACACACTGAGGTCTATCACTTCCCTAAACTGTGATACAAAAACCTTTTCCAAGTCATTCCAACTGGTAATAGAATTGTTAGTGAGATTTAGGAACCAGTCGTAAGCTCCCTCCTGGAGAGTGAACGAGAACAATCTGCAAGCCACATCTTCATGCTGTATATTTAACAATTTTAGAGTGTTCTTATATGCCATCAGGTGTTCTTCTGCTATTTTAGTTCCATCATGCTTGTATCTAGGAAGGTATCTCTCAGGATGTCTGGGTAGATCATGGGCTGCACCAGGGATATTTAAGGCAGTGGAACCCAACCAGCTTGCCATTACTACTTGATTAATAACGATATATTTTCAGTTGTAGTTGGAGTAACTACAAGTGGTGATAAAACAATCCTTAACAAACTACTAAACTTCAGGTCCCCTTTTCTAGCAATTTTAAAAAATGGTGTTGAGTTCCACTGTTTAGGAAAAACTCAAACAAACAAGTTTAAAAAAAACTAAAGAGGAGGGGAAAGGATTCAAAAGACAAAACACCAGACTTTGTACAGACAACTTACAATACTGAACGGAGTTCAGTGTGGTCCCTCCTTCTAACGCCAATTTTAAAAGTTGGTTCGACTTTTATACACACCCTGTGAAGAATGAGCATAAAATACTAATAACACTTATACGGGATAAATCCCACTCACTTTAGGATCTTGCTGGATATCCAAGGTGTGAGTTACAAAGTTGGGTCGAATGTCTATTCACTCTTTTTCGCTTCTGGAATAGTTTCAAGTGGACTGTCTGTTACCTTACAAAGGGCTTGGGACTTCAATTCAGTAATGTTTTTGGAGTTGGTTATTTTGTGGATAATCAAATTTAAAATCAGTTCTTTGATCTAGCTCTTTATGGGTCAGTAGATTTAAATAAAAGAAAAATTTAAAGAAAGATAAAAATGGATCATTTCACAGTAGAACAAAGAAACTAGGGTAGGGCAGGAAAGAGAAATTTATCTAACTTAGCTACGAAACCAAAACTGCCAATTTTGGTTATACCGGTTAGCTTCACAATAGAACAAATCAAAGAGGAAAGTGTCCAACTTTCTAAGATCACTTTCAACTAAGAGCATAAGACAAAGGTGAAACAAATCTAACAGAAAATTATAAACAGAATGGAAGTCAGTTAAAATTGATATCTTTCACCAGCAGCCTAGCTCACACAGTGAAGACAGAGCAATTAGAACATGTTGGAACCTTAAATATGTAATTTTCCTTAACATACAATAAAGAAAATGAAGCCTAACAGCATATCCAATCCTGGTAACATAGATCTATAGCATAAATTAAATAAACCTTTAATGAAATGAAAACAAAAGAAGATGAACTTATCACAATCTGGAACAGATTAGGCTCCTGGCCATGCTATCACAGAAAAAGAAAAATCACACCAACTCTAAGTCCAGAACAAAGCTTTTCAAATCATATTTGCAAGAAATTTCTCAAATAGGTTTTTATTTCTAAGTTTCTGCCTTCGAAATTTACATTCAGAAGAAGTATTTATAGCCCTAGGACAGACCCTGATCTTTTTAGAAATATCTTCCTCTCAAACCCTAAATTTTATCCTCTTAACCTTACTACCCGGGTTTTACAATATAAGGCCTTTTAAAATAGAGTTTTGATAAAACTTAACCATTCTGCAAATCTCAGTGCAGTTACTTGCCATAAATGGAGAAGGCAGAATTTGATATTATTTGCATCCACCTGTAACTGTGTGTAAATGTCTTCATTAATTCCCCTGGGAAATTTGGATGAGTCACCACTTCTCTGACATTTCATCTTCGCAGAGCTGTCTCTGAGTTGAAAATCTCTACACGCCATTACTTTCGCCATAAATTTTCATTAAATGCGTCCATCGACAAATTTCGGTAACCGTGTGTAGATATTTTCATTTTTCGGTCAATTGCCAACATATTCTATTAAATGGGCAGCTGCTTAGTCACCGTAAAGTCTCTTTGCGGCTAGATCTATAAAATCTGGATGAACCAGCAATTCTCGGCATCTCCCATTTCAATGTGACGGTCCTCGATTAATCTATGCTTAACTTTGTCTTTCTCGTCATTACTTCCGCCATCGTGCAATTATATTGCTCTCTGCAAAAGAAAAGCAAGGGTTAGCATTTTAATATCATTAAATTAAAACCCTAATGTTTATCACACGTGGCTTGCTTTATTTGACATGTGTCGCAAAAATCATGACCTCCCCGTACTTGCTTCCAGCTGTTTCTTATTTGGTTGTCTCTGTCGCGAAATCACGATGGAGACAACACCCTAGGCTTCTTTCTTCGTCGCTGCCGCGAAAATGCGACATGTCACGATTTCGTGACATGTCACAAAATTGCGACAGCGACCCTGCGTTGGATTTTCCATTTGGACCCACCGCAAAACCGTGACATGTCACGATTTGGCAACATGTCATGAAATCACGACGGTCCGTGCCCTAGACATCCTTTGCCTTCGACGTGTCGCGATTTTGCGACGTCGCAAAATCATGACGTCACAATTTCATGACACCCAAGGCTTTCTTTGCCCTTCCTTCGGCATGTCACAATTTTGCGACACCTAAGGCTTTCTTTGCCCTTCCTTCGGCATGTCACGATTTCGCGATGTCGCGAAATTGCGACGTCGCGATTTCGCGACACCCAGGCTTCCTTAACTCATTATCTTGGCATGTCATGATTTCGGGATGTCGTGAAATCATGACATCGTGATTTCACGATACCTCCTCCGTCTCAGGCCTTTTCTCTGCACTGTGTTGCGATTTCACGATGTCGCAATTTCACGACATCGCAATTTCGTGACACTTTCATGCCTTGTTTCTTTTTGGTGCAAAAAAATAACAAAAACCTAACGGGCCCAGAATTTGATGAAACTTTGCAAGGATCTAAACAAGGCTAAAGGGTACCCGAATCTGTAAATAGAACTTTAGAATTCATCAGGGATTAAGAGAAAATGCATTAACATGAATTAATACATTTACATGTAATCTTTAAGAAGTTTTAAATTGAAAACAATGCCTCATGCAAGCCTACTTAGATATTTTGATAAATGCACAACTTGAAGAAGGAGGCAAGCAAAATTTGAAATTTAAAACCCGGAAAACTCAAGAGGGTCCCTACTAAAAAAATGCAAAGTAAAAACTTTCAAAGGATGGAACTTCATTTTTTTAGTGGGGGTGTGTTGCTTCTCAACAAATGGTGATATCTACGGGTAAAATAGTAGCACTATTTTAGAATCCAGGACTCTAGTTTCAAAACAACATAGACCATGTACCATGCCTTGCCACAAATATTCTTCAAAATAAATTAACTACTACCTGATATTTGTTAAAATTTCCCAAGGACATACTAGGTTGAATCACTTTAAGGAAGATTTCTGATGTGCAATTATAAGCGTATAAAAATTTCTTCAAGAATGAATGGGCCTTCAAATGTTGTACTCTGGATTGATCAACTTTTCTAGAAAGGGGAAATCGAGTAGGGCTCTGTTTACTAGTTTAGCTTTTTATAGCCCCGACAGAGTTACTCTTTAGATTTACATGACCCTAATTCACAACTGTGAGGTAGTAGTTAAAACTTGGTAAAAAAAAACATCTTCGAAAGCCTTGGCTATCTCTTTCATTACATAACTTCTTCCTTCCATTTTTTTTTATATATGGGAAATAAAAGAGTGCCAGTTTTATGTTGCCTTGCTCAACTTTCACCTTCTCTCTCTCTCCTTTGAAATATGCCAAAATCTGAAAAGCCTTAAAAAAGAACAATTTTTTTTTATATTTCATTAATTTGGAACTGCCTCAGCCTAGGTACTGATAGCCTCTATGGATACTCAAATAATTTCATGAATCAGAGTCCCCTCTCATGACCAACTTTTCTTGGATTCCCTAGGAGTTTCTCCAGCCAAACAGTATAGCAGTTTCTTTATAATTAAAATAACTGTGGCAAGCAAGACACAAAATCCAATCATCTTTCTACTGTTGTTCTGACTAACAAAATAATTCCACTGTTTAATTTAAGCAGACTATCTCAAATATTAAATAAAAGGAAACAAAAGTGAAAACACTTTAGGCCAAATTTAAAATGTTGATTTGTGCTTTGCTGCCCAGGCAAAAACTTAAACAAAATTTAAAAGCTAAAGAAAAAACAAATTTAAAAGCTAAAGAGAAATTTGTACAGACCCCAAAGAAAAAACACAGAACTTTAAAAAATCAAACAAAATCAAATAAAACAAACTACTTTGTACAGACCCCAAAGGATAAACAAAATAAAATAAAATAAAATAAACTACTTCAAAGCTTATTTACAATATATACATATGCACAAAGTCCCTTTAATTACTCGAAAAAAAGTAGCAGATGGAAAAGCAGAGAAATAGTGCCTTAAAAAATTTGACCATTTGCAAGTAAATTTAGAAAAATTACCTTTCAGGTCCTGTTGATGAAATGCACTCCAGACTATGCTTCCAAAAATTTTTGCTACTTGGGAAAGACTTGTGTCTACCGTCTTCCCTCTCTCTCTTTTTTATTTTATTTTTTTTATGGATCTTGTCCCACTGAAAATCAAATCTGCAACTCTTTCACCCTCCAAATTAATCAAATCATATAATGACATGTTTATGCTTTTACTTGAAGGGTTTGCAGAATTCTTTCAAAGGGACGGAATGAAAAAACCCCCCAGGATCAAATACCTTAAAGCCTTCATAGACCCAGATCTCACATATTCAAATTTATGTAACAACTCAAAGAAATCATATTTTATTCGTACGTCATGGTTCTTAATAGCTCGAACATTTTGTGGTTGCTCTACTAGTTCAATATCCAAGATTTCAATTTTTATCCCTCTAGTAGAATTTTCATAATTTGTTCTTTCACCTGAGCCTTGCTTAGATTTAACCCCATAAATGTGTAATGTCCAAATATATTTGTTGTAATTGGTCAGAGCTGTAACCGGTCCTCACCTTCTCAGTTGCCAAATTATAAACTCCAATATCTGCATCAACACGGTTTACAACCTTTTCTTTGATATTATGTTCAGTAATCAAAGGCTTATACTGAGACTCTTTATCTATTTTGAGTTGGTTGACCACATTCATATTTACTATCTTTTCCTCCTTTTCTTGAAATTCAATAGGTGGTCCAGAGTAAGCTTCAATCAAGTTATCTTTTTGTTCAACAATCTGGGCCGGCTCATGGAGGGTGATGTCAGCTTTAATTTTCTTCATATCCTCAATGATGTTATCCTCCTTCCTAGTTACTTCTGCATAGTGATATTGAATCTCATTTTCATCATCCTTTGGTGAGGAAGGATCATTATTAGGAGTGGGTTCTGGATTTTCACATCTCAAATTATAACTGTCTCTTTGGAACTGTTGAAAATCTTGTATTTCATCCATAGGAATCTCTACAAGATTTTCTGACTCTTCGAGAAAAGTGAAAGAATCTGAAACCCTGGTTGTACTATTTTTGGATGAACCAAAAATATCAATATTTCTTTGATTTCTAGGAAAATTTAACTCACCAGGAAAAACTTCAAATTTGGGTAATGCTAGATCACAAATGTTTACTTCAAGCACTTCCATTTTGAACTTGTCAGAACCTTTCTCTATATTTTGCACATGCTGAGTGGATGTCACAGTTAACGGAGTTTCCTTGGGTAGAGAATTATATGTTGGCACTAACTCATGATGTGGAATGGGATCCGAAATAGGCATGTTCTATGTAACATAGGATATCAAAGGACTGCTCAAAATTTGAGGTCTTAACTGTCTTTCAAGAATTAAAGCTTCCTTATAAGCTCCTGCCAGGGTTGTGATATTGATGTCTCTTTTGAGGAAAATAGAGGTCATTGAATCCAATGCATTCTTATAGATTTCTAAGGCCAGATTTGCATTTGGGATGTAATGACCAGTCATTCTACCATAAGCTCTTTGGAACCTCATATTGAAAGACCTGACAGCTTCTCCCGACTCTCTCTTGATGCTGGAAAACTGTTGGTATAACACACTGAGGTCTATCACTTCCCCAAAATGTGATACAAAAACCTTTTTCAAGTCATTCCAACTGGTAATAGAATCATTAGTGAGATTTAGGAACCAGTCGTAAGCTCCCTCCTAGAGAGTGAATGGGAACAATCTGCAAGCCACATCTTCATGCTGTATATTTAACAATTTTAGAGTGTTCTTATATGCCATCAGGTGTTCTTCTATTGTTTTAGTTCCATCATGCTTATATCTAGGAAGGTATCTCTCAGGATGTCTGGGCAGATCATGGGCTGCACCAGGGATATTTAAGGCAGTGGAACCCAACCAGCTTGCCATTACTACTTGATTAATAACGATATATTTTCAGTTGTAGTTGGAGTAACTACAAGTGGTGATAAAACAATCCTTAACAAACTACTAAACTTTAGGTCCCCTTTTCTAGCAATTTTAAAAAATGGTGTTGAGTTCCACTGTTTAGGCAAAAACTCAAACAAACAAGTTTAAAAAAAACTAAAGAGGAGGGAAAAGGATTCAAAAGATAAAACACCAGACTTTGTACAGACAACTTACAATACTGAACGGAGTTCAATGTGAGGCCCTCCTTCTAGCGCCAATTTTAAATGTTGGTTCGACTTTTATACACACCCTGTGAAGAATGAGCATAAAATACCGATAACACTTATACGGGATAAATCCCACTCACTTTAGGATCTTCTTTGGATATCCAAGGTGTGAGTTACAGAGTTGGGTCGAATGTCTATTCACTCTTTTCCGCTTCTAAAATAGTTTCAAGTGGACTGTCTGTTACCTTACAAAGGGCTCAAGACTTCAGTTCAGTAATGTTTTTGGAGTTGGTTATTTTGTGGATAATCAGATTGAAAATCAGTTCTTTGATCTAGCTCTTTATGGGTCAGCAGATTTAAATAAAAGACAAATTTAAAGAAAGATAAAAATGGATCATTTCACGGTAGAACAGAGAAAGTAGGGTAGGGCAGGAAAGAGAAATTTATCTAACTTAGCTACAAAACCAAAACTACCAATTTTGGTTATACCGGTTAGCTTCACAATAGAACAAATCAAAGAGGAAAGTGTCTAGCTTTCTAAGATCACTTTCAACTAAGAGAATAAGACAAAGGTGAAACAGATCTAACAAAAAATTATAAATATAAGGGAAGTCAGTTAAAATTGGTATCTTTCACCAGCAGCCTAGCTCGTACAGTGAAGACAGAGCAATTAGAACATGCCGAAACCTTAAATCTATAATTTTTTCTAACATACAATAAAGAAAATGAAGCCTAACAGCATATCCAATCCTGGTAACATAGATTATAGCATAAATTAAATAAACCTTTAATGAAATGAAAACAAAAGAAGATAAACTTATCACAATCTGGAACAGATTAGGCTCCTGGCCATGCTATCACAGAAAAAGAAAAATCACACCAACTCTAAGTCCAGAACAAAGCTTTTCAAATCAGATTTGCAAGAAATTGCTCAAATAGCTTTTTATTTCTAAGTTTTCGCCTCTGAAATTTACATTCAGAAGAAGTATTTATAGCCCCAAGATAGACCCTGATCTTTTTAGAAATATCTTCCTCTCAAACCCTAAATTTTATCCTCTTAACCTTACTACCCGGGTTTTACAATATAAGGCCTTTTAAAATAGAGTTTTGATAAAACTTAACCATTCTACAAATCTCAGTGCAGTTACTTGCCATAAATGGAGAAGGCAAAATTTGATATTATTTGCATCCACCTGTAACTGTGTGTAAATGTCTTCATTAATTCCCTTGGGAAAATTGGATGAGTCACCAGTTCTCTGACATTTCATCTTCGTAGAGCCATATCTGAGTTGAAAATCTTGGCACGCCATTACTTCTGCCATAAATTTTCATTAAATGCGTCCATCAACAAATTTCGATAACCGTGTGTAGATATTTTCATTTTTCGGTCAATTGCCAACATATTCTATTAAATGGGCAGCTGCTTAGTCACCGTAAAGTCTCTTTGCGGCCAGATCTATAAAATCTGGATGAACTAGCAATTCTCGGCATCTCCCATTTCAATGTGACGGACCTCGATTAATCTGCGCTTAACTTTGTCTTTCTCGTCATTACTTCCGCCATCATGCAATTATATCGCTCTCTGCAAAAGAAAAGCAAGGGTCAGCATTTTAATATCATTAAATTAAAACCCTAATGTTTATCACACGTGGCTTGCTTTATTTGACATGTGTCACAAAAATTGCGACCTCCTCGTACTTGCTTCTAGCTGTTTCTTATTTGGTTGTCTCTGTCGTGAAAACGTAACATGTCACGATTTCATGACATGTCACAAAATCGTGACAGAGACAGCGCCCTAGGCTTCTTTCTTCGTTGTTGCTACGAAAATCCGACATGTCATGATTTCATGACATGTCACAAAATCGTGACAGTGACCCTGTGTTGGATTTTCTGTTTGGACCCACCGTGAAACCGCGACATGTCACGATTTCGTGACATGTCACGAAATCGCGACGATCCATGCCCTAAGCTTCCTTTGCCTTCGGCGTGTCGCGATTTTGTGACGTCACGATTTCATGACACCCAAGGCTTTCTTTGCCCTTCCTTCGGCATGTCACGATTTCATGACACCCAAGGCTTTCTTTGCCCTTCCTTTGGCATGTCGCAATTTTGCGACGTCGCGAAATCATGACGTCGCGATTTTGCGACACCCAGGCTTCCTTAACTCATTATCTTGGCGTGTCACGATTTTGTGACGTCGTGAAATCATGATGTCACGATTTCATGACACCTCCTATGCCTCGGGCCTTTTCTCTCCACTGTGTCATGATTTTGTGACATCGCGAAATCGCGACATTGTGAAATCGCGACATCGCGATTTCGTGACACTTTCATGCCTTGTTTCTTTTTGGTGCAAAAAAATGACAAAAACCTAACGGGCCCAGAATTTGATGAAAATTTGCAAGGATCTAAACAAGGCTAAAGGGTACCTGAATCTATAAACGAAACTTTAGAATTCATCAAGGATTAATAGAAAATGCATTAACATGAATTAATACATTTACATGCAATCTTTAAGAAGTTTTAAATTGAAAACAATGCCTCATGCAAGCCTACTTAGATATTTTGATAAATGCACAACTTGAAGAATGAGGCAAGCAAAATTTGGAATTTAAAACCTGGAAAACTCAAGAGGGTCCCTGCTAAAAATATGCAAAGTAAAAACTTTCAAAGGATGGAACTTCATTTTTTTAGTGGGGGTGTGTTGCTTCTCAATAGGTTGGTCATGCCATTTGGGCTAACCAATGCACCAAGCACATTCATGCAGTTGATGAATGAAGTGCTGAAGGAGTTTTTAGGCAAGTTTGTTATTTTCTATTTGGATGACATTTTGATATTCAGCAGAACCCTGGAAGAGCATCTGATGCATATCAGGAGGGTTTTTGAGAAGCTAAGGGAAGAACAGTTGTTGATCAACTTGAAGAAGTGCAATTTTGTGAAGAAGGAGTTGGTATACCTAAGATTTTTCATATCAGTTGAAGGTCTAAAAATGGACCCAAAAAAGGTGAGGGCTATCATTGAATGGCCTACTCCAAGAAGCACTTTTGAAGTGAGATCATTTCATGGTCTAGCCAATTTTTACAGGAAATTCATCAAAAAATTTAGCAGTATTTGTGCACCCCTTACGAAAATAATGAGGGGATAAGAAAGACTTTAAGTGGACCTTAGGATCAGAAAAGAGCTTTGATACATTGAAGAAGGTCACTGAGGAACCTATTTTAGCACTTCCAAATTTTAACAAGGTATTTTAGGTGGACTGTGATGCCAGTGGCAGTGCCATAGGAGCTGTGCTGAGTTAAGAAGGTAAGCCTGTTGCTTACTTCAGTGAGAAACTCAATGATGCCAAGAAGAAGTATTCAGTGTATGACAAAGAGATCTATGCTATAGTTCAGGCCCTGAAGAATTGGAGACATTATTTGCTGCCAAAAGAGTTTGTGCTATATACTGATCATCAGGCCTTACAGTATATAAATAGCCAGGGAAACCTAAACTAGAGGCACTTGAAGTGGGTTGAGTTTCTATAGAGTTATTCCTTTGTGTTGAAGCACATGATTGGAAAGTCCAACAGATTTGCAGATGCCTTAAGTAGAAGGCAGAGTTTGCTGACATAAATGAAGGTGGAAGTGTTGGGATTTGATGAATTGAAGGGTTTGTACCCTAAAGATCCTGATTTTGCAGAAGCCTGAAAGGCTTGCTTGGCACCAGTTGCCTTGGATAGAACCAAGTGGTTGGATTTTCCGATCCAAGATGGAATGTTGTTCGAGAGGAAACCAATTATGCATTCCAAGAAGTTCCATGAGGGAAAACCTAGTCAAAGAAAAACACAGTGGAGGATTGGTTGGACACTTTGGTCGGGATAAGACCATTGCCCTTGTGAGCGAGAATTATTATTGGCCACAACTGTAGCAAGATGTGCAAAAATTTGTGCAGAGTTGTAGAGTCTGCCAGATGGCGAAAGGTGTGAGACAGAACACCGGATTATACTAGCCGTTACCTATACTAGAAAGACCATGGGAGGACGTCAGCATGGATTTCATTCTTGGTCTACCAAGGACACAAAGGGGAAATGACTCCATATTTGTTGTGGTTGACAGGTTTTCAAAGATGGCACATTCTATTCCCTGTCATAAAACTAATGATGCAGTTCATATTGAAGGTTTGTTTTTCAAAGAGGTGGTACGACTGCATGGTCTACCAAAGAGTATCATTTTTGATAGAGATACCAAGTTTGTTGGGTATTTCTGGAGAACCCTATGGAAGAAACTGAAGACATATTTGAAATTTAGTTCAACATACCACCCACAGATAGATGGGCAAACAAATGTGGTGAATAGAAGTTTGGGTAACCTATTGAGGTGCTTGATAGGAGATAAGCCCAAAGGATGGGATCTGATTTTGTCGCAAGTGAAGTTTGCATATAACAATTTTTTCAACAGGAGTACCAACAAATCTCCATTTTAGATAATATATGGAAGCAGTCCAAGAAATGCTTCTGAGTTGAGGAAGCTAGATACAGGGGAAAAGTGCAGTGCTGAGGCTTGAGGATTTTGTAGAGCATCTAAAGAACCTGCATGAAGAAGTGAAGAAGCATATTGTTAAAATGAATATGCAATATAAGACGAAAGCAGACTAGAAGCGATGGTTTAAGGAATTCAAAGTGGGAGATGAAGTGATGGTCCATCTGAGAAAAGAAGGATTTCCTACTAATACCTATAACAAACTAAAGATGAAGAATTTTGGACCATTTAGAATCCTAGCAAAATGAGATTTAGGCAATGCATATGAAGTAGAATTGCCAAGTGGGTTAAACATATCACCTGTGTTTAATATTTCATATTTGGTGAAATACCATGAGGGGGATAGTAGTGAGACACAAAGTGTAGAGTTGTGGAGTATTCCAGCGTCTACTCCAACCACAGATGAGATAGAGGAAATAATGGACACTAGAGAAGGCAGAAGTACCAAAAACAGACAATATTTTGAATATTTGGTCAAGTGGAAGGGCAAACCGGCAGAAGATGTAACTTGGCTGACAAAAATAGAGGTTGATCGCTTGGGTCTTCCTCTAACATTTTAGTCTCAAATCAACCCCGGGTGTCTGATGCAGGAGCAGCTAGGGCAGCACAACAATCTTGCATCAACAAAGAAAAAGAAAAAGAAAAAAAAAAAAAAATCAAAGTGTTGAAAAGTGTCGCGATATCGTGACATGTTTTTAACAAAGGACGTGGGCAAAAAAGTTGTCGTGATATCACGACATAAAATGCGTCACGATATCATGACCAAAACAAACCAAAGAACATGAGCAGAAAGGTTGTCGCGATATCGCAACATAAAAGGTGTCGCGATATCGCGAGTGAAACAAGCCAAAGAATGTGGGTAGAAAAGTTGTCATGATATCACGACATAAAAGGCATCGCGATATCGCGACCGAAACATTCCAAATAATGTGAGCATAAAAGTTGTCACAATATCGCGACATAAAAGGTGTCGCGATATCACGACCGAAACAAGCTAAAGAATGTGAGCGGAAAAGTTGTCACGATATCGTGACATAAAAGGTGTCGCGATATCGCGACCAAAACAAGCCAAAGAATGTGAGTGGAAAAGATGTTGCGATATCACGACATAAAAGGTGTCGCGATATCATGACCGAAACAAGCCAAAGAACGTGGGAAAAAAATATGTCGCGATATCACGACATAAAAAGTGTCGCTATATCGTGACCGAAACAGGAAGGATAAGACAGGCAAGAAAACTGTCGCGATATCGTGACATGTCATATTTTCATGTCGAAGAGACAGGGAAGGAGTTGGAGACAGAAAGGTGTTGCGATATCGTGACATGTCGTATTTTCATGTGCAAGGACAAAGAAGGGGCTAGAGATCGAAAGGTGTCGCGATATCGCGACCTGTCATATTTTTGCACTCGAAAGGAAAGTCGAAGACGAAGAGTCAGAAAGGCAGACGTTTCGAATACCAGGACAACGAAGTGGCACGGGAAGATGAAACGAAAGGTTCTGGAAGATGAAACGAAGGGCCACCAGCTGGAAATGAAGTGTCACCTGAGAACCTTTAAAAAGAAGAGCAAAGGCATGCACAGGGGCTGCAAAATTTTTTTGGAATGATACATATTTCTGTATTTTTAGATTTGAGAATTTTTTTTTTGTAAAGCACAACTCTTCTGCGACTTCTATAATATTTTGTTGTAACTGTAAATCTCTACTGTATTTTGAATAAAATAAAACTATTTTTCTTCTCTGTAATTTTTGCTCTCGATCAGAAATTAGTGAACCCATTAGGATATCATACTAATATAACCCAAATGCCATTTATCTCATAATCCTATGCTCACCAGAGTAGTGGTTAAAAAACTAGAAGAATCATTAATATTTGTAGAGTTACCACTTGTGACATCCAAAATAAATAGATCTCAATCATCCCCTCCATCACCATCATCTATAAGTTACAAAGAGAGTCTAGGATATACTCATTTTGCATATCCTATTTCAACACATTCAAATACACCCATACAAATAGCTCAAAATTAAACTCTATAGACATTTCCAAAGTGAAATCATATAGTTGCACTAAATTTGAAAAATTAGAATCCCATTCCCCTTGCTACTCTTAATAATTTACCAATGTATGATGGTACTGGAAAAATATCCTATGAACATTACCAATATGTGGTACCATTGGCTACAGTCCATAATATTTATGATGAATACGTGGTTATTAGACTACTAATAATATAACTACATGGAAATGTATTGCATTGGTACCAAACTCTTTAGGATGTTTGCATCAATTATTGGGAATAACTCACTAGTAGATAGGTGTAATATTTTAATATGAAAGTAGACTCATTTCTCATTTTGACCTAGGTCACCACCATTTAGAGGTAGCCACAAGAGATAGTAATGGATTAAAACATCAAATTTAGTAGAACCTAGAAAAGAGTGCCACATGAAATTAGGCAAAAACAAACCTAAATACATTATTACTATATTAGAGCCTTCAACATAAATTTGGGTTTGATGATCTCACAATTAAATGTACTAAATTTTTTTAAAATATTTCAATCAACAATATTAGTAGAGATAACTCTAATAGCCATATGCAGACTTCCCCTAAGGAATTCCATGTCAATTTATATAGAACTATAATAATTATATTTAGAGCAATAGTCATTAGTGAAAATCACCCATATACCTAATGTAGCCCTAATTCTGACATAAAAATTGCCAATATTTTCAACTCTCACATTGCATGCAACTCCCATTGTACCAACATCATTGAAGTTAAGAATTTGAGTAATTGGATCACTACCATAGAGATATGGGATTCAAAACTAAATTTTAAGCCTAGGATATTTTTATATATTGTGAAATATAAGGGTACTTCTACTAGCAATTCTAGAATAAAGCATGTTATGGTGTATAGTAAAAACGAATAAATTCCATCCACCTCTCCTTTAGAGTTAAACTATTGGTGTTTGACTTGCAGTGAACCATATGGTGAAAGTACATGCATGCTACACCAACATGAGGTACAAAAGGTTGCATTCAAAAAATTAGAAAGAGCACAAAGGGTCAGGTAAACTGTTATAGAAAGATGGGCAAAATTTAATAGTTCAAAAGGAAGAAGATGAACATGTATCAGTATCAACACAATCAAGAAATAAACCAATGCAAGTAGATTCCAAAAAATTGGATCCATTTAAAGTTCCAACTCAATAAAACAAACAATTAGAAAGGGAAATACCTTACCTAATTTTTCCAAAAGAATATCCCATGTAAGAACCTATGAAGGAGCAACCTAAGTCAATTCAAGGAAAAGAAGTTGAAATACAATAATAGGCTAGAAACAAACTCTAGTATCATTTTGTTACTAAAAGAAAAAGGATTGATATTATACAAGAATACTAAAAGAGGTTCAATGAACCATAGAAAATGAAAAGAGACAACTTAAATATTCTAACTTCAATATAGTGTACAAGCTAAATAATATACCATGTAAAGCCAATATGTGTGATGCTATTATGATTTTGAGACAAATTGACCTCTTAAGAGCTTCGTTGAAGTCTATTAGATTAGAGGATTGATAGTATCTAAAAATTAATCTAGCATAAGGTAAACCTATCTTTTAAGTTAGTAAAAACTATCTATCACCTTTCTATATGTCTTTGCATATGCAAGGATGGGTTGTGCATAATTGCATGGTAGATTATAGAGCAACAAAAAATGTGATGCCAAAGGTAACATGTGATGAAATGGATATGGAATATACTTGTTCTAGTCTAGGAGTGCTACAAGTAGGATCAAATTTAATAAAAATAGTTGGGATCATCAATGACATCCCCATGGTTCTACATAGGATGCTTCATATGATACAAGAGGTAGTGGTTGTTTATTTAGTTCCATATTTTGGTGAATTTCCCATGAATTCACTGCTAAGTTATGTGGATATCTGTCCTTCGATTATTCACACATGGAAATCCCTCATAAAGATATACAAATTAAAATATTTTTAGAAAATCCATCCATATACATGATAGGAAGTATTGAAGATGATGTTCAACTAGATAGTAATGTTGGAATTATTAATGAACAAATTTATCCAGTAGATGAAATCATAGATGAACTATAGATTGAAGATCAATTTTCACTTAAAAATTTCAATGCTATGGTTGAAATAATGATTGACACTTATTCTATTTCCAAGACAAAAAATTAAAAACCCTAGGCCATGAAAAATGGAGATCCTAAGAAAATTAAAATATGGAATCTCTATTTCAATGGAGTTGGGTGCAAAAATGGTGTCAAAGTTGGTGTTGTGCTGATTTCACCCTTTGGGTAAGTTAAAATATTATAATATAGACCAACTTGGAGTTATACCAACAATGGTGTAGAGTATAAAGCATTATGCATTGGGTTCAAACAAACAAAAAATATGAGGATCAAGCAATTAGTTATTTATGGATATTTAAATGTGGTGGTAAATTAGGGAATAAAGAAATACAATAGGAAGCAATAATATCTTAAGGATTACAAAAATAGGGTCTATAATCTATTCAAAATATTTGATGCATTGAATATAAAGGCAAATCCTAGAGAATTGAAAATGCAAGATAATGTATTGGCTTCTCATGGGCCATATTTTTCCCATCATTTGATTTTAGAAAAATCCAAAATCTATAAAAATGGTATTCATACCATCTATTCTAGATAAGGAGACTTTCTAGCACATGTTTGATAATGATAGATAAATAATGGGTTTGTTGAGTCAAGAAATATATTACATAGATGCAATCAAAGAATTCAATGACAATGAAATGGTCCAATTAAAGAAAAATCATATTCCTAAGGGATTAGTCACCCTTGAAAGTCTATTTGATAGTAGTGACTTTCCAACAAGCCAAAAAATGAAGATCAATGAAAAATAGTTCAAATAAATTTAGCTAGAACCTAGGAAGAGTTTGAAAATTTGTGTGAAATAATTAAAATAAGAATTACAATAACATTATTGCCTAGAACTACGATGACTTGAAGATTATATAGTAGACAAATTAGTGGAAATACTATAGATTTAATTCCCAATGTCAAGATATTCTAGAAAAAGCAAAGGACAGTGAATCCTAATATAGAGGCATTAATTAACAAAGAGTTGTTGAAGTTTCGAAATGCAAAGATTAGTTATCCAATCAAACATATGACAAGGATGGCCAAATTTCTCTCAATCAGGAAGAAAAATGGAGATATCTACCTCTACATGGACTTCAAAAACCTAAACAAAGATTTATTGAAGTATCATTATCCTTTGCCCTAGATTGATTAGATCTTGCATATAATATATAGTCCTGAATAATTTTCATTGCCAGATGGATTTTTAATTTTCAACCAAATTTGGGTTAGAGATGAGGACTAATACAAGACAACATTCACAACCAAATGGGGTATATTTTCCTATCAAAGAATGTATTTTGGCTTATCTAATGCTAGAGCTACCTTCCAAAGGGATATGGACATAGATTTTGGTGATCTTGTAAACAAGGTTATACTCATTTATGTTGATGACACGATAGTCTTCTCTTATCAAAATGAGAAGCATATCAAATGTCTCAAAATGGTCTTTTAGAAATGTAAATAATTTAGGGTTTCACCTACCTAAAAAGTAAAATTTTGTTGTGCATGAAGGTAAGCTTCTGGGTCATGTGGTATTAAAGGAAGGTTTATCCATTGATCTAGACAGAGTCAAAGCTATAGTAGCACTTTCAATGCCTTAGAGAAAGAAATATTTTCATGCAAATCAACTTTATTCAAAAATTTATATTTGACAATGCTCAAATAGTGAAGCCTATGAAAAATTTGCTTAAAAGCAAGCAAAATTCACTTGGACAGAAGTTAGAAGAGAAGCCTTCATGAAAATAAAGGAAGCTATTACTGAAGCCTCTATATTAGCCAATATAAACTATAAGAAGTATTTTATCCTCTATGTATTTGAAGTTGAATAAAGTTATGCTATTATATTCACTCATAAAGATAAAGATCATAATGAGTGGCCCATAGCTTTTCTAATTCAAAATTTGCATGACCATGAGGAAATATACAATTTTATAGAGAAGCACGTGTTTGCTCTAATGAAGTCATTGAAAAAGCTAAGACACTATATCTCTCCGAGTACAACACTAGTGTATGTAGGACACCCTGATCTCTAGAACTTCATAGTGCAAGGAGAACCTGATGAAAAATAATAGAGAAGAACAATTTAGGACTAGAGATATGGAGGAAATAATATTTTCAAAAATATTATAGATAAAGTAGTTCATAAAGTGGTGTGATGCACAAGTTGAGCTAGCAGATGCAACAATGTGGAAATCGATGCCAAAAGTGAAATTAGTAGGTATGTTTACTTCCATATTTTATCTTGATAAAATAGTTCCACCACCTCAAATACTTATTTTAAATATCCACTTCCACCACCTAGCCTTATTGATGAAATCAACATCCTATCCATTATATCATTAGAAATAGGAACCACACCTCATGTACAAGAGGTACAAGTAGCCTCAACTAGTGTAAATACCCAAACCATTGTAAAGTCTACTACTATAATATTAAACCATTCATTTTTAATTTTTTAACCCTTCCACTCTATCTTTACTCCATCCCCTACTATTCAACACCTTCTGTTAAAAGCCTTTTCAATGATCCAAGACATCAAAGAAAATAAATAGAGGTGGTAAAAGCGAAAATAATTACAAGATAGAGAAAAATTGATGACCATACATACATATGATGCCATAGATCCAAATTCTAGAGAATCCATCAAGATGATCATGCACTTGAATGTGAATGAGACAATTGCAAAAATGATAGTATAGGACTACAATGTCAAGACTAAAAAATACATCTCTAAAGTTATCAATATAGATACACTTTGGGATCTATGCAATAAATTAAACACTATGTTCCTACAAATCAGTCAATTAGATGTAAATATTATGGTAGAACAAAGAAATATATATATCCTTGAGAAAATAATGAGCAAGAAGAATGCCAAGAGAGATAGTCTCAAAAATTAAGTCATGGAGATCAAATAGATAATAGACATATCTCCTATGAAGTAGTAGATACAACTAAATAATGAGGAAGTATATAAATTAATGGATCAATTATAGTAATAATGAAACAAAGCTAATGCACACAAAAAGGAGTTGCAATAAGTAAGAACAAAGATCCAAAGTCGAGAAGATATCCTAGAAGTAGTATAAGAAAAACTAGAGAAGAAAAATGGGAAGCCTAAAGGTCAAATTATCTCTAGAGATATGTTGAAGAATTTCAAGAGACAATACTAGATGAAGTTCAAAAATATTACAATTGAGACATCTCCTCGTATGATATGAAATTTCAGTATAAATAAATCAATCTGGGATGCTAAAGAAGAATTCATTAGAGCTAAGGATAAATTGATGATAAAGATACAAGAAAGAGTTGCCTAGTAGATGATCAAGACCAAAGAATGACATCCACAATTGCTTAAATGCTCATAAAGATAAATTGTGAGCAATACAGATAGATGATCAAGACCAAATATCAAGATAGCAATTCAAGAACTCTTAGATCTTGGAATTTTAGGATTTTAGAATAAAAATGGGTATTTCCACAAGAGTGAGCAACTGAGTCAACTTTTGAATCAATGGGTGAGTGATGGAAGTGACATTGATGCAATACCAAAGCCTCCAATAATGGGTTAAGTCATTGTATTATTTTATAGGCTCACTATGCTATTTATAAACATCATAGAATTAATGAAGAAGTACAAGGACCCTTCCTATGGTTGTTACTTATTAGCAACAAAATATCCTCCAATAATTTTGTGTAATAAAGACACCTCATAGAAAATGAAATAAAATATGTAGATTTTTCAAGCTACCTAGATAATCTTCAATAGTTGAGGTAGTTGAACAATAGAGAGAAATCTCAAGAGCAAGCATAGAAGAAATAGTTAGTACCTGAGGTGGTCATTGTATGAATCATTTTGAATTTCATTTAGTTTTTGTTTTTGAATATTCTATTCAAGAAAGTATGAGACTAGGAAATATGAGAGGGGGGGTGCTAGAGCTATCATGGGTCACACAAGAGAAATTAACCAACATAAACCACACATGAGGAGAACTCCACACTCACCACCATCGAGCAATGCTCCCACAAGAGAGGATGGAGCATACGACTTGGTCATAGTTCGCTTGTTTGAGGGGTTGGGTCATAGTTGGATTGCTTCCTGATTTTTAAAGCTCTATATGGGTGTTGTGCTTTATATACCACCATGAGAATCATTGTGGGATACATGTGGGATAATGGCTCAAGACTCTCACAGTGCTCTTCAAGGTATTTTTAGAATATTTTATTTGAGAAAGTATGAGACAAGGAAATACAAGAGGAGCAAATAATGGATGCTAGAGCTAACATGAGACCCACAAGATAGATTAACCAATGGAAACCACACATGAGTAGAACTCCACACTCACCACCATAAAGTGATACTCCCACAAGAGAGGATGGAGCATACGAATGAGCCATGATTCACTTGTTTGAGGTGTTGTGTCATGGTTGGCCTGCTTCTACTAGGGTATTTCACCCAAAAGCATGCTTCCTAATTTGTAAAGCTCTATATGGGTGTTGTTATTTATATACCACCATGAGGGCCATCATGGAATACATGTGGGATAATGGCTCAAGACTCTTGCAGTGTTACTCAAGGTATTTTTAGAATGAGAAAGTATGATATTGGGTAGTGTGAGAGGAGCGAAGAATAGATGCTAGAGCTAACATGGAGCCCATGAGAGAAATTAAACAATGGAAACCACACACAGGCATAATTCCACACTTAACACCATTGAGCAATGCTCCCATAGGAGAGAATGGAGCATACAACTTGGCCATGATTCACTCACTTGACAGAATGGGTCATGGTTGGCCTGCTTCCACTAGGGAAATTCACCCAAAATCCTACTTCCTTATTTGTCACTATCTATATGGGTTTGGTGCTTTATATACCACCATGAGGGCCATCATGGGATACATGTGGGATAATGGCTTAATACTCTCGCAGTGTTGCTCAAGGCATTTTTAGAATATTTTACTTGAGAATGTATGAGACTTGGTAGTACGAGAGGAGTAATTATTAGGTGCTAGATCTAACATGGGGTCCATAAGAGAAATTAACCAATAAAAACCACATATGGGGATAACTCCACACTCAACACCATTGAGCAATGATCCCATAGGAGAGGATGGAGCATATGATTTGGAAATGATTCATTCGTTCAAGGGGCTAGGTCATGGTTGATCTACTTCTACTAGGGCATTTCATCCAAAATCCTAATTCATGATTTACAAAGCTCTATATGGGTGTTGGACTTTATATACCACGATAAGGACCATCATGGGATACATGTGGGATAATGGCTTAAGACTCTCACAGTGTTGCTCAAGGTATTTTTAGAATATTTTATTTGAGAAAGTATGATATTAGGTAGTACAAAAGGAGTGAAGAATGGGTGCTAGAACTAACATGGGGTCCACAAGAGAAATTAACCAATGGAAACCACACATAGGGGTAACTACAAACTCACCACCATCGAGTGATGCTTCCACAGGAGAGGATGGTGTAGACACCAAAACAGCACCAATCCGATTATGTGACTGCAGACACTGATCGCTTTGACAAACACAGCCCCCAGGGCAGCCCTCGAGAGGTTAAACGGTGGTCTTAACCACTTTCATAGCAATTTTGTAAGGTCAAGAAGCAATTTGGCACACTTGGACACTTTGCCCAGTATTCGTCTCACCCAGGGACGAATTCAAAATAGAATCCGTCCCACCCCAGGACGAATTCTGAATCCGTCCCTGGGTGGGACGAATTCTAAGCTTAACGGGCAAAAAGACAAATGGTGCCAAGTGGCAGCCCAGAACAGTCAGTTAATGACTCCTGCCTTGCACGCGTGTGTAGGTGGACAGAGGGGCCGTTAGAAGACTGTCACAAAAGGCATTTATCAAAGCTCAAGTCAATGGAGGACTCCCCTCCCTCATGGGAAGACAAGACTGCCACATGGCGCCTATGACCAACACATGGCATTTGTGCTTCCCTCCCAAAAGAGACCCCTTGGGTCTATAAAAGGTGGGACTTTTCTCACCCAAAATATACGGAGGTTGAAGGAGTTTTCAAGCAACGAAGTGCTGCCGAGTTGAAGACCCACTTGCATCCCTTTTGGTTCACCTTCCCACATCCACCAATCTCTTTTGCAAGGGAGGTTGTTGGGTGGCCTTTGGAAGCTCGAACCTGACCCAAATCCAACACATGGACAACTGAACCAACCAATTCGCCGACCCCCAATCCTAAGAGGTTTTGGGCCCATCCCTAGTGGATTGGCTCCAAAATCAAGTGCCAACGGTGGGAGGCCCACTTGGGCACCCCCGCACCTCCCAAGTCCTATTTTAAGTTTTAGAGCATTTTAGATTACTTTTCAGATTGCATTTTGTGTTATTAGGTTTGATTAACCCATAGCTGCAATTTTGTAACTTTTGGTCAGATTCTAGTATGTTTTGTGTTGCTTTGTTGTTTCGCTGACTTGCAGGTGTCGAGGTCAAATTCCTGAGGGTGGAGGCCAAATTGGGAGAATCCGACCATCTGGGTCATCCCAAAATGGCCCCAATTACATAACCCCCCTATTTGCAGGCGTTTTGCAGGTCTCGGGATCCGACATTGGAGCAGCGACAGGTCGGTTTCTTCAACACAGAAGAATTCGTCCCACCCGGGGACGAATTGCAGTCAAAATTCGTCCTGCCCAGGGAAGAATTCCAGTTGAAGGTAGATTTGCTAGCTGTCTCAGTGGCAGTGGCCTTATGGTAACTTTTCTTATCTTCTGTCAAGTTTTGAAGCCATTTGGACTCACTGTAATTACTGTTTCAGGCAAATGTTTACATGCATATTTCGTTAGTTTTAGAGAACAAACACTTTTCATTTGCGGCAGATGCTACTGACATCTTGGTTGTTTCTTTGTTCGTAGGAGAAGCAGCGGAGGTTAAGAACTCATCGACATCAGCGGCGGCATCATCTTGGCCCGCCCATTGCAATCGTGGGCACGCGGAAGGAGGAAGACTAAGTCACACATTGTAACAATGACAAATTTAACGCTCCTAGCCCCTAAAAAGGGAGGAGACGTCTATGTAACCGAGGATAAGATATTTGAATAAAGAGGGCTGTGATTTCTTTACATCTTTTCTCTCCTTTCCAAATTGTCTCTTTCCTTCGTTTTGGTGCATAAGGTTAAAGCGTTACATTTCGTCTTACATTGCATAATTAGTGTTTCCTTTGCCCGGAATCTCGTGCTTTCAGTGGCGATCACGGTGGGACTCTGTTCCCTGGTTTTTAAAATCACAGAAACTGATCAAAGTTTTGTGTTTGTGCTTGACAGGTACATTTTTTTTTGCGGTGCTATTCGTCTCGACGGGGACGAATTCTTTTGCAATTCGTCGACCACGGGATGAATTCAAATTCGTCTGCGGGAGGGACGAATTGTTCGCAATTCGTCTCCCGGAGGGACGAATTCTCTGCAGATTTTCGAGCAGAAATTCGGAGACAACGAGAGCGAGCGAGAGAAGAGGTAGGGATTTTCATGATCTCTGTTATATTTTTTGTTTTGTTTCTGTTCCTTTGATTGTTTTCATCTTGTTCTGCATTGCATAAGAAAAGTCATGTATGCTTGTTTCATTTTTGTTGAATAAAACGAATCCCACACACATCACGAAACAATTTTAAACCAAGGAGCTGGTCGTAAGACCCCAGCCCTTGATCAAGACCATTGGTGGATTTCATCACCACCTTGGCTTGATTTGCATCCATTTCCCGATTGTCAACTGTTGTTAGGCGTAAATCCTGACGAAGACAGACCGAGTGTCGTTGGGGTGATTCCCATGCGCGCGAGGATAAGTCTTCTATGGTAGGTGCCATTAACAGGACAATCCCCCTTCCGTACCGCCTATGTACCATGTACCTTCTGCTCTCACGTACCTATAGTCTCCCTCTCGTAAGGGCGGGTATATAGAGAGGTTGGTATATCGGCCTGGTTGGTATATTGAAGGGGCTACCATTTTGGGAGTTATATGAGCCGTCATAATGCATTTAAACGATCTTCAAAACCTACAAAAACAAAACAAAACATCAAAATGCACTAAACCAGTTTAGGACACACCATTTAATCCTTAAAAGAGATAATCACGATTTTGTGAATGTGTGTGCTTAATTCTTCTTAGTGTAGACAAAAAAAAAAATCATCATAAACGAGATAAAAACTTATTTAGATAGCATAGAAGCACCGCAATGGTGTACACCCGTAGTCAAGCCCAATCAAGGGCAGAAGCTCCGAAAGGTACACAAAAAGCAGGCACAAGTCGCCTTCACTTCAGTCCTGAGGATTTGGTCATACCGCCTTATAGGTCTAACCTACAAAAGAATCCAATTCAGAATCCTCGGTGGGGTATGCCTATTCAAAGCAGCCCCTTTCGGGAAGATGCCTTACATGTAGACCTTGACATAAATAGAGAATCACCTCTTGAAGTTAGGCATGAGTGGCCACCGTGCGATGAAGCGCTAGACAAGCACACCGTCCATTTGGAGGGGCAACGTGGATATGGCGTCCCTTCTTTACCTATCATCAGAAGAGAGAGACCAAATCCGGAGCGCAGGGCTCCTTACATAGGGCGACCTAACTCCGCCCACCCCATTTACACCCGTGAAAGGGAGTATGAGGAAAGCCATCGCATTCCTCGAGGGCAACAAACAATGCGGGAACCTTGCATTTCCGCACCGGCAGGATATCATGATCACCCCTTGAGGCCAGAACCTCGAGCACATACCGCCTACCTCGACGGAGGGAAGCGACCCCTTGAGATTTTAGAGCATCAAAACCGAGGTAAACCCATAGGAGGAACATTTGAATCTTCTAAACAAAATAGGGTAGATCAAATTGACCCAGTTGTCGCCAGATATACCACCCATCAAGCCCAAATCATGCGGCTTAAACAAAGTCAACAAGAGATAGAGTATCAATACCGCTTGGATAAAGAACGCATGCAACGCGAAGCGGATGAGTTACGCTATGAAATACCTGAGAGGGGGCCAACCCCTCGCATCCAAAGAGCTGAACAGTATGAGAGGCATAATCCGTTGGTGCAAGACAGGTCTCCACGACCTCGTCAAGCTCTCCCCCCAAGACCTCATAGATTCGAGAGGGAGGCAACTCCCCGAAACAATGATGGGTACCTTCGACAAGAGCTTGATCGGGGTCATAGGTTTCGCCCGAGAGACTCCTCAAGAATTTTACGAGGAGTATGAACCGAGAAGAGGAATATGTTGAAACTCCCCATCAAGGCGGGAAGGATGCCATTCGGCCACCCCTCCATAGGCCTCCAGTTTACCGTAACTTGCAACAAGAGCGAACAAGAGAGGAAGAAATAAAATCTTCCGATGCATACCAAGCGCTATTGGAGCGTTTGGAGTCTGTGGAGACAAAAGGCTCTGGGCATCAAAAACCCACATTACGTCTACTCCGCAATAATCCGGTGCATCCCTCAGTGCCTACACCTCTTTACCCCGAACACTTCAAGTTGCCTCAATTGGCAGTTTTAAAGGTGAAGAGGACGCACAGGAACACGTTACACGATTTCTAAGCCAATGCTTCGGCATCCAAGATAATGACGCATTATTGCTTAGAACATTCATAACCACATTCGTAGGCCCTGCCTCGGATTGGTTCACACAACTGCCCAAACACGGCATAAGCAACTTAGATCAGCTAGTAGATGCGTTTCTTGAACGTTTCGCCTTCAACACAAGGAAGAAGGCATCACTTAGTGATCTTGCTAGCCTTAAACAATTTGAGGAGGAAACAATGGCAGCGTACGGGAACCGATGGAGAGCTTTGCTTTCTAAGTTACCCTACCGTCCTCCCATGTCGGACCTCACGCAAATGTTCGCAAAAAGTTGCTTAAAATCAATCTCCGGTCTATTATTCTTTGCGACAATACGACGGCTTAGAAGAAGCTTTGGCGCAAGCCGAGTCATAGAAGAGATTAAGATAGGCGAAGGCGCAATTGCCAAGCCTAAGAAGAAAGAGTGGAATAAAACCACTAAAGCTGGGACAACGCAACCACAACACGCTGCAGTCAACCAAGTTGCGATAAATGTTCCCATGCCTGTGCAAGAAACGCAGCCTCAAAAGGCTAACTACCAGGCAGTGCCTCCTACTTACGAAAGAGATAACAGAAGACAGGAGCAGTATCAGCAGCGTCGCCCTAGGCGACAATTCACCCCGTATGCGGAGTCTAGGGACTCCTTATTTGACCGCTTGTCAGCGGCAAATTTAGTTACTCTGCCGGAAATCCAAATTTTTGACCCTAACATTCCCAAGCCTAGGGGGTATAGGGAGGAATTGTATTGCGAGTTCCATAGGCGCGAGAGGACATGACCTAAATGGGTGCTTGGAAATTCAAAGAACTAGTCCGAGGATTTGATCGATAACGAGAACATTGGTCGTGGACAACCCCATCGCACCAAACAACCAACAAATGGGGGTATTCAAGGACCCCTTGCCCGCCCACGAGGCACAGACAAAACCGCTCCAGATTAACGAGGTGCGACAAGATCTTCCCACGCAAGGATTTGTGGGAATGATTAGCATTGTAACAAGGAACGAGAAGATACCCAACAGTTGCCCCCGAGGTAGCTGCGAGGGAAGTTCCGTCGACATCGCAGCCTCAACAACGCCCAACGCAGTTACCTCCGCCTAGACCTGAGGTCACGATACGAACCAAACTCACGCAAAGTTTGCGGACCACGTCGGCTAGGCTGTCCATCTACGAGCTTATTCAACAATCAGCTCCCCATAGAGAAGCTCTTATGGACATTTTAAAAGCCATTGAAGTACAACCCCACGAAGCAAATTCTTTCAACGCCTTCGTGGGACATGTGAAACAATGTACGGAGCCTGTCATCACATTCAAAGAAGACGAGGTCAAAACGATATCAAATGACATGCCGGATCCACCCCTGCACGTTATCGCGCGGGTCAACGGGATCCCGTACAAGAGAGTGTTGATAGATACTGGCTCGTCCAGTAACATTATAACCATTGCAGCGTTGAAACATTTAAAACTGCCGACCTCTCACATCACCGCTTCCACGTACACACTGCGAGCTTTTAACGATGCAATTTGCTCGACAGTCGGCACGGTTGTTCTGCCTATCCAGGTAGGACAAAAGTCAATACCCACACTTGTGCCATGTCTTTGGAAGGCGAAATGGCTTATAATATCTTGCTAGGGCGGCCTTGGATCGGGGACATGAAGTGTGTCCCCTCGATCGCACACCGGTGCTTGAAGTATGCCTATGAAGGGCAAATACATGTAGTCCCAATGGACTTAGAGCCCTTCAAGTATTGCAATGCGGTACAATTCATACCTCAATCGACCCTCCCATCAACGCATTTGGATTTTCAATTAAATCCATCTAAACGAGGTCCAATACCGCGAGGCACCATCGGTGGCCAACAAGGCAAAATCCCGGCCGGGTGAGACTTCATCACCTACTCCTTCATCATCAACGCCACCTATCGTGGCCCAACGAGAAGGACAAGGGAAAGCAAATCATGGAAGAGGTTAAGCCTCTAGAAGAGGGGTTGCCCACGATTTCAACGATATCAACGGAGGAAACACCCAACACAACACAAACCAAGACTCCTGAACAACCAAACATAGAATGGACTCGGGAAGGACTACCGTTTCCTCCTACCCAATCATCAACAATCATTGTTGAGATGGCCGAGTACGGGCACGGGGGAGTACTTAGTGCAAAACGTTGTGGCAACCCCCACATTGGAGTCAGTGCAGGACATGGGAAGACCTCGCCTTCCCATAGGGACAATTGTTCCACTAGGCTACCCTCCCAACCAGACGAATTTTGTGTATGGGGGCCTTGATCATGGTTATGAACCATGCGAACAAAAGGAAACAGATGAAGAGCCTTTTGTCGAAAACATCAATTATCTGTCGAACCCAGAATTTGCCCTAAAATATCTCGAACAATGCAATTGGCATGGGTATGGGCTAGGCAGATATGAGCAAGGGATGCGGATCCTTTGCCAACTAAGATATCAGATGCCATATGACAAGTCAGGGGTAGGGTTCAACCATCCCCTGCCATTAGACATCTTGGTTGAAAATATGCAAGGCCTAGAAATAGGCAACAAGGGGGATTGGCACAAGACCCGTACGCCAATCCAAACACAGAATACACATTAGGGGATTATCTCCCATGGTCTACAAACACCCCTGGAAATAGCAATAATCCCTCTCCTTTGCTAGAGAGAGGTGAAAGTTCAGAGAGCAATCCTCAAAGAGAACAACAACGGCTTCCAGACATTTTTTTGAAACTGTTCCCCTTAGAGGTTCCAGACGAAATAACACAGTCTCAAAAGAATCGGGTCCCTCCACTAAGAGTGGAACAACCGCAATGGGACCAGATTAATTCATTGGAGCAGGAAGAGTCCTCAACATCGCAAGCAACGAGATTTGAAGAGGATGAACAATTTTGGATCTATGAAAGCGATTCAGAAGACGAGACTGAGATGGACTATCTCAGACATGCGCGACGACATCACCGCGCTCTAACTCATGAAGATCTAATGGGACAAATGGGTATACGGTTAGGACATGAATGGCACGTAGACCCAGCGAGGTGGGACCAAGTGTTAGGCCTATGGCTCCAAATTCAAGATGAGCATCGTCCACCTCGAGATCCCATCATGACAGCAGTGCCAAGGGAAGACCCCGCCTTCCTTTTCACACATAGAGATGAATTTGCACCTAGAGAGGATCCATTCGTGCCCGTTCCCGTAGAGCCAGATCCAGAGTATAGGGAACATCTAAAAGAATCAAGTCATCACACCCACGGTTACGGAGACCAAATTCATTCCATCCACATGATCTCCATTGATTTGACCGCACCCATCCGCAATCCGACCGATCCATCACGGTCATTGCATCTAGACATGGATGCCATCGACTGGGATCGCGTCAATTCACCATTGTCACCATCAGAGTACTGGCCTTTCGGTGAAATGCTTCATTTTACCCAAAGAACAACTCAGGATATCTTTCAAGCTGAAGAGGGACCCGAGGTTCCAAACGTAGATCTTAACTCAGTTGATGATATTCATTTAATCCCAACTCCACATCAGTTGGAGGACGGATCCCACATGTCAGTCGAGGAGACGACTGACGTAGACATCGGCACAGATCCAATGAATCCACGGATTCTCAAGCTAGGGGTAAGCCTTTCCCCCGAAGAGCAAGCCGAATATATTGCCCTTCTCAAAGAGAAGAAGGAAGTTTTTGCATGGTCGTACAAAGATATGCCAGGACTAGACCCGCAGCTAGTCATGCACAACTTAACGCTTGATCCGAAAATCAAGCACTGTAAAGCAAAAACTAAGAAAGATGCACCCAACAGTGGCCTTGATGGTCAAAGACGAATTGCAAAAGCTGTTGGATGCACAATTTGTCATCTGCGTGGATTATCCGCCATGGTTGTCCAACATGGTTCCCGTCAAGAAGCCCGACGGGAGGATTCGCATATGCACCGACTTTCGAGACCTAAACAAAGCGAGTCCTAAGGATGATTTCCCCTTGCCAAGCATCGACGCATTGGTAGACGCTACGGCGGGTCACGAAATGCTCTCCCTAATGGACGGTTTCTCGAGGATACAATCAAATTCGTATCAATCCCGAAGACCAACTCAAAACGGCATTCACAACGCCTTGGGGGACATTTTGCTATAAGGTCATGCCTTTTGGCCTTAAAAATGCTGGCGCTACATACCAACGTGCTATGACGTATATCTTCCATGATTACATGCACAAAACTTTGGAAGATTACATGGATGATTTGTTAGCCAAGTCTCTCTTGCGCTCAGATCATCTCGGTGACTTAAGCAAGATTCTCGATCGCCTCATAGAGCATAAGGTCAAGTCGAATCCCAAGAAGTGCGTGTTCGGCGTCACATCTGGAAAACTCTTGGGTTTTATAGTCTCAAAGAGAGGCATCGAAGTGGACCCAAACAAAGTCAAGGCAATCCTTGAAATGGCTTCCCCAACCACTATCAAGCGGCTCGAAGTCCGCAAGGAAAGGTCGCGTCGATTAAACGCTTCATAGCGCAATTATCCGACAAATGCCGACCAATGAACAAATTATTGCACAAGGGGGTCACATTTCATTGGGATGACGAGTGCCGATCGGCCTTTGACGAAATCAAACAATACTTGGCTTCGCCGCCGGTATTGGCACCGCCTAGACCAGGTGTGCCGTTCTACTTATACATCTCGGCTGCGAGGTGGCATGGGCGCAATGCTAGCCCGGAAGAATGAACTTCACAAAGAACAGGCTACTTACTATCTTAGCCGCACCACAGGTCGATTACGAACTTAACTATGCATACGTTGAAAAACTACTGCTTGGCAGTGGTGTTTGCTACCAAAAGGCTACGCCACTACATGCTGAGCAACACTACGTATGTTGTGTCTAAGGAGAATCCATTGCGATACATGATGAGTCGTACTTATCATAGTAGTCGCACGGCGAAATGGATCATGTTGTTGACGGAATTTGACATTGAGTTTATTGGGCAAAAATCTATAAAAGGACAAGTCATAGCCGATCAACTAGCGGAGGCTCCTCTTGAAGACGATCAGCCTCTAGTCATAGAACTACCCGATGATGGGGTCTTCCATGTCTCGAGAATCGCTGGATTACGAAGAGCCTGAGTCTCGGCCGACATAACCTTATTTTTTGATGGTTCTAAATGCGAGCAAGGTGGTGGCGCAGGAATTGTATTCTTCACACCGCGAGGCGCTCCAATGCCCCTGTCATTTAAATTAAATTTCCGAGTGCACCAACAACAATGCAGAATATGAAGCCTTGCTCCTAGGTCTTCAAACAACAATCGCCATGAACATCAAAAGATCGAACATCTTTGGCGATTCGTTGTTAATCGTCAATCAAGTCAAAGGGGTATATCAATGCAAATGCCCAGTTCTAAAGGCCTATAAAGCCCTCGTGGATAAATTCTTGGCAAAACTTGAGTGGTATGACATCGAGGCACTCCCTCGATCATCGAATCGTTTTGCGGACACAATGGCCTCCTTGGGGTCACTAATCCCGCAAGACCTTTCCGGTGATATAACAACCATTCAGGTCAAAACCTTATCGCAACCCGCGATGGAGCGCGCAAGCTCAGACTTGACGCCAGGAGTCCACATGATCCAGATCGAACCATCTTCGGATAAGTTCTTTCGAATCCGAGACTATTTGAAACATGCCAAGCGGGGGTCTTTATTCTCCCCCACTCCCATTAATAGCAACACAACGCTATTCTTACAAGTTCTATCCCAATCAGCATTTGTTAGGGAAGAACTCCAAAAGGGATTGGTTGTTCAAGCTGTCGAGGTATCCGATCAACGGGATGGTATTTACCCATAAGAGACTACCTCAAGTTAGGTAATCTACCCTTTGGATTGACGCACGCCGCAAAACGAACATTCAAACAGAAAGCGGCAAAATATGTCTTGATAGGAGACATTTTGTATCGTCGCAGCTACGACGGAATTCTTCTTCGTTGCTTGGACCAGCAAGAGTCCACTTGGGCAGTCACCCAAGCGCATGACGGTACATGTGGCGGCCACTTCGGTGGTATGGCCATTGCAAAGCGCATTCTTCGCATGGGCTATTATTGGCCATCTTTAGAGCGAGATTGCTGCGCGTATGTCAAGAGGTGCGTAAAGTGTCAACATCATGCCAATTTGATGCACGCACCTTCCCAGGCCCTACGAGACGGTCCGGTCTGCTTGGCCATTTTGCAGTGGGGCCTCGATCTAATCGGAAAGATCTCCCCTGCATCGTCGGGCCGTCACACGTTTATCATAACGGCCACAGAATATTTTACCAAATGGGTGGAAGCAATTCCGTTAACCTCTACGACAGGACCCCGCATTGCGGAGTTCATTTTGCATTACATCATATGTCGTTTTGGTATTCCATCCAAAATAATCTCGGATAATGGGCCATCATTCAAGAACAAAGACGTGCGTGCTTTAACCACAAAGTACAAAATTCAGCACAGCTTTTCAACACCCTATTATCCGCAAGCAAATGGGCAAGCAGAGGCGTCAAACAAAATGCTAGTCGCCATCCTTAAAAATACCGTCGCAGACAGTCATAAGGATTGGCACATACAAATCCCACTTGCCCTTTGGGCTTATCGCACTAGCATTCGGACGCCCACTGGGGCAACTCCGTTTTCACTAGTGTATGGCTCAGAGGCAGTAATGCCTCTCGAGTTGGAAATTCCTTCCCTACGCATATCAATGCAGGAGTTCATCGATGATAACACTACGCGGCAGGCCCGATTAGACCAGCTTACGTTGCTTGACGAACGACGCGTTAATGCTCTCGAGCACTTACGTATCTATCAAGAGCGGCTTAAGAGAGCTTACAACATGAAAGTTCACCTAAGAGACTTTCGGGTTGGTGATTTGGTTTTGAAGGAAAACCAACAAAACTCTAATTTGCCGTCCCATATGAGGGACAAATTCACGGCAAATTAGTTAGGTCCTTATGTCATTGATAGCAAAATAGGACCAGGAACGTACGAGACTAGCTTCTCTTGACGGTATCAAGGAAACAAAACCCTTGAATATCAGTCATTTGAGACCATTTCATATCTAAGAAAGCCATATACCAAAAAAAAAAAAAAAAAAAGAGCTCCAAGGATTATCGCAATCTCTTGGTCACCAAAAAGCTCCAAGGATTATCGCAATCAATTGTCTACCCAAAAAGCTCCAAGGATTATCGCAATCTCTTGGTCAACCAAAAAGCTCAAGGATTATCGCAATCTCTTGGTCAATACAAAAAGCTCCAAGGATTATCGCAATCTCTTGGTCAACCCAAAAAGCTCCAACGGATTATCGCAATCGCTTCTTGGTAAAAAAAAAATCAAGAAATTCAAAAAAAAAAAACAACAAAAATCATCAAAAACAACAAAGATTTGCATCTCAATTCTAGGCATACTCAAATTCATCAAAAAATTCAATCCCCCCCCCCCAAAAACCCCCCCAAAAAAAAAAAAAAAAAATATTTTAACCCCCCCCCTTATTTTTTTTGGAGGGGCCAAGGCATGATAGTCCCTTTTCATTGCTCATGTTACAAAAACAACAAAAACACCAAGCATAACTTTTACCACACTACGAGTCGGTGGTGCAGGGAATGTACCAAGAATTTCAGTGATTCAGTCATCATTTTCCTCTTTAGCCATGTAGTGTATCAAGTCGAGCAGATTTTACGAAGGTAGAGTCATACTTGAAATACACCTTGTTACGTAACATCCCAACACAAATCAAAACACTAAAATTCCCAAATTGTGTGAACGAAAGACGAAACCTGCAAAATAATCTAGGTCACCACAAGCGAAACGGTTATCTTGCTCATCCCCCTGTGCGAATGACCCCTAGAATGCTGAGAGTTGGCAAAAGGACAAGCATCCTCCCTACCCAATTCCCTAAGAATCCCTAAAGTTCTCAACAGTTGCAAAACACAAAAAATTTGCAAAATGTCAAAACTCAAAAATTTGACAAACTATAGTGCACACATCAAAAGGCACAAACAACAGTGATTTTCGTCACTCCATAACCCCAATCCCTTGCTCGAAAGAAAAACAAATCAAAATAAACGGTGATCTCATCACTACAATGAGCAAGTATCCCAATACAATTGAAGAAAAGAAGGGAGTTGACCTTGAATCCCTGGAACTCTCAGCATTCTATAGGTCATAAGGCAAGCTTCAGTACCAATTTGGTTGATAGCCTATCGGTAGAAGTAAACCTCCCGCATGACGATATATCTGTCACATTAACTTGCGTACAGATCAATGTTTGCATGTGGATGAGCTAGCTTATGGCATCCTGGATTACACCGCAGATTAATCTTAGTACATACAACAAAGGAATTCGTGGAGCTAATTAGGTGATCCTCGGTACGAGGTTCGGTTGAAAGCCCATCAGGCTTTAGCGGTATCCTAACAAATACCACTAAATGAACTCAATTGCACACACAGGGATGTTAAATAACTTGGTCAAAAATAGGTCCGATTCATACCTTGTTCAAAAAGTCTTGTAAGATAAAGTACAGTCATGGATGGTGAGTTAAAACTGACTGAATCTCAGAAAATCTTACATTCATTCCAAAACCATCTGCGCTACTTATCATCTTTATGATACCATCAGAAAATACAAAAAAAGAAAAACCATGTAAATAAAGAGCTTCTTAAACAATAATAGTACAATCATCACAAATGTCATTCATCCATTTCACCTCGCATATCACATAGACATCAAAAACATATACATTTATCATAACATCTGCATTCATCAAAATAAATAAACATGCATAACAAAAAAAAATCACATCATCACATGTACAAAACCAAAAATAAAATCGGTATATATATATATATATATCGTCAAAAATATGCCCGAGGCTACAAAACCGGTCCTCAGACCCCGCAATCATATCCAAAAACCCAACCTAAGGCGTCGACCACCATGATCACGCAGGATCGGTGCGACGGGAACTACCCCCGTGGTGTGGGTCCTACGGGACCTGCGGGCGGCTACTGCTAGCCCCCGCATCATGCTCCTACCACCCCCTCATCCTAACCGCTGCGACGAGATGATCTTGACTGCTCGATCAAACTATCCCTCGTCCGTCGAGAAGATCTGCGATCGAGGGCTCGGGAAGCCGCCCGCCAAGGCGGATGACCTCCCTCTCCAAGTCTATCCGGTACGAGACACCACTCTGCCTCTCGTCGATGATAGATAGACAATGCATCATCGCGCTGTGCCAAAACTCTATCCCGCTCTACCAACTGAGCCCGTAGAAGATCCCTCTCCAGATCCCGCATCCGCAGCAGCTCTGTAAGTCGTGCAACCTCAATGCCTACATCCGACCCCACCTCCTCTGTATCTGTCGGACGCATAGGACTCGCGGGGACAGTAGCCTGCTCAGGCTCCCACTGCGCCTCCACATCCTGCATGTCCGGCCGCTCCGGAACACCCAGGCCCACATCCTCATCTCCCACATCCACCATATCTGCATCATCCAACGGCCCCCCCCAATCACCCCCTGCTGCCTCAGCATCCTCCACTGCCGCCTCCGCGCCTCCCAGTGGCCCCTCTCCTCTCCAGCGCCGCAATACCCACCACGAGTCATACTCAGTGGTAGTACCGACGTCATCCACATCCGGGACCTCAATCACCGCATCCGACTCCTCGCCCAATGGCACGGTGACCGGTGGCTCCAGATCCCTCTCGTCTCCCCGACGTCGATAGCCTACGGGCTCACCAGGCAACCCTTGGCGCACCCCAAACTATCGTGTAACCCGACGGTACGGAAAGAACTCATGCTCCGTCCCGTGCCGCCCAGTCAACCATCGCTCCCTCCGTACCCGTCGGAGCCACTCTCCAGCCTCGAGCCAGGCGGACAGTCCCGATAGGGACGCCAAAACACCTCCCCTAGAGTGAGCCGAGAAAAGGCATCAATGTAGTGCTCAACGGCACCTACCCATCGCCGACTCGCCCCTGCTCCGTAGACCGTCGCCACAAAGCTGCATAACCAATCTCCTCATCCTCCATCGCCGCCGAGTCATCCACGGTAACCCGGTAGGCCTCTCAACAGCTATGTGCTGCCAACCCCAGCACTGCAACAAAAAACTGCAACTGACACCCTTTCGCTGTCGACAGCGGACCCCGTATAGCTCCCCGTAGAGTTGTGCCAACAAAGTCTGTCCCCATCTCAGAATCAATGGTGCCTCTATCGGGCACTCTGCCAATGCCACACCAAATCCAGCAGGTTCCACGGGAACCTCGCGCAGACGAATCAGGGAGAAGAATGTTAGAAATGAGGCCCATCAAGAATGCGTGCCTCACTCCTAACACCCCCCTCTCCGTCCACCAGCTAACCAAAATCCCGCCAGCCTGGCAATCCGCCTCGGCTGTCTCCACTGGGTCTGCTACACCCAGCTCCCCCCCATGCCCAAAACATCTCGTAAGTATAGCAGTCCGCTGATCAAACGGAGATGTCCTAATAGGCAGACCATCTATCGGAATCCGAAGTAACCGATAGACGTCCTCAAGAGTCACAGTCATCTCCCCTGTCGGGAGATGGAAAGTATTGGTCCACGGATCCCAAAGCTTGATCAGGGCCATCAGATAGGCCTGATCAGAAACCACAGGCTCCAGTCGAGCCACCTGCTTGAGCCCAAGGGCATCAAGCCATACCCAGTCATCATCGGTCAAATGCCAACCGCGCCTCAGTAAATGCAGCGGGTACACGGTACCGGCTCCTAACAACCTGCAAAAAAAAAAAATATATATATATATATATAACAGATCAAATTTTCAGTTCTAGGGTTTCTAAACTTAAATGTTAAACAAAAACATCACAAAAAAATATTAAAGTTTTGAAAAGCGTCAACACAAAAACAATGCATTAAATTAAAGCAAAATAAACTCTAGGGTCACTTACAGGTCTCGCCTCGGCTCCGCCGCTCGAACCAGTTTGTGCACTCATGATGGCGAGAGAATTCCAGCAGCGCTTCGCTTCGCCGAATTACCTCCTCCTCCCAGAGCTCCAAAATCGCAAGAAAAAAATGACACAAATGAGCCCAAAATCAAGTTTTGGCCATTAAATAGGCCTTTTGCATTGGAATTCGTCCTTGACTGGGATGAGCGCTCTGATCAGCGCTCGTCCCACCCAGGGACGAATTCTCCAGCTGGAATTCGTCCCACCCAGGGACGAATTCAGGCCAACACAAAAAAAATCAACAAAAATGACTAAAAATGCACTAAAAATAGACAATAAAATTGCCCGACAGGATTGCTACTGCACATGACAACAAGGGCATACAAAATCGACATTGGAGTCACAAATTGTCACTATCATACTCCCTAAGAAGGCTACCATAGCCGGACCGCTCCACGGGAAGACGGATTTTAGACAATTTCATCCCCAAACGACATCACCAAAAGGGTCAAAGCCCACTCAAAAACAGTACAAAATTCAACAAAAATACAGAAAAACATTGCCAGACATAAGTGCTCTTGCACTTAACCTCTAGGCAAAGAAAATTGATGTCGAGGTCCAAATTATCGCTCTCCTACTTCCCCAAGAAGGCTACAATAGCCGGACCGCTCCACGGGAAGTTAGATTTTTGATGATTTCACCTCATTACGGCATCACCAAAAGGGTTAACACCCACCAAAAACAGGTCCAAATGTTGGAAAAATTGCACACGCTTAACGGTAAACCCTTTAAAGGCACCCTTGCACAAGTCATCTTGGGTCAAGCGACTCGTCGCTTCTCTCACGAAGGTCATTCCCTCATCGATTCGTCGCTTGAGGGGGTAGTCACACTTAGTCACCAACCAACAATCACACACCCAATTAAGGAAAACGACATGCATTCAAAGAATCATTGACAAAGACAATCACGCTCCTGCTTGGGGCGGTAAACAAGCAACAATCAAATCAATCAAACACTTGGCATTTCGTGAATCATGAACACAAGGTTCCCCCTGAGGATAAAAATGTCCTTTGCTTGTTCATGGTGATCAATGTCTAAGTTCAAGTCACACCTCAACAAAATAGGTTAATACTTGAAATCAAATTCCTTAGCTCGTCAGAAGCAAGGATTCAAGAATGCATGCCCTTTCCATACTTGGGGCATCAAAAGTTGGTTAGGTTACCAAGAAACCCTAATCATTAGTGCTTTGGTTATCTATTTTTGCTCAGCATTGCGTCACCCGCAGCGCTTCCCAAAAAGGGGCATCTGTAGACACCAAAACAGCACCAATCCGATTATGTGACTGCAAACACTGATCGCTTTGACAAACACAGCCCCCAGGGCAGCCCTCAGAGGTCAAACAGTGGTCTTAACCACTTTCATAGCAATTTTGTAAGGTCAAGAAGCAATTTGGCACACTTGGACACTTTGCCCGGTATTCGTCTCACCCGGGGACGAATTCAAAATAGAATCCGTCCCACCCCGGGACGAATTCTGAATCCGTCCCTGGGTGGGACGAATTCTAAGCTTAACGGGCAAAAAGACAAATGGTGCCAAGTGGCAGCCCATAACAGTCAGTTAATGACTCCTGCCTTGCACGCGTGTGTAGGTGGACGAAGGGGCCGTTAGAAGACTGTCACAAAAGGCATTTATCAAAGCTCAAGTCAATGGAGGACTCCCCTCCCTCATGGGAAGACAAGGCCGCCACATGGCGCCTATGACCAACACATGGCATTTGTGCTTCCCTCCCAAAAGAGACCCCTTGGGTCTATAAAAGGTGGGACTTTTCTCACCCAAAATATACGAGTTGAAGGAGTTTTCAAGCAACGAAGTTCTGCCGAGTTGAAGACCCACTTGCATCCCTTTTGGTTCACCTTCCCACATCCACCAATCTCTTTTGCAAGGGAGGTTGTTGGGTGGCCTTTGGAAGCTCGAACCTGACCCAAATCCAACACATGGACACCTGAACCAACCAATTCGCCGACCCCCAATCCTAAGAGGTTTTGGGCCCATCCCTGGTGGATTGGCTCCAAAATCAAGTGCCAACGGTGGGAGGCCCACTTGGGCACCCCCGCACCTCCCAAGTCCTATTTTAAGTTTTAGAGCATTTTAGATTACTTTTCAGATTGCATTTTGTGTTATTAGGTTTGATTAACCCATAGCTGCAATTTTGTAACTTTTGGTCAGATTCTAGTATGTTTTGTGTTGCTTTGTTGTTTCGCTGACTTGCAGGTGTCGAGGTCAAATTCCCGAGGGTGGAGGCCAAATTGGGAGAATCCGACCATCTGGGTCGTCCCAAAATGGCCCCAATTACATAACCCCCCTGTTTGCAGGCGTTTTGCAGGTCTCGGGATCCGACATTGGAGCAGCAACAGGTCAGTTTCTTCAACACGGAAGAATTCGTCCCACCCAGGGACGAATTGCAGTCAGAATTCGTCCTGCCCAGGGACGAATTCCAGTTGAAGGTAGATTGGCCAGCTGTCTCAGTGGCAGTGGCCTTCTGGTAACTTTTCTTATCTTCTGTCAAGTTTTGAAGCCATTTGGACTCATTGTAATTATTGTTTCAGGCAAATGTTTACATGCATATTTCGTTAGTTTTAGAGAACAAACACTTTTCATTTGCGGCAGATGCTACTGACATCTTGGTTGTTTCTTTGTTCGCAGGAGAAGCAGCGGAGGTTAAGAACTCATCGACATCAGCGGCGGCATCATCTTGGCCCGCCCATTGCAATCGTGGGCACGCGGAAGGAGGAAGACTAAGTCACACATTGTAACAAAGACAAATTTAACGCTCCTAGCCCCTAAAAAGGGAGGAGACGTCTATGTAACCGAGGATAAGATATTTGAATAAAGAGGGCTGTGATTTCTTTACATCTTTTCTCTCCTTTCCAAATTGTCTCTTTCCTTTGTTTTGGTGCATAAGGTTAAAGCGTTACATTTCGTCTTACATTGCATAATTAGTGTTTCCTTTGCCCGGAATCTCGTGCTTTCGGATGGAGCATACAACTTGACCATGATTCACTTGTTTGAGGGGTTGGATCATGGTTGGTTTGATTCCACTAGGGAATTTCACCCAAAATACTGCTTCCTAATTTATAAAGCTTTATATGGGTGTTATGATTTATATACCACCATGAGATCCATCATGGGATACATGTGAGATAATCGCTCGAGACTCTTGTAGTGTTGCTCAAGGTATTTTTATAATATTTTATTTGATAAAGCATGATATTGGACAATTTGAGAGGAGAAAATAATGGATGCTATAGCTAACATAGGGCCTACAAGATAAATTAACCAATTAAAACCCCATATGGGTAGAACTCCACACTAACCACCATCAAGCGATGCTCCCATAAGAGAGGATGGAGTATATGGCTTGGCCATGATTCACTCGTTTGAAGGGTTGGGTCATGGTTGACCTACTTCCACTAGGGTATTTCACCCAAAATCCCGCTTCCTAATTTGCAAATCTCTATATGGGTGTTGTCCTTTATATACCACCATGAGGGCCATCATGGGATACATGTGGGATAATGGTTCACTCTCGCAGCATTGCTCAAGGTACTTTTAGAATATTTTATTTGAGAAAGTATGATAATACTATACCCCAAGTGGGTAAAAATATATGGCTTTGTTGCTTATACAAATATAAATCCTCCTCTATGGAACCAATTTTTCATTTTGTATAGGGAGATGAATTTTGGATAGGGAGAAAAATTTTGTCAATACAAAATACTATGTCTTTGCTATTAAATGCTACCAAACACCTAGAGTAGTAGTTGGACCAGAGATTGATAGTGTAAAAATTTTAGTTTTTAGAGTAGTGCTAAAAATCCTAAGATAATAATGTTAGCCACAATATTGATAAAATATAGCACCCGACAAGTAAAACTAGAAAACTCAGGCCATAATTTTCACTAAGTAGGACGCTAAATAGATTTGAATGCTAATATCAGTAGAAGAAAATTTTTAATCTAGCATTTGGCATGCATCAAATTAGGAAGAAAAAAATTACCCTTATTAATATGAAAGGATATCCACCTCTATAAAAAAAAAACTAACCAAGTATGAGAGTTCGACATTCGACATCAGGCATAATAGCATAGCCTATCAAATGAGCTAGTCCAATGTGCTGGATAGTTTTGAGTATTAATGTTAGTAGAAAAATTATAAAAAAATAGCTCAATCAAATAGCAAAATAAAAATCCAAAGGCATGAATTGCATCTATCATCTAGCAATGTGCTACACCTAGAGTGTCGAATGGTTTTGAATGATGATGTCAACTTAGGATACAAAAATATCTGGAAGTGATAACAAAGGAACCTAACATCTAAAAAATGGTAGAGCTAAAAAGCACATGAAATGAAAGCATGCAATAGGCCACCTAAATATACTCCCGATAGGTAGAAATTCTATGAAATAATTTTAATGGCCATAAGCTTCTCCAAGTTCTATCTATAGAATTGTAGTTGAAGAGGTAGTGAAACAACTAGAATAAAAAAAACTTGTTTGATGATATTGTGCACTAGATGAATATATAGGGGTAGCCACTAACTAAGAGATATTTATACCAAGCCATATTTGTACCATAATTCAAAATTACTTGCAACAAAATAAACTAGAAGAATGAGCACATGAGCTACAATAGCTTGTCAAACCTAGAATCCACTTCATAGAATATGATGATAGCATAACCAATTATAATTATAAATCTATATATACTAGAATATAATACATTCTAATGGTCAAATATTTAGCATTTACAATTGGCATAATTGTATTAATTAAACTTTATACATTTTTTGAATGAATATTGGATTGTTGTCTAGAATTTTGCTCATTTCTTTATGCTAAACATATGTATGCCTTATTGAGTAGCTAAAGGTTTTTCATTAAAGATAGGAATATATAGTTCTATTATAGTTATTCTATATTCTAGATTTATCCTTCGATTTACCATTATAGTTTTGGAATAACTTAACAATGCTCATAGTTATTCACATTAATTATTCTAATAGTATAAGTGATGGGAACTATTCTATTAGGTGGTTCAATCTAAGTTTGAATTATGAGACTTTTTGTAGTATGTATCTTGATGTTGCCAAATATACACAACTTTTTATCTTGTATTTCCAACCCTTTGTATTTCTTGATTTATTCTACAACCTCCATCTAGTTAGATTAGCTAGGCACAAAAACTAGTCTTCTTAGGAGGTTGACTTAGAAACTCCTATTTATATGCTATCCAAGCTCTTGTATAAAGGTTTAAGGGATAAAATAATTTACTTAGGTGGATTTCAAAATAAATTATATGAAACTCAACACAAATGGTCTACTCTTTTGTATCCTTAAGAGAACAACCAAGCAAAAGCATCTACTAAAATATTAATTAAAATACTTAATAAGCCGGTTAATAAGACTAGCCATGGTTGTCTTCTTGACCTCTACCCCACTTTATGGTCTTATCGTAACATCATACATTTGGCTATAGGGGAAACCCCATATGTCCTAGTTTATGGTGCTAAAGTAGTCTTCTTTTCAAACTCAAAATTTCCAATTTGTGCATCATGTTGCAATATGCTTCAAATGGTGGAAAATATTGCCTTACTTTATTAAATCAATTAGAGTTACTTGATGAAAAGTGCATTTATACCTTAGATCATATTCAAGCCTATAAAAGTAGGCTCAATCATTCCTACACTAAGAACATATGTAATATTTTGAGGTAGGGAATCTAGTCCTTAAATAAAAAAAAAAAAAAGAGTATACTACAAAACAAGAAGAGTAGCTATAGTAGAAGGAGGTACAACTTGAGTAATAGTAGGAGGTACTAATGGTGAACAAGAGAGTGTGTCCTTACAAGGATAAGGTAGTCCAACTAGTGTTGGTGTGTCCCATGGATTGCTAAATACTAAAGCAATATTTTACGGTTGACTAGAGAAGAGTAGAAGTATGGTATTCTTAAGGCCATGAATGAGAAATATCTTACTCAAAGTTTCATTTTCCAAATTTAAACTTTCTGGTGTAGCCAAATTTTAAACAACTGACCACCAATGCAATAAAACTCCCAAAATTTCCCCTCTCCTTTTCATTATTCCTCCTCTATTTTTAAAATGTATATATTGGTAGAAAGTCATTCTTATGCTTTGTTATAATTGCATTCCAAACTTATGATTACATAATTTTGATTTCCTATACTATTTATCTATGTCATTAGTCAAAAGAATGATCCAATAGCACTATTGATAGAAACACCCACTTCAAGCCTCAACTTTATGGGGTTGGAAGTAGAGGACCCTACCATAAAAGAGGTCATGAGTATGGAGGTGGTCAAGGCCCTAGTAGAGGCTAAGTTCATTGTGGACCCCAATAAGATGATGATCATCAGACATGAACTAAGTGAGAATGAAAATCCATTGTAACAATGATCCATTGATATCCTATTTCTCATCATTTCCAAGGTTGAAATCATTATATTTTTATTCTTTGAATACATATTCTACAATAATTTTTAGTCCTCCATAACCAAACTATGCACCCAAAAGGTACTCATAGTGAATGTGTATGAGATTGAGGGTGAAGGAAGAGGTGCTAGATAATTTTGTGTTGATAGTGCAACAAACATTTTCCATTGCAGGTGATCTACATGTAGATTTTGGTTGACATAATATTGTAATTTGGATTGTATCTACGATGCACTCTATTATGTCATGTTTTATTGGGTCAATATATCAAAATGGGTTTAAATTGGCCTTATATGTGGCTTAATTACATGTCTTTTGCATGGTAGTATATTTGCCTTTGTCTTTCAAAATCTATCTAGCCCAAGATATCTTTCTCATATTTGGTCAAAAGATGCTTATACTCTCTTATATGTGCATTTTCATAGATGGAAGATTTATGCATTGCCTTGTGGAGTGCATAATGGTCAACATTGTTGGACCTCCACATATGTGACATTCATAGCTTGAGTAACTCCACAATCCATGTTTCTAGAAAGAGATATCTAGAGCAACCTAAGTTGGTGATTCCATTGTGGTCAACATGAGAGTGCAAACATGCATAATTTTCAAAGGTTATTCACCTTCACAGATTGCACCATATTAGACTTGTTGATATAGCTAGATGAAATCATAGACCATTACAAATTCTAAGATGACATGATTCATTGATCAATATGAGCCTTTTCTATAGGATAAGAACTCAATTCCCTAGACTACCATGGATGGGTTTCTTCATCTTCATAGGGTGTATGACTTTTCATACAACTTTGTGAGGGTCACTTAGTATACCAAAATTAGTTGAAGAGAACTAATTGATCAATAAAATTTATCCATAGATATCCTATTCCTATAATCCCATGAAGAGAAATGATGGTATCCATGTTTGCATCATCAAGGCCTCCAAGTTTATGGTCAAGGATAGTTGATGTTGACACATGGTACAAACTTGGATTTCATGAAATTCAATCTAGGTAGATATATTGCCTACTAATGAAAAACCAATGCACATAAAATTTCAAAATAGTCCCTTGATCATTGAAGGAAAACTTAGTCAAATATAGTTTTGACCATTGGCTTCATTTGGTTACTCAATATATTTAATTAATTTAATTTAATTAGTCAAATTAATAACATTAAATTTTTATATAATTAATTAATCAATTAATTTATTATATTATACACCTTATAATTAACTAAGTTATTTGTATTAATTAATTAATTCCTTTTGCAAGCTTTTTAATAAAGTGTAACACTATTTTATGCTTTTGAAGCATTGTTTCCACTTGTCCTTGTGAAATTCTACATTTCCTTGAAATGTTTATGGATTTGTAATATGGAGTACAATATTCGTGGTACCTAATTGTTGAGAGTATTACATTATTTGGCCCTTTTGTAATATTTTAATATAATGTGTGTGTCACTTTTTGAGAAAGTGCAAGGTGTTAAAAGAGAGAATGAAGAGTCACATTGATATGTGGCAAGTTGAGAACTTGTCTTAATGACAAGAATCTGAAAGGTTGCATCTCTTACATGTTTGAGGAGAGCAAAATTTAAAAGACTAAAAAGTCATGCAAATGTATATAATGGAGATAACGCTTCAATATTTGTATCATATGTATGTATATACAACAATAAATTTGAAGAAGATATCTCTCTTGTGATATATTCTTGTGTATCTTTAATGTGTGATATACTTGTGATATTGTTGTAAATCATTGCATAACATAATAATATGTTTGTATTGATCCTTGTTATGGATTTTCTTGAGAAAATCTAAGATTTGTTTCAAATAAAACTATCAGAGCAAGGTTACAAAGGATTTGGGATAATTGTCACCATTTGATGACAAGCCCAAATTAAGAAAAAACTCCTTGTGGAGTGTTTGAAATGGTTGGAGTTGGAGTAGACTATATACCATAATTTTGAAGAGAAAATTTAAGAACAAACACAACAATCTGGCCATGTCACATTCATTAAAATATACTAGAAATGCTCCAACTCCTTAGAGTGGTGTATCTAGAAAAATGCAATGCAAAAAATTGTTTCGATATAGATCATTTCAATTATTTACAACCAAACGTCGATGTCATGAACCAAAATGGGGATGCTAGAAATTTTGACATACTTTAACACTTTGCCCACCGTCTTGTAAATTTTGTTGTTGTGGGTCAATAAAATGGTTGCATTAGAGCTTGTGACAAATTTGATGTGTAATTTTATGAGAGATTTAAAATTTATCAATGGTTTTTGGTGGAATATTATGTGAGAATTACAAAAAGTGGTATAAAGTTTGTAATATCATGGAAAATTCAAGGGGGAAAATATTTGTTGGCCATTCACATCTATTACCCATTATTGGTGTTGCATGCAACACATAAGCCATATGGTTATGTAGTGTAGTCACGCTTACCAAAAATATTCTAGCCACCCTCATTTTGAGCATTTAGAATGTTACACTTCATAATGTAAGCTATAAAAATCTCAAAATGGGTCTCTTGAATTTTTGGCAGTAAACCATAAGCATACATTTTGGCCCTTCTCATTGAAGCCTCTCCTACCAAATTCTAAATATTTATTTTTTGTATCGCGTTGGCTATTGTAGATGTGGTATTGTAGTTATCCATGTATCCATCTCATCTAGGATTTCTATGGTCACTTTCATGGTGATCAACTCCATACAATGTAATTGCCTTGAAGTTTAAGGAGGTATGATCAGAGGCCATTGTGGATGTCCCCACAAAGAAATGATGTGTAGAGGGACATTATGTGTGGTGGAGAAGTAGTGGACACATGGTGGAGTACTATTATGGGAGCACGAATCTCCTAACAACAGTTCCCATGACAACTAGAACAATCCTTGACACCAAGCAATTGGTGAAAGATTATTACTAGTTGTTGCAATTAGGAATTAGTTAACTTTAGATAAATTAAATTAAATTTATAATTTGTCTAATGTTAGGGGGAGTTATAAGGAGATTATTATTATTTTTTTAAATTAACTATTTTATATATGGAGTGATAAGATTGAGAAAAAGAAAAGGAAAAAATAAAATAATTAGAGTTTTCTTTTTTAATTTGAAAAATTGAAAATTTCATTAGGGAGGTAAAATATTTTCCATATCAAAGGTTAGTAAAAAAATAAAATGAAAGAAGAAGAAAAAAATGAAAGGCGAGACATAAAACCTTTCTAAAAAAAAATTCTCATGAAGCCAATGAAGATGAAAAATTTGTGTCAAACAAAGTGATGAAAGGTTTACAATCCATTCTTAAAGAAGCCAAAAAAGGAGAATTTTTATTACTCCAACAATACATACAAGGAGTCCTTAATGATGCTAATGATTGTCATGAAAATTTTGTCACTATACTTGTTTGTTTATGGAAAATAATATATAAGGGAATAATTACTCTAAATGTTTCCAAAATGAAAACACAAGGAAACAAGCCCATGAAGAATGATGTTTTTTATGATACAAATTATTATTATTTTTTTTTTGGTGGTGGCCACAAGGGGTAAACAGACTATGACCACGAGGGAACCATTACATAACATATCCGCAACATGTGAAGCGAAATATTAGAACCTGGGCCTCTCAGCAACTAGAGAGGTTTAACTACCCACTTGCTCGCCAACTCCTCTACATGGGCGGATATGATACAAATTATTTGAAGCCCATGGTGATAGATGAATTTTGTGATACTAATGATATTTTTGAATAGGAAAAAGATACATGTTGTGATCCCTTTCAAAATGTAAATGAAAATTGTAACTTGAATATAGTCCTTGATTGTTCAAAGAGAGCCTATAATACATAATTGATGATGACATAGACTAAAATGATGATAGGAATAGTGGTGCTCAAATTTATCGTGATCAATATGATGATGGATTTGGCCATTTTGAAAAGAATACTAAAGGGTTTGGTTAAAATTTACTCAATAAAATGGACTATAAACATACATGTTTGGGAAAGTATGAACAAGGAATTAGACAACCACTTTTACCAATAATAAGACCAAAATGTGCAGGTCTTGGATATATAGGATAGGTGAGCAACAATGAATCAAGAACTAAATTTGTAATAGTAAATAGTGACATCAAATTGGTGACAAAGACTAGACGTAACTATTGTGATAAATATGGGCATAAGATAGAGAAATGTTGGAATCTCTATTTTTGTAAAATTTGTGGACATAATCATTCACAAATTTTTAGTCTACAAAAATAAAGGAAATAATTTAGATTAAAAATGGGTTATGTATGGTTAAATACGAATGATTGGGATAAGATAAAAGGAATGTTGTATGGTTTCTACAAAAGGAAACCAAGCATGATCAAAGGTTGCTAATACTTAAAGATAGTGAAACATAAATAATAAAGACAATTTTGATAAAGGAGGAATTTATAGTCATCAAAATTTGCAAACAAAAGTATTTTACCAAATAATGTACTAAATGGGGGTGTTGACAGTGTTACATTATTTGGTCCTTTTGTAATGTTTTAAAATAATATATGTGTCACTTTGTGAGAAAGTGCAAGGTGTTAAAAGAGATATAATTAAGAGTCATATTGGTATGTGGCAAGTTGAGAACTTGTCTTAATGACAAGAATGTGAAAGGTTTCATCTCCCAAATGTTCGAGGAGACCAAAATTTTGAATATTGAAAAGTCATGTAAATGTATATATTGGAGATAACAGTTCAAGATTTGTATCATATGTATGTATATACAACAATAAATTTGAATATATCTCTCTTGTGATATATTCTTCTGTATATTTAATGTGTGATATACTTGTGATATTGTTGTAATTTATTGAATAACATAATATTGTATTTGTATTGATCTTGGTTATGGATTTGCTTGAGTAAATCTAAGATTTTATCCAACACTAACACTTCATTCTATTATTCCAATCCACTTCTATGCCTCGTATTGTATCACAAGGATTTGTTCCTTTTTTCTTTGTATGTTGTAAATTTTCCTCATGGTGAATCTACTATAGTTTTAAATTACTTTTATGGTAGAAAATTTAATCAACTATAGGTTTGAAGTGCATGATTTCTATATTAAGGCATGAATGATGTGAGGAGTAGGAAACATTTTCTAGAGAATATTGAAAACAAATTCTCCCAAGGCCCTTTTGAGCATTGTTTGCTTTTGGGTACTCCCTTTAAAAAAGTAGTAGTGATTACATTGGGGTGATTGCATGCTCTATCAAACAAAGTCTTTGATGATTGTATACTCTTTGTGATCTAGAAAATCCTTCAAGACAATTGTATGCTCTCTATTATTAAGCAAAACCTTCTAAATTGTATCTCTCTTCCTCATTAGTTTAAGGATTATATTTTAGGCACTTGCATATGTTCTCTTTGAATTTCTTGTATAAGAACTAGAGTCCAATGCTTCTATGGATGGGAGGAATAATAAGAATAGACATAGATAGATTTATTTTTAAATAAATCTATTTATATTTATATGATTTTAGACTATGTAACATGTCATCAATGAAATTTCAATAGTAAGATATTGGTTGTTGTTAGCAACTAGTTGTTATTTACACCAATCATTAAGATTGGATATCTAGTAATTTTAGAATTTTGAATGCTTATAAATTCTCATGAATTAATAAAAAGTATTATCTAGGATATTTCCCACATCAAGCATCATGCACTTAGAGAGATATCATGCATGACACAATTCTATGTGATAGTCCTCTCCAAATATGTGGTAAGGTTTAAACCATGTGGTAATTTTTCTAAGATAGTTACACAACAAAGACATTCAACAACTCAAAAGACAATCAAAATATCATCAGATGGAGCTCTTGTGGAAAATTCATATATGAAATAAGGATAGTCATCTAAAGGTGGAGTGATAAGGTTGATAATTAGCCTAGGTCATCTTTCATAAATATTTTTTGTTGTTTTGCATGACTATGGTAGTATGTGAAATTAACAATATCAATATCCTCATGATGAATATAAGTATCAAAAATCATCATGATGATGTCGTAAGAAAATTAACATGTGCAAGATAAATAATATGGTGCTTGGTAGCATGTTTGAGAATTTAAATATTATGTTGAGTTGAGAGTTGTATGATGTGATAGCAATGGGATGAAAGCAAATGCATGTTGGTTTGATGAATATACCATGACCTAGAGCTTTTATTGGCTAAATAAAAATCAAGTAAAGAAAATTGGAAGATCACATGGGTGTAGACACTAAAAATTAATCTACATGAGTGAATAATTTTTCCTCGATCCCTAGAGACACCCCTTAACTTACCCAAAAAAATCTTGAGCCTCTCTCCTCCTCCTTTCCCCATTTTTTCTTAGCTTTTGTGAAATTGCAATCAACATTGCAAGGTGTAGTTTCGCATAGTTAGAATTTTTTCTCAACAAAACCCTACTTTTTTAAATTGACTTTTTTTGACATTGGTTTTCCATGGTTTTCCCACCCATCCTTATTTCAAATCCCTTATAAATAAAGGATTTGAAGCCTCTTTTTTTAGGCCAAGAAAAAATGAAAAAGTGATCTATGCAATATTTCAATTCAAGTTTTTAAGAAAGATAAAAGTAATCTAATAAAATTTAAGAAGTTCTAATTATTGAAGTGTTAAGTGATCTGTTGAAGCTTTCTAACCATTGTGGAGTCTTTCTTCTATTGTATTGACTATATGTTGTTGCCCTTGGTGGATAATTGTTGGATCCCTAAGGAGGAGTCTATTATTTTGGAGGTCTTCATCCTTTTGTTTGCTTTTTTGCTACGACCGGATTATTTTTGCTCATCTACATTTGCATATGATTATTTCACTTTTGTCACTAATTGGTTTGCTTTTAATTGTTATTTCTTCTTTCTTCTATCAACTTATGCCCCAAAATTACAAGACATGGTTTTTCTTAGAGAAAAATCATGGTTGCCCTGTATAGGGTACAATTTTGCTTAAGTTGAGATTGGGAGCAATAGTCTACCCTAGATTTGTATTTTTGTGATAGAATTAGGTCATAATAGCTTATTTTGCATTCTATTTTATGCAACATTCTATTTATTTCTATGCTTTTTGTCCATCTTCCAAAAGTTCAATATTCACTTTTGTACTTCAAAGGTCATCTAAAAGTACCTAGGGGGCTTGACTATTGTACCTCCAAGCACTACCATACATTAGCCTAAGCAGACCCCCTAAGATTGATCATATTTTTCAAGTGCTTTGTGGAGTTATTTTGTAGGATTAAGAGGAATATGACATATCTAGATGAAATATAAATCTTGGATCAACCACCAAACTATATAAGTGCTCTAATAAATATTTAGGATGTTTGTTGTATATTTTCTATTTATTTCTTTGTCAAAAACCTATATCACAAGTAAATACAAATATTCGATTAAAATTCCTAGGCATTTAAAAGAACAAAATCATATAATGTGCATCTACGGTTTTCAATATCGTTTGTGCATTCCCTTTGACCCTTGCTCAAAGCTCCTCATTAGACAACCTCGGGTTAGATATCATTCAATTAAAAGAATTATTCTAGGGTTACCTCTTGTCTTCTTGTATTTTGTATGTTCTACATTGTTCTTTCATTTTATAGCATAGTTGTAGAAAGGCCAAACATAGGTGTATGCTCAATCGACACATTTAAACATTTCCACCCCAAACTTGAATTGAGTCCTAAAATCATTTCTAGTGAATTCTTCTCCCTATCCACCGAGTGTAGCGAATATAACAACCACCACAGTCACCTCAGGAGTTCCCAATGGATCTAGCCCTGAGAATCATATGCTAGTGTCCGGTTTTACCCCTCTACATATTTGGTGAACCCGACATGAAGACACATCCTAGTGGCCAAATTAGGAACCCTTTTACTTGTTTTAATAAATTAAACAAGACCACTAATTTATTTGCTTAGAATTAGAATAACATTAATAACATATTAAAATATTATTCCATTTTGTTAGTCTTCTCTTCTATCCTTTCACTTCTTCTAATAGCTCCATTCTTGAGAAGTTAGCTAAGGCATATAGAATCTAATCATATTCCTCAAGAATAAGATCAAATTGATAGAGATAATTCTAACCTTTATGTAGAAGAGCAAGAATTTGTTGAAACTAAAACAAACTATGATTCCCTTGAAGACCCTAATGGTTGCTATATTTTCTAATCATTGATCATGTTTGGGGTTTCATGAAACATCATAAGGAAGAATTTCTCAAGGTTATGGAGTGGGAATATCAAATTGAAAGAGATGATATTATTCCTCCTCTAGTTGTCTCTCCTAGGCATGTTCATGATAATATCTTGACCAAAATTTTGAATCATGGTAATCTTGTAAGTCAACAAAATTATATCATTACTGTAACTTCCAATGTTGTAAAGAGTTCACAAGTCCCTCAAACTAGTAGTTTCACTCAAGATTATTTTTTATTTTGTCTTCAATGTACTAATATAAACACTTTTGCTTCTATTCCACAAACCGTTAGTTATCCTCTTCAACAAGGTGACTCATATCATAACATGCATCATAATAGTATCAATACCTCCAACATAGAACAAGTACCATTTCAACAACCTATATATACCCCTCTCTTAGGGAATATAGGGGTATTGCACAAAAACAATATCAAGATGCAAAGTTTAACTAATATGGTGAAACAATTGGTTTCAAGAGTTAATATGATTCAACCTCCTAGCTTCACCTTTAGTTACAAAGAAATGTGTAATCAGCCTTTAGATTCTATCATCCCTACTAGATCCCGTCCTAAGCATTTTTCTATGTTGGTTTTTCCTATCTCTAAGGGAACTAAATCCAATTGAACATTTAAGAATGTTTAGAACAAGGTTATGCATAAGGGGTCGGACCCTAAATGTACTTGTAAAAATATAGTGAATCCATTGCAAAACCTTAGCAAATCCTGACCAACTTCATGTAGGAGGACATGGCGAATTACCTTATTTTTTATCAAAAATTATAAAATATTGGTAAATTTCAATTTTTGGATGGACCGAGTGGAAAATGATTTTCGGCCATGGATCGAGAAAAAACATGGTTCGATCTTAGAAAAAATATTGAATATGGTTTGTTCTAGTACCAAATGCAGAATATTATCTAGCCTAATTCAAAATGTGGTCCAGTCTTGAATCATATCTAGAATATGGTCTAACCTGATGCAAAATGTGATCCGCGCTTAGATCGCACATAGAATATTGTCTGTCCTGATGCATAATGTTGCCTGATCATGGACTAGATCTAGAATATGGTTTGATCTCATGCAGAATGTGGTCCAATCATGGATCGTATCTAGAATATTTTTGGAAATTTTGAGTATATTGTTATCATTGATGTCAAAGTATTAATGTCATAAGTTTATGATATTAGTTGTCATGTATGTCAAGGAAAATAAAGGTTTAATGGTTTTACCATGGTGGCATTTTCAAAAGAAAAAGAAAGAGGTTTTATGATGGCAAATACTTTATCGAAAGAAAAGGCCCAAGAGGAGAAAAATAAATTATAATATTTAAATCTATGAATATTTAAATAATGATAATAATTAAAAATTAAAAGGGCCCAAAGGTTAAAATATACATTATAATATTTAAATCTACTTTAGATTTAATTATTATAATAATTTTAAAAGGTTTAGTTGGGCACCAAAGTTGTAAATTTAAATACTCCTTCAAGCACCAACGTCGAAGACTCAAAGGGCAAATGCATATATATAATATAAAGTTTATTTACAAAGTAATGTTGAAATTTTTGGATGTGATAATCATGATTGATGTGCAAAAGGTTTTGTGTAATGCTTATGTGAAATTCATTGTAAATTATGTGCACTTCATTCGTGGTAACGTGGTAGAAAGAACACAAGGGCATCACCTTTTCAAAGATCGAGTTTGGGATAAAGCAGTGTGACAGAAAAGAAATTCCATCTAGGTAGCTAGCCCAAACGACAGATGCCTTGGCGCTAAGATGTAGCAGCAGGGAGATATCAAGTTTGAAATGTGATGGAGGCAAAGAGTTAAGATTTGTTTTAAAGCTTTTACATTGGTGATAGAGGATAAAGGAGAGTGCATGTGATTTTGGTTTTGTTTGGGCACCTAGCCCACATAGTGGCCTAGCCGAAGCTAGGGCATGGGCCAGCATGCAGTGTTGATTCGAATTACAATAGCGAAAACAAGGGGGCAATAATTTTATTGGATTAATTATTTGCTAAGGCTAAGATATGCTTGCTTAGGGATTCATAAAGTGATTATTTTATTATTTTAATTTTTGAATTAAAAAGGACAAGTGTGGAGTAATTAAGGTTATTTGAATTAAAAAGAAGTTTTACCTAGTGCTATGTGTGGTGTATTAAGTGAGTGATGTTATGGTCTTGTTGATGAATTAGGGTGCATTGAAATATTTTATTTTAAGTAGGAGGAATAAGGTGTATAAGAAAATTTATGTGTGTAATTTGTGGTGTTGTTGGGTTGAATTTTATTTTGCAATATTAGGAGTAACAAGGTGTTATAAGTTGCTTGATATTTTATTATAACCCCTGCATTGTGAAAGGAAGATATGAAAGATTTTGTTGGGTTTTAATACTTCATTTTTTAAGACAAAAGAAAAGTGATTGAATTTTAATTTCAGATTTTATTGAGCATATCTTTTTGAGAAGAAAGTTCATGTGGATGTTTTGAGAGAGTATCTTGCAATCTAACCCTTGAAATGGTATTAGAAAAATTAGTTGTTTGTGAGACAGGTTTTTGAATATATATCTCCATAAAAGAAAATTAAAAGGTATGGGTACATCATTCCTTGTTTAAAGTGTTTTTTTTAAGTGAATATTTTGGAACATAAGGTGGAGATAAAAGGATTTTTTGGTAGGCATTGTTAGAAATATTTGAGTTAGGATTTGTGCTTCATTGTTGAAAGATTTTGGAAAAATTTGGGATATATTTTGAGAATAATATTGTGCTTCCATTATTGAAAGAGTTTGATACATTTGTGCTAGATATTGTGAACTGCTTGTGCTAGGTTTGAAGATATTTTTTTGCATCTTTGTGAAGCCTTTTTGAGCATGTGTTAGAAGAAGTTATGAGCATGTATTAGAGTAGGTTTGAGACAAACTTGTGAACAGGTTAGAGGTAGAATTTTGAGTACATTTGAGGTAGACTTATGAGAAGGTTAGAGATAAAATTTTGAGCAGGTTTGAGGTGGACTTGTGAGCAGGTTTGAGGTAGAATTTAGATCAGGTTTAAGACAATGTTGTGAGTAGATTAGATCAGTGTTGTAAGAAAATTAGATCATATTTATGAGTAAAGCATATTAGAGTTGAGCAGAGCAGAGGGGATAGAGGTATCCTGTGGATAGAGATCCATAAAATAGAGTAGAGGAGATAGAGTTCTCCTATGGAAAGAGATCCACAAACAAGAATAGTGGGTACAGGGGTCTCCTATGGAGAGAGATGAACAAACCAGAGCATAAGGAGATTGGTGTCTCCTTTGGACAGAGGTCCATAAACATTGTAATAAGGATTTGATTCCCAAAATATTCATTGAAATTTTTTTATAAGGAATATTTTCTTCATGGAGTAGCCCACATTGGGTGAACCAAGTTAAATCATGTCTCTCATATGTGTGATGATGTGAGCATTGGATTTGATATTATTGTTTTTATCATTTGGATTAAAAAGTAAAAATTTGTATCTTATACTGTTCACCCCCATCTCAATATAATCTTATATTTTTCAATTGGTATCAGAGCAGGTTCTTTCATGAAAATCCTAATCTCTTGAAGGAAGATCCCATAAGAACATACATGACCTAAAAAAATGGAGAAGAAACCATGATCTACATAAAAAAGGATTTTTTTCCAATCTTAGAAACTTGGAAAAGGTTAGAAGGAAGAATTCAATTTTGAAGGATCAAATCCAAGAGTATGAGGAAGCAAATATGGAACTTCTACGAAACCTCACAAAGATGAAGGTACAAGTTATTGAGGGAAGATAAATTTAATAGGATATGGCATAATAGTTAAAGGTAAAAGAGTTATAATGTGAAAGGTTGGAATATAAAATTGTCTCTCTAAGAAAGGAAGTTTAAAATACTAAGGATAAGTTACAACAAGTTATAAAGTTAGGGAAATAGAAAGAGGATTCAAGCTTCCAAGAAGAAAATATATCAAAAGAAGAAAATTTCATGACTTATGCTAATGCATTGAAAGGTAAAATCATCAAGAAGGAAGAAAGCAAAGAATATTCATGGAAAAAATTCAATTACATGAAAAACAAAGGAAGAGTCATGCAATTATACTATTCAAGGTAATATAACATTACAAAATTTCTGCCACGGCTATTATTTTTCATGTAACAAATATGGTCATAAAGTTGCACATTAAACTATTTATGTGAGAGATAATGTTGATATAAATTTCAATTCTTTTGTACCTCTCATGAATGATGATATCATATTTTACAAATACAATAACTTTGGGCACAAGACCAAATGGTGTAAAATAGTATTTCTCAAATTATGCAAAAAGAAAGAGGATCAGAATGATCAAAAAAATACAACCTAAACTATTAGGAGAGAGAGAATAGAGCAAGAAAACGTGAATTCAATGTTGGTAAAAACAACTCTTCATGTACAAGATAAGAGAAAAAAATGGTTTCTTGATAGTGGTTTTTCAAGTCATATGATAGGGGACAAGAGTAAATTTATTGTACTTAAAGAAATCAGTGGAGGATCAATAAAATTTGGTGACAATGGTTCAATAAAAATCTATTGGAAAGGGACTTTGAGTTTAGATAATGGAAAATAAAAGATAAAAAATGTATTGTGTGTTAAGGGATTGAGGCACAATTTACTAAGTGTAAGTAAAATTTGTGATTAGGAGCACACAGTCACTTTTCATCTAAATAGATGTGAGATCATAAAATCTAAAACATGAAAGCTTATTGTAAATTTCAATAGAACTACAAACAATCTCTACATGCTATGTGAAAATATTTCTTATCACAAGAAGATGATATTTGGTTATGGCATAGAATAATGGGTCATCTGAACTTTGAAAACATAGTAAAAATAAGCAACAAGTAGGCAATCAGTGATTTACCCAAGATAAAAATACCACAAAACACAATTTGTGCACAATGTCAGCATGGAAAGCAAATAAGAACAAGTTTCAAGTCAAAATAATTTACGTCATCTGAACCATTGAAACTAGTTCACATTGACTTATGTGGTCCTACAAGGACAAAGAGTTTACAAGGTGAAAGTTACTTCATGTTATTTATAGATGATTTTTCCATAATTACTTGGGTATCTTTCTTAAAATGAAAGTCAGAAGCCTTTGAGAAGTTCAAGGCATTCAAAGATTTAGTAGAAAATAAAACAAGTAGAAGTATTAAGTGTTTAAGATCAAATAGAGGAGAATTTACTTTAGCTGAATTCATATAATTTTATGAACAACATGGGATCAAAATAGAATATTCAGTAGCAAGAACTCCACAACAAAATGGAGTAGTTGAAAGGAAAAATAGAATTGTTGAGAATATGACTAGAGCTATGTTAAATGAGTCTAATATTTTAGATGGTTTTTGGAGAGAGGTAGTTCATACAGCTGTATATATCATCAATAGAGCTCAAGTAAGAGTAAATCATCACAAAATCCCATATGAGCTCTGGAAAGGGATACTAGCTATTGTAAAGTATTTCAAAAAATTTGGAAGCAAATGCTACATAATATGGGAAGATACAAATTTGGGTAAGTTTGATTCAATATGTGATGAGGGTATTTTTCTTGGCTATTCCACTAAGATAAAGGCCTATAGGTGCTATAATAAGAGGAAACATACAATTATGGAAAGTATAAATATGATAGTTGATGAATAGACAGGGTCAAAATAACTAGCTCAAGAAATTGTGTATCAAGAAGAAAAAGTTTCCCAAAAGAATTAGGTGAAGCAAAAGAAGAGGAAACACAAAGAACACCACCTAAGACTCTATCCAGGTATGTACAAAAGAATCATCCAAGAGATCTAATTATTGGAAAACTAGATGAGAGACAAACAAGAAGGAAGATTATAGTAACAAGTGAACATGCAAATTTTTCTTTGCTGTAAAAAATTGAGCCCAAGGATTTCAATGAGGCAAGAGAAGATAAATTTTAGGTCAAGGTAATGGATGAGGAATTGGATCAAATAGAAAAGAGTGAGACTTGGGAACTTGTACCACGACCAAAATATAATAATGTAATTGAGACTAAATGGGTTTTCAAAAACAAGTTAAATGAAGATGGTTAGGTAGTAAAAAATAAAGCAAGATTGGTATGCAAAGGTTATGTACAGGTTGAAGGGGTTTATTTTGATGAAAAATTTGCTCTTGTTGCATGAATTGAGGCCATAAGGATATTTTTAGCTTTCTCAAGTTTCAAAAACTTCAAATTATATCAAATGGATGTAAAATCAACTTTTCTTAATGGTGTCTTGTAAGAAGAGGTCGACATTGAGCAACCTGAGGGGTTCAACTTAACTGATAAGCCAGATTATGTGTGCATATTAAAGAAGGCTCTTTATGGAATAAAGCAAGCTCCTAGAGATTGGTATTAAAGGTTGGATATATATCGTTTAGAACAAGGATTCATATAAGAAATTATTTACAGTAATTTATATATCAAAAATAAAGAAAATGACTTATTAATCATGGTTGTTTATATGGATGATATCATTTTTGAAGGCAATAATGATAATGTGTCTGAAATTTACAAAGAGTATGTAAAGAGTATTTGTTTCTTGAACTACAAATCTCACAATCAGAGAAGGATGTATTTCTCTCATAAACCAAGTATATAAAAGGAATGCTGAAGAAATTCAAATTATAAGATTGCAAACCAGTAAGTACCCCCATGGTTATAGGATGCAATTTGAGTAAAGATGATGAATCTCCTAAAGCAAATCAGATATTGTATATATCTATGATTAGTATCTTACTATATGTCACAACTACAAGACTATATATAATGTAGGTAGTGGTATTAGTGGCAATATTTCAAGTATAACCAAAGAAAACACATATACTATAAGTAAAGAGAATTCTCTAAAATTTAAAAGGAACTATGGACTTTAGACTTTGTTATCCCATATGTGATAATTTCACTCTCATAGCATATACAGATGCAGATTGGGTAGGCAGTATTGATGATAGAAAAACATCAAGTGGAAGAGCGTTCTTTCTTAGATATTGTTTAGTCTCTTGGCTAAGTAAGAAACAAGAATCAATATATGTATCCATAGAAGAGATAGAGTATATTGTAGTGGTTGCTTGTTGTACACAAGTGTTATGGATGAATAAAACTTTAAAGGACTTCAAGATAGAGCATGATCATCCCATCTCCATACTATGTGATAATACAAGTGCCATAAACATTTCAAATAATCCAGTGATGCACTCAAGGACCAAGCACATTTTGATCAAATATCATTTTTTGAGAGAACATGTGACAGATAAGCAAGTCAAATTGGAAAATGTTACTACAAAGGAACAAATTGTGGATATTTTCACTAATCCACTTCCAAAGGAAACTTTTGAGTATCTTAGAAGTAAATTGGGAGTAGTTTTACTCCCACCCCAAAATTAATCATCTCAAGGAGATGAGGTGGGGAGGGGGCTTGGCTAAGACTCTTATATTTCATTCCAAAGCAGTACCTTTACCATTGATATCAAATGGGGAGATATTTGAGTAATGGAAGAGCATTCAGTTAGGGGGAGAAGTTTCTCAAGAGGAGCAGATTTGGAATCCAATGGTTGGGAAAAGGAATTTTTTAGAAAAGGGTTGCCATCAATGACAAAGGGGGAGATTGTTGGAAATTTTGAGTATATTATTGTCATTGATGTCAAATGAATAATGTCATAAGTTGATGATATTAGTTGTCATGTATGTCAAGGAAAATAAAGGTTTAGTGGTTTTACCATGGTGGCATTTGCAAAAGAAAAAGGAAGAGGTTTTATGGTGGCAAATAATTTATCCAAAGAAAATGCCCAAGAGGAGAAAAATAAATTATAATATTTAAATCTATGAAGATTTAAATAATTATAATAATTAAAAATTAAAAGGACCCAAAGGTTAAAATATAAATTATAATATTTAAATCTACTTTAGATCTAATTATAATAATAATTTTAAAATGTTTAGTTGGGTTCCAAAGTTGCAAATTTAAATACTCTTCCAAGCACTGACATAAAAGACTCAAAGGGCAAATGCATATATATAATATAAAGTTTATTTACAAAGTAATGTTGAAAAATTTGGATGTGATAATTGTTATTGATGCAAAAAAGGTTTTGTGTAATGCATATACAAAATTCATTCTAAATCGTGTGCAATTAGTTCATGGTCACATGGGAGAAATAACACAAGGGCAACACCTTTTTAGAGATTGAGTTCAGGATAAAGCAGTGTGATAGCAAAAAGAAATTACATCTGGGAAACTAGCCTAGATGGCATATCCCTTGGCCCTAAGACGTAGTAGCAGGGATACCTTGGGTTCGATACATGGTGGAGGTAGAGAGTTAAGATTTTGTTTGAAAGTATTCTGCACTAGTGATAGAGGATAAAGGAGTGTGTGTGTGGTTTTGGTTTCGTGTGGGTGCCTAGCCCATGCGATGGCCTAGTCTAAGCTAGGCCATGGGCTAGCAAGCAGTGATGGTTCGAATCATGGCAGCGATAACAAGGGGACAATAATTTTGTTAAATTAACTATTCACTAAGGCTAAGGTATGCTTTCTTAGGGATTCATAAGGTGATTATTTTATTATTTTGATTTTTGAATTAAAATTAACAAGTGTAGAGTAATTAAGGTTGTTTGAACTAAAAAAAGGAGTTTTACCTAGTGCTATGTGTGGTGTATTATGTTAATGATGTTATGGTCTTGTTGAAGAATTGAGGTGCATTAAATATTTTATTTTAAGTAGGAGGAATAAGGTGTATAAGAAAATTTATGTGTGTAATTTGTGGTGTTGTTGGGTTAAATTTTATTTTGCGAGATTATAAGTAATAAGATGTGATAAGTTGCTTAATATTTTAGTATAACCTTTTCATTGTGAAAGGAAGATATGAAAGGTTTTTTTGGGTTTTAATGCTTAATTTTTTAGGATAAAATAAGAGTGATTGAATTTCAATTTCAAATTTCATTGAGCACATATCTTTTTGAGAAGAAAGTTCATTGGATTTTTTAGAGAGTATCTTGCAATCTAACCCTTGAAGTGGCATTAGAAAAATTAGTTATTTGTGAGACAAATTTTTGAAGGTATATCTCCATAAGATCAAATTAAGAGGTATGGACACATCATTCCTTGTTTAAAGTATTTTTTTGAAGTGAATGTTTTGGAACATAAGGTGGAGATAAAAGGATTGTTTGGTAAGCATTGTTGGAAATATTTGAGTTAGGATTTGTGCTTTATTATTGAATGATTTTGGAAACATTTGGGATAGAGATTGAGAATAATATTGTGCTTCTATTGTTGAAAGAGTTTGAGATATTTGTGCTAGATATTGTGAACTACTTGTGCTAGGTTTGAAGACAAGTTTTTAGATCTTTGTGAAGCCTTTTTTAGCATGTGTTTTAAGTAGTTATGAGCATTTATTAGAGAAGGTTTGAGGTAGACTTGTGAGTAGGTTAGAGGTAGACTTTTGAGCAGGTTTGAGGTAGACTTATGAGCAGGTTAGAGGTAGAATTTTGAGTAGGTTTGAGGTAGACTTGTGAGCAGGTTAGAGGTATACTTGTGAGCAAGTTTAAGATAGTGTTGTGAGCAGATTGGATTAGTGTTGTAATAATATTTATGAGCAAATCTGATCAAAGTTGAGAAGACCTGAGGGGATAGATTTCTCCTCTAGAGAGAGATCCAAAAACTAGAGTAGAGGGGATAGAGTTCTATTGTGAAAAGAGATCCTCAAACTAGAATAGTGGGGATAGAGGTCTCTTGTGGAGAGAGATCCACAAACTAGAGCATAAGGGGATTGGTATCTCCTTTGGATAGAGTTCCATAAATATTGTAATAGGGATTTTGTTCCCAAAATATTCATTAAAAAAAAATTATAAGAAATATTTTCTTCGTGGAGTAGCCCACATTGGGTGAACCACATTAAATCATGTTTCTCATGTGTGTGATGATGTGTGAATTATTCACTACTTTGATATGATTACTATTATAATTTGGATTGAAAAGTAAAAAGCTTTATCTTATAATGTTCACCTCCCCTCTTAGTATAAGATTATGTTCTTCAAATATGGTCTGATATCATTCTGAATGTGGTTCGATCTTGAAATAGATGTAGAATGTGGTTCGGTCTAATGTAGAATGTGATTCATTCTCATGTAGAATGTGTTTTGTATTGGGATCGATGCAGAATGTGATCTTATATCGTGACTAATGCAAAATATGATCCAGTATCAGGCCTGATGTAGAATTTGGTTTGGTATCATACCTGATGTAGAGTATGGTCTTGTATTGGGCCTATTACAGTATAGGGTTTGATATCGATCTTGATGTAGAATAGGATCTAGTATTGAGCCTAATGTAAAATATAATCTAGTATCAAGCCTGATGTAGAATAGGATTCAGTATTGAGCCTGATGCAAAATAGGATCTGATATCGAGCCTAATGAAGAATATGGTTTAGTATCAGGCCTGATGTAGTACAAGATCCATTATTGGGCTTGATGTAGAATATGGTCCAGTATCAGGCCTAACGTAGTTTATGGTCTGGTATAGGGATTGATGCATATTATGGGTCAATGTCATTCTTGATGCAAAAATTGATCCGATATTGGGCCTGATGCAAAAATTGGTCTGGTATTAGACCTAATGGAGAATATGGTCTAGTATTGGACCTAATGTAGAATATGGTCTGGAACTGAGCCTAGTGTAGAATATATTTCAAATATAGAAAAAGGTCTAGTTTTGACTAGCTACCATGTGTCACACAATTGATCACCCATATTGCATGTCCAATACAATATCTCCATATGTGTCAAATATATCTATTCTATCTATAAAAAGGCATAAACTATTATTTTACCAGTTCATTTCTATTATTACACCCAACTAGAGAAAAATATTACCCATATTCCTTCCCAAATTCAATCCAATTTCTCCTGCTTCTATGTTTCCAACTTTAATAATGGCCATCGCTTCCACCCCTACTCCAAAGTTAAATAACATTTCTTGCACTTTATATTTGTGAACAAATTGTAGACACAAAAAATTGACCCACTTTTAGTGGGAAATCTTCCTTAGAACCCCTAAGAGGTCCCTAACCCTTGCCCTAGGCAAGGGTAAGCCTCTTTTCCCCCTACCTTGCATTTGTTTAGACTTTTAGCAAAATCACACCTGGTTAAGATAGGGCACAAATTTGTAAAAGTGATATCGTACCCATAGGCACAGGGTAAAATTTTGCTATTTTAGGGTTTAATTTATTAAAACCTGAGTTTAACCTTTTTTAGCATGCTTGACATCCACTTGTGCTTGTTTCCCACTTCTTTCATCCTAATTTTTGTCTATAAAATGAGGGGTTAATCTCACTCTTAAGGAGATATGGAAGACCTTAATGTAGGTCTAGAAGAGCAACAAGAGGTAGATATGGAAACTAAAACTAATCATGGTCCTTATGTTGGACCTAATGGTAGCTTTTTCTTCTCATCATTTTATCATATTTTGGAATTCATGAAAGCTCATAAGGAGAAGCTATTGGAATATGTAGAATAAGAAGATCATCTTGAAAAATATGATTCTATTCCTTCTTCTCCCATTAGATATCCTATGCTTAATCATGACAATCCCACATCTAAACCTGTGCATCTTAGTAGTATAAAAAACCAAGTGACTTGTGCTACTACTAATACCACCAACATTGGATGGAATCCACTTACTCCTCCAACTAGTAGTGGCACCCAAAATTATTTTCAATTTACTCTTTTATCTTCTAATATCAACACTATTGCTTCTGTTCCATGATAATTTTATCTTCCATTCTCAAAAGGCACCACATATAAAAACAACCTTCTCATGTCCAACCTAAGTCAAGGAAATATTGGGAATGCACATAATTCAAAAATGAAAAATTTGGCAAATATAGTGAATCAGTTGGTTTCAAGGATGGATATGATTCAACCTTCAATATTTACATACAATTATAATAAAACATGTAGTCAGCTATTGGATCCTATTATTTTTTTTTAAGCGAAAAACCCCTTGCAGGGTCACCTTGATCTAAGAGACCATGAACAGGGGGTTCTACACCGTCAAATTCACCCGAGGGTTGCACCCAACCCTGCCCGCACCAACATTATCAATTGGATTTTGGGTACCCAATTTAGCTTTTTGGTAGGGTGGAGATTCGAACCTGGGACCTCCCTTGGAGGATTGCCCTCTCCTCTCAAACTCACCTACACCACCTGGGTTATTGGATCCTATTGTTGTTGTTAGACTGTATCCTAAGAATTTTCCTATGCTAGTTTTACAAATCTATAAAGGAATAGAATATCAAATAGAGCATCTAAGAGAATTCAATATAACTTACCATGATCTTGTTTATGATGATATGCTTCTATTGAAAACATTTTCAAATAGTCTTATTGGGATTGCATTAGGATGGTATTATCAGTTTCCCAACCATTCTTTAAAGAGCTTTGAAAATATTGTAGAAATGTTTGTTCATCAATTTATTACTTATATTGAAAAGGAAATGACAATGAGAGACATAAATGACTTGAAGCAAAGTAAGGAAGAAAGTTTTTTAGAGTTCTTAGCTCGTTGTAGAAGTTTATTTGGCTGATTAATACAGCCTATATCTCAAAAATATATGCTTGATATATTCATTAGTAATTTACAAGAACACACATCGCATGCACTAGAAACTACTACTGTTACCTATATTGATCAAGCAATTGAGTTAGCCAGAAAAATGGAATAGGCTTTTATTAGAACAGGTCAAATTAATAATAAAGAAGAAAATTTTACTAGGTCTCAACATAAAATTAAGAATACAATAGGTAATAATGATAGTAGGTTCATTAATAATGTCACCAATAGCCTACAAAATATTGTACTTCGAAAACCTCTTCAAAGGAATTTTACCTGACTTAGTATACCTATGGAAGCAGTTTTGAAACAACTATTGGAAGCTAAGGCTATTGAGGTACCTCCTATAATACAACCAGATACTACATCTCATTGGTATAAGGTAGATCAATATTGCACTTATCACAAAGTAGGACACCAGATAAACTCTTGTAAGTAGTTGAAGCATGTGGTTCAAGATTTGATTGATGCAGGATGCATTGATTTAAGAAATTCCTAAAATTCAAGTAATCAAGCTCCTATTCAATAAGCTCCAATGATAAATCAATATATATATATATATTCAAGGATTCATTACCAAAGCATTATCAACAAGTAGCCAACTAAGTGGCTCATCAAGATTATTCCCTACGCCACAGTAATGTGGTTGGTATGGTTGGGGTAGCTACAAGGAAAAAAGTTTAGAATCAATAAGGACAAAGTTTAGCACTACATCCCAATTTTATTTTAAAGGATAATCAGAGAAAATATTTAGCTACAAGAATTCCACCTATAGTTTTGAGACCATAGTCACAGATTTCATACGATATTTAGAAATAAATAGTTAATACTCTAGCAAAATATCGATCTTAGAGCTTTTGCAGACTTTTGATAATCAAAATGCTTTAATGGATTTAAAAAAAATATTCTATTTATTCAAACATTGCCCTTGATGCCATAGTTGATACCATAGGTTCTTTTGGGATATATAATGTCTCATTCTCAGATGATGATAAACCTTCCTCAAAATTATAGGGAGATTCATCACTCTGCATCACTACACTTATTGGGGATGCCGTTATCAAACGAGTTTTGATTGATAATGTCTCATCCCTAAATTTGTGTACATATCATTTATTTAAAAAATTTGGGTTAAAAGAGGAAGATTTAACAAAATTCGATATCCTTATTAAATCTTTCAACAATAATTTCCAAGAGGCCTGTGATGTCATATATATTCCATTAAAGGTGGGGCCTCGAATATTGGATACTTTGTTTTGCATGGTGTCTTATCTTACATATTTTAATATTCTTCTTGGGTAACCTTGGATTCATGTAATGAAGGTCATCCTAATTTTCATCAATATCTCAATTTTAAATTCAAGATCAATTTATCACCATTCTGAGTGATCCTCGAAAATTTGAATTCTATTCAAATATAGAGTTAGCTCAATCTAAATCTTACTCTTGTCCTTATATCTCTTCAAAAATTTCTCCATGTCCCTCATCTCAAATTTCATAGCATCTTCAAAATTTAAAAGTGAATGAGTAATGTCAATCCCATTCTTCATCCTTAGATCATGATAATCAATATTTTCAAGAGCCTCTTATGGATCTCACCAAGCTACAACCTTCACCTTGAACTATGGGTTTAACCCATAAGAAAGGTGATATTATACGCATTGGAATGTGTACCTTTGTCTTTGGAGGGACTGAATTCAAAGAAAATATTTGTGGTAGAGACCCATATCCTAGTGAGCACTCTTTTGCTCAATGTTATCTCACCAATGATTATCCTCTTCCTAAGCAGATCCTACCTAGTATGGGATATGTAGGTAAAGAATTGGGACCACAATAGATAGGTATTCAAGAACCTTTGGATGTTGATATTTGGCCTGGGAGATGTGGTATAGGTTTTATACCTAATAAAAATTAACCTTTACCTTTTGATGATGATGACCATCTTGTGACTTATGCAAAATATATAGAATATCAAAAGATGATAATAGATGAAAATAAAAGTGTTAATTGTGCTTTCCTCCAAATATAATGTCTTGCAATGTGATTTATTTTGTTTTTTTTAAATATGATATTGCTTTTGTGCAAGAGTGGTGGATCTTTATATAATGTTTGTTTTACTAAAAATAATTGTGTTGTTAGAAGATGTGTTGATTATCGTGCCATGGATGTCTAAAGAAGGGCCTTGGAAGAAATTTTCCATGATTTTTATCATCAATAAAATGCACTCCTTGGGGATATCTTCAATTTGACACCTCATGGCATGCTAATTTATGAATGTTGCATATAGATTTTGCATTGATTTCAATTCTATATATAAAAAAAATCTTTCATGTAGTTGCATTTGCATTCCCATTGCATCCACCTACTTGCTCATGTTGCATTTTTGCTTGTCATCCTTGCATGATTTTTGACATATAAATAACACCTTGCATGATTGCCTATCATAATTGCATTGTTTCTCACTCATGACTGCTTGCTCATATAGATTTTCAAGGATTTTGAAATAATGGCATGTGATGATACCTAGTTAGATCATAGCTCACATGCATTGCACTTCTCACTAGGAATATGATGCCTAGCAAGATATCCCCTAGGACCTCCCTCCATTATTCTTATGATTGTTTCTTCTCCTTCTCTCAATTTATTTATCGTGATAATTCCTTCATTCACAGTATTTTTAAGATCTCTATCTAGAATAGGACTTGCATATCATTTATTTTTATATTACACCCCACATGGGATACTAATACATCCTATTAGGTATTACATCATTTATGATCTTCTATTCGGTCATACTCTCTTTTGACTCAACAGGCTCAACACCCCATTATAGGATAAGCTCCTTGGTCAATTTTAGTAGACCTCAACATACATCCTAGTGGGTAAATACCTCATAGCAATCAATAAGGGAGTAATCATCCATAGTGGGTCAGATTCCACATATATTTTTATTTTTTACACTACTACAAGTGTTAAACCTATAGAGGGTCTAGCTCTCTTTCTAAAATGATCTATGGTATCTAACTACACTGGTTCCTTGTAACCTATGCTAGTTCCTGTTGGTCATCAAATCTTCCCAGGAAAGGATTTGGGTAAGTGTATGCGCCCTAGACCTGGACCAACATTGAAAGGTCAAAGGGAAGAGATGCCCCTCGTGCCAATATTCGGAGAAAGGTCGGCTCCTATGCTAAAATACTTTGGTGTTTTGAGATAAGGGTGTAGGAAAGAGATAAAAAGAGTAAGGGTGCAAGAAAGAAATAAAAGGAGTAAGGGAAGAAATCTCAGTAGTTTAATGGTGGGAAAGAACAAGAAGCATGATCGCTAACTAACAACTTGAAACAATAGCAAGAAACACCAAGAATAAACGAAAGAAACACAATATTAGCCCTCCTATGTATCCTCTGGACAAGTTCCAGGATTCTCCTTCTCCCTTTTGTCGAAATTCAGAGTTCAGAGTAACGACGGTTAGGACAAGTGAATATGACAGAAACCACTACCCACAGGCAGCATACAAGAAAGCCAATATGGCGTTTTTCTCCCCTATGTATCCTTCGGGAAAATTTTAGGGTTTAGTCCCCAATCGCACACCGAAATTTAGGATTCAGAGTTATAGTATGCAAATGAAGAAAGACAAAAGAAATAAACACAGAAGGCAACATACAAGAGAGAAATCGAGCCCAAAGCTCTTTAGTATTAATCGTAGGACTTCAAGTTACAGCATATTTCTAGCAGAAAGTTCCCCCCATTTTACATTACAATGTTTGGGTTTTTATAGAGGACCCAACCCTCTGAGTCATTATTACACAAAATGGAGGAGTACACCCTCGAAACCTGAGAAGTCGGCTCTTCGCAGCTCTCATGACTGAGCTTTCAAATCTGTTACCAAAAATGGTATTTGTGATCGGGTCAACCATGGAAATATGCATTAATGAGCCATATGAGCATCCTTGGCTTCTGGGTGTAGTGCTCGAGTGGCTGCCATGCTCGCTGGGATCTTCTTCAGGGACTGATACTTCATTTCCAATTGCTAAAAATGAGCAGTGAGCTTATCGGGCATGAAAAAATGCATTTATGAGGCACTTGATCGCCTCGAGAAAATACCTAGCTTGGAATGCGTGCCCCTGAAGCGCTTCGTTGGATGTTCATTTGCAACTTCACTTCACAATGGATTTGAGCCGAAGCAACTACTCCTTCTTGATTTGTACTTCACAAAATAGAGCTTCGCAAAACTACTTCGGGGGTGGTGAGTGCCAAAGAAGATTTCCTCCTCAAAGTGGGGCCCTTCATTCCTCACCGCTTAGCTATTAAAACTACTTCGCTGATGTGTTGGAGAAATGCTTCACCGTGATCCTCTTTCAAAACTGTGGTTCGGGAGGGTTTCAGTTGAAGCACTTGCCTTCAAAATGTTTCATTCTTCACGACCTCTGTTGCTTCGGGTGAAAATACTTCGCACGAAAGCTAGCCAAAGTAGATGCTTTGCAATGAATTTCGATGAAGTAGAAATTGTTCACTGATGGAAAGGCCTGAATTAGATGCTTCGATGGTTTGCTGGCGAAGTACCTTTTAGATGTCGCTTTTCTTTGAATTTTGCTTCGCAAGTTTTCTGGCCGAAGTAGCTACTTGAAGTGCTTCGGGTCCAAAGTAGTTTTCTTGCCTTAGTAAATTCGGACCGTCTTTCCTTCTTCGACGAAGCTGTTCTTTTGAAATGCTGCTTGAATGCCGCTTCGCAAAATTCTCGCCCGAAGTAGTTTACTTGCTTTTGCAAATTGTTTCGTTCTTCACGGCTACTACTGCTTCGGTTGAAAGTGCTTCGGATGAAAGTTAGCCAAAGCATATGCTTCGCAACAAATTTCAGTGAAGTAGAAACAGTGCAGGGTTGGAAATGCCCGAAGTGAATACTTCGGCAATTTTCTAGCGAAGTGGTTCCTAGTGCTTGTACTCCTTCAATTTCTTCTTCGCAAGTTTCTTGACCGAAGCATCTGCCTGAGGGGCTTCGGGTCCGAAGCTCTTTTACGCCTTCCTTACATTCTTTCTTCGACAATTGCCACTTCACAAAATTCTCTCCCGAAGTATTTTTTTGAAGTGCTTCGGGCCCGAAGTAGTCTTTTTGCCTTAGCAAACTTGGGCCATGGCCTTAGACTTCTCTTTCTCCAAAAATTACTGCTTCACAAAAATTTGGCCCAAAGTGACTGCTGGAAATGCTTCGGGTGCGAAGCTCTTTTCATCCTTCATTTCTTATATACAATGGGGTGGCAGGGAAAGCCAAAATTGCTACAACACTTACAAATATCTAACAAAAAGAAATGCTTTTACAAAGAAACACTTTACAAATTTTGATTTTTCTACCCCTCTGTGCAATGTGACAAAATTGTCAACATTCTTGGTGGCTCGTGGGGCAACGAGCTCGTCTCGGTGGAAGAACCCTCAACTTTGATCCATTGGGCCAGAGTCACCTCCAGACCCTTCTCCTTTTTCTCCTTTTGGGGGTGCTTCCACAGCTTGTTCTTCTTCTTCTTCGTATTCTTCTTCTTCTCCTTCCTCTAGCGTGGCTTCTCCTTGCATGGATTCCTGCTATGGGGATGGGGCAAGGTGATCGTGGATGTGCTTCATGGTTTAGCGGACATGAGCCCAGGCACCCTTCGAGAAAGGCTCTAGATCCTACAATGCCTTAACCAAAATGTGAAACCGATCAATCTGCCCGATATCAGCATGTTGGGCCCTAGTATACAGATTGTTTAGGCAGGCCATGATCTTGCAGTGTCTCAAAAGAAAATCTGTGACCTGCCTTTTTGTTATAGGTTCCGCCCACTCGTCTATCTCCGAGACGTCACCTTCAAAATGAAGCCAAGCCGGCTTAATCTCTTCCTTGGTTAGAAGGTTCCCATCATCATCCATGAAGCTCGAGAAACCTAAGGAAGAGAGATCTTGGAAATAGCCCATCGATGTGCATTGCTCACTTTCAAACACATCCAGGAGGTCCTTCACCTTTTGTGCCTTCCTCACCTTGGAGAAGAAGGTGCGAACTGTGGCTCGGGTCGTAGACCAATCCCTAGCTGTCCGACTCATCGCAGGGACCTGCAAGTCTTGATATTTAGTGCTTTGGACATCGAAAGCTAATTTGAGTCGGCCTCTAGCTTTTTGAGTGACCTCATCTATGATTGGCCCTCCTTCAATAGCAGCATGCTGTGCTTCGATGATGTAGGTTAAAATTGAAAGGGCACTGGAGGCCCGAGACCTAAAGTTTTTGAGCAAGTGCGAGTGAATCTCTTTGATTCTATCCCTGTCAAGCAACCCTAGGCTTGCTTTTTTGTACAGCTGATTCTACATCTACAAGATTTTTCCTTCAAGCTCTTTGGCCTTCAGGTCATTCTCGGCTTGTCTTTGTGCTTGATTTTTAGCTGTACATTGTAGTTGTAGTATTTGTTGTTTCAGGGCATGTGTTTCCTTTTTCATTAGCTTACACTGCTTCTCAGTGTCCTCTAACATGGAACGGGTCCTTGCTAGCTCTTCTTCCAACTTGATGTTGGTGCCTTCTACTTCAAACCTGTGTTGATTGGCAATGTTTGCATGTGCTCGGAAGGTTTCGATCCTAATATGCATGGATGCTGATTCATTGTCCACATTCAAATGCTCCAGGTCCTTAGATTTATCCTGATAATCATAGTCCGTTGGAGTCATTTCATCCAGGGGCTTCTGGACCTTGGGGATCTTCTTTACCTTATGAATCTTTCCGGCCTTCAAATCGAAGACAACACATTTTTCAACTTGGGCCAGAGAGTGCCCTCTCTTCTTCCTCACCTCTTTCAGCATTTTCTCTGTGTTTTGCTGGGCTTGGAGAAGCTTTTTGGCTAGAGGGCGTTCCTTTATCATGGATAATTCTGATTCAAATAAGGATGGATCTCCAACCAAAGGGGTAAACAAATATAAAGAATTGATGGGGGATGCCTCACCAAAAGGTTTGGCGACAGGTGTAATAGGAGCTTCCAATGAGTGGGACAATGTCATGTATGATGGGGGAATGAGGAGCTGGGTTCGACGTTGGAGTACTAACTTTGCCCTGACCAAGGACCAAGGGAATGGTGGCATGCGTAGGCAAAGTAGCATCAATAGACTTGTCCCGACCGGATGACTCGAGTGGAGTGGGGCTGACGGGATCATGAGGCAGAGTTGGAATGGCAATGGGCAACACGTGAGGGGGTGATTGACCTTGCAGGGGGGGAGAGACTGATGAGAACCTTCGATCAAGACCATAGTGGACGTGTGAGAGACCAAGGCAAAGGGTGGAGAGTGCATACCTATGTGCCCTCCTGGCAGAGCGGCCATGGTGACTTCTTGTGTGATCGACTCCTGCTCCTTCTGGGATTCCGCACTCCCAACTTCCACAACTTCTACTTCGGGGTCCCCTTCTGGTTGGAGGAGTTCCTCCACATCAATGATGTCTATGCTTGGGATTGTCTCGACACTTGGTGGCACCGCACCCTCAACATTTACTTTGATCGGGCCTGATGCGGGTTGTCCGATAGGAGCGCTTGGAAGCCTTGTGCGTGGTCGCTTCGGGTGGCTAGGAGGCACTTGGACTTGCTCCTGCCTCTTTCTTTTCTTCCTCTCCAATGGTTGCTCTAACTCTTTAGCACTTGTGTCATGGATTTCTGACGGTCCCTATGGTAGTGCCTCTAGTGTAGCTTCTGCTTCTTCCTCTTCATCCTCTTTCGAGGCATCGTTAGCTCTTCCTAGGCTTTCGCCCGATCCTAGGGTAGCTGGAGGAACAAAGTCAACGAAGGATATGGGCTTCCAAGTTCCAACATTGGCTTCATAAACAATTGCGAAGTCCCTATCCATTGCCAAGAGTCCATAGGATTTCATCTTTTGGCGATGGACTCTCATTATCCACCATTGTTTTAACTGTTCCATGCTCCAATCCTTTACTTCCTCCCTCAGATCATCTTTTGCTTTTCGCCAGAAGGTGGAGTCTGGGCTTGGGAAAGGATGTTGGGCAGGGTCAAACTCAACCTCCATGGGGTAAAAATCATGCCAAGGGGGCAATGTACTCACCCTCTCTAAATGCCACTCCAGATCCTCCCCATTGGGATTATTTCTTTGCTCCACAATTTTAGGGTGGGGGCAGATATGAAAGTTTTTGAATTTTAAGTGATCCCTCATCACTCCCAAGGGATCATAGAGCCATCTCTAAGGAATCTGGAGTTGGCCAAAATTGGCCAGCTTTTCCTCTAGTAATACATTTTTCTTTAGGGCAAACACTTCAATAACTCCCATCTTGAAGGGGAAGTCACAAGTGTGAGCCCACTTCCGACCATGGCCATAGATTTCATTTTTTGTGTCGCTCTACCGAGCGACCTCTAATGTGAACTAGTATTCGGAGGGGAAGACGGGCAGTAGGAAGGGTTTCCCTATGAAGCTAAATAGGCGAATCATGAGCCCCTATGTTAGTTGAAACACATCTCCTTTCCTCTCCTACACCACCCTATCTCTTAAACTGAGGGGCACCCGAGGGCTAGACCCTGTTAACAGATGCATAGCGGGTCCCAAAAATTGTTGATTAAAAGAATAATAGGACTCTGACCTCAATAGGAGGGGAGTCCACTGGTACACAGGCAGAGGATTTCCATCCTTATCGCTTGATGAAATAGCAATATGGGGAAAATTTTTATGTACATGGTAAAAGAATAGCCAAACAAGGAAAGAGCAGGTCCCGAAGTGCTGGTCCATCCCAAAATTCTTCATACTGGTAAGCCACGTGTGTAGGTTTCGGGCCACCCATTCTACCCAGTCAAAGAATACTGGGTTGGTGTTTGGCCTCAAAGCATTGGGGGCATAAAACTCCCCTTGAGAAATACACTCGGCCAACGACACCTGCCAGGGGTGCATCGAAGCATTGGTTGACAGGCCCGCCACCCATGCAATGATGGAGAAAATTTCGGTGTTCTTGAAGGCTTCCAAGGGTAGGGGCATTTGGGGCAGCTTGCCCGAAGGGAGCCCACTTTTGAGGTTCTTGCATAGAAATTTCAATATGTAATTTTTGGAGGTGAACCTCTCCATCTGTTCGCTCAGAATAACATTGCGAACTGTATACCCCTTAGGCGGCCCTTGCTGCTGTGTGAAGGCTGCTTGCACATCCTCTTTCAAGATTGAAAATAATTTATGGCCAGCGATGTTTAGCACTTATTAGGAGGTGGGATGGTAATTCTACACGATAGCATGGACCAGCTTAGGACAATGATGTGCGGGAGGAGTCAGATACCAATATATCTGAGAATAGTATGCGGTGGCCCTCTTGTTTTCTATTGAGAGCCTACTCCTCATAAAGTCAATGGTGTATCTAAGCTCGGCCACACTCTTCGAGAGCTCTGTGTCCATAATTTTCTCCCACCTATCAATGGGTGGTTCTATGGTTTTCTCATCTTCAGATTCTTCCCTCTCCTCCATGACTTGTTTTTTTGGCAAAGGTTTAGGTTGACTTTCTTCGATCTCTGTTTTTCCTCTTCCATGCTCTTTGTTTTTTTGGGAATCGTCACTTCTGGCTACTTCCCCTTCTGTGTGGAATTTTTCTTCCCCATGATCGATGTCTATGGCAGAAGGGCTTACAGTGCAAAAAATTTTGACGCAAAGGCTTTCACAGTGAATGGCGAAAGAGTGGCAACACGAAAGGATGAAATAATCATAGATAGACAATGGAGTTCACGACACAGAGGGCTTTCGACATGAGGGATATTTAGAACGAAAGGCAAAAAAATTGTAGACCAATAACAGACCTTCAATTTTGCACTTGCAAATATCCCTTTCTTTGCTGGAGCCTACGTTTTATAGCCTTAGAAGGCAACTACCTATATTTATGGCTCTTGCCATAATTAAATCCATGTCTTTGACCTAGGAGATCATTGCACTTTCTGATTGGTTTTTTTATGGTGTCGTACATAGGTTCATGCAGTTTGATGATTATGCCTTGCATAAAAAACTTGACCTGCTGCCACCTCGTACCTCAAAGCGAGATTTTCTCCTAACCAAATAGTATCGAGATGCACTCTACCACCTTTGCATTAATTTCATCTACTTCAGACTCTTTTTAAGGTTGCTATCGACACGTTCTCCTAGACATGTTTTAAATGCTTCCACCTCACGCGTTGTTGGTTTGACGAAGTTGATGTCGGTGCTAGAAATACTTCGCAGCAAACCTTCTCTTTGGGCTAATTTTTTGTGCTTCGGGCCCGAAGTAATTCTTCCTCACTGCGTCGGCACTTTGCTTCGTGAAAGACTTCCTCCAAAGCTCATTCCTTTGAGGAATGCTTCACTAATTTCCCTTTGAAAACTGCTTCGCTTGGACTCTTCTTGGTGAAGCTCCTTTCATGCCTTAGTCTGAGTTTTGGCTCGGCCAACGTGCTTCGCTACGAACTATTTTGCATCAGCTACTTCGCTCACAAAGTTCCCGAGGGAGATTTTTTTTATTATTCACACTAAAGTAAAATTTAACCTAAGCTTCTAAGCCTTACTTAGTGCTTTCGGTACTTTATTTACTAACCGGACTAATTACAGTATTTACACAAAAAATTGTGGCATGATTGGCATACCTCCACCAGAAACTCAACTTTGGGTGTCTATCCAATGAACCTGCAATGTCCGGACCAGATCTGATTGAACTTCAGTCGATCCTTGAAGTTTGGATAACCTCTTCCCAAAGTTGTCCATGTTGCGAATAGGGAGCAATGTAGTGAGTTGTCGCTCTTGCCAATACCCGTACTGTTGATGAAAGATGTGGCAAAGAAGTTTGCCACGTGAGGGCCCTCTTGGGGTACTGGTCGTAGTGATGGCTGGAACCAATACCAGAATACCAAAGAATCTACTAACTGTGGGCTGGGTACAGGTTCTTCCATCCTCTTGATGCGGTAACAGGGCTCTTCCAACGATGAGCAATCTTCTAGGATCTCTTCAGGCTCAACTTCTTGATGAGACATTCTTAATGGGTTCTAGTTGAACATTCGTGTACCATCCCTTGGGATACAAAAAGGGTGCAAAAATGTGCCCTCTTCATTCTCAGGCTCTACCACTTGAGCCAGTTCTTCTCTTTGGCCCATCTTCTGATGGAGACTGCAAGCAACCATATTGTTCATTGCTGGAACATGGCTTGCATATTCCCATCATTGGACTTGGATGAAATCTGCCTCTCGAGCTTCAAACGACTGCATCTCAGGCCTCTGCTCTGTATGAGGAATATTCCATGGTGAATACTATGTGTGATAGACAGGAGCAGCAATTATTGGATAAGGTGATGGGGTTTCTCCCCACTACCACTTTCTCGATAGGAGCAGAAGTTGTTCTGCTCGTACTGCTTCCTCAAATATTTGAGGGAATCTTCGTTCACTTGATTGCAGTAAGATGAGGCTCATGTCCGGGTGAAAGGCCCAAACATAGAAGAGATGGGCTTGGGCGGGCATCGATTGGATCTCCCCTAGAATTCTCTTCCAACTTCTACATAATCGAACATTGAAGTGATGCTCTCCAAAGGTGCTCTCATGATGGTGGAGAGGTACATCAAAAGCTAGAAAGGGTCCTGAGAGCCATCAAATGTTTTGATTAGTGCTCCCGCTAAGTCATCCCATGAGCAGATGCTCTTACGCCCGAGTAGTCTGTACCACTGCAGCGCCCTTCCTTCCAAAGATAGAACCAGAAGTCTAATCATGACATCTTCATGGATTATGCCATGGAGGGTCGCTAAAGCAGCAACATCTTCAAGGTGCTCTTGGGCCATTCCCTTAGTGCCATTGTATTTTGTCAATGTCTTCAAGGCGCTTTTGGGAATCTCGTGGTAACTTTGAAGATTCAGGGGGCCAGAATCATCCCAACTAGGATAGCTTACCCTTGCCATTATAGCAGTGGTCTGCAGAGATCATGGTTATCACCGCTAAGTCGGAGTCACCAGGTGAACATTCTTTTCTCCGCTTGTGAGGTCAAGGCTGCTCACCAAACCTTGATTCCTTCGGGATGTCTTCTTTTAGATTTAAAAGACACCTACGATCAAGAAATTTGGACCTTCAACTATAATCAGGGAACTGTTGGCATGAAGGCACAGTTTTAGGTATCGGTCTTTATGACTTAAAGATTTTTGGGTTGAACAGAGTCACCAGATGCTAAGAGTCTTTTGGTAATGAGAGCATCGATTCTCACTACCACTCACAAGGTGAAACTGATCGGGTCCCCAATAGTGCTAGAGATTGTTGGCTTGGTGGAGACAGGCCAGAGATTCACCAATCTTGAGTTTCCTTTAAACATGGGACCTTCGGTCCCACCAGGTGTGCCAGAAACTGTTGGTCATCAAATCTGCCCAAGAAAGGATTTGGGTAAGTGTATGCGCCCTAGACCTGGACCAACATTGAAAGGCCGAAGGGAAGAGATGACCCTCGTGCCAATCTCTGGAGAAAGTTCGGATCCTATGCTAAACTACTTCGGTGTTTGAGATAAGGGTGCAGGAAAGAGATAAAAGAGTAAGGGTGCAAGAAATAAATAAAAAGAGTAAGGGAGGAAATCTTAGTAGTTTAATGGTGGGAAAGAACAGGAAGCACGATCGCTAACTAACAACTTGAAACAGCAGCAAGAAACACCAAGAATAAATGAAAGAAATGCAATATTAGCCTTCCTATGTATCCTTTGGATGAGTTCCAGGATTCTCCTTCTCCCTTTCATCAAAATTTAGAGTTCAGAGTAACGACGATTAGGACAAGTGAATATGACAGAAACCACTACCCACAGGCAGCATACAAGAAAGCCAATATGGAATTTTTCTCCCCTATGTATCCTTCGGGAAAATTTTAGGGTTCAGTCCCCAATCACACACCAAAATTTAGGATTCAGATTTACAATATGCAAATGAAGAAAGACAAAAGAAATAAACACAGAAGGCAGCATACAAGAGAGAAATCGAGCCCAAAGCTCTTTAGTATTAATCGTAGGACTTCAAGTTACAGCAGCTTTCTAGCAGAAAGTTCCCCCCTTTTACATTACAATGTTTGGGTTTTTATAGAGGACCCGACCCTCTGAGTCATTATTACACAAAATGGAGGAGTACACCCTCGAAACATGAGAAGTCGGCTCTTCGTGGCTCTCGTGACTGAGCTCTCAAATCTGTTACCAAAACTGGCAACTATGACCGGGTCAACCATGGAAATATGCATTAATGAGCCATCTGAGCATCCTTGGCTTCTAGGTGCAGTGCTCGAGTGGCCGCCATGCTCATCGAGATCTTCTTTAGGGACTGATACTTCATTTCCAATTGCTAAAAATGAGCAACGAGCTTATCAGGCATGAAAAAATGCATTTATGAGGCACTTGATCACCTTGGGAAAATACCCGACTCGGAGTGCATGCCTCTAAAGTGCTTCACTGGATGTTCAGTTGCAACTTCGCTTCGTAATGGATTCGAGCCGAAGCAACTACTCCTTCTTGATTTGTACTTCACAAAATAGAGCTTTGCAAAACTGCTTCGGGGGTGGTGAGTGTCGAAGCAAATTTCCTCCTCAAAGTGGGGCCCTTCACTCCTCGTCGCTTCGCTATTAAAACTACTTCACTGATGCATTGGAGAAATGCTTCGTCGTGATCCTCTTTCAAAACTATGGTTCGGGAGGGTTTCGGTTGAAGCACTTGCCTTCAAAATGTTTCATTCTTCATGACCTCTGCTGCTTCGAGTGAAAATACTTCGCATGAAAGCTAGTCGAAGCAGATGCTTCGCAACTACTTTCGGCAAAGTAGAAATGGTTCGCTGATGGGAAGGCCCGAAGTGGATGCTTCGATGGTTTGCTAGCGAAGTACCTTTTAGATGTCGCTTTTCTTTGAATTCCGCTTTGCAAGTTTTCTGTCCAAAGTAGCTGCTTGAAGTGCTTCAGGTCCGAAGTAGTTTTCTTGCCTTAGTAAATTTGGACCGTCTTTCCTTCTTCAGTGAAGCTGTTCTTTTGAAATGTTGCTTGAATGTCGCTTTAGAAAATTCTTTCCCAAAGTAGTTTACTTACTTTTGCAAATTGTTTCGTTCTTCACGACTACTACTACTTCAGTTGAAAGTGCTTCAGACGAAAGTTAGCCGAAGCAGATGCTTCGCAACAACTTTCAGTGAAGTAGAAACGGCTCGGGGTTGGAAAGGCTCGAAGTGAATACTTCGGCAATTTTTTGGAAAAGTGGTTCCTAGTGCTTGTACTCCTTCAATTTCTTCTTTGCAAGTTTCTCGCCTAAAGCATCTGCTTGAGGGACTTCGGGTCTGAAGCTCTTTTATGCCTTCCTTACATTATTTCTTCAAAAAATTTTGCTTCACAAAATTCTCTCCCAAAGTAGGGCCCGAAGTAGTCTTTTTGCCTTAGCAAACTTGGGCCGTGGCCTTAGACTTCTCTTTCTTCGAAAATTACCGCTTCACAAAAATTTGGCTCGAAGTGACTGCTGGAAATGCTTCGGGTGCGAAGCTCTTTTCATCCTTCATTTCTTATATACAAGGGGGTGGCATGGAAAGCCAAAATTGCTGCAACACTTACAAATATCTAAAAAAAATAAATGCTTTTACAAAGAAACACTTTACAAATTTTGATTTTTCTACCCCTCTGTGCAATGTGACAAAATTGTCAACAATTCCATGATATGGGTCATTAGTTCTTCTCATTTTTAGATGGTTGACCTTTGGATTTTCTTCTTCTTCTTTTATTCCTCCTCTTTTTCCATTTCTTCTTATTTATTTTTTTCTCTCCTCTTCTTTCTTCTCCTTATTTTTTTTTTCTTCTTTCATTTGTCCCCTTTGCCTTTCTCCTTATTATCCTTTCTTTTATTTTACATCCATCTATTTTTCATATAGTTTATATTAAGATAGTTTTGCATACATGAAAACACATAAATAAAAACACATTACACACACAAATAAAACAATAAAAGTAGCTATATATTACTTGAGAGAAAAAGAGTACATCGTCCTCGTGTCAAGTTGGTGTACCACAATCCAGACTTGGTACACTCAACCTAGGGATGTACACCACAATACAAAAATTGGTGCATCATACTGATCCTCAATCCTCTCTCTCCTAGATTCAAGAACCAGCTCCCTCTAGTCCATCCTTAGGAGGAGACAACCTAGGCTATGAAATGGATTGCTATGATACCAATGTTTTCCATGATCGAGATCATGATCTACTCATTGAATATAGGGATGGAGGAAGTGGCATCCTCTAACATGGTGGACAATAGTGAAATAAGCCATCTCATAAAATATAGATTGTTGAAGGACTATCTCCAATATCTCTCCCATCCATCACAACTTTACCTGAAGAAGTTGCATCATACCTCCTACTTGGTTGCTCTCAATGACAGCCTTCCCCTCTGCCATAGCCCTCTAGTTCTCTCCATCCAGATGATCCATATCCCCTTGGATTTGGTTGGTATCTATCCAAGTTGTGTTCCTCTCAACCTCTATGACACTCAATGATCTCTGTAACTCCTCTAGTCTCTTAGCCCTATCTGCCTGGACCTGGGCCATCTAGCTCTATAGAGAGGCTACCTATGCTCATAGCTCCTGTATCTCCCTCCCCTCCTAGATATTTCAAGTCATTGCTATATATATGGAGGCCTCTTTAGGATCTTTGATCTATAGCTTCCCTATCTATGGGGGCATACCTCATCCCCCATCTCTAGTTCCTATCACATAGATGACCTCCTCTACCACTAGGATACAAACATGAGTCGATATCTCTCTTGGAGTGGTAGGAGTCAGTTGTATCCTATTTGTGGCTTAAAAATCTACCTCTCAAAATTCTCATTGTATGGTTGGATCTATCATACAACACCTCTATATTGGTATTGACAAGGAAATCCTTTGGGACACAACTCCTCTATACCACCACATGTAGCCGATAGCCACTCCTATGTTGTCTACCCTTGAATTGACATAAGGAGAATCATCCACATCTTCCTCGATCCACTTAGTGAGGTCTAACTCATATCCTACCCCTTCTAGATCTTGATTCACCCTCTAGTACCAGTAGTCCCTCAGGTTCGAGACTTCCTATAAGATCTCATGTTACCAAAGAACTCGATCAAATATGAAGACCTCCAGTTCTCTCTTCTCTGACCTCAACCACCTGATCCTTCATATCCTAGCTAGCTATGTCCTATCCTCCACCCACATAGGATGAAGCTGCCATAGTCTCTATATGATATTTGTCTCCCAAAGCTTGTCAGTCATCCACCTTGCTAATGGCAGCTTCCCTGCATATGCCTTCGTGGTCCTCTCTAGGGACCTTGACCACCAGTATGTTGCTAGTCATTCTAGGTTGGGTAGTGGGCTTGGTAGTACATTCGATATCCATACCACAATGTGCTCCCAAAAACACACCTATAGTAACATCTACATACCAATATTGTACATTGCTTATACATGATGTTGTACAATATCCTGTATAGATAGGCCAACATATATGGGCCCCATGTGAATCAAACTCTATGATCACATATTTCTACCAATACTCCTACCATTTCCCATGGTAACTGCCACTTGCTAATATGGTACATCAGCAGCCCAAACACAACCCTATAGAGCATGGCAGTCAGAGGATCTACCCCATAATGGACCACTACATCATCTACTGCTATGATGCTCTCTCGCACTTGGTGGGTAAACTCTGTTGAGAATAATTGTAGTGTGGCCACCCATCCCCATGCTCTATAAACTACTGTTACTCTAATAGGAATTTTAAAAATCCACCATACATCCTCCAATATGATGGTGAGCTCTCCTATGGCTAACCAAAAAGTAGAGGACTCCAGGTACCACCTCTATGCTAGGGATATCAACATAGCCCTATCTATCTGTTGGACATTTTGAGTCCCTAAGTCAAAGTTGTCATTGATGTCACCATTGATGCCACCAAATGGAATCATATTTAATACCAAAGACCTCAGTAGGAAATAAAGGTGACAAATATGGTCATTTGATATTCAACAAGAAGGAAGAAGTTGGAGTGAAACAGTGCAAAAGATAGAAGTTAAAAAGGAGTTATAAAATTTATTTTATAAATTATTTAAATTCAGGATGAATTTAAATTTTATAAATAATATTAAAATGTACTTTATCAAAGGTGAAATATTATAATGGTTAGAAGTGCCATGGTGAAAACCCAAATAAAATATTTGTAATTTTCATTACAATATTTTATATTGCAAGTGGGTTTATAAAGTCTAAAAATATCTTAATAAAACCCTAAGGTTGGGTTTAAAGGTTTAAGACCAAAGAATATTTTAATAAATCCAAAGGTTAGATTTAAAGTTTTAAACAAAGTAAAGTTTATTTTCACTGACGTCATAGAAGCCAAATGGAAGTGTTGATATTTTTGACTTAGTGGAAATGCATATAAATACCATGCCAAAGTTGATTTGTGAATTATCCTTGCTCGACTTGGAAATAAAAAGCATACGAATTAAATGTAGAGCTTGTGAGGATGAATTGTGAAATTCATGTTTGACTTGATGGCGAAAGGAAACAAAAGCAAGCGCATTGATTAGTTGGAATCCAACAAGGAACCTTGGCCTGGTGGTAAATGGGATGTAAGCTTACATTTTGGTATGCATGGTGTATAGTTTTCGAATCCCACGAAAGCTTTTGGTGGACGTGTTTAAGGCACCAATCGTTAGGCGCATACATTTTGCAAGGTAAGGAAGGAGTGTTGAAACACGTGGTGCTTGTTCCTTCCCAACGAGCTTGTAGCTTTGGTGGTGGTTTACATCGTGAGCAAAGATGTTTGTGTGGGCTGTGTTGAGAGTTCGAAACTCTCCAAAGACAAAGGTACATTTTTATGTTTTATTTTATTAATGCCTAAGTTGGAGGTATAAGGTATTTTGTGGTTGAAGTCCTCGCATTGAGATAAAGGTTGGTAGTTGATAAATACCATTAGGAGTTATAAGGAGAATTCCATTTTTATTTTCAAGTCTTAAATTTTCCTATTTTGGAATATTGAAAGGTTAAGACTTTGTGGGTTGTGTGTTATTTTGAATAAAGGGTTTTGTGATTATTGTGAGGATATTGCTTATTGTTTAAGTTGGAGTGATAAGGTGTAATTGTGATATTATTTTTGTGATATAAAAATTATCCTCTAACCCTTATTGAGTTTGTCAAAGAAGTAATTGTGAGTGTGGCATATTTGTAAGGGCAACTACTCTTCAAGAAAAGGTATGGGTAAAATTCTTCTTTGTTGAGTTAGGTGATTGGCTTGATTGAAAATTAAGTTTGGAGTAAAAAGTATTTTATTAGGGTTTCCTTTTCGAAAGTGGTTGTGTTAATGATTAAAGGTTTTCTAGATTGAGAGTTGTGATTAAACCTTGTTTGACAAGGATTGTTGTTTATACCATTGGTTGAGTGAAGTACTTTGAGTTAATGCTTCAAGGTTTTTTGAATTGAGAGTTGTGATTAAAACCTTGTTCTATTAGCATTTTTATTGAAGCCATTGGGTTATGCAAAGAACTTGAACTTAACTTAGAAAAAAACATGAGTATCATTGTTATGTGAGATTTGTTATTGAGCATTGTTGAAAAATTTTTGAGTTGGTTGATATATGGTTGGACTAGGGTTTGTGAGAAAGGGTTGATCCTTGAAGTGATTGGTTGAGTAGAGTTGACTGAGCCTATTCAAGTGAATGTGTGAGTTGGTTGTTCAAGTTTCATAAAAAAACTATTCTATATTCTGATTTGAGTTGAGATTGAGTTTTTGAATATAGAACATATTGAGTCTCTAACAATTCTCTTTATGATTATATGAGATTGGACAAGTTGTGTGTGATCTTGTTGAGCAGATTTAGACAAGTTCTATGTGATCTTGTTGAGCATATTTGGACAAGTTTTGTGTGATCTTGTTGAGAAGATTTGGACAAGTTCTATGTGAGCTTGTTGAGCGGATTTGGACAGGTTCTGTGTGGACCTATTGAGCAGATTTGATTAGGTTATGTGTGGACCTGTTGAGCCAATTTGATCAGGTTATGAGTGGACCTATTGATCATATTTGAGCAGGTTCTGAGTGGACCTATTGAACATATTTGAGCAGGTTATGAGTGGACCTATTGAGCAGATTTGAGTAGGTTCTGAGTGGACCTATTGAACATATTTGAGAAGGTTCTGAGTGAACCTATTGAGTAGAGCTTTGTATTTGATAGAACAGAGAGGATAGAGTCTCCAGTGGATAGATATCCATTAGCCAGGGCATTAAGGACAAGTCTCCTAAGTGAGTACAAGAGTCTTCAAGTGGAGAGAGATCCATGATCATTGCAATGGAGGTAGTGTCTTCTAGAGGTTCACCAACTAGAGGAGAGGAGGAGTTCTCCTGTAGATAGAGATAAACAAACCAAATTTAAGGGATCAACATCTCCTTTGGACAAAGGTTCATAAAAATTATAATTGGGAAGGATTACCAAAATATTATTTAAGAAATATTTAGAAGAAATATTTTTCTATGGAGGTATCCCACATTGGGTGAACCACGTTAAAAATGATGTCTCTCATGTGTGTGATGCTTTGTGTGATGTTTACTATTTTATTAATGCTGATGCTACTATTTGGATTAAAAGGGAAAAAGTTTTATTGTATACTGTTCACCCCCTAGTATAAGCACATGTTCTTCAATTGGTATCAGAGTGGGTCTCTCCGTGAAGAGTCTAAAATCTTGGAAGAGGATCCTTCGATAGCACACATGACTTCAAAAAGTGAAGAAGAGACTATGTTTGATATAAAAAAAGAGTTATTTTCTACTCTCAAAAAATTGGAAAGACTTGGAGGAAAAAAATTAAAGCTTGAAAGAACAAATTTAGGAAGATGAAGAAGAAAGAGTGGAATTTACACATAATCTCATAGAACTCAAAATTAAGGTACAAGAAGGAAAAATATTGAGAAATATATGATAGATCTATTGAGATCCAGTGAAACAGAATGTGAAATATTGAAAGTAGAAATTGTTCTCCTAAGGAATAAACTGGAAAGTACCAAGATACTACAAGATACAGAATATGAGAAGCAAAAAGAAGAATCAAGCTTCCAAAAGGCAAAAACTTCAAACAAAGAAAATAAAGAAAAGGACATCGGAAAGGAAGAAAGCAAATAAGAACCCTGGATAAGGGTTAATAACAAGAATAATATGACTTCTTCACAACATCCAAGATCTCCAAATAGGTTACATAATTTCTTCCATGGTCATTGTTTTTATTGCAATAAATATGGTCATAGATATGCACACTGTATTCATCATGCAAGATACATTAGAAATTTCAATTCCTTTGCACCTCTAATGGATGATGATGTTATATGTTACAAATGCAATAATTTTGGGCACAAGGCTAGATGGTGTAAAATTATATTTCTTGAGTCTAGAAAAACAATTCCAAAAACTAGGAAGGATGAAAGAAAGAATGTTAGGGCCAGATCTATGTTAGTACAAACAACCCTACATGCTCAAGACAAATAAGAACAATGGTATATCGATAGTGGTTGCTCTAGTCACATGACAAGAGACAAAGATAAGTTCATTATACTAAAGGAAACAAATAGAGGATCAATAAGTTTTTGTGATAATGGATCATAAGGATTGTTGGGAGAGGAATTCTAAGTCTAGACAATGGAAAAATAAGAACAAAGAATTTTGTGTATGTCAAAGGGTTAAAACATAATATTCTGAGTATAATTCAACTTTGTGATCAAGGATACATGGTCACCTTCCATCCAGATAGATGTGAGATAAGAAAAACATAAACTGGAATAATTATTGCAAATGCAAAAAATGACCCCAAAAAACTTATATATGCTCAATGAGATCATGTTAGGAGTGAAACTGAAGGGATATCTTATTGATAAAAATGTGTTACATATATAGGCAGAAGGCCTATATGATAAACTGACAAGTGTCAGTATAAATTGACAAGTGTCAAAACAGAGGCATAGTGCACTTTAACTCTAACATTCCCCCTTAAAGTGCACTATCCTAACTAAAGAAAAAAACAAGTCAACATTAGGTAACATTCCCCCTTAATGTTGACTTCTAAAAAAAATTCTACATCCTCCTTTATTGCTGATTTGGTCTAGGCTCGTGCTCTCTGCGCTTGGCTCTCCAACTATGAATAATGCTAGATTCACTATGTATACATCTCGGTCTATTGCCTCAGGGTCAGCCACTTCCATGGGTCTGTTGCCACTGGGTCAGCCGTCTAAGTGCCTCAGGGTCAGCCACTTCTGGGTTTTTTGCCTCTGTAGGTCATCCTCAGAGGATGTTGCCTCTCATAGGTCACTGACTAGATTCACCATAAATATCAAATCTCTCTTTATGGTGAACTCAATCTAGAAGGTGTCGGTCTCTGTCAAAAATGCACCTAATACAAAGGAAAAACGAGCCATATAAGAGTGTCGGTCTCTGTCGAAAATGCACTCAATACAATAAAATGAGCCATAGATCAAAATAGGAGGAGAGAAGAAGAAAATAAGAGAATCTTCTGAAGTGTCTTTGTCTGTAGTCTTCAGAAGTAGATCCGAAAACAACCTCGGATAGAGTCTAGGGTGTATTTGTCTGTATTCCCTAGTATAAGTGTCCTTATGGTGACCATGTCATCCCATAAAAATGCATGGGTAACCAGACGCTGCATTCGCCAAGTGTATAGAAAATATCACTAGGTACAAGGATCACATATAAAATTACCTTGGGAGTGTCGGGTACAACCGAGAGTGCACTCCAAGGTATAAAACTTTGAGGCTAAAAAACTCAAATGAAATAGCCTCAAAAATACAATATGACACCACCATTGTGTCCGTCACTGAAAAACGTTTCCAATGACTATAAATACCCCTATACTTGGATTTGAATGGGGCCTTCAAATTTTTGAAAAAACAATAGCATGCCTCTCTAGGCAGCAAAATAAACATCGCTCAATGACGACATCGCTCTCAGGCGAAAAAAAAAATTTCATCAATTTCCCTCATAGGGGAATTATAGGGATCATGTAGTTTGTCACTTTTAAAATATAATAGATAGGTCATGTGGGCCTTTCATGTTTTCAATAAAGCATTCAAGTTCTTTAATAAAGTGACCCTGCCACTTTATAAAAGATAGTCTCCACTCACTTTATAAAATAAAATTAAATCATGGGTTCTTTAAAAATTTAAATTTAAATTATTGTGTCCACTGTGCATTGAAGGGGATACGTAGGGGACGGATCTCATGAGGAGGATTTTGGCTAGGTCAGCGCGGGGTTTCCAAAATCAAAATATGCAGATCCCTAAAAAATATTTTTGAGGCTTGTCCTCGGATGGCGAGGATTGTCCTCTAAATTAGGGAAACTAAAAATAAATAAATAAAGAGTTTCTGGTTTCTGATCCACTCAACAAGTGGAGAGCATACTCCTTGACTCCATATTCCACAGGCGGATCTCACCGCTCTGATACCAAATGTTAGGAGTGAAACTAAAGGGATATCTTATTGATAAAAATGTGTTACATATATAGGCAGAAGGCCTATATGATAAACTGACAAGTGTCAGTATAAACTGACAAGTGTCAAAATAGAGGCATAGTGCACTTTAACTCTAACATATCAAAGGGGAAAAGTGCTTTCTATCACAAGAAAATGAGAGCTGGTTATGGCATAGAATATTGGGTCATTTGAATTTTGACAACATAGTCAGTATAAGCAATAAACAAGCAGTTAGAGATTTACCCAAAATAAGAAGACCTCAAAACACAATTTGTGCACCCTATCAACATGGAAAGCAAACTAGGACAACCTTTAAACCAAAAGGCTATATATCATCTGAGCCATTGAGTCTAATACATATTGATTTGTGTGGTCCTACTAGAACATAAAGTATTCAGGGTGAGAGTTACTTCATGTTGTTTATAGATGATTATTCCAGAATGGTTTGGGTAACCTTCCTAAAAGAGAAATCAGTGGCCTTTGAAAAATTTAAAGCATTCAAGGAATTGGTTGAAAATGAAATAGGCAAAAGGATTAAGTGTCTACGATCCGATAGAGGAGGAGAATTTACTTCAAATGAGTTTGTAGAATTTTGTGAACAACATGGAATCAAGAGAGAGTACTCAGCAAAAAGAACCTCCCCAACAAAATGGAGTAGTTGAGAGGAAGAATAGGACTGTTGAAAACATGGCTAGAGCTATGTTAAATGAATCTAAGTTATCATATGGTTTTTGGAAAGAAGTAGTATCTATAGTTGTATACATAATTAATAGGGCTCAATTAAGGGTAAATCATCACAAGACTCCATATGAGCTTTGGAAAGGAAGACCTGCTACTATAAAACATTTCAAAATATTTGGAAGCAAATGTTACATAAGACGGGAAGATCAAAACTTGGGAAAGTTTGATCCAAGATGTGATGAGGGAATTTTTCTTGGTTATTCTACAAAGAGCAAGGCTTACAGATGTTTCAACAAAAGAACATGCACTATGGTGGAAAGTATGAATGTAACAATTGATGAGAAGATAGATTCCAGAGAACCAGTTCAGCAAACTATGTACCAAGAAGATGGATGTTGTCAAGAAGAATTTTGTGAGGAATCAGATAATGATGAAGAAGAAACACAAAGGCTTCTTCCTAAGACTCCTTCCAGGTATGTATAGAAACATCACCCAAAATATCAGATCATCGAGAATCCAGATGAAATATAGACAAGGAGAAGAATAATAAAACCATCTCAACAAGTAAATTTTTCTTTGCTATCTAAGATTGAGCCAAAATACTTCACTCAGGCTAGTGAAGATGAATTTTTGGTTAAAGCAATGAATGAGGAATTGGATCAGATAGAGAAGAGCAAAACTTGGGAACTTGTTCCATGACCAAAGGACAAAAATGTGATTGGCACAAAATGGGTATTCAGAAATAAGTTGAATGAAGATGGACAAGTGGTCAGAAATAAAGCAAGGTTAGTATGCAAAGGTTATGCACAAGTAGAAGGAATTGATTTTGATGAAACCTTTGCTCCAGTTGCATGACTTGAAGCTATAAGGATGTTTTTAGCTTTCTCAAGTTTCAAGAACTTCAAGGTATATCAGATGGATGTCAAGTCAACATTTCTAAATGGGGTTCTAGAAGAAGAGGTCTACATTGAACATCTAGAGGGATTCATACTAGCAGATACACCAGATCAGGTATGCATATTGAAAAAGGTATTGTATGGTTTAAAGCAGGCTCCTAGAGCATGGTACTCAAGATTGGATAAGTATCTACAGGAATAGGGATTCAGGAAAAGGAATAGTAGATAGTAATTTGTATATCAGAAATGAAGGAAATGATCTTCTAATAGTGGTTGTTTATGTTGATGACATAATTTTTTGGAGGAAACAATGACAAGATGTGCAAAGAATTTTCTAAGAATATGCAAAGTGAATTTGAGATGTCTATGCTTGGTGAATTATCCTTCTTTCTTGGTCTTCAGATTTCACAATCAGGAAAGGGAGTGTTTCTTTCTCAAGCCAAGTACATCAAGGAGATGTTGAAGAAATTCAGGTTAGAAGATTGCAAACCAGTAAGTACTCCTATGGTCATAGGGTGCAAGTTGAGTAAGGATGATGAATCTCCAGAGGTAGATCAGAGATTATACAGATCCATGATTGGTAGCTTATTATATGTCATAGCTACAAGACCATACATAGTACAGTCAGTGGGATTAGTGGTAAGGTTTCAAGCAGCACCTAAGGAAACACATGTGGTAGCAGTAAAAAGAATTTTTAGGTATCTAAAAGGGACTATGGATTTTGGGCTTTGGTATCCCAAAAGTGACAGTTTCACACTAACAACATATACAGATGCATATTGGGCCGACAACATTGATGATAGAAAAAGCACAAGTGGAGGAGCCTTCTTTCTTGGAGAAAGTCTAGTCTCTTGGTTAAGTAAGAAGCAGGTTTCAGTATCACTATCTACAGTAGAGGCAGAATATATTGCAGTAGTAGCCAGTTGTACATAGGTGTTATGGATGAAGAGAACTTTAGAAGACTTCAAGATAAAGCATGATCAGCCCATTCCTATACTATGTGATAATACGAGTGCCATAAGTATCTCAAAAAATCTGGTAATGCACTCTAGGACAAAGCACATTCCGATTAAGTATCATTTTATGAGAGAACAGGTGATAGATAAATAGGTCAGATTGGAGTATGTCACTACAAAGGAACATATAGCAGATATTTTCACTAAGCCACTCTCAAAGGAAACTTTTGAGTATCTTCGAGGAAAATTGGGAGTGAGACTCCCACCCCAAAATTAACCACCTCATGTGGAGGTGGGGGAGGGGCTAAGCTAAGAGGCTCATTCTTAGCCCCGAGCCCCAAAGGTGACCCTTTGCCATTGATGTCAAAGGGGGAGAGATTTGTGTATTTTGGGGAGATATTTGATATTTGAGAGAGCATTGAGCCAGGGGGAGCAATGTCCTAGGGGGAGCAGAAGAAAAAGAAAGGTCATAGAAAGGTGGGTTTCGATAAAAGGATATGGGTTGCCATCAATGACAAAGGGGGAGATTGTTGGACATTTTGAGTCCCTAAGTCAAAGTTGTCATTGATGTCACCATTGATGCCACCAGATGGAGTCATCATTAATACCAAATATTTCAGCAGGAAATAAAGGGGACAAATATGGTCATTTGATATTCAGCAAGAAGGCAAAAGTTCGAGTGAAACAGTGCAAAAGACAGAAGTTAAAAAGGAGTTATAATATTTATTTTATAAATTATTTAAATTCAGGATGAATTTAAATTTTATAAATAAATATTAAAAGGTACTTTATCAAAGGTTAAATATTATAATGGTTAGAAGTGCCATGGTGAAAACCCAAATAAAATATTTGTAATTTTTATTACAATATTTTATATTGCAAAAGTGGGTTTATAAAGTCTAAAAATATTTTAATAAACCCAAAGGTTGGGTTTAAAGGTTTAAGACCAAAGAATATTTTAATAAATCCAAAGGTTGGATTTAAAGTTTTTAAACAAGGCAAAGTTTATTTCCATCGACGTCATAGAAGCCAAAGGGAAGCGCCGATATTTTTGATTTAGTGGAAATGCATATAAATACCATGCCAAAGTTGATTTTAGAATTATCCTTGCTCGACTTGGAAAGAGAAAGCATATAAATTAAATGCAGAGCTCATGAGATAGAATTACAAAATTCGTGTTTGACTTGATGGTGAAAGGAAACAAAAGCAAGCGTGTTGATTAGTTGGAAGCCAACAAGGCACCTTGGCCTAGTGGCAAGTGGGCTGCAAGCTTACGTTTTGGTGTGCATGGTGGATAGTGTTCGAATCTCGTGGAAGCTTTTGGTGGACGTGTTGAAGGCGCCAATCGTTAGGCGCATACATTTTGCAAGGCAAGGAAGGGGTGTTGAAGCACGTGGTGCTTCTTCCTTCCCAATGAGCTTGTAGCTCGTGTGGTGGTTTGCGTCATGGGCAAAGACGTTTGTGTGGGCTGCGTTGAGAGTTCGAAACTCTCCAAAGGCAAAGGTACATTTTTATATTTTATTTTATTAATGCCTAAGTTGGAGGTATAAGGTATTTGGTGGTTGAAGTCTGTTGCATTGTGATAAAGGTTGGTAGTTGAGAAATACCTTTAGGAGTTATAAGGAGAATTTTGTTTTTATTTTCAAGTCTTAAATTTTGCTATTGTGGAATATTGAAAGGTTAAGACTTTGTGGGTTGTATGTTATTTTGAATAAAGGGTTTTGTGATTATTGTGAGGATATTGCTTATTGTTTAAGTTGGAGTGATAAGGTGTAATTTTGATATTATTTTTGTGATATAAAAATTATCCTCTAACCCTTATTGAGTTTGTCAAAGAAGTAATTGTGAGTGTGGCAGATTTGTAAGGACAACTACTCTTCAAGAAAAGGTATGGGTAAAATTCTTCTTTGTTGAGTTAGGTGATTGGCTTGATTGAAAATTAAGTTTGGAGTGAAAAGGATTTGATTAGGGTTTCCTTTTTGAAAGTGGTTGAGTTAATGCTTCAAGGTTTTCTGATTGAGAGTTGTGATTAAATTTTTATAATTATTTGATTAATTTTTTATTAGCATTGTTGTTGAAGCCATTGGGTTATGCAAAGAACTTGAACTTGAGTTAGAAAATAACATGAGTATCATTGTTATGTGAGATTTGTTGTTGAGCATTGTTGGAAATATTTTGAGTTGGTTGATATATGCTTGGACTAGGGTTTGTGAGAAAGGGTTGTTCCTTGAGGTGATTGGTTGAGTAGAGTTGATTGAGCCTAGTCAAGTGAATGTGTGAGGTGGTTGTTCAAGTTCCATAAAACAAACTATTCTATATTCTGATTTGAGTTGAGATTGAGTTTTTGAGTATAGAACATATTGAGTCTCTAACAATTCTCTTTATGATTCTATGAGATTGGACAAGTTTGTGTGAGCTTGTTGAGTAGATTTGGATTGGTGAGACTCTGTTGAGCAGATTTGGACAAGTTATGTGAGCTTGTTGAGCAGCTTTGATAGGTTTATGGTGGACCTATTGAGCAGATTTGAGCAGGTTCTGAGTGGACCTATTGAGCAGATTTGAGCAGGTGGATTGATGGGGGGGACGAGAGAGTGGACCTATTGAGATTTGAGAAGGTTCTGAGTGAACCTATTGAGTAGAGCTTTGGAGGTGATAGAGCATAGAGGACAGAGTCTCCAGTGGATAGAGATCCATCAGCCAGGACATTGAGGATAGGTCTTCTGAGTGAGGACAAGAGTCTTCAAGTGGAGAGAGATCCACAGTCATTGTAGTGGAGGCAGTGTCTTCTAGAGGATCACCAACTAGAGCAGAGGAGAAGGAGTTCTCCTATGGATAGAGATCCACAAACCATATTTAGGGGATCAACATCTCCTTTGGATAGAGGTCCATAAACATTGTAATTGGGAAGGATTCCCAAAATATTATTTGAGAAATATTTAGAAGAAATATTTTTCTATGGAGGTAGCCCACATTGGGTGAACCACGTTAAAAATGATGTCTCTCATGTGTGTGATGCTTTGTGTGATGTTTACTATTTTATTAATGTTGATGCTACTATTTGGATTAAAAGGGAAAAATTTTTATTGTATACTGTTCACCCCCCTCTCAGTATAAGCACATGTTCTTCAATTGGTATCAGAGCGGGTCTCTCCGTGAAGAGTCTAACAACTTGGAAGAGGATCCTTCGGTAGCACACATGACTTCAGAAAGTGAAGAAGAGACTATGTTTGATATAAAAGAAGAGTTCTTTGCTGCTCTCAAAAAATTGGAAAGACTTAGAGAGAAAAATTCAAGCTTGAAAGAACAAATTCAGGAAGATGAAGAAGCAATAGTGGAATTTATACAGAATCTCACAGAACTCAAGATTAAGGTAGAAGAAGGAAAGAATATTGAGCAAGATATGATAGATCTATTGAGAGCCAGGGAAACAGAATGTGAAATATTGGAAGCAAAAATTGTTCTCCTAAGGAATAAACTGGAAAGGACCAAGATACTACAAGATACAGAATATGAGAAGCAGAAAGAGGAATCAAGCTTCCAAAAGGTAGAAACTTCAAACAAAGAAAAGCAAGCAAAGGACATCAGAAAGGAAGAAAGCAAAGAAGAACCCTGGATAAGGGTTAATCACAAGAAGAAGATGACTTCTTCACAACATCCAAGACCTCCAAATAGGTTACATAATTTCTTCCATGGTCATTGTTTTTCTTGCAATAAATATGGTCATAGAGCTGCACACTGTATTCATCATGCAAGATACAATAGAAATTTCAATTCCTTTGCACCTCTCATGGATGATGATGTTATATGTTACAAATGCAATAATTTTGGGCACAAGGCTAGATGGTGTAAAATGATATTTCCTGAGTCTAGAAAAACAATTCCAACAACTAGGAAGGATGAAAGAAAGAATGTTAGGGCTAGATCTATGTTAGTACAAACAACCCTTCATGCTCAAGATAAAGAAGAACAATGGTATCTTGATAGTGGTTGCTCTAGTCACATGACAGGAGACAAAGATAAGTTCATTGTACTAAAGGAAACAAATAGAGGATCAGTAAGTTTTGGTGATAATGGATCAACAAGGATTGTTGGGAGAGGAACTCTAAGTCTAGACAATGGAAAAACAAAAACAGAGAATGTTTTGTATGTCAAAGGGTTAAAACACAATCTTCTGAGTATAAGTCAACTTTGTGATCAAGGATACATGGTCACCTTCCATCCAGATAGATGTGAGATAAGGAAAATAGAAACTGGAAGAATTATTGCAAATGCAAGAAGGACCCCAAACAACTTATATATGCTCAATGAGATCAAAGGGGAAAAGTGCTTTCTATCACAAGAAAATGAGAGTTGGTTATGGCATAGAATATTGGGTCATTTGAATTTTGACAACATAGTCAGTATAAGCAATAAACAGGCAGTTAGAGATTTACCCAAAATAAGAAGACCTCAAAACACAATTTGTGCACCCTGTCAACATGGAAAGCAAACTAGGACAACCTTTAAACCAAAAGGCTATATATCATCTGAGCCATTGAGTCTAATACATACTGATTTGTGTGGTCCTACTAGAACACAAAGTATTCAGGGTGAGAGTTACTTCATGTTGTTTATAGATGATTATTCCAGAATGGTTTGGGTAACCTTCCTAAAAGAGAAATCAGAGGCCTTTGAAAAATTTAAAGCATTCAAGGAATTGGTTGAAAATGAAATAGGAAAAAGGATTAAGTGTCTACGATCCGATAGAGGAGGAGAATTTACTTCAAATGAGTTTGTAGAATTTTGTGAACAACATGGAATCAAGAGAGAGTACTCAGTAGCAAGAACCCCCCAACAAAATGGAGTAGTTGAGAGGAAGAACAGGACTATTGAAAACATGGCTAGAGCTATGTTAAATGAATCTAAGTTATCAGATGGTTTTTGGAAAGAAGCAGTATCTACAGTTGTATACATAATTAATAGGGCTCAATTAAGGGTAAATCATCACAAGACTCCATATGAGCTTTGGAAAGGAAGACCTGCTACTATAAAACATTTCAAAATCTTTGGAAGCAAATGTTACATAAGACGGGAAGATCAGAACTTGGGCAAGTTTGATCCAAGATGTGATGAGGGAATTTTTCTTGGTTATTCTACAAAGAGTAAGGCTTACAGATGTTTCAACAAAAGAACACACACTATGGTGGAAAGTATGAATGTAACAATTGATGAGAAGATAGATTCCAGAGAACCAGTTCAACAAACTATGTACCAAGAAGATGGATGTTGTCAAGAAGAATTTTGTGAGGAATCAGACAATGATGAAGAAGAAACACAAAGGCTTCTTCCTAAGACTCCTTCCAGGTATGTACAGAAACATCACCCAAAATATCAGATCATCGGGAATCCAGATGAAAGACAGACAAGGAGAAGAATAATAAAACCATCTCAACAAGCAAATTTTTCTTTGCTATCTAAGATTGAGCCAAAAGACTTCACTCAGGCTAGTGAAGATGAATTTTGGGTTAAAGCAATGAATGAGGAATTGGATCAGATAGAGAAGAGAAAAACTTGGGAACTTGTTCCATGACCAAAGGACAAAAATGTGATTGGCACAAAATGGGTATTCAGAAATAAGTTGAATGAAGATGGACAAGTGGTCAGAAATAAAGCAAGGTTAGTATGCAAAGGTTATGCACAAGTAGAAGGAATTGATTTTGATGAAACCTTTGCTCCAGTTGCACGAATTGAAGCTATAAGGATATTTTTAGCTTTCACAAGTTTCAAGAACTTCAAGGTATATCAGATGGATGTCAAGTCAACATTTCTAAATGGGGTTCTAGAAGAAGAGGTCTACATTGAACAGCCAGAGGGATTCATACTAGCAGATACACCAGATCAGGTATGCATATTGAAAAAGGCATTGTATGGTTTAAAGAAGGCTCCTAGAGCATGGTACTCAAGATTGGATAAGTATCTACAGGAATAGGGATTCAGGAAAGGAATAGCAGATAGTAACTTGTATATCAAAAATGAAGGAAATGATCTTCTAATAGTGGTTGTTTATGTTGATGACATAATTTTTGGAGGAAACAATGACAAGATGTGCAAAGAATTTGCTAAGAATATGCAAAGTGAATTTGAGATGTCTATGCTTGGTGAATTATCCTTCTTTCTTGGTCTTCAGATTTCACAATCAGAAAAGGGAGTGTTTCTCTCTCAAGCCAAGTACATCAAGGAGATGTTGAAGAAATTCAGGTTAGAAGATTGCAAACCAGTAAGTACTCCTATGGTCACAGGGTGCAAGTTGAGTAAGGATGATGAATCTCTAGAGGTAGATCAGAGATTATACAGATCCATGATTGGCAGCTTATTATATGTCACAGCTACAAGACCAGACATAGTACAGTCAGTGGGATTAGTGGCAAGGTTTCAAGAAACACCTAAGGAAACACATGTGGCAGCAGTAAAAATAATTTTTAGGTATCTAAAAGGGACTATGGATTTTGGGCTTTGGTATCCCAAAAGTGATAGTTTCACACTAACAACATATACAGATGCAGATTGGGCCGACAACATTGATGATAGAAAAAGCACAAGTGGAGGAGCCTTCTTTCTTGGAGAAAGTCTAGTCTCCTGGTTAAGTAAGAAGCAGGTTTCAGTATCACTATCTACAGTAGAGGCAGAATATATTGTAGTAGTAGCCAGTTGTACATAGGTGTTATGGATGAAGAGAACTTTAGAAGACTTCAAGATAAAGCATGATCAGCCCATTCCTATACTATGTGATAATACGAGTGCCATAAGTATCTCAAAAAATCTGGTAATGCACTCCAGGACAAAGCACATTCCGATTAAGTATCATTTTATGAGAGAACAGGTGATAGATAAACAGGTCAGATTGGAGTATGTCACTACAAAGGAACATATAGCAGATATTTTCACTAAGCCACTCTCAAAGGAAACTTTTGAGTATCTTCGAGGAAAATTGGGAGTGAGACTCCCACCCCAAAATTAACCACCTCATGAGGAGGTGGGGGAGGGGCTAAGCTAAGAGGCTCATTCTTAGCCCTCATAAACACCCCTCCAATGATAGGTAACTAGATTCACATCAGAAGTGGTAATGTGAGTAGTTTCAATCATGGCACTTCTAAAGTCTATGAGCTCCCGAGTTGACAATTTAAATACGAGTGCTATGACAAATATAGGACAAAATTAACCAGTTTTTGGCACCCAACATTTTGGCACCGTTTTTGAGGAAGCGTCACTAGTATACTATTTACTTTACCCCTTAAAATAGTATGCTTGACCTTGTATGAGTCTTCCAAGAAGAAGAGGACACGACGGTCATTTTATAAGACAACCCATCAGAGAAATCTGAGTTAGCCGACGACCTAGACTTTGAATTTGATTCTCCCAAATTATCACCAGTATTCCACTGGAGTGAGCATCCTCACTTCGTGCAAAGTTCCTCCTTGTCTCACCGACCTAGGAAGGAACAAATAATTCTAAACTTGTTGTTTAGAAAAACACCCTCAAAGGAAGCCTTGTTGTGGTAAGCCATAGAGGATCAGACTGTAATGTTAGAAGACTTAGAAGTTCTAATTCAAAAAACTTTGAATGATCGAAAGGCCATAGGAGATACATTAGAGACCACATTTCTTGAAAAAATAGTTGAAGAAGTCTCATCTGGATTTAGCTACCCAAAATAGGAATGAACATGGGAAACCAAGATTAAGAACATATCACTTGCCCATATTCCCACATTTAAGGTATACCCAACTAAAGATCCTAACTTTTTTTGTTTAAATTTGATGTTTTGTGCAGGTTTGTCGCCTACAATTCAAATGCTCAGAAGCTAAAACTCTTCCCATCGACAAGACAACTCATCTCTATGATGGTTTATCGATTTGGGGAACAAGCAAATCACTACGTGATAAGATATGAGGAAGCTCTTTCTAGAGCATTACCAGGACTTTGGTAGAGCATGATATTCCAAAGAGGAAGTCCTCATCTTGACCTAGAAGGAGGATGAGTCTTTGGAGGAATACTGGGAGAGGTTCAATTTAAACTTGTAGCGATCTCCTCATGTAAATTTAGGAGATAAGTCTCTTAAAATCATATTTTTGAGAGGACTCAACAACGAGTCACTGGAAGTGCTAAATATAATTTTGGGAGGAGACATTTACCAGCACACCATGGAAGATATTCAATAGTTATATCAGAATTATTCACAGAGGAGAGGCAAACTAGCTCCTAGGGCTATGAAAGCGATCACATTGATCACAAATACTGAGATAGAAAATATGTTGAAAGACCTAAAGAGCGAAATGATATCCTCTCTAGCATTGTAGTTGGATACGCTATTGCTGGAGAAGAATAAATAGGAGAACGATGCAACGTTGACCTATTTTTATCCAAAATGTAGAGGGAAGCATGCTAGGAATGCATTTCCAAAAAATAAGATCAAAGTATGTGTGGTTTGCCAATAGAATCACAAGACCCAACTGTGCCTATAGCTGCCCAATACTAAGGAGGAGGCTGAAGTAACTAAAGCCTATTTCATGGGAAATTGAAGGAATTTGCAACAACCCTCTATGGGGAATATGCCCACGAGAATTTCACCCTATGGAGGAGGATCATATATGCCACAAAGGTAGTCACCACCACCCAATATGGGATGGTGGGAACTACCACCTTGGACAAACATACCTCCAGGAGCTACATTTCTGAATCAGCAACCATGGATGTCATATCAGCACCTTGGGTAGTAGTTGAGGAACCACGTTCCATGGAACTTTGCTCCAAAAAACATGACACAGGTTCCACCTCAACAAGGCTTACTAGCCCTACCTACGGTGAGACCTACGTAGTTGCCAGCACAACCAATGGTAAACCCAAATAATAAGGTAAACCAACCAACATACCAAGTAGAGGGAGAGATGTATCCGATGTATAATATTAGTTGTAATCCTATTCAACTTAGATCAAGAAAGCAACTAGGAGTAGAAGCACCTACCTTGATAGAAGAGGAGGAAGACGTAGGATATTTTGCTCTGAAAGAATAGGTGGAGGTAGAGAAAGTTGTTGAGAAAATGGAGGCTCCATTCCCCAAATGGTTACAGAATCGACACAACCAAAATTCAACATCCTCTCAAGCTTGAGAAACCTAATAGTCACTATCCCACTATTTCAAGGCATACGAGACATGTCCATATACACCAAGGTGATTAAAGAGTTATGTCTAAGAAAACTGGGATGCAAGGTGGCACAACCCATTAGCGTCGAGGGGAAATTGGCTGATTTGATGATGGGGAATGCATATCATACCAAATATGCAGACCCAAGCAGCCCAGTGTTGATGGTAAAACTAGGAGGGCATTCACTGACAAACACCTTAGTTGACTTGGGTGCAGCCATCAACATGATTCCACAGGAGACCATCTAGAAGCTGAAGCTTACAAACCTGAAACCCACCAAGAAGGGGTTGCAACTGACCAATCGGTTAACCGTAGTGCTAGAGGGAATTCTTAAGGAAATCATCATAACTGTTGATGCATGGGAATACCTGACTAAATTCCTAGTGCTACAACAAAAAATGATGCTGGGTGGTTACCCACTCATCTTTGTTTGGCCATGGTTAGCTATGGCTAATGCCTACATCAACTACCATGATGGATTGATGACAATTTTGAATGGATAGAACATCAATAAATTGATAATCTCTCCTCCTGCCTAGTTTGTGGACACGTTGGGTGAACCCACACTAATCAAGAAAAATGAGGATTCATTGTCCATGCTCTAGCTAGTGATGGTAGTGATAGAGTTGGAGGAGGATGGCGATGAATATGGCATTATAACTAGATTTCTACAAGGGGAATCATCCCTCACTACTCTCGAGTCACCATTGGTCAGTGCTCAAGACCAACATACTAGGCATATCGACATTGAGCCTAGAAGGATATTGAACGTCAGTAGTGGGTTGACCCCCACACAATTGATAGAGTTAAAAGAGCTCCTAGCTAGACACCAACGAGCATTTTCTTGGTATTATTCAAATATGAAATGGATCATCCCATATATTTGCACTCATAAGATATACCTCGAAGAACAAGTGACCCCAGTTAGATAGTCATAGAGAAGGATGAACCTGATCATGAAATAAATTACCAAGGCTAAGCTATGGAAGCTTTTATCAGTAGGATTCATCTACCCTATCTCTTACAATGAGTGGGTGTTTCCACTTGTGGTGGTCCCAAATAAGAATAGGAAATGACAAATCTATGTTGATTATAGATCGCTAAACAAAGCAATGAAGAAAGATCAATTCTGCTCCTCTTCGTTGATCAAGTGTTGGAAACACTTTCTGGAAGAAAATATTTCTCCTTTTTGGATGGATTTAGTAGGTACAACCAAATCCATATTGAGGAGGAGGACCAGGACAATACAACATTCACCTACTCATGGGGAATTTTTGCCTACATAGTGCTACCCTTCAGGTTGTGCAATGCACCAACCACCTTCCAAAGGGTGATGCTGAGCATATTTTTGGATATGATGGGGGAGGAAGTAGAAGTATATGTGGATGACTTCACCATTTAGAAAGAGATATTTGAAGAGGCAACAACAAACCTAGAACGTGTGCTCTAGAGATGTGAGGAGAATAAGTTATCCCTCAGCAATGAGAAATGTTTTATGATGATGTGTGAGGGCATAGTGCTGGGACATCATCTCTCAACAGAAGGAATTAAAGTATATCAAAAGAAGATAGAAGTAATTAGAGATCTACCCAACCCAAAAACACTGAGGGAAGTAAGGATTTTTTTCGGCTTTCCTGGGTACTAGAGGTGATTCATCACTAATTTTAGTAAGATCACCAAAACCATTGCACAACCTACTGGTAAAGGATGTATAATTCAACTGGACGGAGGACTACAAGTAATCATTTCAAACGTTGAAGGAGAATTTGATTTCTACCCCAGTATTTTAGGGCTTGAATTGGGCTATTCTATTTCACTTATATTGTGATGCATCCAATAATACAATTGGAGTGGTCCTCATGCAAAATAATGGTGAGGAGTTCTATGCCATTTATTATGTTAGTAAGAATTTAGTAGGGGCTAAGCTCAATTACATGATAATAGAAAAATAATTTCTCATAGTGGTACATGCCATCAAAAAATTCTGCCACTACATCACTGGGTACAAGGTTTTCATTCACATGGACCATGCGGCCATTAGATACCTAATGAGTAAACCAGCGATTAGTGATAGGATAATCAAGTGGCCTTTTATATTATAGGAATTTGAAATCACCATAGTTGACAAGCTCAGGAAGGATAACGTAGTCACAAAATTCGTGTCCAAGCTAATCCTAGCAGATCATGCAGTGGTAGAGGACTAGTTATCGGATGAAAATCTATTCGACATCAGTGAAAAAACACCATGGTATGCAAAAATTTCCAATTATCTAGCCATGGGTAGAACATCCCCTGCTCTTTTGTATAGAGAGAAATAGGGGGTGATCAAGAAGAGCACTGCCTTTCAATGGTTTGATGGCCTTCTATTCAAAAATAAGGCCTGACTAGATAGTGAGATGTATAGTAGAGCAAGATTTCTCGGAGATACTCAAGTCCTATCAAAATGAGCCATGTGGAGGACTTTTTTTAGGAAGGAGGACTATGTACAAGGTATTACAAACAGGGTATTTTTGGCCCACTCTATTTAAATATGCAGATGCATAAGCTAGCAGGTGTGATGAATGCCAAAGAATGGGTAGGCCAACCCACAGGGATGAAATACCCCTTCAACCTCATGTACACATTGAGCCCTTCGACAAATAGGACATGGATTTTGTGGGACCCATCAACCCACCTTCAAGAGGAAAGAGGTATATTCTAGTCTGCATAGACTACGTCACCAAATAGGTCAAAGTCCAGGCGTTGAGATATTCCAAGGAGGGGATGGTAGCCAAATTCTTGTTTGCCCATATTTTCACAAGGTTGGAGTGCCTAGGGAAATTACAATAGACCAAGGACCCCAATTCTCCTCCAAGTTAATCGAGGAACTGATGGAACAATACAGGGTATAATACAATAGAACTACCCCCTACCATCTACAGGTGAATGGGCAGGTGGAGGTAACCAATAGGGAGATAGAAAACATCTTGATGAAAACTGTGCAGTAGCACAAGAAGGACTAGGCTACTAGATTACCGAAGGTAGTATGAGCATATAATACAATATGGAAATAAACCATCGAATTCATACCCTTCCAAATGGTATACGAGAAAGATGCAATGATGCCCATTGAATTTGAAGTCAAGACACTTAGAACAACGGTTGAATTGGACCTAAGCCTAGATGAATCACAAAGGAAACGAATTCAAAAAATGAACTAGTTGGACAAAGTTTGAATGGATGCCCTCCAAATAACAAAAATCATGTAGAAGCAAAGGAAGTTATGGTATGACCACCATATTAAAATAAAACAATTCAAAGAGGGGGATTGGATGTTGTTGTATGATTCTAGATTCCAAGAGTAGAAGGGAAAACTAATGCAAATATGGATGGGGTTGTATGAAGTGGTGGAAATAATTAAAAATGGTGTTGTACGGGTTAAGATAATTGAAAACAGCAACACCATTCTAACAGCCAATGGCCATTGATTGCGCCCATACCACAAGTCTAAAAGCTTACTGGTGGAGTCCATAACAGGCATGGGGGAGACCCCATCCATGTAAAACTTTTCCAAAGTTCTCAACAACATGGTGGATGCAGAGGTGTCCACTAAAAATAAGTTAGTATATTTTCCTATTTTTCTTTAGCTTACGGTGTGTTTTGTAGGGATAAAGCCCACATGCAAGTTGTAGGCATCATCAGAGCCAGGGCATAACAAGCATGGATTGTTTCTAACTGCATTTTTATTTCTTTTTTCTTATTTTATTTTTGCATGGGAATGGCCAACTTATCAAACAAAAGGTATCTCTAGGAATAGGGCCTAGACCAGCTCAGCATCCATGAACATGCGTAGTAGGAGGATAGTATTGATCTAGGAATAAAGTGGGCACCAACTACCCGTAGAGGAAAAATTATGCATCCTTGTGCCTGGACGAAGTAGATGCTGATGTTGTATGAGGAAAATTTTAGAGAGGCTTGATCAACCTCACATTAACAAGCACATCAACCATTAACTTTCAACGATGGAGGAACAAATGACTCTATAAGGAAGGTGCCTTATTATGGGACCTTACTCCAGAGGAGCAGTGTCTTTCTCCACCAAGGATGTGCCACCCCTAAGCGTTATTTACTTTTTCAATATTAAAAATAGGCATTGTTATCTAGCGCCTTACTCTGGAGGAGCGGTGCCTTTCTCAGCCAAGGAGGGGCCACCCTAGAGTGTTCATCATGGTCAAGTAGCGCCTTTCTGAGGTGGGCATCTTATTGAAGTAGGTTTCTTACTTAAGTAGGCACCTTACTCAAGTAGGCACCTTACTAAAGTAGGAACCTTACTAAAGTAGGCGCCTTACTCAAGTATGCACCTTACTCAAGTATGCGCCTTACTCAAGTAGGCACCTTACTGAAGTAGGTGCCTTACTTCGGAGGAGCAGTGCCATGCTCTGCCAAGGAGATGCCACCACTGAAGTAGGTTATTTCAAATAAAAAAATTCCATGGAGGCACCTTAATCTGGTGCCTTATTCCAGAGGAGCGACGCCTTACTCCACCAAAGAGGCACCCCCAAGGCATTATTCATAGTCAAGCGATGCCTTACTGAAGTAGGCACCTTACTAAAGTAGGCACCTTATTAAGGAAGGTGCCTTAATCAAGTGCCTTACTCAAGAAGGTGCCTCGATAAACTCAAAAAAACATGCACAAACTTGGTAGTACATGGAGCAGCCAAAGCCAATGCCATCACCTCACGTGATGGAAATCCTGAAGCACCCGAAAATATTTAGAAATCATTGGGCAGGATATCTACACGTCCCAAGGACAACCATTGAGAATATATGCATCCCAACCTAAACCAGTAGGATCCACCATGTTTTCAATGCAGGACCTCAAGTGAACTAGGAATGAAGTACCCAAGGCGATGTAATCAGCACATGGAAAAAATAGTATCAAGTGCTAATTCAGCATACTCCACGTAGCACAAAATGACCAACCAGGTATGCGCATGATTTTCTTTGGATATATATGTAATTTTTCATATAATATGCTTCTCTAAAAATAATGTCGATGCAAGAATTGAATTCACCCCTCATGCCTAATACGTCATACTGGACGATTAATTCAAGTGGCGTACCTTGCCAACCCCAATTCGGAAATAATTTCCAGAGTTAGGTACCTGAGTTTATAAAAAATGTGGCTTACTAAAGTTAGGGTATCAAACCAGTCGAAACCAGCAGGAAATTCACCATGGGTGGAAAATCAAAGAATCATGCGCTCAAAAATAATGAGCCCAATGACACTGAGGGGATCAGAGGAGATGTGCACCAGTTCAAAGCATCCAGGTGGATGAATTATTATCGCCTGGTCAGCCAAGACCAGGACGTAGAGGCAACAAAGGAGTTTGTTGCCTCTCTAAATAGAGGAGTCACTCGGATGTATGGGTTGGAAATTCTAGTCACCACAGAGCACATCGCTTATGTCACCGACCTCCCTCTTACTAGGGAATGCACGTATAAGGATGACATGGTGAAGAAGTGCATAGAAGTCATTCTTGGACAAGGGAGAGTCTCATGCAACCCACATGGGCTCCCAAAGTAGAGGCTTATGATGCACCTAAGGAAGCTCTTTGAGTAGGTGGTGAGATACTTCATATGCACTGGGAAGTATTCACACCTGAATGCAAACCATATGTAGTTTTTGAGCCATCTGGTGCACGGGCATGAAATTAATGTCCCGTTATACCTAGAAAATTTCTTGTAGGATGAGGTTTCATGATATCAGAGAGGGGCCATTCTACGCTAGCCCACAATGGGATAATTATAGCCCTAGTACACCACACAGAGGAGCATAGGGGGATTTCATCGATGGCTAGGGCTAAACACTCTAGTGTGCGAGAGCAGGTGGTGGCCAAACCAAAGCAAGAGGCCAAATTAAGAGGGACGATCGAAGAAGTTAGGGTCGATACTTTCGATTCAAAGCCTTGTGATGCATCAGATTATGTGGCAATAGAGGCAGAGGGCGATGTCAAATTAGGAAGAATGTTTGAAGAGGAAAACCCCTTATTATCACTAGATGTTGTAAAGGAAGGGCAAAGCCCTCTACCTAATTATATGGAGGAAAGGTCAGAATCCTCCAACCCAGAACCCTCTGTACGACAGATGAAACATATATGTGGTTGAAGATGACTACAATAAAATCCTCTTGAGTGAGGAAGAGGAGGATGATGCAAAACTCGAATTCGTAACTCAAAACCTACAGAATTTGGATGCTCATAGCTCGCAAGACCCGTAACCCTAAAAAATTCTACAATATTAGTCCAAAGTACCCATGGAATAGGAACGTGTTGAGCAGATCAAGAAGTCCATGATGCAGATATTATTCGAATAATATAAGGAAACTTTTGCAATAAAAATCTAGAAGTAGGAGGCCACCATAACCCAATTTTAGCAACTGATCCAGCAGCTTAGGGTAAAGAACCAGCAGTTGTATGGCATGGCTATCAAAAGGTAGGATGCCTCTACCCAAACTGATTGGGAAATTGAGGTACCCAAAAACTTCCCAACCTGATAAAAGAGAATAGTCTCATTTGGGAAAATCAGGTCAGATGCCCAAAATGAAGAGGCAAGGGAAGGATCATACACCTCTGATAGAAGAATTCCAGAGGAACAAGGGAATTCTATTTTTAAATAGAAACCCCTATTATCAATATCGATGATGAGGAGGAGCCTTAAGGGTAGAGCTAAGGGCAAAACCCTAAAACCAATGCCAAGAAGGATTCTCTAGAGTGCCAGGAACCTAAAATTGAGGGGCTACTACCAAAATAACTAGATAAGTAGGCACCAGATGACCAGGAGGTAGTGGGAACAACTACAGGGGACCCCTGATCAGAAGGATAGATCCCTAGACTGTCACACAAGGAGGTAGCCTTCATGGTGAAGGAAGACCTCCCCACACAGGGTGCCACAATAATAGAGAGGAGAAAAGAGAAGGTCCCTCAGATGATGCAGAAGAGGGCCAAAAGAAATACTAGGGTGATGTTTACCAAACCGAACCCCCATTTGAATGAGGAATGCAAAGAAGGCCTACAGACCTTCACTGAGTGGAAAGAGTTGTTTGAATAGCTCCGTAAGAATTTTGAGGAGGCAAAGGCAGCTATAAAAGCTACCAAAAATGAATAAAGGGGGATAGGTATCTATGTGGAACCTATTGATTATGATCAATTCTAGGAAATCTATGGTTCATCGTAGGGTCGACCCTCTAAGATGAAGAAATGGCTGGAAACACAGGGGGTATATGGACCAGAGGCAAAGGCAACAGTAATCACAAAAGAAAATTTTGGCCTCACCCTCGAGGAACTTTGGCTGTACAAGGCCCATGTGGTTGTACGAAAGAGGGACAACTTCAACATCCAATTAGGAGAGCTACGATGTCAACACGCTGACCAATGGTAGGAAGTAGAGGTATCCTTCCAAAAGGGAGCAATGATTGTGGTAGCACCCTACATAGGTGATGGGCCAAGTATGATAGGGAGGTGGAGCTAGCATAACAAAAAGCTAACACAGAACATAGGCCAACTAAGCGCAGCTGAAAGCCAACGTAGCCTAAGGATAACACAACCTAGGTATGCCCTGCAACAAACCGGGGTCCCTCAGTAGAAATGGAAGCCTCAAGAAAGAGAGAAAGCCAAGGCCACTAGCAAGAAAAAAAATGAAGATAGTGGCCTATGCAAAGGAAGTGATTACCAATTTTAGGTGCCACAAGGGTGTTAGCATAAAATAGCGTTGTATTTATTACATTAATAAATAAGGGAAAAATAGTGCATAGAGCTCTCCAAGTTAGGTTGGTTGGTTATGGAACCAACCAGGCGGTTCATCAACCGAACCCCTCAATGTATTTAATCACATGCATATCAATTAATTTTTTTTGCTTCATATTGCATTTCATTCCAAATTTCTACATGCTACCAGAGCAGGACCCTCAAACACCCACACGGAAGTGCTAAGGAGGGTAGGACCTCAACACCCACATGAAAGCACTAAGTAGAGCAAAACCGACGTAGAACCAAGGTAGAGTATGATACCAACGCGAAGCATGAGACTGACATTAGAGACAAGACATGTCTTGCCCACCTTATGCAAAACACAAGGCTGATGTAGATACAAGGCGGAGCACGAGACCGACGTGGAGCATGAGACTGATGTAGAACAAGGTGAACTCGAAGAACTAAGGCAGGAAGTGGCTTGAATCCTGAGACTACCAGGTGACTCTTGTATTTTCTACAGGTGATAGGTCAGGAGGAGAAACATGGCGTGATGCCATTCGATGCTGAGGTGGACCAGAGACATGCTGACATGGCCATTAAATGTTGAGGTGGACCAAAGACTCATTGATGTGGCCCCTCCTCGACATGTGGATTACATACTGAAGGCTAACATGGAATGCAGAGATTGGCTGGGGAGAGCTAATGTGGAATGCAGATATTGGCTAAGGAGAGTTGATGTGGACGTGTTGCACACCATTCCAAGTGGTAAAAGGACACAAGGAGAGGGGTGACTGCCCATAGGCAGTCACTATCAAAGGTGGTCCTCCCACATTTTATCCCATGTGAGTGCATCCATAGGATGCATGTGGGATAAATCCCACATCTTTACTCATGGGCTTCCGACAGCCTAAATACCTAGTGGTGGGTTTTACTCCCAGCCACCTGGGCAGCGTAGTTGGTCATTCACGCTGAGTGTTGTGAAAAAGGTTCGCAGTTCAAATCTCATGGACTCCATAATTTTATGCCCAAAAATGTTTTATGCCCAAAAATATTTTGACGCCCAAATTTTTTTTGATGCCCACCTATGGACATTGACGCCCGAGAAGTATTTTGATGCCAGACGCATCGTTTGACGCCAAAAAGAGTTTTTTTTAATGCCCGAAAGGGGTTTTGATGCCCTCAAAGAATTTTTTGACGCCCTCAAAAGGGTTTTGATGCCCTCAAAGCATTTTTTGATGCCCTCAAAAGGGTTTTGATGGCCAAAAAAAGGGTTTTTTATGCTCTCAAAGAGTTTTTTGATGCCCTCAAGTGTTCCTTTTATATACAGAAGCATTGTTTTTTGCAGGTCGAAGGAGTTTTTTTTTCTTCTCCTTGTTTTATTTTGCAAACTGAAGGGGGGGAGCACAGTATTCTCTCTTTTGCAAAATTCTAAAGACCTAAGGGGGAAAATATAAGGAACCACCTTCAAAATGGCTACTATTCATAAATATCTCTCGGACTCCCAGTTGTTGAAAGGTTCTAACTTTGTTCCATGGAAGACAAAGATGAGAGCCATTCTTCAGGTGGAAGATTTGTGGGATGTAGTAACCGACATTTCACAATGCCCTCAAACAACAGGAATAGATCAAGAAGCTTGGGATAAGAAGGACAAAAGAGGTCTCATGTTTCTCCTACTTGCTATGACAGATGAGGTTCAACCTCATATCTGTGATGCCAAAACTAGTAAGGTAGCTTGGGATTCTTTGATCATTGTTTATGAAGGAAAGAATCAGTCCACCATTCTACATCTTCAAACTCAATTGCACACCCTCAGTATGAATTCTGGAGAGACAGTTGATCTATTCTTGTGCAGAGTGGCAGATTTGAAAGCCAAGTTGAATGCAATGGGAAAACTAGTGGATGATGATATCTTGAACTCTATCATCTTGCGAGCATTGCCAGACTCCTATAAGATGTTGGTCACTTCCCTCAATGTTTTTGGTAGACAAGTATCGTTTGTGGAATTGGTAAATTTGCTCCAGACTGAGGAGGCAAATCAAGTTCAGAGAGATGAGTTGTCGGATAATGCCCTTTCCACCCAACAAAGGAGCAAGAACCCAGGGAAATTTCAAAAAGGGGGTTCTTCTTCCAAGGGAAAAGGGAAACAAAATCAAAATCAGCAAAAGGATAAATATTGCAAGATTTGCGATATGAATAACCATGACACCAACAGGTGTTGGTTCAAGAACAAGCAACAAAATGATCAATCTCATAAGAAGAAAGGGAAAGAGAAACAACAATATACAAAGAAACATAAGCAACCTAAGGGACATGTTGCTTATGCTAATTCCAGCTCAGACTCAGATCAGTCTGGTCCCGATTCAGATTCTGACTCTGAAAGAGCACACAAGGTGCTCATGACTCATACTTCATCTTCTTAGATAGATGCAGTATGGTATATTGATTCAGGTGCTAGTAAGCATATGACTGGAGATAAATCTTGGTTTGAAACATTTGAGGAGAAAGAGGGGAAGCCAATTACCATTGTTGATGATCAAGTCTATCAAGTAAAGGGTGAAGGTAATGTTTCTATCACTCTTCCAGATGGAAGATGTCAGATTGAGAAGGTTCTCTATGTCCCCAGACTAGCCAATAATTTGTTGTCTGTTCCTCAAATGTTGGACAGGAAAATGGATGTTGTGTTCCGAGTTGTAAAAGGCAAGAAAAAATATTTTATAACCCACAGTGGTAAACATATTGCAACAGGTTCCTACAAGCATGGCTTGTTCATTCTAGATGCTCTTTCAACACCTCATGTTGCTCTGGATGCAACTACAAAGGTGGCCACTTCTCTCTGGCATAGAAGATATGGGCATCTCAGTTCAGGATATTTGCTCGAATTGAGAAAATATGAAATGGTGAGAGGCCTTCCTTCTCTCTCCTCCATCCTACCAGTTTTCTCGGATTGCTTAGCAGGGAAGCAACATCGGGTACCTTTTGAATCCAGTTCTTCCAGAGCTAAGGACCTTTTGGAGTTGGTGCACACCGATCTGTGCGGTCCTATGCCAACCAATTATGGTGGAAAGAAGTACTTTCAATTGTTCATTGATGATCACTCCAAAAAAATGTGGGTCTTCTTCCTTCAATTGAAATCAGAGGCATTTTCATACTTTTGACAATTCAAGAAACTTGTTGAAAAAGAGTCTGGCTACCTCATCAAATCCCTCCGCTCAGATCGAGGGGGGAATATACTTCCAAGGAATTTTTAGCATATCTGAAAGAACATGGGATAAAGCAACAACTAACAACAACTTATACACCACAACAAAATGGTGTTGCTGAGAGAAGAAATCGCTCCATTATGGAAATGGTTCGATGTATGATAAAAGGAGCACATCTTGAAGATCAATTTTGGGTAGAAGCAGTAAATACAACTTCATACCTCTTAAATAGAGCACCCACAAGAGCTCTACAAGGCAAAACCCCACAAGAAGCATGGAGTGGAAAGAAACCCTCCATATCTCATCTACGAGTATTTGGTTGTAAAGCCTTCATGCATATTCCAAAATAGAAAAGAAAGAAGTTAGATGAGAAAACCCTGAAATGTATCTTTCTTGGTTACGATGAGCATTCAAAAGGATATCGCCTGATTGATCCTATAACCAAGAAAACACATATAAGTAGAGATGTCGTATTTGATGAAGCTTTCACATCAAATAATACCTCTACAGTAGTATATCATGAAGATGAAGATGATGAGCCTAAGCAAGAGGTTTCACCCCCTCAGAAAAATATTCCCAAATGGTATACCAACACTTTGAGAGATTCTAAATTGAGCTCATTTCTAGATATGACTCTAGATCGACCATGTACGCGTAGTATCACTCAAAAAAAGAGGGTAGAAGCACCATATTCAGAAGTTGATGAACTTTTTCACCAATTTGATGAACTATCCATAGATGCAACAGAAGATAGAGAAATGGATATAGAGTATGAAAGGGTTTATCTGACAGCATTGGATGAAAATGAACCCACAACTACTCAAGAAGCCCTCAGTAAGCCGCAATGGAAGACTGCTATGGAGGCAGAGCATACATCTCTCATGCAAAATCACACTTGGAAACTAGTAAATCTGCCTTCAGGAAAGAAACCCATTGGTTGTAAGTGGGTATTCAAAGTGAAGTATAAAGCAGATGGTACAATTGATAAGCACAAATCCCACCTTGTGGCAAAGGGCTATGCTCAGAAAGAAGGCATAGATTATGAAGAGACATTCGCTCCTACTGCAAAAATGACTACCATCCAAATATTGTGTGCTATGGCAGCTCAGTTTGGGTGGAAGTTACATCAGATGGATGTAAAAAGTGCTTTTTTGAATGGTGATCTACAAGAAGAAGTATACATGACTCAACCTGAAGGATTTGTTGTGACAGGACAAGAACATAAAGTTTGTAGGTTAATCAAATCCTTGTATGGGCTAAAACAAGCTCCTCGAGCTTGGTACATCAAAATTGATAGTCACCTATTACAACATGGATTCCAACGAAGTCCGTCAGATGTAAATCTCTATATAAAGAACAATGGTTTCGACATAGTGATTCTGGTGCTATATGTAGATGATTTGATCATAACAGGTAGTTCAGAAAGTATGGTTGATACAATGAAAAGTGATCTCAAATCATCCTTTGAAATGACAGATCTGGGACTTCTCCACTACTATCTTGGTTTAGAAGTAACTCAAAAGAAGCATCACATCAGAGTTACATAGAAGAAATATGCCAAGACTTTGATTGAGAAATATCGCATGGATGACTGTAAGTCCAAGGCCACTCCCATGGAAGCAGGACTTAAGTTGTCAAGATATGATCAATCTCCATAGGTAGATGGCACTCTCTATCATCAACTGATCGGGAGTCTATTATACCTAACCAATACCAGGCCTGATCTCAGTTTTGTTGTGGGTTATCTTTCACGGTTCATGCAGGAACCCAAAGTAAGTCATTGGAAAGCAACAAAAAGAGTTCTACATTATGTCCATGGTACATCAGATTATGGCTTGGAATACAAAAAGAATAACAAGTTCTATTTACAAGGATACACGAACTCAGACTATGCTGGATCTATTGATGATAGGAAATCAACGTCTGGATACATCTTTCATCTTGGATCTGGTCCTGTCTCTTGGCACAACAAGAAGCAACAAGTGGTTGCTATTTCTTCTACAGAGGTAGAATATCATGCAGCTAGTGGAGCAGTCTATGAGATAATGTGGCTACATCGCATCCTTACAAATATGGGTCTTCCAGAAAATCTTCCACTACATTTGTTTTGCGACAATCAAGGAGTTTTGAACCTTGTCAAGAATCCAATTTTTCATGATCGTACCAAACATATTGACACCCGTTGTCATTTCATTCGAGATGAAGTTCCAAAGAACAATATACAGCTCCAATTCATTCCCACTGATGCGCAAGTTGCGGATATCTTCACCAAGGCACTTGCACGGGTCAAATTTGAAATGTTTCGCAATACTCTTGGTATTTGCCAATAATGTAATAAGGGGGGATGTTAGCATATAATAAAGTTGTATTTATTACATTATTAAATTAAAGGGCAAAATAGCGCATAGCGCTCTCCAAGTTAGGTTGGTTGGTTATGGAACCAACCAGGCGGTTCATCAACCGAACCTATTCAATGTATTTAATCACATGCATATCAATTGAGTTTTTTGCTTCGTATTGCATTTCATTCCAAATTTCTACGGAGGGTGTGGCACATATTAGGCATGGGGGGATGATGAGCACTAGATATGTTCATATTTTTGTATATGTACTAACGGTTTTTGCACGACAATATATAGTGAGTTGTATATTTTTATGAAATATTATGTATGTATTTAATAAAATCATGTGTATTATATAATCAATACATGAAGTGTTTTTTATGTAGTTATTTCCTAGATTTTGTTGTCTTTTGCTTAGTTGAGGTCCTACATGGACCTGACATGGTTTTGTTCAATCAGAAAAAGGCATACGAAGGTAGGCACCTTACTGAAGTAGGTGCCTTACTGAAGTAGGTACCTTACTGAAGTAGGCACCTTACTCAAGTAGGTGCCCTACTAAGGCAGACACCTCACCAAGGAAGGCACCTTACTAAGTTAGGCGCCCCACTCAAGCAAGCACCAGGATTACACATGTTGACCAAATGGCTATAGAGGGAACCCGTTGACCACCATTCCATGTCATCTATAGGAAATTTTCGATGCACAAGTTGTCCCAGCCAACATGGTGAACACATAACCACTCCTGAAGCAAAACTGTAATGAAACAAAAATCACCCAATTGTAAGTAAATGATGAAAATGCTAATCATTGTGCACTGGCTACAGTAACTGAATTATCCTAATTTAGCTTGGAACTAGGACACCTATTGTAACAGAACTATAATAGGAAGTCTCGTGTGTGATATATAAACACACAAAATTCTCTATAGCAGAAGAAGCATTCCTTTGGAACATTATCGCATGTAGTCCTTTCTACACTATAATAAAGCTTGAGCGTTCTTTCATTTGTGCATTGTTTGCATGATTTGTTGGGCAGGATATTTTGGAGCTCAAGCCCAATACAAGCCAGTATTCCTCCCCTTCTTCTTAGTTATTTTTCATGCATTTAGTTATGTATGGTAGTATGTTTGAGTTCATAGATTAAATTTAATTATTTTATAGTTATTTTCTTTTACATTAGACATATTATTGCTTTAAGTATGGTGTGTTTACTTTTATGCATTTCATTTATATTTAAGTTTTCTTGGTGTGGATGAATCAACCGATGTTTCATAAATAACCCCCCAATGATAGGTAACTAGATTCATCTCAGAGGTGGTAATGTGAGTAGTTTCAATTGTGGAACTTCTAAATTCTACAAGCTCTCGGATTGATAATTTAAATGCGAGTGCTATGACAAATATAGGACAAAATTAACCAGTTTTTGATACCCAACAAAATGCATCAAAGAGGAGGCAAAATGTAGCTATGGAAAATTGACCCACTTTTAGTGTGTAATCTTCTTTAGAACTCCTAAGAGGTCCCTAACCCTTGTCCTAGGCAAGGTAAGCCTTTTTTCCCCCTACCTTGTCTTTCTTTAGCCTTTATGTGAAATCGCACCAAGTTACGATGGGGGGTGACTTTACAAAAGTGATATCGCACCTTGTTGGCACGGTGCATGATTTCTCTATTTTAGGATTTTAATTTATTAAAACCCAGATTTAACCTTTTTCAGCATGCTTGGCATCGGTTTGTGTTTGTTTCCCACTTCTTTCATCCTGATTTTTATCTATAAAAGGAGGGGTTAATCTCACTCTTAAGGATATAGATGTGATTGATATTAGACATAATTAAGCTCAAAACTCTTATCATTTTTTTTTTGGTAATTAAGGATCAAATTCATTGCAAACGGGTTTTCTAGGTTGACCCAAAACCTTTTACAAGAATCAGCACAGAGCTGTTACGGATCAAAAATCAATATGGACAGACTGTCTTACGCTAATAGTACCCATCTGAAACCCCCTTCTAAAACAGATTCACGCACCTCAGAATTTTGCTTTCATCTACCCTCCCCTCCACGATTTTGTGACAAGTCACAAAAAAGAGACACGTCACAAAATTGCGACAACAAACAACCAAAAGCTTCATTTTCCAGCATCACCGTGATTTCGTGACAAGTCGTGTAAATGCGACATGTCACGATTTTGCGACATCAAACGGCCAACAGCTTCCTTTGCCAGCAACTCTGCGATTTCGTGACAGGTCGCAAAAATGTGACATGTCGCAAAATCGCGACAACTGACTACCTTCTGCTTCAACTTCATGCAACACCGCGATTTCGCGACAAGTCACAAAAATGCGACAAGTCACGAAAATGTGACATGTCATGATTTTGCGACATATTTTTGCATTCTGCTTTGCCTGCAAGCCCATCCGTGATTTTGCGACAGGTCACAAAAATGCGACATGTCATGATTTCGTGACATCTTTCTGCCTTCAGCAATAATTCCCAGCAACTCCATGATTTCGTGACCAATAATGAAAATGCAACATGTCACAAAATCGTGACATCTTTCTGCCTTCTGCTTCATTTTCAACATCTCCGTGATTTCGTGACAAGTCACAAAAAAGTGACATGCCATGATTTTGCGACATCTTTCAGTATTCTACATCGTTGCTACCTCTGCATCGCAAAATCGCGACATACTCGCTGGGCGCTCCCCTCTGCCGTTGTCGGTCGTGAAACCGCGACAACAATCCATACTTAACTTTTTCCAACTACTACTCATATTCTTAATTTTTCTCTACTTCCTATTTTTTCTACAAGATAACCCCAAAGTGTAAATTTTATATTTGATACTTTTTTGCATTGATTTGGATTACAATGTGGTTTGGTGGATTCATGTTGTAGTTCCAAAGAAAATAAATTGCTCTTTTGAATACCTTGATCTATTCTACCTGCTTCTACCTCATCCATAAGGTTGTGCACACTTTGTTTCCAATATTTATTTATGCTCTACATTTATCTTTTATTTTTCATGTCTCTAAAGTGAAATCATGCCCTATCCTAGTGAGGCAAGACTTCACTAACCCTAATTTAGGGTTTTCACTCATAGAAATGAAATTGTACCTTGTTATGATGGAGCGTAACTTCACCTATAGTGTTATCGTACCTGCCATATGTGAGGTGTGATTTTATCAAGGATTGAACTAGGGGTATATGTTAGATTCTTATTGCATGAGTATTTTATAAATTACATTTAGGACATGATAGAATAATCTATTTTCTACTTCTCTGCTATTGCATTGCTGTTTTATGATTAATTCTCCAAAGGTCAATTTCCACTTTTGTTTCCAAAGGTCATCTAAAAGGACCTAGGGGGATTTACTGGTGTGCCTCAAAGCATTGTTGTACAATGGCCTAAGCATACCCCCTAATTCTAATCCCATTTTAAAGTATTTCATGAGTTATCTTGCAAAAACAAGTATTTTTGATATAATTGGACATGAGGCAGAAAAAGCTAAGTCAACCATCAGTCTAGATAAGTGCTCTAATTATTTTATTGGTTGAAGATATGATTTGAATATTGATTCTTAGACATCTAAAAGTGAAAAGCATATAGCATGCATCTAGGGTTAATATTATGCATTTATCTTGTGTCCTTAATTTAAAGGTTTTTTGGATAAAATCCTAGGTTAGTAAGCATTCAAAGAAAGAATCATATTAGGTTAGATCTTGTATTCTTGCATTTTGATTTATAAATTGTCCTCTATATTTTGTATAATAGATCTAGAAAGTCTAAACTTAGGTGAGTGATTAAAAAATGAATACATAAAACATCTCGAAATATTGAGGACTTGGAGCGAGTTCTAAAATCATTCCTAGTGAACCCTTCCCCCTAGCACTGAGTGTAGATAAAAACATACCCCCATGGTTTACCTCATAAGGCTTTCTATATTTTTAGATCCAATATTTTGGAAATTGTACATGGTAGGGCAGTTTTTCCCCTCTACACAACTCCAGGTACGGACTTATCATGGTTAGATGATGCAAGTTTGACAACCTTGGTTTCAATACCAGATTTTAAAATTTATAAAATCTTGTAATATATTATTGGTGGTTATGACCATGATAAGGCCATAGTTAAAATAAAAATATAGAATAGAAAAATGTCATTCACCATCACACCTATAAACGTTAAGAGATTGATAAATCTTCCTTTCAGTGATTGTCCTCTAGTGTCAACAAAATTCCAACTATCTAAAAATAATAAAGGATACCTCGACACAATATCCCATATAAAAAATAATAATATTTGGCAAGTATATTTCTTATTATTTAGATTCTATTAATGCTAAAATTTTCAAATTTGTAAATTGTTATCTATTTTTTTTGCAGCTTTCACCGCCAAGTCAAAAAGAGGTTTAACAATCATCGATGTTAAGCATACAACTTTGAAGTCCATTATTGAGTTCTTCCAAGCAAGACCGATTCTGCTTGGAAGATCAAATATCCATATTAGGCACTAGCCTATGTTATTCAGTATGAGAAGCATTAAAGGTTCGATTGGTGCACGTATATTACATATCGTATTAGGGTTGAGTTGCATAGTATGAAATTGCAGACTAGCAAGACACAACCCATTGTGGGTACTATTAATTATATTTAAGCACTCTATTATGAAAGTTTTTATAATATGCCAAATACTCTTGTACCAACTATAGTTCATGCAACACTATAAGCCATTGCCATGAAACCAAAGGAATTGAAGGTAATAAATCCATCTTTGACCATCAAATTGTATTTTATATTTTAGCACATTTTCTTTTCTTAATTTTTCTTTTCATCTAGATGTAGGGTAGGGCAGCCACTATAAGTAATAAATAGGATGCTGCCAATAGGGGTTACAAGCTAGAACAAACTAGTGATTCTAAAGATATTGGATCAAAAATGTCACCATTGTAGAGGTTGCCAAAACATTTGAGGCAAGCTCCTTCTCTTCAGGGTTCTCGTACACCTAGGTATGTAAAATGTGCAGGATGAATATAGTGTGGCCACCCCTTCCCCCATCGGTATCCAAATTCAATAGATTTCATCATCTTTAGGTAAATCAAAAAGCATTTACTTTGAATTAAGATTTATTTTCTATTTTATTTTTTTAATAATTCTAACAATTTTTTTTTGGCTATTTTTAACCGCCTCTCAATGACAACCTATGAAAATGAGAAGGCATATGCCATCACTGCTTCCACCACAATAACCACTTCCACTGCAACAAATGCCTCCATAAGAGCAATGACAACCTACAAAAATGAGAGACCATATCCGGGTTGGAAGTGGAAAATAATGTTTTCACAAAGACTGTGGTCGATAACACCAAGTTCTAGGCCTAGGTTCTCATATTTTACATTTCACACTTCTTCATAGGTACCAAAAGTTTCATCCATGGGATTGGATAATATCCCACTCGATGATGATTTTATATTGTACAAAAATATTTTAGTCTTTAATGCAACGAATGTGCTCCAAGATCCACTAGGTGAAGCACAAAAAAAAGAATCCCTTGCAATTGAGTAGACATCATTCCGAGCTCCTTAAGGAAATGAACCTCATCTTGAAACTAAGGATGACATTGTAAATTTTGATGAAAATATTTTAATGGTCAAAAATACTAAATCAACCATGAAACATATTGTTATTAGATATTTCTAAGATATGAAGGATTGGGAATAGTGGTCCAAGGTCCATATAAAGGAAATTAATGCTCAATATAAGAATTTTACAAAAAAAGATTCAATTTTTTATTTGGTTCAGTATGGACCAAAAAAGCTTAGTGGCCTGCTAAATCAGGCAACAATAGGATTAATGAAGTCAAAATTTTTGTATGATGATACTATTTTAAATATTATGGTCAGTAGATTAGAGAATATTAATGCTAAAGCCCAAACCTTTTTTTAACCTATGGGATTTCAATAAGGAAAAATTTTCACTCGCTAAGGCTACAAGGGATGTGGTCGAGGTAAGAAAATGTTTTTTATTTTTCAATTTTCTTTTATAGTTAAGTTTTTATATTTCATTAAAACAAGTAATAATTTTTCATATAACTCTTTTGAATGATGTTTTCATTTTCTTTTTGCAGTCAAATTTTGAAAACTTAAAAAGGCAAGTTAATATCATGGATGTTAATATCAATGCGATGAAAACATTTTTGCAAAATACAATGGAAATGAAGAAAAAAATGTAATTAAAAGTAGCGGGTAATAATTTTTTAAGAAAATATATCAAGGATAAGCTTAATGAAGATACGAACCTTGTACTACAACACTAGAAAGCAAAAGAAACATTTCCAACAATACTCAAAGATCCAAACCAACAAGAAGGTGCATTATTGGGGAGTATCATGAAAGTACAAGAAAACCTAGTCAGATGGGGAGCACTACCGAAATAGGGTATCAAGGAAGGAGATAAAGAAAATGAAAAGGCATATTCAAGTGAATATAAGGCAACAATCCCGAAATTAGATATTCAATAAAGTGTTTTTAAGTTGACTACAGTTAACAATTTTGTATAAATATTTCTATTCGAATTAATGAAAAAGATATTTTCTAATTCTATGTCTTCAATCATTTAAAGGTTGTTTGCATTTATAATTTTGTGTTGATTTTCTAGTTTATTACTAGCCAATATTATTTACTATTTTCATATCAAACAACAAAAGAAATATTTTTGTTGATCAATATTCATACATTAACAATACAATATCAATAATGTGATATAAAATATAAGACGACGCTTTATCAAGGAAGGGAGTTGAAACACTATGATATAAAACATACAATATTTAAAATCAAAATGTGATATATAACATACAATTTTTAAAAGCACAATGTGTTAGTACCCCATCCTAACACTTGATATAATAGCTCTTGTAGAACATGGGTAGTACCCATGTTAATATTTTGTAATGTTTTATTATAGTTTGGATTAAGAAGTGCCTATGCCAAATGGTACCCTTCTATGTAACCATTTTTTCAAGAATGTAATTGCTTGTAGGTAGGATATTATAGCACGGGTGGCATTTTGCATGTAAGCCAGCCTTGGGAGTTAGGTGCTAGAAAAATTCCTTAAATATGTGAGAGGAAATATTGTACACATATTTTTGCATAATTGAATGACATAGTGAAGGAGGTTTCCCCCTCGAAGAGGCTTGCAATTTAGTGCTATTGTGAGATTGTTCTATTTCTACAATTTACTTTCATATTATACATTTTATTTCCAAGTGTGTTGTGAGCATGTGTGTTTATTTTCAAGTATTTGTGTGAGAGTGTTATTTTTAATATTAGATTCCTAACAAGTGGTATCAAAGCACTTTCTAAGGTTGTTTTCTATTGTGACTGCAATAGATTCTACCAATTTGATTGTTAGGTATAATATTTCTGAGTTTAGTTTTTTTCTTGCAAGTTTTCTTTATAATAAAAAATTACATATAAAAAAATGCCAAAAAAAAAACTACATTAGTTGAGTAGGTTAGAAACCCTGTGTTGGGGGTTTTAAAATATCATGAAGGAGATATCGTTATTTGCTAAGCTAGATAGCTCATAAAGCATCTAGTGAAGTGAGGGGTGATCGGGATCCAATACCCAGGCCTTAGATAACACTCGTGCACGAAATTGAGCTCCCATGCATCTTTAGGTGTATCAGGAGACCATCTAGGATTTAACAAAAAATTATCTGTAGGAAGCTTTTTTGGCCTTGTATTGTCCATAGTGCATGGGATACAACATCTCAGAAGACTACCCTCCCATACTATAAGAGAGGAAGATAGTGTGCTCAAGGGTATGTATGGAGTCCTCCTTGAGTAGTGGATTTAATTATTGGTTCGAGCACTATTTTTTGTCACTGCATTATAATAGAGGGTATATGGATATTATATACATCCTTGCCTAGAGTACCTTGGTTTTTTTTTAACTTGCAAACAAGGTTGTTATTCAAGTCTTTCGTTCTGCTTATCCTACAACCAAAATCCCAAACCTATTATTGTATCCTACACAAAAGTTGAGCATACGAAGAAGACATCCCTATTCTAGAATTCCTACATGCACAACAGGTAATACAAACTTCCAAAAGAATAATAGGGAGATAAGAATTGTTAGAGTCTAAAATAAGGGGTTAGAGTTAATTATTGTCAAAACATTCTATCAATAATAGTGAATACAGGGTGGTTAGGAATAATAGTGTCATAACAGTCACCTACACAGTCATAATACTTACTTGTGTCAGTATAAATAGTCAAGGAATATCAGTGATAGTCAAAATTAGATAGGGAATAGAATAGTGTCAAGAATTAGTCAGTGGTCAGATAGTCAAAAAGGGGAACATAACAATATCAGTAATTAGAACTTACAAGATAAATATAGTTGACAGAATTTTGGGAACCAATCTTCAGAGGCAAGCCCGACCTCACAAGTAAAAAATAAATAAATAAGGAATATATATTCACATAGATATTATATTGACTCAAAATTTAGCAGATAATTATATGTTCTATTCTAGACAAAAATGTCCTTGGCAGCTCCTGGTCAAATTTTGCATCGATTTTCAAAAAATTGTAATTTTTGATTTTTCTTGTTAAGGCCATAACTTTTCAACGATCAATCAAATTGGTCCAAAATTTTGGGAATAGAACCTACTTGTTATTTTGCACCAAAGACCCTCAAGGAATCACTACAGAAATTTTAAGCCAAGTGGAAGAAATTACCTTGACATCGACTTGCAACCAACTAGGAGAGCACAAAAAGTCGAAGAATTTAGTATATCTCCTCATTAAGCGCTCAGATCAAGTAGCCACTGAAGTGGACCCTATCCTAAAATCAGGGTTGCAACCCATTTCCGAAATTAAATTTTGGACCCTTACTAAAAATAGTATCTTCTAAAATCTACCTATCTATTTTTAGTAAGTCCCACAAAAGGCATCCAAACCTTAAATTATGGTTGAGGGAACTCACCAACAAATAGTAGAGAGGGAACTTCAAATAAAAGTGGATGATATGGGAAAAAATTTTGGTCTAGGGTTAACAAATACATATAGGTTATACAGTTCCAAATGCAATCTCCCCAAGACTATGAATGATCTCATACAAACACAAAAAACAATGAAGGTTGAATTAGAAAGTAAAGCCTCTACTGATTCCGCAGCTCCACATGACCAAGCAGAAATTGGTACAAGCCACCACCAATGAGCTATACCCAACCACAATGGGATGAGGTTACCCAAATTAGAAGTTTGATGGAAAATATCCTGAGGGGTGGATTTGTAAGGCATAACAATATTTCACTCTTCATAATGTTGATCATTTCCTATGGTTGACCATTGCTTCTTTTAATTTTGAATCAGATGCACTCCATTGGTTTTTATGGATTAGAAAGGCTGAACCTAAACTTTCATGGCCTCAATTTTTTCAATGCCTACTCACTCACTTTGGTCTTACTAAGTTTGAAAATTTTACAGGAACCCTTTTTAAACTCAAATAAACTTCAACTGTTCAAGAATACCAAGCTTGGTTTGAGAAACTTGCTAATCGAACAACAAGACTAAGTGTTGATTCATTCCAAAGTTGTTTTGTGGATGGATTTAAGGATGACATAAGGACTGAGGTTAAATTATTATGACCTCAATCGCTACCACAAGCCATACAATTGGCCAAATTGGTAGAGGAAAAATTTAAAGCTCTTGGTCGAACTTCTAAATTTCCTCCATCTAAGTCGTATTTTGTGGAAAAGCCAATACCAAGTTAAACTAATAAATCTCCACATATAAAATAATTGAGTCATGAGAATATGGAGCATAGGAAGACCCAAGGATTATGTTACAATTATGATGAAAAATATACCCGAGGGCATAGGTGTGTGAAACAAAAATTGTACTTGCTATATATGGATGAAGTTCCCACTTCAAAATCATCTGAGTATGAGGAGGATCCTCAAGAAATAGAAACCATAGATCAATTGACCAATCAGGAGGAATCCCAACTAGAAATTTTTTTACATGCTCTAGTAGGAGTATCGAAACCCCAAACCATGAAGGTGACATGCCATTTCAAAGGATAAAGGGTCATCATTTTGGTTGACTGTGGTAGCACACATAATTTTATTGATCCACGTATCGTAAAACAAGACAACTATTACATTACCACATGCAATTATTTTGAAGTTATGATTGCTAATGGTGGTACCCTATCATGTAAAGGAAAATATTGTAATGTTAAGCTAAAAATTAGGGACTATAATCTCAAGTCTGATATGTTTGCTTTACCCTTAGGAGGGTGTAATATGGTTCTGTAAGCACAATGGTTATGAATATTAGGACTACTTATATGGGATTTTGTAGAATTTTAGATGAAATTTAATCACGATGGGCAGGAATATACCTTTCATGGCATAAAGGCAAGAGTTCAATTTATTTCTTCTCATAAGATGGAAAAATTGTTAAAGAAATCTTCCCATGGAGTGGTAGCTCAACTTTTTGCTATCATCGCTCTCGAGCAAGGGGAGTCTAGTCAACCACAACATTTACAACATATATTAAATGAGTATTCTCACGTCTTTGAGAAACCCAATGGATTTCCTCCTTAGCGCTCACATGATCATGTAATCCAACTTGTTCCTAGAATTTTACCTCCTAATGTTCGCCCATACCAGTATGCTTATGCTTAGAAAACTAAAATTAAGAAAATTATATAGGAACTTCGAGCTTCCAGAATTATCCGTTCAATTTTTAACCCTTATTCTTCACCAGTGTTGTTAGTTATAAATAAGGATGGCACTTGGAGCTTATGTGTGGATTACAGATATCTTAATAAAATTACCATCAAGGATAAGTCCCCTATTCCTATTATTGATGAACTCTTAGATGAGTTGCATGGGGCTCAATATTTTTCAAGTTGGATTTATGATCAAGTTATCATCAAATACATATTAAGAATGAAGATATTCCTAAAAATACCTTTAGAACTCATGAAGGGCATTATGAATTTTTGGTTATGCCTTTTGGGTTAACCAATGCACCTTCCACCTTCCAAAGTTTGATGAATTCTATTTTTTGCCCTCATATTTGCAAATTTATTTGTCTTCTTTGATGACATATTGATTTATATTCGCACATGGGAGGATCATATTCACCACTTAGAAACAACTCTCAAACTTTTGTATGACCATAATATTTATGTAAAGCAATCAAAGTGTTCCTTTGGGCAATAAGAGGTTGAATATTTGAGGCATATAGTCACTAAGGAAGGAGTTCAAGTAGACCATAAGAAAATTCAAGCAGTGCAAAAATTGCCCAATCCTCATACTTTGAAGGGACTTCATGGATTCTTGGGTCTTATAGGATATTATAGAAAATTTGTAAAAAAACTATGGAAAGATAGCAACCCCCCTCACAACCATGTTACAAAAAAATTCTTTTGTGTGGACTGATTTTGTTGAGAAGGCTTTTGTCAATTTGAAGTTTGCTATGACCACCACCCCTATTTTGGCAATGCCAAATTTTTCTAAACCCTTTGTCATCAAGAGTGATGCATCAAGTATAGACATTAGAGCAGTTTTAATGCATAAGGATCGACCATTGGCTTTCACTAGCAAGGCACTTTCCCATTGAAATTTGAGCAAGTCCACATATGAGAATGAAATGCTTGCCATATTACACGCAATCACTCATTAGCATCCATATATCATTGGTCAAAATTTTTCCATCAAGACTGATCATCAGAGTCTAAAATATTTTTTAGAGCAATGAGTGGCTACTTCAGAGCAAAAAAAATGGGTCTCCAAATTATTAGGATATGACTATGAAATTTATTATAAGAAAGGTAAAGAGAATGTAGTGGTTGATGCTTTATCTCACCTACATGAATATCAGGCCATGCTACATGCCATCTCTATTTCACTTCTGCAATGGATTCATCAAATTCATGAAGATATCACTAAGGATTCATCATTACAAACTCTCCTCCACCATCTCCAAGAGGATCCTCAATCACACCCTGGTTATGTTTGGGATGGTCAGGATTTATTATTTCATGACCGATTGGTTATTCCATTCAATTATCAAATCAAGGACCTCCTCCTTCATGAAATGCATACATCCCCCACAGTTGGTCATTCGGGTTTTCTTAAAACATATACTCTAGCCAAGCATACCTTCTTCTAGAAAGTCATGAAAAAATATATCAACACATTTGTTACTGAATGTGATCGATGCCAACGTATGAAAGGTGAAACTATGTGTTCACCAGGCACACTTCAACATTTGCCTATTACTGAGAAGGTTTGGATGGATATATCTATGGAATTCATCGAAGGGCTACCAAAATTAGGAGGTAAATCAATTATTTTGTTGATAGTGGATGACCTCTCAAAGTATGCTCACTTTTGTTCCCTAGCCCACCCTTATACTACATCCATTGTTGCCAAAATATTCCTTGACTCCATATTTCACCTCCATGGAATACCTAAATCCATTGTCTTTGATCGGGATCCTACCTTCACCAGTCGCTTTTGGTAGGAACTATTCAAGTTGCAAGGGACACAACTCAATATGATTTTGGTCTACCATCCTCAAACTGATGGCCAAACTAAAAGTGTCAATAAATTCTTGGAAACCTACCTTCGTTGCTTCACTTTTGAACATCCTACTCATTGGGATAAGTGGCTTTATTTTGCTGAATGGTGGTACAACACCACCTATCATTCTACCACAAAGGTGACTCCATTTGAAGTAGTTTATGGTCAGATTCCACTAGCTCCAACTTCTTACATTCCAGGTAGCTCCAAGGTTTAGGTCATGGATTCCACTCTCTGTAAGCATGACTTCATTGTTCGCCAACTCAAGTTCAATTTGGACATGGCTCAGAATCATATGAAATAGTAATAAGATCAACATCATACTAAATGTAGCTTTGTTGTTGGTGATATGGTATTCCTTTACTTACAACCATACAAACAATCATCTCTCTAGTTGCATGGTTGTCAAAAAATTACTCCCAAATACTATGGTACTTACCAGGTTTTGTAGTATCTCGAGGCAATGATGTACAAACTAGCCCTTGTAGCTTTTTTTAAACTTCATCCAGTCTTCCATGTGTCCTCTCTCAAGAAAGTTATTAGCAATAGGGCACAGGTGTAGTCTACACTTCTAGAGTTGGATTAGGAAGGGTCCATTATTCTTGAACTTGAATGTATTCTTGATCGCAGATCACGTACCCTTCATTAGTGCGTTATCATAGATTTCCTGGTCCAATGGCATGTCTTACAACCAAAAGATGTGACATGGGAACCTCTTCACCAAATCCAACAATATTTTCCTCCCTTCAGCTTTGAGGACAAATATTTTTGAAGGGGAAGGGTATGTTAGGACCCCATCCTAATACTTAATGTAATAGTCCTTGTAGAACTTGGGGAGTACCCATGTTAATATTTTGTAATGTTTTATTATAGTTTGGATTAATAAGTGCCTATGCGAAATGGTGCCCTTTTATGTAATTATTTTTTCAAGAATGTAACTGATTGTAGGTAGGATATTTTAGCCCGGATGGAATTTTGCATGTAATCCAACCTTGGGAGTTAGATTCTAGAAAAATTCCTTAAATTTGTATTTTACACATATTTTTTCATAATTGAATAACATATTGAAGGAGTTTTTCCCCTTGAAGAGGCTTGCGATTTAGTGCTATTGTGAGATTGTTATTTTTTTATCAATTTACTTTCATATTATGCATTTTATTTTCAAGTGTGTTGTGAGCATGTGTGTTTATTTTCAATTATTTGTGTGAAAGTGTTATTTTTAATAGTAGGTTCCTAACACAATGTGATGTAAAACATACAATTTATGAAGAAATAATTGTTTTAAATCTTGCACATATGTAAAAATATTGTAAAATCTGATAACAAAGAAAGTCAAATTTTACATTGTGAAATATTAAAAAAGTTAGAATTCAGGTACCTAAGACAAATACTTCTCAACTTGTCCAGTATCACTATTAAGCATAGTAGATATCATATCTCCACAATTTGATCATTGAAAGCATCATTATCCTCATTATTGGTCGTATTTATGATACTCGTTCTACCTACAATGGAATTACAGTATGCCAATGCTCTGTCATATGGAAATTTGTCTAGCTAATAATATGACATATAAATTCTTAAAAAAAAAATCTAAAATTTTGTTTAGCCTATTACAGAGCTTATATTTAAAAAAATATAGTGCTCTAAAATCCCCCTCATCTTCCACAAATTCCAAAATTAGTGTTTGACATAATTCATATAAACAAAAGTATTCACTAATTGTATCTTGTAAGACACTACTTGGATACAAATTTTACCACAAATGTGCAATGGAACTAGTCTCATATATGTTACTCAAAAGTGATGTTTTTTGAACCATTGTTCTTCCAAAATATGATGACTATTGTTTTAAAATATCTTTGTTGAGTATACCTTTGATTTCAACACCATTGAATTCCACACTTTTACTAAAATAATGAATAAGGTTACCCATATATTTAATAAACAACTCTTGTGTAGAATTTTAATCATTGCAAGGACCCCAAAACAAAGGGTTAACTACACCCATGGCCTCAAGCAACTCATCTCTTTGAAACCAATCTCTTATCTCACTTGTCAATGATTTTGCCATTTTAAGGAATTTTGTCTTAGTATTGTGTAAAATAACTTCATATCTATTGTGTGTTACACGAACTTGTTCAACATCATCAGTAACTATACTTTACTACCTTTCATAAACATTAACATTAATATAAAGATAATCATTGGTGTCAAAATTCAAAAATATTTTTACATTGTTCACGTTTATCAATGTATTCCAACTTTCAAATAAGGGATTTGTAAAATCTGGTTTGGACACATATAACTTGTCAATAATGATACATATTTTTTTTGTCATCCTCATGAAATCAATGATATATATAGATCTCTCTTGTGCAGGTTTAATCAATCTTTTCATTTCTTGTAACATTGGAAGAATACCACATAATGTTAAAAGGGTTTCCAATTTAGTTAAATGGAACAACAAATCCTCTACCTTATCAACTGCCATATGATTTGCATACATAAACCCCGTTAAAGATTGATATTCTATAAAAAATATATGTACATGTTTATACAACAAAATCAACCTTGTATCCACATCTTTCAATAATGTTTTTCTTCTATAACTCCTAGTGCAAACTTTTGAAACTCTGCAAACCTTTTTGAAATGCAAGAAAAATAAGAATGTATTTCACGAATGAGGTCTTCGACTCTAGAAAATTTTTCAAAAGTGCTCACAATTTTAAATTCAAGATTCAATCTATGATCCATGCAATGAATGAGTATCATATATGGGGTAACTAAGGTTTAGGGTCTAACATATAGCCCATTCATATGTCCTTGCATTATAGCTGAACCATCAGATCCAATGAAAATGAACTTTATGGCTATGTCTATATAATTCATTCCTACAATATCCTTTAAACTAGTCAGAACAACATTATAGATTTTTTTTCATTTGAAATCTCCACCATATTATGTAATCCTAGTAAACTAGGCTACCTTACATGATTTTAAATTGTGTACACATGCATGCAAATCTAGGATGTGTTATCCATAGCCATCACCTCATCAATAGAAAGTGAAATGAATCTAGAAAATTTTATTTTCCCCCTTAGGTCCTCCTTCTCAACTAAAGATAGAAATTTTACCATTTTTCAACCACTTTGTTTTAACCATGGGAACTAGAAAGGTTTTGCACATTAGCTAGTTGAAAAAGGTGCTTATAATCAATAAAATTGAACATGGGTCTACTATTTTTTAGAATACTATATACAACAACAAACTACAAACTTTTTGAAGCTAAAATGATCTTCTAAATTTTATGAAGTTGGGTTTCAATCATTCCACCTTTCTCAACAAGGGATTATTTTTACTTCAAGTAATTTTCTATTCTATTGTATATCTGACATACATACATTCTGGTGCATATTTCTACCTAACATCTATAATAATTTCACCATCATTGCCTATCACTTCTACATAAAATTTGCTAGTATATTTTTCTATTGTATCTTTCTTATTTTGTAGTTTGTGATCCTTACCTAGTTTCCAACTACAAATTTTGCATCTACATTCTTTTGATCGACTTGGTTGTCCTTATTTAGGACCAACTCAATCTAAGGAAATTTTTTTACCTATTCATTTTTAAATGTCCTTCCAATAGCCCTATTAGAATCTGCCTTTCTCTTTTTAGAATTTTTATTTGAAGATTCATAAGAAGTTTGTAGTGCATTTGATTTATCGCTTTCATTTTCAACTTTCATATCATTTTTAGAAATATCTTCAAGTGTTTGTTGAATATTATTATTAAGATAATTTTTATAAGAAGGTATATTTTGATGAGGAATATCTTCAAGTGGAGGCTTATCAGGGTCAATAGGATATTTTGCATAGTAGCATACAATAATATTCTTTATTATTTTTGAATTTAAATAAAATAAAATTACAGATAGAAAAAAGATGCATACTGTTGAGCACATACTAAGATCTAACTATTTGAGGAAGAAAGTAATATTGAAAATAATTACAAAACTATTTAGAAGTAAAAAATTATTTGTACCTCAAATTTGTACGGATGTCGATGGATCGTTTGATTTCAGCATATGGCTAAAATATTTGAGAATACTCTATTAAATAAAATATTTATCCCCCTTCTTTCCATCGTTGGTGGGTGACATTTTACTTGTTGACGAGATGTTACTTATGTTAGGCCTCAAGATAATATTGTAACTAGAATAAATAGATGGTTGGTTGGTAAAAAATACATATATGTTTCTAGCCATGATTTATTGTAATTTTTTTAGTGTATGCCACTACCGTGTTTTTAGGTGATAGCACTTGTAATTGATAAGAGCACAAAATTAATCAATATACAAATTAGAGATACATATATGGAAAAATATCATATTATAGTATATAAAAGCATTTACCTATTTATAATCTTATAACATAAAAACAAATATAAATAGAAACAAAGAATAAAAGAGTTTTAACAAGAGAGAAAATAGAAGACAACATGCAAAACAAGGCAAAATAGAAAAAAATATGGGAAACAAAGCATTGACCTACTTTCAATAAATTATAGAAAAACAAAAAAATAAAAACTTGCAATTAGATGATAGAAAAATAGATCTTATTACTACAACCACATCAACTTATATTCAAAATATCTTAAGATAAAAAAGAACCTAGTGTAGAACACATTTCAGTAGACTATTCTGGTGTAGAAAAGGGTATGGATATCAATCAGGATGCAGAATAGGGTTTGGATGTTCTCCTAGTGCAGAACAGGGTCCAAATGTTGACCTAGTTCAAAATAGGGTCCGAAGGTCAGTATGGTGTAGACAAGATCTGAAAGTCAACCTAATGCAGAACAGGGTCCAAAAATTAGCCTTGTGTAGATCAGGATCAAAAAATTGACATGGTGCAGAACAAGGTCTAGAAATTGGTCTTGTGCAAAACTAGGTTTGAAAGTTGACCTAATGCATAATGGGGTCCATTAATCAACTTGGTGTAGAACGAGGACCAAAAATTGGCCTTGTGTAAAATGGGATCTAGTAATTTGCCTTGTGCAAAATGGGGTCCAAAAATTAGCCTTGTGTAGAACGGGATCCAAAAATTGACCTAGTGTAGAACAGGGTTCCAAAATCGTCCTGGTGCAAAACTAGGCCTTGTGTAGAACCCCTAAATATGACCTTACTTTAAATTTTGGTGTGAATATGATTGATTTTATTTTCTTAGGATTCACCTTAATTCACCTTTATTTTGAATAGGATTCATCATTTTTATACAAGTACATTTTGAGTCCAACCCCTTATGCATAACCTTGGGTGCTGAATAGGGTCCGATTTTAGTCTAAGTAAAGTTTTTTTGCGAATCAACTAGTTTCTACACACGACTGAATTTCTATGGAATTCATGATTTTCTAATAGTTTGAATTTTTTAAATGAAAAAAGTATCATTGGTGTGTTAATTATATATAGAGGTATACTTTGTGAATTTGGTGGGATAATTTAGAAATTTTAAAAAATTATGGCGAAAGGGTTCTTCTATTTAAAAAAAAACCGTAATACTATTATCAAGGCACGACGAACCAACAACTAAATTTTTTTCCCAAAACTTTTGGGTGAAAGGTTCGACATCCAAGATCCCTCAAATTTGCCAATTTGCATTTTTGAAAATGCAAATATTCATCCAATTGGTGAATATTCTCCATTGTGAATAGCCCTAGATTAGAACAACTTGCCATGATATCATATATGATGATATGTTGTTGCTAAAATGTTTCCATAAGAGCCTTTGTGGTATGGAATTATAGTGGTATTATTAGTTACCTAACCATTCTTTGAGGAATTGTGAAGAGACAATTGAAATATTTTTTGAACAATTTGGTGCTTATGTTGAAAAGAATGTAACCATGAAATATGTTTACAATCTAAAGTAAGGTAAAGTGGATATTTTTTCATAATTTTTATATTGTTCGAGGAGTCTAGTTGGATTCTTGAGATATACCTTACCTCCTTGAGACATGTTGGAAATATTTATTGGAAATTTGTAAGAATGACTATATTATTCATTAGAAACAACAACCATCACATATCTTGATTAGACAATTGATCTAGCAAGAAAGGTAGAACAAGCTCTTATTAGAAAAGGACAACTCAAATTGAAATAATATAGGACCACTAAAACTCAGTATAAGAACAAGCATGTGGTATATGATGGGGTAACATATAGTAGGCATATTAATAGTGTTAACAACCTACAAAATATGGTGCTTAGTTAACCTCTAAAACCTCCACAAAGAAATTTCACAAGACTCAACATACTGATGACAGTGGTCCTAAAGTAGCTTTTGGAAGCTAACATGATTGAGTTACCTCTCATAAGATAACCTGATACCACAACTAATTGGTACAAGGCTAATCAAAACTATGAGTATCATAGAGTGGAAGGACACTTGAACAATTTATAGAAGAGGTTGAAACATGTGATTCAAGACCTAATTTATGAAGGATGTCTTTTTATAGAAGGTTCTCTACCCAATCCTCCAACAAATAGTCATCCTCCAAAATAAAAACCCACAACAAATCAAGACATGGGGATTTTCCAAGATCCTCTCCCTAAGCATGGTCAACAGGTAGTGAATCAAGTGTCCTACAAGAATGTGCCACCTTCCTATGGTAATATGATTGGCATAGTGGGAGCAACTAGAAGATGATAAGCATAGGTTCAACCGACTCAACATTATCAGCAGCAGATGAGTTCTTCATCCAACCTATCTTTGGCACCTCCCTTAGTTTCAAAAAGGAGCACAAAATTAGAAACCCCACTGTTAGTGTTGAAGCTACAACCTAAAATCTCATTCAACATTCAACAATAGTTAGATAGCACCCCAACCAATATCTCTCTTTTAGAACTCTTGTAAACTTCTCATATTCATAGGGAAGCTTTGTTGGAACTTCTAAAGCTACAATTTGTCCCTATAAACATTTTTCCTAGTGCTATAATTAATGTCATATGTTCTCTTGGGACACATCACATCACTTTTTTGGATGATGATATACCTTCCTCAAACGTGTAAGGGGATTCTTCCCTCTACATCACAATAATTATTGGAAAAACTCTTGTTAAGAGAATCTTGATTGATGACGGCTCTTCCCTTAATTTATGCACTTATCAAATTTTCCAATATTTTGGATTAAAAGAAGAAGACTTAACCAAATATGATATCATCATCAAAGCCTTCAACAACGAGTTCCAAGAGTCCTATAGCATTATATCTATTCCTCTTAGTATTGGACCTCAGATCTTATATACCTTGTTCTATGTGGTACCTTGCATTACATATTTTAATCTTCTTCTTGGATGTTTTTGGATCCACGCGATGAAGGTCATCCCTTATAATTTTCATTAGTGCTTGAAGTATAAATTTAAAGGTCAACTTGTCACCATTATGGGAAACCCCCATCCATTTGAATATTGTTTGATGGTTGAATATACTCAGTCTAGTCTCAATATTTGTCCTTCAATATCATCATATGTTCCTCCAAGCTCCTCATCTTAAATATCTGATCAACTATAAAATCTAAAAGTGAGGGAGGAACCATTAATCAAAATTTCATCATGGGATCAAGATAATAATTTTCTTAAAGAACCTCTCATTGATCTAGCCAAGCTACCACCTTTGCCAAGGACTATGGGTATACCTCATAAGAAGGGTAAAGTTGTACATATTGGAATGCATATATTTTTCTTCACAAGAACATCCTTCAAATAAAATATTTATGGTAGAAACCCCTACCATTGAGTATTATTTTGCCCATTGTTATTTATACAATGATTACCTACTTCCTAAATAGATTCTATCTAGCATGGGATATATTAGTAAAGGTTTGGGACCAGAACAAAAAGATATTAAAAAACCTTTAGATGTCAAGATCTAGCTTGGAAGATGTGGCATAGGCTACATACCCAATAAAAACCAACCTTTACCATTCAAAAATTATGATCACCTCATAAATTATGCTAAATATCTAGATCATCAAAAGCAGGAGCAAAGTGATGAGGATGAGGACCCCCCTTATCCCTCTACCATTTTGTTTTGTAATATTATGAATTCTATGGGTTATAAAGGTTAATATTTTGCTTCTCAAGAGGACCCTACTTAACTGTATTATAGAGAACTTGCAAAATTAGGGATCACCCCTCCTTATGTTAATAAATATGGCTTTATTTGAGAGTGTATATATTTTCATCCTATGGCTACCAAAGAAACATCTATGAAGGAACCTCCTTATGCTTTTTATTATTAATAGGATCCCCATTCTATATTTTTATTTGATGGTTCAATCCTTGGTACGCCTATCCTCTTTTTTAGGATAGGAGGCACAATTAGATTGTGTCAACTATCATCTTGATCACTTGCATTAACTATCTAAAAATTCATAAATCATTAATTAGGAATACTCTTACATTTTCATTCCACTACATTAGTTTTCTTGCTCATACTACATATTTTCCTATCATATTTTGCATGATCTGGTTGACTTTCTATTCCACTTGCATTCCTGCTTGTCATCATTTCATTGATGCTTGCTCATGACTGCTTGATCATATAGTTTTTGGAGATTTCATGATAATGGCACATGAAGATACCTAGTTATATCATGGCTCACATGCATTGCACTCACTAGGACACTGATACCTAGTGAAATAACCAACCTAGGACTTGTGTTTTTCTTTGATTTTATTCTTCTTCTTTGTCTTTGTTTTCATGTCTTCCTTGAACTTGAAAGTTTAATCAATGACCATAAATCTCTCCTTAGCTCAAGGAATGCATCTCCTTTTCTTTGGTGTATCCTTGTCCTTTGCATGTATTCTTTTGTCTTTTCATCAAGGCAAGGGTATATGTTCTTTGTTTCTTTGTCTCTACACTTCTTCCTTCTTAACTGTTTTGATTTTTAAAGTGGTCCTCGTGGGATAATATAGATACCACATGGATATGATTTATGGTATTCATATAGCCACTGACTATCTTATGCACACTACTTGACTATTAAAATTTCAATATGGTTGCATACATACACTCTACTTTGTTTCTTGCTTTCTTTTTCTCCTTTCTTCTAGTACATGCACACATTCACCCCTTTTTTTGATCACTTTTTCCATCCACATTTTCACACACAATACTCTCCTATCAGGGTTAGTAATTTCTCATTCCACACACACACATAGCACACCCCATATGGGATTGTTTCATGGCCACATGCAAGGATTAGGCTCCATATTAGTAATTTGTGAGCATACATCCTAGTAGGTATATTTTGACCATCTATCCATATTAGCGAGCATTGCACCCATAGTAGGTTACACTCCACATTTGTCCATCTTAGTAAGTACTACACCCATAGCAGGTACAATTCCACCTATTTCTCTTTATGCTTGGTTTATGTTGTTTGGTCACATTATTCTAGTACAATCTACAGTGATTCAAGCATCATACTCCAACCCTATAATTCTATCTAGTTGGTCTTTTATTTCTTCTTCTTCTCTCTCTTCTTTGTCTTATTTTATTTTCTTCTTTTTTCTCAAAATTGTGTTCCATATTTTTGGTTCATGATTTTTCTCTATTATGTTATTGTGGTCCATAGTAATGGGACACGATTTCATTTAGATTTTATTTTTATTCTCCTTTTTATTTATTTCCTTCTTGTTTTTATTTATTCTTCTCTTACTCTCCTATATTTACTTTGTGTCTCCTCATGTTTTCTTTGAATCCACCTCATTTCCATTCTATTTAGTTAGTGCATTTATGGTTAGATCATGTTATGTTCATTTCATGCACAATTATTATAAAATCATAATATAAAAGACATCACACAAGCACATAAACACACACATTGAAATAATAAAGCAACATGATATTACTCAAGATAAAAATTGAGATACATAGTTCTACCTAGTAGGTGTACCATAGTCAAAACTTGGTGCACTTGACCATCCCTAGGGATGCATACCACACTCAAAATTGGCATGTCATCCTAATACTATCCCTATATCTAGGATCTTATCTCCTCAACTCTATCTATTGGAGGTGGTCGTTGAGGAGCATGTTCACATATTGTAAAACTATTTATGATTTAGATTGCATCTAGCTTGATGTCCACAAGGATGAAGGTGGTGGAACTTGCTACTCTATTTGCACTACCTAGTAGTACACCATTTGGTATAAGGTTACCCTCTACATGGCTACCTCTAATGCCTCCCCTAACCTATATAGATCTACATGCAAGAGGTGGATCCCATCACCCAGTTGGCTATTGCTAATCACAACCATCCCTTCCACCTGAGCCTATTGATGCTCCTAGTCTAGCTAGCTCACCTCTCCCTAAATTTTCTCTACCTTAGCTCCTGCTACATCCCTCTTCACCTCAGTAGTGCCTAGTGCACTCCTCAATTCATCGATCCTCTTGGATTTATCCTCTTAGAGCAGGTCCATCTCTCTCTATAGGATTGTTATCTACACTTGTAGTGATGTCATCTCCCTCATTAAGTCTTCTTGACCTATGGTCCTGGTCAGGTCAGCCACTACTAATTTTGAGGTCTCTCCAAGCCCTCCACTTGATACTACCCTACTCACCATGGATGCAACCCTAACTACCCCTACCTCCTTGATATTAGCTATGGTTGTGGTAACTACCACTATCTCAACTTGAACCCATGCCTACCTCTACTATGGGTTCACCTAGCCCTACCATTGCTACTCTATGGCTCATCATGTAGCCTCTTATAGTTTCCACTACATGCTTAGTATTATAACCTGATACCTCTACATTGTAACTAGTGGGGATATCCTTGGGGGTATGATACCCTTGTGCCATATCTAATACCTCAAAGCTACTCCAGTTTCATCCACCCTAGGACCCACATAGGGTGGATAATACAGATCATCCAATAACCACTTCACTACATCAGGATCTCCTCTCAATCCTAATGGATCCTGATACACTTTCTTGTACCAGTAGTTATCTAGGTTCGAGATCTCCTGTAAGATCCTAAACTACCACTAAACTTTGTCAAATCTGAAGAGATACAATTCTCACTTCTTTGTAGATACCCATCTGATCCTCTGAACTTGATTTAGCTCCTCCACATCCTTCACCCATACAAGGTGTAGATACCATGGTAGCCATATAATATTTAGCTCCAATAACTCATCTATCATACGTATCCCTAGTGGCAAGATCCTAGCATACATCTTCCAGACTCATTTTTATAATTTGGACCATTTGTATATTTTTGGCTGCTCTGGGTTAGGTAATGGCCTTGAAAGTGCATAAGGTCTATGTATCACCATGTGGTCCAAGTACCACACTTAGAGCAACATCATACACACAATCCATGTATATCGTTTGTGCATGATATTATACAATATCCTATGCAATTGGACCAACACGTATGGACCCAATGTGAATCTAAATAGTTGATCTCACATGTCTGCCACTACACCCACCATTTCTCATGGTAGATGTATCCTAATAGTATGGTATGTCAACAATCCCACCACCACCCCACAAAGCATGATCATAAATGGGTCAACCCATAGTGCCCCACCATATCTTTCACTAAGATCACACTCTCTTGAACCTAGTGGGTCTAGCCTCCTGAAAATCTCTATAATGTGGTTGGCCACCCTCATACCCTATAAACTACTTTAAACTAATAAGGATGTACAATATGTGCCACACATACTCCAGTGTGACTCTCATATCTCCTATGGATAATTTAAAGATCTATGATTCCAAGTACCACCTCTCTGCCAGTGTTGTAAGTAGTGCTTAGTTTACCTCGACCTGGGGCATGTCCACCAAGTGGTAAAGATAAATTACCTCCAGGGTGTCTCTCTCAACCTATGCAAGACCATGTAGCTCCACCCCCAAGGATTTCAGTCTCCACTCATGGATCTCTATTACATCATGCTGCATCCACAAACATAACATAAATTTCATCAATTTTTTGTGCACATTAATAAATCATAATTAATTTTAAAATCAAAATCTTTTCTTCTATTTTGCTTGCTTGCTTTTCCTATTTTTCTTTTATGAATTCATGCACATCCAACATTGGGCATGATCTTGTTCTTTTTTTTTATTTTTACAAAATCGTACCCTTTACTTCTAAGACATGATTTTACAGAATCGTACCCTACATTTTTAGGGTATGATTTCATTCACTATCATAAACCATGGTGTGATCAGGCCATGAAATCACACTCAAGTCATGCACAACTATTTCTAAATAAAAATACTAAATATACAAAAAATGCTAAAACGAGAACTAAAATCTACCTTAACCTAATCTAGAGGGAGGATTTTAGTCCTTACCTATGCCCACTTTGCTACTGTCCTAGCCTTGCCCCTCACAAAAATTGAACGATGTGTAGGAAGCATGATTTTTCTTCTTCTCCAGAGATTCCTTTCTTCATTTTTACATGGTGAAAATGAATTAGGGTTTTCACCCTTTTTCCCTTTTATTCTTATTTTTTGCTTTTTCACTCCCCTTTATTTTCTATTTATTCTTCTCTTCTTTCTTTTGTGTCTACTATTTTGAGTTTCATCAAGAATTTTCCATTCTTTCTGAAACTCAAGGGAGCACCCTAGCCTGAGAGACATTAATGTCCCTAAATACCTCATTTTGCATGTAAAATAAGAAAGTGTCTAGAGGGACACTGTTAGCTTTTGAAGCTATATACTTAACATTAATAAACCAAGAGATGTCAAATAAAGTCACACTTCAATGTATATGATCTAAGATAATATTCTACAAATATAAAACTTAGAAATAACTCTACTAACTACTCATAAATATGCCATAGATAGAATCTCACAAAAATGGTACAATGCTTTGTAAGTATCAAGTAAGCATCACATAACTCAAGGCTATAACATGTATAAATAGCCTTTCTACAATGACTCTTGGATGACTATGACTCTTCCATATCCTGTGACTCTTGGCTCTCCTTTGTACACTTGTAATATGACTCTTCACTATCCATTGTAGTCTATGGAAACATGTACATATGGACTAATGTGCACATTTATAATATTAAATATTATGCACACTTATGCATTTATTACATTTCATAAAGTAAATACTAAACCTAATATAAGAAAACTATCAAATAATGTAATATACTCCAACACCCCCCCTCGTATTACATTATTTGGTTATTGAAGACTTTAATATTCAATAAGGATATCCATATGTGTCTTAATTATTTAAGTATCCTTGCATATGATCTTCTGCTTGAGCTTCATCCTTTTGTCTGACTCTGTATTCTAACTTTAGCACTGTTACTAGTTTTCATCTAAATCTATTATTGAAGAAGTTCACACCTTTCTTGTGCCCATATCTATACCTTGAGAAATATATTTGGGAGAACCCAATGATGAAGTTTCTTGTCATTGTATGTATCCAATCAAGGAAATGATTTTTTTATACCAACAATGTCTTTGTGAATGATTGGTTCCTCCATAAATTTTACAACTATGGAAATTCCAACATCTCTCTACCTTATGCCCATATATGCTACAATGACTACACCTATTTTTTGTTACTGAATCCCTTTGACAATTATGTTCTTCATAGCCACTATTCCTATAAATTCCTATCACAAACTTAGTACCTTACTCATTATTATTAATTTGGTCTATATGTCCAATATCTCCATACTCTAATTTCATGATTTTTTGAACCTGTATCTTCATAGCTCATCAACTCTAAATAAAATTTGTTAGTATGCATCTTAAAATAATCAATACAATCATTAGAATGATACTGAGCATCACCTTAGTCCTAGCAGCATCAATATTTTCTGAGAAATCATAAACTACATTCAAATCACTTGTATCACATATAGCATCAATCTTAGTAACAGGTTCTTCTAATCACTAGTGTCACAAGATGCATCAATCATCAATGGTTCTGAATTTATAGTATTACAACATGAATATACCATCAAAGGTCTTAAATCATTTGTATCACAAGAAACATATTTCATATCCATTTTTTTCTTTACGTCTTCAATATTTTCATGTTCTCTCATCTTGGAAAGATTAATAGTGATAATTCCTTTGTAGATAATTTTCCATAAAATAATAAGTACAGTAAGATTATTTTCACAATAGTCATTAGCATCATTAAGAATATATTATATACAATATTGAAGAATTTGAAACTCTTGTTCTACTTCACTGATAACATCAATATTTTTATTTTCCAAATTTGTTATCATTTCTTCCTACTTTCTATTGTTATCATTAAGCATATTTGGAGTTTATTTCTACTTCCTCAAGTTTTAAATCTAGATAATTTCCTAGCATTGCAAATCTTTCATTTTTGGATTCTCTTACAATTGACTTCAAAACTTTCTTTTCCTTCATTTTCATATTCTCTTGTCTTTCAATTTTTTCTATCATTTCTTGAGTATGACATTTTTTTTTTCTAACATTTTCTTAGTCTTCTCTAGTGGATCATCTTCAATGTAAATTAGTTCTTCTTGTGGATATAGGCTTTCTTCTTCAACTAATTTTGGCAACTCATGAAGTTCTAGTTTTTGAGCCTCTAATTTTGGAACACTTGTTTTCTTGTTCATTTGCTTTTTCTTTGCCATGTTCCTTTGAAATTGTCTACCTTATAGCTCTCTAGGTTAAGAATGATATATTATGGCTTTCTAAATTTCAAAAACCTATTTGGCATTGACTTCCTTATGGTTCCTTAATTATAAATTTAGAAATGTAGAATTTAGAAAATTTGCAAAATGTAAGTTCCTAATTTCATGTAAAATTCCTTATTCCTCCATATTTTAAAACATTTGCATATATTAAATATGTTTTCAAATTTTGATAAATTGTTTATAAAATTTCACAAAGCCTTCTCAAAAACTTGAATTTTTTTTTCTAATTTACATGGTGGAATCGATAGCCATCGCAAATCTGGACAGGCTGTTCGGCTTTTTATGGCCGCCATAGTATTCTACGTTGTCCACCCCGAAAGCCGCCACACAGATCTTCATGTAGTTTGCCCCTATAACCACCATGCCACAATCATTTTAAATATTTTACGCCACTGAAAGCACTAGGAAAGGAACAAGCATTCAGTCCGATGAGGCCCGAGATTTGAACCTTGGACCTCCACCCCCTTACGGGGTTTGGTCAAACCAATTGGTCTACACCTTGAACTAAAAAAACTTGAAATTAAACTTTCAACTTTATTCAATATTTTTCCCAAAAAAAATATTTTGCTTTTTAAGGTTCTAATTTTTGCTTATCAATTAATCAAATTAACCTTACAGATAAATTGAAATACTTCTCAAAAATTAAAATTGAACCTTATTTTCATTGTTCCCACTTAGCTATCATTTTTTCTCTCTTGTTATTTATGGTTGACACTGAAAGTGCAATACTTGGACACAGTCCTTCACCATCCACATGGTTGCCCATGAGGATGCTTTCTGTCTATAATGGCTAGTCCCCAAAATACTCTCTTATGTAACGGCTAGTGCGATCCATATTCACTTGTGTAATGAGTCTGCACTTTCCCTTGTCCCAAAAATCTCGTGCACGGATGGTGGAAAAGTCAAGATAGTTGGGCAACACTCATTTCCTAGTATAAACTAAAAAATCGTCAACACAAGCTTGGTAGACTTTAACAAGTAGGGAGATCGGCCTTCCTTTTGAATTTGGTTGTTTGCATACAGGTGGGGTTTTTCCATGTGGTGAATAGTAGTGAACACATAGACCTATACCTTGTAATGTATCCTTCTTGTTGTTACTTCAATGTGGTACCTAAGAATAATTCAAACGTCTGGATGTGCTCATTGACTATTGTAGAAAGTGTGCATTTCTCAAATGAAAATTATTTTGCCCCCTCACTTTAATGACTCTAAGACTATCAAAATTTGAAACATCTCTCATGGAAGTGTACATAGTGGTCTCCAACTATATATTTTTTTTTAGGATTCTGCCTTCATCTTGAACTCACAACACTTTCATTGCAAGTACACCCTCAAGCTCAAAATCAAACGATGGAGGTTGATGCTAGTGTGTTGGTGTTGATTATATTATTATCTATCTGTGACTGTCATGGTGATGGGGACATGAAAATCACTCACCCCAAACTCACAAAAACTCACAAATGAGCCAAAATTTGCTTTTGCTAAATTCTCAATTCTCATTAAAAAATTTAACAAAACCAATTACAACACTAGCCCGCAGGCGTAGTTTTTCCCCTTGGTCATAGCTGACCAACCACAATACTAGCCCGCAGGCGTAGTTTTATTTTCCTGATGCAAGCTGCCTCACGTTCGGCAAAGAATTTTTCTAACTTTGGAAGGAACACGCACCCAAGCCGATTCAGAATGGCTCTCGACCCTCAATTCTGCAACTTGACTGTGCATCTACAATTTCCAACCCCTTGTGCATGCCTCTATTCTCCCTTTTAAAGGTTCTCAGGTGACGCTTCATTTCCTCTTCCTTAACCTTTTGTTTTGTCTTCCCGTGCTGCTTTGTTGTCCTGGCATTTGAAACGTCTGCCTTTCTAACTCTTCATCTTTGGCTTTCCCTTTGGGCGTGAACATATGACAGATCATGATATCGTGACACCTTTCAGTCTCTGGCCCCTTCTCTATCCTTGCACCATGAAAATACGACATGTCACGATATAACGACAGTTATGCTCCTTCGCTCCATCTTCCTGCTTTCGGGTCACAAAATCGTGACATGTCATGAAATCATGACATCTTTGCTCCATCACCTTCTATCTCCTCTTCGGGTCATGAAAATTTGACATGTCATGATATCACGACATCTTTCCTCTCCTGCTAGTCCTTTTCTCTTTCGGTCTCGATATCACGACATTTTTCTTCCTCGCCTCCTTTCTCTTCTTCGGGTCGTAAAAATGCGACATGTCACAAAATCGTAAAATCTTATCCTCTCTGCTTCCTCTCGCTTCTTCGAGTCGCATAAATGCGACATGTCATGAAATCATGACATTTTCCTCCGCTGGATCCTTCTTCGCCTCCTGGTCATGAAAATGTGACATGTCACGAAATCGCGACATCTTCCTCCCTTGGCTTCTTCTTCGCCTTCTGGTCACAAAAATGCGACATGTCACGAAATCACGACATCTTCCTCCCTTGGCTTCTTCGCTTGCCCTCTGGTCGTGAAAATGCGACATGTCATGAAATCGTGACATCTTTCTTCCTTGGTTCCTTCTTTGCCTTCTGGTCGTGAAACTGTGACCTGTTGCGAAATCATGACATTTCTTTCTCCTGGCTTTCTCTCTCCTTTGTGGGTCATGAAACTGTGACATGTCGCAAAATCACGACATCTTCTCCTCTATGCCTTCTCTCTCTTTTGCGGGTCACAAAACTATGACATGTCACAAAATCATGACATCTTCCTCTTCCACTCTTCATCCTGCCTTCGGGTCATGAAATCGTGACATCTTAGCTTTTGGATTTCTCTTTCTTCCTCAGGTCACAAAACTGCGACATGTCATGAAATCACGACATCTTTGCCTTCCGTACTCTCCTTCTACTTTTGGGTCACGAAACCGCGACAAGTCATGAAATCATGAAATCTTTGCTTGTAGCCTCCTCTTTCCTGCTTGGGTCATGAAATCATGACATCCTTGGCATCCTTGCATCTCTTCTGGAACCTGTCACGATATCGCGACAATTTTCCCTATTGGCTTCTTTCTTCGTTTTGTGTCGTGATATCGCGACACATTCGTCGTCGCAATATCACGACGGTTTCTCCCTGCTGGCTTCCGTTCTCCACTTGTGTCATGATATTGTGACACATTTTCTATCATGATATCATGACAACTTCTTCTCCTTGCCTACTCTTTTCTCTTTTGGTCACAATTTTTTGACACGTCGCGATATCGTGACAACTTCCTTCCTTAACCAAATTTTTAGAAGTGGCCCTCCTGCCACTGGATGCTTCTACATTAGATGCCACTAGATGCTCCTGCATCAAACACCCAGGGTTGATGGAGAAGTGATCTTCACTTCTGCATGGTATGGTCACCACCTTCTATAACACCTCCAGACATTCACCTATCTCTACAGTCTGCTTCAACTTCGTTTCCTGGCCATCAAAAACATTTCTACTTCTCTGTTTATCCTCACGCTTTCTACGTAGCTCCGCTTGTAGGGCTTTCACTTGCCTTCGCAAATCTATTCTGAGTAGCTCCTCTTGTAGGGCTTGCACTTGCCTTTGCAAAGATCTAAACATCTGTAACCATGAATCCTCAGATCTCATATCTCTCCCACCACCACGGTTTCTTCGTGGAGGCATTCTTCTGCACTTTCTTCTCATAATCCTTAACCCCAGATCCTGGTGCAAGCTACCTCACTTTTGACGATCTACTTGCACACTCAGGAACTTCTTGCTTTGATACCACTTGATGGGGACACAAAAATCACTCACCCCAAACTCACAAAAACTCACAAATGAGCCAAAATTTGCTTTTGCTAAATTCTCAATTCTCATTAAACAATTTAACAAAACCAATTACAACACTAGCTCGCAGGCGTAGTTTTTCCCTTGGTCACAGCCGACCAACCACAATACTAGCTTGTAGGCATAGTTTTATTTTCCTGATGCAAGCTGCCTCACGTTCGACAAAGAATTTTTCTAACTCTGGAAGGAACACGCACCCAAGCCAATTCAGAATGGCTCTCGGCCCTCGATTCTGCAACTTGACTGTGCATCTACAATTTTCCAACCCCTTGTGCATGCCTTTGTTCTCCCTTTTAAAGGTTCTCAGGTGACGCTTCATTTCCTCTTCTCGAACCTTTTGTTTCGTCTTCCCGTGCCGCTTCGTTGTCCTAGCATTTAAAACGTCTGCCTTTTCGACTCTTCGTCTTTGACTTTCCCTTCGGGCGTGAACATATGACAGGTTGCGATATCATGACACCTTTCGGTCTCTGACCCCTTCTCTGTCCTTGCACCATGAAAATATGACATGTCACGATATCACGACAGTTTCACTCCTTCGCTCCATCTTCCTGCTTTCGGGTCACGAAATCGTGACATGTCACGAAATCATGACATCTTTGCTCCATCGCCTTCTCTCTCCTCTTCGGGTCATGAAAACCTGACATGTCACGATATCACGACATCTTTCCTCTCCTGCTTGTCCTTTTCTCTTTCAGTCATGATATCGTGACATGTCATGATATCGTGACATTTTTCTTCCTTGCCTCCTTTCTCTTCTTCGGGTCACGAAAATGTGACATGTCATGAAATCGCAACATCTTATCCTCTCTACTTCCTCTCGCTTCTTCGGGTCACAAAAATGCGACATGTCATGAAATCATGACATTTTCCTCCGCTGGCTCCTTCTTCGCCTCCTGGTCATGAAAATGCGACATGTCACAAAATCGTGACATCTTCCTCCCTTGGCTTCTTCTTCGCCTTCTGGTCGCAAAAATGCGACATGTCACAAAATCGCAACATCTTCCTCCATTGGCTTCTTTGCTTGCCCTCTGGTAGCAAAAATGTGACATGTCACGAAATCACGACATCTTTCTTCCTTGGCTCCTTCTTTGCCTTCTGGTCGCAAAACTGTGACCTGTCGTGAAATCGTGACATTTCTTTCTCCTGGATTTCTCTCTCCTTGGCGGGTCATGAAACTGCGACATGTCACAAAATCACATCTTCTCCTCTATGCCTTCTCTCTCTTTTGTGGGTCGCAAAACTGTGACATGTCATGAAATCGTGACATCTTCCTCTTCTGCTCTTCATCCTGCCTTCGGGTCATGAAATTGTGACATCTTAGCTTTCGGCTTTCTCTTTCTTCCTTAGGTCATGAAACCGTGACATGTCATGAAATCGTGACATCTTTGCCTTCTGTACTCTCCTTCTGCTTTTGGGTCGCGAAACTATGACATGTCACAAAATCATGACATCTTTGCTTGCAGCCTCCTCTTGCCTGCTTGGGTCACGAAATCATGACATCCTTGGCATCCTTGCATCTCTTCTAGAACTTGTCGCGATATCGCGATAGTTTTCCCCACTGGCTTCTTTCTTCGTTTTGTGTCGCGATATCGCGACACATTCACCGTCGCGATATCGCGATGGTTTCTCCATGCTGGATTTCATTCTCCACTTGTGTCATGATATCGTGACACATTTTTTTTTGTGATATCGTGATAGCTTCTTCTTCTTGCCTACTCTTTTCTCTTTTGGTCGCGATTTCGCGACATGTCGTGATATCGCGACAACTTCCTTCCTTAACCAAATTTTTAGAAGTGGCCCTCCTGCCACTAGATGCTTCTGCATCAGATGCCACTGGATGCTCCTGCATCACATGGTCATATTATTATGCTACAGTCTCCACACACTTCTACTCTAAATTTTTTTCTCTTTGAATTCCTTCAAGACACGCTATCAAATTTTCATACTTTTGGCATGTGAATCACATCAACATCTCTCCAAACACTATTTTGCATGCACTCTCTCCAAACACTATTTTGCATTCACTCTGATATTTTTGAAGACACTCTAATTTGCTCGTAGATGTGGCACACCCAAAAACATCGTAGGGTTGGTGTATTCAATGTAAATTATCATGTTCACATCTATTACTAATGTGTCATCTGCATCCTTCAGTTGGTCTACGTTGAATCTACACTTGCACTCGTTAATCAAATCTGAGTGATATATGGAACTTTAATTCTGAATGGTGCTTCCAAATTTTGTCATTACCAATTGATTCCTTTCACCAAAGGATGCCATGAATAATTTTTCAAATATTTCAAATATGTGGTCTCCCTTTCTTTCAACATCCTTTCACAAACACTTTATCTCCAACCAAGAACTCTTTGCCTCCCCTCAGCTTTGCTCTATCTCTTCCAACAACAACGTTCTACCTTCTCTACCATGGTTTTTCAATGCTTCCTTACAATATCGATTGCTCCTCCATCAACTCGGTGATTCTTTCTCCTGCATTGAACTTTAGTGCTATTTTTCTCAACTATGTTCTCCTACAAATAACACTCCTCCTTGGTTCTTGGCCTTCTATTCTAAATTGAATGGTGGTATCTTCTTTCTAACATTGTGGCGTCTCCATATTTACTTGGTGGTTCTACCATTCTTTGCTATTGTATTTTTGCAATTTCCAAGATAATGATGATGCCTCCTTCCTTAACTTGGAGACACTCACCTTTGAACTTCCTTTTTGTTAGTTTTAAAACTTGAATATGCAACTAATAAAATATCTTCTTTTATGCTTTAATTAAACACCTTTATAGCTACATTTTTTCTCACCAATCTTTCTGCCTAAATTGGTGAAATCACAACCCCTTTGCTTCTTGAAATTTTTACCCAATAACTTACAACATTGTAAAAAATTCCTACAATTTGCAACTTTCAATGCTACCCAAAATCCATCTTCTTGCTGTCCAAAAACCTTGTATTTTTGTAGCTATCTTCTTATTCTTCCAAAGCTTCCCAATGTGCTATCCATTGTCTCCTTCAAAGGGTTTCACAGTATCTTATGGGCTTGTTATCAGATGGCGATGATTGGATCAATATTTCTTTTCACAATATTATCCTATTTGCACTCTTCTACCTCAATATTTCTTCAAGTCTTATGCAATGACCACTCCTTAAATTCTACAACAAGGCTTTCTTTAGCCTTCTTCCTATTCTTTGAATTCTCCTGATACCACTCCTTGGTCTTCTTCAATCTCCCAACTATGGGAATTTTATAATGAGATCACTTTCCTAGATCTTCTAAATCTACTGCTACTTGATTCTGTAATAGAACTTTTTCTTAGTCCTCTTCTGTCTCCATTCTCTAATCTACAGTCTTCAACATGCAATATTCTATCTTTCAATTCTTGAAATTCTTCATTAAGACCTCCTTTAGGTCTATTCAACTTCTTCAATCTTCAACCTACTGTTACAAGTACTAGATCAATTCCAAAGAAGATATTCTTTCTATCTATTGTAGAAATCTTCTCAACTTTCTATGAATCAACTCTCTCTACAAAAAAGTATTAGAATATGATAATGCAAATTCTTCAAATCTAAAAATAATGAACTTCACTAGTTGTTTTTTCAAACTAGTGGAATCAGTGTTGAGTCCTAGTCTTCATGAGTTTTACTATAACTCTATGGAAATACTCTAGCCAAATTACTTTTCAAAATTACTATAAATGCAACCTTCTTATCTCCTATCAAACTTCCTTGTGCCTTTGATACCACTGTTAGCTTTTGAAGCTATATTCTTAATATTAATAAACCAAAATATATCAATTAAAGTCACACTTCAATGTATATGATCTACACAATATTCAGCAAACATAAAACTCAGAAATAACTCTACTAACTACTCATAAATATGTCATAGACAAAATATTACAAAAATGGTACAATGCTTTGTAAGTATCAAGTAAGCATCACACAACACAAGGCTATAATATGCATAAATAGCCTTTCTACAATGAGTCATGAATGACTATGACTCTTATCTCTCCTTTATATACTTGTAATATGACTCTTCACTACCCATCCTAGTATATGGACACATGTACACATGGACTTATGTACACATTTATATTATTGAATATTATGCACACTTATACATTTATTACATTGCATAAAGTAAATACTAAACCTTATCTAAGACACCTACTAAATAGTGTAATCTACTCCAACATACATCATTTCTATACCACCCCTTTCTTATAAACTAGCTACCCCCTTTATGTTTTCTATCCTTTCCCATAGGTGTCTACACCTTTCTTTGATGCATTTATTAGGCCATAAATGCATAAAAGAGGGATCAAAATATAGATACTAAAAATTGACCCACTTGAGTGAGTTATGTTCCCTATATCCCTATAGAGACCCCTTAACTTACCCAAAATAAGTTTGGACCTCTCTCCCCCTCCTTTTCCCCATTTTTTCTTAGCTTTTTGGAAATCACAACCAGGTTTTCCAAGGTGCGATTTAACATAGGATTTTTTCTCAAGAAAATCCTAATTTTTTAAATTGAATTCTTTTGATGTCAATTTTCCATGGTTTTCTCATCCATAATTATTTCAAATACTTTATAAATAGAGGATTTGAAGCAATTTTTTACACCAAGAATAAGTGAACAAGTTATCCCTACAAGATTTCAATTCATGTTTTTAAGCAAGTTAAAAGTAATCTAATAAAATTGAAGAAGTTCTAAATTATTGAAGTGTCAAATGACATGTTGAAGCTTTCTAACCACTTTGGAGTTTTTCTTCTACTACATTGACTATTTTTTGCTACCTTTAGTGGATAAGTGTTGAAGCCCTAAGGAGGAGTCTACTATTTTGGAGGTCTTCATCCTTTTGTCTACTTTTTCACTACCACCAGGTTTTTTTCACTTATCTGCATTTGCATATTCATTATTTCACATTTATCACTAATTGGTTTCCTTTTAATTATTATTTATTCTTCCTTCTATGAAATCGTGCCCTCGAATTACAAGGCACCATTTCACTTGGAGTAAAATAATGGTTGTCCTGTATAGGATGTGATTTTTTCTAAGTTGATATTGGAGGAAACAATCTTCTTCCAAACTTTATATCTATATTTTTGTGATACATTTAGGTCATAATAGCTTAATTTAAATTCATTTTTATGCACTATTTTATTTATTTTTATGCTACTTACCAATCTTCCAAAAGGTTAATATTCACTTTTGTACATCAAAGATCATTTAAAAGAACCTAGAGGGCTTGACTACTACACCTCCAAGCATTATCATACAGTGGCCTAAGTAGGTCCTCTAACACTGATCGTATTTTTCAAGTGCTTTATGGAGTAATTTTGAAGGCTTAAAAGGAATATAATATCTTTGGATGAAAGATAAATCTTGGATCAACCACCAAATCAAATAAGTGCTCTAATTAATCTTTATTTTGTTTTTTGTATACTTTATATTTTATTTCTAGTCAAAAACCTAGATCATAAGTAAAGAAAAGCATTTGATTAAAATTCTTAGGAATTTAAAAGAACAAAAGCACATAGTGTGTATTTCAGGTTTTAAACATTGTTTGTGCCCTAAGAGTCATATGTTGGAATCCAGCCCTGAGAATCATACGTTGGTGTGTAGTTTTTCCCCTCTATAATGGGCAACTAGATTTGAGAAATCAATGCTAGATCTAACAAAATCCAATTCAACTAAATATCCAAATATCATTGACTTCAATAAATTGTTATAAAAGGATTTTTAGGGTTACATAATGCATAAAAATGCCTATGAATAGCCATGTAGAGAATCAAAGAAGCACCTATATTTGTAGTGTTTTGCAAGTGTAAACAATATTATTAATGTGGCTTCATGATAAAAAGATAATGGAGGGATGAAAATTCCTAAAGGTCAACAATATTCACCTAAGATATATTTCATGAGTGAACATTCACCTAAAGCTATAGATCTAGTCTTAAAGTAATAATTAGCTATAGAAGAACATGCTCATGCAATTTTTAGTTTTGCAAGAGATTTCTTCATATATGTATCTTTGATCTCTTTCATATCTCTTCTATTACCAGTATTTCCCTCCTCATCTTCTATATCCTTTTTGTATCTTTGCATCATTTTCCCCCATAGTCATATTCTCACCATATTGCTTGAATATCTCTCCATCAAACTTCAACATACATATAATTTTTTACTTTTTTCTTTCTTGCTAAAAAGTTGTGAAGAGGAGTGAGAAGCAAAAAAGAAATGATCGGATACAAAGTAGGCCAAGGAATATAGAAAAGCAACAAGCATAATACTATCGAATAATGTTTTTTTGCTAAGGCATTATATCCAGTAGTACAAAGTGAGAAAAATGAAATTTGGATAAGGAAGTTGGTTGGATATTTGAGATGCTGATGTTAGTAAAGGGATAACAAAAATATGGCATCGGTATTCTTCAAAAGGAAACTCTAAGGTATAAGACTCAATGTCTATCACCTAATGTTGGACTTTCAAGCAAAAGCAAGGAAAAAATAAAGCTAGCCAAATGGATAATAGTGATGATGTCACCAAGGTAGCATAAAAATTTTGACATTATGATAAAAGCCTTTCACTAGACTTCAAAAGGCAATGATGTCATAATCTAGAGCTTAAATGCTTAGAAAACCAAAATAAATGTCAAACAAAAAATAAACTCTAAGTCAAATAATACAACAAAAAATAAACTCTAAGTCAAATAATCCAACAAAAAAGCATCAAAGCCCAAAGTAATGACACCTAATGTTTGGTACTATGAGATATATCTATCATATTCTTTATAGGATGATATCATAAAAAGAGAAAATAACATCTAACACCTAGCAAGAAGAAGTGAAAAAATCCAACATGAAAAAAGGATAAAAGAAGTGATATTCAACAAATATAAACCACTCATACACTTGATTGGGTGAGTTGGTTTATCACTATGGGGAACTTAACAAAGGGTGTTGGTTGTGGCTGACCCGAGTACGATTCTTGCTCCCTCTTGCGGATATAGAAAAAATCTATTTCTCGTTGGTTGTGGTTGGGGGTCTAAGGGTTTCTTTAGTGTCGTTTTCACCATTAACCAAAGTTTTTTCTGGAATGAATGCTTGCCCCTTTCCTAGTGATTTCAATGGTGTAAATGGTTTAAAATTATTGTGGCATGGTGGCTATAGGGGTGGACTACATGAAGAACTATGTGGCAGCTTTTAGGGTGGACAATGCAAAATATTGTGATGGCCATAAAATTTGGAAAACTTGCTCAGATTCATGGTGACTACCAATTCCACCATTTAAATTTAAAAAAACACAAAAAACAAAGATAAACGATATGATAGTAAGTAACAATATTTCATACTACCAACTACTACATAGATAAACTAAAATCATCATAATTAGCAAAAGAATACATGCCAATTAGCTTCTAGGTATCACTATTCTTAGAATATATCAATGATCAAAGCCTTCTACATCACACATCTACCCTTACTTAGTTGGCTAAGTGTAATAGAAATAAGTGGATCATCATCAAATGGTTAAATTATAGTTATACAACATGCAAACCTATGTCACAATGAAATCCACATCACACATATTAGCAGAGCATACCTCAAGAAGTCAAGCAAAATTGAGATAAATGTTACAACCACACCCCATGCATGCTCTAACAATCCTATAATATGCTCTATAGGAAATCATAGCTATATAATTGAATACATTGTAAACCTCTACATATACTAAAATGTAGGTCATTCTAATTGTTTTCTCTTTTGGTGTTTACAATTGACATAGTTATATGATTGCAGCTATATGACTTCTGAATGAAGATAGGATTGTTGTTGGCCTCTTTCTCACTTCTTTTGAAAAACATGTATGTATGTCTCATTGAGTAGTTAATAATTTCTATTATAGCTATGAATGGATAATTCTATTACAATTATTTTACATTCTAAATTTTCCCTTAGATTTATTTTTCTAGTTCTAAATAAATTAACAATTCTTAGGGTTTATCATGATCAATTATTTAAAATTGTAAGGAAAGTAAATTGGTTTGTTAGGAAAATTAGTCTAATTTTAAAATTGCAAGACTCTTTGCACTAGGTCTCATGATGTTATTGAATTGACACCGCTTTTAGCTTAGACTTCTAATCCTTTTGTATTTATTACTTTAGTCTACAACAACCTTGTAGTTAGACTAGTTAGGCATAAAGGATCCAACCTTCTCTGAAGGATGACTCAAAGACCCCTATTTCCAGGGCATACAATATTGATCGAGGTCTTGAGGGCCAATTCATCCACTTAGGTGGATTTCATACCAAGATATACTAGAAAAATTTATTTTGTTTTTTGCATAAGCATAATCGCATTAATTGATGGTACACATTCCCTCTCTATTTTTTTCTCAAGGCATACCCTAGATAATATTTTCTCCTTTAATTATTTCCTCTTGTCAACACTATTGCCTTTATCTAGGACTTAATGATGTGGTTATAAATTATATATTAAAGGGAAAGGTTATATCCTATATTTTATGCATTTATACACTTTCAATATTTATGGTATCCTCCACCTCCAAGTATGGTTTATGGCTACAACACTACTCACCCTTGGTTATCTCCACCTCTTGGATCCCTTGCAATATGAAATAAACCAACTTTTCCTTTTAAGCTACATTGTAGAACTATTAGAGTATATTACATTATTTAGGTATATGTCAATATACCACCTTGGGTACATTACTAGATTAGAGGTTTATCTTATGTTAAGTGGCTACTTGAGGAACAAGGAATAAATAAAAAAGTTTTGGAATGTGCAAGATTTAAGTGTACATGTAGTCCAAATGTACACAAGTCAAAGGATAGATAGTTGATTAGTCATAGGAAGAGTAAAGGCCAAGAAACCTATCTTCCTATATATATGTGCCTTTACAATCGATAGATATGTTCAAATATAGAGAGTAGGTAGATTGCTATAGATTAGATGATATACATATTGTAATGTTCCATTAGCATTCTGGAGTGTTCATATCCTTCATTCTATTGCATTGTACTATTTTTGTGAGCACCCATTAATAGCATATGTCAGTATTATTGCAAAACTTTGTTACTTTATTATTTTACATATTATAGATCTAGTGATTGATTTTTCCATATCATACATCACCAAAATCTAATAGTGGTATCAGAGCCATAAGGGATCACTATTGCTACTATAGCATCCATCTAAGTTCTGAGTCTTCCCCTTCATTACATATTTGTAAACTGGACCCATCGCTATGCGCCACTGCATTCAAACACCACCACAATAAATTATTTGATAGAAAAACCATGGTAGATCACATAGGAATAGGGAGAGACACGAGAGAGGAGTCCAAAAATCTTACTTGTAGAATTTTTTGAAATTACAGCAGCTAAAACCTTTCCAGAGAGTTGTAGGAAAACTCATCAAGACTAGGACTCAACACTAATTACACTAGATTGACCAATCAACTAGTGAAGATTCATTACTTAGAATTTATTCTATTTTTAGTTATAATATCTTGTTACTATAAAAGGAGATTTAAATAAAGGAGCGATGAAGAATATATTCTTAGAATCAATATAGCACCAGAAGCAACACATGAAAGATTGTAAATTTGGAGGCTTGCATAAAAGGTCCCATTACTAGACATTATAGACCTACATAATATAGAAGAAGAAAAGGCCATAGAAGCCTTAAAGTATATTCAAGCTAAAGAGACTCAAAATAAGAGTCCAGTAGAATATTGGAGATTAGTGATCTCCATTACAGATTGAAGACTTGCTCCAGAAAAATGGAAGACCCGTAGAAGATATCATTGAAGAACTTATAGTATTAGAATATTCTAGCTTGAATAAGGACTAGAAATGTCATGTTCCTGATTTTAGATGTAGTAGATTGCAAAAATCCAAAGAAAAATCTCATTTCTATAGCAAAATATTGAAGGAAAGGTCTCATTGGGAAGACTAGATAAGATGCAAGGTTGAAGACCAAGGAAAGGTCCCAAGGAGTAACAACAAGAATTCCTGGAGAGCCTTATTGTAGAATCCATTAAAGGAGTTACTAGAAGAACACAATGGAGAAATCCACTACCAAGGATAAGTTCCTAATAAGGTAAGGAATTGGAACAATTATCACCATTTAAAAACAAACCCAAAGGAGAAGGATTTGGCAAGCAGTTTGCCAAAATTTAGAAAAGACTAGTGAAGACCTCAAGACTTCCAGATTCTTGAGAAGAAGGAATTTTTTGAAGCTAAAAATTGACAAGGAGGTTGAAGAAGAACTCAAATAGAATAAACCTACCAAATCAAAGAGATTTGGAGATTGCATTTCATATCTAGAAGGCACACTTTAGATATAAGTTTTTTCTAGATCTACAACAAAAATTGAAGGCTATTCGAGAAGAATCAAGCCACCAAACTTTATTTTCAAGGTATAAAGGTTTGAAACTACAATTTGATGAAGCAAGAAGTTGTATCTCAAGGCAATAACTTGGTGAATCAATTCACCAACGTCTACATCATCTTCAAGGATAATTAAAGGTAAGCAACTTAGGTGCAAAGGGTTCATTACTTGAACACTTATTTAGTTTACTACTTAGATTCATTAAGAACCATATTAGAATCTAGAAGTTGCATTTTAAGTATTCAAAGGAAGTGCAAAATATTGGTTCTATTAAGGGTTATTACTTACACAACAAAATAGGAGGTAGATATATTTTTCCTATTATCTACGTGTAGAAAAGAAGACATTATTCTTAATTGAAAATTGCAGAGACTATTGGTGCATTATTTAAGAGTTATTATTAGTGTATTTAAGGAGCAATAAAGTGAGATTACTATTGCACTATTCTATATTATTTAACTTATTACTCTTAAAGATCATTATGTACATTGGTTGTTAAAATTAAGAAGAAAACCAAAGAGCACAAAATCTGATTATATCAAAGTGTCTAGAGACACTTGTTGGTGCATAAAACCTACAATCCATTGTGGCCTAGAGAAGCCACCATATAGGTTATTATTCCCCCAAGGAGTGGAGAAAAAATCCACCTCATCAAGAGCAAAAAGAAATCTTGCAAGGAGATTGAAAGATCTCAAAAATTGGTGCAACATTAAATATACTATTCTAACTATTGTAAAAATATTTACATTAGTTTCTTGCACCATTAGAAGGACAATCTTGAGCATATTAGGGACACTCCAACAACCTGCAAGATTCATTACAAAGTGGTAATAAAAAGAAACACTATGTAATCAAGGTAGAGAGTCAACAAAGGTCTAATATTTGAGTGTAAAAAGACACCATATTCAGTCATCCATCGAGCGTACAAAGTAGCATATTCCTGCAGTACCAAAGACATATCAGTTTTCACATAAGAGAGACAACATATCAAGCCCTACACTAAACATTCCAATGAAACACTAAGAACATCTCATTACAACAAAGAATAAAGGCATAGCATAAATGGAAGGGTAGATTACCATGGAAGAACTACTAGCTAGAAGAGCATCATATAGCTATCATCAAGGTGCCATACAAAAATTGAAGTGGAGCCAAATTTCAGCAAGGAGAATAGCATCGTCCAATGTCCAAGAGAAGCGTTGAGAAAAATATACATCAAATATATCATCAAAAAGAAGCATATAATATACATTGAGAAAGGTTGTACATAAAAATTAAGAGACCACCACTTGGAAAATTTGGTAGAGTGCCCATCTTCTTCATAACATCTATATAGAAGGAAAAATCCCATTCTTGAGTGTTAGAGAAATCATTTGAAGAACATATGTATCATTGCTACAAAGGAAGGACTATTGAAAATTCTTGATAGTATTATACAAGCAAATAAGCCTTATGGGCATCATCCCAAGAAGTGTTGAAGTTACACAAGCATTCCTCAAGCACATAAACCATGTGGATGTCATCCCAAGAAGCATTGAAGCTATACTAGCAATTCCAAGAACATAAGTCATGTGGGTATCATTTCAAAGGGCATCTAAGCTACTTAAAAATCCAAACCTATAGGAGACAAGTGAAGTGTAAGAGCAAAGCAAAATCACATGGTAATGAATGCATCATTAGAAGCATCACAATTGGGATCAAACCTTAGAGAGATTAGCCAGAGAATAGAGTGTTGAATACTCACAACAATGTAGTTTGAGGAAGTGAAAATTAGTGACAGACTAGAGCATTGAATGCTCACACCAGTGTCGTTTGTGGAAGTAAATACCAACCAGAAATAGAATGTTGAATTTTTGAGTTTCAAAGACAGGATCACCACCAGTCTAAAAACCAACATCATTGATTATAAAAGAGCATTGATTTCTCATCAACGTCTAAATTCCACAATCTTATTCACCATACTTCAAAGGAAGGTAAACATTCTATATCAATTTATTTTTGCTTAGGATTTATAAGGTACATATTATAAGGTTGAAAGATAATCATTATTACATTGATATATCAACCTTAGAAACTATATAAGTCAATGTTGGTTAAAGGTAAAATATTTCATAAAATTGCTTTTACAAAGATATTTACAACTAACTAAGTAGGAGGTATAAGGTTTTCAACCTAGATAAATTAATTTGCAAATATTATTCTCTAATATTCCAAACTAGGGAGATATAAGGTATTCTACATCAAACCTTATCATATTGGAATCTAGAAAATTGCATTATTGTAAGTAGAAGAAATAAGGTTATTAAGAATCATTAAGAGTTGGAATTAATTGTTCATATTTGTCTCACACTCACATTACAAAGACAAAATTCCAAACATAAAGAACTCCTTGAAGATTGATAAGTGCATAAGCTCATTAGGAGAGATAAGGAAAATAGAATTTTATTATTTTCATATACAAAACATTACAAAATCAACTCAATAGGTGAACTAATTATTTCTAAGATTTATATTAAAGACTAATGCATATCCTATTTACTTAGGATATATAAGGAAGCCTACAAAACCTAAGTCCAAGAAAGGGTTTATAAAAAACATTGCATATTATAATAACTAGGGAGTCATAAGGTAGACTACTATAATGGATAAAATAGCAAGAGGAGTATATTCACATAAGGCACATTACAAAAGGATACAAGATCAATATCCATACAATATATCATATCAAAGTTGTAAAATTAGTTCTAACTCAAATAGCTCCAAAAATCAAAAGAACACTTGGCATATTGATTCAAGTGCTAGTCATCATATGATTGGAAATATACAATGGTTTGATTTTAATGAAATCACTAATGGTTACACATTGATAATTGCATATAGAAAAACCTATCCAATACATGGATATGGATGTGTAATTCAAACCTTGTGTTATGCAATGCAATGTATGTTCCTATATTGACAATCAATCTCATTTCAGTAAGGAAGCTTGTGGAGAGCAAAAGAATGGTTGATTTTAGATACATAAATAGAGTCAATATGTATCTCATCATAAATAAAAACTATATAGAAGAAACAGGGTCAATCTATGAAAACACATATATTCTAGACTAAAATAAGATTTTGCAATATATTATTGTATTTCAAAACAAGACTAATGCATTTTTTGAAGAACAGATTACGAGACCTGCATATCATAAAAGTAGATGAGGATATTGAATATTCAAAATCAAAATGATGAGATGGAAACACAACTATGTACTACTTTGCTATATTCAACCAAGAGAAGAGGAATAACCTGAACAAAGTAGAAATACTAAAGCAAATGAAGAAGAAGAAGAGCATGATCAAGCTGAAGACTATTCACAAGAGGAAGATTTATATTGAAGACTAAAGTCTATACGCAAATAATGTAATACAAGGAGGTGTTAGAGTATATTACATTATTTAGGTATATGTCAATGTACCACCTTGGTTATATTATTAGATTATGGGTTTATCTTAGGTTAAGTGGTTACTTGAGGAACAAGCAATAAATGCACAAGTGTTGGAATGTGCAATATGTAAGTGTACATATAGTCCACATGTACACAAGTCATAGGATAGATAGCTAGATAGTCATAGGAAGAGTAAAGGCCAAGAAACCTATCTTCCTATATATATGTTCCTTTACAGTAGATAGACATGATCAAATATAGAAAGTAGGTACATTACTATAGATTAGATGATATACACAATGTAATATTCCATTAGAATTATAAAGTGTTCATATCCTCCATTCTATTGCATTTTACTATTTTGTGAGCATCCATTAATATCATATGTCAGTATTATTGTAGAAATTTGTTGCTTTATTATTTTTCATATTATATATCTTGTGATTGCTTTCCCCTTATCATACATCACCAAAAACTAACAAGAACATCAATAAAAAAAAAAAAATTATCCCACATATTTTGGATGTCACAAAGTGTTGAGACCCATCCTTTATTTTCTCTTAATAGAACCTCTAGCTAGATTCTTAGCCTATTATGCCTGCCCATATCATGAGTTGTTGACTCTACAATGATGATACTAATTAAGACATGTATTTTTTATTTCTCTAGTATAATATTTTTGATGGCTAGAAAACCCATAATTCTCCATTCATAGTAGACATACAAGCACACACATTCCATTTTTTGGCCCAACCTATTTTTTGTTTAAGCCACTTCCTCTCTCTTACAACCACTTGTAGCAATTTCTATCCACCTTTTTATTTTTTCTCCCTTTGAAGGCTTACCATATCGACTGGTGGGTCATGGATCATTGTCATATGCCATGTGTATGTGATTTATTGAATTTATATTTGTCACTAGGTAAAAATGTTGAATTCCTCATTCCATTTGCCAAGCAATCAAAGCATCAATATTTTTTTCTTCTCTCTTTTCCTTGAGTATTCCTTTACTATGCAAGTTTTTAATTCCTTGTCAAATTAAGGGATATGCATTTGCCTATCCGCTTTATTTTACCTCTTCCACTTAGGTCGTTGCTCATCCTTTATAGCTATCATAGATCATCATATTTTTCTAATAAAGCATTTTTACATGCTATATTTATAAATAAAATAGGGAGCACTATGATTGCATATACAAATGATGAAATTCTCTCCCTTTCAATGTTATTTTCTTCATATCTTAGATTTATGTTATTTTTCTTTTCTTCAATAGAATTTTGTATTTTGAAGGAAAAACATAGGATAGAATACATACCTAACAAATGTTGTTTAAGTGTTTCATAAGCCACTAGTTATTTTATGAGCATCTCTTGATTGTCAAAATATTAACTTCAAAAATTTACCTTTGCCTCATCCTTTCTATCTATCTTATTTCCTCGAACCATCAAGAGATTTAGGGTAGGATATACTTGCTCAATTACATTCATACACTATTGTGTGACATGATGTTGTTGTTTATCATGCCAACATCTAATGCTTATTTATTTTCTAGATTAGCTCATTTCCCAATATTGAGGTGTGTACGGATGATAGATTTAAATAATAGCATGTGTACTATGATATGCTTTTCATACCTTATGATTTTCATTATCACTCATATTTAGTGTTTAACTCCTAATATTTTTACATCTTCTCATCCTTTTTCTCAGCAGTTTTATTGGTGAAATATTTACTTTACCTTTGGACGAGATGAGTGTATCTTCACATTTATACTTATCCATACATGAGAGATCTCGATATTTCCTTGCTCACACTATGTTCCTCCTCTTCATTATACCATCCCAAACATTATTTTTTCCATCATGTCTTCTCTCTATCACCATTGGTGTTCATCATGACTCTAAGGTATGTGGGTTAGGATTTTTTCTATCTCTATCAACTTGTTTTTGGTAATCCCACATGGGAGGTTCATTTGGATCTATAATTATTTTTCCTATATGGAGATAAGAAGCCATGGTTTAAATGGGGATGCAATTTTTTAAATCATTAAATCTTGATTAATGAAATATAGCAATTTTATGAATATAAATTTCAATTGGCTAATATATCTTAGGAGGATCTCTTAATACACCTTAACCCTTTTAATATACCTATTATTTTGATATGTCTATTGGTACTCAAAGTAACTTGGTTACCTTAATATACATATTCATATGTGAGGAAAAACCTTTAAGTATTAGAGTATAAATAGTATGAGGATGAATCACACTAAGATAAATGTCTTAGCATTGATATTACTACTATGAATTGAGGAACCAATTATTAATCTTAATAAGTGATTCAATCTACCTAAATAAAATTATGTGGTCTTGCTTATTTTTAAATATATTTATTATCATTTAATTATTTGAAGGTTTCAAGAGATACAAGGAATTGCATTTCACTTTGAATTCATTAAAATATGAGAAGGGACCCATGAGACTTCTAGTAATTCTACTAGGGCTGATATCCTTATGAGCACTTTTCTCACATCAAAACCCTAGGTGGTGGTTTTTTCTCATGTGCAAAAGGGGTTTCACCAGGAGTATTTTTAAGGAATTAAGGTAAATACTATTGTTGGATGTGTATATTTCACAAAAATGTAAGTTTGCTTTTATTTAGAAATAAACTTAAGTAAACAAAAAATATATCTATCTAGGATGCAATAAAACAATAATATGCAACATATAAATCTATCCTAGTATGATTTTTTTTTTAAATGATAACAAGAAAATAATGTTTATTTTATTTTAATAAATGGGGAAGAGAATATGCATATAAGCCTAGACTAATGTGAACTACATATAAATTATATTCTTGCCTTGTCAAAATGAGATAAACAAATTAAATGATAACTAAATCTACTAGTTATTTAATCTTATTTTCTTTTGTGTAATTAAATAAAAATTATGGACTAAAATTAGAGTTTTTTTACCTTATTTTATTTTAGTAATGCCTATAGATAACTAGAGACAAAAAAGACAATAGATAAATATTTTTAAATAGATAACACTAAAATTGTTGAAAAATATTACCTAAACTAGTGCTTAAAATAAAATCATGTTCTATCTATCTATACTATGATCCACAATATTGTGTATCTGAAGGTGAACCCATGATCTTGAATCCTACATTCATAAATAAAATGGACTAAAACCATCCCTTACAAAACTTCCTGAATTGTAATTACATAGGTCCACTTAATCTACCCAATCAAAATTATATTCCTATTATAGCTCTTAAAGCCTTGCTAACATATGATGATACAAGTAGTCAAACAACTTATGAATATTTCTAAGATGTAGTAACATTGGTTGCAATACATAGCATTCATGATGAATATGTGATGATAAGGCTATTAATTATATCACTAAAAGGAAATGTCTTGTACTAGTACTAGACCATTTAGGATGGTTGCATTAATTCATGGGTACAACATATCCATTATTTTTGTTGAATCAATTTACCACCATTCAAAGCATCAACAAGAAATAGTAATGGATTTTAACATTATATTTAGCAAGACGTAGAAAATAGTATTGCAATAAATTAGGCCAATAGATGCATAAGCAATATACTACTATATATGGGTCTTCAACACAGATCTAGGTTTGATGATCTGGTAGTCAAATATGATAAAATTTATGGAAATATATAAAGTATATATAGTTGTAGAAAGTACTATAATAGTCATAGGTAGACTTACTTCTAGGTATGTTATGCCAAATTTTCTAAAAAAAATATAGTTAGAGCCTAAAAAGTAGATACTAGCTACTATCACTCATTTTTCCAATGTAGCACCTATGTTTGCACCAAAATTTCCAATGCTATCAACTCAAGCATTTCTTTCCCCTCCCACTATACTAGCAATACCAACTCTTGAGTCTCAGTAGAATAGCATGAACAACATTATGACCACAATAATGAATTTGACTAATGAGGTTACCACCTTGAAAAAGAGAAAGCAAAAAGAAATTTCAAACCTAGGATATTTCCATACATGGTGGACCAAGGGGATTTTACTAGAAATACTAGGGTAAAGCCAAATGTAGTATATGATAATCAAGAAAAAAGTCATTCCACCTTTGCTTTAGAGGTAAACTACTAGTGTTCAACCTGTAAAGATCATCATGGTGAAAGCACATGCATGCTTCACCAACATCAAATACAAAATATCATTGTTGAAAGGGAAAAAATAGTACAATAGGGTCAAGTAAACATATTATTGGAGGATGACTAGAATCTAATGATGTAGGAAAAGGAGCCAATTTCAATATTAAAATGCTCAAGAAAGAAACCATTGTAGGTAGATTGTAAAAAAATAGATTCATTTAAAGTACTAGTCTAGCAAAGCAAATAGTGAAAAAGGGAACCACCTAAATTAGCTTAGCTAAGAGAGTAATCTATACTAGAGCCTCCAAAGAAACAACCCAATTCAATGTAAATTCAAGAGGCTAAAACTCAACAAGATGCCAGATACAAACTCTATTTTTCTTTGATCACTAAGTGACAATGAATTGAAACAACACAAGAGTCTCATAAGAAGTTTAATGAGCCAAAAAAGGTAAAAAGGCAACTAGAATATTTTAGCTTCAAAATTATGGAGGAACATAAGAATACACCATCTAAAGCTAGCATGTATGATACCTTGATGATTTTCCTATAAATTGATCTCTTAAGATCATCATTGAAGTCCATTAGATTAGAAGATCAACAATAGTCAAATATAAATTTAGCACAAGGTAAACCTACTCCTATACTAGGTAAAAATAGGCTTCCTTATTTCTATATCTTTGGGTATAGAAGGATGTATTGTGCATAATCGAATGGTGTATTTAGAGTAGCACCCATAGTTATGCCAAAATTTGTATGCAAAATGATGGGTATGGAGTATACAAATTTTAGTTTAGGAGTGTTGCAACTGGATGGAACTCTAGTAAAGATAAATGGGGTAATAAAATATATTCCCATATTATTGCATATAATACCCCAAATAATGGTGATTCAAGAAGTATTTATGGTAGATTTGGAGTCTTACTTTGGTATGTTCCTTTCTTAAGAGTTCAAAATTAAGGTAGGTGGATATTTATCCTTAGATTATTCACATATGGAGATTCCTCACAAGGGACAGGAAAATAAAAATCATTGCTAAAAATCCATCCATCTACCTTATAAAAAATATGGAATATGAAGTGTAACCATATAATAGCATTGGTGTAATTAACAAATAAGTTGATCTAAAGGAGGAAATCCTAGATTAATTGTAGACTAAATATCAACTTTCACTCAAGAATTTCAATGCTATGGTTGAAACAAGAATTGAAACTTATTTCATTTCAAATATAGAAAAGAAATATTCTTTGACCTTAAAAAAAAATGACATGCACCAAAATGAGATATCGAAGATCTATTTCAATAAATCTAGGTGAAAATGGCATCAAAGCAAGCATTTTGCTAATTTTCCATCTAAGAAAATTACATGATTATCATTCAGGTTGACTTGGATCTACACAAACAACGTGATAGAGTGCAAGGTATTATACCTTGGGCTTAAGCAAGTAGAGGATACAGAGATTAAGTTGTTGATGATTTATGGATATTTTTATTTGGTGGTAAACCAAATAAAAAAAATTATACCATTAAGCAACAATATTTGAAAGCTTACCAAAATAGGGTCTGGTATCTATTAAAAATCTATGATGCATTGAAGATAAAAAATATTCATAAGGAATTGAATATGCATGTTGATGCATTGGCTTCTCATAGAGCCATTTTTATCCATAATTTTATTTAAATAAAAAATCAAAATATATCAATTTGACATTTAGACCATATGTGTTGGATAAATATTTTTTTGTAAATTATTTGATAATGATAGAGAGGTAGTGGATTTTTTAATTCAAGAAGTGGATTGCATAAATGTAGTCAAAGAGATATCCAAGGATGAAATTTTCCAGCTCAAGAATAATCACATTCCCAAGGGACTAATCACCCTCAAAAATATATTTCATAATAGTGACTAGCCAAGAGATCAAAAAATAAATATCAATGAACAAGAGTTCAAAGAAGTTTAGTTTAAACTAGAGAATATTTTAAAGGTTGGTGTAGGATGCTCCAAAGAAGAGATTCAATAGCTTATTAGTCTATGTAAAGAATATAGTGGCATTATTTCTTGGAGCTATGAAAACTTGAAGGTGTATAGTAAGGATATCATCAAACATACTATATATTTACTACCCAGTATCAAGCCATTTCAACAAAAATATAGGCTAGTAGATCCAAATATATAAACATTAATGAAGCAAGAATTTTTTATTCTATTAAATGCAAAAATCATCTACCCAATCAAGCATTCAACATGGGTAGACAACTTAGTATAGGAAAAAAATGGGAATGGAGATATCCACCTTTGTGTGGATTTTAGAAATCTAAATAAAGCTTGACTAAAGTATCATTATCCTTTTCCCAAAATTAATCATATCCAACATACAATTATTGGATCAGAAAGGTTTTCATTGCTATATGAGTTTTTAGGTTTCAATTAGATTTGGGTCAAAGATGATGACTAGTAAAAAATGACTTTCACAACCAAATGAGAAACTTTTACATATCAAAATATGTCATTTGGCTTTCAATGCAAGAGCTACTTTTCAAAGACCTATGGACTTAGCATTTGGTGAGCTTGTAAAAAAAAGTCATACTCATGTATCTTGACAACATGGTTGTTTTTCCCATCAAAAGGAGAAGGATATTGATCATCAATAATCAAAATTTTAGAAATATAGAGAATTCAGGATTTCACTAAACCTCAAAAAGTCAATATTTGATGTCCAAGAAGAGAATTTATTGGGTCACATAGTATTAAAATAATATTTGGCCATTGACCTAGACAAATTTAAAGCAATACTAGCACTCTCTCCCTCAAAGCAAAAAATATTTGCAATCATTTTTTGGGAAGATCAATTTTGTATAAAAATTCACTTTTGACTTTGCTCAGATAGTCAAGCCTATGATAAAAATACTTTAAAAAAAGGTTGACTTCACTTTGACAAATGCTAGAATAGATCATGACTATAATGGAGGATATTACCAAAGCCCTAGTGTTAGCCAACCCAAATTATAAGAAATTGATGCAGGAGCATCTAGTGGCAGCAGAGCCATCTTCGAAAAATTGCCTAAGGAAGGAAGATGTCGCAATATCGCGACATGTCGCGATATCACGACCAAAATAGGAGAGAGAAAGACAGGACAAAAAATGTCACGATATCACGACATGTCGCGTTATCACGACCAAAGGAAAAGAAGAGGTGCAAGTGAGAAATATGTCGCGATATCGTGACATGTCGTGTTATCGCGACATGTCACGTTATCGCGACATGTCGCGTTATCGCGACCGATGGACGAGAAAAGGCACAAGGAAGAGAAATGTCACCATTTTGCGACATGTCAAATTTTCGTGATGAAAACAGGAGAGAGAAGGCGCAAAGGAGAAATGTCACAATTTCGTGACATGTCGCATTTTCACGACGAAAATAGGAGAGAGAAGGCATAGAGGAGAAATGTCATGATTTTGTGACATGTCACATTTTTGCGACCGAAATAGGAGAGAGAAGGTGTAGAAGATAAATGTCATGATTTCTCGACATGTCGCATTTTCGCGACCCGAAGAAGAGAGAGAAAGCATGGAGGAAAAAATGTCACGATTTCGCGACATGTTATAGTTTCGTAACCGAAAGACAAGAGGAAGCACAAGAGAGCAGAAGTGTTGTGATTTTGCGACATGTCGCATTTTCACGACCAGAAGGCAAGCGAAGAAGCCAGAGGAGGAAAATATCACGATTTCGTGACATGTCACATTTTCACAACCAGAAGGCGAGCGAAGAAGCCAAAGGAGGAAAATGTCACGATTTCATGACATGTCACATTTTCGTGACCAAAAGGTGAAGAAGCGGTCTGAGGAGGAAAATGTCATGATTTCACGACATGTCACATTTTCATGACCAAAAGGCGAATAAGGAGCCAGAGGAGGAAGATGTCGCGATTTCGTGACATGTCGCATTTTCGCGACCAGAAGGCGAAGAAGGAGCCAGAGGAGGAAGATGTCATGATTTCATGACATGTCGCATTTTCGTGACCCGAAGAAGCGAGAGGAAGCAAAGAGGAAAATATGTCACGATTTCGTGACCCGACAAAGAGAAAGGAGACGAGGGAGAAAAATGTCACGATTTCGCGACATGTCACATTTTCGCGACTAGAAGAGAAGAAAAAGCGGATGAAGGGAAAAGTGTCGCGATATTGTGACACGTCACAATTTCGTGACCCGAAGAGAAAGGAGAGAGCAAGGAAGCCAAAACGTCGTGATATCATGATATGTCGTGATATCGCGACCAACAGAGAAGAGGATGAACCTGAGGGAGAAGATGTCACGATATCATGACAGGCTACATTTTTGGAGGCCATTACAGAGTGACAGGTGGCATTTTAGGAGGCCATTACAAGATGACAGTGCAGTAGTTAACTGGAGTATAACAATAGTTTCAAGGGCTGTTATAGAGTGAAGCATGCAGTGAATTAAAGAAGGCGACAACAAACAAAAGTTGAAATAGTAGTTATAGAGATGTTACAGGGAAAAGCGATAGTGAACAAGAATTAGATGGTAGTTCTAGGAGCCATTACGAAATAAAGCGAAGAGTCATGGAAGATGAAGACGAAGAGTCATGGCAAAAGAGAAACCACCAGATGGAAGATGAAGAGTCATGTCTAAAATTTATAAAATGGCAAGTTGAGGCATGCACAAGGGGTTGGAGAATGGTCGTAGCTAGGGTTGTAGATGCAAAGGCCGGAGGGCCATTTTGGCCCTGCTTGTGTTGTTCTTCCTTCCAAAAAATCTTGGGTTCCTATGGATGTAAACAGATTCACCGAACGTGAGGTAGTTTACACCAGGAACAGAGTAAGCTTGGATCCATAGGTGTGTAGCAGATTTGTCGAACGTGAGGCAGTTGCACCAGGGTCCATGGAGTGAGAAAGCTGTGAAAGTCGAGGAGCTACAGATTTGAATTTTAGATTCAAAGGGTTGTGGCCTCTATAAAAAAACCCAGGCATTGTAATAGGAGAGTGGTGGTGAGCTAGAGATTGCATAGAGAAAAGAAAACTACGCCTGCAGGCTAGTATTGTAAGATTGCAATAGAAAATTGTAAGCCTATGGGCTGTAAACTGTAAAGTGTAAATTAATTTTTGATGAAAATTGAGATCTGTGATTTGCAATTTTTGGCCCCCATCAAGTAGTATCAGAGCAAGAAGTTCCTCAGCATGTAAGCAGATCACCAAATGTGAGGCAGCTTGCACCAAGATCTATGGAAGAATGGTGAGAAGACATAGCGGAGTTCCTGAGTGTGTAGACAGATCGCTGAACATGAGACAGTTTGCACCAGGAGTTGTGGTAGGGGTTGATTAGCAAGAGGTTGAGTCCCTGTGCAGTACCTGTAGTACTAGCATTAAAGAATGTGACAAAATAGTATAGAAGTGAAGGTCACTTCTCCATCAACCTTGAGTGTCTGATGTAGGAGCATCCAGTGGTAGCAGAGCCATCTTCAAAAAATTGGCTAAGGAAGATGTCGCGATATCATGACCAAAAGAGGAGAGAGAAAGAGTGGACGAAAAATGTCATGATATCGCAACATGTCGCGTTATCGCGACCAAAGGACGAGAAGAGGCGCAAGTGAGAAATATGTCACGATATCGTGACATGTCGCGTTATCGCGACCGACGGATGAGAAAAGGCGCAAGGAAGAGAAATGTCACAATTTCGCGACATGTCGCATTTTTACGATGAAAACAGGAGAGAGAAGGCATAGAGGAGAAATATCATGATTTCATGACATGTCACATTTTTGCGACAAAAATAGGAGAGAGAAGGCATAGAGGAGAAATGTCATGATTTCACGACATGTCGCATTTTCACGATCGAAATAGGAGAGAGAAGACATAGAAGAGAAATGTCACAATTTCACATGTCACATTTTTGCGACCCAAAGAAGAGAGAGAAAGCAAGGAGGAAAAAATGTGGCGATTTCGTGACATGTCGCAATTTCACGACCGAAAGACAAGAGGAAGCGCAAGAGAGCAGAAGTGTCGTGATTTTGCGACATGTTGCATTTTCATGACTAGAAGGCGAGCGAAGAAGCTAGAGGAAGAAAATATCGTGATTTCGTGACATGTCACATTTTCACGACCAGAAGACGAGCAAAGAATCCAGAGGAGGAAAATATCACAATTTCGTGACATGTCGCATTTTCACGACCAAAAGGCGAAGAAGCGGCCCAAGGAGGGAAATGTCATGATTTCACGACATGTCGCATTTTCGTAACTAGAAGGCGAAGAAGGAGCCAGATGAGGAAGATGTCACGATTTTGTGACATGTCACATTTTCGCGACCAGAAGGCGAAGAAGGAGCCAGAGGAGGAAGATGTCGTGATTTCACGACATGTCGCATTTTCATGACCCGAAGAAGCAAGAGGAAGCAGAGAGGAAAATATGTCGTGATATCGCGACATGTCATGATTTTGCGACCCGACGAAGAGAAAGGAGGCGAGGGAGAAAAATGTCATGATTTTGCGACATGTCACATTTTCGTGACTAGAAGAGAAGAGAAAGCGGATGAAGGGAAAAGTGTCGCGATATCGTGACACGTCGCGATTTCATGACCCAAAGAGAAAGGAGAGAGCAAGGAAGCCGAAACATCACGATGTCACGATATCGAGATCGGCAGAGAAGAGGATGAACATGAGGGAGAAGATGTCATGATATCATGATAGGCTACATTTTCGAAGGCCGTTACAGAGTGACAAGTGGCATTTTAGGAGGCCATTACAGGATGACAGTGTGGTAGTTAACTGGAGTCTAACAAAAGTTTCAAGGGCCATTACAGAGTGAAGCATGCAACGAATTAAAGAAGGTGACAGCAAACAAAATTCAAAATAGTAGTTACAGAGCCGTTACAGGGAAAAGCGATAGTGAACGAGAATTAGACGACAGTTCCAGGGGCTGTTACGGAATGAAGTGAAGAGTCATGGCAGACGAAGATGAAGAGTCATGTCGAAAGAGAAACCACCAGATGGAATACGAAGAGTCATGTTTGAAAGTTATAAAATGGCAAGACAAGGCATGCACAAGGGGTTGGAGAATGGCCGTAACTAGGGTTGCAGATGCGAAGGCCAGAGGGCCATTCTAGCCCTGCTTGCGTTGTTCTTCCTTCCAAAAAATCTTGGGTTCCTATGGATGTAAACAGGATTTCATAGAGAAAATAAAACTACGCCTATGGGCTAGTATTGTAATATTGCAATAGAAAATTGTAAGCCCGCGGGCTGTAAACTGTAAAGTGTAAATTAATTTGAAAATTAATTTTTGATGAAAATTGAGATCTATGATTTGCAATTTCTGGCCCCCATCAAAAATATTCTATTCTCTATGCATTTGGAATGAAAAGAGAGTTATTTTGATGTCCTCACTTAGAAATAAAAACATCACAATGAGTGACCCATAGTTTTCTTGAGCCAAACTATGCATGACTAGGAAGAATTATATAATTTTAAAGAAAAGCAAGTGTTTTATATCATGATGTTTCTTAAAAGGTTGAGACACTACATCTCTTAGAGAAAAACAATGGTGTATGTAGTACAACCAGATGTTTATAACTTTATAGTGCAAGAAAAACCTAGGAAAAAATGAGTTGGCTAGATCACAGTGATATAGGAATATAATATAGATATTAAGCTAAGTTAGCTAGAGTAAGAGCATTATATGAGGAGTTGGAAAACTCTTTAGCCCCAAACTCCAATTTCTTGATTGAAAAACAAGAGCAACATCATTTAGAAGAGACCTAGATAGAATTAAAGAGTTATATAGACCATTTAGTCCATTTTCATGATATCAATAAGTGTCTAGATAGATTTATATTCTTCCAAAGTCATCAATATAGACTACAAGTTGACTAGATCATAGTGTTATAGGAATATGATACAAATATTAAGCTAATTTAGCCAAAGGAAGAGCACTATATGAAAATCTCTAGCCTCAAAATCTAATTTCTTGATTGAACAAGAAGAGAAAAATCATCTATATGAGGCCTAGATAGAATGAAAGAGTTGGATAGACCATTTAGTCCATTTTCATGAGATCAATAAGTGTATAGATAGATTTATAGCCTCCCAAAGTCATAAATATAGACTACAAGTGCTAAGTTCCAAAATAATAAATAGCACCCTATACAAGAAGAACTTTGATGGTGTATTGTTGAGATGCATATAATCAAAAACAATAAAAGAAATATTAAAGGAGTTTCATGCAATCTTATTAGGAGGAAACTATACTAGATAGAGAATGGTTGCTAATTTTTTTAGAGAAAAATACTATTGGCCTAATTTTTTTTATAATGCTTTCAAGGTTGCTAATGCTTGTGATAAATGTCAAATATTTATTGGTAAAATCATCTAACAATGCCCTTATAGTGAATTATCATAGAAGAGCCCTTTCAATAATAGGGTTTAGACATTAATGGGGAAATCAACCAAAATTATTCTACTAGATATTATTTCATATTGACAACCATTGACTATTTTACTAGATCATTTAAAGTAGAGGCAACCAAGCATGCAAATCAAGAAATGGTTATAGAATTTCTAGAAAGATTGATCACCAAGTTTGGGGTCCTTGCTACAATAGTATCTTATAATGGTGTAGCTTTCATAGCATCTAAGACCATGAATTTAACAAGAAAATATGGCATATACTATAAAGCATCCTCAAATTATTATCCTCAAGGTAATGGTTTAGCATAGTCCATTAACAAAAATTAAATGAATATAATTAAGTGAAACATTGGTTATAAAAAAAAGAGTTGGAATTTAATGATAAACCAAGCATTATGGATGGATATAATTATTGTAAATAAATATTTAAATACCACACCATATGCTTTAGTTGATGAAAAATAAGTGATGCTACTAATTAATATTGAATTGCTTGCTTTTAAGTATATCAACCAATCAGAATTGAAGGATGTTGAGCTAGTTGAAAAAAGCTCACCAAAATTAGTTATTAGAGAAGAAAATGAAAAGGACCTATAATTATTTTCATCCACATAAAGCAACTATGAAGTGATTGTTTGACAAAAAATAATAATTAAAATCCTTCATGGATGGAGATTTAGTGCTTAAGTGGGATTTAGATTGTTCAAAGCTTGAAAAGCATGAAAAAATAGAATCGTTGTGGTCTATCCCATATCTAATATTGAGAAGGAAATAATTAAATGCATATGAATTGGAAGATATGGATGAATGTATTTTTGCAATTTTGTTCAAATATAAATACTGAAAGCATCATGCATAGGAAGGTGTATTTATTATGTGTATATATGTAAATATTGATATGTGTAAATAATCACATAGTGGTAGTAGTAGTAATAGTGTATTGTAAATAAAATCATTTTTATTGGCTAAATGAGTATGCCTAACAACCACTAAATTTTGAATTCTAATCAATTTCATTAGTTTCAGAAGCTAGCATTCTTGAAAAAGAATGTGTCTTGTGAATTCTTACATGAACTTGCAGTTCCAAGAGAATATTTATCATAGAAGTTGAGCAAACTTAATCCTTGATAGATAATTACCAATGACCATCCACTATGGGCATTTCTTGCTACAAAATCAAGGTCAATATGAAGTATATGCATTTTCACATTTGATTAAGGGTAAAATTTTAAAGAACCATTGTTCTATTCTATGAAATTTATTGAAGATATTTGTGAAACAAGAAATCTATATAGTTTTTTATGCTCACCTACAAGAATCATTGAAGAATTCTACAAAGAGAAAATATTGCATAGCTATTGGTGACCACTCTTCATAGAAAAAATAAGCTTATATAACATGTCTAGAAGAAAAAGAGCATAAAAAATATAGAATACCACAAAGTATATGGAGGATAATTTGGTAGACATATATAACTTGATTATCATAATAAAAACAAATATTTTGAGAAGGATCAAAAAACAAGGGATAAATTCTCATACAAAAGAGAGGAGGATACTCTATGGAACTCATTATTGTCTAGATACTTGTCCAAGTTCATCCATCCATGTCTTAATCTTGTCAAAGGAGTAGTTAAATACTACAACCCAAAGATAGCCATGGTATACAATGCAATGAAGCAATTCTTGTTCACCATCTCTAAGGAGATAATCAAAAAAATATTTGCAATGGGAGAGAAACCAAGTACAAGTATTTAAACCATTTAGATAATTGAGTAAAATATATACATATAAAAGCCTACTTTCATATCATGGCTAAATAAAAGTATAGGTAAAATCCATAAACATTTTCCAAAGGACCCTATTAAGTTCAATATGGATACTTTGAAAATAACATTATCTATACTATCTATAATTCTAGGGTTATATTATGATGAATTTGTCTATCATTACCAATTATACCTTGCCTACATCATCACTAATGTGTAAAATTATAAGGAAACCATTAGTACTAACCTTGTATTCTTTGACCGCACCCACTTTCTAAGTACTCAAATTTATAACCAACTAGTTTCCCTAAAACTAAAAGAAAGTAAAAAAATTTGCTATCCTTCATTCTTAGCCTAGTTATTTCTCTTCGATATACCTAAAATTTGCATCGCATCATGCTCAAAAATAAGATAAAAATTAGCCTCGTTTAGTAGTAGATTAGACTCCAGGCCTTAGGCAAACATACTCTTATTTTCCTTTCAACCAAATACTTTTGGCATCTATCTTGTCATATATCTATGGTATAATACCTTTTCTTAGTCCTAAAAATATAGATAGATAAGAGGTAAGAAGAGATAAATATGATATTGGTACTTTTTACTAGATGGGATAGTAATCAAACTATATGGTTTTCTTAGAAATCCATATCTTTTGCCATATTATGTTATGGATTGTGTATTTGACATGAATATTTGTAGATAGATGGATGATATAGATGAAAATTTTGGCTCTTGGACCAGAAATGCTTACACCTTTTGCTACCCCTATAGACTTGAAGATATTACAATAACAAGGAGACAAGTGAATGTTTCAAATGACAAGCTTAACGCCCTATAATTGTTGGTTGTATCGCACATCTGGAATTGTGATCTAGAAGGTAAATTAAAGGTAATGTTGGAATAGCTAAAAATAAACCACCTATATTTGATCACTTGTGATGCTTAGAAATTGAGCAATTTAGAAATAATTATGAGGGTAGCATCGTGGAAATGAATATTCTTCAAATGCAAGAGAGACCTCCATGGAGTACATGCTATCCATATGCAAAGATTTATAACCCAACCAAAAAAAAGAGCAATAGATTCATAAAATATCATAGATAAAAGTAAGCTAAAACTGAGTTGGGATGACAATATGATTAGAGAGTGGTGGATATCATGTTGTGAATGCAACATTTAAAAAATGCCTTTCCTAGCACCTCTAATAAATTATTTGAGAATGAATTTAAGGCTCAATATCAAACATGGATGAATCAGCATAAAGGGGAAATATATCTATGTCTAATGATATTTAGGGATGAATAAGAAACAAAACAAGAAGAACAAGAAGTCCCTCATTTGTCTTCCACATAGGAAGACTCACTAGTAGAATATGCAGATTCTAAAAAGGATGTGGATGTAGAAGATATTTCTTTTCAGAGAAGATGGAAAACATATGAAAAAAGAGTTGAAGTAGTTCAATACGTTTCAAAAATAGAGATTATATTAGAACCTAAAGAGAAAGAACCAAAAAAATACAATGCTAAGAGTGAAGAAGCCCAAAAAGTAACATCTACAAAGAGAATAGTTGATACAATAAATGTAGATAAATCCAAACCTTTGGTTCTGCAAGAAGTTCTTGATTAGAAGCAAAAGAGAAAGGAACATTCAAGCATTGAGGAAAAAGAGGAGATAATGTTAGATAAAAGGTGATAAGTGGAGCATCTCATACAACATATTGATACATAAGTTAAACTATTTGATGCAGCATTATAGAAGCCAATACCAAAATCAAAAGGATCAGGTACATTTGTTTTTTTTCCTTTTCTTGATGAAATTATGCCACCACCCTAGTAGTCTCTAACAAAAAAACCATCTCCACCACCTAGCGCTACTAGTGAAGTCATTTCCCTACACAATATACCACTAGCAACCATTTCTACCACCCATGTATATGAGGCACAAGTAGCATAAAATCTTATAAATAATCAAACCCTTGTAAAAATCACTGCTATAGTAGTAAATCTATCATTTGCAATTTTAAAATCCTTTTGGCCTATATATGCCTTCCCTTGCTATTGGGAATCCTTTATTAAGGGTAATTTTGATGATTCAAGACATAAAAACAAATAATAATGATGGAAAAAGCAATAAGAGCTATAATATGGGGTAGAGCTGACAACCACTCGAATGTACATTGATATAGATCTGATCACTAGAGAGCACGTCAAAATGATTGCAAATAAGAAGATGAAAATTCAATTGCAGATATTACAACAAAGGATTATAATATCAAGGTGCAAAAGTATAACATATCTAAAATATTGAAAATAGATATACTTTGGGCCCTATGCACTAAAGCAGATACTTGGTTATTGCAAAGCAATTAATCAAATTCCAAACTTATGACCAAGGAAAGAAATATTTAAAAATATATAGCAAATGCTGAGTAAGGAGAAAGGAGAAAAAGATAACCTCAAGAATGAGATGTTGGAACTAAATTATATTTTAGATAAATATCCCGTAGAGGAGTAGCTATAACATAGGATGAAAGGATACAAAATTTAGACAAACAATTATAGCAATAAAGTAATCAAGTGCATCCATACGGAAAAAAGAATACAAGAGTTGAATTCAAAGCTACAAGGTCAAGAAGAGATCCTAGTAGCAGTACAAATAGAACTGGAAAAATAATGAAAGAAACCTAGGGGTAAAATGATCTTCAAAGATACTTTGGAAAAATTTATGAACCAATACTAGATGAAAATCAAGAATATTGTAATAAATGATTTTCTTCTTACGATAAAAATGATCATTATTATGAAATTACTCCAAGAGGCTAGGGAAAAATTCACCAATGCCAAAGATGAATTGATGACCAAAATACAATAGGAAAATTTTTCTTTGTATATGCTTAAAAATGAAGAACAATTCCCATAGTTTCTCAAGAGTTGACAAAGGTATCTAGGGAAGTCCATGTTTTGTATAGATCTGATCATCATTGAATGTTGAATAATTATGGAAGGAGGAGAGATAATGAATGATCTCAAGGAAAGCAAAAACAAGGTAAAGATACAAATTCATAAACTTATAGAACTTGGATTTCAAATATTATATGATGCAAATGAGCATTTCTATAGACAATAGCAACTAAACCAACTATTAGACCAATAGATCAACAATGAAAGTGAAATTGACGTATTACCTAAACCCCTAATGGTAGATGGAGTCATTGAATTCCTTCATAGGCTTGTTACCCTACTGGTGAATACTATTGAAATAACACAAAGATACAAGGACCCTTCTTACAATAAATAATATCAATTGTAATATATCTTCTAGAAATTTAGAATAATAATCATCCCCTATCAACATACTTGCAATAATATGTGCAAGTTATTTTTCCAAGAGCACATGTAGTGAGTCAACAAGGATAAACATTTGGAGTAGGAAAATACAATAATATGGATGAGACTTCAAAAATGGAGAGCATTTGAAATAGAGGCCCTTATGCAAGAAAAATTTTGATTTTTTATTTTTAATATCATTTTGAATCCATAGCCTAGTGCATAAGGCTAGATGGGTTAAACCCCCTATGAGGCACCAATAATGTGGGTGAAATTTTCTACTAACATCCATCGTTAGCTAGGGAGATAAAATTTATCAATAATATAGCTTACATCTTACTAAGAAAGGTTTCTAGACATCTAGATCAATGATTAGATTCAAGGAAAGGCAAAGCATGCAAGACAAGATGCATAATTTTTCTAAGTATGAAAAAAATTTGGTATTTGACTATTGAAATAAAGGAAGACCAAATTAAATTTTTGTTAAGTAGAGTAAGTTGACTAGATGGTTTTGAGTACTTATGTTAGTAGAAGGAAACCAAAAAATCAGCATCTAAAAAATAGTACCCTTTGCGAATGATGATGATGATGATGTCAGTAGAGGACCATAAAAAATATTGTCAAACATGAATGGCATATATCTTCTTGAAACAAGAATTCTATGTATATGAGTCCAACATATGAGATAGTAGCACAACCTATCAAGTAGGATGATTCATAATACCAGATTATTGTGAATGCTTACATCAACAAGTCTATAGTAAAAATATATCTCAATGAAGTAATAGAAGCAAAAAATACTAAGGGATGGATTACTCACAACATCTGATAGAGTGCTTCATAAAGCTAAGGAATCAAAGAAGTTTTGAATAGTTTTACATGCTAATGTTAGCAAGGGGTACCATGATATCCGATAGAGATAAATAGAGATCCCAATGCCTAAAAAAATAAGAGAAATTTTTTTAAGAAGACACCAAATATAAGAATACACTAAAATAACTAGACATGGTTTTTGAAATTGAATCTTCTATTAAAATATCCTAACAATCTTAGGAAACCTCTTTTGTTGATACCTATGCTATTACATCTAAATAGGTAGTGGGACAGATAAAGTAGAATAAATCTATCAAAAGATCCTATCCACCAGATGAAGACACAATAGCCACCACTCCGTCAGAATAAGCAAGAGCAAGCTACATCAACACAATAATGCCAAATCGATTCTAATAGTATGAAATGGAAATAGTAAGAAAATATGCTACAGTAGTCTATGTTAGGAGGGAAAACCTGAAGGGATTAATTATTGATAAAAATAGGTTACAATATATAGGCATAAGCCTATATTCAACACATGACACTTGTCAAGTGAAACTGACAAGTGTCAAGGTGAAGGCATAGTGCACTTTAAATCTAACATTCCCCCTTAAAGTGCACTATCCTAACTAAAGAAAAAAACAAAGCAAGTCAACATTAGGTAACATTCCCCCTTAATGTTGACTTCTCGAAAACAACCTATCATCCTCCGTATTGCTGATTTGGTCTTAGGCTCGTGCTTTGTGCTCTTGGCTCTCCAACTGTGAAGGTTGATTGTTTGCCGCCAACTTCGATGGCGGGGCGCTTTCACTGACGGAATTTTTTTTTTCTAAGCCTCAAAATTACAATATGACACCACCATTGTGTTCGTCGCGGAAAAACGTTTCCAACGACTATAAATACCCCTATATTCCATTATCTGTTGAGCAAGGTGCAGAAAAAGAATTGCAAAAGTATTGTCATTGTTGTCAACACAGACAGATTGATGCAGTTGATGCAGTTCAGAGGTCAGTCAGATCAACTGCAGTGAATTTCAAGAAAAACAGGGGTGACCCAGATTCAAAAATTGGCAGAAAAAGACAAGGAAGAAAACTGTCACGATATCGTGACATTACCGAGGAGAGAGAAAATGCAAGAAAAATTGTCGCGATTTCGCGACATTGCCGAGGAGAGAGAAAATGCAAGAAAAATTGTCGCGATTTCACGACATTGTCGAGGAGAGAGAAAGTGCATGAAAAATTGTTGCGATTTCGCGACATTGTCGAGGAGAGAGAAATTGAAAGGCAAACTGTCGCGATTTCGCGACATGGCCGAGGAGAGAGAAAGTGAAAGGCAAACTGTCACGATTTCGCGACATGGCCAAGGAGAGAGAAAGTGAAAGGCAAACTGTCGCGATTTCGTGACATGCTGGCAGAGAAGGAAGCAAGGTGAAAAGATGTCATGATTTCGTGACATAAATGGAGGAAAGGAGCTTGCAATGAAAAGTGTCGCGATATCACGACACGTCGGGTTTTCGCGACCCGAAGAGGAGAGAGAATGCTCAGCAACAAAGGTGTAGCGATTTCGCTGCATGTTGAAATGAATGGAAACAAAGGTGTAGCGATTTCGCTGCATGATGGAAATACATGTCACAAAGGTGTAGCGATTTCGCTACAAATAGGAAGTGTAGAAAACAAAGGTGTAGCAATTTCGCTACAAGTGAAAAGGCACAAACAAGAAGATGTAGCGATTTCGCTGCATGACAAAATATATGGAAACAAAGGTGTAATGATTTCGCTACCAGTCAAAATTGCAAAACTGAAAGATGTAGCAAGTCGAAAGCACAAGGCACAAAGTTGTCGCGATTTCGCTACTGCATAAAGCAAAGATTGTACGAAAGCAGAGAACGTCGCGATTTCGCGACATGTTCCATTTTCACGGTTGCTGGAAAAGAAGATTGTACGGAAGCAGAGAATGTTGTGATTTTGTGACATGTTCCATTTTCACGGTTGCTGGCAAAGAAGAGTGCTAGAAGCCGGAAGCATCGCGATTTTGCGACATGCTTAAGGATGACGTCAACAAATGTTGAAAGTGTCGCGATATCGCGACAAGGTGCAAGGAAAGCTGCTGGAAGCCGAAAGTGTCACGATTTCACGACATGCTTAAGGATGACGTCAGCAAATGTTGAAAATGTCGCGATATCGCGACAAGGTACAGGGAAAGCTTTCAAGAGCCAAAATGGTCACGATTTTGTGACAGCAAGGGCATGAATGGTATGGCTACAAAAAGTGTCACGATATCGTGACAGGTAACAGTTTGGCGGGTAAAAGCCAAAAAATCATGCAAGGTGACACGTGTTAGAAAAAGTAGACAGGAAAATCATGCAGCCAGTTACGTAAAAAGTAAATGATGTCAGATCTGCAGTTACAGATTAACAAGTGTTAGTCATGCACTAGAACAGCTGTATATTCTTGATTGAAAAAGCATTCGATGCATCACATATGTAGTTTCGAAAAAGCATTCAAAAAGTCGTATTTGAAGAAATTAAACAGCCGAATATGAAGGATCAAAAAATCTTTTGAAAAGACGTATTTGTAGCATTCAAAATATCCGTATTACAAGGAATCGAACCGCCGTATTACAGGGTTTTGAATAGTCGTATTGCATGGATTCAACAGTCGTATTGTAGGGTTTCAAACAGTCGTATTGCATGGATTCAACAGTCATATTACAGGGTTTCGAACAGTCAAAGTGCATGGAATCGAACAACCATATTGCATGGATTCGAACAGTCAGAGTATGTGATTTGACTGCATGCAGGATTGAAAGGTTATAAAATAATAGTCGTACAGAGAAGATGTTGCTGCTATAAGAAGGAAATTGCTGTAAAAAGAGAGTTAGAAAAGAGACAAGAGAAAAATTAGCAGAGCCGTGAGAGTGTGCAGAGTTGGGTTAATTGCAGACCAGTCAGGGTCGTGCATGAAGTGAAGACATTCTTATGTCATTTTAAATTGAATAGAATTGCAGTCCAAGTTGGTGTTTGGTACTAGGGGTTGGTGCTCCATCTGTTGCAGCAAAAAATTAAGGGGTTGGTGCTCCTTCTAGTAGATGCTGGTAAAGTATTTGTAAAATTGGTATTTTGCAAAGACTGGATTTGGATTGGAGTCCAAGCAATCATTTTTGAGGAGTAGCCAAATTGGTGAACCTCGGTATATTGAGTGTTGTGGTGTGCTCTCTTTTTCAATCTATTTTTCTAGTTTTTAAGTTCTCTTTATTTCATATTAAATGCTGTAGATATAAAAATTAATAGATACACTGATTCACCCCCCCCTCTCAGTGTCATTGTGTGAATATCAATTGGTATTAGAGCAAGGTTCCTTGTTCAAGCTTAATCATCTAAGGATATCTTGGAAGAAACAATGGCAGGCGGTGAAGGATTCTTATCCAACAAAGCTCCCTTATTTGATGGAAAAAATTACACTTTCTGGAAACTCGGGATGCAAACATATCTGAGTGCATTGGGATATGATATTTGGGATTCTGTAGATAGTCGATACACAACACCCACTACTCTTCCAACAGATACTGCTGAGAAGAAAAAAATTGAGAACAACTCCAAAGCTAAGAATGCCATAATGTGTGGGCTTGTTGACAGTGAACTGATAAGAGTCATGAGCTGTAAATCAGCAAAAGACATGTGGGATAAACTGAAAAGCATCCATGAAGGAGACAGCAAGATCAAGGAAGCCAAGCTGCAAACTCATCGAGCACAGTTTGAAGCACTGCAAATGAATGAAGATGAGAACATAGAGGCTTATATGCTGAGATTCAACGGAATCATTAATGCAATTAGAGGACTCGGTGAAGAAATTGATGATGCAGTTGTTGTAAAAAAGGTTCTCAAAAAACTGCACAAAAGATTTAATTCCAAAGTTTCTGCAATAGAAGAGGCAAAAGATCTAAACTACTTCAGCTTAGATAAGATGCACGGTTCCCTGAAAGCATATGAAATGATAATAGGACAAACCAAGTCTATAGACAGAGAAGCAGCTTTTAAAGCACACAAGAATATAAAAGTTGAACATGAATCTGAGGATGAAGAGACACTGGATGAAACAGAAGTTAATTTTGTTTAGAAACTCACAAAGGGAAAATGAAAATATAGAGGAAATCTACCTTTTAAGTGCTTCAATTGTGGAGGAGTCGGTCATTTTGCAGCAAAATGTCCAATGCAGGAGAAAACCAAAAATGGTGAAGGCTCACACCAAGAAAAATGTGACTGGAAGAAGAAACAAAATTTCAAAAAGAACAACTTCAAGAAGAAAAGCTTCATATCCAAGAATGTCAGCACTTCTAAAGAAAGCTCAGATGAGGATTCTGAAGAAGAAAAGGGTGAATCTCTGTTCATGGCACTTAAAGAGGAAAGAACAGAAGAAAATCAGGAAGGTGATGAAAACTTTAAAGATGAGGCTGAAGTTTATCTAGAAGGAGAATTGCTTGCTGCACTTGAAGAGTTGAGTGTTGAAAGGAAAAAGAACAAAAATTTTTCAAGAAAACTAGAAGATGCCACTGACATAATAAATAGTTTAAAAATACAGACAGAGGAATTCAAGAAAATGTCTGAAGTTCTTGATGAACAATTAACTGTAAAGACGGTTGAATGCAGCAAGCTAGAGGAAGACATTGTTAAGTTAAGAATGTAGTTAGAGGAGATGAATAGAAAATTGAACTATTTTCATAAGTTTGAAGAAAGTACTGTAAATCTGGATAAAATGTTAAATAATCAAAGGCCTTCCAGCATCAAATTTGGTTTAGGCTTCGATGAAGGAGAATCATCAAAGGGTTCAATGGCCTTGAATGTAGAACCCATAAAGAAAGAAGAAAATATCAGAGTTGACCTAGAAAAAATAAATCATGCCCAAGAAAGCAATAATGCCAGACTCAAGAAGAGTACTGAAAAAGATGGCTTCACAAAAGTCACACATCCAAGAAGGAGAAGATTTATGGCTCCTACTTCAAACTGGCAAAGACCGGCACCCAGGTTTAATCATTCTTTTTTAGGTTATTATTTTAAATGCAATGCTTATGGCCATAAGATTTCAGATTGCAGGCATAATGTATCTCAAAGGAATTTCACAAGCAAAAATGTTTTTTCTCCTTTAATGAATTATGCAGTTGAATGTTATAATTGTCATAATTTTGGACATATTGCTAGAAATTGTAGAAGCACTTTTGCAGCAAATAATTATCAGGGTAGAAAATCTCAATCAAGTGAGTTGAAACAAAACAAGAAAATTCTTGAAAAACAAGCACATGCTAATGAGAAGACAAAGGCAAAACAAGTAGCTAAATATGTCATCAAACCAGAATAGAAAGAAAAGGAATCTTTGATTGTTCAGACTGCCTTTAAAGCTCAGAACAAATCTGCACCTTGGATACTTGACAGTGGTTGTTCCAGTCACATGACAGGTGACAAGCAGAAATTTGAGAATTTACAGAATTATGAAGGTGGTTCTGTGAAATTTGGAAATAATGATGAAGCAAAGATTATTGGAAAGGGATCAGTAAAGATCAGTGATGGCAATATAAAATCAAAAGAAGTCTTGTTTGTGATTGGTCTGAAGCATAACTTGTTGAGTGTCAGTCAAATCTGTGATAGAGGTCATGATGTAATATTCAAGAAGGAGGGTTGTGAAGTAAGAAAGACAAAAAATGGAAAGTTAATAGCCACTGGATCGAGAACTTCGGAAATCAGTATACACTTTCGGAGACTTCGAAGGAGCTTGCTTGGTTGGTCGGGAAGAAGAAAACCGGTCGTGGCACAAGAGACTCGGTCACATAAGCTTTGATAATCTGGTAAAAATCAGCTCAAAAGGGGCAGTAAGAGACATACAAACTATTGGTAAACCTTCAAACAGTATTTGTGAGTCATGCCAAAAGGGAAAACAAACCAGATCCACTTTCAAAGCAAAAGAATATTTCACGAGCAAGCCATTATAACTAATTCACACTGATTTATGTGGACCCATGAGAACTGAAAGCATAAATGGACACAAATATTTTATGTTGTGTATAGATGACTACTCAAGAATGACATGGGTACTATTTCTAAAAATTAAATCAGAAGCCTTTGAGATGTTTAAAACCTTCAAAAATATTGTTGAGAATCAATCAGGACAAATAATTAAATGCCTAAGATCAAACAGACGAGGAGAGTTTATTTCAGAAGAATTTGCAGAATACTGTCAAAAATATGGGATAAGAAGACAGTTTTCAGCAGCTAGAACACCTCAGCAGAATGGTGTTGTAGAAAGGAAGAATAGGATAGTGCAGGAAATGGCACGGACAATGCTGGCTGAGAACAAAATAGCTGACAGATTTTGGAAAGAGGTAGTACATACTGCAGTTTACATTCAAAACAGGTGCATGCTAATACCACATGAAAGAAAAACACCTTATGAGCTGTGGTTTGGCGAGAAAGGCAACAACGAAGACATTTCAAAGTATTTGGCAGACAAGTGCTACATCAAACAGATCGAAGATAATCTCGATAAATTTGAAAATAGAGTCGATGAAGGTATCTTTCTTGGTTACTCAACAAAAAGCAAATCCTACACATGTTATAACAAAAGGCTAAAGAAAATTGTTGAGAGTGCTGATGTGAAAGTTGATGAAGGTAGAGAACAAGAAATTACTTATCAAGAAAACTACCCCATCTATGAAGAAGTCATTGAAGGTGATGATGAAAAGGAAACAGATAAGAATCAGAAAATTGATCCAAATGGTGTAAAAACTAAATAAGAAGAAGAAGAAAACAGGAAATTTAAAACAGGCAACTGGCAGAAAAATCATCCAAGTGAACAGATTATTGGGGATCCCAAAGATGGTATTCAGACAAGAAGAGCAGCAGTGCGGAACTATTCTCTGTTATCTAGCATTGAACCTAAAAATGTTGCTAAAGCAAGCACTGATGAAAGTTGGTTGAAGGCAATTAATGAAGAACTAGATCAGATTGAGAAAAACAATACCTGGGAATTAGTACTTAGACCAACAAATAAAAACATAATTGGCACTAAATGGGTTTTTCGAAATAAATTAAATGAAGATGGACAGGTTGTCGTAAATAAGGCAAGATTGGTCTGTAAAGGCTATGCTCAGGTTGAAGGCATTGATTTTGAGGAAACTTTTGCACCGGTAGCCAGACTAGAGGCAATCAGAATGTTTTTGGCATTAGCAGTTCATAAAAACTTCAAAGTATATCAAATGGATGTAAAATCAGCATTTTTGAATGGAAAACTGGAAGAAGAGGTTTACATTGAACAACCAGATGGCTTCCAACTTGGTGACAACCCAGATTTTGTTTGCGAGGTTAAAGAAAGCATTATATGGTTTGAAACAGGCACCTAGAGCATGGTATGCAAGGCTGGATAACTATCTAATTAAACAAGGGTTCAAGAAAGGTTTGGTGGACAACAACTTATATGTCAAAATAGAGAAGGGCCATATTATTGTTCTTGTTGTTTATGTAGATGATATAATATTTGGCAGTAGCATGGATGAATACTGCAAAGACATATCAACTAAAATGAAGAAAGAATTTGAGATGTCTATGATTGGTGAACTTTCTTATTTCCTAGGACTGCAGGTCAATCAAAATGAAAAAGGCATTTTTATTTCTCAAGTTAAATATGTAAAAGAAATGCTGAAAAAGTTCACAATGGAAGATAGTAAACCGGTTAGCACTCCCATGACAATAGGCTGCAAGTTGAGCAAGGATGATAAATCCCCAGATGTAGATCAAACAATGTACAGGTCTATGATTGGAAGCCTATCGTATTTAATAGCCACTAGACCAGATATATTACAAGCAGTATGCATGGTTGCAAGATTTCAGGCCAGTCCCAAAGAAACTCATGTAACAGTTGTAAAGAGGATCTTCAGATATCTCAAGGGCACTATGGATTATGGGTTGTGGTACCCAAAAGGTAAAGATTTCACTTTGATTGCATATTCTGATGCAGATTGGGCAGGATGTATTGATGACAGAAAGAGCACAAGTGGAGGAGCATTTTATCTTGGAGACAGGCTGGTAGCATGGCACAACAAGAAACAAGAATCAATATCTCTATCCACTGCAGAGGCAGAATACATTACAGCAACAACATGTTGTACTCAGATATTATGGATGAGACAAACATTGAAAGATCTTGGTATTCATTTCAAAGAGCCAATTTCAATTAAATGTGATAACACTAGTGCTATCAACATATCCAAGAATCCAGTAATGCATTCAAGAACCAAACATATTGCAATCCGATATCATTTCTTGAAGGATAAAGTTGCGAAGGAGAGGTTAAATTGGATTTTGTTCCAACTACAGAGCAAGTAGCCGATATATTCACAAAACCTTTGCCAAAGGAAGTATTTGAATACCTTCGAAAGAAGTTGGGAGTAGTCACACCACCCAAGCATCGACTAGCTATGGGAAACACATTCTCAGGGGGAGCATTCAAACTTTTTAAGTCTGAGAATGTTGTGCATAGACTCATGGGGAGTCTGCAGCAGCCCTTTGGTATTATTGGCAAAGGGGGAGAATAAATTAAGCAAGGTTGCAGTGTGTTTCCAACAATTCCAAAGGGGGAGATTGTTGAGCAAGGTGCAGCAAAAGAATTGCAAAAGTATTGTCATTGTTGTTAACACAGATGCAGTTGATGCGATTGATGCGATTCGGAGGTCGATCAGATCAAGTGCAGTGAATTTCAAGAAAAACAGAGGTGACCCAGATTCAGAAATTGGTAGAAAAAGACAAGGAAGAAAACTGTCGCGATATAAAACATGTCGCGATATCGCGACATTGCTGAGGAGAGATAAAATGCAAGAAAAATTGTCGCGATTTCACGACATTGCCAAGGAGAGAGAAAATGCAGGAAAAATTGTCGTGATTTCACGACATTGCCGAGGAGAGAGAAAGTGCATGAAAAATTGTCGCGATTTCACGACATGGCCGAGGAGAGAGAAAGTGAAAGGCAAACTGTCACGATTTCGTGACATGGCCGAGGAGAGAGAAAGTGAAAGGCAAACTGTCGTGATTTTGCGACATGCTGGCAGAGAAGGAAGCAAGGTGAAAAGATGTCGCAATTTCATGACATAAATGGAGGAAAGGAGCTTGCAACGAAAAGTGTCACGATATCGTGACACGTCGGGTTTTCGCGACCCGAAGAGGAGAGAGAATGCTCAACAACAAAGGTGTAGCGATTTCGCTGCATGTTGAAATGAATGGAAACAAAGGTGTAGCGATTTCGCTGCATGATGGAAATACATGTCACAAATGTGTAGCGATTTCGCTACAAATAAGAAGTGCAGAAAACAAAGGTGTAGCGATTTCGCTACAAGTGAAAAGGCACAAACAAGAAGATGTAGCGATTTCGCTGCATGACAAAATGTATGGAAATAAAGGTGTAGCGATTTCGCTACTAGTCAAAATTGCAAAACTGAAAGATGTAGCAAGTCGAAAGCACAAGGCACAAAGTTGTCACGATTTCACTACTGCATAAAGCAAAGATTGTACGGAAGCAGAGAACGTCGTGATTTCACGACATGTTCCATTTTCACGGTTGCTGGCAAAGAAGATTGTATGGAAGCAGAGAATGTCGCGATTTCATGACATGTTCCATTTTCACGGTTGCTGGCAAAGAAGAGTGTTGGAAGCCGAAAGCGTCGCGATTTTGCGACATGCTTAAGGATGACGTCAGCAAATGTTGAAAGTGTCACGATATCGCGACAAGGTGCAAGGAAAGCTGTTGGAAGCCGGAAGTGTCACGATTTCACGACATGCTTAAGGATGACATTAGCAAATGTTGAAAGTGTCACGATATCACGACAAGGTACAGGGAAAGCTTTCAAGAGCCAAAATGGTCGTGATTTCATGACAACAAGGGCATGAATGGTACGGCTATAGAAAGTCTCACGATATCACGATAGGTAACAGTTTGGCAGGTAAAATTTGAAAAAGCATGCAAGGTGACATGTGTCAGAAAAAGTAGACAGGAAAATCATGCAGCCAGTTATGTAAAAAGTAACTGATGTCAGATCTGCAGTTACAGATTGACAAGTGTTAGTCATGCACTAGAACAGTTGTATATTCTTGATTGAAAAAGCATTCGATGCATCACATATGCAGTTTCAAAAAAGCATTCGAAAAGCCGTATTTGAAGAAATTGAACAGTCAAATATGAAGGATCAGAAAAGCTTTCGAAAAGACGTATTTGCAGCATTCAAAAAAGTCGTATTGCAAGGAATAAAATTGCCGTATTGCAGGGTTTTGAATAGTCGTATTGCATGGATTCAATAGTCGTATTGCAGGGTTTCGAACAGTCGTATTGCATGGATTCAACAGCTGTATTGTAGGGTTTCGAACAGTCGAAGTGCATGGAATTGAACAGCTGTATTGTATGGATTCAAACAGTCAGAGTATGTGATTTGACTGCATGTAGGATTGAAAGGTTATAAAATAATAGTCGTACAGAGAAGATGTTGCTGCTGTAAGAAGGAAATTGCTGTAAAAAGAGAGTTAGAAAAGAGACAAGAGAAAAATTAGCAGAGCCGTGAGAGTGTGCAGAGTTGGGTTAATTGCAGACCAGTCAGGGTCGTGCATGAAGTGAAGACATTCTTATGTCATTTTAAATTGAATAGAATTGCAGTCCAAGTTGGTGCTTGGTACTAGGGGTTGGTGCTCCATCTATTGCAGCAGAAAATTAAGGGGTTGGTGCTCCTTCCAGTAGATGCTGGTAAAGTATTTGTAAAATTGGTATTTTGCAAAGACTGGATTTAGATTGGAGTCCAAGTAGTCATTTTTGAGGAGTAGCCAAATTGGTGAACCTCGGTATATTGAGTGTTGTGGTGTGCTCTCTTGTTCAATCTATTTTTCTAGTTTTCAAGTTCTCTTTATTTCATATTAAATGTTGTAGATATAAAAATTAATAGATACACTGATTCACCCCCCCTCTCAGTGTCATTGTGTGAATATCATTATCAAAGGGGCCTTCATCATAATGAAAAACAACATGCCTCTCCAAGACATCAACTAAAACCTCGCACTATGGCGGCATCACTCTCTGGCGGGAAAAAAACAGTCTCTCAATTTTTCCCTCGCAGGGGAATTACATGGGCAAATACGATAAAGGCCATGTGGGCCTTCCTCTTCCACTACCCATGTGGAAATAACATGAATAAAAAATGCCAATCATGCCCCATTGTCCAGGGGATGAAAAGCCCCATACAAATCAAATCATCGGGCTTACCCAGGAAGTCGTTTGACCAATTCCCCCACTATTAAAATGGGAGCTTAGGATATCATCATTTTAATTAAAAAACATTTCACAGCAGTAGACTCAACATGGCAATCAAAAAATGAACAAAACACGGACCATGGCATCTGTTGTTTCACACGTCCATTGCTTTGAATAAAATTTATCACCGTTCAGTGCTTCCTTTGTTGTGTGCACTGGAGAAGAAATTTGGAAAGGGTTCCACTGTGTTACCCACCATGGAGCCATTTTGGCAAACATCGTGTCGCAGCCCTGGCTCCACCACGAGGTGGACACGCGGTGCCACTTCAAAATTAAAGTTTAGCTCAGGGGGCTGAACTATGAGAAGCTCCCCACTATTCATTTTTTTATCGGAACAACACTCGATCTTCAAACATACAACAAATGCCCCACCTAACAACAACTCTCTGTAACACAGCAAAAGAGATCCAGATGTCGTACAACGTCATCGAAAAAGGGCTTAATCGCAGTTGGGGCCGCTACGCTGGAGATTTTGTCGAGAAGGTTGGGGCGAGTCCGGCATCAATCGCAATCGCACAAATCACGGCACCGACTGCGTAATTTATCACCAATATGTCGCATCTTCTGGAGTTCAAAGCTGAGAAATTCCATGGATGTCGATCCTTCGCTGCGCTACCAGCCATCGCTGTCGCTGCCAGCTCTGGGCGTCGAGATCTCGTGCAGCAATCTTCTATAGCAAAAAAATAAACTTGGCCCTGTCAACAGAAATTTGACGTCCCAACGGCTGTGTCAAATTGAAATGCTTATGCTCGGGCCTTCCATCTCGTCTCTTCTATCATCACATACGCCTCGCAAGAGCACCGACCATCTGTGTTTCTTCATTCAACCAACAGGGTTTCCAATTTTTTAAACTTTAACAGCCGACGGGAGTCCAGGGACTGTAGACAAGGAGCATGCCTGGTTGATATTTGGAAGAGATTTAGGGCAAAGGATTAATGGAGGCAAGATCTGTTTCGGACCCTAATAGCAAACGAACAGGTGCACAGAAGGATCGACGATCCATTAGAAAAAAAAATTATGTCAAAGTGAAAGCGCCCCGCCATCGAAGCTGGTGGCAAACAATCAACCCTCACATGGAGAGTCGAAAGAGTCCAGCAATACATAGCCAATACCAGTAGAGGTAAACCGTCGGCGTTGCGATTTGAAGTCTAGACCCAATGAAAATGTTGCTGCTATGACGCTGTCATGGCTGCTATACCGGCATGGATTCGTCGAGGTGTTGTCAGAGCCAAAGACTTGGTCTCTGATCGCTTCGAAAGAATGGCCCGGGTTCGGATCCAAATCCGAAACCTCGAAGCGCTTTCGCTTGCCGTCCGCCAACGGTGTCCTCGATCATGGTGTACTGTGGGAATAATTCTACGGGCACATTGTTCTCGTTGATCAATCTATGGGCGCGCTTGCAGGCTGTACATCGCGACGTATCCATGGGGGTCGAGAAAAATCTGCCGCATCCTCGGTCTCCTATCTTCACCTTCCTCACGATCATGGACCCAGCTCTCTTCACATCATCCAAGACAAGAGCAAGCCAGGACTTGAGGCTGCATTGCACCAGGGGCTCAGGATCGAACCCGAGACGTGGGGACTGCATGAATCCTCCCAAATGAAATAGATCTACAAATAAACTTGGAAAACTAAAAAAAAATTAAAAATATTTCCCAAACTTTAAAATTTTTACCATCTGGTTTCTGATCCATCAAAATGATGGAGAGCATACTCCCTCGGTAAAAAATTTAAAAAATGGGGGAGGGAGGATTTCCATGAGGGAAATCCCCCCTCAAGCTCACAAGCTCAGGAGACCGCCTGGAGCTCTGATACCAAATGTTAGGAGGGAAAACTGAAGGGATTAATTATTGATAAAAATAGGTTACAATATATAGGCATAAGCCTATATTCAACACATGACACTTGTCAAGTGAAACTGACAAGTGTCAAGGTGAAGGCATAGTGCACTTTAACTCTAACAATCTATTATACATGCAATCCACTCTTTGAACTATGATGACAAATATAACCAATTGTACTCATAAATCTATACATACTAGAATGTAAGTCATTCTAATGGTTGACTCTTTGGTATTTACAATTTGTATAGTTATATTGATTGAGGACTATACACCTTTTGAATGAAGACTGAATTGTTGTCTAGAATCTTTCTCATTTCTTATGAAAAACATGTATGCATGTCTTACTAAGTAGCTAAGCATTTTTTAAAGCTAGGAACAAATGATTCTATTATTGTTATTATACATTCTAGATTTATTCTTGGATTTATTATTATAATTTTGGAATAACTAAGTAATATGTACAATTATTCATGGTTAGTTATTTAAATGCATAAATAAAGTAGGTTGTTCTATTAGGCTATTTAATCTAAGTTTATATTGTGAGATTATGCACTATCTTTTGTTTTTGCCATATTTGCACCACTTTCTTTTTAGCCTTCTAACCCTCTTCCATTTCTTACTCTAGTCTACAATTTCACATTTAGTTAGATTAGCTAGGCACATAGGAACCGACCTTGTCTAAAGATTGAATTAGATACACCCTTGTTTCTAAGCCTTTCAATCTTGGTTGCGGTCTTTAGTGTTGGAATTATGTTGAATATTTTCCATGTTATTCAAGAGGGGTTAACTCTAAAAGGTACTAGATGTTAACTCCGAAAGGTACTAGTAATTCAAAGGTATTTTTTCTTAGCTTCACTAAGACCCACTATGAGAAGGAGGGTGTAGGGGAGCTTGCCTCCCCTACTACTGTCATTGCCCCCCTTGGCAAGGGATAGGGGGTAGCACCCCTGAAGCAAAAAATAGATGTATTTTTTCTATTATTAATCTAGACCATTTATTATTAGATCACAAATTGGGTGATAGAATTTACATTTATGGTTTTGCCCTAAATTGTAAAATTTGTGCATGTGCATTTGTTATTTATATCACACTTGCATGATGGTTTGATACAATGACATAAAAGGATAATATTATTGTATTGAGGACGGTCAAGTTACTGCAATAATAAGATAATATTGTGCTAGTTTTCACCTGATTGAGGGTTTCTGGGATAAATATTGTGTAATGTGTGAATATACAATATTCTTCTTTTGATTCTGTTATTACTGCTTTTCTGTTTTAGTTTATCAAGGCTTTTTTTTCTCTTCATATTGTATCAAACATAGGTTTTAGATTTGTTCAAGGAGTAAGGGTTTCAACCCTATGATAAATTAGTTCTTGAGTGGGAGTCATATGCAAAAGGATCTAGACAAAGGAGAAATATGGGAAGCACACAGATAGAGATTAAGAAATTTAATGGGTAGAATTTTGAGTTGTGGAAACTTAATATGGAGGATCTATTGGTTGATAGAGATCAATGGATTGTAGTCTTGGAAATAAAACCAACATCGATGATCGATAAGGATTGGCTAAAAATCGATAGGAAGGCAATGAGCTCTATTATATTGTGCTTATCTAACTCAGTATTATTAAATGTATCTATAGAGACAACAAATAATCTGTTATGGAAGAAGCCAGGAACATTATATCATACAAAGTCATTGGTAAATAAACTCTTTCTTAGAAATAAGTTGTATTCACATCAGATGAATGATGGTGATTTTGTGGTTGAACATCTGAATGCTTTTAACACTATGGTAAGTCAAATAACCTTTGTAGAAGTAAAAATGGATGAAGAGGAAAAATATATAACTTTACTTTGTTCATTATCTGATTCATGGGATAACCTATTTATGGATATCACCAATACTACATCTACATTGAAATTAGAGGATATAGTAAGAACTTTGTTGTTTGAGAATATAAGATGAAAATATTCTGAGGATTATCATCAAAAGGATGCCTTGGTTGTGAGAGGTCATTTTTAATAAAGAAGCAAAAAGGAATTAGGATAAAATAAATCAGGAGAAAAGAAATCAAAATCTATGGATAAATTTGTTGCCCTGAAAAAGAGGAAATGTTGGAATTGTGGTAAAGCAAGGTAGTATAAAGAGACGTAGATCTAAAAATGTTGATAATAATCGATCATCTGATGAAATAACTTCTATAAAAAAGAAGACCACAAATGAAGATTCATGGGACTTATTATTGGCGGCAACTTACTCAAGTGAATGCCATGCCTCATGGTTGATTGACTTAGATGCTTCTTTTTATATGACTCCTCATAGGGAGGGGTTCAATGAATATGAAAATATAGATGGAGGTAAAGCCTTCTTGGGAGACAATTCGACATATAAAATATGAAATAATTAAAACTCTTCCTAATTTTTTTGTGTATTCTAGGTTTGGTAAGGAATTTGATATACGTGAGTAAGATGAATGATGTAGGTGTGAATATGGTATTCAATAAGGATAGTTGCAAAATGGTTCATGGATATTTGGTTTTGGTAAGGGGAGTTTGCACAGGAACTTTATTCATACTTGAGGCTAGCACTGTAAGTATTAACTACAATAACTCTTCAATGGTATAGAAAAATATAGTTGAAATGGCTTTGAGTATTCCTATAGAGAAGACAATGTTGTGGCATCAATGCAAGGGGCACATTGGTGAGAAAGGACTTCGAACATTGAAAATGAAAGGTATAGTTGAAGGATTTTTTTATTACCCATTAAAGTTTAAATTTTGTGAGTACTATATTTTTGAGAAACAAAATAAAGTCCATTTTCCAAGTAGTGCTACAATGTCTAAAGGAATTCTACATATAGTTCACAGTGATGTGTTTGGACCTGCAAAAGTACCATCATTAGGTAAATCTATTTATTTTGTTACATTTATAGATGATTTCTCAAGAAATACATGGGTATATTTTCTACGAAATAAATCTAAGGTTTGTAATAAATTTAAAGAGTTTAAGGCTCTTGTCGAAAATCAGATAGAGAAAAAGATAAAGGTTTTAAGAAGTGATAATTGTGGTGAGTATTGTTGTAATGAATTTGAGTAGTTTTGCAAGGACTGTAGAATAGAAAGGCAAATAAAAACTTTGTATACTCCATAAAAGAATGGGGTTGCAGAACAAATGAATAGGACATTGATGGATAAGGCTAGAAGTATGCTAAGTGGTATAGGGTTAGAAAAGAAGTTTTGGGTAGAAGTTGTGTTAACAACTTGTTATCTCATCATTAGATATCCTACCTCAACTTTGGTGGACAAGTCTCCACTAGAAGTATGGACTGGTAAGAAACCCTCTCTCAGATATGTAAGGGTTTTTGGTTGTGATGCTTATATGTATGCCCCAAAAGAGAAAAGGACTAAGATAGACTATAAATCTAAAAAATACATATTTGTGGGTTATAGTACCAGTGTTAAAAGATATAATTTGTGGAACCCAAAAACATAGAATATTGTTTACATTCATAATGTGATATTTAGAGAAACAAAAGGGGTTTTAAAATAGGAAATGCAACCAAGCAAAGAACCAAAAATAGTGCAGGTAAAAATGGAACAGGAGGAAGAACCAATGGTAGAACCTAAATTATAGAGAGATTCTATAGAGGAATATTCAGAGGAAGAAGGTGACGAAGCTGAAGATGCAAAAACTAGAACTTCAACTTTGAGTAGATAAGATCGAGAGAGAATATTTCTAGATAGGTATAGTCCTTCAAATTTTTATTCAGCATTTAATTTATCAGTTACTGATGAAGAACCCAAGACTGTAAAGGAGGCACTTTAGTAAAGTGATAATAAGTCTTGGAAAAGGGCTATGGAAGAAGAAATGGAGTCCTTGGATAAAAATAAGACATGGGACTTGGTGAAATTACCTCCTGGCAGAAAACCTGTAGGTTGTAAATGGTTATTCAGGAAGAAGTATAATGTAGAAGGAAATTTGAAGAAGTACAAGGCTCGCTTGGTAACAAAAGGATTCTCTCAGATTGAGGGAATTGATTTTGATGATATTTTTTCTCTTGTGGCTAAAATAACTTCAATTAGATTTTTGTTCACTATTTTTACTACTTTTAATTTTGAAATAGAATAGATAGATGTAAGGACTGCTTTTCTACATGGTGAACTTGATGAAGATATATATATGTCACAATCCAAATGCTTTAAGGTAAAAGGTAAGGAGGACCTCGTATGCAAGCTAAAGAAGTCTCTTTATGGGTTGAAGCAGTCTCCAAGGTTGTGGAATCAAAAATTTGATAGGTTTGTTTTGAAACTTGGGCCTAGAAAAAGCAAAGTAGATCCATGTGTCTATTTAAAAAAGGAAGGTGAAAATGTTGTTATAATTGTATTGTATGTGGATGGCATGTTGTTAATTAGTATCAGTAAGGAGATTATAAAGCTACTAAAATCTTAGTTAACTTCTAAATTTAACATGGACGTGGATGCTACAAAATCTATTTTGGGTATGGAAATAATAAGGGATCGTACAAATAGAAAGTTGTTAAATCAAAGGAAATGTATTGATTTGATACTATAAAAGTTTTGAATGCATGATTGTAAACTAGTATGTACTCCATATCTAGTTGGTCAAAATTTATTTGTTGAACAGTGTCCTAAAACAGATGAGGAAATTGAAGAAATACATCATATTCCTTATGCTAGTTTTGTAGGCAATCTAATGTATGCAATGATCTATACTAGACCTGATATTGCACATGCAGTGGGAGTAGTTAGCAGATATTTTTCCAATATAGGAAAGGAAAATTTGAATGTTGTGAAGAAGATATTCAAATACTTGCATGGAACTACAAATTATGCTATCTGTTATGGAGTAAATTTTGGAGACAATGATATTGTAAATCTACAAGGGTTTGTGGATGCTGAATGGGATAGAGATCTTGATAATATAAGATCCACGAGTGCTTATGTATTTAGACTATTTGGAGGGGCAGTAAGTTGGATGAGTAAAAAGTAATTAGTTGTTGCTTTATCCACTACAGAAGCATAGTACATTGCAGCAACTCATGCCTATAAAGAAGTAGTGTGGCTATAGATATTGTGTTCAATAGTTGTTCTTAAATAGAATGCTATGAGAATTAACAGTGACATTCAAAGTGCAATATTTTTGGCTAATAATCTTGGTTTCCATGATCGGTCAAAACATATTGATATAAAGTATCTTTTTGTGAGAGAAATGGTTGAAGAGAACTAGGTGATATTGGAGAAATTTGATACAAAAAATAATACTTCTGATTCATTAAAAAATGTTGTACCTAATAAAAATATTTCTTGGTGTATGAGATCTATAGGTATGGTTGCCCTTGACAGTTGACAATGGTAGTTATTAGCCCGCATGGAAAGTATTCAACAAGTTGGAGAATATTGGAATTATGTTGAATATTTTCCATTTTATTCAAGAGGGGTTAACTCTAAAAGGTAGTAGATGTTAAATCTGAAAGGTATTGGTAATTCATAGGTATTTTTTCTTAGCTTCACTAGGACCCACTCTAAGAAGGGGGTGTAGGGGGCTTTCCCCCCTACTACTGTCACCACCCCCTCTGGTGGGGGATCAGGGGTAGCACCATCGAAACCAAAAATAGATGTATTTTTCCTATTGTTAATCTGGACCATTTATTATTAGGTCACATATTGGGTGGTAGAATTTAGGTTGGTGGTTTTGCCCTAAATTGTAAAATTTGTGTATGTGTGTTTGTTATTTATATCACACTTGCATGAGGGTTTGATATAGTGATATAGAAGGAGAATATTATTGTATTGGATATGGTCAAGTTAATGCAATAATAAGATAATACTATGATGGTTTTTGCCCAATTGAGGGTTTCTAGGATAAATATTGTGTAATGTGTGAATCTGCAATCTTCTTCTTTTGATTTTTTTATTACAACTTTTCTATTTTAGTTTATCAAGGTTCTTTATTTATATTCATTCAAGATGCAACTCATCCCCTTATATGGAATTTGGACTAAGAAGTAGTTAATCCAAGAACATACAATACAATGTTGATTATACCTTTTGTATTAAATAAGTTACTTAAAATATATTCTACTTCTTTGATCTCATATATCCTATTGTTAGATTTGGCAAAAGGTTTCTCACATTTGTCTTCAAAAATATTAAACCATTGTTTATTATAATTCATACAATTACTTGCTCTTAAGTCAATGTACCAATGATCCTTTTTAATTATTGATATGACTTGTAAAACACCTTATGAATTCCAAATTAATAATCAACTTTTCAAACTGTAATTTCTAATCAATAAAATCTTTAATTATTTTGATTAATAAAATCCTTATTTCTCCAAATTTTCAACTTTTCTATCAATTTCAATAATAAATTTCCATTCAATTAATTATTTAATATCAATGCAACTTAACCTTATAAATCCACTTTATTTAATAATCAAAGCTTAAATAATAATCTCGTATAACCCCAAATATACTCTCTTGGCGTCTATCCTCCAAAGCATTTCGATATACTTCATGTCTGTCTTCAGAATTCTGGCCTCCATCGCTACTCTCATTGAGCAAATTCAGAAACACTTTCTCTGGTCAGGCTGTGAAGACAAGAAAAGGATTCCCTTGGTCTCCTGGCCCCTGGTCTGCCGCCCCAAATGAGAGGGAGAGATCGGGCTCAAACGGGTGGTTCCCATGAACAAGGCCCTTCTGTCTAAACATGCCTGGAAGGTTCACACCAATACCTCCGATGAATGGGTTTGCATTGTGCGTAGGAAGTACTGCCACAACCACCCCTTCCTCGGGGACACCCAGCCTCGAGACGGATCTGCATTCTAGAAGGCCTTGCTGTTAAGACCCTGCTATAAAATAAACTCAAATAACACACTCTCACACAATTGCTTGGAAATAACTCACATAAACATCACATTAATATAACAAAAATTTGCATAAAGAACAATCTCATAATAGAACTGAATCGCAGGCCTCTTCGAGGGGGCAACCTCCTTCAATACTTCATTAATTTTGCAAAAGATGGTTACATTGGTGCCTTTTCGGGTATTTAAGGAGTTTCCTTCCAAGGTTGGCTTACATGCAAAATGCCACCTGGATTACATGCATAATGCCACCCGAATTACATGCATAGTGCCACTTTGAATTACATGCACAATGCCACTCGAATTACATGCACAATGCCACATGAATTACATGCACAATGCCACCTATCTACCATGTGTTACATAAAAAGGGTGCCATTTGTCATAGGAACTACCTAAGCTAAAACTTAGAACATTACAAAATATTAATCATGGGTACTACCCACGTTCACTAGGAATTATTACAAAAGGGGAGTTATTACATTAAGGGTTAGGATGAGATCCTAACATGCCCTTCTCCTTAAAGGAGATTTGTCCTCAAAGCTGAAAATGAGGAAACTGTTGTCGGAGTTGATGGAGAGACTCCCATGTAGCATCCTCAGGTTGAAGTCCATGCCACTGAACCAGGACCTCTGTGATGGTACGGTTGCGCAGAGTGCGAGTTCGACGATCCAGCAGCTATTCCGGTGCAAGTAAGATGGAGCCTTCTTCATCCAATTCAGGGAGTGTTGATTGAACCTGTACCTTTGTGCCCACAACTTTCTTGAGAAGGGAAACATGAAAAATAGGGTGGATCTTGGAAGTGGGGGGAAGAGCCAATTTGTAAGCTGTTGGACCAATCCGTTGCAGAACCTGATAAGGACCATAGAATTTTGGAGCAAGCTTCTGACACCTGCGGAGTTGTAGGGATGATTGTTTGTATGGCTGCAAGCGAAGGAAGACCATATCACCCACATCAAAACTACGCTCAGAACGATGTTGATCAGCTTGTTGGCGCATCCGATTTTGGGCCATGTTCAAATTTTGCTTGAGTTGGCGGAGGACCTCGGTGTGTTGACTCAGAGCATTGTCGACGGCCTGGACCTTGGAGCTGCCCGGAATGTAGGAGGAAGGCGTGAGTGGAGGGCGCCCATAAACTGCCTCAAATGGTGTGAGTTTGGTGGCGGTATGATAGGAAGTGTTGTACCACCATTCAGCCAAAGAAATCCATTTTGCCCAATGAGTAGGATGATCGGAGGCAAAGCAACGAAGGTAGGTTTCCAAGCATTTATTAACAACCTCTGTTTGACCATCCGTTTGCGGATGGTAGGATGAACTCATTTTGAGCTGAGTCCCCTGCAACTTAAACAACTCTTGCCAAAAATTGCTAGTAAATGTGGGATCACGATCAGATACAATGGAGGCGGGCATGCCATGAAGGCAAAATATGGAGTCAAGAAAAGTTTGGGCAATAGTGGATGTTGTGTAAGGATGGGTTAGGGCACAAAAGTGAGCATACTTTGAAAGGCGGTCCACTACCACAAAAATAACAGACTTGCCTCCAGATTTAGGTAGCCCTTCTATGAATTCCATGGAGATGTCAGTCCACACCTGATCTGGTATCGAAAATGGTTGAAGAGTGCCTGGGGAGCGCACTGTTTCTCCTTTCATCCGTTGACAAGTTTCGCAATCCACTACAAAAGAGTGAATGTCCTATTTCATGCCGTTCCAAAAGAAGGTGCGCTTGAGTCGTTCATAAGTTTTTAGGAACCCTGAATGGCCAGCAAATGGAGTAGCATGTGATTCCTTCATGAGGAGTTCTCGAAGTGGGGACTTAGGAGGAAGAACCAGACGTTGATGGTAACGTAGATCTTGGCCATCCCAACTATATCCTGGTGTAGACTCTGGATCATCCCTAAGTGAAGCAACCAGGTCTTTCAAATATGCATCCTGAATTATTTCCTGACGTAAGGGCTCAATCCATTGGGGCAATGGTGCAGAGATGGCACACAGCATACTAAGGGCCTCAAATTGGTGAGAGAGAGCATCTGCCACAAGATTTTCCTTCCATTTTTTGTACGTGATGTCATAATCATAGCCCATGAGTTTTGATACCCACTTTTGTTGCTCGGGAGTGGCAACTCATTGTTCTAGAAAGTATTTAAGGCTCTGGTGGTCGGCTTTGATGGAGAAATGGCGCCCAATGAGGTAAGGCCGCCAATGTAGGACTGCATGCAATATTGCCAACATTTCCTTAGCATATGTGGATTTTCCCAGATTGCGATCAGATAGGGCTTTGCTGGCAAAAGCCAAAGGGCGTCCTTCTTGCATCAATACTGCCCCAATACCACGACCAGAAGCGTCACTTTCAATGACAAATTTTTTGAGAAGTCTGGCATGGCTAAAACCGGAGTGGTGGTCATGGCATGTTTGAGGTCCAGGAATGCTTGCTCAGCCGGCCTTGTCCACATAAAAGAATCCTTCTTCAACATGAAGGTGAGGGGGGCGGCTATCTTTCCATAATTGCAGACAAATTTATGGTAAAATCCTGTAAGCCCTAAAAATCCTCGAAGTCCCTTGAGTGTGCGAGGTTTTGGCCATTCTTGGACTGCTTGGATTTTCTTAGGGTCAACCTTGACACCATCCTTTGAGACAATGTGTCCCAGATATTCTACTTCAATCAAACCAAAGGAGCACTTGGACCTTTTTGCAAACAATTTATGGTCGGCCAGTAGTTGGAGAGTTTGATCTACATGATTGAGATGCTCTTCCCATGTGTGACTGTAAATCAAGATGTCATCGAAGAACACAAGGATGAACTTCCGCAAGAAGGGGCGAAAGATGTTGTTCATCAGGCTTTGGAATGTGGAAGGAGCATTTGTGAGACCAAATGGCATTACCAAGAATTCATAATGACCTTCATGAGTGCGAAAAGTAGTTTTAGGAATATCTTCATCCCTAAGTCGGATCTGATGGTACCCAGAGCGAAGGTCTAGCTTGGTGAAGTACATGGTCCCATGTAATTCATCTAGTAATTCATCAACCACAGGGATAGGAAATTTATCCTTGACCATTATCTTGTTGAGCTCTCGGTAGTCAATACACAATCGCCAAGAGCCATCCTTCTTGAGGACCAGCAAGACCGGTGCGAGTAGGGACTAGTACTAGGCCGAATGACACCCGCCTTGAGTAATTCCTGTATCATCTTCTCAATCTCTGACTTCATGGCATGGGGGTATCTGTACGGGCGGATATTGGGAGGTGTACTATCTGGAAATAATGGAATGGCATGGTCATGAGAGCGATGTGGTGGTAGTGTGATTGGTTCTGAAAATATGGCCTCATGTTTGTGGAGAACCTGTTGCATGTCTAGTGGAATTTCACCCATTGGGGATGTGGATGGTTGGATGGATAATAGTTGTGCAATGACCCCACGTGATGATTTCTTTAGCAATTTCTCCATGCCGTTTGAACTGATAATTTGAGGTGTTCCTGCTGGGGAGCCCTTGATGATGTGTGTTTGGCCATTCTAGGAGAACTGCATCCAAAGTTAAGCAAAGTTCCAACTGATAGTGCCCAGTGTACTCAACCATTGAGATCCCAAAACAATATCACATCCACCCAACTCGGAGGGCAAACATGTCCCGCTTGAGTGCATAGTCCCCTATCTGGATTTTAACATTACGACACTTTCCCTTACAAGGTAAGGTTCCCCCATTGGCTACCATGACCTCAAAGGAGTTACAAGTGTGGATATAGCAATTTGCCCGCTGAGCAACTCTAGCGTCAATAAAGTTGTGTGTGCTTCCCGAGTCCAAAAGGATGGAAAGACGTTGGCCCTTGAAAAATCCTGTAACCTTCATGGTTTGAGGGGTAGTAATGCCTGCAAGGGCATGGACTGTAATTGCTATTTCAAGTTCATGTTTCACTTCTTCTTGTGGAGGAGGTGTTTCTGGAGGGTCCTCATCCTTATCACTCTCATCAGAGGTATCAGGTTCTTCAACATCGATCAGGAATAATTTTTTGTGTGCGCACTTATGCCCTTTGAAAAACTTTTCATCACAATTATAGCATAATCCTTGGGCACAACGTGCATCCATCTCTTCGGTGGTGAGGCGCTTTGGTGCAGCAGGTTTATTATCAACTGGGTTTTGGGCTCTAGGAGGAAATGAAGGTCTATTTTGTAGAAACTTTGATGGGCGTCTTTGGGCGAGAGAGTTTAGATTCGGCCAGACGGGCCAAACCGATAGCTTCCATCATAGTTCGTGGTTTCAACATTTTGACTTCGCTTGGAGTTCCATCTTCAACCCATCGATATAACAACTCCGGAAGAACCCTTCACTCAAGCCCCTTGTCTGATTGGCCAATTTTTCAAATTGAGCTTGGTACTCTCGAATCGACCCTCGTTTGTTGTAGTTTGGATAAGGCTCTTGTGAAGTCCTCAAACTCACTAGGACCAAATCGAGTGAGTATTTGGGATTCAAAATCCTCCCAAGAAAGATTTGGGTAGGTAAGACGCAACCATTGAAACCAGTGTAGAGCCTCAGATTCCAAGTTAAAGGAAGCCAAAGGAAGCCATCTGGACTCGATGAAATACTGGTACATTATGAAGTCGAAAGAATTGGTCAACCCGACATAGCCACCCATCAACATCCTTCCCACTGAATTTGGGAAAGTCCAACTTGGGCATTCCGAAGGGTGTATCATGGTCACGATTCCTTGTAGAACTCTCGACTTGGTATTCCGATCTAGGTGGTTCTCTTCTCGCTTTGCTGTCCACTTCGACCAATGCTTCTTCTAAGCGATTGCTAGTGGCCTCATGCTCTAGGCGAAGACATTGGACTTCTTCCCTTATTGAGTGAAAAGCCGAGTTCAAGTTCTAAATGGCTTTTGTTAGGGAATCCAAGTGTTCTAGTTCTTTCCGGTGTCCACGAGTACCCCGGGCCATTTTTTGACCTTTTGTGACCAGTTACTAAAAATAGAATTGAATTTTTTTGACTTACTATTTTTAGTAAGTGCCCAAAAAAGTGCTTGGGTGCTATATATCAAAATTATCAGCAGGAGGAGGTGGTCACAATGAGCTATATCTTTTAACACTACTTTTTGGCACCCCAGACTCTTTTTTTTTTATCTCCTGTTTTGCTGAGTCTAACGGTGTTTACAGATTCTGATTCTGAGCTACTGAGCAAAAGTTGGGTATTGGAGCACTATCTAAAACTGGTCGTGTTTCACACTCAAGATTCTCTGTATTTTGCAGGTGACTGATATGACAGCTTCGTTCTGACTCTGAAGATTGTGAATTCTGCCCGACCGTGTCGACCTCTCCGACTCGATCGACTCGATCGTGGATCGCCATCGTAAATTTGATCATTACTCTCCAGAATTTCAACTTAAGTGTCACCCTCATGGCTTATCCCGAATGCATGTCCCTTCTATTATTTTTTTGGTAGAGGACTCCTTTCTCATATGCTCACTTTTGAAATGCAGGTTTACGAACGGGGGTGTTTGGATTCTTATTTTGATTTTTATTTTTGTATTTTTTACAGGTCGCAGTTTTAACAGAACCAGGGAATGCTAAGTATAGGAGTATGTACCACCCATAGGCCCTCTAATATACCGACAGTGACGAACAATAGTGCTCGGACCAATATTTCAAGCCACTACTCAAGGAGGATTCCACACATACCCTTGAGCACACTACCTGCCTCTCTGACAATACGGGAGGGTAATCGTCCAGGATGTTGTGTCCCGTATACTATGAGTAATACAAGGCCGAAGAGCTTCCTAATGGCTAAAAGTTTGTTTAATCCTAGATGGTCTCCCGATATACCCGAAGATACATGGGAGCTCAAGTCCGTGCGCGAGTTCTGTCTGAGGCCTGGGTATTGGAGCCTGATCGCCCCTCACTTCACTAGACGCTTTATGGGCTATCTAGCTTAGCCAATAACGACAGATCCTTCGCAATATTTTAAAACCCCCGGTACAGGGTTTCTACCTACTCAACTAATAATATATTTTTTTGTTTTTGGTCTGAAAAAAAAAAAAAACTGTATTTTTTTTGGATTTTTTTTAATAAGGAAAAACAGAATGGAAAAAACACACGGAATTTATACCTAACAGGCGGATTGGATGGCAAGAATCATTGCAGTTGCAGTAGAACTTGGCCCTGGAAAGTGCTCTAATACCACTTGTTAAGACCCTGCTATAAAATAAACTCAAATAACACACTCTCACACAATTGCTTGGAAATAACTCACATAAACATCACATTAATATAACAGAAATTTGCATAAAGAACAATCTCACAATAGAACTGAATCGCAGGCCTCTTCGAGGGGGCAACCTCCTTCAATACTTCATTAATTTTGCAAAATATGGTTACATTGGTGCCTTTTCGGGTATTTAAGGAGTTTCCTTCCAAGGTTGGCTTACATGCAAAATGCCACCTAGATTACATGCATAATGCCACCCGAATTACATGCATAGTTCCACTTTGAATTACATGCACAATGCCACTCGAATTACATGCACAATGCCACTCGAATTACATGCACAATGCCACACGAATTACATGCACAATGCCACCTATCTACCATGTGTTACATAAAAAGGGTGCCATTTGTCATAGGCACTACCTAAGCTAAAACTTAGAACATTACAAAATATTAATCATGGGTACTACCCACGTTCACTAGGAATTATTACAAAAGGGGAGTTATTACATTAAGGGTTAGGATGAGATCCTAACACTTGCTTTCTACCAGAGATATTGTTCAGAAAGGGACAAGATGGATTCTTGGAGACGGTGCCAAGATTAACTTCTGGGAGGACAGATGGATTCTCGATGAGGCCCTGAGCTCGGATAGGGAGCTCCTTCTCCTCAAACCTGGGCTTGCAGACCACGGTCCTAGAGCGTCCGACTACATGACCCAGCTCTAGGGGTGGACTATCTGGAAACCCATCCTGAACCCCAGGTTCCTGCTTCAAGCTGCCAGACTTCAACGCATCCTCAGTGCGATGGTCATTCCTTCTTTTGGAGACAGTGATAGATGCGTGTGGCATGGCTCTCCCAGTGACATTTTTTTAGTCAAGTCTGCTTATCACATTCAGAGAACCTCGGGAGCGACTACCTTCCCGACTCAGCTGGTCTGGGCCAAGAATCTGATCCCCAAAATTAGCCATTTCGTTTGGGCAGCCGTCCAAAATAGAATCCTCACGATCAAAAATATGATCAAGAGAGGCTTCTAGATACCAAATAGATGCTTCCTCTGCCATGCCACCTGGGAGTCAACCAACCACCTTTTCATAAACTACTCTTTCTCCTCTAAAGTTCTGGGCCTCATCCTCTCCCATTTCTCCGTTCAGTGGGCGGCCCCCAATTCCATTTCTAATCTCCTGTCTCAGTGGCCCACCCCCTTTGCCCATCCCTTTCTCCACTTCCTCTGGAAGGCCTGCCTTACTCATATGCTTTGGCAAATTTGGCTTGAGTGTAATAGGTGAGCCTTTTCCTCCCCGGCCTGCTCCCCCTAGTGGTTAGCGACCAAAGTAGTCTCCTTTGCCACCAAGAATTCCTGCTTCATTCCCATTTCTATGGTCCCTCGACGTTCGATCGAAGCCTCCCTGCTCTCCTCCCTCTGCATTCAACTCTCCCCCCTGCTCCCCCTCCCGCCCCCTCCCAGCGTGGCCTAACCAGGTGGACTCCCCCCCCTCGGGTGGCTTAAGCTCAATTTTGATGACGCCTCCAAAGGCAACCCCGGGCCCTGTAGGGCTGGCGGGGTCATCAAAGACTATTCCAGGAATCTGGTCACTACCTTCATGGTCTCGCTGGGCAGGCAAACCAACAATTTTGCCGAAGTTACCGACCTGCTCAGTGGTCTTTCGGCTCTCAGGGGCTCCCCCCCAAAAATCATCATTGAAGGCGACTCCCAAGTTGTAATCAGCACCGTCAGAAAGCCTAAGGCTTGCTCCTGGTGATTCCTTAATTTCATTCAGGAGGCCCTCTTCATTCTTTAGGGCTTCCCCGATCACGCCTTTCAGCACTTTTTTAGAGAAGGCAACAGGGCTGCTGACCTCATGGCAAATCTAGCCATTACAGCCGAAGAATTTACCACCTGGACCTCGCACTTCCCTACAGGCCTAGTTCAAATTATGCTGCAGGACCATCCCGACCATGTTGTTATCACTGGTGTCTAGGCTTCCCCATGGCAGGGTGGTGAAGTCCCCCCGACGTGCGCTTTTGATGATCGGTGCTTCTCGCCCCTGTGTTGACCCGTCGGCTAGCCACCCTATCCGCGAGGGGATCATCCTAATCCTCCTCATGGCGGCCCATGCCCCTTGCCTTGTTAGATGCTCGTGTTGGCCAGCTGGTAGCTCTGGAAGTCCCATTCATATTTGCATGTCGAACCTCCCCGTCCTTCCCGCTTCGAACTCTATGATTATAGATTCTCGTGCCATGTCAACCCGATCACGGTCCAGTCCAGTGCAGTTCTCTCCTGGTGTTCCCCCACTCAGAATTAGCCATCTGGTGCTATGGTAGTGGCCCTTTCCCATCCTCATGTCTCAGCAGTCTGGTGCGCCCCCTAAGCCCCTTCCCTGTCATGTCGCTTCCAGTCGCGTGTGCCCCTTTCCAAAGCTAGTGGTGCTCCCCCTTCAAAGACCCCGGCACGGCATTTATATTCCCCTCGCTGTCCCATCCCGCTGTCACATTCTCCATCCCCTGCTCCCTCTCCCCTGGTCTGGCACTCTCGGCCCCCTCTGTCCCCACCTTGCCAGCTCAGCCCCCATGGCTTCCAAGACTATCTTTCTGGAGCCCCCTGTCCTTGAGTTGAGCAGTCCCGCCTACTTATTCTCTGATGCTAAAAAATTCACCCCATTTTTTAGTAAATTTGTAGGCCATGAGGACGAGATCACCCAGGGTTTCTTGGATACGTGGAACGAAGGCGAAGTCACAGTCAAGGGTCTCCATTTCAAAGTCTCCAAGGATTTCCTCACGGAAGTCACCGGCCTCCACCATGAAGAGAAAGGCCGCATTGTCAAGCATGACAAACACAATTGGGAAGAGGAGCTCTCCTGATTCCCAGACCACCAGTGGGACAAAGAAAACTTGCTCCGCTCTCACCTCCCAGTGCCTTTTGATGAAGCCATCATCCCGGTAATGCAATACATTACCTATGACGATCCAGAGCAGTGACTGTATAGCTTTCATTTAAGCTACTTTAATCATCTCTGAGGAGCAACCCTCATCAGCACTCCACGTTTCCTCTTCTACTTCCTGGGTTTGACCATTGATCGTGCTCACAAGAACCATTCCTGGCCCATGCACCAGGGGCTCATGGTTGTCCTCTATAGGCATGCCCTGGCCAACCAACCCTAGCTGCACAGCATTTCCCCCCTCTCATTTGTCCCGCCCTTTGAAGAAGGCATTTCTCCCACTGGTTCCCCTACCGCCAAGGGCTCCCCAACCCTCGACAATTCCTCTTCCTTGAAGTGTCGCGGGCCTACCCGCAAATGTAGGGCATTGAGCAAAGGCCCAGACGGGGCCCTGCCTCCTAGCTTTGGCTACAAAAGGGCATCCCCCGGGCCAAGCTGGGCCGCAGAAGCTCCAAGAATGTTAAATCAGAGATCCCGAAGCCCACTATGATCAGCTCTGAGTCTGATGATAAATTGTAGAATCTAGTGCTCAGAGGGCTCCTGGAAATAGCGACTGGTTCCCTCAACTCTGCTACCCAAGCTGCTTCTCATGCAGCCAAGGCTTTGTCTGAGCTCTGTCGTAAGCTAGAGGAAAGCTCTGCCAAGGTTCAGCGACAATCCGAGCGGGCTGAGGACAGCTCAGGGCCCAATTAGCTAGGCCCACCTGGCTTTTGTCGTTTCAAAGATTCTTGGTTTTTGAGGATGCTGGTTTTTATGGAGAATCTCGGTTTTGTGAAGGTTTTTTGTGGCTTTTTGTTTTTTGTAGTTTCCAGGGCCCCGGGGCTGGGACAATCTTTCTGTTTTCTTTTTCAATGCTTTGGCTACTACTGTAATTAAGGTTTTGGGATCCTATTCAAAAAACCCGCTGTAAATAATTTGTTACCTATCAAAAAAAAAATATAAGGACATGTGCCCTAAATATATCTTTCAAAAATATTTGATAAAAAAATATGCACCTTAACTTATTCTTCAAAAAAGTCAAGAGATAATCAAATCTATACCTATATATTCCACCAAGGTCACAATATTTCTTGAGTTTCTCTTAGTTCTCACCTCATGTTGATGTTTCACCACTTTAGTAAAATATTTTCATCCACCTCTATCTATGGACGATAGAATATATTGAATGAAATTTAAGGATGTTACACTCTTGATGAATGCTCTTTACTATGACTCTATTAGTCTTAGTTTGGATGAACTTCCATTCCTTGTGCACTTGAATATCTTTTCACTATTGTTTCTCTTGCTTCACAAAAACTCTTTGCTCTCATATTCAAATTTCGTAGATGTTGTTTACATTCAATATGATATTTATTATTTTTTCTCTAGATACTCAAATGACTTTTTTCAATGGCTTTGCTATTCATAGTAGATGACCAACAATTCTTTTCAACCTTGTGTATGCTTTGGGAGATTTAACTCTTATCCTCACTAGGGTGCTATGTATTCACTAGGCTACTTCAACTATGTGGATTTAGGTTTCATTCAACCATATACTTGATGTTTGCAAAGAATTGTAATTTGGATAAATTATCCTCCTCTCTTTCCTTTATATTCTTGCTGAACTTTTTTCTTTCCACATATTGTTTCTCAAGCTATAATCCTAATTGCAATATTCTAGTGTCTTCCACTAACACTCAGTCTTCTACTATATTGTTACCTTCTACTCTTTCAAACATATATTATCTCTCTCAAAAAAATTCTCAAAGCAATCAATGGTATCTTCAATTTCGTTGTATTTCACAAGATTTCAATATTTTTGGAGTACATCTCTAATCTCTTCCAATCTTATGTGAGGTAGTAAACTACAAATGTTTTTATTTAAATTCAGATTTACACTAGAGATATTCTTTGATGCTATATTTTAAATATAACTCCTTAAAATTTGGCTAAAATCTGGTAGCTTTGATACCACTTTTAGCTTTTTAGACAAATTTATTATAAATCCAAATATCTGATATCTTGAATAAACTTAATACATAAGCACACTATCACTCAATTCAATATTAATGAACATGATATTCACAAAATATTACTCAACAATATACTCACAATATAAAAGTGTGCAATATTCTAGATCAGTTCTTTAAATTTTTCAATATATTTCATGGAGCTTTGTCTATATAATATATCCTTATATAGTGACTCTTGAATACATTGATTATTTCTTTCCTCACATATATAGGATATGCATCCTTTCATATTCTATATATAATACAAACCTCTCATGCCTCTTCAATTTACATCTTACCACATACATGGTACTTTTCACTTTCATAATTGACACATAAATACTTGACTCTTGAGTTTATATACACTCGCACTTCATTAAATGACACTTAGACTCATCCTACACATTGAAATACACCAATTTAATATATATATATATATATATATATATATATATATATATATATATATATATATATATATATATATATATATAATTTACAATGGTACCATCAGGGTATAGTAGCATATATTAAATAATTTAATATTCTCCAACAAAAGAAATAGTTAGAAAAAATTGTGTTTCATTTTATAATTTTTTTTGTGATCCTCAATGGTTATCAAAGGAGAGGTACAAACAACATGAAATCTATTCATTGCATGAAGTGTCTCTTTTAAAACTAAATACTTATCAAACTTCTATTATAAATCAAGATATTAAATGTCAACTAAATAAACTTTTTAAACAAGAAGTTATACAACTCAATGCATCATCATCTAGGTCACTAATAGTTTTGGTACACAAGAGTGATGGAAGCAAAAAAATATGTATTGATTTTTATCTATTAAATAATGTCAATGTCAAAAATAGATACCACTATCACAAATTAAACTAGTTTTAATTAGTTTTTTCAAGCATACTACTTTTCTAAATTAGATAAAAATATGACAACCATAAATTTTAGATAAAATAACAAGGTACTTTAAAGACAACATTTAAAACAAGCAAGGATTTTATGAATTGCTTGTTGTGCTATTTGGACTATACAATGCACTAACCACTTTTATGAGGCTTATAAATGATGTTTTAAGGTTATTTTTTGGATATATTTATGGTTTTATATGTTATACCATTTGAATGTTTATTATAATATGGAAGGAGAACATTCAATATTTGTAGCAAGTGTTTATGATGTTGCATGAACAATAGTATTTAGTGAACCTCAAAAAATGTGAGTTTACCAAGATCACACTCATACATTTGGGATGCAAGGTTGAATATGGTGAATTGCATACTAATCTAGTCATGTCAAAAGCTATTTAGAATGTACGTTGACCCACCAATTTACATGAGGTAAAAAATATTCTTAAAACCACAAGTCAACCTCATATATTCACTACTCATTTTTAGATACAATTGCTCTATTTCTTGAATAAAATAAAGGAGATGTCATATTTTATTAGAGTAATACTCAAAATATAACTTTTGAATACTTGAAGCACAAAATATTTGAAGCCCCTATATTATCTCTTTTTAACTTGAAGCATTCATTTGAAATTAAATTGTATGCTTTCTATTATAGATTGGGTGCATTTCTCATATAGTAATGGAGACATATTACATATCATTAAGAATGTTTTCTACTATAATAGTCAATTACCCAATGTATGACAAGAAATTTTATTCAATGGTTTAGATAGTTAGACATTGGTGACATTATGTATTAGAAATACAAAATTTACTTAAAACCTATAGTAAACCTTTGTAATATTTAGAAAATCAAAACAAATCATAACAAAGTTGTCATTTTATATGGATAGTTTATCTTGAACAAATTGATTTAGTAATAATATATATGAAAAATAAAATTATAGATCCATTGTCTAGTCCAAAATAGGTTGTGTATTTGGTAGTGATTATGCAAGTGTATCATTTAGTCTTGAAGAATTTTAGGATACATGATAAACATGTATATTTTATCCCCATTATGGATTCTCTTCAGCAGAAGTAGGCAAAACTAGATTATGAAAAAATGAAATATTTTCATTTAGAAAAATGGTTGTTATGTTGATTTAATAGATTATGCATTTGAATGAGATAATTAATTTTCATTTTCTAAGATAAGCCCATACATATAAGATAGCCACATACTTCAAAGATGGAAAACCATTAGTAAATTTGTAGCATTATATTTGTTCACCATATAGGAGTGTAAATATGAAGAAATTGTTTCAAGGATAAGTATTATATGGTACTTCTAAACCTATAAATAAAAATTATGGATTGTATATTCTACTTGAAATGCCTTTTAGATAATGGAAAAGGATTTCAACGGATATTGATGGAGGGATCCCACAATATAAGCAATGAAATGATTATATTTTTGTTATAGGGGATAATTTTAGGTAAAAATGCAATTTTTATTCCATATAGATAGAACATCACTAGAAAAGAGATAGAAACATTATTATTTGAAAAGCTAAGTGCTTATTTTTCACTACCACATTCCATTGTATATGATACATATTTCCAATTTCTAATTTTAAATTAGTCTATGCGCAATGATGGGAAAAAGCTAAAATATTGCATATTTTTCATTCATAATATAATGGCCAAATAAAAGTAGAAAAGTGTACATTCATATACATGTAGATGACATATAATAGAAATCATCATAAAACCCATGATATACTACTACCTTATTTGCAATATTGCTATGACAAGTTTGCTCATACATCTCTATTTTAGGTATGCCAAGTGTACTTGATGATAGGAAGCATATAGAAAATAATGTAATTCTTTATGCTTAATATGCTTACTTTTTTAGTAGATTTTATACAATAGGTTTAGTTTACCTAAATAGCACATTCAAAATGGTCTTATCCTCTAAATTAACTTTTTATTTAATGTGGAATGCCCTATTCTACTATAAGAGCACATTTTTATTTTATAAGATACTTTTGATAGGTCCATTAAATGAATTCCTATCTTGCAAAGTCCTATAACTATCCATAAATATATGGGTTATCAATAAAATAAATAGACAAGTATTATCTTTCTTCATTAATTTTTATTAGATAATTTTGATCCATTTGTGAATTAGCCCTATTACACTCATAGTATGCCACTCTTGAGCATTTTAAATCTAGATAGTTTCTCTCTATTACACCCTAATCAAAACATAATATTTACGAAGGAGGAAACAAAAACATGTTATCCATCCAAAGAGTATTTTAATAATGTATCTACACATTAGGAAAAGGAGCTTTACATTAAGATTGTTCTAATAATTTTAAAATGGATAACGTAGATCTAGAAGTAATCCTCAATTTTGAGTACCCTAAGCAAATCATCGAAGATGATGAGTCCAATATTTCCAACCTGGATAATAATGACCCCTCTTATATTATGAAGGGGATCAAACATCTAATTGATTTGCTACATTTTCTAAGAAACCCTACCTATTCACAAATATAGATATGAAAGTAAGTCAAATTAAAATATTACTAGGCACTCTAAATCTCCCTCATTTATATAACCACTATTATCTGCTATCAGTTTGTTGTACCTCTCTCCTTCAAATTAATCTATTTTCTTTGGGGTTTTGAATGTGTTCCCTAATTTTAATTATCCTACATGGAGCATGAGAAGGTTAACTATAGCATTTATGTATTTGTCTTTTCCCTTTATTGAATATATGTGATACAAGAGAGACCCATGTAAAATTTAAAATGCTAAAATATTCTAAGAAGAGATGTATGTATATAAATATACTAACTAGAAAGTTTTTTTCAAGGCAAATCCATTAGAAGCAACTTTTTTTTTTTTTTCTTTTTGAAGATCAATTCCACTCGTACATTCCATCTAGATATTTTAATGCATTAGAGTCCAATACCTTTGTTCTTAGGAGGAATTATAAGGAAGCAAAAAATGAATACTATAATATTCTATGCTTAATAGACTTACTTTATCTCCATAAATTTCTAGGTTAGGTTTATTTTATCTAACAAGTCTATTCAATATGGTCTTATCCTATAAATAAATTTTGAATGTAACCTATAATACTCAATTTATTATAAGGGTGTAATATTATTTTGTGAGGGGCTTCTAATAAGCCCATTAAATACATGAATATCTTACAAACTACTAGAAATACCTATAAATACCTTTGGTTATTAGTAAAATAATTAGGCAATTATTATCAAAAAATTTCCATTCACCTCAATTACAAGCATGGATGTGGTAGACGAGGTGATCATCCACACATCCTTTGCATATAATAGTTGTAATAGCTATTCACAATACCATGCTTACATTATGTGTATTTCCCTCCTAGCCTTGTCCCTTCATGTTGTAGCTTTAAATAAATTTATTATAGGTTTTCTACTTATCAAACCTCTACACCATTAACCATACCATGATGATTGACATATTGATATATTAGATGATCATAAAGGAGCATTGAACCTACTCATCTAGTTCTACATTTTATTCTTCTTCATTGTGCTAAATATATTGCTCACTATCATCTTCGGATAATCATTGTTCCTTATATTTAGTAAATAGGGCTATGATCTCATAATAATTGGTATCTAATATTGTATGTTTGTAGCTCAGATACATACAGAACACCAATTATTGGGATGTGTTATAGGCCAAAGGACAATCAAATTGCTTTTGTAGACTTCCCCATGACCACATGCCCTATGGCCTCCTTATTCATCCCATGAAGATACACACAATAGAAAAACAAAATGTTTAATAGCATCCCATCCATATAAATAAGTTTTATGAAGTTAATTTTGTATGATTATAGTAATGATCAATATGTGAAGCTACTCAAGAACTTTCACAAGTTATTGCCAATGGGCACGGAGGTGATTATGGTGTATACCATTCTAAAATTAACTATATATATGTATCCTTGTATTTTTTATGTGTAAAATTAATCCAATATGTAGTGTGTAATGTTAGGGAGATAATGCATTGATAAATTATTCTTATTTGATGTATTATAGTTTGGTGGGGATATCAAAATTTTATTTTCTTGTAATTTGATGTTCATAATATTTTGATAACCCTATGTATGAATATCTACAAACATCTCATGACTTTTCTAAATATCTTATGATTCATGAAGATACAACAAAATTGGATGATCTAATGCATGCTTTATTTAGGTTATATTTCATCTAATGCTTAGTACCCTATCTTGAGCTCCATTAATTCAAAGTTAAATATATCAATGTTACTTTTTACATAACCAATTCATACATACTCAGGTTCCAAGTACTTAAAAGTGCATGCTTTCTAACTTTGTTTTCAAGGTCTCTATGACCACTTCCTTACTATTCTCATACTTTTGAGAGTAGCACTAAGGATAATTGTTGATGTTTTGTTGTTGACATTTTGATAAACTATTTGAGAATTCATACCCATCCATAAAAATGCATGTGGAAGTGATCCAAATATAGATGTTGTAACCTACCCCAACATTTATTAGTCACTCTCAATATCCTCCATTTGTGTTCCCTACTAGTTCATTGCTCCTCTCTTCATTGAATTATCCTCTTGTGACCAATGTTTAGAACACATCCTCTAATTTTAATTATCCCACATGGATCATGGGATGGATAAATATGATTATTATATATTTGTATTTCTCCTTTATTGAGTGCAAGTGAGATAAGAGAGACCCATGCAAAAATTTTAAGCACTAAAATATTTTCATGAATATTCCTTGAAGATTTTGTTGTGGAGAGTGAGAATCATTCCACATTTGTTTTTCCTAATGATACTTTATTTCTTTTACAAATTGAGGCATCAATCATTTTTGAGTGTAGGTATATATATGCTCATTGAAAAGTATTTTTTGATTCCAATCCAACAAAAGTATATATTTTTTTAAGTTTTGTGAAGATTAATTCTATTTTTTATGGCATTCAATCTAGATACAAGTCATTGGATTCCAATCTAGCTATTGGATTCCAATGCTTCTATTGTTAGGAATAAAAATAAAGAATAAAATAGTGAGTAATATAATATTTTATACCTAATAGGCTTACTTTGTCTTTGTATATTTTTAGGTTAAGTTTACTTTATTTGATAGGCCCATTGAATATGGTCTTATCCTAAATTTTAGTTTTTGATGTAATGTGACATGCCCATTTTGCTATAAGATAAAGTTCTTATTTTGTAAGAGGACTTTGATAGACCCATTAAATGCACTCATAACTTTTAAGGGTATCGAAATAACTATAAATACCATTGGTTATCATTGAAATAAACAAACAAGTATTATCTTCCCTCATCACATGCCCTAAACATCTTTTGATATTTTTATTTTAGTTGATGAACAACATGAATTTGGTCTTGATGATGATGAAAAATATAAATCAATGTAATTTACTGAAAGGATGAAAAAAAGTAAGCAAGTAAAAGATTGCACAAAGCACACATATTATATAAATGATAATATAGCAAAAGTTGTATAGCCCACACTTTCAAGATTGGAGATGTTTTTTTTATTATTTTTAATAAATAAATACTTAAAGGTCTAACTAAGAAAATCAATAGAGTAAGATATGGATATTTTAAAATCTTGTAATATTTTGGTTTTGGTCATAATGCTTTTAAGTTGGAATTACCAAAATACATGAATATATATTTAGTTATCAATATAAAATAATTATATATTTTTCAAAAATTAATGTTTGATAATAAAAATGATAATGGTCCTCTCATTCCAAAGCCTAATCAACTTATTATAAATATATAAGCTACACTATGATAATAAGATGTTGATAAAGTCCCTTGCTGTAAATAAAGAAACAAAATATTTAAGTCATCACATGAGATGGGGACCATCAACCACTAGGTAGGAATATCAAATCTTATCCAATGAATATGACTCAACAAGAAGGCCATTAAATACAAATTAGTTTTTTTTAGAAGAGAAAGAAATAATAAATAGAGGGATGATCTTTTCAATGAACTTACAACCACATATGATAATACCTAGGCAACTGCCATTACACCAAATGCCATTAGGCTCAAATGATTCACTATAATTAATCTGCAAATTGTATAGAAAAAGACACCTTGAAGGTGTCCAATACATAAAAAATATTTTGTCTGTAGTGTAGTTATACAATTGAGTAATAAAACAAGTGTTACCATCTTTCCAATTATTTATTTTATCTTTTTTATACATTTTTAATCTAAAATTATTTCATATTTATGCTTATTGTGGAATAACATGTATTGGTTGAATATCCCTAGCATATAGACTCGTGAAAAAAAATTAAGGTGAGACTCAAAGATTCAAGGTTGACAAAGTTCAATGCATCTTATTATGCATTGTGTAGTCATGTTTTTGAAAGCCTTAAATAAGTACACTTTAATATAAGCTCTAGTTATAGTAAAAAACTATATGGTTTGAACTAAACATAACTATCCCTTTAAGGTTAATTTTTTTTATGGTGATCTAGTTCACATAAATTAAAAATAATTTTTTTAATTTTTTTTTCCAATATGAAACATCATATTTTTTTTTAAATAAATTTTAACAAAAACTTAAAAAAATAATTAATATATAAATATATACAAAATAATCACAAATACTAAATCTAAAAAATATAGATAATAACTTATCAAATAAAAATGAATTTGTTTATATAAAATAATAAATAAATTTTAAGTAATCGAAACAATTGAAGAACTATATCTAGATTTGTTTAATTTGACCCAAAAAAAAATTGTAAGCAAAAAAAACCAAAACGTATAACGTATAGTTTTACATGTACACGATAATCTTCCATTTATTGTACATATCTACTATGCTCTTTATCTATGTAAAACCAATCTGTAATGTATTTAAAAAAACCTCATAAATATTACCTTCATTTACATGATAAAAGCAGTAAAATAATCTAATTAAGAAAATAACCTAATGCCCTCTTATACATAATTGAAATGATTTTATTAATTTTAATTTTTTTAATTTTATTTAATATTAATAATTTTAATTAATTTCATTATAAAATTCATAAAAATAAATAATAAAAATATTATAAATATATAAACATAAACATTCTATTGAAAATATACATCTACATTTATATTAATCCTTAGAAACATAAAAACTTTACTTACCAAAATGATTAACAATTGCAGTATGGTGGTGTAATGAGTGGTTCAATTCCAATGGCGAATGTGTATGGGAAGTATTTCTTAAAAAAAAAAATAGATTAACAATTTACTTATTAATATAAACATAAAGATAGAGCTAGGTGGATTGATAAGAAGCTGGGCACTTGCATTGTGGGTGATGTGATCCCTGTTCAATCCCCATGGTGGATGGGTATAAGAAGTATTATCATATAAAAACACTCAGGTGGAAGAGACCTAGGTTCAAATCTGAAAGGCATGTCCAATTTGGGCATTGGGCAAAGGTAGTAGTCAGACCTAAGTCCGCTGAGAGTGTGCTTGATGATGGTGGTACCAATCCTAAGCCACCAGGGTCTCCCTCACTAGTTGTATTTATCTAGGTGAGATAGGGGTTATAGTGATAACACCATGGTTTGACGTTAGGATGGAGGCAATGGGACTTGAGCCAATGACCAGTTTCTCAAAAAGAAAGTCATCAGGTCTCCCTCACTCATAGTTTATACTGAGGTGAGATAGGGGTTATAGGGACTGACTCTCGTGAGATAGAGGTTATACTGGTAACACCATGGTTTGATGTTAAGATGGGCGTTAGAATGGGGGCAATGAGACTTGAGCCAATGACTAGTTGTTCAAAAAGAAAGCCACCAGAGTCTCCCTCACTCCTTGTTTATACCGAGGATTGAGCCGCGGGTCCGATGAGTTATTCAAAAGTAATTACCGATTCTTTATTTATAAAAAACATAAAAAAATATATAATACAAACTAAATTTCCAACACTGCACCTACAACCGAAATTTCGCATACTTCAACTCCATTTACTTTTCCAATTAAACTTTTAGGTTACCATTGTGTCAATGGATTTTAAAAATAGAAAGAAATTGTAACATCAGTGTTACCATTGAAAGGGTGAAACGAGATTCAATTCCATCTGGAAAAAAATATTAAAAAATAGGAGGTGACAAATAAACGATCATTCGACTATGCTATAACATTAATTTGTATTGCACAACAATAATCACTACGCATTTACTTCAAAATATATCACTGGCATCCAAGTATAGGGGATGTTATTCCTAATTCTATAAAATTACTATACTGTTCTGGGTTTGACAAATAACTTCCTCCAGTCATAGTGGCATCCAACCAGCTAGGACGGTTTTTTAAGGGCCCACATGATCACTTTCTACAGCAGCCTTGCAAGCACCACTCCATGCACTTAAAATAATTCTTAGGATCGTCGTATATAGTGTCACAGTCCTTTATACAATCATCACAGCACCCTGAAAGACAGATTTGAAAAAAAAAAAACAAAAACATTTTGCCGTTAACAGCACAATATAATAATACCCCCAGAATGCCATGCATGTTCTTCAAGGCTGATAGGAAAGAATAATAGACAAAACTTACAACCACCGTTCTGTGGAGCTTTCCCATCCACTATGCCCTTATCTTCTGCACTTGTCGCCATCTGTGTATGCAAAGGGATAGAAACGTATGTGAACTAATTCTAAATTTATGTTATAAAAATGAAAACCCACGGAGAGATAAGGCGGTCTGAAGACCTGGAACGTGAATGGCATGGCTATCAGGATGGCCAAAATCAGGTATGCAGATAAACTTTTTTTCATCCTCATCTCCATGTCTGATGATGGTTTTTCTTCGTTGCGTGAGAACTGGCTTTAAGGTTTTGAATATTTATAGATATTTCTAGTCTACCAAACTGGCAAATATGCAAGATCTCAATAACAGACGAAAGACATACAGCATCAATATGCACCTCCGTCACCTAATTGTCTACGGATGCAGCAAACGACACCCAGAGAATGTGCTTATTTCGATAAATGGTTTGAATCTTTTTAAATTCAAATATCCTAGCTGTGTTGGAACTAATCTATATTTGGAATTAACATAAATTTCCACTATTAATGCTATCTTTTAGGATCAGTCTAAACTTGTAATCTGTACAGCTAGTAGTATTTTTAGCATACGGAAATTACAATTTATTATCTGCAGCTGCCCAGACAAATCTTTAAGAACTGATTTGAACTTATTGTAGTGCAGGATGAGTTCTTAAAGTAAGTTACTTATAATATCTTTTTGGTGGTACTTTACTTTTTGTTATGTTCTGTATCAAAAGATATATATATATATATGAAAAAGGATCAAAAATGTAACAACAACATTAGTGAGGGTAGGGTAATTTTAATCAATTTATTATACTAATACAATCGAGACCCGCAAAAAAGCTTTTCCCTAAAATAAAAAAGCAACATTCTAAAAAAAATCTTAATACAAGTAAATATTCTATATGTATTTTTAGAATTGGTTGTAACAGCAATTCGTGTTTTTTTTTTTTCAACCCTTTCAATCAGGATGTTAGAAATTCATTAATTAAAAGCATAAAAGAAAAACACCTAAACCAATTCTAGAGGCTTATGGCTTTTTTTTTTTTTTTCCAAGTTAAAGATAAATAAATCATTGCAATAGAAACACTTTTTGCAATTCTGTTACATACTCAGACCACTCCCTATTATGTGCTTTGCACAACGATTTATCACATGCATTTAAAATTTACTTGTACACATCTTACCACAGGGAAGTGTTCGCTACGCTATCGTGTTTGCGACAATGATTGCCATTCTCAAATAACGTTCGTGGATTATAATTTGAACCAAAAATACGCATCATATGAATGGCTATCGCTTTTGCAATTTTGATGCCTAAAGAGTCAAAATATACTCTTGTTACATATTCGTACATTATAATTTATTTTTTATATTAATAATTTATTTATTTTATTTTAATTAAAGATTGTTTTTGAGAATTCTTAGGGCTTTAGTTGAAAACATTAAGGTTATTTTTTTATCCCTTTAATGTTCTTTTATTCTTCTATTGAGGCTTTTTTCTCTCCTAGCTTAGGGTTACTCATTGGGTTCTATGGTCTCCTTCATGTTGGCTCCAGCAGGTTTCAAATTAAATGAAGCCCTCTCCTTTGAACTAGCTTTAGTTGAATTTTGATGGAGCAGGCAAAGGGAATTTAGGGATGGTGGGAGCTGGAAGATTGACTAGAAATTCCAATGGAGAAATTGTTATATCCTGTGTTAAACCAACACATTAGAAATTCCAATGGAGAAATTGTTATATCCTTTGTTAAACCAACACGTAGAGGTTAGGCCCTCTTCCAAGGTTTATCCTTGTTCAACTCAATGAGGGCTGATAAGGTTATTATAGAATGAGATTCTTTATACATTATCAATATCCTCACTAAACAGGCTTCATCCAATATATTACTAATCTTATGGATGATTAAAAAATATTCCTAAGAAAATTTGTGAACTACTAAAGCAAGCATATTTACAGGGAAGGCAACAAGGTTGCATATTTCCTTTGCCAATATCGGAGTTCAAAATGAAGGTATTTCTATCTTGAAAGATATGTCTATCTTGAAAGAGAATTTCTCACAAGACCTTTATTTCTTTGGCAAGAAATGATGTTGTCCACATAAATGACAAGAGTTGATTTAACAACTAATTCAGTTGATTTTGTTCTCTTATTTGGCTCCTCAATTTCTCTATTTGCTATCTTCTTATTGGATTTGGAATTTGTGGGTTTTGTCTTGTTCTGTTTGTGTGTTTGTTATCAGTTATTTATCCCATATTTCTATTGTGGGTTTCTCCCATATTTCAATTGTGGGCTAGGTCTTCCCTTATGCTCTCTGTTATTTTTCTTAGATAGTGTTAAGACTACTTTTTTGATCATATTTGTAAATTTTTTGAAGTTTGAGGACCCTTTCAAAAAAAAATTCTATCTAATAAACAAAAATATGTTAAATAATAAGTTGATTAATAACCATGATATTTTATATGATTGGAAATTGTGTTAATAATACTTTATGATTGATATCCTTTTTTTGCTCTCACTTAGAAAAGACAATATATCTATGTTAAGAAAGCATGAAACCAATAGAGACTGTACATCATATTCATGTAGAATCCATAAAATGATTGCAAGTTGGTTATCAATTCTTTCTTATCTTAATGTCATGGAATGTAGATTGACCAAAATTAAAACGTGGCAAAGCAAGTATATTAGTAGGAATGTTATAAATATTGAAATTATAAAGGATATTGTGAGGAATTAATGCTGGGAAAGGTAGCTTTACATTGATATGGTACCTTGTGCTAATCAAGTATGACTATCATCCTTGTCAAGAGATTGATAATGTGTAGGTACAACTAGGAATAGTATCTTGTGTGAAGCAAGAATAACCATGACCATTATCAAATGAATGATAATAAAATAAGTTAGTTGGAAAGGGTAAGGAACTAACTAAAAGAAACTAAACTCAACCCCTTAGGGTTATAATGGTCATAATCGAGATGACATCTTATGGGATACAAGTGTGATGCTGACCATTAATGATCTAAGTTAGTTCTTGGGAAGATATAACTAATCACTGGAACTACAATTGAAAGTAATTATAACTTATTTAACTCCTTTGTGTGGCAAATATAATTAGCAACCAAGATAAATAAGGGAAGAAAAACATTTTCTCAAAATCTAGGGTTAGCTAACCAGGATAAAATTGAAACTAGGCTTAGAAGGAAATTTTGGATAATTTCAATAGAGTAGTAGAAAACCTCATTATTGTAGTATAGTTACTACAAAAACAAATTAAATAACAGAGGGAAAAAATAAACCAATATAAACAATGATTGGAGATTAATGTTAACCAAGTTTCCCAGAATAAAAAATTCTAAGAGTAGTTAGGAGTAATCTCCTCCTACCAAAATCATGAAGGTGAAAGCTCACATAGAGGTAGAGCTAGTCAAGGACCTAAAGAATATCAAGATATTCAAATTTATTGGTAAAATCAATTGAGACATGATTGTATGAATTGGAATGTATCTCTTCCTTGAGGAATTATTCATTAATAACTTAAATAGTAGGGTTACCTTTCATATTTCACGATAAAGTTGTTGAATAGTGGGATGAATTCAAAGCTCACAAAGAGACTCAAGCAACGAAACTTTACTGGAATGGTTTTGTACAACCATAACCAACATTTAGGATAGAATTATCTATTATTATATAATTCTCCTAGTTTTTAGGTAGAATTCATTCTTGAGGTTTATAATTTGAGAAGATATTTTTAATGTTCATTATAACCATAAGCTAGATTCTTGAGAGGAGTATGGGATCCTCTAAAAAAAATCTATTCTTAGATAAGTTGAGCATACTTAATGAGAAGGGATATATTTGGATCAGGTATCCATTATTTTATCACGCAAAGTGATAAATACATCTAGAGGTTCTATGAACAATAAATTATGCTCTTTACTTATTATGAATATTAACCATGGATCCTTGTGAACCTAGACTATGAATATGACATAGTAAAAGGTGTAGAGAAATGATTGATAGAGAATAGGTGAGGAATCTATTCTTGATAGGATTATGGGATCCTCTGAGAACAATCTAATTTTTTATCATATAATGAGAAAGAATAGAGATAGAATTATATTCTTGATTAAATTCTTGGTCATACTTAATGAGAAAGGATTGGGATAGAATTATATTCACGAGTTTTGAACAATTCATAGTGAAAATAATAGATGGGGAATTTATTCTTGAGAGAAGTACAAGATCCTCTCTTTAAATTTGATAAATTATGTACTAGAATATAAGGCTAACAAGAATTAGAGGGTACATAAGTCCTTCTTAGAAGTTTATCCAAAGATTAAAACAAGATAAAAATTATTCAAGCTCAAAATCTTGAAAAGGGCTTATAGCTATTTTGACTCATAGTCACATGGACTTAATAGAAAAAAGTATGAAAAAGCTAACTCAAGATGGATATTGCAATGAAAATAAGACCAAAATGGGAAGAAATCTAGACAAAATAGTGTTTTTTACATAAGGGATGGACTCTTATGTTTTGAAGATCAAGTAATTATACGTAAAATTGGAAAATTTTGGGAGATTGATCATGTGGGAAGAACATAGTTCTCCTTATTTCACTTACTTTGGAGGAGCCAATATGAGGAAGAGCATGGAAAAGATCTACTAGATTGGTATGAAGAAGGATATTATTGATTTTGTTGCTCAATGTTTGGAATGGTATCTTACACAAAGTAAGTGTGACCATTGATGTAATGAGTGGATGATAATAATCATAGAATGAAGACCTTACGTAGAGTGGGTGTGACTATCGATATTATCAATAGATGATAATACTTTTGGAATGGTGCCTTACATGGAGTGAGTGTGGCCATTGATATCATCAGTGGATGATGATACCTTGGAATGACACCCTTACATGGAGTAAGTCTTACCATTTCCATCATTACTAAATGATCATGATACCTTGAAATGACACCTTGCATGGATTAAGTGAGGCTATTATAAGTGGATGATAATACTTTTGTTATGACATCTTACGTGGAGTGAGTGAGTAATTGACATTATAAGGAAATGATGCTATTTTATTTGATTAATAAAATAGAAAGACATTTTTCTTGTTATTTGAAAATGTAATATTATTTTTTATTGCAAGAAAACACACAGGACTGTATTTAGTCCAATGGAAATAGTATATCACAAGCCACCTTGGTAGGACCCTTGTTGAGAGGATAATATAATTGGACTTATTGTTTTAATGCCTAACATTGTTGGTGCTATGAATATGCAAGGATATGATGTAACATCAGTTATATTTTATGATTATGACACTACTAATTTTTATGGTTTTGTAGGGCTAACCATGCTTGCAAGTGGACAATGATGAGCTAAAAATTTAATACTTGCTTTGATATTGCTTTTAAATTGTTAAGCATAAGAATTTATCAATATTACTTTATGCGTATAATGGCTCTTAATTAAAAAGGACTAATCATTACAATGATAATCTAACAATTTAATATTTGATTTGATAATGATTTTAAAAATTTTAGCACAATAGTCGATTAATATTTTCTTATGACACTGAGCTTACAATGAAAATGGTGCATTCCTGGTGCAAAGCAAAGGTGATTGTAAGAGGTCTAAATTCCACCATCTCCATCTTGCTTTTAGCTAAAAATATGGGTATTCCAACTTGAGGTGTTTGCGTTGATAGGATAAAACACTCCTTGGAAAAATAAATTGGCATGTTTGGGTGTAAGGCATATAAACTTTAGAAATACCATAAAATTTGCAAAAAAACTTCTTCAAAGGACCATAAAATAGGGTTTTATCTATAATCATAGATTACTTTACACTAGAGTGCAATTGGGAGGAGATTCATAGTTTTCACTTGGCTTTGGGGAACCATATTAGAGGGAGGAAAGACATGAACATCCCTAGTTTTCTACTCAAGGAGATCAAAAAATCTTTGACTGACATCTAGAATGGTAATGCTTCTACCCCTAATAATCAAGATTTATTTAAACTAATTTTTTATGTTATGTCTATAAATATTGGTTCTCCTTTGGTGGCCAAGGGGGGTGTCTTCTTGGCTTTGTAGTTGAAAAATCATGCTATTAAGAAAATGGAAAATGATATACTTGTGATATTAACCTTGGAAACAACATCTTTTCAACCCTTGGAGTGGATTCAATCATGTAGATCCAAAATTTTATACCTTTGCAATTATTGGATGGGATTGGATTTCCTTTGGTCAATCCTTTGGAGGTTGTGGAGTCAGAGTTAGATACCATTATTTTCAATCTATATAATGAGAAGATTAAAGGTTATGCTTCGAAGGATAAATTAATTCAAGATCTTCAAGATGATTTTTGGAGGTCCTCCTCCCCATTTGCCTACTTATCTAACTAGAATATTAATGATAGTTACTTTGATTTTTTGAATGAGGTCAATTTCAAGGGAAATAAAAGGAAATTGAGCTTGTTGAAGTGTTAGCATATAAGTTAGGGTTATTACATTATTAGCTAGTTGTTGTAACCATGTTGGTACTATTGTAACCACTATCTAATTTATGCCTGGTTAGCTCTGTAACTTTCAAGCTATTCCAAGATGTAATTGCATTATTTATATGATGATTATCAATGGCAATGTTGTTGATTTACTATCTTGGTATCAGAGCTATTCTGACCTGGGCTCAATTCTCGAGGATCATTGATTGGGTATAATTTTTGAGACTTGCTGGACCTATATCTTGGGCACAATTCTTGAGTTTGTTGACTTGTGTTGGGAGTAGATAACTCAGGCATAATTCCTAAGGTCAACTAATCTGACCTTGGGGGATGCATGAACTAGACCTAACTAGATCTGACAAATCCAACCTCGACTGATGTGGGCTGATCGACTGATGCGGGTGGACTGATAGACTGATATAGGTAGACCAGATTATGACCTCGATAAACATGACCTGACCAAACTGACGTGATAGATCTGACCTGATGAGACTACAAGTTTGGCACACACTTCAAGGAGGCCAATTGGTAGGCTGACGTGGAGGTGTGTCACATAGCAATATAGCACACACTTCAAGGAGGCCGATTGGTAGGTTGATGTGGAGGAGTGACACATGGCATTTCCTTAATGGCTAAGATCTAACTTGGAATGGATCTGGTGTGACACGTGGTACTTCCCTGGTGTCTGTATTGGTCTTGGCTGATGACGTGGTATTTTTTTTTTGGGTCTCACCTACGCTTACGTGGCATTGTTTCGTTGGCTCCCGTGTGTGGCAAAAGTTGAGCTAACTCATGATTTCCCTAGGTCAATCACTACAAAGGGGGAGGAGTTTAGTTTTTAAACTCCTTCAAACACTTTCCAGTGTCCATGTGGGATAATACTCCCCGAATTTTTTATTTTTTTTAAATTTGGCACCTTTCACGTTAAGTAGAAGACTTTGTGCCTTCATTTTCAAAGCAACGGCTTAGCTGAGTTGGTAATTTGGGCGAGTGAAAGATACTTTGCGAGAGGTATTTGGTTCCATTCCCACTCACGTCATCGTAGGTAATTTATTTTGTTGCTTTGTATATGCAATTTTTTTTTTTCAATTTTTTTTTTTAATAATTTCATATTTGTGTTAATATTTTTTTAAATTAATTTAATTACATATTGGCACATTTATTTTATTATTAATTTAAAATATCATTGATTAAATTTTAATTTTTGCAATACAAACACAAAGAAAAAGGTGGTTCAATTTTTCATCCTACATATTGCAAAACCTTGTAAAATTTCATGTGAGGATGCAAAGGGGGGGAGAGTGAAAGAATTTTTTAGCATTTCTTCAAAATTTGACAAATTGTAAAAGGTGCATTTTTGGTGGAAATTGACACCTTAGGTTCATTATTTTTTTGTGGGCACTTTTTGATGTATGTTGCATTTCTTTCCATATTGCAATACTTCATTAAGTAAAATAAAGCACTAATAAGTCCCCAAAATTTGAACCCATCCATGCAATTTATTGCACTGTAGCATTCAGTATTTGTGATACCTCTGGTCCACACTTACAGGTAATGTTGTCGTGATTGGAATACTATATCCATCGCCTAAAATAGATGCCAAAATGATGTCTGAGCTTGTTCTCTATCAATCGTCGGGGAGATATAAGTTTTCCATTTTACTATTTCTTTTACTCCATTCCACTACCCTAATCGTTCTTGTGTTTAGACATAAATCCTAACGAATGTTCTAAAATCCAAAGTTTTTAGGGGAAGTTACACCCCACACATGAGGATTGACGACTTTCTATGGTAGGTTCCATCAACGAGATGATTCCCTTTCAGTATCGCCTAAGTTCCACGTATCGTATGATCTCTAAAAATTACCTATAGTCTCCCTCACGTAAGGGCGGGTAATTTTTTTTATTTTTCAAAATACCTATAGTATCCCTCACGTAAGGACGGGTATTTTATACGGTATAAATACCTGACACAAATGTATATATAAAGGGGGACCATTTGGTGTTATAAGGAACCCTCACAATGTCTGCAAAGTTAATAACTAATGCTCATCAGTTGTTGAAAGGTCCTAATTACACACCATGGAAAAACAATATGAAGGCTATCCTAGTCATGGATGACTTATGGGATGTTGTTTCTAGAGCAACAACAAGACCTTCACTAGCTGGTTGATCAACAATAGCTACAGCTCCAACTATTGTTCAGCTAGACTTTGACAAGAAATACAGCAAGGCAAAAGTGCTCATCTTGCTTGTTTCAGATGAAGTTCAACCCCACCTTGCTGAGTGTGCACATAGTAAAGAGGCATGGGATGTCCTTAAAAATATATATGAGGGAAATAATGACTCCACAATTCTTTACCTTCAATCTCAATTACACAGTCTAAGCATGAAGCAAGGAGAGATAGTTGAACTCTTTCTATGCAGAGTGTCTGAGTTGAAAGCAAAATTGAATTATTTGGGAGAACATGTGGATGATAATCTCCTTACTTCTATAGTATTGAGAGCTTTACCTTATTATTATAGGGTTTTTATCACCTCACTTCAAGTGTCACAAAGGAAAGTTACCTTTGTTGAGTTGGTCAATCTACTTCAAGAAGAGGAGGCACGCCAAATTCAAATAGATGATTCTTCTAATAAAAACCTCTACTCCAACAAGAAGGGTTATAAAAAGAAGGGTAATTTTCATAAGGGAGGAAATTCTCACAAATATTCAAAAGGGAAAAAAACTCAACAAACAAAAAGATATTGTAAAATTTTTGACAAAGACAACCATGACACAAATAGGTGTTGGCACAAGAATAAGCAACCTAAACAGAAAGGCTAGAACAAACCACAAAACAAGAACAAGGAACTCAAGATGAATGTTTTTGTTGAAGAATTTGACTAGAATTTTGAGTGGGTACACAATGTTCTCATGACTACCATAGCCTCCAGGTAGAAGGATCATGTATGGTATATTGATTCTGGTGCTAGTAAGCACATGACTAGCAAAAAATCATGGTTTGAATTATTTGAGGCCAAAGAGGGTAAACCTGTCACTATTGTTGATGATAAAACCTACAAGGCTCAGGGAGAGGGTACAGTTTTAGTCACTCTTCATGATGGAAAGTGTCATATTGACAAAGTCCTCTATGTTCTAGGATTGGCGAGCAATTTTTTTTCAGTCACACAAATTTTGGATAAAGATATGGTTGTGAATTTTCATGTTGAGGATGGCAAGAAGTGTTGTTCTATTACCATGAGGGGTAAGAACATTGTAATAGCTTCATATAAGCATGGATTATTTTCCTTAGATGCTATCTCTACTCCCCATGTAGCCATGACAGTCTCTACAAAGGAGGCAACTTCCCTATGGCACAAGAGATATGGGCATCTTAGTTTTTGCTACTTACTTGAGCTAAGTAAGTATGAGATGGTAAAGGGTCTTCCTTCCCTTTATTCCATATTGCCAGTGTGCTTTGACTGCTTGGTAGGAAATTAGCATAGAGTACCTTTCGAGAAGAGCTCTATAAGAGCAAAGAAACCTTTGGAGTTGATTTGCATCGATCTGTGCGGTTATTTCACACCAAACGATTGTGGTGGGAAGAGGTATTTTTAGTTATTTTTGGATCACTTCTCATGAAAGATGTGGGTATTCTTTCTTCAGAAAAAATCTGAAGCCTTTAGTTTCTTCCTGCAATTCAAGAAATATGTTGAGAAGGATTCAGGGACTTCTATAAATACCCTTCACTTAGATCGATGGGGGAGTTTACCTCTAAAGAGTTTTCTATATTCTTGACTGCGCATGTGATCAAGATACAGTTAACTACTTCTTATAGTCCTCAAAAAAATGGAGTTGTTGAGAGAAGGAATCGTTCTATCATGGAAATGGTTCATTGTATGCTCACAGGAGTTAGTCTTGAGCAACAATTTTTGGCAGAAGCTATTACCACTATAGTATATCTGTTCAATAGGGCACTATTATTCAAAAAGTGACTAACTACAAAAAAATAGCTGATGCACCTTTTTGCATATCGAAGTGGCCCATATGCTAAAGATCAAAGAAAAAGCAAAATATCGCAAGGAGGAAAAAGTGTCGTGATATCGTGACATGTTGCATTTTTGTGGTTAAGAGCAACAAAAGGGAGCAAGGAGGCAAAAGTGTCACGATATCGCGACATGTTGCATTTTTGCGGCTAAGAGCAACAAAAGGGAGCAAGGAGGCAAAAGTGTCACGATATCGCGACATGTTGCATTTTCATGGCTAAGAGCAACAAAAGAGAACAAAAAGGTAAAAGTGTTGTGATATCGTGACATGTTGCATTTTCATGGCTAAGAGCAACAAAAGAGAACAAAGAGGCAAAAGTGTCGCGATATCGTGACATGTTGCATTTTCGCGGTCCAAAGCAAAGAGAAAGAGCAAGGAGGAAAAAGTGTCGCAATATCGTGACATGTTGCATTTTCGTGGTCTAAAGCAAAGAGAAATAGCAAGGAGGAAAAAATGCGCGATATCGCGACGTGTTGCATTTTCATGGTCAAGAGCAACAGAAGGGAGCAAGGAGGCAAAAGTGTCGCGATATCGCGACATGTTGCATTTTCGCAGCTGAAGGCAGCAAAAGAGTCAAAGTGGGAATGAATATCGCGATTTCATGACATGTCACATTTTCATGGCTGAAGGCGACAAAATAATCCAAGTGGGAAATAATGTTACGATTTCGTGACATGTCACATTTTCACGGCTGAAGGCAGCAAAAGAGCAACGCAAAGGAGTGTCACGATTTCACGACATGTCACATTTTCGTGACCATCTGAAAGGAAATAAAATAAAGACATAGGAATGTCACGATTTCGTGACATGTCTTATTTTCGCTAGAAAATAGCAAGAGGAGACTGAGAAGGTAAGGAATGTCGTGATTTCGCGACATGTCACATTTTCGCGACCGCCTAGAAGAAATGAAGGAAAAGACATAAAGATGTCGCGATTTCATGACATGTCTCATTTTCACGGCTGGAAGCGGCAGAAGAGCAAAGCAAGAGGCAGACATCACGATTTCATGACATGTCTCATTTTCGTGACGGGAGGCAGCAAAAGAGCAAAGTAAGAGATGAATGTCACGATTTCACGACTTGTCTCATTTTCATGGCTAGAAGCGGCAGAAGAGCAAAGCAAGAGATGAACGTCACGATTTTGTGACATGTCTCATTTTCATGGTTGGAAGCTGCAGAAAAGCAAAACAAGAGATGAATGTCACGATTTTGTGACATGTCTCATTTTTGCGGCTGGAGGTGGCAAAAGAGCAAAGCAAGAAAATAATGTCACGATTTCGTGACACGCTAGCTGTAAAGGAATAAAATGTTTTTTTTGCAATCAAAGGCATGCACTAACACCAAGAAGTGATTTCTGACATGATTATCAGAAATCTAGGATAGAGCAGGCTTGCCATACGATTGAAAATGTGACAGGCTCGTCTAGAATTATTAGAAACTGTAGATGATTGCTTGTAAAATAGTAAGATGTACTTAGAAAAAAATACTTTTTTAGGGTATATATAGGGGTGAGCGACTCCAAAAAAAGGGTCGGCTCTTGGACGTTTACAAGCTTGATGTACATGTACTGGATTACAAGCAATAAAAGATTTCTTCTTCTAGCTTCTGAAACTTCTGTGTGCAAGTGTATGTATTTGGTGTTTTAACTTTTATTCACTCTAAGTTTTATAATGTATTTTTTCTGAAATTTGGAGTGTGCATGTATAAATATTATTTCTAGATTTGAACATTAAAAGATATTTACATGCTTTTAGACAAACATCTAAAAGTCACACTCAGGAATTTGTGTTTTCTATAAAGAAGATATAAAGAAAACTCTGAAAGTAGTAATCTGCATCATCAATGTTTGTTGTTGTCTAATATATACCATGATAAAAGTTCTAGCTTAGGCTATATTTCTCTTATCTCCTGTTCCCCTTTTCTCTAAAAAACTCAAAGGAACCAGCCTTCTCTGGAGACTAGACAGATGATCTCAAGCAAGATCTGTCTATTCAATGTTGGCAAAGTCTAAGGCGCAACACTATTAACCGAAGGCAGATTTTGTTCCAAAACTTTTTGGCACGCCCGGTGGGACAAGCAATCCCATAGTATTGTATAAGTTTTGGTGTTTTACCTTAAGAGCCTTTTTGTTTGAAAATCTCAAGAAAAACCACATGGCGACTCCGTTGCAATTTAGACCATAAAAGAAAGACCTTGTCTAGAAACCTTCTGGTTATATAGCCATATGATAACTAGATCTCGAGCTAGAAACTCTGAAGAACCTATCAAGTTCTTTGAACTACATCTCGAAAGCCTAAAAGCACACCCTATGCTAGTCGCACGATCAAATCCGCCTGGAACCATTAGCACCTCTTTAACACCCGTTGTAGGAGCATCTACAAGCAATCCCATAGTGGTTGTAACTCCTTGAGCAATCATGGTAGCCGACCCTGCCCCAGCGCATCTTATGTGGAATCAAACTAGCCCTTTGAACTTGGGAACACACCACAAAATTCCACAAGCTGCACTAAAAGCATTATCAACCTTTGACGAAACAGGCAAAACAGCAAATGAGCACTGTTTAGATGTATCATCACTAGCATCTATTTACAACATCACTCAAGAAGATGTAATGGTCATATTGTTGATTATATATTTGAAAGGAAAGATGCTCTATTGGTACAGAGCGCTTCCTGCTGGATCCATTACTTCTTGGGCAGTACTTGCTGGCCGTCTGGTTGATGGATTTAATATACATGCAGATCCTTTCACATTACTGAATCAATTCACTGTCATTTAGAGGCATCCATAGGAAGAAATCCAAGATTTCAACATCATATTTACCATAACTCATGATAGAGTACCGCAAGGCCTAAAGCCCACGGAAGAACAAGCTATATGCTATTATTTAAGGGCTTTTTATTTAGATCTTAGTATGATAATAAGGCAATCCCGTGTAACCACTTTTCTTGGGATCTATCTAGAGGCAGCAAAGGGTGAAGCTGATCTCATCGCTACAAAAATATATCCATCAAAAAGTCTATTGCCAATTTTACCAGAGCTTTCCCAAGCATCAATTTCTAAACTGCCTATACTCCCATCAATGCAGACCCTCCCAGCTATAGCCGCACCTCCTACATTCCTTGCATTACCAGTTACACCCCTTGCATCAGCTCCCCCCAGTGATCAATACATGACCATAATTGATACAATGAAGCCATTGTCAAATGAAATGGCATCCATGAAAAAGAGAGAGGCTGAAAGAAATTTTTTGCCAAGGAGGTTCCCTCAGGTAACGAGAGATGCAGCACAATCAAGCAATAAGGGAGAAGAGATACGGAGCATGGTATATACAAATGAGACAGTGGAGGCCAATGATCCTCCCACTGATTCTAACTTTTTATGTACTACATGTAACGATCCACATGGGGAAAGTTCGTGTATGATACACCATCATTATGTACAAAGTATAGCAATTGAAAAGAGTAAATAAAAAATGAAAGGCCATGTAAATATAATTAGAGAGAAGAACCACAACTTCATGATGCCTACAGTAGAACAGGTTTTAGTTTTGACAAGATCAGGTAAGAAACCACTGCAAGTAGACCCTAAAGAGCTTCAACCATTGAATGTTTCCCTTACTCCCAAGGAAGTTCCCAAAGAAACTCCTAAGGGAAGTCTCCCTTAGGAAAGAAAATATCAGTTTCCAGCCAAAATTCAAGGGCAAGAAACACACAAAGAATTTATTCCTCAGGGGGAAAATGGAATCCAAGAACAGGCTAGGGAAAGGTTGAGATTCCCCTCGCTGACAAAAAGGCAAAGAACTAAAGCTACCCAGGGATACAAAAATAATTATGAAACTTTTACCAAAGAAAGAGAAAGAATAGTTGATTCACCTACATTCAGTATAGTAGTGGAAATGAAAAAGACTCCTTCTAAGGCAAGTATGCATGATGCTCTTCAAATCCCAGGTCAAATCTATCTCCTATAGGAATCCGTAAGAACAATGAAAAATGGAGGTGGTACTGCATCATCTTCAAAAATGGTTCTAACAAACTTGACATCTGCCACTGGTAAGAACAGGACACCACCCTTTTATTTTTCCCTTCAAATGGAAGGATGGGTTGTCCACAACTGCATGATATATCCAGGCATTGCTACAACTGTCATACCCAAAGCAGTATGTGATATTATGGGAATGGAGTACACTAAGAGCAGCGTAGGCGTCCTACAGTTAGATGGTACTCCAGTAAAAATTGTAGGAGTGATAAATGATATTCCCATATGGCTGCATAAAATGCCTTAGATGATAGTCATACAAGAGGTAGTAGTCATAGACTTGGAGCCCTATTTTGGTATGTGTCTATCCAGAGAATTCACAGCAAAGATGGGAGGATACTTATCCTTAGATTATTCTCATTTGGATATACCTTTCAAAGGTAGAAGGGTCAAGATTTTTAATGAGAAACCATCTACGTTTCATGTAGAAAATATTGGTGAAACTGACCGTGTAAATATGATTACTGAAGAAACAATAGAAGATCTAATGGAAGAAATATTAGAATAGCTCCAAGTTGAGGACGAGTTTCCTCTACAGAATTTTAATGCCATCATAGAAACAGAAATAGGAAACTATTCTATTGAGAAACCAAAAAAAAAATTGATACCCTCCCTAGAAAAGGATGGTTATGTGAATCAATTGTGGAAGCTTTTCTTTGATGGGGCTAGGTGCAAGAATGGAACTGGTGTCGGAATAGTTTTGATTTCTCCCACCGGAGAGGAAAAGGTTTTCTCTTACAGGTTGACTTGGAGTTTCTCCAATAATGCAGTAGAATATGAGACCCTGTGCTTAGGGTTAAGAAGGGCTGAGAAATTGGGAATCAAATAGTTACTCATCTATGGAGATTCAGAACTTATTGTGAATCAAGTCACCAATGTTGAACAAGGTGCAGCAACAGTATTTTCATTTTTGTCAATACAGTCAGATAGATCTGTTGATGCAGTGGACAGGAAGTTCAAAAGATATTCAGATGCAGAAGACAAGAGTTCAAAGGTTATTCATAGTATGTACAGTGATTTTCCAAGAAGACCGAAGTGGCCCATATGCAAAAGATCAAAGAAAAAGACAAGTAAGAAAAGTGTCGCGATATTGCGACATGTTGGAAGAGAAAAAGGCAAGAGGAAAAACTATCGTGATTTCGCGACATGTTGGAAGAGAGAGAAAAAGCAAGAAAAATTGTCACGATTTCGCGACATGTTGGAAGAGAAAAAGGCAAGTGGAAAAACTGTCGCGATTTCACGACATGTTGGAAGAGAGAAAAGCCAAGTGGAAAAACTGTCGCGATTTCGTGACATGTTGGAAGAGAAAAAGGCAAGTGGAAAAACTATCGCGATTTCGCGACATGTTGGAAGAGAAAAAGGCAAGTGGAAAAATTGTCATGATTTCGTGACATGTTGGAAGAGAAAGAGAAAGCAAGAAAAAGTGTCACGATTTCGCGACAAGTTCGAAGAAAGAGAACAAGTAAGAAAAGTGTCACGATTTCGCGACATGTCGCATTTTCGTGACTAAAATAGGAGAGAGAAAGTAAGTTGGAAAAGTGTCGCGATTTCGTGACATGTCGCATTTTCATGACTAAAATAGGAGAGAGAAAGTAAGTTTGAAAAGTGTCACGATTTCGTGACATGTCGCATTTTCGTGACTAAAATAAGAGAGAGAAAGTAAGTTTGAAAAGTGTCACGATATTGTGACATGTTGCATTTTCACGATAAAAGAAAGAGAGGAAGCGTACGAAAGCAGAACTATCATGATTTCATGATAAAAGTAGAAAGCAAGACTTCGGAAGTAGAAGTGTCACGATTTCGTGACAAAAGCAAAAAAGAAGACTTCGAAGGCAGAAGTGTCATGATTTCATGACAAAAGCAAAGAAGCTAAGTATGGAAGCATAAGTGTCACGATTTCATGACAAAAGCTAAGTTGAAGACTATGGAGGCAGAAGTGTCGCGATATCATGACAAAAGCAAAGACGAAGTATATGAAGGCAAAAGTGTCGTGATATCGTGACATGTTGCATTTTTGTGGGCCAAAGCAAAGAGAAAGAGGAGAGAGAAAAAAGTGTCATGATATCGCGACATGTATTTTCACGGCAACAGCAACAAAAGAAGCTACAGAGGCAGAAAGTTCACGATTTCGTGATAGGTCGTAAATGCGCAAGTCAAGAAGGAGAACCCAACTATGAGAAGTATGACAACCGACTAAAATTAGGGTTTACAGTTGTTATGAAAGCCGACCAAGATTAGGGTTTACAACTGACTAAGATTAGGATCTTCATCATAAAAAATATTGTTATAAAAGGAGGGCTGTTTGGAGAATTGAGTAGTGTGTCGAAGGTGTGCGATATACGGTCGTTGTGCGTAGAGAGCAAGTCGTGTCGAATCATGCTAAGTGCAAAATTTGCAAAGAGAGCAGAGTGCACAAAAGGGAGAAGATGATCATGAAGTTTGATTGTAACGAAGCAGAGTGTGCGAAGTGATTACGCAGAGAGAGCAGAGTGTACAGAGATCGCAAAGGTGAAGAAGACCAATCAGGGTCTTGCAAAAGCAAAGGTATCTTACTGTCAAACTTATAGATTCAAATTGAAGTCTAGGTTGCAGCTTGGCATCAGGGGTTGGTGCTCCTTCCAGTTGGTGCTGGTAAATCAGGGGTTGGTGCTCCTTCTAGTGGGTGCTGGTAAATTGATTGTAAAGTTGGTGCTTTGCAAAGGCTGGATTTGGATGGTAGTCCAAGCAGTCAATTTTTGAGGAGTAGCCACATTGGTGAACCTCATTAAATCTTGTGTTATGTGATGCTCTTTTGTTATACTTGTTGTATCTAGTAATAAGTTTTAATTGCTGCGATATTAAGAGCTATAAATTCAAGTTTAAAGAGCTACACTGATTCACCCCCCCTCTCAGTGCCATTGTAAGACTAACAATTGGTATCAGAGCCAAGTTCCTGTACAAGCTTAACCGGCTAGGGTGATCTTGGAAGTAACACAATGGCAGGTGGTGAAGGCTTCTCATCAAACAAAGCACCATTGTTTGATGGATCTAATTACGCGTTCTAGAGAATCGGGATGCAGACATATCTCTGTGCTTTGGGATACGACATCTAGGATTCAGTAGTTAGTGGATACACAATACCCATCACTCCTCCAAAAGAGGTTGATGAAAAGAAACTATTTGAAAATAACTCAAAAGCAAAGAATGCTATCTTGTGCGGATTAGCAGACAGTGAACTAGTAAAGATCATGAGCTATAAAACGACAAAAGAAATATGGGACAAACTGAGGAGTATTCATGAAGGAGACGATAAGATCAAGGAGGCCAAGTTATAGACACATCGAGCTCAGTTCGAAGCATTAAAGATGAATGACGATGAAAACATTGAGGCATATATGCTTGAGAGTTAATGGAATCATTAATGCGATCAGAGGACTCGGCGAGGATATCGAAGACTCTGTCGTTGTGAAAAAGGTATTAAGATCTCTTCCTCAAAGGTTTGATTCTAAAGTCTCAGCGATAGAAGAAGCTAAAAATCTAAATTATTTTAGTATAGATGAGATGTATGGTTCTTTGACTGCATATGAGATGAGGATAGGAAGATCTAAACCCACAGACAGATAAGCGACTTTTAAAGCCCTTAAAAATAAAAATGCAAAACAAGAGTCCGAGGAAGAAGAGACATCAGATGAAATGGAAGCAAACTTTGTTAGAAAACTAAAAAGGGGAAAAGGAAAATACAGAGGAAAGCTACCATTTAAATGTTTCAACTATGGAGGTGTTGGGCATTTTGCGACTAAATGTCCACTTGATGAGAAGAACAAAAATGATGAAGGATCGCACCAAGAAAGAAGTGACTGGAAGAAGAAAATGGATTTCAGAAAAGGCAACTTCAAGAAGAAAAGTTTCATCTCCAGGAATGCCAGTTCAACAGAAGACAGCTCCGGTGAGGATTCTGAAGAGGAAACAGGTGAAGCTCTTTTCATGGCATTTGAAGAAGTAAAATCAGAAAAGGAAGGAGGAGTGAACTCTGAAGTATGTGGTGAAAACCCTGAGGCTGAAGTAGATCTAGAAGGCATCAAATTTGGTCTGGGTTTCATCGAAGGAGAATCATCAAATGGATCAAAGGCCAGAAATATAGAATCCATAAAGAATGAAGATAAGAAACAAGTTGATCAAGGAAAAATGTCTCATGCAAAAGAAAGCAATAATGCCAGGCACGAAAGGAGAATTGACAATGATGGATTCACCAATGTCACACATCAAAGAAGAAGAAGACCTATGGCTCCTAAGGCAACATGGCAAAGACCATCACCCAGGTTCAATTATCCCTTTTCTGGTCTCTATTTTAAATGCAATGGCTATGGACATAAAATCTCAGACTACAAATATAATGTAAGACCAAGGAATTTCACCAGGAGAAATGCTTTTTCTCCTCTGATGAATTATACAGTAGAATGTTATAACTGTCATAATTTTGGGCACATTGCAAGAAACTGTAGAAGTACACTTGCATCAGATCAGTTTCAGGGAAGAAAATTTCAACCAAATAGGATGAGACAAAATATAAAACTTCCCAAAAAACATGCACAAGCCATTGATAAGGGAAAGGCAAAACAAGAGCCCAAAACGGTAATCAAACCAGAGTGGAGAAAGAAAGAAGAAAGTAAATCATGTCTCCTTGAACTGAAGGAGACTACTCCTCTATTGCACTAAGCAACTCCAGGTAGCACATCCTCGGGGGGAGAAATCTTAAAGTTTTATTTTAATGCTCCTATGTATTTGTTTGGTTATCTGAGGATGAAAGGCAAGTAGTCAGGGGGAGTTGTCGTATAGTTGTCAAAGTGTGTTTCAGTTCATGTAGTTGTTTGTGGAGGTACCGTGATGGGTGGTTGATTTCTAAAAATATCATCGGAGTGAAAAGGATTGATTGTGGTTTCTTTTTCGAAAGTGATTGGTTGAGTAGAGTTGATTGAGCCTAGTCAAGTGATTGGATGCATGTGGTTGTTCAAGTTCCATAAAATAAACTATTCTATTTTCTTGATTTGAGTTGAGATTGAGATTTGAGAATAGAACATATAGAGTCTCTAACAATTCTCTTTATGCTTCTATGAGATTGATTTGAGTTGAGATTGGGATTTGAGTATAGAACATATTGAGTCTCTAACAATTCTCTTTATGCTTCTATGAGATTGATTTGAGTTGAGATTGGGATTTGAGTATAGAACATATTGAGTCTCTAACAATTCTCTTTATGCTTCTATGAGATTTAGTTGATATATTGATTGAGCATTAAGTATAGAACATATTGAGTCTCTAACAATTCTCTTTATGATTCTATGAGATTGGATAAGTTCTGTGTGATCTTGTTAAGCAGATTTGAAACAAGCCTTTTCACCCTTATGTACCTCAAGGGTACTATGGAATATGGGTTATGGTATCCGAAAGGTAAAGACTTCACCCTTATTTCATATTCAGATGCAGATTGGGCAGGAGGTGTCGATGATAGAAAGAGTACCAGTGGAAGTGCATTCTATCTTGGAGACAGATTGGTCGCGTGGCACAGTAAGAAACAAGAGTCAGTTTCTTTATCGACAGTAGAAGCGAGAATATATTGCAGCGACAACATGTTGTACGCAGGTATTGTGGACCTGTATCACTTTTTGAAGGAGAAAGTTGCGGAAGGTGAGGTTAAGTTGGATTTTGTTCCAACTACAGAGCAAGTAGCAGATATCTTCACAAAACCATTGCCCAAGGAATTTTTTGAGTACCTTCGCAATAAATTGGGAGTGGTCACACTTCCCAAGAATTGACTAGCTACAGGGATCACATTCTCGGGGGGAGCATTTAAGTATTTGATTATCTTTTTGCTCATGTTCATGATTTTTGCTAAGTGTAATAAATTTTGCCCGAGAATGTTGTGCATGGACTCGGGGGAGTCTACGGTAGCCCTTTGGTATTATTGTCAAAGGGGGAGAAGAGTTACAGGAAATTGCACATGTGTTGCCAACAATTCCAAAGGGGGAGATTGTTGAGCAAGGTGCAACAACAGTATTGTCATTGTTGTCAACACAGTCAGATAGATCTGTTGATGCAGTGGATAGGAAGTTCAAAAGATATTCAGATGCAGAAGACAGGAGTTCAAAGGTTATTCAGAGTATGTACAGTGATTTTCCAAGAAGACCGAAGTGGCCCATATGCAAAAGATCAAAGAAAAAGACAAGTAAGAAAAGTGTCGCGATATCGCGACATATATAGCAGGCAAGAAAAATTGTCGCGATTTCGTGACATGTTGGAAGAGAGAAAAGGAAGAGGAAAAACTGTCGCGATTTCGTGACATGTTGGAAGAAAGAGAAAAAGTAGGAAAAACTATCGCGATTTCGCGACATGTTGGAAGAGAAAAAGGCAAGTGGAAAAACTGTCATGATTTCGCGACATGTTGGAAGAGAAAAAGGCAAGTGGAAAAACTGTCACGATTTCGCGACATGTTGGAAGAGAAAAAGGCAAGTGGAAAAACTGTCGCGATTTCGCGACATGTTGGAAGAGAAAGAGAAAGCAAGAAAAAGTGTCGCAATTTCGTGACAAGTTCGAAGAAAGAGAACAAGTAAGAAAAGTGTCACGATTTCGTGACATGTCGCATTTTCGTGACTAAAATAGGAGAGAGAAAGTAAGTTGGAAAAGTGTCACGATTTCGTGACATGTCGCATTTTTGCGACTAAAATAGGAGAGAGAAAGTAAGTTTGAAAAGTGTCACGATTTCGTGACATGTCGCATTTTCGTGACTAAAATAGGAGAGAGAAAGTAAGTTTGAAAAGTGTCACGATTTCATGACATGTCGCATTTTTGCGACTTAAGAAAGAGAGGAAGTGTAAGGAAGCAGAACTGTCGTGATTTCACGACAAGAGCAGAAAGCAAGACTTCGAAAGTAGAAGTGTCACGATTTCATGACAAAAGCAGAGAAGAAGACTTCAAAGGCCGAAGTGTCACGATTTCATGACATGTCACATTTTCGCGACAAAAGAAAGAGAAGAAGCGTACGGAAGCAGAAGTGTCATGATTTCACGACAAAAGCAGAAAGCAAGACTTCGAAAGCAGAAGTGTCACGATTTCACGACAAAAGCAAAGAAGTAAGGCTACGAAGGCATAAGTGTCACGATTTCATGACAAAAGCAAAGAAGAAGATCTACGGAAGCGAAGTGTCACGATTTCGCGACAAAAGCTAAGTTGAAGTATATGGAGGCGAAAGTGTCGCGATATCATGACATGTTGTATTGGGGCCTAAGCAAAGAAAAAGAGCAAGGAGAAAAGTGTCACGATATCGCGACATGTTGCATTTTTGCGGGCCAAAGCAAAGAGAAAGAGGAGAGAGAAAAAAGTGTCGTGATATCACGACATGTATTTTCGTGGCAACAGCAACAAAAGAAGCTACAGAGGTAGAAATGTCACGATTTCGTGATAGGTCATAAATGCGCAAGTCAAGAAGGAGAACCCAACTGAAATGAGAAGTATGATAGCCGACTAAAATTAGGGTTTACAGTTGTTATGAAAGCCGACCAAGATTAGGGTTTACAGTCGACTAAGATTAGGATCTTCATCATAAAAAATATTGTTATAAAAGGAGGGCTGTTTGGAGTGTTGAAGGTATGCGATATACGGTCGTTGTGCGTAGAGAGCAAGTCGTGTCGAATCATGCTAAGTGCAAAATTCGCAAAGAGAGCAGAGTGCGCAAAAGGGAGAAGACGATCGTGAAGTTCGACTATAACGAAGCAGAGTGTGTGAAGTGATTGCACAGAGAGAGCAGAGTGCACGAGAGATCGCAAACGTGAAGAAGACCGATCAGGGTCTTGCAAAAGCAAAGGTATCTTACTGTCAAACTTATAGATTCAAATTGAAGTCCAGGTTGCAGCTTGGCATCAGGGGTTGGTGCTCCTTCTAGTTGGTGTTGGTAAATCAGAGGTTGGTGCTCCTTTCTATTGGTGCAGATAAATCAGGGGTTGGTGCTCCTTCCAGTGGGTGTTGGTAAATTGATTGTAAAGTTGGTGCTTTGCAAAGGCTGGATTTGGATGGTAGTCCAAGCAGTCAATTTTTGAGGAGTAGCCACATTGGTGAACCTCGTTAAATCTTGTGTTATGTGATGCTCTTTTGTTATACTTGTTGTATCTAGTAATAAGTTTTAATTGCTGCGATATTAAGAGCTGTAAATTCAAGTTTAAAGAGCTACATTGATTCACCCCCCTCCTTAGTGCCATTGTAAGACTAACAACCAAAAAATGTATAAGTAAACAACATTATTTGAAGGCTTATAGGAATAAAGTGTGGGATCTCTTAGAGGCCTTTGAGGCCCTAAATATAAATTTTATCCCTAGAGAATAGAATACCCACGTAGATTTGTTAGCTTCAGTGGGAGCTAATTTTTGTCCTGTAAGTAATGTTATTCAGAAGTCTAAAATTGTTAGACTTATATACAGGCCTTCAGTGCTTGATAAAATATTTTTTGGCAAGTTTTTGAAAATGATGAATAGATACTGGATTTCTTAATCCATGAAATGAATTTCTCAACCAACCGGGATCTGTAGGATGAAGAGGAAGAGGACATTATTTAGTTAAAAAACAATCATATTCCTAAGGGTCTCATCACCCTTGAAATCCTGTTTGATAACAATGATAGAGCAGTTGGCTAGAAAATCAAGGTCGATAAATGAAGATACAAAGATGTAGAGTTGGATCCAGGTAAAATGATTAAGGTTGGAATCAGTTGTACAAAAGAGGAAGTGAACCAGATCAGAGAATTGTGTAAAAAATTCCCTACATCATAGCTTGGGTGTATAGTGATCTAAAAGTGTACAATAAAGATGTTATTAAACATACCATAGAATCGGAAGAAGGAGCTAAGCCTTTTAGGCAAAAGCAAAGACCAGTGAATCTGAAGATAAAATCTTTGATGAAACAAGAACTGCTAAAACTCCTTCAAGCTAAAATAGTATACCCTGTTAAACACTCCACCTAGGTGGCAAACTTGGTACCAATCAGGAATAAAAATGGAGATATTAGATTGTGTGTAGATTTCAAAAATCTGAACAGAGCATCACTCAAATATCATTACTCGCTACCTCAGATTTACCAAATTCTACACATAGTTGCAGGAGCAATGCAACTCTTACAGTTAGAAGAACAAAGAGAGCAATCATACAATCACAATCAGAAGCATATGGCAGATACTGAAGTATGGTTCAACAAAAAGACAACTGCCAAAAAATTTAGAGTGGGAGACTTGGTTTTGAAATGGAATGTAAAGAAAAAAATCCAGGTAACCATGATAAATTCGATGCTTTCTGGGAGGGACCATTTGAAATTGTTTCAGGGAAACAGTTCAATGCTTTTGAGTTGAAAGATCAAGATGGATTGGTTTGTCCCATCACAGTGAATGCATTTCACCTAAAGTTATATTTATGTTGACAAAGTAGAAAAAGAATTATATGTACAGTATAATACAAGTATATTCAGACAATATTTGTAAATATTACCATTTTTCGGCCTTAACAAAAAAATTCAGTCGCAGCCAATCAGAAGTCGATATTTTTTTTTAATAGAGATACTAAGGTATAGAGGGTGTTTTGATGAGGTAATGTTCACTTTTTATCTAAGTGCATTTTCCTATTTTCTTTATCTTTCTCTGAAAGATTCTTTTTACAACTGCGTTGTTGACTCCGTTTCCCAATGGATGAAGGCCTAGTTCAAAATTTTTGCAAGTAAAAAATTCCCCCAAAAGGTGCCAAGAATGTTAGTCAAAAAGTGACTAACTACAGAAAAACAGTTGATGCACCTTTTTGCATATTTTCCAAGAAGACCGAAGTGTCCCATATGCTAAAGATTAAAGAAAAAGCAAAATACCGCAAGGAGGCAAAAGTGTCGCGATATCGTGACATGTTGCATTTTTGCGGCTGAGAGCAACAAAAGGGAGCAAGGAGGCAAAAGTGTTGCGATATCATGACATGTTGCATTTTTGCGGCTAAGAGCAACAAAAGGGAGCAAGGAGGCAAAAGTGTCACGATATCGTGACATGTTGCATTTTTGCGACTAAGAGCAACAAAAGAGAACAAAGAGGCAAAAGTGTCGCGATATCGTGACATGTTGCATTTTTGTGGCTAAAAGCAACAAAAGAGAACAAAGAGGAAAAAGTGTCACGATATCGCAACATGTTGCATTTTCGCGGTCCAAAGCAAAGAGAAAGAGCAAGGAGGAAAAAGTGTCGCGATATCGTGACATGTTGCATTTTCGTGGTCCAAAGCAAAGAGAAAGAGCAAGGAGGAAAAAGTGTCGCGATATCGTGACATGTTGCATTTTCGTGGTCAAGAGCAATAGAAGGGAGCAAGGAGGCAAAAGTGTTGCGATATCGCGACATGTTGCATTTTCGTGGCTGAAGGCGGCAAAAGAGTCCAAGCGGGAAAGAATGTCGCGATTTCGTGACATGTCGCATTTTCGTGGCTGAAGGTGGCAAAAGAGTCCAAGTGGGAAATAATGTCGTGATTTCACGACATGTCGCATTTTCGCGGCTAAAGGCAGCAAAAGAGCAACGTGAAGGAGGAGTGTTGCGATTTCGCGACATGTCACATTTTCGTGACCATCCGAAATGAAATAAAGGAAAGACATAGGAATGTCACGATTTCGCAACATGTCTTATTTTTGCTAGAAAATAGCAAGAGGAGACTAAGAAGGTAAGGAATGTCAAGATTTCGTGACATGTCGCATTTTTGTGATCGCCTAGAAGAAATGAAGGAAAAGACATAAAGATGTCACGATTTCGTGACATGTCTCATTTTCATGGCTGGAAGCGGCAGAAGAGCAAAGCAAGATATGGACATCATGATTTCGTGACATGTCTCATTTTCATGGTGGGAGGCAGCAAAAGAGCAAAGTAAGAGATGAATATCGCGATTTCGTGACATGTCTCATTTTTGCGACTGGAAGCGGCAGAAGAGCAAAGCAAGAGATGGACGTCACAATTTTGTGACATGTCTCATTTTCATAGCTGGAAGCGGCAGAAGAGCAAAACAAGAGACGAATGTCACGATTTCATGACATGTCTCATTTTCATGGTTGGAGGCGGCAAAAGAGCAAAGCAAGGAAAGAATTTTATGATTTCGTGACACGCCAGTTGTAAAGGAATAAAATGTATTTTTGGAAATCAAAGACATGCACTGACACCAAGAAGTGATTTTTGACATGATTATCAGAAATCTAGGATAGAGCAGGCTTGCCAGATGATTGAAAATGTGACAGGCTCGTCTAGAATTATTAGAAACTGTAAATGATTGCTTGTAAAATAGTAAGATGTACTTAGAAAAAGATACTCTTTTAGGGTATATATAGGGGTGAGCAACTCCAGAAAAAGGGTCGGCTCTTGGACATTTACAAGCTTGATGTACATGTACTGGATTACAAGCAATAAAATATTTCTTCTTCTGGCTTTCGAAACTTCTGTGTGCAAGTGTATGTATCTGGTGTTTTAACTTTTATTCACTCTAAGTTTTATAATGTATCTATTCTAAAATCTGGACTGTACACGTATAAATCTTGTTTCTAGAGTTGAACATTAAAATATATTTACATGCTTTTAGATGAACATCTAAAAGTCACACTCAGGAATTCATGTTTTCTATAAATAAGATATAAAGAAAACTCTGAAAGTAGTAATCTACATCATCAATGTTTGTTGTTGTCTAATCTGTACCATGAGAAAATTTCTAGCTTAGGCTATATTTCCCTTATCTCTTGTTCCCCTTTTCTCTAAAAAACTCAAAGGAACCAGCCTTCTCTAGAGACTAGACAGATGATCTCAAGCAAGATCTGTCTATTCAATGTTGGCAAAGTCTAAGACGCAACACTATTAACCGAAGGCAAATTTTGTTCCAATAGGCACCCACAAATGCCCTAAAAGGAATGACTCCATAGGAAGCATGGAGTAGACAAAAACCCTCCATCTCTCATCTTCACATTTTTGGATGTAAAGCTTTCATGCACATAAAAAAAGAGAAAAGGAATAAGCTAGATGATAAGACATTTAAGTGTATTTTTCTTGGATATGATGAGCATTATAAGGGTTATCATTTGATTGATACTTTGACCAATAAGATTCATGTCAGTAGGTATGTTGTTTTTGATGAGGCTTTCACGTCACAAAGCACATCTGATGTATACCTAGATCTTATGGAATCTAAAGTTGAGAAGTCCCCTTCATCACCAAAGACTAGAGATCCTTCTACTTCTTCATCTTCTTCATCACCACAGAAGAAGAATCCAGAATGGTATACAAGTACAATTAGAGACTCAAAGTTATCCACTTCACAAGATTTGACTTTGGATAAACCTCGTACTCACAGCATGGCTCGATAGAAAAGAGCAATAGTAGAGACTACTAAGGTTGATGATCTTTGTCAATATTTTGAGGAACTTTCTATAGATCCAGAGAGAGAAATAGAGGATATGGATATAGATGATGATAGGGTGTTTATGGATTCAATGAATTAACATGAAGCTACTTTTGTACAAGATGCCCTTAGTGAGCCACAATGGAAGGTTGTTATGGATGATGAGTATAAATCTTTGAAAAAGAACAAAACTTGGGAGCTTGTCGATATGCCACATGAAAAGAAGCCCATTGGCTGCAAATGGGTGTATAAATTCAAGTACAAGATAGATGTGAAAATTTATAAGCATAAGGCCCGTCTTGTTGCAAAGGGCTATGCGCAAAAGGAAGGCATTGACTATGAAGAAACTTTTGCACCTACTACTCGGATGACCACCATTCGAGTTCTTTGTGCTACGACAACATAGTATGGGTGGAAAGTTCACCATATGGATTTCAAGAGTACTTTTATGAATTGTGATATCCAAGAGGAAGACTACATGACACAACCTAAAGTATTTGAAGTGGAAGGCCAAGAGCAGAAAGTGTGCAAGTTGGTCAAATCCTTATATGGTTTAAAACAAGCTCCTCGAGCTTGGTATATAAAAATGGATAATCACCTCCTATAGCATGGATTTAAGAGATGTCCATCAGATGCAAACCTCTATTTTAAGAAATAATATTTTGAGAGTGTTGCTTGTACTCTATGTTGATGATCTGCTCATTACAGGGAGTTTAGAAACTATGATCTCTGCTATCAAAAGTGACTTGTGTAAATATTTTGAGATGACAGATTTCGGACTTTTCTATTATTATCTTGGTCTGGAAGTGATCTAGAAAGAGCACTACATCAAGGTGTCTCAAAAAAAATATGCCAAGACATTGTTAGAAAAATATTGCATGACTGATTACAAGCCGATGGCAACTCCGATGGAATCAAGGCTTCAATTATCGCGATATGATGATTCACCTCAGGTAGATGGTACTTTCTATCGACAACTGATTGGGAGTCTCATATATATGACTAATACTATGCCAAATATTGTATTTATTGTCAACTATCTTTTGAGGTTCATGCAGGAACCTACGACTACTCATTGGAAAGCAACAAAATGTGTTCTTCACTATGTCCATGGTACTATGGAATATGGCCTAGAATACAAGAGGAATGATAAATTCTTCTTGTAAGGATACACAAACACTGACTATGTTAGGTCATATGATAATCATAAGTCAACTTTAGGATATATATTTCATATTGGATCTGGTTCTATCTCTTGGCACAGCAAGAAGCAACAGGTGGTTGCTATCTCATCTACAGAGGCAAAATATCGCACCGTACATGAAGCTATGTGTGAAGTGATATGGTTACATTGCATTTTGACAAGTATGGATCATCTATCAAAATCTCCAATACACTTGTTCTGCGATAACCAGGGTGTTTTGAACCTTGTTAAGAATCCAGTGCATCATGAGAAAACCAAGCACATTGACACACAATGTCACTTCATTTGAGACGAAGTTCCAAGGCATCGAATTTAGCTTCAATACATTCCCATCGATGCTCAAGTTGCATATATTTTCACTAAGGTACTTGCACGTGTCAAATTTGAATTTTTTCGCAGCTCTCTATGTATTGCAAAATAATGTAATAAAGGGGGAATGTTAGCGTATAAGTTAGGGTTATTACATTATTAGCTAGTTGTTGTAACCATGTTGGTACTGTTGTAACCACTATCTAATTTATGTCTGGTTAGCTTCGTAACTTCCAAGCTATTCCAGGAAGCATGGAGTGGTCGAAAACCCTCCATATCTCATCTTCCCATTAAGAAACTAAAGTGGAGGAGTGACACATGGCATTTCCTAGGTGGTTGAGATCTGACTTGGAATAGATCTGGCATGACATGTGGCGCTTCCTTGGTGCTTGTATTGGTCTCGACTGACGACGTAGCATTTTTTTGTTGGGTCTCAACTGCGCTTACGTGGTGTTGTTTTGTTGGCTCCCGCACGTGGCAAAAGTTGAGCTAACCCATGATTTCCTGAGGGAAATCACTACAAAGCGGGAGGAGTTTAGTTTGTAAACTCCTTTGGACACTTTGCAGCATCCATGTGGGATAATACTCCCCATTTTTTTTTTTAAATTTGGCACCTTTTATGATACGTAGAAGGCTCTGTACCTTAATTTTCAATGCAACGGCTTAGCCCAGTTGGTAATTCAGGAAAGCGAAAGATACTTTGCGAGAGGCTTTGGTTCCATTCCCACTTGCACCGTCGCAGGTTTTTTTTTTTGTTGCTTTGTATATGTAATTTTTTTTAATTTTTTCAATGTTTTTTTTTAATAATTTCATATTTGTGTTAATATTTTTTAAAATTAATTTAATTAGTATTTTTAAAAATTAATTTAATTACATATTGGCACATTTATTTTATTATTAATTTAAAATATCATTGATTAAATTTTAATTTTTGCAATACAAACACAAAGAAAAAGGTGGTTCAATTTTTCATCCTACATATTGCAAAACCAGTCAAAGGGAGGGCATTTTTACATGCTATTTTTTTTGCAAAATTTCATATGAGGATGCAAAGGGGGGGAGAGTGAAAAAAATTTAGCATTTCTTCAAAATTTGGAAAATTGTAAAAGGTGCATTTTTTATGGAAACCAACACCTTAGGTTCATTATTTTTTTTGGGGGACTTTTTTATGTATGTTGCATTTATTTCCATATTGCAATACTTCATTAAGTAAAATCAAGCACTAATAAGTCCCCAAAATTTGAACCCATCCATGCAATTTATTGCAATGCAGCATTCGATATTTGTGATACCTCTGGTCCGCACTTACAGGTAATGTTGTCATGATCGAACTAATGTATCCACCACCTAAAATAGCTTCCAAAATGACATATGAGCTTGTTCTCTATCAATCCTCGGGGAGATATAAGTTTACCATTTTGATATTTTTATTACTCCATTCCACTACCCTAATCGTTCTTGTTTTTAGGCGTAAATCCTAACGAATATTCTAAAATCCAAAGTGTTTAGGGGAAGTTACACCCCACGCATGAGGATTAATGACTTTCTATGGTAGGTGCCATCAATGAGACGATTCCCTTTCAGTACCTCCCAAGTTCCACGTATTGTATGATCTCTAAAAATTACCTATAGTCTCCCTTAAGTAAGGGCATGTGTTTTTTTCTGATTTTTAAAAATACCTATAGTCTCCCTCACATAAGGGCGGTTATTTTGTACAGCATAAAGTCCTGGCACAAAGTTATATAGAAAGGGGGACCATTTGGTGTTATAAGATACCCTAACAATGTCTACAAAGTTAATGATTAATGCTCATCAGTTGTTGAAAGGTCCTAATTACACTCCATGGAAAAACAAGATGAAGGCTATCCTAGTCATGGATGATTTATGGGATGTTGTTTCTGGAGCAACAACAAGACCTTCACCAGCTGCTAGATCAACAGCAGCCATAGCTCCAACTACTGTTCAACTAGACTTTGACAAGAAAGACAACAAGGCAAAAGTGTTCATCTTGCTTGTTGTTTCAGACGAAATTCAACCCCACATTGTTGACTGTGCACATAGTAAAGAGGCATGGGATGCCCTTAAAACTATATATGAGGGAAATAATGACTCCACTATTTTTTACCTTCAATCTCAATTACACAATCTGAGCATGAAGTAGGGAGAGATAGTTGAAATCTTGCTATGTAGAGTGTCTGAGTTGAAAGTAAAATTGAATTCTTTGGGAGAACTTGTGGATGATAAGCTTCTTAATTCAATAGTATTGAGAGATTTACCTGATTCTTACAAGGTGTTGATCACCTCACTTCAAGTGTCACAAAGGAAAGTTACCTTTGTTGAGTTGGTCAATCTGCTTCAATAAGAGGAGGCAAGCCAACTTCAAAGAGATGATTCTTCTAATATAGCCTTCTACTCCAATAGGAAGTGTTCTAATAAGAAGGGTAATTTTCATAAGGGATGATATTCTCACAAATATTTAAAAAGGAAACAACCTCAACAAATGAAGAGATATTGCAAAATTTGTGATAAAGACAACCATGACACAAACAGGTGTTGGCACAAGAATAAGCAACCTAAACAGAAAGGCCATAAAAAACCACAAAATAAGAACAAGCAACCAAGGTGAATGTTATTTTTAAAAAATTTAACTCAGATTATGAGTGGGCACACAAGGTGCTCATGACTACGACAACCTCCAAGTAGAAGTATCATGTATGGTATGTCGATTCTGGTGCTAGTAAGCACATGACTGGTGACAAATCGTGGTTTGAATCATTTGAGGCCAAAGAGGGAAAACTTGTCACTATTGTTGATGATAAAACCTACAAGGTTTAGGGAGAGAGTACAATTTTAGTCACTCTTCCTGATGGCAAGTGTCATATTGACAAAGTCCTCTATGTTCCAGGATTGATGAACAATTTTTTGTTAGTCACACAAATTCTGGATAAAGATATGGTTGTGAATTTTTGTGTTGAGGATGGCAAGAAGTTTTGTTCTATTACCATGAGGAGTAAGAACATTGCAACGGATTCATATAAGCATGGATTATCTGCCTTATATGCTATATCTACTCCCCATGTAGCCATTAAGCATAATCTATCTCATTAAGGGTAGGAGTACCATGGGATGCATGAGGAGGAAGTCGCAAATACACCGAGCACTGGACCATCCAATCACCACTGTAGAATACCACTTGGATGAGGATACCAAAAATGACATATGAAAGAAGCCACACAACATAGTTTGGGCCCCCCAAAAAATGGGTTGCATTTTAATTTAATAGTGTATATATTTATTTTTGAAATATTTCTATATGATTGGGTTTGGATTTTGTTTTACTATTCTTACCTCAACTGTGTTTCATACCTCTTGAAATTGATTTAGTCTTTTATCGAAAGGGTTCTTTGATTCTCCATTCTTGATTCTCACACTTGAGTGTTGTTTTTTAGGACATCATTATGTTAAATATTTAATCTTGTATTTACACCCTCCTCTAACTCTTGTAGTTAGTTTGTAGAAGAAATAAAAATAATAACACTAACCCTTCTCTACTTTCAATCATTAAGCCACATGATGGCTAATGATGGTTCTAAGGTGAGGATATATTGGATCATTAGTCTCTTGAGCTGATTTGTGCTTAGTTACATGTAGTACAATCTACGATGCATGGTCTATTTAATGTTTGATTGGGACAACATTAGTTTCCCCTCCCTAAATTCTCCTTAGTCACTAGCATGTTTTGATTTTCACCCAAGCACTATAATGAAATTCATGCTCCTGTTTGATGACATTTGATGTGTGTGTTTAAGTTATCTCACCGCATGCCTTGGCTTCCACTACCATATCTGATTTTTCTAGCTTCCATTGTGATATTGTTTTTTCACTACCATGATATTATTTTTCCACTATTGGGATATTAACTTTCTTATACATTTTATCTTTTACCATTTCTACCTTAAGAGGACCTCTCCTAAGTTAAACCTTAGGAGATTAATTTTTATTTAAAGCCTTTGTGACCATAGTACCACTATCATAGTGTTCAGCTTGTATTCAAGTGTGCATAGGGGAGGGATCTTATATTCTTCTGTGAGCAATATCCCACATGGGATATGCTTGGATGGAAGGAAGGTTTAAAGGGATCTAGGCTCCCATAAAATTTTGACCACCAAGTGAAGGTTGATATTGAGCCACTTTTTGGTCATCTAGCATCAGATGTGGTGTGATTTATTGATACTTATATTACCCTTAGCTTATTTGGTTGTTATGAAAGGTTATTTATTTATTTTTAAACCTTGATTAAATGATTGGTTATTTATTTTATTTCAAACCTTGATTTAATGAAAGATTATTGATTAAATAAAAGGATATTTATTTGAATTTAAACCTTGATTAAATGAAAGGTTATTTATCAATTAATTTAAAGGGATGGATTATAGACCTTTGACTATTCCTTTAAGAGTGGTCAAAAGTGTAATTCTTTTGGGTTAAATAAGTTAGAAATACCTTAGTGGATAATGTATTTCATGTGGATTAAATGGGATTGAAATATATTAGTGGATAATGTATTTCATTTGGAATTAATGAGTTAGAAATACCTTAGTGGATAATGTATTTTATTTGGATTAAATGAATTTGAAATATATTAGTGGATAATGTATTTCATTCATTTTAAATGAGTTTGAAATATATTAGTGGATAGTGTATTTCTTTTGGGATAAAATGAGTTAGAAATACAATAGTGGATAATATTTTTTTTTTGGATTAAATGAGTTAGAAATATATTAGTGGATAATGTATTTCATGTTAGAAGAAAAGAGTTTGAAATATATATTAGAGGATATTGTATTTCTTCTTCATAAAATGAGTATTTTTTTCTTTTTTAACATGGTGGAATTGGTATCCACCACCATGATCTAGGCATGATGCCCATATGTTATGGCCATCACAGTATTTTGCGTTGTTCACATAGAAGCCACCACATAGTACTTCACACAGTTTACCCTTATAACCACCATACCATAATCATTTAAAACCTTTTATGTCTTTTGAATCACTAGGAAAGGGATAAGCGTTTAGTCTGACAAGGCTCGATATTTGAACCTTGGACCTTCAGCCCCTTACGGGATTTGGATGACCAATTGGTATACATCTCGAACCTTTCTTGGTAAGATGAATTAGAAGTAAATTAGAACTGGTATAATTAATTGTGGGATGAGTTAGTGAAGGAATCCTTATAAGAGGATTATGAGGTCCTCTTATTGATTCATTATGATAATTTCTATAGTGAATGTATGGTTACATTAGACACATAGTAGGAAGCCACTCCTTTAAATGATATAAGGATGAAGAAATATTTTGGGGAAAAATGAATGTGAAATTAATTTGAGGGAATTATGGGATTTCCTTATCGATGTTGTAACATGAATAAAGAGAACAATTCGTAATTTAGGGACATAAGAATTATGGGGTTCTGATGTGTCCCTAATTGTAATAACAATGTTGAAAAAGGAATTACAAAATTTCTTGTACTAAATGTAAATTGAGATAAGTTAAATATGAAAAGAAAATTGATATTTCAATGTTGGGTTTTTCTCGTAAGGGTTTCCCAGGATATATGAGGTGTGAAGTGCAAATTGGTTGTTGTCATATTATGATACTGTATTTATTGCTTTCTAAATCTATTTTATTATGGATATGTTGTTATTCAATAAAATAATAAGTTCATGGTATTTCATAGACCATAGACATGAGTTTATTGAGAATTACATGTGATAAGTATGTAGTGCCATTCATGGTATTTTAAATGGTTAAACTAGAAATGACCTAGTTATGGTGATTAAGAAATGCACACTCCTAACATTATTGAATAGACCTTACTATAATTAAGCATAGGTGAGTAAAGAATGACATCCATTAATGTTTATGCTTATGGTTTATAAGAATATGGATAGAGAGAGCATAGACTAAAATATTATGGGGTAGCCTAATTGCAATATACTTAGCACACCTATATAATGAACTTATGTATGGTGTGGGGATGGGCATACCCTTTTGATAGACTAAAAAGGATAAGTTGGCTCATTGTGGGGAAGATACAAATAGTTTATTTGCATCATGCTTAGTTATCCTACATAGATATACTTATGTACGATGTAGGGATGGGTGTGCCCTTTTGAAAAACTAAAAGGGATAAGATAGCTCATCGTGCAGATGAAATAGATGGCTATTTGCATGACACTTACTGCATCTACATATATGGACTTATGTATGGTATAGGGATGGATGTACCATTTTTAAAAACTAAAAGGTATGAGTTGGCTCATCATGAAGATGATATGGACAATTTAATCATGTGGTATTATGCCAATGAATACCTTCATAGAATGACTTATATAAGGTGGGGATATGTAGGTCCCTAATGAGTGTATATAATAATAAAAAATAATTCTCTCTCAAGTGGGTTAGAGTTTTCTATTGTTACATTGAAAAGCATTTCAATGGATATTCATGGAGGGATCACACAATCTACACAAGGGAATGATTATATTTTTATGATAGATGATAGTTTAGGTAAAATGGAAATTTGTATTCCCTATAGTTGGAACATCACTAGACAAGAGGTAGCAAATTTTTTTTTTTTAAAGTAAGTATTTATTTTTTACTACCACATTCCATTGTATATGATACATATTCCGAATTTCTAATTTTAAATAATTATTTAGGAAATAATGGGCAAAAATCTAAAATATACTACTATTTTTCATTCATAATCTAATGGTCAAAATAAAGTAGAAAATTATACTTTTGTATACATGTAGATGAAATTTAATAAAATTCATCATAAAACCCATGATAAACTGCTACCTTATTTATAACATTGTTATAACAAGTTTGCTCATTCATATTTATATAAGGTATGCCTAGTGTACTTGATTATAAGAAAGTAATTATAAAATAATGTAATACTTTATGCTTAATATGCTTACTCTATCTCTAGAGTTTTCTAGGTTAGGTTTAGTTTACCTAACAACAACATTCAAAATAAACTTATTGCACAAATTTATGTTTGATGTAATGTGACATGCCCCATTCTACTATAAGATCACTTTCTTCTTTTACGAGGTACTTTTGATAGGTCCATTAAATTAATTTCGATCTTACAAGATCCTATAAATACCTTTAGTTATCAATTAAATTAATAGATAAGTATTTTCTTTCTTCTCTAGTTTGTATGAAAGCATTCTAGTCCATTTATGGATTGGACCTATTATGCTCATAGTATGTTACTCTTGAGAATTTTAAATTGAGATAGTGTCTCTCTATTACATCCTTATCAAAACATAAGATTTACAAAGGAGGGAACAAAAATATGTTACCCAACCAAGATCATCTTAAGAATATCTCTCTATAAGAGTTGAGGCATTAGGCTACGGAGCTTTACATTGTGATTGTTCTGGTCATGTTAAAAATGGATAACATGGACCTTGAAGTTATCCTCAATGTTGAGTACCCTAAGATAATCATTGAAGATGATGTGTCCAGTATTTCTAAAATAGACACTAATGACCCTTCTTATAGTGTGAAGGGTATCAAAATTCTACTTGCTTTACCACATTTTCTAAGAAACCCTAATATAGATATGAAGGTAAGCCAAAGTTAGAAATTGTTACATACCTTAATATTTACTTGGCATTCCACTATTTTCCCCTATCATTTTGTTTCACCTCTCTTTTAAATATCCTTTTATCTCCAAGTTTTGGAATATGTCCCGTAATTTTAATTATCCTATATGGAGTATGGGAAGGCTAACTATAGTCTTTATGTATTTGACTTTTTTCTTTATTGAATACATGTGATACAAGAGACAGCCATGTAAAATTTTCAAATACTACAATATTTTAAAGAACATGTATAGGCAATATAAATATACTAACTAGAAAATGTTTTACAAGACCAATTCAATAGAAGTTATTTTTTTTTAGTTTTGTGAAGATCAATTCCACTATTCTTGAAATTACATCTAGATATTTCAACACATTAGGGGTTCCATATAAATATTTGAAAGCATTATAGTCCAATACCTCTATTCTTAGAAGAAATGAAAAAGAAGTAAACAATAAATAATGTTATATTATATTCTCAATAAGCTTATTTTATCTCCATAACTTTCTACATTAGGTTTCCTTTATCTAACAAGCCTATTCAATATGGCCTTATCCTACAAATCAATTTTTAATATAAGCTAAAAATCTAATTTACTTATAAGGGTAAAATATTATTTTGATAGGTGCTTCTAATAGACCTGTTAAATACATTCTCAACTTATAAACTACTATAAATACCTATAAATACCTTTGGTTATCAATAAAATAAATATGCAAGTTATATCAATAAATTTCTATTCATTCCAATTACAAGAATGGATGTGCTAGAGGAGGTGACCATCCATACATACATTGTATCTATTGGTTGTAGTAGCCAATCCCAACATCACAATTACCTTATGTGTATTTCTCTCCTAGCCTTTATGTTCTAGATTCAAATTAAATATTTATAGGTTAGCTACTTATAAGACCTCCAAACCATTGACCATACCATGATGATTGTCATTTTTTATGTATTAGATGATCATCAAGGAGCAATGAACCTCCTCATATAGTTCTATTTTTTACTCTTCTTCATTGTGCTAAATATTTTGATCACTATCATCTTCAGATAGTCATTGTGAAAGTTCTTGAGTTGGAGAGATAAAAAAAAAACAAAGCAATTCTAATATAAGAAATAATGAACATTAATGGAGCATGGATATCACACAAAAATTATCCAAGAGTGTTTATTAATTAATTTAAACCAATTCTAAATATCAAATGATGAAATATCCTCAACCAAAAGCTCCAATTTCAACAAACTATGTTGTTTGTCCAAACCAAAAAATTAGATCTAGAATTAAAAAAGCGCACAAATATAAAATTTTAAAAAGCTCCACAATAGTGCACTCTAAAAATTTATTATTTTTTTATTTTTTAAATTATTTAAATTACAAAATATATAATGATCAATCAGCCTTGATCATGCAAAAAAGCTAAAAAAAAAACTAAAAACTAGCCAATTAAAAAAATAGCTTTTATTATGCCACTTTGCATGCTATTTTTTTAATTATTTTTAAATTAACTAAAATTCTTAATTGGCATGAATAAAGCATACAATTTGAGATATTTTTGCATGTGCTTTGTATTAGTTACAACTCACACATTAATTTGATAAGTATGGCTAACTTTTGACCTCACCCTCAATAATGTTCCCTTTGATGTCAAAGGAATAAATGTTCAACATTTCACTAAGTCTCCCATGATTCACCTTTGGTAGTCCCTTTGCAAGTATATCAGAAACTTTATCATCACTCTTAACATACTCAATGATAAAAAAAAAAATCATGTACTAAGTCTCTAACAAAATGGTGCTTCAACTCTATGTTTGGTCCTTGCATGGAAAACTAGATTTTTAGATAATTTTATTGCCCCACCGTTATCACGCTCATGTTGAGTCTCACCAAAATCCTTCAATATTCTCCTCATCCAAATCCCTTGAGTAAAATCTAAATTAATGGCTTCATATTCAAATTTAGTGGAAGATAAAGCCAGTGTACTTTACTACTTGAATGACCAAGAAATCAACCCACTTCCCAAGGTGAAACAATGCCCTATAGTGGATTTTTAGTCATTAATAGAACCTTCCCAATCTGAATCATCATACCCAACTAGCCTTTAATAACTTGCTTATTTGTAGTGTACGCCATGATCAAAGGTTTCCTTCACATATCTAAGGATTTGTTTCACCGTTTTCATAAGCCTTTGAGTTGGCAAGCTCATAAATTAGAAAAATAGTGAAACTTCATAAGTAATGTTGGGTCTTGTGTATGTAAGTTATATGAATCTACCCACCATACTTCTTAAAGTCTTATCATAAACAATAGGACTCTCATTCCTTTTCATAAGCTTCTGCTCACTAGCAATAAGAGTATCAACCACCTTGTTGTCTAGAAATGAAATGTTTTTCAACATGTCTTGGGTATACTTGGCTTGGTATATGAAGATTCCATATTTCCTTTGTTGTAATTTCATGCTAAGAAAGTATTTCATTTTCCAAGATCATACATCTCAAAATTACTTTTCATGCTCTCCTTGATGTCTTCCATCATAGCTTTGAAATTTAATGTAAAAATGAGATCGTCAACATAAAGATAAGCATACAACATGTTAGTTTCAATAATTTTCATGTAAAGAGTTGGTTCATTATTACTCCTTTCAAAGAAATTTTTAGAGAACCATCCATCTATATTTTATTACCCTCTTGGAGCTTTTTTTAGCCCACAAAGTACTTTTTTCAACTTGTATACCCAATGCTATTTACCCTTTATATCATAACCTTGTAGCTACTCTACATATACCTCTTATTTAACATCACCATTAAATAATGCACTCTTGACATCCATTTGGTGAAATTCCCATCCTTTCTAAGAAACAATTGAAAGTATCAATCTAATAGTATCATGGTGAGCCATAGGAGCAAAGGTCTCCTCATTTTCTACTCCATATGTTTGTGCATACCCTTTTGCTATTATTCTACCTTTGTGTTTGTCTATCGTTCCATCACTATGAAACTTGGTCTTGTGGGATCATTTTGTATGAATGACATCCATGTCACTAGTAGTATGAATGAGATTCCATGTATTATTTCTCTCAATGGCCTCCATCTCAACATTCATGGCCTCAACCCATTCTTTCCTTTGACTAGCCTCTGCATAATTCCTTGGTTCACTAGAAATGCAATATAAGACATAGTAAGTCATTTCATCTTAAATGTATTCAAGATTATTATTTTATTGAGCATTAATTCTTATTGTTCTCCTCTAATATTTATTATCCAATATCTGACTTGATGGATGTGGAAGCAACAACCTCTTGTTTTTTACTTGGGTTGAATTTGGTGGTAAACTAGTCTCTTGGGAAGAACTAGTATTGTTGTCATTAACACTAGAAACTTGTGGAGTATCTTGATTGACCTCCATTTCTCCATAAAAATTATATCCCCCTTCAATAATAACCTCTACATTATTCTGGTTGTGATCAGCAAGCACGTCATTATCAAAAAATATACAATTCCTAGAAATAATAGTTTTCTTACTAACAATTATGAACAACTTATAAGCCTTACTACCATAATTAGAACCTATAAAAACGTGAGGCTCACTCTTGTGTTATAATTTTTTCCTTTTAACATCATCAATATGAAAAAATCATAAACAACCATATACTCTAAGATGAGCCACCATGGGCTTCTTATCAAACCATGCTTCATAGGATGTCTTATTTTTTACTGTTATTGTGGAACTTCTATTTAGAATTTAGGTTGTTGTTTGCACTACTTTGGCCCAACACTTCCTCTCCACCTTCTTGTTCTCCAACATAGTTCTTGTTGACGTCATTATTGTCCTATTCTTTCTCTTGGAAATACCATTTTTTGTGGTGTGTAGGGAGTATTAAAATGCCTTTTTATTCCATGCAAAGAGCAAAATTCTAGAATTTCATGTGAGCATAATTTCCTACCTCTATCAGTTCTTAACACCTTGATAAAACAACCCGATTCCTTTTCAACCAATGCCTTGAATATAGTGAAGGTTGATAATGCCCTATCCTTAGTCTTCAAGAAGAAAACCTAAATTATTCTAGTAACATCATCAATAAAGGAAATAAAATCTATTTTTTTTCCTATGTTAGGACAAGACATGGGCCCACATAAATTTGAATGTATGAATTTAAATTTCTTGGTAGCTCCCCACTTTCTAGTTGAAAATATTTCCCTACGGTTTTTTCCAAGTATACATGTCTTGCATTCTTTCTTCAATTTGGATTCAATATTTGGAAGACCATCAACCATATTATTCATTAAAATAACATGCAAACATATGAAATTTAAATAACCATATCTAGAGTGCTACAACATGCTTGATTTATCAATGGTAGAAAAGCAATAATTCTAATTTAATAGATTTATTCTCAGTATAAACATTCTATTTCTTGACATAATAAACATTCCAATCAATTTATTAATTTTATTTTTGTCATATATCAAACATTCTCCATTGTAAAAAAGTAGCTTGAATCCTTTCTTTACTAGTTTTTCAACACTCATGAGATTGTGCTTCATTTTTGTAGCCAAATAAATATTTATGATATCACCTGTCCCATGCATTGTGGTGATAGGTATACTCCCATTCCCTTCTACATGAATCATCTTCTCATATCCAAAGTGAACTTGGCTCTTGAATGAACCATCTAGCTTGTCAAAATAATTCTTAAAAAATGACAAATGGTTAGAATATCCTAAATAAAGAAACCATATATTCTTTTTATCATCCAAATATGAATTATATGAAAGATAATAATTAATTTTATCATCATTATTCTCAGTTTGGTAAGCCTTTTGCTCACCCCTTTATGGTTTGAATTTACCTTATTTTTGGTTGTTAGTTTCTTTCAATCTTTTATCACAAGATTTGGTTTCTTATAAAAATGACAAGTGATGACCTTCTTACTCTTCATCTTTAAATTTGATTGGTTTTTCATTTATTATCTAAACTTTCAAAACAAATTGTACTCTAATTTGAGGGCTTTGTATTTGTTTTTGAAACTCATACATTGGACTCTAGTGCATAATTCAATTTATTTGGGTAAAATTTCATTTTATCCTTATGAGACAATAAAGAACCCACTAAATTTTCAACCTTAATTTTATCCATATCCTTACACTCGTCAAGTGTAATGACAATATACAACCACTTTGGAGTAATGGATCTGAAAATATTTCTTACTACTACTTTATCTTCCATGACTTCACCATACACTCTCATTTTATGCACTATGTCATATACTCTAATAAAATAGTCTCCAACATTCTCATCATTATGCATTCTCATATTTTTAAAATTGATTTTTAATGTGGAGAGCTTTGATGATCTTACCATTTTTGGGCCTTGATATGATGTCTCCAATATTATCCATGCCTCATGGGAATTCTTACAACCAACTATCATTGGATAGATGCTTGGATCTATTGCACTCTACAAGTAGAAGAATGTTTGAGCATCATTATTTTCTTCTTCCAATATCTTCTTTTCATATTGAGGAAGAGCACTATGATCATTAAGAGGAGTATATGGATGAATTATACCTTTCCAAACCCCCTTCCATAGAAATTTCCTCCTCAATTGATCTCCCCATTACTCAAAGTTATCTCCTTTGATTGTAGTTATATTTAAGGATGTACTATTTGTTGCCATGATAACAAATGAATAGCCAAAAGTATTTTTGATCCAAGATCTTGTAAAGGATATTGTAAATAAAAAATATTCATCCTCTCTTATCGTAGCTTCAATGTAAATTTTGAAATTAAACAAAAAACTTTGCTTTGATACCAAATGAAATTTCTTGAGGTGGAGAGATAAAAAATTAGCAATAAAGAAATTTTTATCTAAGACAAAAAGAACATTACAAAACATAAATATCACCCAAAAATGGTCCAAGAGTATTTATTTATTAGGCTAAACCAATTATGAATACCAAACTATGAAATATCTACATTTAGCAAACTATGTTGTTGGTCGAAATTAGAAAATTAGATCTAGAATTAAAAAATGCACAAATATAAACTTTAAAAAGCTCCACAATAGTGCACTTTGAAAAAATTTAATTCTTCTATATTTTTTAAATTGTTCCAATTACAAAATTTATAATGATCAATCAACCTTGATCATGCAAAATAGCTAAGAAAGCTAAAAACTAGATTTTTATGAAAATAACTTTTATTATGTCACTCTGCATGTTGTTTTTTAATTTATTTTTAAACTAAATAAAATTCTTAATTAGCATGAATAAAATGCCCAATTGAAGATATTTTTGTTTGTGGTTTATTTTAGTTACAACTCACATATTAATTTAATAATTATGGGTGACTTTTGACATCACCCTCAACACATTGTTCCTTATATTTAGTACATACATTTATGTTCCCATCATAGTTGGCATGCCATATTGTATGTGTGTAGCTTAGAGATATGTATAAAACTAAGCATTAGGATGTGTTATAGGCCAAAGACTTATCAAAGGTTATTCAAATTACTTTCGTAGGCCTCCCCCATGACCACATGCCTTATGGCCTTCTTAAAACCATGAAGATATATACAATAGAGGTTAAAATATGTTTAATAACATCCCATCATCTAAACAAGTTTTATGAATCAATTTTGAATGATTAAAGCAATGGTAAATATGTAAATCTATTCAAGAACTATCACAACTTATTACTAGAGGGAGGGAAGGTGATTGTGGTGGATACCATTCTATAATTGACTATAGATATATCCCCTTATACATTTTATGTGCAAAATTACAAATCCAATCTAGAGTGTATATTGTTAGGAAGCTTATGCATTTATAAATAATTCTCATATTATGCATTATATTTTTGTGGGGGTATCTCATTTTTTATAATTTGATACGTGTAATTTTTTCTAACCCTACCTGTTAATCTCTACAAGCATCTCATTGATTTTATAAATATCTCATGATTTATGAACATGCAACAATACTAGGTGACCTAGTGGATGCTTTTCCTAGGTTTTATCTCATCTAATATTGAACACCCTATCACAAGCTCTATCAGCACCACTTCAAAGTTAAACATGTCAACATTACTTATTACATAACCAATTACTACATACTCATGTGCCATGTACTCAAAAGTGCTTGTAAATTTTTTTCCAAGGTCCCTATTGCCACTTCCTTACTATTCTCAATACCTCTAAGAGTAGCAACAATGAAAATTATTGATGCTTTCATACACTGAAAGAATCCATACCCATCCATTAACATGCAAATGGAAGAGATCCAGAGCTAGATGTTTTAACCTACCTCAATATTTATTAGGCACTCTCAATATCCTCCATTGTTGTCCCCTACCAATTCATTGCTTCTCTCCTTGTTTAATTAGCCTCTTGTGACCAATTTTTAGAACACATTCCTTAATTTTCATTATCCCACATGGAGCATTGGATGGATAAACATAGCATTTATATATTTGTATTTCTCCTTCATTTAGTGAAGTGAGATAAGAGAGACCCACGTAAAATTTTAAAAATCTAGAATATTATCATGAATATTACTTAAATATTTTGTTGTGATCAGGGATAATCATTTGGTCATTATTTTTCTTAATGATACATTGTTTCTCTTACAAATTGAGGCAGCAATCATTTTTTAAGTGTGTGTGTGTGTGTATTTTATGAGACTAGTCCAATAAATATATTTTTTTAATGTTTTGTGAAGATTAATTATATTGTTCATGACATCCCATCTAGATACTTTAAATCATTGGATTTTAATGCTTATATTGTTATGATGAATAATAAGGAAGCAAACAGTGAATACTATAATATTGTATATCTAATAGGCTTACTTGCAAACACTGAATACTATAATATTGTATATTAATAGGCTTACTTTATCTTTGTAGCTTTTTGGGCTTAGTTTACTTTATTTGATAGACTCATTGAATATGGTATTATCCTAAAATTCTTCTTTTGATGTAATATGGCATGCCCATTATCCTATAAGATCAAGTTATTATTTTGTAAGAGGATTTTGACAGACCCATTAAATGCACTCCTATCTTCTAAGGGCATGGAAATATCTATAACTACCCTTGGTTATCATTGTAATAAACAAATAACTATTATTTTTGCTCATCATATGCCATAAACGTCTTTTAATAATTTACTTTTAGTTGAATAAGAACATGAATTTGGTATTTATGATGATGAATATAAATCAATGCAATTTGTTGAAAGGATCAAAAATATTTGTAAGCAATTAGAAGAAATATTGCACAAAGTATGAGTATTATATAGATAATAACATAGCAAAAATTGTACAACCTACACTTAAGGTCTAACTAAGAAAATCAATGCAATAAGATATTGACCTTTCAAAATCCTATAATATTTTGGTCATAATGGTTTCAAGCTGGAGTTACCAAAATACATGGATATACATTTAGTTTTCAGTGTAAAATAATTATATCTTTTTCAAAAATCAATGTTTGAAAATAAAATGGATAATTTTCCTTTGGTTTCAAATCCTAGTTAGCTTATTATAAATATATAGGCTAAACCATGATAATAATATTTTGATAAAGTCTCTTACTATAAATAAACAAATTAAAGGTTTAAGTCATTACATGAGATGATGGGAACCATCAACTATTAAGTGGGGATGTCACATCTATCCCATCAATATATAACTCAAGAAGAAGGACATTAAATATAAATTAGTTGTTTAGAAGAGAAAGAAATAATAAATAGGGGAATAATAATTTGAATGAACTCCCTCAATTATTCATTTATTATTTATTATATGTTTTAATTTTGAAGGTTGAATGAATATGAATAAAATTTATTATTATAACCACATGATTCACTATAATTAATTTGCAAATTGTACAAAAGAAGGCAATGTGAAGGTGTCCAATCCTCTATAGAATTAAAATTATATTTTGTATGTTTTTTAGTTATATAATTGAGTAATAAAACAAGTATTACCATATTTCCTATAATTTATTTTATTTTTATACTTTTTTAATCTAAAAAATATCTTATTTATGTTTAATTTGGAATTACCTTTAGATCTATTTTTAAAAGATTTTTTTTTGCCTTTTGTGTGTCCTTATGTCACTACAGTAGCTAGATTGGCTAAATCTTGCTAGCATGTAGATTTTTTAAAATCTTTGTCTAAGCTTATTGCTCTCTATCTCTCCAACACTAACCTTCATAAAAAAATTAAGGTGATACTCAAAGATCCTAGGTTAACAAATTTTAATGTATGTTATTATGCATAGTGTGGTTATGTTCTTGATGGCTTTAATAAGCATAATTTAAGATAAGCTCTAGTCATAGTACAAAGCTATATGGCCACAACTAAACATAACTATCCCTTTAAGGTAAATTTTTTATGGTGATCTAGTCCGCATAAACTAAAAATAATTTTCTTAATCTTTTTGAATTTCAATATGAAACATCATATTTTTACCAAATAAATTTTAAAAAATACATACAAAAAATCATAATATATCAAATAAACACCAAAAAAAATCACAAGAATTGAGTCTAGTAGAGAATAAATAACCAAATTAAAATAAATATTTTTTATATAAAATAATAAATAAATTTTACAAATACTCTATACAAGTAATTAACACAATTTAATGACTATATAAATTTGATTGATGAAAAAAAGTGTTATAAGAAAAAACCATCAAATTAAAAGATACTCAATATATAATTTTACTTATACAACATAAACTTCCATTTATTCTAAATATCTACTACTCTTTTTATCATCATTTCTCCCTTCTATGTAAACCAATATGTAATGTATTAAAATTTTCAATACAAAAAATATTTTAAAATTACATGAAAGCAATAAAATAATATAAATAAATAAATAACCTAAATAGATGGTCTTCTTGTATATGATTGACATAATTTAATTAATTCTATTTATTTAGCTATTAATTATTAGTTAAATTAAATATTAGTAAACTTAATTAACTTCATTATATAATTTATAAATTTAAATAATAAAAATGTTATAGATAATAAACATTCCATTGAAAATATACATTTATATTTATATTAATCCAATAAACATAACAAAAAAAATTATCAAAATGATTAACAATTTACATAATATAAAGATATATATAGATCCTATGTGTAGACCAAGACGTCCTACCAATTGGTTGGTGGTTGGTGGAATCATAGGATGTTTAAGGTGACATCCAAGATTTAAATCTCGGATCTCATGGAATTAAGTGTGTTTGTTCAAGGTAATATAATCTTTTCCCTAGTGGGTGCTTATTTGTATTCCATTTATTTTGTGGGTAATTTAAAGATGTCGTTAGATTCGGTTTTCACATTTAATCCAAAACCTCATTAAAAAACAACTTAGGATTGCTGAGCCAAGACCATAACAAAACTTAAAGATTTCATTAGTTTCGGGTTTTCACATGTTAATCCAAAACCTCGTTACAAAAAACAACTTAGGATTGCTGAGCCAAGGCAATAACAAAACTAAGGAGCCCTGGTCCCACGAGAACACGATTATGCCTTATGAGAATCTCACCATTGACAAGAAAGGAAAACGAAACAACAGCCAACAGATCAACAAAAAAAATTAACCCCCAAAACAAACTCGGCTCCACGCAGGGCAGCCATCAGGATGAAACAGAAAACCTCTTATAGTCCTCATCTTCTTCCTTAATCTCGTCCTTCAAATCATCCTTCGGTTCTTCCTTCACCTCTGCCTCAGAGATGGCCTCCACCGTCTTTAGCCTCTCTTTTCTTTGGCCCTGAAAGCCGTCGTGGAAAAACAGGATGTTCATCGCATCGCGAAACCCTTTCATCTGCTGGATGACGAACTCCCGTCCACGAACATTCACCTTGCCCCATCCTTGCCGACTTCCCACGATTCCCCATGGCCATAGTAATCTCTCTCAGCCCGGGTGAACAAATTAAAAAATGGAGTGAAACCCCTATCAGTGACGATGGGTTCCGCCAGCGGTTCCATCTGGACGCTGCTCGGCTTGACGAACGTCATGACACAAACCCTGGGAGCACAGTTACTATCAACCGCAAGGAAAAAGGCAGATGCTGGCCTTGCTCTTGCTCTCAGAAACAGTTGAATTTACCCCCGGCGGAAAACGAAACTGGCGCAATATTAGAAAAGGAGGGAGGGGTTGTATTAGAAATATAATACAACCTAAATTTCACACACTCCAGCCATATTTACTTATTAATATAGAGATATATACAATACGACCGAAATATCGCATACCGCAAACCCATTTACTTTTCTAATTAAACTTTTAGGTTACTATTGTGTCCTTCAATGGTTTTTAAGATTGGAAATAAATTGTAACACTAGTGTTACCATTGAAAGGGTGAAACGAGATTCAATTCCATCTGAAAAGTAATATTAAAAAATAAGAGATGACAAATAAACGATCATTAGACCATGCTATAACATTAATTTGTATTGCACAACAATAATCATTAGGCATTTACTAGGACGGTCATTTAATCATTTTGTCTTCTTATAAGTCATAGGGCCCACATGATCACTTTCTACAGCAGCCATGCAAGCACTACTCCATGCACTTAAAATAATTATTAGGATCGTCGTATATATTGTCACAGTCCTTTATACAATCATCACAGCACCCTGAAAGACATTAAAAAAAAACATTTTGTTATAATACCTCCAGAATGCCATGCATTTTCTTCAAGGTTGATGGGAAAGAATAATATACAAAACTTACAACCACGCTTCTGCGGAGCTCTCCCATCCACTATGTCCTTATCTTCTGTACTTACCGCCATCTGTGTATGCAAAGGGATAGAAACATATGTGAACTAATTCTAAATTTATGTTATAAAAATGAAACCCATGGAGATATAAGGCAGTCTGAAAACCTGGAACGTGAATGGCATGGCTATCAGGATGGCCAAAATCAGGTATGCAGATAAACTTATTTTTCATCCTCATCTACACATCTGATGATGGTTTTTCTTCCTTGCGTTAGTGCTGGCTTTAAGGTTTTGAATATTTATAGATATTTTTTTCAAGTGTACCAAACTGGGAAATATGCAAGATCACAATAACAGACGAAAGGCATACAGCGTCAATGCACCTCCGTAACCTAATTGTCTACGGATGCAGCAAACGACACCCCGAGAGTGTGATTATTTCGATAAATGTTTTCAATCCTTTTAAATTCAAACATCCTAGTTGTGTTGGAACTAACCTTAATTGGAATTAACTTAGATTTCCACTATTAATCCTATCTTTTAGGATCCGTCTAGTATGTTAATCTGTACAGCTAGCAGTATTTTTAACATACGGAAATTACTATATTAGTATTTATAATCTCCAGATGCCCATACAAATTTTTGAGAACTGATTTGAACTTACTGTAGTGCATGATGAGTTGTGAAAGTAAGTTACACGGAATATTTTGGTGATACTTTATTTTTTATTTTTTTATTTTTAAAGGAAAATTGGTAATATCATAAAATTAAATATATTATTTTTGTGTTATGTTTTTTTTTTATAAACATACATCTATTTTCTCATATACTTATTCACGTTGAATTTGTTGGTCAAGACCCAACCAACATTGAAAGGCAAAAAGAGAGAAATGTCCTCCCGGCTAATCTTTAAAGAGGGTTGACTTCCTTTCTAATCTACTCCGGTTTAAAGCTTAGGGTAACATGAAAGAAATGGTGAAATATGGCTATAAGCCGGAAGTGTAGGATGAGGATAGACTACAAGCAGCGATTAGCATACAATAGAAATGCAAGCACAAGAACTACTTACAGTTTTGCAAAGACAACCTCCAAAGAGCATCTCAGTATTCATTCCCTCACCAGAAAAGAGTTAAATTCAGAAGCAAAATTTAAACATAGCAAATGACAAAGATAGATGTAATCAAAAATGACATGCAAAAAAATCATCAAATGCAACCCTTCAGAGAACCAAAATCCGAAGTCTTTCTATTGATGTAAAAAACTTGAAGTGTCTTTCTGCAGAGTGTCCAACCTATTTCTTACATAAAAATGATTAGTATTTATAGAGGATTGTGCCTCTTTCATTTAATGCACTTTGGTGCGAGAATAATTTCCTCCTCGGCATCAATTATGTCCCGGTGTAGAAGCTTAGAAATATACGATAAAAGAATTATTAATGTTTGTTTAAGTGTTTTTTTGTGATTCTTAGTTACTAATTTATTTACGATATATGCACATTTATAATATATCGAATTTTATATGTTGAATTTTATTTCGAATTTTTAAACATGTCAAATTTCTTTCGAACTTCAAGAGTGTCAAACTCGAATACGAACTCGAACTTGGTAACTAATATTATAACTATTTTTATTTGAGCTATACAATTTTATTTCATATCAAGCACAACAACCATATTTACATAATTTAAACAAATCATGTAGTTTTCATACATAGGAAAACAAGTTTCGTTCTCAAATTGTTTGGTTCCAAACCAGAATTTAAACTTGGATTTCAAGCAAAACCAACACAAACAAGTAATTGACTGACCTGGTAGATTGCTTCTATACTTTATTCTCCAAAAATATTTCACTCGTCACCTCTAGTCCTTTCCCCCAAAACCAACAAAAATGATACTGCATCATCTTTTTTATTTTCCTAAAGACTCCTCTCTCCTCTTCTACCTCATACGTTCTATCCACTTCTTAGAACTCGAAAAAAATCAATCAAATCATCCACATGCATGATGCTAGCTTGATAAGGAGTTAAGGCTTCCATATTGTGCACATTCTACCATTATGATCGAAGATGCCATAGTAAAACTATTAAGTTTTATATTATTTATTTTACATTTTTAAAAAATAAAAATGCTAAACCCGACCAAGATCACAATACAAACAAAATCACTTGCAATTAACTCTAAGGTTTAACTTTTATCCATTTTCATTACGTATAGTATACTTCTATCTTATTTTTTAATTAATTAATTTTAAAATAAGAAAAATATGCACAATCTAAATGGATAGTGGCTCCCATAATCATTGCCACATTAACCTAAATGTATACTTCAATTCAAGTTAGCAAACAATGAACATTCAAACCATGGCTCACGCAATAATGCAAATATTTTTATAATGCACCTATATGATGTGTGAAGTGCGATATTTCGTGTACTCGTAAGATGAATCATCACTTTCCCACTTATCTTTTTTCTTTCATGTTTTTTTATCTACCAAAGGAATATCCTTGGTCCTTTTCATTGACCAACTCTATGCATCAGGAGCATATACCAAGTCTTGCATACACAGTGTCTATCAACATTACCACTTTCTATAGGAAAAAAATAAGTGCAATGCATTAAATAATTTATAATCAATGATTGTGCATGGAGGATCGTTACATCCTTCCCCACTAGAAAAAACTCAGTCCTTGTGTTTCTTGCATGGAAAATTAAACCATATATATATACATGTTTTCAAAAACTATAAGGAAGAAACAAAAGTTATTCATATTCCATACATCATGTAGTTTTGCATCAGTACAATATTGTCTATGCAATTCTTCACATAATGTTTCACAATACTATTAACCATATTTACATACATAATAAAAAATCATGCATTGTCAGATAAGCAAGATTACTCTATTTAGTATTCCAAAGTATATACAAAACTACTTCACTTGGTATCTAGTTTATGTCCATTTGCATATATACATGTACTATCAATTTATATAAAAGTTTTGTTTTGAAAAATATCTATATCTACTCAAACTGATAAGGAAACTAAAACTTCATATATGCCATATCCTCCTACGTGGCATTTCTGTGTGAGTAGTGGTCCCATTGGACTCGACACTGCTCTATGCTTCTCTTCCTTATATTCTTGGTTCTAAAACCAAGTATGTGAATAGGTCAAACTTCAATCTTTAATGGATCAGTTATCTGCAATTTGGAGACATCCATAACATGTGTAGGATCATAAATATATGTTCTAAAGGACATATGGAATACATTGTGAATTTTGGGTAGGCTTAGTGGTAGAGCAAGTCTATAAGCAATAGGGCTTATCTTAGCCATAATTTCAAATGGACCCACATATATGGAGTCAAGTTTTGAATATTTCATGGACATTTTAGTTGGTTTCACTCTTAAGAATACTTTGTCTCCCATGGAATTTTACCTCGGTGATATTTTGAGGTCCACATAGCTTTTCTAGTGGTCTGCAGCCTCTTTCAGCTTTTGCTAAATTCTTTTCAATTCGTCTTCTATTTTTTTCACAGTTTTTTATTTGATCACTACCTGATATTTTGAATTATTCCAAGATAAGATAATTCTACGTCGACTCCCATAAAGGGCTTCAAAAGAAGCCATACCTAGTGATGAATGGTAACTATTATTGTATGTGAATTCCACTAGGTATAAGTAGTCTTACCACTTTGTATGCTAATCCATAGAGTACATTCATAGCATATCTTCCAGTACCTGATTTACCCTCTTGGTTTACCCATTCATATTAGGGTGATATATAGTACTAATATTCAATTTGGATTCCAATACCTCATGCGATGCTTGCCAAAATTTAGAGGTAAAATATGAATTCCTATTAGAGATTATAATCTCTAGAAAACCATGTAGCCTTACCACTTCCCTAGCAAACTTACTCACTATTGTTGGTGCACCATCTTGCACATTGAATGGCAAACCATGCTTCTCAACAACACTGAAACTCAAAACTGTTGTATAGAAATTAGCTCCCCCTGACTTGAGGCTCTCCCCCTTACTCATATCTCTCCCCCTTTGTCATCAATGGCAAAGGGTCGCCTTTGGGGCTTGGGACTAAGAATGAGCCTCTTAGCTTAGTCCCTCCCCCACCTCCTGTTGAGGTGATTAATTTTGGGGTGGGAGTAAAACTCCCATTAGGCACTGATCTTCATCAGTGTCTATAGCTGCCTTACCATGTCTTATCTTGTTCTCCTTGTCCATATTCCTATTCTTGTTCATGTCATTTTTGTTGTTCTTGTTATCATTCCTGTTCTTATCCATGTCTTGATTCTTGTGCCTGTTCATACCCATGTTCCTATTCCTATACCTTGGAATTTTAGCTCTACACTGTCTAGCTATGTGACCTTCATTGTTGCACTTATAACAACTAACAATGTTATTTCTTTGAGGCATACCTGATCTTTGACTCCATCCGTTCCGACCAACCCCTGTTCTCGTTATTAGCCTTGCAATAAACAGCCTTGTGCCCAAACTATTTACAAGAGTAGCAATACCCTTGAAAGAAATTACCACCTCTGAATCTATCATTTACCTTCCTCACTTGAGTCATGCAATGTGAAACCATGTGACCAAACTTGTGACAAGCAAAACATCTACCATTAAACTTTCCTTTATTTGAACTCTTAGGTCCTGTAAACTTTCTCCCCTTTTTTTGATTCATGTTTTCTGATTCTGTGCATCTATTAGTCAAGGAATCTTTTTTTGAAGTACTTTCCTCATCAGAACTCTCTTCCTTTCGGAATCTCTTACTAGATTCCCCAGCAGAGTCGCCAACCTGTTCCATGTGTTTCTTACTAAAACCAAGACCTGTTTTATCCGTTGTCCTTCTTTGATCTTTGATGATTGGCTTTACCTTTTTGGTGCTATCTTCAAACTTGTAAAGCTTCTCCTTGTACTCTTTAGTTTCCTCTTTTAAGGAAGCCACTTTGCTTCCAACTCTCTACACTCAAGAACCTTAGACTCTAACTTATCCTTAAGTTTCTGTGTCTCAGCTATAGAGAAGTCAAGACTTTCTATAAGATCATCTCTCTCAATACAACATTCATCCAATTTATCATTGAGTCTAGCATTCTTCTTTCTTTCCTTTTTCAAAGCACTGAGAGCACTAACATACATACAAGTGTTTTCATAGGGTATTTTTTTTTATTTTTCAATTATAGTTATGCTCACAAATATGCTTTCACGTTCATAGCAAGTTTTTTCATGCATTAGATCATTATTATATATTCTAAATAGTACATACATATACACCAATTGTAGGTTCAAGACTACTGCATATAGCCACCCAAGTGGACGAGATCGACCACATCCCATAAAAGTGCCATTAGTGGAATTGACTGATCTCATTTATCATCCTCGTGTTCCAGCATGAGGGTCTATCCACGGCTAGGTTTATCCTCTAGGGACTATAACACCTAGAGGGGAATTTTTTATTTCCCCATACCTTGGCATTTGTGAATTGATGATCTAACTGATCGACTTATTCTATTTTCTATTATCCTATGACCAACATATATGCCTTCATGACTAACTGATTTTCCACTACCTAGAGTCAGTTAGTACCATATCAATACCTTGTTATTGGACTTGATCACTCATGGTCATTGTGACTCATATTTATTTATCCTATACAAAATGACATGGCTTAACTAGCTAAGTAAAATGACCAAGGGATTTATCACAGTACCAATTGAGAAGCAAACTAGAGACGGCATCCCATAGCACCCTTCATTATCAGATCTGATTGAGTCCTATTTTTTGACCAATTTCATTAGTCTTACAGTTGCTCTTGAGAACCTATTGCGTGCATACCCATACCTCAATAGTAATAGATGAATTTAGGTAGTCATATCTTTCTAATGATTTTTATAAGTTTTATCGTTTCTCAAACATAATTCAGGTTAATAGGTTTGGTTTGAGGAATGTCTTCCTTACCTAGTTTTCATAGAGAAACTTATTGCACCCAATAGTCTTTTACCAAAGCTTAACACTCCCTTTTAATGATATAAAAAATAAAACATTCACATAAAAGCACTTTTCTATAAAGAACTCCTAAGAATTAAAACAAGAGCATTTGAAAAATTTCATACCATAGTCTTGTATACCCACATCCGATACTTCACTACCATGGCTCAAGTAAATAAATAAAAAAAATCCATACTTAAATAGTCTACATGATCATTAGTTAGTTTAATCAATTCATAGGAGTTAACATACTACTCGGATTATATCTATGAGTCTCCTTTCCTTATTTTCAAGCATTGCTATTGACAATGATCAATAGATTATTTACTAGATTTCCTACATTGCTGGAGTTTTCTTACTCAATTTAATTCTATAAAAATTAAGTTATTGACTTAGCAAGATTTATGTTTAGGTAAAATAACTACATTATCATCAATGCAACTGTGCTATCTCTCTCATAGTTTCGAGTTGGGATGTATACCTTTATTAAGTAAATTAAAGGTGTTTTTTGTGTCTTACTAAACTAGTTTACATACACAATATTTTGATGTCAGAGGCCTCATTCTGAAGTAGCATATTATTTAATATTCCCTTTAAAAAAAAGGTAAACCATTCAGGGTTAAAATTGCTAAGGGATCTAATCCATAATAGCTAGGTGTTTTTACAATATTTATTCAATATGTAGAAGTTTTACCCTAATTCCAAGACAATTGAAACTCCATAACAATGACCCTCTAGAAAATATTATTTGTATTCATTTTTATTCTCTAAAACATAAGTCATGCACTCAGAATTTATACAAATGTATTTCATGGTTTATTTATTTCCAAATATCTTCTTAAGACTCTCCAATGAATTAACTTCCATTAATTAGTATAATACAATAATGTTATGGATACAAAAGGTGTTAAATTCAGCCATATATGTTATTTACTTTGTTTAAAGCTAATGACCAATATTAAGTTTATTTTTCCTTCACAAACCATTCTTGAAAAATGTGCTCACAGACACACCATTCACTTGTTGAGAGATTTTTAAAAATAAATAAGTCTATATTGAGGAATGGAAGGATTATAAAATTGAATTGTTCAGATTTATAGGACCGTTATTAAAAATCCCTCTGGAGTTAGTTACAGGTCACAACCATTTTCAGATAAATAATTTATGGAGTGAAGAAATTACATCCTAACCAATTTTCTAAAAGAAATAATGGCCACAAAGGAACTATCAAAGAATTGTAGTTTTATATAACACATCTAGTCTTGCACCATAAACACTACCACTTCTAGCAAGAACATGACAGTAAAGTAATTTTTCTATGAGTTAATGTAAAGGCTTGTTTATAAACATTGAATAAAATATATTTTTACTAAGACAATGACTACCATAGTTGTTTCCCTATTGTGCAAATATTTTTTTTGAATAATGGAGTAGCATTCCCATACAAATTTACATCCATGCTATAAATTGTTTCATCTGGTTGCCATCATTATCCACTATCCAACTCACATAGTAACAACTTATCTACAATTCCATATCTCTTCTAGTTCCACCATAACCATAATGGAAGTAGTAGAGGATAAGATTCTGGCTCATTTTGTGAATGCATAACTAAAAATGCTTCTTTATCTCATGCAATGCAGTCACACAAAAATAATAAGAAAAAACATGTTATTTTATTACAAAGAAAGTTCTCACAATGCATACTCGCTATTGATCATTTTATTTTTATGAACATAATAAATATGACTATTTTTCTGAGTTATACAATTTCATTTCATATCAAGCATAACAACCATATTTACACAATTTAAACAAATCATGTAATTTTTCATATAGAGGAAAACAAGTTTCGTTAAATTGTTTGGTTCCAAACCAAAATTTAAACTTGGATTTGAAGCAAAACCAACACAAACAAGTAATTGACCGACCTGGTAGATTGTTGCTATACTCTATTCTCCAAAATGCTTTCGCTCGTCACATCTAGTCCTTTCCCCCAAAACCAGCAAAAATTATACCTCATCATATTTTTTCTTTCCCTAAATAATCCTCTCCTCTTCTACCTCACACGTTCTATCCACTTATTAGAACTCGAAAACAATCAATCAAATCATCCACATGCATGATGCTAGCTTGATAAGGAGGTAAGGCTTCCATTTTGTGCACATTCTACCATTATGATCGAAGTTGCCAAAATAAAACTATTAAATTTTATATTATTTCTTTTATATTTTTAAAACAATACAAATTCTAACACCCGACCAAGGTCACAATACAAAAAAAAATCACTTACAATTAATTCTAAGGTTTAACTCTTATCCATTTTCATTACATTTAGCATGCTTCTCTCTCTTTTTTAAATAAATTAATTTTAAAATAAGAAAAATATGCACAATCTAAATGGAAATTGGCTTCCATAATCATTGCCACATTAACCTAGATGTATACTTCAATTCAAGTTAACAAAATACGAACATTCAAACCATGGCTCACGTGATAATGCAAATTTTTTTATAACACACCTATATGATCTGTGAATCGTGATATTCCATGTACACACAAGCTGAATCATCACTTCTCCACTTACCTTTTACCTTTCATCCTTATTTTTTCTATAGATGGAATATCCTTGGTCCTTTTTATTGACCAACTCTATCTGTCAGGAGCATATACCCAATCCTACATACACAGTGTCTATCAGCAATACCACTTTCTATAGGAAAAAGATAAGTGCAATGCATTAACTAATTTATAAACAATGATCATTCATGGAAGGTCGTTACATACTTCCCCACTAGAAATAAACACAATCCTTGTGTTTCTTGCATGGCAAATTAAACCATATATATACATGTTTCCAACAACTATAAGGAAGAAACAAAAGTTATTCATATTCCATACATCATGTAGTTTTGCATCAGTACAATCTTTCAAAAGTGCAATATTGTCTATGCAATTCTTCACATAATGTTTCATAATATTTTTAACCATATTTACATACATAATAAAAAATCATGCATTGCCAGATAAGCAAGATTACTCTATTTAGTTTTTCAAAGCATATACAAAACTACTTCACTTGGTATCTAGTTTATATCAATGTGCATATATACATGTACCATTAATTCATATAAAAGTTTTGTTTTGAAAAGGTCTATATCTAGTCAAATAGATATGGAATTTACTACTACATATGTGCAATATCCTCCCACATGGTGTTTCTATCTAATTAGTGGTCCCATTGGACCTGACACTTCTTTATGCTTCTCTTCCTTAGATTATTGGTTCTAAAACCAAGTATGCGAATGGGTAAAACTTCAATATTTAATGGATCAATCATCTACAATTTGGAGACATTCAAAATGTGAGTAGGATCATAAATATATTTTCTAAATGACACATGGAAGACATTGTGAAATTTGGACAGGCTTAGCGATAGAGCCAGTCTATAAGCAACAGGGCTTATCTTAGCTACAATTTCAAATGGACCCACATATATAGAGTCATGTTTTGAATATTTTATGGAATATTTTGTTGGTTTCACCCTTAAGAATACTATATCTCACATAAAATATTCTCTCAGTGATATTTTATCATTTGCATAGCTTTTTGGGTGGTCTGCAACCTCTTTCAACTTTTGTTGAATTCTTTTCAGTTGGTCTTCTATTTATTTCACAGTTTTTGGTTCGATCACTACCTGATCTTTCAAATTATTCCAAGATGAGGGAATTTTACATCATCTCCAATAAAGGGCTTGAAAAGGAGCCATACCTAGTGATGCATGGTAATTATTATTGTATGTGAATTCCACTAGGTATAAGTAGTCTTCCCACTTTGTATGATGATCCATATAGTACATTCGTAACATATATTCTAGTACCTGATTTACCCTCTTAGTTTACCCATCTGTCTTAGGGTGATAAGCAGTACTAATATTCAATTTGATTTCCAATACCTCATGCAATGCTTTCCAAAATTTAGAGGTGAAACATGAATCCTTATCAAATATTATAATCTATGGAAACCAATGTAGCCTTACCACTTTCATGGTAAACTTACTCGCTACCACTGGTGTACTATCTTACAGATTGGCTAGTATAAAATGTGCAACCTTGGTTAACTTATCCACAACTATCAAAATTGCATCATGCCTAAACCTTGTTTTAGGTAACCCCACTATAAAATCCATTGATACCACTTGCCATTTTTGCATAGGTATCTCATGTGGGTATAGATTTCTAGCTTGATGTAGATGTTCTGCTTATAATATTTGGAATTCTATGGCCACATAATTGGTGATATCATTTTTCATTCCTGGCCAATAGTAATATTTTTTCATTTTCTCGCACATTTTTACCCCTCCTAGGTGCATAGAATAAGGAGTATTGTGAACCTCCCTAAGGATTGTTTCAACCCACCAGTGCTTGGAACCACCTACTTATTCTTATAAAATAATAAATTATATTTAAACACAAAATCTACATCCTTTCCAGGTTCTTACTCAACTTGAACATTGCAGGACTGGCAAAAACCATCCTTTTCTTAACTTATTGTAATTTAGTCTAACAGATCATAGTGATATTTATAGCAATGCGTCCTCTTCTACTCATAGCATCAAAAACCTTATTTTCTTTGCCCTTAATATACTCAATATCTAAATTGTACTCTACTAGAAATTCCATCCAACATCTTTGCTTGACATTCAATAGGGGTTGAGTGAATATATACCTTAGACTCTGGTGATATGTTTTTATTTTAAATAGATTTCGCAATAAATAGTATCTCTAAATTTTTAAAGCATGCACAAGTGCTGCTAACTCCAAATCATGAGTGGCATAATTTATCTCGTACCTCTTAAATATTGGACTCATAGAAAATAACCTCATCATCTTGGGTTAGAACCCTATTGTGACTGTCGCACAACGTACCCCAAAATTGGGGACCCACCTTGAATTTTTGTTTGTAGAGGTCTAGTTTGTCTTTGAGTGACCATTGAAATGTGTCCTTGCTTGCATGTTTGTCTGGTGGACTCTATAGTCCATGGTTGGTAATATCCTCCTGGGTGGTTTTGAGTGATAGTTTTGTTGCTTTCAAGGTTTGTTTTGGCATGGTAGTGAGTTTGTTTCTTTCAAGGTTTGTGGAAGTGATCGAGACCTCCTTCATTTGGTTGTAAAACCATTAGTGTAGAGGTTGATTGCTTTTTCATGGTTATTAGATTTTGGAGTATAATAAAATTATACATTTGAATTTTAATTAATTCAAATTTTATAATAAAATAATTTAATCAAAATAAAATAAAATAAAATATATGTATAGCTATTTATATTTATATTTATATATATATACATAAACCAAAAAACATAAAAAAAATACAATTATTTATATATATAATATACTTTAATATATTATTTATATAAATAAAAGGAAATAAAAACATTATTATTACATATTTTATATATAATAATAATAACAAACTAAATAATAAATAGAATAAAAGTTTTGTCTTAGTTTATTTTTTTATATGTTGTTCTTTATATAGTGTTCATAATTATTTAATTTAATCATGTTCTTATTTTTAGGGCGTAAGTTGGCATTGATTTTAATTTTGGTTTTTTGAACATTTACCTTACGACGTTCTGTTTGTGGTGGGCCCCCTACAAAGTGGTGGGCCCAAATTAAGCGGACGACGGCATACAGGCCAGCGTGGCGAAAGATGCCTCCCATGATGTGGATCACCGAGGGCACAAGTGATTGACGAATCGGCGAGCAGGCAGTGTTTGAGATAGCTCCCGGGAGTGGACAACAGACCTGGTAGAAACAACACGTGGCAGGAATTTTAATTCTGGAAAGCATGTATTGGTGGCCCACTAATCCCAAGCAGTGCAATGATGTTGTAGAAGGTGTGGCATTGACTCGAACCAGGTGAGATAGTATGTAACCCGGTCTACAAATATTTACCATCGTCCTCTTGATCAAAATAGTGTGCAAGATGAGAACGCGGCAGGGAATGATCATCGAAGTCGTATGATGAGGCGGCCAAGACTATCACGATGGACGACAGTACAGTGTTGATGTCGACCCAGACTCGTGGCCGAAGGTGAGAGCGGACCACGCCGTCGACATGGAAAACGAAGCTAACGCCAGATCGGACTGTGGTTAACAAGCACATATGGCCTGGATGATTCAAACAAACTGTTCACGGGATCAAAGATACTAAATTTTACAGTGTACACAGCTACAGGGCAACAACATGGGCGAATCCCGGTGATGTTTCTATGCCGACGACAGCTACGTGAGGAGCAATGGTGCCAGCAGAACGTAGATGATGTGCAGTGGGAAGTGACGTGGACACTGTTGCAGCTGTGGCAATGGACGCGGCTATGAAGTATACAACACCTATTGGGATGGACGAAAATGCCCAAAGCAAGTGAAGACAAAAACAAAGCGATATAAGAATTTGATTAATAGACACAAATGTGGCACCCGAAACGAAAGCGAAAACAGTCAGAGGTCACGAGGGCTCAGTTCGACGAGGAAGACAAAGATGAATGATACGCCGTGATTTGCGAGGTCGAATGAGGTAGTCATCACTGTTACCAAGGCACAGTTATCGGTAATAAAAAAAAATCGTTTTGACAATGACGTCAATATGGTATGACTACGTTGGATAGGAATCGAAGACGATAGTGCAGAAGGGGTTTTACGTTCATCCATCTTTGTCGATGCCGATGGTATCAGGGAAGCAAGCATAGTACGGTGGGCGAATCGCAGAAATCATGGCAAGGTGATTCGAATTAAATCGAAGATGTGTCGAGGTCTACAAAGTAGATGGGGGATAAACAGGATAAACATAGGCAATGCAGCAGGTGTTAACTTGGATGTGCCAAGTAAGGTGGGCCAGTTTCGATGCAGTGCACAGTATCCACAGTGGGTTCGGCAGAAAATACAACAACCTATGGTAGTCAACTTCGAATGCGGTAGCGACTAGAGTGCGAGGGTGGCGCGGTTTCATCACCGTGAGATAAAAAATATATGTTCGAAGACTCTAGGCAATATGAATCACACCTTGGGCAACTATGGAGACGCGATATCACCAGGATCAAGGCAGAATATAGCAATCGAAATAAGATTACAAACTATGGCAGCGATTGGGCAACATCTCAATAGTAAGATAGTTTCAGAAAGAACGTAACTATTGCCAAATAGTTAACAGCAATTACGCAGATGGTGAAGCACGATTTCAAAACCATAAGAGATCTACAATCGATGGTGGGTTTTGCAGAGAACACTGTGACGTTTACGCACAAAACACGGTGATATAGCCAGTGGAGGTGGTAAATTCACCGAGCGATCAAGGGGTAAGTTACAATTTACATTCATTAAGTCTACCACGCATGAAAATAAAATTAAATTCGAGTGAAACATGGTGGGTTCGGTGAAACAATCGTCAACGACATAGCACAGCGGACGAGTTGACAGTAAAGGTAAATTTAGTATGAAATCATGGCAATTTGGTAGGCGAGTATGCAGGGTGGCCTACATGGATATTTGAACATGCAATGTACGAACAAGGGCACGACAGCGGCAAGAAGGATGCACTGGCATATGAATCTCACCAACGTGGTGAGTATAGCGGATTGTTGGCAGGTTCGTAGGGAGTGTAGATGAATAGAATCATTTATAGGGTGAATGCAAGGGCCACAACATCAATGAATAGCACAACATCTTTGACGACATTTTAGCAGGTTGACCCTACGATAGAACGCAATGATATGGAGTGGAAATAAATAGTTTAAGTCCCATTGTTAAAACGCCCACACAGAAGTCGTGCATACCAGACACCTCATCGACGTGTTTGGTGCTGATAAGATAAGGTCAGAGAAAGCAGAGGATTGCAGGACGGTCAGCATAGGGGAATTTTTTTTCTGAAATATATAAATAATGATGGTGAATCAAACGTATCCATATAAAGGTATAGGCCCCCATTAATATAAAATAAAGCATCTTTATTAAAACTAGGGAGTATGTGCGATTAAATTTGAATATGTCTATGTGTTCACATTTTCATATGTAAATGACTTGGAAGAGAGTAACAGAAAGAATCAAAACATTGGAAATGAAACGTTCCTCTGGTGGGTTAATGTGGAAAAGAACGAAAACCACAGGGAAAGTAAAGGAAGTCCATACAGAAGGGAAAACGAACAGACGAATAAAATCTTAAATATGTCATCGAAAAGGTGAATAGGGACCGGTTCTTCTTTGGAAGACCAATGTTGTTGGAAAATAGATGTAACACAGAGATATTTTTAATGTAAAATAGGTTAGAAATTTGCATTTAATTTGTAAGATTGGAGGAGTTTTATTTTGCATGCCTGTTATAACTGCTTATTTTTCCATTTTCTTGTTTTAGGCTTATAGAGGGTGTTGAATGCATTTTTGGGTTGCACCATTGAAGGTTTAAAACATGAAATTTATTTGTTTTTCCCCTTAGAAGCTCGCACCTAGGTTATTTTGAGTTGTGCAAATGTAGATTTGGTAAACTAGGTTGCATGCAAGAATTTCTCACATCTTCGGTTTTGTAGGAATTGGATGGCAAAATACTGGTGGTATTTTACATGTTTACGTTTTCAGCATTCAAATTTGTTTCAGATTTTTATTTTTCATTTTTCTAACTTTTATTTTGTAGTTTTTTTTTTTTTTTTTTTTTTCAGAGATTAAAATTAAAAAAATAACAAAAAATAATTACATGGGTGTGAAGAATGATATATAATCTATCATATGAAACAAATTTGAAGTTATTCCGATGTCATGTTGATTTTATAAAAATTGTTGAAAATGACTATTTTATGCAGATTTTTATAATTTCAGAATTTTAAATTTTCACATTTTGGAGGTAAATCAGAATTTTAAGCTTTGCATGTCCATTCATAAGCATAAGATGAGCTTTCCTTCATGAAAATTTCAATTTCATTGAAGGGGGTTAATTTTATGGCATTTCATAAGCTATCATTTTCGAAGCAATAAATGCACCTTTCTTCATGAACATTCTGATTTGAGAGGTAATTTACCATTATATCAAAGGCTAGAGTTTCAAAACATTAAATTATTTCTTCTTTATGAAAATTGATTTCATTAAAGAGGGATAATTCTTAATGACATTATGAGGCCATTATTTTCAAGCAATAAATTGGTCTCTTTATGAAAATTAATTTCATCAAAGAGGAACAATTTATCAATTATATCAAAGGCTTTCTTCATATTCATGATAGAAGCTACATTTAATGGATATTTTCATCATTTTAAATTCACTTTCATAGATAGATTTAATCTTCTATTTCATGCTTTAAAGTAGGATTTAATGCAAGATAAAACTTGTTTAAAATCTACTTAATAAAGGAAGATAAAATCTACCTTAAAAAATTTCAAGATAAAAAAAATTAAGGCACTACATCGTGGTCTTATGAGGGCCAATTCATATTTATTTTTTGTTAAGTTTTATGAACAATCATTAACATAACATGGTAAAATGAACCAAAACATGTCCCTTGTTGACAGTTACTTGCAATCACTAAGGTGTTCCTAGCATTGAATTGATATATATTTATGGAGATTACTAATACACATGTGCAAATGCTAATATAGCGAAGATCTTAGAGAAGTTGTGTTGTTTTAACTTCTTTGTAAGAGAGGGTTTTATGATCAAAATCCTAAGGAAGAGTGTGATTTTACAATTGGGTAAAATTACCACTCAATAAACCCCTCCTAACCCATTAATGGATGCATCAATACATACTATAAACCATTTATTTATATCAAGTAAGTAAAATTAGTGTGGTTATCAACCTTTCTTTTAGGACCTGAAAAGCCTCTTCACACTGCTCTATCCACTTGAAGGCTTTCCCTTTCCTTTGAAGGTTTGTAATAGGTTGAGAAATTATTGAAAATCCCTTGATGAATCGCTTATAATATCCTACAATCCCCATAAAACTTCACACCTCTATCACATGTGTAGTGTTGGCTAATCAATTATTGCTTTAATTTTATTAGGATATACTGCAATCCATTTAGTAGAGACAATATGTCCCATATACTATACTTGTAGAGTATAGAACTCACACTTTGATAAATTTCCATATAATTGATTCTTTCTCAAAATATCGAGTATAGTTCTCATATATTGATTATGTTCCTCCTTAGTCTTGGAATAGATCAATATGTCATCAAAAAACACGAGCATAAATCTATTCAATTGCTCTTTAAATACGCTATTCATGAGCTTCATGAATGTGACTAGGGTATTAGTTAGCCCAAAAAGTAGACAGTAAATTCCAAATGTTCATATCTTATCCTAAAAGTAGTTTTAAAGGTGTCTTCTTATCGTATCCTCAACTGATGATAACCAGATATAGTAAATTTTTGAGAAGATAGTTGCTCTTCTCAATTGGTCAAATAAATAATAAATTCTAGGTAACGTGTACCTATTTTTGACAACAACCTTATTCAGCATTCTATAATCTATGCACATTCGTAAGGTACCATATTTATTTTTAGCAAACAAGATATGAGCTTCTTAGGGTGACACACTTGGCTTGATTAGCCATTTTTTAAGCAAATCTTAATGTTGTGATTTGAGCTCTTGTATCTCTATGAGGTTCATTCTATACAGTGCTCTTGTAATAGGAATAGCTCTAGGTAACAACTCAATAGAAAAATCAAATTACCTCTAAGGGGGTAACCTAGAAAGGTCCTATAGAAATACATCCTTGATTTCTTCCAACATAAGATGTTTTTTTAAGAGGTCGGATTCCATTTCATTTTCTTCCTTCTTATTCATTTTAACTATAAAGATCACTTCCTTCTTCTTAATAACTTTCTTTATTTTTATTGCAAACAGTAAATGTGGTTTAACTTCTCTTCAACCACATATAATTCTAACCTTTTGATTATATTCATCTATAAATTCAACTCATCTCTCTTCAAAATTTAGAAGAGCCTTATGTGCTTTTAACTAATCAACTCCTAGAATGATATAAAACACATGCAAAGGTGCCACATACAAATTCCAACTGGTTTTTCCTTGCAAAAATGTGATGTGAGGGTCAAATAGGCATTGGTTAACTTGGTAGTTTTACCTTGATCCATACTCTACCATCCAACCATTGGACAAAAATATAGGTCTAATAAGTATGTCCATCATTAATCTAGTTGAGATAAAGCTATCAGTAGATCCACTATCCTATCAAAATTTACACATATTTAAAAAAAAAAAAAATCATTTAATAAAAGAGGAGTAATTTGATCATCAACTTTAGGACTACATGTGGCAGCAAAGATCCTGTGGATGGCCTCCTCTAGTATTTTCTAACATCGATCAACTCTGTGGGGTATTTATTAGTATAATGAGATCCTTGAAATATATAGCATCCATTCGATGGAGCTCTATTATCCCTTTTACTATTCTCATTTTTTTCCATAGACATAGTTTCCCTAGTCTTCTCCTGTCTTACTGGTTTATGGCCATCTTTCTTGAACTTACCACCCTGATAGTTAGGTTTATTTATGCTTCGCCTATTTTGCTCTCCTCCTTTGGGTTTTTTATTTTAATTTTTCTCCCATATCATAAACCCAACACTTTTCTATTTTTGAGCTCATATTTTTCTTTCTCTAATAGTTTTTAATAATTAAAATATGTCTTTCTAGTTTCTTGATAGGCTTCCTCTTTTCTTGCCAAATAAAAGGTAGCAAGAAAATTATCAGGATTGTGCATATTTACCACTGTCATAATTCTAGGATGTAATCCCAAAATAAATTTTGGAGTCTTCATTTCCTCATTGCTTTCATATTGAGATGCATATTTTAAGAGTTGAATGAACTTCTAGTGGTAATCTCTCATTGACATATTTTCCTGATGCAAATTAGAGAATTCCCCAAATTTATCCACATAATATTGCTTAGTCAAAAATCTATCCTAAAATTATTTGGCAAAATCCTCCCATATGATATCAATAGGTTCTATTTTATGCCCTTTCTTATAATATTTCCACCAATCCAAGGCTACTTCACTCATGTTCATAACTGATAATGCAATAATAGATTCAGAGGATAAAACCACTAGAGAAAAATATGACTCTAGTTCACTTAGAAATTTTTTTACTAAATCACCATCTCCCTTTCCATTAAATTTGGATATTACTACCTTTTTCAGGTTCCTATCCAACTCTTTACTCACCCTAGCCCTTCCTATACTGGATCCTTCAAGTTCTCTTGGTGCTTCCCCTACGCTGGCTGATCCAGTTTCTCTTCCACTAGCTAAGCCTTATATGACCTACTATTGTTGGAAAATAAATTCTTATTGTTGGGCCATATGGATTTTCTATTGGACCATCTCTTCCCTTTGTTGTTCCATATGAGTTTGCAATAATTGATAACTTTGGCAATATTTCTCTCCAATCTGTTAGTTTCATTGGAAGGAGGTTCATTCAGTTGTTTCATCCTTATTTTATGTTGAGGACCTTATCATATTATCCCTAACCTTGATCCCCTAGTAGATATTTCAATGGATTCTTCCTCCATGTCTCCTACAGTATTTCTCGAAGACCCACCTTGCAATATTCGTGCCATTGACCTGTAGGTGAAAGAAGTAAATTATTAGTTTTATAGTTTGCTAGAAACATTTTACAATCACAGTTTACAACTTAAAATTACTTATGCTTTGATACTATATGTAAAAACCCAAGTCTACTCACTTGGTTGTACCTATCCAAACATACAAGTGTTTTCATAGGATATTTTTTTTTCAATTATAGTTATGCTCACAAATATGCTTTCAGGTTCATAGCAAGTTTTTTCACCCATTAAATCATTATTATATATTCTAAATAATACAAATATATACACCACTTTTGGGTTCAATACTAATGCAGACAACCACCCAAGTGGATGAGATCGACCACATCCCATAAAAGTGCCATTAGTGGAGTCAACTAATCTCATTTATCATCCTCATGTTCCAGGGTGAGGGTCTATCCACAATTGGGGTTATCCTCTAGGGCCCATAACACCTAGATGGGAACACTTTCTTTCCTTGTACCTTGGCATTTATGAATCCATAGACTAATTGGTTGACTTATTTTATTTTTTATTAGTCTGAAACCAGCGTATATATGCCTCTGTGACTAGATGGTTATTCACTACCCGGGGTCAGTTACAGCCATATCAATAACCTGACCTTGGACTTGATCACTCATGGTCATTGTGACTCACGTTCATTTATCCCATACCAAATGATGTGGCTTAACCAACTAAGTCAAATGACCAAGGAATTTATCATAGTACCAATTGAGAAGTAACCTAAAGAGGGTATCCCATACCATCCCTCATTATCAGATCTAACTAAGTCTCATTTTCTAACCAATTCCATTAGTCTTACAGTTGCTCTTGAGAACCCATTGCATGCATACCCGCACCTCTAAAGTAATGGGTAAATTTAGGTAGTCATCCATTCCCAATGACTTTTATAAGTTCTATCGTTTCTCAATAATGATCTAGGTTAATAGGTTTGGTTTGAGGAATACCTTCCTTCCCTAATTTTTATAGAGAAACTTATTGCATCCAATAGTCTTTTACCAAATCTTAGCACTTCCTTTTAATGATATAGAAAATAAAATATTCACATAAAAGCACTTTTATATAAAGAACTCCTAAGATTAAAACAAGAGCATAGTCTCTTATATCCACATCTAGTACTTCACTACCATGACTCAAGTAAATAAATACAACAATCCACACTTAAATTATCTACATGATCATTAGTTAGTTTAATCAATTCATAGGATTTAGCATACTAATCAGATTATATCTTTGAGTCTCCTTTACTTATTTTCAAGCATTGCTATTGACAATGATCAACACATTATTTTCTAGATTTGCTACCTTGCTGAAGTTTCTTTCTCAAGTTTATTCTATGAAACTTAAGTTATTAACTCAACAAACTTTATGTTTAAGTAAAACAACTACATCATCATTAGCGCAACTCTAATATCTCACTTATAGCTTTGAGTTGGAATGTATACCTTTATTAATTAAATCAAATATGTTTTTCTTGTCTTACTAAACTGGTTTACATACACAATATTTTGACGTCAAAGGCCTTATTATGAAGCAACATATTAGTTAATATTCCTTTTAAAAAAAATTAAACCTTTCACGGTTACAATTGCTAATGGATCTAATGCAAAATAGCTAGGTGTTTTTAAAACATTTATTCAAGATGTAGAAACTTTACCCTAATTTCAAGACAACTGAAACTCTATAACAATGACCCTCTAGAAAATATTATTTGTATTCATTTTGGTTCTCTAAAACATAAGTCATGCACTCCAAATTTATACAGAAACGTTTCATGATTTATTTATTTCCAAATATCTTCTTAATACTCTCCAATGAATTAACGTCCATTAATTAGGATAATACAACAATGTTACACAAAATTCACTTGTTGATAAGTTTTTAAAAATAAATAAGTTTATATTGAGCAATAGAAGGATTATAGAATTGAATTGTTTAGATTTACAACACCATTATTAAAAATCCCTCAAGATTTGGTTACAGGTCACAACTATTTATACATAAATAATTTATGGAGTGAAAAAATCACATCCAGGCCAATTTTCTAAAATAAATAATGGTCATAAAGAAACTACAAAAGATTTGTAGTTTTATACAACACATATCCTAGTCTTGTACCATAAACACTACCGCATCCATCAAGAACATGACAATAAATTAATTTTTCTATGAGTTAATGTAATGGCTTGTTTACAAAAATTGAATAAATTATATTTTCCCTAAGGAAAAAATACCAAAGTCATTTCCCTAATATAGAAACAATATTTTTTAAATAACGAGGTAGCATTCCTGTAGAAATTCACATCCATGCTATAGCTTGTTTCATCTAGCTACCACCATTGTCAGCTAGCTCACATAACAACAACTTCTCTATAATTCTAGCTCTCTTCCAGTTCCACCATCACCATGATGGAAGTAGTAGAGAATTAGAATTCATCTCATGCTATGAATGCATAACTAACAATGCTTCTTTATCTCATGCAATGCAGTCACACAAAACTCATAGGAACAAACATCTTATTTTATTACAAAGCAAGTTCTCACAATGCATACCTACTACTATTCATTTTATTTTTTTGAACACAATAATTATAACTATTTTCTTTGAGTTATACGTTTTCATTTCATATTAAGCAAAACAACCATTTTTACACAATTTAAATAAATCATATAATTTTTATACAGAAGAAAACAAGTTTCATTCTCAAATTGTTTGGTTCCAAACCAGAATTTAAACTTGGTTTTCAAGTAAAGCCAACACAAACAAGTAATTGATCGACCTGGTAGATTGCTGCTATACTCTATTCTTTAGAATGCTTTACTCATCTCCTCCAGTACTTTCCCCAAAAACCAACAAAAAATACACAACATCATATTTTTTATTTTTCCAAAGAATCCACTCTCCTCTTCTACCTCACAAGTTTTATCCACTTCTTAGAATTCATAAACAATCAATCGAATCATCCACATGTATGATGCCAACTTGATAAGGAGTTAAGGCTTTCATATTGTACACATTCTACCATTATGGTCGAAGCCGCCATAATGCAACTATTAAATTTTAAATTATTTCTTTTACATCTTTAAAACAATACAAATGCTAACACCCGATCAAGATCACAATACAAACAAAATTACTTGCAATTAACTCTAAGGTTTATCTTTTATCTATTTTCATTGTCTAGTATGCTTTTTTTTTTAATTAATTAATTTTAAAATAAGAAAAATATTCACAATCTAAATGGAAAGTGGCTCCCATCATCATCAACACTTTAACCTAAATGCATACATCAATTCTAGTTAACAAACAATGAACATTCAAACCATGGCTCACACGATAATGCAAATATTTTTATAATGAACCTTTATGATGTGTGAAGCGTGAGATTTCGTGTACTTGCGATCCAAATCATCACTTCCCACTTACCTTTTTCCTTTCATCATTCTTTTATCTATCGAAGGAATGTCCTTGGTCATTTTCATTGATCAATTCTATCCGTTAGGAGCATATACCCAATCTTGCATACACCGTGTATAGGAAAAATATAATATCATTTTCTATAGGAAAAAGATAAGTACAATATATTAATTAATTTATAATCAATGACCGTGTGTGGAGGATTATTATAGTTTTTTTATTTTATTTGAAGATAGAGAATCATATATTGAAATGCTTTTAGCACTTTAAATTTTGGGTATTTTTGACCTTGACAAGATAGTGCACATATAAGGTTTTAGTGTCAAGATGGGTGAAAAATATTAAAATTACTACTCAAGAAAGAACTAAATAAAATATAACTCAAAAAAATACCTAGGAAGATTACAGTACTCATGCTAGACTTGAGAGAAAAGAAAAAAATATATAACTCAGGCAAGTATCTAAGAAGATTATAGTTCTTAGATTTGACTTGAGATAAAATTAAAGAAGATATAACTTAGGTAAGTACTTGAGAATATTATAGTACTTAGGCTAGACCTCAAACAATAAAAAAAATAATATGATTATAGTATTTAAGTGAGACCAAGGACTAAAGGAGAAAAATATTACTCTTAGACTTGAATCTAAGAGAAGAAAAGAGAAAAAGAGAGCTTACGCAAGATCCTGATTAGTAGATAAAAAAACAAAGAAAACGATGAAGCTTTTTAAGATAGAAATTAAAACAAAGTAGGCATAAGTGAAAAAATTGAGTTACATTCATCAAGAGTGCCATCAGACCAAGATTAAGGTAATTCAAAGCATTATTCTAGAGCATATAAAAAAAGGAATAGCAAGAGCATATTATAGTCAGGCTGCTATCCATATAAGAGCACCATACAATCTAGAACTATATTTATTATTTGATCCAAAGCACTTGAATTAGAGAGCTATTTATTATCTAATCTAGATAACCTAAAATAGAGATCAAATTCTTACCTAAGCCAAAACCAAAGGACTATTTTCTATTTGAGCTAAAGAACCTGAACCAGAGAGTGATTTGTTGTGCAAGTTACAAAACCTAAATTAGAGAGTTATTTGCTATCCAAGCTAGAACTAGAGAGCTATTGGCTATATGATATAGAGAAGCTATACATACCCAAGCTAGAGCACCTAAACCTAAGCACCATTTTGTTAAGGCCAAGCTAGATCATCTAAGCTAGAGTTTGATTTTAAGTTTAAGCTAATATTTTTTGAGTAATTCAAATTTGGCTAGAAGAAGGTAAACAATTAAAGCACAAGTAATTTTAAGGGTTTGAGCAAAATGATAAAGTGGTATATTTTAAGGGTAAGAAAGCATTGCACCTGAGTACTTAAGTGCAATGTCCATATTTTTACTCTATTATTAAGAGCTTCTATGTCATCAGCTAGAGGTCATTCATCTAGAAAATTCATGATATATAATATGGAATTAAAGAGAGGGATTTAAAAGATTTTCAACTCCATGAGAATAAATATTAAGATAGGATTTATAAGGAAATCAACCTTAGTATTTTAAATGTTGAAAAATATTTGAAATTATATATTTTTACAAATAATTAACTTTCAACTTTATAATATTTCAAAGCATAGAATTATGCCAACTCTAAATCATGAGTGGAATAATTGAATTCATGTCTCTTAAGTTTTTTAGACTCATAAGCATTAACTACATCACCTTGGATCAATATCCCACCTAATCCTTCAATCGATGCATTTGTAAAAACTATAAATTGCTTATTGGAATTAGGTAATTGCAGGATTGATACAGTCGTCAACCTATCTTTCAAAACTTGAAAAGCCCTCACACTGCTCTATCCATGTGAAGCTTTTCCCTTTTACCTGAAGGTTTTTAATGGGCTAATCAACTCTTGAACTTAATAATATTTCAAAGCAGAGGATTATACTCTTTCTTATATCTTCTTGTATTGTTCTAAAATAATTTATACACCTCTTAATAAAATTGCCTTCTCATCCATTATAATTACTATATTGGTAGCATTAGCTCCTTAAAAGGTACCAACATTTGTTACTCTCTCTAGACGCATCTTTTCACTTCACAACTATACTTATTGTTGTTCCTTCCATGGAAATCCTATAGAGGTACCTACATTTTCTTATCGTTTAAGTTTTTGTACCTTTGATAATAAACTTGGCACATCAACATAATGCAGATAACAAAATAGAAATGAATAGGATAAGCTTTTCAAATTCATTTTTTATTTTTTGGGTCTACAAATTGCCAAATGTGGATCAAACTTTTTTCTTCTACTAATATTTTAAAACAACCTTAAGATGCTCTTGCATTAAATGTCTTAGAAAATTATCTAATATATTAATTTTATAGTATATTTTCTTTTATAAAATAGAGTCAATTGTATATTTAATGTTTGTTTATTTACACCAAGCAAAGCATATGTTTTATACTAGATGTGCATTTGGCATCATCAAAAAATTCTTATTCTTTATTATTGTTACTATTGATTGGAAAAAAATAAAATTCCATTCATTATTCATTTTATACTTAATCCGTAATAGATAGTAAACACCTATAATAAGATTATCCCTAAAAGTTTTGTGAAAATCAATGAATTTTTATGATTTTCTATACTAGCTAGAGCAAACTCCTAATATTTATAACAATATGGAATACAATTTTTTTATAGTAGACCATAGACTACTATATAAATATTTTGAGTGTTATCAAAGACATAAATTTATTCTACTTACTTCTCTACATTTTTTATAATCATCCAAAAATTTATGTGTTAGAGTTTTATACTAGGATGAAGTATATTTCACTAAAAAACAATGATTAATTAGATGCTTTGACTAGTTTTTTACAATAATTTTAACATGCACTATTTATATCATCAACTAAAGTATTTATCATGTTAGACATTAATGATTGGTCCTTTTACATTAAAATTTATTAAAATTTTCCTTTTTAGAATCTAATTCTATTAAGAAATTTATAAAAACTACATTTTTTCTGGTAAGTTAAGTTTATATACAAAATGGGTTTTTTAAGAGGATCCCAAAACCTTACAAAAAAAAGGATTGTAGCATCGAGTTCTTAGGCATTACCTTATTACATGGAAATAAACATAAACAAAAAGGGAAAAAAATAGGAAAAACCCTTGAGAGACCAGATCCTAGTACCAACTAGTGAGACCCACTTTACCAAAAAACACCACCCTCCCATTGCTACCAGTTTGGGTCGAGGGTGGATACAACACACCTTAGATCTTAAAAAAAACTCCCCATCAGACCACAACAACATGTGAGCAAGCCATATGGAAGGTTGAGTCCCACTCAACCTGCAAAAAAAAGAGTTAAAAAAAACATTCTTTCCTAGAACCGAGTAGGGAGAGTAGGAAGGCCAAGAATAACCTGAAACCAAGTATCCTACCCAAAACCTAGAAGTAAAAAATTTGAATTTAGAAATTTGGAGAGGATCCCCACCTAGGTATGGCCTAGGATGCAACCTAGGGTGTAGTAGAGTGGCAAGTAGCCATGCGAGCTAAGAAGCTAGTAGCAACGAGGTATAGCCCAGGGTGAAGTAGTGAGACAACCTTGGAAATGGTATTAGGACCCTCAGAGAAACAATAGTGGAAAGCCTCTATTTGAGCTTGTGAAATGGAATAACACTATTGGGGATATCTATAGTCCAAGATATCCCCATGCAAACCAAGTTTAACTATAAGGAAGCCATAAGGACCTAGAGACAATAACAGTAGGTGTAAAGAAAGGGTTCCTAGAAGCCAAAATTGAAGGAGGAAGGAGTGACCACAACTGCAAGTACATTGATCTCCACATCAAGACTAGAAAATGTAGAAGAAAACCCTAAGCATTACAATAGAAAGGACCAAGAACCCACCATCCCTGCTCACAAACTGTTCCAAGGAATCGGAAATGGGACTGAAAAAAACTCAAGAACAGGATGAGGCCCATCCCCAAGGCCAATAATATGCTCTGAGAGTCCACCAAGAAGCAAGACCAAAAAGCAGAAGCTCCCAAATAGGAAACTAAAATGAAAAATATGTCGATCCTAGGCAGAAAGTGATAGTAGGCACAAATATGGGATCCACAAAATCCTAAACTAAGGGAGCCAATGTTCTGCATGCATTGATCATAGGTCCCTTCCCCAATATTGAGATATGCAACATATTACCCTAAGAACACCAGTAAAAAGGACCAAGAACCTCCCATCCTTGCTCACAAACAACTTCAAGAAACTAGGCCTAGGACTGGGAATAACTCAAGCACAGGAAGAGGCCCTACCAAGGCCATGAAAATGCTCTAAGCATCCACCAAGCAATAGATCCAGTAAGAAGAAGCCTCTAAATAGGAAACCAAAAAGGTCCTCACCTAAGGGAACAAGACCTCCAACAACCAAAGGCATCCCAAAGAGGAGTCACTAGAATAGAGGAAACTGCCTCCTCAGACCAACCCTAATGAAGTGAGGACCTCACAGGACGCACCAGGAAGTAGTTGAAAACCCAACCTAAAACCACCACAGACCGAGAAAGCTCTGGGAACCATATCCAAGTAAAGAAACCTAAAAAAAAAACTCTAGTGGAAAGCTTGAGGAAGATCAGAGAAAGGATCTCGAAAACATACAGGAAACCCTCGAAGAACCTTGGGATTCACCAAGCCCCAGACTCAAGTAGGGAAACCCCGAAACTATTGGGAAAGGAGCAAAAAATAGGTAAGGATCTCCCCCCAAGGAGATCATCTACTACAAAACCATTCCCAAAGTGGGATGACCCGGGATGAATTGAGAATTGAGCAAGAACTAGGGGAGGAGGAGCAGGTCCCTCCCCCTCTCCTAGTTTTATTCAAAATAGAACCATAAAAAATACATTTTAATATGTTATAGTAAATGTTTTTTTAATTCAAAAATTATGAGATTATAATACACTCTATCCATTACTAGAGCCAAGTAGTAGAAACCTAAGTAGGAATGATCAAGTGAAGAGTGGGAAGTAGAGAAAAGTGAGCTACAAAATATTTTGGAAAATATACAGTGTTTAAAAAGGAATGAACCAGATAAGATAGCATGGGATCATGGAACTATTCAGTGAATAAGGGCTATAAATTTATAACTTCTCCCAAACACTCAATACAACAACCCCCTTGGTCAAAGTTATGGCATCCTAAGGGATGGATAAATATAAATGGTTTCTCTTGGAAGATGGTCCACAATAATATCTTGACCTAGACAATTTGTGCATAAGAGGATTTATTGGGCCTAATAGGTGTATAATGTGCAACCAATATGAGAAAATAATTTCTCATCTCCTTTTTGAATGCACTTTTGTCCAAATAGTTTGGAAGGAATAGTATATTACTTTGAACCAAGTGGAGGTCCAAATTCCAACCATAAATACTTTCTGGGATTATTGGAAAGCCAACAAATTCAAAAAAAGAGGATAAAAATTGCATGGAATTTGGGTTTAGGATTTATTTGTTGGTAAATATGGCTAGAACAAAATGGAAGAACTAGAGGAATTCAAACCGATAGAGAGCATATGGAGCACTATAGCAAGAAAGGTGCTTGAAACTATTGATGCAAGAAATATGGAGGCCTCTCAAATACACATAGAGGAGGAAGAAATTTGGAAAAACTAAGGATGGGGAAAACTCAAGATAGGGACATCACAAGAAGTACAGGAAGATGAAAAAAATAATTGAGAGAGAGATAAATTTGAAGCAATAGAGAATCCTAAGGGAGATAAAGGATAGGTAGATCAAGAATTGAGAAAAACTCCTTATGATCACCATGATCAAGAGGATTTGCAGAGACAAAAAGTAAAAACTGATTTATATCCTAACACTGGCCAAAAGAGACATGTTACCAGGAAAATAATGTAATAAGTATTTTTTTTTAATACAAATTTTTAACTTTTTAGTCAAAAAAAATGAGAATTGAGGATTGAGTGACTCATGGGACAAATGTTAGCAAGAATCCAATCTATATACTTAATGACATAAAATAAAATGTATGTTAAATAATAAATATTTTTATAATTATTGGTGCTAAAAATAAAGCTAATATTTTTTTATGTACAATCATACATCCACCCTCTCACACACTCACAGACCTCCAAAAAAAAGTGCTAAAATCCGAACCGTAGCTGGAACCAAAATTAATATTATTATTTTTATTTTTATTTTCATGGATATATAAATGAGTTATAAGATAAAGTATGAGTAATTAAAAATGCCATGTGTAGATATTGGTAGAAAGCTACTAATTTATGGTTAATAAAATTATTTTTGAGAAGATCCATTGAATAGTATCGAAAGATTTAAATAGAACAAACCTAAAATTTCACATTTAATATAAAAATTAGAGTCAATATTCCTCACAATGTCTTCTATAATTTCAATATTTATAATAATATTACTAATACACATGTAAGGAACTGCTTGGGCACGTTCTACATATGAGAAAAACGAACACCATTGTATTGTGCTGCATTGTTTAAATAATACATGAAATCTTAGAATAGTCCAGAATCAACGAAACTACTTAGGCGCTTAATAGAAGTAGTTACAACTTAATAACAAATAGCTATATAATGTGATAACCAACTAAGCTACGCTAACATCCCCTCTTTATTACATTATTTTGCAATACATAGAGAGCTACGAAACAATTTAAATTTGACACGTGCAAGTGCCTTAGTGAAAATATCTGCAATTTGAGCATCGATGGAGATGTACTAAAGCTGAAAGCAGTGCCTTGGAACTTCATATTGAATGAAGTGATATTGTGTGTCAATGTGCTTGGTTTTCTCATGATGCACTGGATTCTTAACAAGGTTCAAGACACCCTGGTTGTTGCAGAACAAGTGTATTGGAGATATGGATGGATGACCCATACTTGTCAAAATGCAACACAACCATATCACTTCGCACATAGTTTCATGTGTGACATGATACTCTACCTCTGTAGATGAGATAGAAACAACCTGGTGCTTCTTGTTGTGCCAAGAGACAAGACCAGATCCAAGATGAAATATATATCCTAAAGTTGACTTACGATCATCATATGACCCGACATAGTCAGAGTCTATGTATCCTTGCAAGAAGAATTTGTCATTCTTCTTGTATTCTAGGACATATTCCATTGTGCCACAGACATAATGAAGGACACATTTTGCTACTTTCCAATGAGTGGTCTTAGGCTCCTACATGAACCTCGAAAGATAGTTGACAACAAACATGATATCTGACCTAGTGTTTATCAGATATATGAGACTCCCAATAAGCTATTGATAGACAGTACCATCTACCTAAGGTGAATCATCATACCGTGATAACTGAAGTCTTGATTCTATCAGAGTTGTCATTGGCTTGCAATCAGTCATGCGATACTTTTATAACAATATCTTGGCATATTTTTTCTGAGACACCTTGATGTAGTACTCTTTATGCCTCACTTTCAGACCAAGACAATAATGGAAAAGTTTGATATCTGTCATCTCAAAATATTTACACAAGTCACTTTTGACAGTAGAGATCATAGTTTTTGAACTCCTTGTAATGAGCAGATCATCAACATAGAGTACAAGCAATACTATCTCAGAACCTTTTTTCTTGAAATAGAGGTTTTCATCTGATGGAAATCTCTTAAATCCATGTTGCAGGATGTGATTATCCATTTTTATATACCAAGCTCGAGGAGCTTGTTTTAAACCATATAAGTATTTGACCAACTTACACACTTTCTGCTCTTGGTTTCCACTTCAAATCCTTCAGGTTGTGTCATATAGACTTCCTCATGGATATCACCATTTAGAAAAGCACTCTTGACATCTATCTGGTGAACTTTCCATCCATATTGTGCTGACATAGCACAAAGAACTCGAATGGTGGTCATCCGAGCAGTAGGTGCAAAATTTTCCTCATAGTTAATGCCTTCCTTTTGTGCATAGCCTTTTGCAACAAGGTGGACCTTATGCTTATCAAATATCCCATCTACCTTGTACTTGACCTTGTACACCCATTTGCAACCAATGGGTTTCTTTCTATGTGGTAGATCGACAAGCTCCCAAGTTTTGTTCCTTTTCAGATACTTATACTCAACATCCATAGCAACCTTTAATTGTGGCTCACTAAGGGTATCTTGTACAGAAGCAGGTTCATGTTCATTCATTGAATACATAAACACCCTATCATCATCTATATCCATATCCTCTATTTATCTCTCTGGATCTATAGAAAGTTCCTCAAAATATTGACAAATATCATCAACCTCAGTAGCCTCTGTTGCTGCTCTTTCCTGTCGAGCCATACTACGAGTACGAGGTCTATCCAAAGTTAAATCTGGTGGAGTTGATAACTTTGAGTCTCTGATTGTACTTGTATACCATTTTGGATTCTTCTTCTATGGTGATGAAGAAGATGAAGAAGTAGAAGGACCTCCAGTATTAGTTAATAAAGGAAACTTCTCATCTTTAGATTCCACAAGATCTAGGTATACATCATATGTGCTTTGTGATGTGAAAGCCTCATCAAAAACAACATCTCTACTAACATGAATCTTCTTGGTTAAAGGATAAATCAAATGATAACCCTTAGAGTGCTCATCATAGCCAAGAAGAATACACTTCAATGTCTTCTCATCTAGCTTCTTTCTTTTCTCTTTCGGTATGTGCATGAAAGCTTTACATCCAAAAATGCGAAGATGAGATATGGAGGGTTTTCGACCACTCCATGCTTCCTATGGAGTCATTCCTTTTAGGGCATTTTTGGGTGCCCTATTCAATAGATATACTACAGTGGTGACAGCTTTTGCCCAAAATTGTTGCCCAAGACTAGCTCCTGTGAGCATACAACGAACCATTTCCATGAGAGAACGGTTCCTTCTCTCAAGAACTCCATTTTTTTGAGGAGTATAAATAGTAGTTAATTGTATTGTGATTCCATGTGCAGTAAAGAATACAAAAAAATCTTTAGAGGTAAACTCCCCCCCTCGATCTGAGCGAAGGGTCTTTATAGAAGTCCCTGACTCCTCAATAGATTTCTTGAATTGCTGGAAGAAAATAAAGGCTTCAGATTTTAGATTAAGAAAGAACACCCACATATTTCATGAGTAGTCACCAAAAATAACTAAAAATGCATCTTCCTCCCACAACTGATTGGTGTGAAAGGACCACACAAATCGGTGTGAATCAGCTCCAGAGGTTTCTTTGCTCTTGTAGAGCTCTTCTCAAAAGGTACTCTATGCTGCTTTCCTACCAAGCAGTCAGAGCACACTGGTAATGTGGAAGAAAGTGAAGGAAGACCCTTTACCATATCATACTTACTTAGCTCAAGTAAGTAGCCAGAACTAATATGCCCATATCTCTTGTGCCATAGGGAAGTTGCCTCCTTGGTAGAGACTATCATGGCAACATGGGGAGTAGATATAGCATCTAAGTCAAATAAGCCATGCTTATATGAAGTTGTTGTAATTTTCTTACTCCTCCTGGTAATAGAACAACACTTCTTGCCATCCTCAACATGAAAGTTTACAACCATATCTTTATCCAAAATTTGTGTGATTAACAACAAATTGTTTGTCAGTCCCAGAACATAGAGGAATTTTTCAATATGACACTTGCCATTAGAAGAGTGATTGAAACTGTACCTTCTCACTGAATGTTGTAGGTTTTATCATCAGTAATAGTGACAGGTTTGCCCTCTTTGGCCTCAAATGATTCAAACCATGATTTTTCACCAGTCATGTGCTTACTAGTGCCAGAATCGACATATCATACATGATCCTTTGGCTTGGAGGTTGTGGTAGTTATGAGCACCTTGTGTGCCCACTCAGAATTCGAGTCAGATTCTTCAACAACAACATTCACCTTGGGTTGCTTGTTCTTATTTTTTGGTTTAATCTGGCCTTTCTATTTAGGTTGCTTATTCTTGTGTCAACACCTGTTTGTGTCATGGTTGTATTTGTCACAAATTTTGCAATATCTCTTTGTTTTTTGAGGTTGTTCCCTTTTGAATATTTTTTAGAATATCCTCCCTTATAAAAATTGCCCTTCTTCTTAGATCCCTTTCTGTTGGAATAGATGGTTGTATTAGAAGAATCATCTCTCTGAAGTTGGTGTGACTGCTCTTCTTGAAGCAGATTGACCAACTCAACAAAGATAACTTTCCTTTGTGAAACCTAAAGTGAGGTGATCAACACCCTATAATAATCAAGTAAATATCTCAATACAACTGAATTAAGGAGCTTGTCATCAACAGGTTCTCCCAAAGAATTCAATTTTACTTTCAACTCAGACACTCTACATAGAAAGAGTTCAACTGTCTCACCCTGCTTCATACTCAAACTGTGAAGTTGAGATTGAAGGTAAAGAATGGTGGAATCATTCTTTCCCTCATAAATGGTTTGAAGGGCATCCCATGCCTCTTTACCATATTATTTGTCAACTATGTAAGGTTGAGCTTCATTTGAAACAACAAGCAAGATGAGCACTCTTGCTCTACTGTTCTTGTCAAATGCTATTTATTATGCAGTTGGAGTTGTAGTTGTTGTTGATCCAGTTGTTGGTGAAGGTCTTGTTGTTGTTCCAAAAACAACATCCCATAAGTCTCCCATGATAAGGATTGCCTTCATCTTGTTTTTCCATGGTGTGTAATTAGGACCTTTCAATAACTGATGAGCATCAGCCATTAATTTTACAACCATAGTGAGGGTTCCTTATATCACCAAATGGTCCCCCTTTCTATATACCTTTGTACTAGGCCTTTATACCATATAAAATACCCGCCCTTACATGAGGGAGACTATAGGTATTTTAAAAAAAAAAAAAAAATTACCCACTCTTACGTGAGGGAGACTATAGGTAAATTTTAGAGATCATACGATATGTGGAACTTAGGCGGTATTGAAAGGGAATCATCTCGTTTATGGCACCTACCATAGAAATTCATCAATCCTCATGCGTGGGGTGTAACTTCCCCTAAAAACTTTGAATTTCAGAACATTCGTCAGCATTTATGCCTAAACACAAGAACGATTAGGGTAGTGGATGGAGTAAAAAATATAAAATGGTGAACTTATTCCTCCTTGACGATTGATAGAGAACAAACTCAGACATCATTTTGGCAGCTATATTAGGTAGCAGATACAGTAGCCCAATCACGATAGCATTACCTATAAGTGCGAGTCAGAGGTATCATAAATATTGAACGTTGCAGTGCAATTAAATTGTATAGTTGGGTTCAATTATTTTGGGACTTTAGTGTAATTGATTTTACTTTAATGATGTAGTGCAAATGTAAAGGTAAAATGCAACATACATCAAAAAAGTGCCCACAAAAAAATGAACCTAAGGTGTCTGTTTCCATCGAAAATGCACCTTTACAATATGCCAATTTCTCACTCTCACTCTCCCCCCATTTTTTCACTTTGAAAAATTTGTGCAATGAGAAAAAATAAAATTCCCCCCTTCACTTTGGATAAAGTTTCAAATATGAAGCATAAAAAATGCCCTATACCAAATATTTTATTTTAATCTAATTTTATAATTAATTTTAGCATTAATTTAATTAATAAAAAAAATAATTTTGTTAGAAATCATCATAAGGTTTAACAATTATGATTTGAAACAAAAAATTATTAAAATATTAATTTAAAAAATACCAAAAAAATAAAGAAAATCACAAAAAATAAAATAAATTTTACCTTAGGGACATATTGGCTTCAATGCGCAACAAAAAATCATTCGAAGTGTTGTGCATGGGGCTCGATCTCATGATCGATGGCAACACAGCGACGTCGTGGGGCAACCTCAACCATCTTGGCTACCACTGTCGGACGGTCTGGAAGAAGCACAATTCGTGCTTTGTCTTCAATTGCCCCTGACAGTCGAAGAAAATAGAATATGCGGGACTTTTTAGTCCCACATCAACTATGTGGAGGGTTTGGAGGGGTTTAAAAGGAACAAGCTCCTCCTTATTATCCAATTGCCTTTGGACAATCGATAAATTGCCCTCCTTTTGCCCTACCATGCAACCCGATGCCTACAGATGCCATGTTACCACGCAACCCGATGTCATGCAATCCTATGACGTGTCACCATGCAACTTGATGCCATGCAACCCAATGCCACCTGATGCCTCATTGCCACGTTAGCTTCTAGGGAATCAGACACCAATTATTGCCATGTGTCTCCTTGAAGTACGTGCCAACTATGCAGTTTTGATAATTAGTTGTCAGATCCCTCTATAGTCTGACAAAGTCTACATCCTCAAATCTTGATTTGTTGACTATGTAGGGGTTAGTATCACGTTGTGTCATTCTAGTCATCCCTGTCTAGTTCGGGTTAGGTCGCGTCCTCTAAGATCATATCTATCAAATCCAGTCAGGTCCAGTCCGCTTAGCGTATCCTCCAAGATTAGATCTGTCAGATCCAGGTGTTCGCCGAGGGTAGTTGACCTCAAAAATTATGCTTGAGTCCAAGCTCCCAGTACCAAGTTGAAAACCTCAGGAAACGTGCCCGAGATACAGGTCCAGGTGTACCTCAAAAAACATGCCCAGTCAAAAAATTCACAAGAGACTTGGTCTTGTTCCAAGCTCTGATACCATATGAGCAAAACGAACACCATTGTATTATGCTGCATTTTTTAAATAATACATGAAACCTTAGAATATTTCGGAATCAATGGAACTACTTAGGCACTTAATAGAAGCAGTTACAACATAATAACAAATAGCTATATAATGTAATAACCAACTAAGCTACGCTAACACTACAATCCATGGCATTCAAATAAAAAAGAATCGATAATCAACATGGGTTCTACATGAAGATGATATACGGTCTCTATTGGTTTCCTGCTTTCTTTAACATAGATATATTGTCTTGTTTAAGCGAGAACGAAAAAATGTCAATCATACACTATTATTAACACACTTTACAGTCATATAAAATATCATGTTATCAATCAACTTAAATTTTTTTTTTTTAAGCGAAAAAACCCCTTGCGGGGCCGCCTTGGTTTGAGAGACCACTAACAAGGGATTCTACACCATCAAAGTCACCCGAGATTCGCACCCGACCCTGCCCGTACCAACATTATCAATTGGATTTTGGATACCCAATTCAGCTTTTTGGTAGGGTGAAGATTTGAACCTGGGACCTCCCTTGAAGGATTGCCCTCTCCTCTCCAACTCACTTACAAAACCTGGGTTATCAATCAACTTAACTTGACACCTAAAATAACAAAATAAATTATTAATTTTTTTTATAATATAAGAATATGTAACAAAAATATTGAATATATTTTTATTCTTTAGCGATCAAAATTGCAAAAGCGATAGCCATTCACATGATGCGCATTTTTGGTTCAAATTATAATCCATGAACGTTATTTGAGAATATCAATCCTTGCGACCAAATGTCATGGAGATTATTTGGGTAGCGTCAATCCTTGTGGCAAACACATTAGTGTAACAAACACTTCCATGTGCCTATGGTAAGACGTAAACAAGTAATTTTTAAATGCATGTGATAAATCGTTGTGCAGAGCACATAATAGGGAGTGGTCTGAATATGTAACAAAATAACAAACAATGATTCTAATTGTTGCAATGATTTGTTTATATTTAACTTGAAAAAATCCATAAGCCCCTAGAATTGGTTAGGTGTTTTTATTTTATGCTTTTAAATAATGAATTTCTAACATGCTGTTTGAAAGGGTTGAAAAAAAGAAAACACGAATTAGTGTTACAACCAATTTTTAAATACATATAGAATATTTTCTTGTATTAAGATTTTTTTGAGAATGTTGTTACATTCATCTTTTGGGTTTTTATATCATTTAAAACATAACATAACAAATATATATATATATATATATATATATATATATATATATATATAAGTATTAAATTTTATGATATTATCCAATTTTTAAAAATAAATATAATAATTTTTTTTCGAGAGGTCTAAGGTTATGTTGGAGTTTTGTCACTTTGCCATATTGAATTTTTGTTGAGCTTCTATTGTGATTTTTTTGATAAATTGAATGAAGGAAGATACTATAGGTTTGTTATCTATTTCACTGTAATTTTGTTTTGCTCTTTTTAAAATTGTATTGCTGTAAAAATAAAATTAGAGTCATGTCCAGAATGCAATGAAGAACTGTGTTGAAGAATGCTTAAGGGGCAAAAGGGTCAACAAGAAATTAATTTAAAAGGAGAAGCGCCCGAGAAAGAAGAAGCAACTAGTTTTGCTTCTCGTGAAGGGCGAAAGTCCTTTTCACCCGTTTTAGAGGTGAAGCACGATAAAAAGATGATTTCACTCAAAATGAAACGAAAAAAATGGAGACGCGTTTGGTTCCCAACCTGTTGTCGAATTACATAAAAAAATGGTAAACTTGAGTGTTTTCGCCTCGCAAGTGCTTTCGTGCCAGAAGAGAGCGCAAGTCGTGAGAGAAAGAAGTTTAAAAAAAAAAGAGGGGAAATAATTAGTTTCGCTCCAATTGAGGGGTAAAAATCACTTTCACTCCTCTTGGAGGTGAAAATAATCGAACTAGGTGACTTTGCCCCAATGGAAGCAATTTATAAGCATTTTGGGTTTCGCCCTTTTGGGGGCGAAAGTCGTAAAGTTTTGCAAAGAAAATATTTAAAGCAAAGATAAAAATGCTTTCGCCCCAAGTGAGGGGCGAAACTCCTTGTCGCCCCTTTTTGGGGTGAAAGACAATATTTATTTTACTTGCAAGGAAAAGGAAGGGTTGAGTAAAGATAAAAAGGGGAGCACTTGGTGCAAAGCTAAGACATAGTCAAGTCAAAGGTGCCGCTATTGAGAGGCGCCACACAGTTTCATCTCTTCACAGGGCGAACAAACATTTTTAAATAAGTGTTGGGTGAAAGAAGGTTGTAACGTGCACCACCTTGAAGCAACATAGTCTAAGATTAACATTGCCCCACACAGGGCAAAAATCCCTGTCGCTTCCCAGGAGGGGTAAAATAAATAAATTATGCTTCGATTAATATTGAAATCTGAATTTAGTCCTCATTAAGGATGAAATAAAGAATGAAGGCAAATTTCAAAGGAAAACGAAGGTCTTTTCTTCGAGGGCTGAGGAGATGATAAAAGAAAAGAGCATTTTAAAGCGAAATCCCCAAGACTTTGAACAAATTTTTGTTGTTGCCTATTAACGCTTCGAAAAGGCTTTTCACCCCATTTTAGGGTGAAATTCATTTACTCTCAAAGGCATTGCTTTTCCAGGTGCTATTTTTGTAGATTCTATCGGGATGGGTCGAGTAACGATGGAATTTAATTTTTGAAGCAATGCAAGCTGCATTTCCAAAAATTTTGCTTTGAATTTGCAAGATCAGTTGTCATTCTTGTTTAGTTTCAACGCACCACCCACTGGCCTTCCTGCTTAAAGATAAACATACATACTCAGTGGACTTTCTAGGAAAATGTGGAGTTCCAAAGCACAATGGTAACACAGGATTAATGACCAAGCTCCCAATCTTCAGGTAATTTCGTTACATCTCATGTATCGACGCTTAAGGCCACTTCCCATCATTTAATCATGCTAATTTCCCATGTGATTCTCCCACCAAAACCGAATTGTGGTTTCCATGAAGAATATTTTGACCGAAACATAAATATGTTTTACATTTTGATAAATTTTATATTTAAATGTTGAAAGTAAAATTAAATGGTAATTTTTATATAAATTAAATTTTATATCTAAAACAAACACCTAATAAAAGCATGATAACTTACTCAAACGAACATGCGCTTCCCCGTTGTCTCGGTGATGATGAACGTGACGCAAATGTCTTTAGAGATAAGCCTTTTGGCCAACTCCATGAGCGGATTCATATGACCCTGCTCAGGAAAGGGGAGCATCATAATGTGAGGCTTATTCCTATTCTCCAGTGGCCCTGTGCGCTCCATCTCAAATAATTATTGTGGTTTCTACAGTTCTCTTTTCTTGTTGTGCTAGCCACTGTGGCTGCTACTCTTATCGACGAGCCCCTTTTGCCTGCCAAAATCAAGCGGTAACAATCGAAACGTAACTCTATGATTGACCGATGACATAAAGGCGATGAATCATGGTGAAGTATGGAGTATTTATGGCAATTTAAAGGTAAATGACAAATTATTGGAAACCACTTGCGTAACAGGACAAATAATATTATCAAAGCACTGACGCCATATGAGTTTCAGGACCTTCATATTGAGGTTAGCTCTACAGTGCCTTTAGCCAAAGAGCAAGTATTTTGGAAAGTTACCAACGGTCTCCAAGGATTCCAATAGTGGAGGAGAAGGTTTGCACCGTTCGTACCCAGAGGTATTCCATGAAATAGCAGCAACAAGAACTAAAGGTCAAGCTTTATGTCGTGTCCTTGTTTTCTATGATTTTTTTTTCCTTGCCAAATTTAGGATTTATTCACCAAACTTATTTTTTAGGGTTTTAAATTCGATGAATTTCAATTTTTTTTAAATAAAATTGATGAATTTGGTAACTAAGGTCATAATTATTATGTTCAGAAAAATAAAATGATCAGTAGTGGGTATGCATTGTGATAAATTTCTTTGTAATAAAATAATATGTTTGTTCTTATGACTTTTGTGTGACTGAATTACATGAGATAAAGAAACATTGTTAGTTATGCATTCATAGCATGAGCCAAAATCTGATCCTCTACTACTTCCATCATGGTGATGGTGGAACTAGAAGAGATATGGAATTATAGAGAAGTTGTTACTATGTGAGTTGGATAGTGGAGAATGATGGCAGCCATATGAAACAAGTTATAGCATGGATGTGAATTTCTATGGGAATGCTACTCCATTATTCAAAATAATGTTTACACAATAGGGAAACGACTCTGGTAGTCATTGTCTTGGGAAAAATGTATTTTATTCAATGTTTATAAACAATCCTTTACATTAACTTATAGAAAAATTACTTTGCTATCATGTTCTTGCTAGAAGTGGTAGTGTTTATGGTGCAATACTAGATGTGTTATATAAAACTACAACTCTTTGGTAGCTCCTTTGTGGCCATTATTTCTTTTAAAAAATTGGTTAGGATGTAATTTTTTCACTCCATAAATTATTTATCTAAAAATGGTTTTTACCTGTAACTAACTCCAGAGGGATTTTTAATAATGATCCTGTAAATCTGAACAATTCAATTCTATTATCCTTCCATTCCTCAATATAGACTTATTTATTTTTAAAAATCTCTCAAAAAGTGAATGGTGTGTCTGTGAGCACCTTTTTCAAGAATGGTTTGTGAAGGAAAAATAAACTTAATATTGGTCATTAGCTTTAAACAACGTAAATAACATATATGGCTGAATTTAACGCCTTTTGTATCCATAAAATTATTGTATTGTACTAATTAATGGAAGTTAATTCATTGGAGAGTCTTAAGAAGATATTTGGAAATAAAGAAACCATGAAATACATTTGTATAAATTTTGAGTGCATGACTTATGTTTTAGAGAATCAAAATGAATACAAATAATATTTTCTAGAGGGTCATTGTTATGGAGTTTCAATTGTCTTGGAATTAGGGTAAAACTTCTACATCTTGAATAAATATTGTAAAAACACCTAGCTATTTTGGATTAGATCCCTTAGAAATTGTAACCCTGAATGGTTTACCTTTTTTTTAAGGAAATATTAAATAATATGCTACTTTAGAATGAGGCCTCTGACATCAAAATATTGTGTATGTAAACTAGTTTTTTAAGACAAGAAAAACACCTTTAATTTACTTAATAAAGGCATACGTTCCAACTCGAAGCTATGAGAAAGATCGCATAGTTTTGTTGATGACAGTGTAGTTTTTTTACTTAAACATAAAGCTTGCTAAGTCAATAACTTAATTTTTGTATAATGAAATTGAGTAAGAAAACTCCAGCAATGTAGCGAATCTAGTAAATAATATGTTGATCATTGTCAATAGCAATGCTTGAAAATAAGGAAAGGAGACTCAAAGATATAATGTGAGTAGTATGTTAACTCCTATGAATTGATTAAACTAACTAATGATAATGTATATAATTTAAGTATGGATTGTTTTTTTTATTTACTTGAGCCATGGTAATGAAGTATCAGATGTGGGTATAAGATACTATGGTATGGAATTGTTCAAATGCTCTTGTTTTAATTCTTAGGAGTTATTTATAGAAAAGTGATTTTATGTGAATATTTTATTTTCTATATCATTAAAAGGGAATGCTAAGCTTTGGTAAAATACTATTGGGTGCAATAATTTTCTCTATGAAAACTAGGGAAGGAAGATATTCCTCAAATCAAACCTATTAACCTGAATCATGATTGAGAAACAATAAAACTTATAAAAATCATCGAGAAGGGATGACTACCTAAATTCATCGATTACTGTTGAGGTGTGGGTATAAACACAATAGGTTCTCAAGAGCAACTATAAGACTAATTAAATTGGTCAAAAAATATGACTCAATCAAATCTGATAACTAGGGGGGGGTATGGGATGCCCTCTCTAGTTTGCTTCTCAATTGGTACTGTGATAAATCCCTTGGTCATTTGACTTAGCTAGTTAATACATGTTATTTTGTATGGGATAAATCAACATGAGTCATAATTATCATGAGTGATCAATTCCAATATCAGTTAGTCATGAAGGCATATACGTTGGTCCTAGGCTAATAAAAAATAGAATAAGTCGACCGATTAGGTCATCGATTCACAAATTCCAAGGTATGGGGAAATAAAACATTCCTCTCTAGGTGTTATAGTACCTAGAGGATAATCTTAGTTTTGGATAGACCCTCATTATGGAACACGAGGATGATAAATGAGATCAGTTGATTCCACTAATGGCACTTTTATGGGATCTGGTCGATCTTGTCCACTTGGGTCGCTATCTGCAGTAGTATTGAACCCACAATTGGTGTATATGTATGTACTATTTAGAATATATAATAATGATCTAATGGGTGAAAAAAACTTGCTATAAACGTGAAAGCATATTTGTGAGCATAACTATAATGGAAAAATAAATAAAAAATACCCTATGAAAACACTTGTATGTTTGGAGAGGTACAACCAAGTGATTAGACTTGGGTTGTTACATATAGTATCAAATTAGAAGTGATTCTAAGTTTTAGACTCTGATTGTGAAATTTGTCTAGAAAAATGCAAAACTAATAATTTACTTCTTTCACCTAGAGGTCAATGGCATAAATGTTACAAGGTGGGTCTTCGATAAATACTACGAGAGGTAGGGAGGAAAAATCCATTGAAATATCTACTAGGGGACTGAGGTCGGGCATAATATGAGAAGATCCTCAATGTGAAAGAATGATGAAAGATTTGAATGAACCTCCTTCCAATGAAATTATGAGAGAGAAGAGAAATATTGCCAAAGTTGTTCAATTATTATAAACTCACATGGAACAATAAATGGAAGAGATGGCCCAATAGAAAATCCATATGGTCCAGCAACAAGAATTTATTGTCCAACAATAGTGGGTCATAGAAGACTTATCTAGTGGAAGAGAAACTGGATCAGGCAGGGTAGGGGAAGCACCGAGAGAACCTAAAGGATCTAGTTTGGGAAGGTACAGGGTGAGTAAAGAGTTAGATAAAAACCTAAAAAATGTCATAATATCCAAATTTAATGGAAAGGAAGATGGTGATTCAATAACAAGTTGGCTAAGTGATCTAGAGTCATATTTTTCTCTAGTGGTTTTATCCTCTGAATCTAATACTGCATTAGCAGTTATGAACATGAGTGAAGTATCCCTAGATTGTTTGAAATATTATAAGAAAGGGCATAAAATAGAAGTTGTTGACCTCAAATGGGAGGAGTTTGCCAAATAATTTTGAGATAGATTTTTTACTAAGAAAATATTAAATGGAGAAATTTCGAAAATTCTCTAATTTGCATCAGGAAAATATGTCAATGTGAGGTTACCACTAGAAGTTCATTCAACTATTAAAATATGCATCTCCATATGAAAGCAATGAGAAAATGAAGACTCAAAAAAATATTATGGGATTACATCCTAGAATTATGATAGTGGTAAATATGCACAACTTTGATAATTTGCCTGCTACCTTTGATTTGGCAAGAAAAGAGGAAGCCAATCAGGAAACTAGAAAGAAATATTTTAATTATCAAAAGCTATCAAAGAAAGAAAAATATGAGCTCACAAAATAGAAAATTTTTGGGTTTATGACATGGGAGAGAGATCAAAATAATAAACCCAAATGAGTAGAGCAAAATAGGTAAGGAAGCATAAATAAACCTAACTATCAATGTGGTAAGTTCAAGAAATATGACAGAGAGTTTTCCAAAATATAGGACCATAAACTAGTAGGGCAGGAGAAGACAAGGAAAATTGTGCTTATGGATAGAAATGATAATAGTAAAATGGGAAATAGAGCTCAACCAAATGGATTCTATATATGTCAGGGAGCTCATTATGCTAATAAATAACCCCACAGAGTTTATTGATGTTAGAAAATACCAGAGAAGGCCACCCACATGATCTTTATGGCTACATGTAGTCTTGAACTTGATGGTCAAATTATTCCTTTTTTATTAATAAAATTTTTTTTGATAAATATATGTAATTTTTTATAGATAGTGGATCAAATGTTATTTTTATCTCAACTAGATTAATGAGGAACATATTTGTTAGACCTGGAATTTTGGCCAATGGTTGGAAGGTAGAGTACGAATCAGGGAAAAATCTACCAAGTTAACCAATGCTTATTTGATCCTCACATCACTTTACCACAAGGAAAAACCAATTGGCATTTGTATGTGGCACCTTTGCATGCATTTGATATCATTCTAGGAGTTGATTAGTTAAAAGCACATAAGGATATTCTAAATTTTGAAGAGATATGGGTTAAATTTATAGATGAATCTAATCAAAAGGTTAGAATTCTATCTGGTTGAAGAGAAGTTAAACCACATATACTATCTGCAATACAAATAAAGAAGGTTGTTAAGAAGAGGGAAGAGATCTTTATAGTTAAAATTAATAAGAAAGAAGAAAATAAAATGGAATCCGACCTCTTCCAAAAACATTTGGTGTTGGGACAATTCAAGGATGTGTTTCCAAAGGACATTCTGGGATTATCCCCTCAAAGGGAAAATAATTTTTATATTGAGTTGTTACGTGGAGCTACACCTATTACAAGAGCACCGTAGAGAATGACCCCCATTGAACTATAAGAGCTCAAAATGCAACTTTAATATTTGCTTGAAAAATGGTTAATCAAGACAAGTGTGTCACCCTAAGGAGCTTCTATCTTGTTTGCTAAAAAGAAATATGGTACCTTGAGAATGTGCAAATATTATAGAATGCTTAATAATATTACTATCAAAAATAGGTACTCGTTACCTAGAATTGATGGTTTATTTGACCAATTGAAAGGAGCAGCTATCTTATCAAAAAATTGACTTAAGATTTGGCTATCATCAACTGAGGATACGAGACGAAGACACCTCTAAAAATACATTTAGTATAATATAATAACATTTTGAATTTATTGTCCTACCTTTTGGTCTAACCAATACCCCAACCGCATTCATGAATGTCATGAATAGCATATTTAGAGATTAATTGCACATATTTGTGCTCATATTTTTGGATGACATACTGATTTATTCCAATAATAAGGAGGAACATGATCAAAATATGAGAACTATACTCGAGATTCTGATAAAGAATAAATTATATGTAAATTTATCAAAGTGTTAGTTTATACTCCACAAGTACAGTATCTAGGATATATTGTCTCTACTGAAGGAATTGCAATAAATCCCAAGAAAATTGAAGCAATAATTGATTGGCAAGCACCTACAAATGTGATAGAGATGAAAAGTTTTATGGGGATCATAGGATATTATAGGCAATTTGTCAAGGGATTTTCAAGAATTGCCCAACCCATTACAAATATTCAAAGGAAATGGAAAGCCTTCAAGTGTACAGAGCAGTGTGAAGAGGCTTTTTAGGTCCTAAAAGAAAGGTTGATAACCACACTGATTTTACAATTACTTGATCCAAATCAACAGTTTACAGTATGAACTTATGCCTCCATTGATGGGTTAGGAGGGGTTCTAACCCAAGATGATGCAGTTATTATTTATGAGTCCAAAAAACTTAAGAGGCATGAGAGAAATTATGCCACTCATAATTTGGATTTGGTAGCAGTTGTGCATGATTTAAAAATTTGGAGACACTATTTATTGGGGAATCCATTTGAATTGAAAATATATCACCAGATTCTAAAGAATATATTCACTCAACCTTTATTGAATGCCAAGAAAAGACACTAAATGGAATTTCTAGTAGAGTATGATTTTGGAATTGAGTATATTTAGGGTAAATAAAATAAGGTCACTGACACTCTGAATAGAAGAGGATGCATTGTTGCAATGACAAAATGTTACTATGATATATTAGACCAATTTTAAATAATGTAAGAAAAGGATGAATTTTTTCAGTCCTACAATTTTCAAGTTGGGCAAGAACCTGGAAAGGATACAGATTTTGTGTTTAAATATAATCTATTTTTTATAAGAATAGGTTTGTGGTTCCAATCACTGGCGGGTTGAGAGAAAAAATCCTTAGGGAGGCTCACAATACTCCTTATTTTGTGCACTCGAGAGGGGAAAAAATGCATTAGAATTTGAGAAAAGCTTATTATTGGCCATGAATGAAAAAGGATATCACCAATTATATGGCTAAATATTTAGAATGCCAAAGATTAAAAGCAAAAAATCTACATCAAGCTAGAAAGCTTTACCCACATAAGATACCTACGCAAAAATAAAAAGTGGTATCAATGGATTTTATAGTGGGGTTACCTAAAACAACAAGAATGATGCAATTTTGATAGTTGTAGGCAAGTTAACCAAGGTTGCATATTTTATACCAGTCAATGTGCAAGATGGTGCACCAACAGTAGTGAGTAAGTTTTCCAGGGAAGTGGTAAGGCTACACAGTTTTCCAGAGATTATAATATCTAATAGGAATTCATGTTTCACCTCTAAATTTTGGCAAGCATTGCATGAGGCATTGGTATCTGAATTGAATATTAGTACTTTATATCACCCTAATACGAATGGGTAAACCAAGAGGGTAAATCAGGTACTAGAAGATATGTTATGAATGTACTGTATGGATTACCATACAAAGTGGTAAGACTACTTATACCTAGCAGAATTCACATACAATAATAGTTACCATTCATCACTAGGTATGGCTTATTTTGAAGCCCTTTATGGGAGTCAACGCAGAATTCTCTTATCTTGGAATAATTCAAAATATCAGGTAGTGATCAAATCAAAAACTGTGAAAAAATAGAAGACCAATTGAAATAATTTAGCAGAAGCTGAAAGAGGCTGAAAACAACCAGAAAAGCTATGTAGACCTCAAAATATCACCGAGGTAATATTCTATGGGAGACAAAGTATTCTTAAGGGTGAAACCAACTAAAAGTTCCATAAAATCTTCAAAACATGACTCCATATATGTGGGTCCATTTGAAATTGTGTCTAAGATAAGCCCTATTGCTTATAGACTTGCTCTACCGCCAAGCCTATCCAAAATTCACAATGTCTTCCATGTGTCCTTTAGAATATATATTTAATATCCTACACATGTTTTGGATGTCTCCAAATTGTAGATAACTGATCCATTAAAGATTGAAGTTTTACCTATTCGCATACTTGGTTTTAGAACCAAGAATCTAAGGAAGAGAAGCATATAGCAGTGTCAGATCCAATGGGACCACTATTCACATAGAAATGCCATGTGGGAGGACATTGCAGATATGCATTTTTAGTTTTCTTATCTGTTTGAGTAGATATAGATCTTTTCAAAACAAAAATTTTATATAAATTGATGGTACATGTATATATGCAAATGGATATAAACTAGATGCCAAGTGAAATAGTTTTGTATATACTTTGAAATACTAAATAGAGTAATCTTGCTTATCTGACAATGCATGAACTAGATGCCAAGTGAAATAGTTTTGTATATACTTTGAAATACTAAATAGAGTAATCTTGCTTATCTGACAATGCATGATTTTTTATTATGTATGTAAATATGGCTAATAGTATTGTGAAACATTATGTGAATAATTGCATAGACAATATTTTACTGATGTAAAACTACATGATGTATGGAATATGAATAACTTTTGTTTCTTCCTTATAGTTGTTGTAAATGTGTGTGTGTGTGTGTGTGTGTGTGTGTGTGTGTGTGTGTGTGTGTGTGTGTGTGTGTGTGTGTGTGTGTGTGTGTGTGTGTGTGTATGGTTTAATTTTCCATGCAAGAAACATAAGGACTGTGTTTTTTCTAGTGGGGAAGGATGTAACGACCCTCCATGCACAATCATTGATTATAAATTATTTAATGTATTGCACTTATCTTTTTTCTATAGAAAGTGGTAATGTTGATATACACTGTGTATGCAAGACTTGGTATATGCTCCTGATCGATAGATTTGGTCAATGAAAAGGACCAGGGATATTCCATTGGTAGATAAAAGAAGCATGAAATAAAAAATATAAGTTGAGAAGTGATGATTCATCTTGCGAGTACACGGAAGATCATGCTTCACACATCATATAGTTGCATTATAAAAATATTTGTATTATCACATGAGCTCTGGTTTAAATGTTCATTGTTTGCTAACTTGAATTGATGTATATATTTAGGTTAATGTTGCAATGATTATGGGAGCCACCTTCCATTTAGATTGTGCATTTTTTTCTTATTTTAAAATTAATTAATTAAAAAATAAGATATAAGCATACTAGACGTAATGAAAATGGATAAAAGTTAAACCTTAGAGTTAATTGCAAGTGATTTTGTTTTTATTGTGACCTTGGTCGGGTTTATCATTTGTATTGTTTTAAAATGTAAAATAAATAATATAAAATTTAATAGTTTCATTATGGTAGCTTCGATCATAATGGTAGAATGTGCACAATATGTAAGCCTTAGCTCCTTATCAATCTAGCATCATGCATGTGGACAATTTGTTGATTGTTTCCAAGTTCTAATAATTGGATAGAATATGTGAGGTAGAAGAAGAGAGAGGAGTCTTTGGAGAAAGAAAAAATATGATGCAGTATTATTTTTCTGGTTTTTGGGGAAGGACTCAAAGAGACGAGCAAAATCATTTTGGAGAATAGAGTATAGCAGCAATCTACCAGGTCAGTAAATTAGTTTTTTGTGTTGTCTTTGCTTGAAATCCAAGTTTAAATTCTGGTTTGAAACCAAATGATTTGATAAGGAAACATGTTTTTCTCTATATGAAAATTATAGGATTTGTTTAAATTATGTAAATATGTATTTTGTGCTTGTTATGAAATGAAATTGTATATCTCAAAGAAAAACAGTCATAATTATTGTGTTTGGAAAGATAAAACAAACAGTAGTGACTATGAACTATGAGAACTTGCTTTGTAAGAAAATAAGATGTTTTTCCTATGAGTTTTATGTGACTGCATTGCATGAGATAAAGAAGTATTGTTAGTTATTAATTCATAGCATAATCCAGAATCTGATCCCCTACTACTTCCATCATGGTTATGGTGGAACTGGAAGAGAGTTGGAATTGCAGAGAAGTTGTTACTATGTGATCTGGCTAGTGGAGAATGGTGGCAACCAAATGAAACAAGCTACAACATGGATGTAATTTTTTGTGGGAATGCTACACCATTATTCAAAAAATGTTTCCACAATAGGGAAACAACTCTGGTAGTTGTTGTCTTAAAAAAAATGTAATTTATTCAATGTTTGTAAACAAGCCTTTACATTAACTCATAGAAAAATTACTTTACTATCATGTTCTTGTTGTAAGTGGCAGTGTTTATGGTGCAATACTAGGAGATGTGTTATATAAAACTACAACTCTTTGATAGCTCCTTTGTGGCCATTATTTATTTTTTATTTTTTGGTAAGTAAGAGAATATTATAATTAACACCGGGTTTTAACTGGTTGACCCAAAACCATTTTACAAAATAGGGTCCACTGACCAACTGGACAAAGGCCAAGCCCTAAAAGTTTAAACGACAACAAAAATGGCCAAGACCTACTCTTCCAACGAGAATACGACCAAACTAAACTATGGAAGCCTAATATTATGGCCATCAGAAAAGAAAGACGCAAAATAGAACTAACAAAGACAAAAACTAATCATGCAAGCACCATGCAGAGTAGCCTGTGCCCATATAAAAATAATAGAATATGGTCAAAAAAACATCCCATAGAATGGATATCCAAGAGGCCAAGCAGTCTTCCTTGTAGTCCTCATCTAACTTCTTATCATCCTCCTTGCCATCATCTTTAGATTTTGCCTTCGACTCCTTGTGCCCCTGGAACTGCTGGCTATAAAATAGAAGATTTAGAGAATCACACAAATCAACAGCTGCACTGATGAGGCCAGACAGACTCTTCAACTGGTTGATACTGTTGGAGGCTGATGAAATTGTCATCTTCTCCAAGACTATTACCAACACTTTGTTATTTCTTGCTAGGGCCTTTTTGCGACATCGAATCCAAACACACCTTGGGAAATACTTGAGGCCAAAGCGGATGTTTCCCATGCATGAATTTGTAGATAAAAAACCTATATCAGTGCCCCACCAGCTGCAAAAATAACTAATCACATGAACAAAAAAAACAAATATGACAAAAGCCATTATAAGGTTCAAAAAAATATTTTTTAAAAATGCCCCCATTTTCTGTCATTGATCCACTTTGAGCCTTCCAATCTAAAATTTTTCATTATCTATCACCATTGAGACTGCATGAGGAATATTTTCAGTCCACGTGATCAAATTTGCTGCTACAATGCCTTCATTTGCCAGCCTATCAGCTGCCATGTTTGCTTCTCGGAAGGTATGCAAAATTATGGCCTCAGGTCGATCATGAATTAGAGCCCTTGCTTCGTGGATGTAGTCATCAAATCTCCAAGGAGCTCTCTTAGTTTTCTTTAGAAGATTTATAATAATAAGAGAATCACCTTCCACCAACAGTTTCCCTGGATAATTCTCTGCCACCTTAAGGCTCCTCCAAACTGCCCTCTCTTCAGCCACATTGTTAGTTTGAGCTCCAAGATGTTCAGCAAAAGCTACAAGCACCTCACCCTTGTGGTCTCTAAGTAAGCCACCAGCCCCAGCTTCACCTGGGTTGCCCCTATATGCCCCATAAAAATTTAACTTAATCCACCCTAGGGGGGGTGGGGTCCATGTGATCATGGTTCTAGGACAGACTTGAGGATGATTGAGGCCATCAGTGAGAGGTAAGTTTAATGACTGGCCTAATGAAGCTTCAAAAGGATTTGGAGGTCTAGATGCTGCAGGCACTAAACAGGCATTCTCATTAGCATATACTAAAATTTTTGACAGGACAGAGGATGACTGAGAAACCTTATCCAAGAAGGCCCGACGATTCCTTTCCAACCATATCTGCCACAAGTAGTGATGAAGGCAGATCTTCCACATATACCTAAGATGCCTATTCAAAAATGGAGAAGGCCACTGGACAAATAATTCAAAAATGGACTGAGGATGGACCCAATAAATATGAAACACTTGTAACAGACCTAAAAAGATTGAGACAGAAAAATTACAATACAAAAACAAATGATCAATAGACTCCCACTCAGACATACAAAGATAACACCTATTAACAACAATCACACCTCTTTTTATTAAGTTATCCATGGTGAGGATCTTATTTTGGATGGCCAGCCATGCAAAAAACCCAACCTTCGGAACAATGCTTTTGGGCCAAACTTCCAAGTGAGGGAAAGTAGGTTCATCATTATCAATAAGCATCAGATAAGCAGTCCAAAATTATTTATTTTAGAAAATTGGTCTAGATGTAATTTTTCACTCCACAAATTATTTATCTGAAAATGGTTGTGACCTATAACCAACTCCTGAGGGATTTTTAATAATGGTGTTGTAAATATAAACAATTCAATTCCATAATCCTTCCATTGCTCAACATAGACATATTTATTTTTAAAAATATCTCAATAAGTGAATTTTATGTCTATGAGCACCTTTTTCTAGAATGGTTTGTGAAGGAAGAATAAATTCAATATTGGTCATTAGCTTTAAACAAATTAAATCACATATATGGCTGAATTTAATGGTTTTTGTGTCTATAACATTGTTTTATTGTACTAGTTAATGGAATTTAATTCATTTGAGAGTCTTAAGAAGATATTTAGAAATAAAAAAACTATGAAATATTTTTATATAAATTTTGAGTGCATGACTTATATTTTAGAGAATCAAAATGAATACAAATGATCTTTTCTAGAGGGTCATTGTTATAGAGTTTCAGTTGTCTTGGAATTAGAGTAAAACTTCTACATCATCAATAAATATTTTAAAATAACCTAGCTATTTTGAATTAGATCCCTTAGAAATTTTAACTATGAATATTTTATCTTTTTTTAAATTAATATTAATTAATATGTCGCTTCAGAATGAGGTCTCTGACGTCAAAATATTATGTATGTAAACTAGTTTAGAAAGACAAGTAAAATATCTTTATTGTGTTTAATAAAGGCATATGTTTCAACTCAAAGCTATGAGTGATATAGCAGAGTTACGTTGATGATGGTGTAGTTGTTTTACTTAAACATAAAACTTTCTGAGTCAATAACTTAATTTTCATAGAATGAACTTGAGTAAGAAAACTTCAACAAGGTAGCAAACCTAGTAAATAATCGGCTGATCATTGTCAATAGCAATGCTTGAAAATAAGGAAAGGAGACTCAGAGATATAATATGAGTACCATGTTAAATCCTATGAATTGATTAAACTAACTATTGATTGTGTAGATAATTTAAGTGTGGATTATTGTATTTATTTACTTGATCCATGGTAGTGAAGTATCGGGTGTGGGTATAAGATACTATGGTTGGAATTGTTCAAATGCTCTTATTTTAATTCTTAGGAGGTCTTTATATAAAAGTACTTTTATGTGAATATTTTATTTTCTATATCATTAAAATGGAGTGCTAAGATTTGGTAAAATACTATTGTGTGCAATAAGTTTCTCTATGCAAATTAGGGAAGGAAGGCATTCCTCAAACCAAACCTATTAACTTGAATCATGATTGAGAAACAATTAAACTTATAAAAGTCATCAAAAAGTAATGACTACCTAAATTCACCTATTATTGTTGAGGTGCGGATATGCATGGAATAGGTTCTCAAGAGAAATTGTAAGACTAACAAAATTGGTCAAAAAATGGGAATCAATCAGATCTGATAACGAGGGATGGTATGGGATGCCCTCCCTAGGTTGCTTCTCGATTGGCACTATGATAAATCCCTTGGTCTTTTGACTTAGCTAGTTAAGACATGACATTTGGTATGGGACAAATGAATGTGAGTCATAGTAACCATGAGTGATCAAGTCCAAGGTCAGGGCATTGACATGGTACTAACTAAATCTAGGTCATGGACAATCAATTAGTCATGAAGACATATATGTTAGTCCTAGGAAAATAGAAAATAGAATAATTTGATCATTTAGGTCGTAGATTCATAAATACCAAGGGATGGATAAATAAAATGTTCCCCTTTAGGTGTTATGGGCCTTAGGAGATAACCCCAGTCGTGGATAGACCCTCATGCTCAAACACGAGTATGATAAATGAGACCATTCAATTTCACTAATGGCACTTCTATGAGATGTGGCCTATCTCATCCACTTGGGTGGCTATCTACAGTAGTATTGAACCCAAAATTTGTGTATATGTATGTACTATTTGATTTAATAGGTAAAAAAAACTTGCTATGAACCTGAAAGCATATTTGTGAGCATAACTATAGTTGAAAAACAAAAAAAAAAATCCTATGAAAATATTTGTATATTTGGAGAGCTACAACCAAGTGAGTAGACTTGGGTTGTTACATATAGTATCAGAGTAGAAGTGATTCTACGTTGTAGATTTTGATTGTAAAATTTGTGTAACAAACTGCAAAACTAGTAATTTACTTCTTTCACCTATAGGTCAATGGCACAAATATTGCAAGGTGGATCTTCAAGAAATCCTATGGGAGGTAGGGAGTTAGAATCCACTAAAATATCTACTATGGGGTCAAGGTCCGGGATAATATGAGAAGGTCCTCAATGTAAAATAAGGATGAAACAACTGAATGAACCTCCTTCCAATGAAACTATCAGAGAGGAGGAAAATATTTCTAAAGTTGTTCAATTATTACAAACTCACATGGAATAATACAGGGAATATATGGCCCAATAGAAAACCCATATGGTCCAGCAATAACAATATATTGTCCAAAAATAGTGGGTCATAGAAGACTTAGCTAGTGGAAGATAAAATGGATCAAGCATCGATAAAACCTAAATTATCCAATACAGTAAGGTATAGAGTGACTAAATAGTTGGATAGGAACCTAAAAAAGGTTGTAACATCCAAATTTTATGGAAAGGGGATGGTGATTCAGCAAAAATTGGCTAAGTGAACTAGAGTCATATTTTTCTCTAGTGGTTTTATCCTCTGAATCTAAGTTGCATTAGCAGTTATGAACATGAGTGAAGTGGCCCTAGATTGTTGGAAGTCTTATAAGAAAGGGCATGAAATAGAATTTGTTGACCTCATATAGGATGAGTTTGCCAAATAATTTTGAGATAGTTTTTTAACTAAGCAATATTATGTGGATATTTTTGGGGAATTCTCTAATTTGTGTTAGGATTATATGTCAGTGCGATATTACCACTAAAATTCCATTCAACTATTAAAATATGCATATCAATATGAAAGCAATTAGGAAATGAAGACTCAAAAATTTATTCTGGGATTACATCCTAGAATTTTTACAGTGGTAAATATGCACAACCCTGATAATTTTTCTACTACATTTGATTTGGCAAGAAAATAGGAAGCTAATCAGGAAACTAGAAAGACATATTTTAATTATCAAAATCTGTTAGAGAAATAAAAATATGAGCTCCAAAAATAGAAAAGTGTTTGGTTTATAAGAAGGGAGAGAGATAAAAAAAATTAATCCAAAGGAGGAGAGCAAACTATGCAAGGAGGCATAAATAAACCTAACTACCAGGGTGGTAAGTTCAAGAAATATGATAGAGAGTTTTACAAAATACAGAACCAAAATCTTGTAGGGCAAGAGAAGACTAGGGAAACCACACCTATGGACAGAAATGAGAATATAAAAGGGGAAATAAAGCTCAACCAAATGGATTCTATATATGCCAGGGAGCTCATTATGCTAATAAATACCCCCACAGAGCTAATCGATGTTAGAAAATACTAGATGAGGCCACCCATAGGATATTTGTGGCTATAAGTAGTCCTGAACTTGATGGTCAAATTACTCTTTTTTTATTAAATGGAAAAGTTTTTGATAAATATATGCAAATTTTGATAGATGGTAGATCAACTGATAGCTTTATCTCAACTAGATTAATGAGGGACATACCTGTTAGACCTGGACTTTTGACCAATGGTTGGAAGGTAGAGTATAGATCAAAAAAAACCTACTAAGCTAACCAATGACTATTTGATCCTCACATCACTTTACCACAAGGAAAAACCACTTGGCATTTGTATGTGGCACCTTTGCATGCATTTGATATCATTCTAGGAGTTGATTTGTTAAAAGCACATAAGGTTCTTCTAAATTTTGAAGAGAGATGGGTTGAATTTATATTTGAATCTAGTCAAAATATTAGAATTCTATGTGGTTGAAGATAATTTAAACCATATTTACTGTTTGCAATGCAAATAAATAAAGTAATTAAGAAGAGTAAAGTGATATTAATAGTTAAAATGAATAAGAAGAAATAAAATAAAATGGAATCCAACCTCTTTTAAAAACATCTGGTGTTGGGAGAATTCAAGGATGTGTTTCCAGAGGACCTTCTGGGGTTATCCCCTCAGAGGGAATTTTATTTTTCTATTAATTTATTACTTGGAGCTACGCCTATTGCAAGAGCACCGTATAGAATGACCCCCATTGAGCTATAAGAGCTCAAAATGCAACTTTAATATTTTTTTTAGAAAGGGCTAATCAAGCCATGTGTGTTCCCCTGAAGAGCTCCTATCTTGTTTTCTAAAATGAAATATGGTACCTTAAGAATGTGCAAATATTATAGAATGTTGAATAAGGTTACTATAAAAAATAGGTACTCGTTACCTAGAATTGATGGTTTATTTGACCAATTGAAAGGAGCAACTATTCTCCTTTTATGTTCATTCGGTTAGACTTATCCAGAGCTTATGACATAGTGGATTGGCACTTCCTTATCAAAGTTTTGAGGCAATTTTGTTTCTCTAAGGATTGGATGGATTGGATTATGGAATGTATCTCTTTAGTTTCCTACTTAGTTCTTATCAATGGTAGGCCTTCTCAGTCTTTCCCAACTTCCAGAGGTATTAGGCAAGGTGACCCGCTATCCCCTTATTTATTCATAATTCTTGTTGAATGCTTGGGTAGGACTATAACCAAAAAGAGGGAAAACAAAACCCTTGAGGGAGTTACCATTGCTCATGGAGCTAGACCTATCTCTCATCTTCAATTTTTGGATGACTCTACTCTTTTAGGTAAAGCTACAGTTAAGGAAAATTCTAATATTAAGCAAATCATTAGTTGTTTTTCTAATGCCACTGGACAGTTGATCAATGAAGACAAATCTAAAGTTATTTTCTTTCACTACTCTGCTAGACAGGAATCCATGGTCTTGGATAAATTAAGATATAAGAAGACCTCTCTTCCAATAACTTATTTAGGTATTCCCATAAATATTCAAAGGCAGCAAAATAAATATTGGAATTGGTTGTTGGACAAAGTCAAGAAGAAAATTGGAAAGCGGACCAACAAGTGGATTTATTCTAGGGGTAGAATCACCATGGTAAATTAGTACTTCAAGCTATTCCTATTTATGTTTCTTCCATTTTGAATATCCCAAAGGCTTTTCTTCGAGAATTAGATCAAATCAGTCATCGTTTCCTTTGGAGTGGTACTAAGGAGAAAAGAAAATGAGCCTTGGTGAAATGGGATACTTTATGTCTTCCTAAGAGTGAATGAGGGTTAGGATTCCGGTTTTCAATTAATAACAACAAAGCTTTAGCTGCTAAATTATATTGGAGGATGTTGCATAACCCCAATGCTCTTTGGGCCAATAATCTCCATGCTAAATATGTTGAGAACAAAAGTCTTGAAGACCTTGTTCGCTGTCAACTTCCTACCAAAGGTTCTCCCATTTTAGCAGTTCTTAAGACTGGTGAGGATTGATAAAAAAATATTTTGGATCATTCATAATGGTCAACATGTAAATTTTTTGATAGATTTTTGGGATGGTCACAGGCCTTTGATAACTCAGTTTCCCGATTGGAGGCCTTGGATGGAGGAGCTTCACCGAGCTAATTGGATAAATGTGGCTAATTACTGTCGGTACCATACTGGTAATTCAAAGGTTGGTAGATATTGGATCCCTATTGAGGACTGGCCTATTCAAATCCTAGAAAGGCAAAGATAAGATATCCAAGGCATCCTTCATATGAGATCCCTCTCTTGGTCCCATGAAAAATATTGTTTTGGATGGAACAACACTACTAAGGGTGAGTATTCAATTGCTCAAGCTTATTTGACCTTATGCCATAATAATCCCAACCATTCTTCTGACATATTTTCTCAATTGTGGGCTCAAAATATCTAGCCTAAGATGAGGTTCTTTAATTGGCTTTTATTACATCGTAAGGTGCTTACTAGTGAGCAACTTATGAAGCGTGGTTTTCATGGACCTTTTAGATGTGAAATGTGTGAAGAGAATGTAGAAAATATCAACCATATTTTTATTGAGTGTACTTTAGCCTCTAAGCTATGGAGGAGAATGGCCACTTTACTTGGCTTACAGTGGTCCAATTTTTTTACTTTTGAACAACTTTGGAGGAATTGGCCTAATCAAGAGGGTGTTGATCATTTTATTAGGCAGTTAATTTGGATGGGTTATACCATTCTTCTTTGGAATATTTGGAATGAAAGGAACAACTGAATTTTTAATCAAGATAGGAAGGATATTCACTATATTTGGTAAAAGACCATAACCAACTTATTTGAATCAGTCCATCAACTCCTTAATCACCCCCAAAACTCCCACAAAAGATGGGATCAAGTGATGCAAATATTGAATATTAAATCTTCTAAGGGCAACCAATTTAAAGGGAATGTGAGTATTAGTAAGATGGATAGGACTAGAAATTGGCAACCTCCTCCTAAGGATTTTGGAAAAGTCAATACTGATGGAGCCTTTAGAGGGAACCTTAGAAAAGCCAGTGTGGGAGGAATTGGTAGACTTTCAGATGGCTCCCTTTTATACAAACTGAGAATTTGGGTATTCTTTCCAATAACCTTGTTGAGGGGTATGGTATCCTCAAAGGCCTTCAGGAGGCTACTAAGGTTGGATGGTAAAAGGTGTTAGTTGAGTCTAACTCTCAACTTATGATTAATATCTTGAAGACTCCTAAGAATCATAAGGTGGATTGGAGAATAAAAATAATTATTGAGAAGATTCAGTTAATCCAGATGGGATTTTTGAAAGTTGATTACAATCATGTGGTCAGAGATCAAAACAAGAGTGTTGATGCTTTAGCTAATTGGGCTTTGGACAAAGGTGATCTTACTTGTTATGGCCACCCTCCTATATGGTGGGCTTCTCAAATTAGGGAAACTCTTCTTTCTATCATTTCTTTGGATGGCTCCAGTTCTGAAGGTACCTAGTTTCTTCTTGTTTTTTTTTTTTGCTTCTCTTTGGTTCATTCAGCTTTTTTTAGTTCCCTAGCTCATTCTTTTCTTTATTTTGTTTCCTCTGTTGATTCTTGCCTTAATAGTCTTCTGGTCTAGATAGGTCATTTTGTTTTTCTTTTTTCTTCTTTGTTTTTTTTGTTTAGTTTTTTAATGTGGGTGGGTTGTTTTGTTTTGTTTTGTTTTATTTTTGTGTTCTTTGTGTTTTTTTTGTTGTTCTTGTGTTTTTGTTGTTTTTTTTTTTATGTTTTTTGTTATTGTTCTTGTGTTTTTTCGTTCTTGTTCTTGGGTTTCTCTTTGTTTGTGTTATTTCGTGTTTTTATGTGTGAGTGTTTTCTATGTTTTTTGTTTTTGTTTATTGTATGTTGTTGGTTGTTTTTTATTTTTATTTTTATTTTATTTTTTAGGTTTTGGTTGTGTTTATTTTTCATGTTTTTTTTGGGTTTTGTCTTTGTAATGTTCTGTTGTTTTTGACTTGTTTGTGTTTTATTATGTGCTTCTTGTGTTTTTCTATGTGGTTTGTGTTGTGGTTTCTTTTATCTTATTGTGTGTGTTTGGTTGTGCTTTTGTTTTTGATACACTCAAGGAGCATGTTTTTTATTTTATTTTATTATTTTTGTTGTTATTTACTTATTTTTAAATTGGTTTTGTCTGTTTGTTTGCTCCTTGAGTATGTCAAATGTGGTAGGCCAAGTCTGAGTCCTGGGCATTTTTGGCAGAATGGATACCCCTGCCTCCTTGGGTCTTACCCGAAATTGGCATCCCTTTTGGGATGTTTTCAAAAAATAAACAAAAAAATAAAGGAGCAACTATCTTCTCAAAATTTGACTTAATATTTGGTTATCATAAATTGAAGATACGAGAAGAAGACGCCTCTAAAACTGCTTTTAGGATAAGATAAGAATATTTTGAATTTATTGTCCTACATTTTGGGCTAACTAATATCCCAACCGCATTCATGAATGTCATGAATAGCATATTTAGAGATTAATTGGACATATTTTTTCTCATGTTTTTGGATGACATACTAATCTATTCCAAGAATAAGGAGGAACACGATCAGCATATGAGAACTATACTCGAGATTCTGAGAAAGAATCAATTATATGGAAAATTATAGAATTTTTAGTTTTATACTCTGCAAGTACAGTATTTAGGACATATTATCTCTACTGAAGAGATTGTAGTAGATCCCAATAAAATTGAAGCAATAATTGATTGGCTAGCACCTACAAATGTGATAAAGGTGTAAATTTTTATGAGGATCACAGGATATTATAGGCGATTTGTTAGAGGATTTTCAAGAATTATCCAACCCATTACAAACCTTCAAAGGAGAGGGAAAGCCTTCAAGCGGAAAGAGTAGTGTGAAGATGCTTTTCAAGTTCTAAAATAAATGTTGACAACCACATAGATTATACAATTACCTAATACAAATAAAAGATTTATAGTATGTCATGATAACTCCATTGATGGGTCAGGTTGGGTTCTGATCCAATATGATGTAGTTATTGCCTATGAGTCCAAAAAATTTAAGAGGCATGAGATAAATTATGCCACTCATGATTTGGAGTTGGCAATGGTTGTGCATGCTTTAAAATTTTGGAGACACTATTTATTGGGAAAACCATTTGAATTGAAAACATATCACCAGAGTCTAAGGTATACGAAAGCAATGAGAAAATGAAGACTCAAAAATATATTTTGGGATTACATCCTAGAATTATGATAGTGGTAAATGTGCACAACTTTGATAATTTTCTTGCTACCTTTGATTTGGCAAGAAAAGAGGAAGCCAATCAGGAAACTAGAAAGAAATGTTTTAATTATCAAAAGCTATCAAAGAAAGAAAAATATGAGCTCACAAAATAGAAAATTTTTGGGTTTATGATATGGGAGAGAGATCAAAATAATAAACCCAAAGGAGTAGAGCAAAATATGTAAGGAAACAGAAATAAACCTAACTATCAATGTGGTAAGTTCAAGAAATATGACAGAGAGTTTTCCAAAATATAGGACCATAAACTAGTAGGGTAGGAGAAGACTAGGAAAATTGTGCCTATGGATAGAAATGATAATAGTAAAAGGGGAAATAGAGCTCAACCGAATGGATTCTATATATTTCAGGGAGCTCATTATGCTAATAAATAACCCCATAGAGTTTATCAACATTATAAAATACCAGAGGAGGCCACCCACAGGATCTTTATGGCTACATGTAGTCTTGAACTTGATGGTCAAATTATTCCTTTTTTATTAATAGAAATGTTTTTGATAAATATGTGTAAATTCTGATAGGTAGTGGATCAAATGTTAGCTTTATCTCAACTAGATTAATGAGGAACATATCTGTTAGACCTGGACTTTTGGCCAATGGTTGGAAGGTAGAGTACGAATCAGGTAAAAATCTACCAAGTCAAAAAATGCTTATTTGACCCTCACATCACTTTACCACAAGGAAAAACCAATTGGTATTTGTATGTGGCACCTTTGCATGCATTTGATATCATTCTAGGAGTTGATTGGTTAAAAGCACATAAGGATATTCTAAATTTTGAAGAGATATGGGTTGAATTTATAGATGAATCTAATCAAAAGGTTAGAATTATATGTGGTCGAAGAGAAGTTAAACCACATTTACTATCTGCAATGCAAATAAAGAAGGTTATTAAGAAGAGGTAAGATATATTTATAGTTAAAATTAATAATAAGGAAGAAAATAAAATGGAATCTAACCTCTTCCAAAAAAATTTGGTGTTGGGAGAATTCAAGGATGTGTTTCCAAAGGACATTCTAGGATTATCCCCTCAAAGGGAATTCAATTTTTATATTGAGTTGTTACCTGGAGCTACGCCTATTGCAAGAGCACCATAGAGAATGACCCCCATTGAGCTATAAGAGCTCAAAATGCAACTTTAAGATTTTCTTGAAAAAGGGTTAATCAAGACAAGTGTGTCATCCTAAGGAGCTTCTATCTTGTTTGCTAAAAATAAATATGGTACCTTGAGAATGTGAAAAGATTATAGAATGCTGAATAAGGTTACTATCAAAAATAGGTACTCATTACCTAGAATTGATGGTTTATTTGACCAATTGAAAGGAGCAGCTATCTTCTCAAAAATTGACTTAAGATCTGGCTATCATCAATTGAGGATACGAGATGAAGACACCTCTAAAAATGTTTTTAGGATAATATAAGAACATTTTGAATGTATTGTCCTACCTTTTGGTGTAACTAATACCCCAACCGCATTCATGAATGTCATGAATAGCATATTTAGAGATTAATTGCACATATTTGTGCTCATATTTCTAGATTGCATACTGATTTATTCCAATAATAAGGAGGAACATGATCAACATATGAGAACTGTACTCGAGATTCTGATAAAGAATCAATTATATGGAAAGTTATCAAAGTGTTATTTTATACTCCACAAGTACAGTATCTAGGATATATTATCTCTACTGAAGTAATTGCAATAAATCCCAAGAAAATTGAAGCAATAATTGATTGGCAAGCACCTACAAATGTGATAGAGATGCAAATTTTTATGGGGATCACAGGATATTATAGGCAAGTTGTCAGGGGATTTTCAAGAATTGCCCAACCCATTAAAAATATTCAAAGGAAAGGGAAAGCCTTCAAGTGGACAGAGCAGTGTGAAGAGGCTTTTCAGTTCCTAAAATAAAGTTTGATAACCACACTGATTTTACAATTACTTGATCCAAATCAATAGTTTACGGTATGAACTTATGCCTCCATTGATGGGTTAGGAGGGGTTCTAACCCAAGATGATGCAGTTATTATTTATGAGTCCAAAAAACTTAAGAGGCATGAGATAAATTATGCCACTCATAATTTGGAGTTGGTAGCAGTTGTGCATGCTTTAAAAATTTGGAGACACTATTTATTGGGGAATCCATTTGAATTGAAAATATATCACCAGATTCTAAAGAATATATTCACTCAACCTTTATTGAATGCCAAGAAAAGACACTAAATGGAATTTCTAGTAGAGTATGATTTTGGAATTGAGTATATTTAGGGTAAATAAAATAAAGTCACTGACACTCTGAATAGAAGAGGATGCATTGTTGCAATGACAAAATGTTACTATGATATATTAGACCAATTTTAAATAATGTAAGAAAAGGATGAATTTTTTCAGTCCTACAATTTTCAAGTTGGGCAAGAACCTGGAAAGGATACAGATTTTGTGTTTAAATATAATCTATTTTTTTATAAGAATAGGTTTGTGGTTCCAATCACTGGCGGGTTGAGAGAAACAATCCTTAGGGAGGCTCACAATACTCCTTATTTTGTGCACTCGAGAGGGGAAAAAATGCATTAAAATTTGAGAAAAGCTTACTATTGGCCATGAATGAAAAAGTATATCACCAATTATGTGGCTAAATGTTTAGTATTCCAAAGAGTAAAAGGAAAACATCTACATCAAGCTAAAAAGCTATACCCACATAAGATACCTACGCAAAAATAAAAAGTGGTATCAATGGATTTTATAGTGGGGTTACCTAAAACAACAAGAATGATGCAATTTTGATAGTTTTAGACAAGTTAACCAAGGTTGCATATTTTATACCAGTCAATGTGCAAGATGGTGCACCAGTAGTAGTGAGTAAGTTTTCCAGGGAAGTGGTAAGGCTACACAGTTTTCCAGAGATTATAATATCTAATAGGAATTCATGTTTCACCTCTAAATTTTGGCAAGCATTGCATGAGGCATTGGTATCTGAATTGAATATTAGTACTTTATATCACCCTAATATGAATGGGCAAACCAAGAGCGTAAATCAGGTACTAGAAGATATGCTATGAATGTATTGTATGGATTACCATACAAAATGGTAAGACTACTTATACCTAGTGGAATTCACATACAATAATAGTTACCATTCATCACTAGGTATGGCTTCTTTTGAAGCCCTTTATGGGAGTCGACGCAGAATTCTCTTATCTTGGAATAATTCAAAATATCAGGTAGTGATCAAATCAAAAACTGTGAAAAAATAGATCAATTGAAAATAATTTAGCAGGACCCAGGTGTTGAAGGTGAGTTGGAGAGGAGAGGGAAATCCTCCAAGGTAGGTCCCAGGTTTGAATCTCCACCCTACCAAAAAGTTGAATTGGGTACCCAAAATCCAATTGATAATGTTGGTGCGGGTAGGGTCAGGTGCGACCCCCGGGTGACTTTGACGGTGTAGAACCCCCTGTTCGTGGTCTCTCAGACCAAGGCGGCCCCGTAAAGGGTTTTTTGCTAATAAAAATAGTAATAATAATAATAATTTAGCAGGAGCTGAAAGAGGCTAAAAACAACCAAAAAAGCTATGTGGACCTCAAAATATCACCGAGGTAATATTCTATGGGAGACAAAGTATTCTTAAGGGTGAAACCAACTAAAAGTTCCATAAAATCTTCAAAACTTGACTCCATATATGTGGGTCCATTTGAAATTGTGTCTAAGATAAGCCCTATTGCTTATAGACTTGCTCTACCGCCAAGCCTATCCAAGATTCACAATGTCTTCCATGTGTCCTTTAGAATATATATTTAATATCCTACACATGTTTTGGATGTCTCCAAATTGTAGATAACCGATCCATTAAAGATTGAAGTTTGACCTATTCGCATACTTGGTTTTAAAACCAAGAATCTAAGGAAGAGAAGCATATAGCAGTGTCGGATCCAATGGGACCACTATTCACATAGAAATGCCATGTGGGAGGATATTGCAGATATGCAGTTTTAGTTTCCTTATCTGTTTGAGTAGATATAGATCTTTTCAAAACAAATTTTTTATATAAATTGATGTTACATATATATATGCAAATGGATATAAACTAGATACCAAGTGAAGTAGTTTTGTATATACTTTGAAATACTAAATAGAGTAATCTTGCTTATCTGACAATGCATGATTTGTTATTATGTATGTAAATATGGCTAATAGTATTATGAAACATTATGTGAGTAATTGCATAGACAATATTTTACTGGTGTAAAACTACATGATGTATGGAATATGAATAACTTTTGTTTCTTCCTTATAGTTATTGTAAATATATGTGTGTGTGTGTATATATATATATGGTTTAATTTGCCATGCAAGAAACACAAGGACTGTGTTTTTTCTAGTGGAGAAGGATGTAACGACCCTCCATGCACGATCATTGATTATAAAAACATTAATGCATTGCACTTATCTTTTTCCTATAGAAAGTGGCACTGTTGATAGACACTATGTATGCAGGACTGGGTATATGCTCTTGATGGATAGAGTTGGTCGATGAAAAGGACAAGGGATATTCCTTCGATAGATAAAATAAGGATGAAAGGAAAAAGATAATTGAGGAAGTGATGATTCATCTTGCAAGTACATGAAAGCTCGCGCTTCGCACATCATATAGGTGCATTATAAAAATATTTACATTATCACTTGATCCATGGTTTGAATATTCATTGTTTGTTAACTTGAATTGAAGTATACATTTAGGTTAATGTGGCAATGATGATGGGAGCCACTTTCCATTTAGATTGTGCATATTTTTCTTATTTTAAAATTAATTAATTAAAAAAAAGAGAAGCATGCTAGACGTAATGAAAATGGATAAAAGATAAACCTTAGAGTTAATTGCAAGTGATTTTGTTTGTATTGTGACCTTGGTCGGGTGTTAGCATTTGTATTGTTTTAAAAATGTAAAAGAAATAATATAAAATTTAATAGTTGCATTATGGTGGCTTCGATCATAATGGTAGAATGTGCACAATATGAAAGCCTCAACTCCTTATCAATCTATCATCATGCATGTGGATGATTTGGTTGATTGTTTTCAAGGTCTAAGAAGTGGATAGAATGTGTGAGGTAGAAGAGTAGAGTGGAGTCTTTGGAAAAAAAAATGAAAGAGAATGTTGTGTGGTTTTTTGCTAGTTATTGGAGAAAGGATTGGAGGAGACAAAAGAAAGCATTCTGGAGAATAGAGTATAACAACAATCTACCAGGTCATTCAATTACTTGTTTGTATTAGCTTTGCTTAAAATTAAGTTTGAATTCTGGTTTAGAAACAAATGATTGTTTGTGATGGCTTTGCTTGAAATCCAAGTTTGAATTTTGGTTTGGAACCAAATGATTTGAGAAGGAAACCTATTTTCCTCTATATGAAAATTATATGATTTATTTAAATTGTGTAAATATGGTTGTTGTGCTTGATATGAAATGAAATCATATAGCTCAAAGAAAAATAGTCATAATTATCGTGTTTAAAAAAAATGAATAGTAGCGGGTTTGCACTGTGAGAACTTGCTTTGTAAGAAAATAAGATGTTTGTTCCTATGAGTTTTGTGTGACTGCATTGAATGATTTAAAGAAGCATTGTTAGTTAAGTATTTCATAGCATGATTCGAAATTTGATCCTCTACTACTTCCATCATGGTGTTGGTGGAACTGAAAGAGAGCTGAAATTATAGAGAAGTTGGTGCTATGTAAGTTGGATGGTGGACAATGATGGCAGCCAGATGAAATAAGCTACAACATGGATACAAATTTCTGTGGGAATACTACTTTGTTATACAAAACTTGTTTTCACGGTAGGAAAATGACTCTGGTAGTCTGACTTTGGTATTCGTTGTATTAGGGAAAATGTGTTTTATTCAATATTTATAAAAAAATATTTACATTAAATCATAGAAAATTACTTCACTGTCATGTCTTTGCTAGAAGCGGCAGTGTTTATGGTGCAAGACTAGGAGATGTGTTATATAAAACTACAACTCTTTGGTAGTTCCTTTGTGGCCATTATCTCTTTTAGAAAAATTGGTTCGGATGTAATTTATACACCTCAATATCTATTTATCTAAAAAATGGTTGTGACTTGTAACCAATTCTTGAGGGATTTTCAATAATTGTGTTGTAAATATGAACAACTCAATTTTTTTAATCCTTCCATTGCTCAATATAAACTTATTTATTTTAAAAAATCTCAACAAGCGAATGCTATGTCTGTGAGCATATTTTTCTGGAATAGTTTGTGAAGGAAGAATAAATTCAATATTTGTCATTAGCTTTAAACAAAGTAAATAACTTATATGGCTGAATTTAGTGCCTTTTGTGTCCATAACATTGTTGTATTGTATAAATTAATGGAAAATAATTTATTGAAGAGTCTTAAGAAGATATTTGGAAATAAAGAAACCATGAAATATTTCTGTATAAATTTTGAGTGCATGACTTATGTTTTAGAGAACCAAAATGAATACAAATGATATTTTCTAGAGGGTCATTGTTATGGAGTTTCAGTTATCTTGGAATTAGGGTAACGTTTCTACATATTGAAAAAACGTTTTAAAAGTACCTAGCTATTATATATTAGATCCCTTAGCAATTTTAATCGTGAATGGTTTACTATTTTTTAAAAGGAATATAAAATAATATGTTGCTTCATAATGATACCTTTGACGTCAAAATATTGTGTATGTAAACCAGTTTAGTAAGACAAGGAAAACACCTCTGATTTACTTAATAAAAGCATATGTTCCAACTCGGAGCTATGAGTGAGATAACAGAGTTACACTGATGATGGTGTTGTTTTTTACTTAAACATAAAAATTGTTGAGGTAATAACTTAAGTTTCATAGAATGACTTGAGCAAGAAAACTTCAACAAGGTAGCGAATCTAGTAAATAATTTGTTGATCATTGTCAATAGCAACACTTGAAAATAAGTAAATAAGACCCAAAGATATAAACCGAGTAGTATGTTAAATCCTATGAATTGATTAAACTAACTAATAATCATGTAGATAATTTAAGTGTGGATTGTTGTATTTATTTACTTGAGCCATGGTATTAAAGTACCAAATGTGGGTATAAGAGACTATGGTATGGTATTGCTCAAATGCTCTTGTTTTAATTCTTAGGAGTTATTTATAGAGAAGTGCTTTTATGAGAATATTTTATTTTCTATATCATTAAATGGAAGTGCTAAGCTTTGGTAAAAGACTATTGGGTGCAATAAGTTTCTCTACAAAAATTAGGGAAGGAAGACATTCCTCAATCCAAACCTATTAACCTAAATCATGATTGAGAAATGATAAAAAATTATAAAATTCATCGGGAATGGATGACTACCTAAATTCACCAATTACTATTGAGGTGTAGGTATGCATGGAATATGTTCTCAAAAGAAATTATAAGACTAACGAAATTGGTCAAAAAATGGGAATCGATCAGATCTGATAAAGAGGGACGGTATGGGATGCCCTCTCTAGGTTGCTTCTCGATTGGTACAATGATAAATCCCTTGGTCATTTGACTTAGCTAGTTAAGCCACACTATTTGGTATGGGATAAATGAACGTGAGTCACAATGACCATGAGTGATCAAGTCCAAGGTCAGGGTATTGACATGGCACTAACTGACTCTGGGTAGTGGACAATCAATTAGTCATGAAGGCATATATACTCTAGTCCTAGGATAATAGAAAATAGAATAAGTTGACCAATTAGGTCATGGATTCATAAATGCTAAGGGATAGGGAAAAAAGTATCCCCCTATAGGTCTTATGGGCCCTAAAGGATAATCCTAGCCATGGATAGACTCTCACGCTGGAACATGAGGATGATAAATGAGATCAATCGATTTCACTAATGGTAGTTTTATGGGATGTGGTTGATCTTGTCCACTTGGGTGGCTATCTGTAGTAGTCTTGAATCTAAAAGTGGCATATATGATTTTACAATTTAGAATATATAAAAATGATATAATGGGTAAAACAAACTTGCTATGAATCTGATAGCATATTTGTGAGCAAAACTATAGTTGTAAAACAAAAAAAAATACCCTATGAAAACACTTGTATTTTTGAAGAGGTACAACCAAGTGAGTAGACTTGGATTGTTACATATAGTATCAGAGTAGAAGTGATTCCAAGTTGTAGACTTTGATTGTAAAATTTGTCTAGCAAACTATAAAACTAATAATTTACTTCTTTCACCTACAGGTCAATGGCACAAATATTATGAGGTGGATCTTTGAGAAATCCTGCAAGAGGTGGGGAGGAAGAATCCACTAAAATATCTACTAGGGGACTAAGGTCAGGGATAATATGAGAAGGTCCTCAACATGAAAGAAGGATGAAACAACTGAATGATCCTCCTTCCAATGAAAATATCAGAGAGGAGGGAAAACTTGCCAAAGTTGTTCAATTATTGTATACTCCCATGGAACAACAAAGGGAAGAGATGGCCCAACACAAAAAACCATATGGCCAGCAACAAGATTTTATTATCTAGCAATAGCGGGTCATAGAAGACTTAGCTAGTGGAAGAGAAATTGGATCAAGTAGGGCAGGGGAAGCACCGAGAGAACCTAAAGGATCTAGTACAGGAAGGACCAGGGTGAGTAAATATTTGGGTTAGGAACATAAAAAAGGTTGTAATATCTAAATTTAATGGAAAGGGAGATGGTGATTCAACAAAAAATTGGTTGAGTGAATTAGAGTCATATTTTTCTCTAGTGGTTTTATCCTCTGAATCTAAGACTGCATTAGGAGTTATGAACATGACTGAAGTAGCCCTGGATTGGTGGAAATATTATAATAAAGGGCATAAAATAGAAGTTGTTGACCTCATATGGGAGGAGTTTACCAAATAATTTTGGGATAGATTTTTGACTAAGCAATATTATGTGGAGAATTTTGGGGAATTCTCTAATTTGTGTTAGGAAAATATGTCAGTGCGATATTACCACCAAAATTTCATTCAACTATTAAAATATGCATCTCAATATGAAAGGAATGAGGAAATGAAGACTCAAAAAATTATTATGGGATTACATCCTAGAATTTTGACGATGGTAAATATGCACAACCCTGATAATCTGCCTACTGCCTTTGATTTGGAAAGAAAAGAGGAAGCTAATCAGGAGACTAGAAAGACATATTTTAATTATCAAAAGCTATCAGAGAAAGAAAAATATGAGCTCAAAAAATGAAAAAGTGTTGGGTTTATGAGATGGGAGAAAGATCAAAATAAGAAACCCAAAGGAGGAGAGAAAAATAGGCAAGGAGGTTGAAATAAACCTAACTATTAGGGTGGTAAGTTCAAGAAGGATGGTAGAGAGTTTTCCAAAATATAGGACCAAAAACCAGTAGGACAAGAGAAGACTAGGGAAATCATACCTATGGATAGAAATGAGAATAGTAAGAGGGGAAATAGAGCTCAAGAAAATGGATTCTATATATGCCAGGGAGCTCATTATGCTAATAAATACCCCCACAGAGCTGATCGACGTCAGAAAATACTATAGGAGAAGGCCACCCATAGGATATTTGTGGCCATAGGTAGTCTTGAACTTGATGGTCAAATTACTCCTTTTTTATTAAATGGAAAATTTTTTGATAAAGATGTGCAAATTTTGATAGATAGTGGATCAATTGATAGATTTATCTCAACTAGATTAATGAGGGACATACCTGTTAGACCTAGATTTTTGGCCAATGGTTGGAAGGTAGAGTATAGATCAGGAAAAACCTACTAAGTTAACCAATGACTATTTTATCTTCACATCACTTTACCACAAGGAAAAACCATTTGGCATTTGTATGTGGCACCTTTGCATGCATTTGATATCATTATGGGAGTTGATTGGTTAAAAGAACATAAGGCTCTTCTAAATTTTGAAGAGAGATGGGTTGAATTTATAGATGAACCTAATCAAAAGGTTAGAATTCTATGTGGTCGAAGAGAAGTTAAACAAACATTTACTATCTGCAATGCAAATAAAAATATTTATTAAGAAGAGGGGAGTGATCTTTATAGTTAAAATGAATAAGAAGGAAGAAATTGAAATGGAATCTAACCTCTTACAAAAACATCTTGTATTGGGAGAATTCAAGGATGTGTTTCTAGAGGATCTTCTAGGGTTACCTCCTTAGAGGGAATTTTATTTTTCTATTGATTTTTTGCTTGGAGTTGTGCCTATTGCAAGAGCACCATATAGAATGACCCCCATTGAGCTACAAGAGCTAAAAACACAACTTCAATATTTGCCTGAAAAAGGGTTAATCAAGCCAAGTGTGTGGTGAGGGAGCTCATATCTTGTTTGTTAAAATGAAAGATGGTACCTTGAGAATGTGCATAGATTATAGAATTCTGAATAAGGTTACTATCAAAAATAGGTACTCGTTACCTAGAATAGATGATTTATTTGACCAATTGAAAGGAGCAATTATCTTCTCAAAAATTGACTTAAGATCTGGTTATCATAAATTGAGGATACGAGAAGAAGACACCTCTAAAACTACTTTTAGAATAAGATATGGACATTTTAAATTTATTGTCCTACCTTTTGGGCTAACTAATACCCCAACCGCATTCATGAATCTCATGAATAGCATATTTAGAGAGTAATTGGACATATTTTTTCTCATGTTTTTGGATGACATACTGATCTATTCCAAGAATAAGGAGGAACACGATCATCATATGAGAACTATACTTGAGATTTTGAGAAAGAATAAATTATATGGAAAATTATCAAAGTGTGAGTTTTATACTCCACAAGTATAGTATTTGGGACATATTATCTCTATTGAAGAGATTGTAGTAGATCCCAAGAAAATTGAAGCAATAATTGATTGGCAAGCACCTACAAATGTGATAGAGGTGCAAAGTTTTATAAGGATCACATGATATTATAGGTGATTCATCAAGGTATTTTCAAGAATTTTCCAACCCATTACAAACCTTCAAAGGAAAGGGAAAGCCTTCAAGTGGACAGAGTAGTGTGAAGAGGCTTTTCAAGTTCTAAAAGAAAGGTTGACAACCACACCAATTTTACAATTACCTGATTTAAATGAATGGTTTATAGTATGTATCAACACCTCCATTGATGGGTTAGGAGGGGTTCTAACCCAATATGATGTGGTTATTACCTATGAGTCCAAAAAACTTAAGAGGCATGAGATAAATTATGCCACTCATGATTTGGAGTTGGCAGTGGTTGTGCATGCTTTAAAATTTTGGAGACACTATTTATTGGGAAAACCATTTGAATTGAAAATAGATCACCAAAGTCTAAGGTATATATTCACTCAACCCTTATTGAATGTTAGGCAAAGATGTTGGATGGAATTTCTAGAAGAGTATAATTTTGGCATTGAGTATATTAAAGGTAAATAGAATAAGGTCACCGACGCTCTGAGTAGAAGAGGGTGCATTGTTGCAATGATAAAATATCACTATGATATGTTAGACCAAATTAAAATAATGTAAGAGAATGATGAATTTTGCTAGTCCTACAATGTTCAGGTTGAGAAAGAACTTGGAAAGGATGCAGATTTTGTGTTAAAATAGAATATGTTGTTTTATAAGAATAAATTGGTGGTTCCAAGCACTAGTGGGTTGAGAGAAACAATCCTTAAGGAGGCCACAATACTCCTTATTCTGTGCACTTGAGAGGTGTAAAAATGTGCAATAATTTGAGAAAAACTTACTTTAGCCAGGAATGGAAAAGGATATCACCAATTATGTGACCAAATGTGTAGAATGTCAAAGAGTAAAAGCATAACATCTACATCTAGCTGGAAAGTTATACCCACATGATATACCTATGCAAAAATGGCAAGTCATATCAATGGATTTTATAGTGGGGTTTCCTAAAACAAGGTTAAAAAATGATTTAATTTTGGTAGTTGTGAACAAGTTAACCAAGGTTGCATATTTTATACTAGGCAATGTGCAAGATAACACACCAAAAATTGTAATATTTCTAGGGAAGTGATAAGGCTACATGGTTTTCCAAATATTATAATCTCTTATAGGGATTCCTATTTCACATCTAAATTTTGGCAAGCATTGCATGAGGTATTGGGAACCAAATTGAATATTAGTATTGTTTATCACCCTAAGATGAATGGGTAAACCGAGAGGGTAAATTAGGTACTTGAATATATTATATGAATGTATGGATTAGCATTCAAAGTGGGAAGACTACTTATACCTAGTGGAATTCACATACAATAATAGTTACCATGCATCACTAGGTATGGATCCTTTTGAAGCCCTTTATGGGAGATGATGCAGAATTCCCTTATCTTGGTATAATATAGAAGATCAGGTAGTGATCGGATAGAAAATTGTGAAAGAAATGGAAGATTAATTTAAAAGAATTCATCAAAAGTTGAAGGAGGTTGCAGACCACCAAAAAAGCTATGTGGACCTCAAAATATTACCGAGGTAATATTTTATGGGAGACAAAGTATTCTTAAGGATGAAACCAACTAAAATTTCCATAAAATCTTCAAAACTTGACTCCAAATATGTGGGTCCATTTGAAATTGTGGCTAAGATAAGCCCTGTTGCTTATAGACTTTCTCTACCACCAAGCCTGTCCAAAATTCACAATTTCTTCCATGTGTCCCTCTTTAGAAAATATATTTATGATCCTACTCATGTTTTGGATGTCTCCAAATTGCATATGACCAATCCATTAAAGATTGAATTTTGACCTATTTGCATACTTGGTTTTAGAACCAAGAATCTGAGGAAGAGAAGCATAAAGTAGTATCGATTCCAATGGGACCACTACTCAGAAAGAAATGCCATGTGGGATGACATGGCGGATATGCAACAACAGTTTCCTTATCTGTTTGAGTAGATATAGACCTTTTCAAAAAAAAATTATATGATTTGATGGTACATGTATATATGCAAATGGATATAAACTAGATACCAAGTGAAGTAGTTTTGTATATGCTTTGGAATACTGAAGAAAGTAATCTTGCTTGTTTGGCAATGGATGATTTTTAATTATGTATGTAAATATGGTTAAAAGTATTATGAAACATTATGTGAATAATTGCATAGACAAGATTACATTTTTGAAATATTGTATTAATGCAAGATTATATATATATATATATATGGTTTAATTTTCCATGCAAGAAACACAAGGACTATGTTTGTTGCTAGTGGGGAAGGATGTAACGATCCTCAATGCATGATCATTGATTATAAATTAATTAATGCATTGCACTTATCTTTTTCCTATAGAAAGTGGTATTTTTGATAGACATTGTGTATGCAGGACTGGGTATATGATCTTGAAGGATAGATTTGGTCAATGAAAAGGACCAGGGATATTCCTTTAGTAGAAAAAAGAAGGATGAAAGGAAAAAGGTAAGTGGGGAAGTGATGATTCAACTTGCAAGTACATAGAAGCTCGCACTTCTTACATCATTTATGTGCATTATAAAATATTTGCATTATCGTGTGAGCCATGGTTTGAATGTTCATTGTTTGTTAAATTGAATTGAAGTATGCATTTAGGTTAATGTGGCGATGATGATGGGAGGCACTTTCCATTTAGATTGTGCATATTTTTCTTATTTTAAAATTAATTAATTAAAAAAAGAGAAGCATGCTAGACGTAATGAAAATGGATATAAGATAAACTTTAGAGTCAATTGCAAGTTATTTTGTTTGTATTGTGACCTTGGTTGGGTATTAGCATTTGTATTTGCTTAAAAATGTAAAAGAAATAATATAAAATTTAATAGTTTCATTATGATTGCTTTAATCATAATGGTAGAATATGCACAATATGAAAGCCTTAACTCCTTATCAAGCTAGCATCATGCATGTGGATGATTTGGTTGATTGTTTATGAGTTCTAAGAAGTAGATAGAATATGTGAGGTAGAAGAGGAGAGTGGAGTATTTGGTGAAAAAAGGGAAAGTATGATGCGGTGTGGTTTTTGCTGGTTTTGGGGAAAAGTATTTGAGGAGATGAGCGGAAGCATTATGGATAATAGAGTATAGCAACAATATACCAAGTCATTCAATTACTTGTTTGTGTTGGCTTTGCTTGAAACTAAGTTTAAATTTTGGTTTGGAACCAAATGATTTGAGAAGGAAACCTATTTTCCTCTGTATAAAAATTATATGATTTATTTAAATTGTATAAATATGACTATTGTGCTTGATATGAAATTAAATAATATAGCTCAAAGAAAAACGGTCATAATTATCATGTTTGAAAAAGAAATGAACAATAGTGTGTTTGCACTATGAGAACTTGCTTTATAAGAATATAAGAAGTTTGTTCCTATGATTTTTGTGTGACTGCATTCCATGAGTTAAAGAAGCATTATTAGTTATGCCTTTCATATCATGAGATAAAATCTTATCCCCTACTACTTCCATCATGGTGATGGTGGAACTAGAAGAGATATTGAACTGCAGAGAAGTTGTTACTATGTGAGCTGACTGGTGGAGAATGGTGGCATCCAGATGAAACAAGCTACAATATGGATGCAATTTTTTACGAGAATGCTACTCCATTAATTTAAAAAAATTGTTTCCACGATAGGGAAATGACTATGGTAGTTTTTTTCTTAGGGAAAATGTATTTATTTCAATGTTTGTAAACAAGCCTTTATATTAACTCATAGAAAAATTACTTCACTATCATGTCCTTGCTGGAAGCGGTAATGTTTATGGTGCAAGACTTGGAGATGTGTTATATAAAACTACAAATCTTTGGTAGTTCCTTTGTGGCCATTATATCTTGTAGAAAAATTGGTTTAGATGTAATTTATACACCTCAATATCTATTTATCTAAAAATAGCTATGACCTGTAACAAATTCCAGAGGGATTTTCAATAATTGTGTTGTAAATCTAAACAACTCAATTTTATAATCCTTCCATTGCTCAATAAAAAATTATTTATTTTAAAGCATCTCAACAAGCGAATGTTGTGTCTGTGAGACCTTTTTCTAGAATGGTTTGTGAAGGAAGAATAAATTCAATATTGGTCATTAGCTTTAAACAAAGTAAATAACTTATATGGCTGAATTTTGCACCTTTTGTGTTCGTAACATTGTTGTATTGTATAAATTAATGGAAGTTAATTCGTTGGAGAGTCTTAAGAAGATATTTGGAAATAAAGAAACCATGAAAAGTTTTGTATAAATTATGAGTGAATGACTTATATTTTAGAGAACCAAAATGAATACAAATGATCTTTTCTAGAGGGTCATTGTTATGGAGTTTTAGTTGTCTTGGAATTAGGGTAAAGTTTCTACATCTTGAATAAATGTTTTAAAAACATCTAGCTATTTTGGATTAGATCCCTCATAAATTGTAAGCGTGAATGGTTTACCTTTTTTAAAAAAGGAATATAAAATAATATGTTGCTTAAGAATGAGGCCTCTGACATCAAAAGATAGCGTATGTAGACTAGTTTAGTAAGGCAAGGAGAATACCTCTAATTTGCTTAATAAAAGTATATGTTCCAAATCAAAGATATGAGTGAGATAGCAGAGTTACGCTAATGATGGTGTAGTTGTTTTACTTAAACATAAATCTTACTAAGGCAATAACTTAAGTTTCGTAGAATGAACTTGAGTAAGAAAACTCCAGCAAGGAGGAGAATCTAGTATAGAATCTATTGATCATTGTCAATAGCAATGCTTGAAAATAAGTAAAGGAGACTCAGAGATATAAACCAAGTAGTATGTTAACTCCTATGAATTGATTAAACTAACTACCGATCATGTAGATAATTTAAGTGTGGATTGTTGTATTTATTTAGTTGAGCCATGGTAGTGAAGCACAGGATGTGGGTATAAGAGACTATGGTATGGTATTGATCAAATTCTCTTGTTTTAATTCTTAGGAGTTATTTATAGAGAAGTGATTTTATTTTCTATATCATTAAAAGGAAGTCCTAAGATTTGGTAAAAGACTATTGGGTGCAATAAGTTTCTCTACAAAAATTAGGGAAGGAATACATTCCTCAAACCAAGCCTATTAACCTCAATCATGATTGAGAAATGATAAAAATTTATAAAAATCATCGAGAAGGGATGGCTACCTAAATTCACCCATTACTGTTGAGGTGCATGTATGCATGCAAAAGGTTTTTGAGAGAAAATATAAGACTAACAAAATTGGTCAAAAAATGGGACTCGATCAGATCTGATAACGAGGGGTGGTATAGGATGCCCTCTCCAAGTTGCTTCTCTATTGGTACTATGATAAATCCCTTGGTCATTTGACTTAGCTAGTTAATCCATATTATTTGGTATGGGAAAAATGAACATGAGTCGCAATTACCATGAGTGACCAAGTCCAAGGTCAGGGTATTGACATGGCACTCACCGACTCTGGGTAGTGGACAATCAGTTAGTCATGGAGGCATATATGTTGATCCCATGCTAATATAAAATAGAATAAGTCAACCGATTAGGTCATGGATTCATAAATACCAAGGGATAGAGAAATAAAGCATTCCCATCTAGGTGTTATGGGCCCTAGAGGATAACCCTAGTCATGGATAGACCCTCATGCTAGAACATGAGGATGATAAATGAGATCAATCGATTCCACTAATGGCATATTTACGGGATGTGGTCGATCTCATCTACTTGGGTGGTTGTCTGCAACATTCTTGAAACCAAAAGTGGTGTATATTCTTGTACTATTTAGAATATATAATAATTATTTAATGGTTCAAATAAACTTTATATGAACCTGAAAGAAATTTTGTGAGCATAAATATAGTTGAAAAATAAAACAAAAAAACTACCTGTTGTGTGGTATTTTCACCTAGTTGTGAAAGTACACTCTCCTTTAGGATTTGGGTTCCAAATCCCCTCTTGCAAAGAAATTAAATAAACAACTTCTCCAAGGTCTCCGTTGTATTAGCATTTGCATATGTGTATTAGTAATCTCAAATAAAGATATTCAATTTAAATGCTTGGAACACCTTAGTGATTGCAAGTAACTATAAACAAGGGGCAATGTTGATTTATTTCACCATGAAAATTTAGTGAGTGTTCATTGTTTTTATTTTTGGATTTTGAAATTTTTTTTAATGCCTAAAAATAAGTTAAAATTTTTGGAAAAAATAAAATGCAGAAAAATGAAAATGAAATGCAAAAAATTGAAAATAAAATGCATTCAGTATGATGCTATCCTATTTCGACAAAACCAAAGATGTGAGGTTTTCATGCATGCAACCTAACCTATTGGACCTGCAAAACAAGCACAATCTAGATAAGCTAAGTGCTGGCTCCTAGGGTTTTAAATGAGGTTTTTCAGATTTAAACATTCACATGAAGCAACCAAGAAAACTTGCATAAACTCCATTTACAAGCCTAAAATTTGAAAAGGGGAAAAATAGACATTTAATCTTGCATGCAGAAAATGACTCCTCCTTTCTTGTCCACAAGATGCAACTTTCTAAAATTTTTTGTATTAAAAATTTGTAATTTTACAATAACAAAAATTTTTGGTTTTCCCAAACCAGTCCATGGAAGAAAAACGGCTCAAACAGGTCCAGAATGGCCCTCTTGCCTTCAACTCTGCAACTCTGCTCACAGTAATTTCCAACCCCTTTTGGCCTCTTTGAATGGCGTATTTAAACTTCTAAAAAAAAAATTGTTTCTCCTTCCCTGACTGTTCATTTCATTTTCCAATGGTTGTTCGCTTCACCTTCCCTTGTGCATGCATGCATTTTGGTTTCCAAAAAAAAAACTTTTCGTTTCTACTTTGTGGCCCTTCGTTTCATTTTCTCCACATGGGCTTGCGTCCATTTCCCTCCGTGTGTAACGACCATCTTAAATGATTTCAAATCATTAAATATTCCTTATGTAAAGCTTTGTCTTATTCATTGGATTTTGTCCTTATGTCCACGTCACTATGCAAGTTCGTTACCTTGGCGAAAATGGAACATGTCACGATATCGTGACACTTTTGCCTCCTTGCTCTCTTTTGTTGCTTTTAGCCGCGAAAATGTAACATGTCGCGATATCGCGACACTTTTCTTTCTAGTTCTTTCTCTTCTCATTTGGCCGTGAGAATGCAACATGTCGCGATATCGCAACACTTTTTCTTTCTCCTGTTTTGGCCGCGACGATGCAACATGTCGTGATATCATGACACTTTTTCCCTTTTGGCCGCAACAATGCAACATGTCACGATATCGCAACACTTTTTCTCTTTTGGTCGCGACAGTGCAACATGTCGCGATATCGTGACACTTTTTCTCTTTTGGCTACGAAACTGCAACATGTCACGATATCATGACACTTTTTATCTTTGGCCACGACAGTGCAACATGTCGCGATATCATGAGACTTTTTCTCTTTTGGCTGCGACAGTGCAACATGTCGCGATATCGTGACACTTTTTCTCTTTTGGCCGCGACAGTACAACATGTCGCGATATCGCAAAACTTTTTCTCTTTAGGCCGTGAAACTTGAACATGTCATGATATCGTGACACTTTTTCTCTTTTGGCTGTGAGAGTGTAACATGTCGCGATATCACGACACTTTTTCTCTTTTGGCTATGACAGTGCAACATGTTGTGATATCATGACACTTTTTCTTTTTTGGCCGTGACAATGCAACATGTCGCGATATCGTGACACTTTTTCTCTTTTGGCCGCGACAGTGCAACATGTCGCGATATCGCGACACTTTTTCTCCTTGTGGTGTTTTGCTTTTTTCCTTGATTTTTAGCCTATGGGCCACTTCGGTCTTCTTGGAACACATGTAAAATGTGGGTCCCCAATTTTGGGGTACGTTGTGGAGCAACCACAACACTACCCTATGAAAACACTTGTATGTTTGGAGAGGTACAAACAAGTGAGTAGACTTGGGTTGTTACAAAAATATCAAGGTGAATTTATATTAATCTCCTCAATCAATATATGATAGTTTAGGTAAAATAACAATTTTTATTTCCTATAGATGAAAAATTGCTAGACAAGTGGTAGAAAATTTATTATTTAACAAAGTAAGTATTTATCTTCATTACCACATTTCATTGTATATAATACATATTACCAATTTCTAATTTTAAACTATTCTTTGGGCAATGGTGGGCAAAAAGCTTAAATATAGTACTATTTTTTATCCATAGTATAATTGCCAAATAAAAGTAGAAATTTGTACTTGTATATACATGTAGATGATATTTAATAGAAGTAATCATAAAACCCATGATAAACTACTACCTTATTTACAACATTGTTATAACAAGTTTGCTCATACATCTCTATTTGAGGTATACCTAGTGTACTTGATGATAAGGAAACAAATAATGTAATATTTTATGCTTGATATGCTTACTCTATATCTAGATTTTTCTAGGTTAGGCACATTCAAAATGGCCTTATCCTACAAATTGACTTTTGATGCAATGTGATATGTCCCATTCTACTATAAGGGTACATTCTTCATTTGTAAGGCACTTTTGACAAGTCCATTAAATGAAGTCCTATACTGCAAGAACCTATAAATGGCTATAAATACCTTTAGTTATAAATAAAATAAATAGAAAAGTATTTTCTTTCTTCATTAGTTGGTATTAAAGAATTTTGATCCATTTATGGATTGGATCTATTATGCTCATAGTATGTTTCTCTTGAGCATTTTGAATTGAGATAGTTTAACTCTATTACATCCTTATCAAATTATGAGATTTACAAAGGAATAAATTAATATATGTTACCCAACCTAAGAGCATCTTAATAAAATCTCTATGTAATATTTAATACATTAAGCTAAGGAGATTTACATTAATATTTTTCTAATCATGTCAAAAATGGGTAACATAGACCTAGAAGTAATTATTAATGTTGATTAACCTAAGCTAATCATCAAATATGATGAGTCCAATCTTGCCAACTTGGATACTAATGACCCCTCTTATGTTTTGAAGAGGATCAAACTTCTACTTGCTTTACTATATTTTCTAATAAATACTACCTCTTACAAACATAGATATAAAGTAAGCCAAAGTCAAATATTGTTACATATCTTAATATTTACTAGGTACCCTAAATATCCTCTATTTATATAACCAATATTGTTCCTTACCATTTTTTTGCACCTCCTTGAAATTAATTTTTTCTATCTAGGATTTGGAATGTGGCCCCTAATTTTAATTATCATACATGGAGCATGGGAAGGCTAACTATAGCCTTTATGTATTTGTCTTTTCCCTTTATTGAATGGAAGTGATACAAGATAGATCCTTGTAAATTTTTCAAACACTAGAATATCCTAAATAACAAGTATATGTACATAAATATACTAACTAGAAATTTTTTCAAGTCCAATCCAATAGAAGCAAGTTTTTTTTACTTTTGTAAAGATAAATTCCACTATTCCTGAAATTCCATCTAGATATTTTAAAGCATTAGAGTCCAATACCTATATTATTAGGAGGAATTATAAGGAAGTAAATAATTAATAATGTCATATTCTATGCTCAATATGCTTACTTTATCTCCATAACATTCTACGTTAGGTTTACTTTATATAACAAGCCTATTCAATATGACCTTATCCTAACAATCAGTATTCAATGTAACCTAAAATGCTCATTTTCGTATAAATTTGTGATATTATTTTGTGAGGATATTCTAATAGGCCTATTACATACAATCATATCTTATAAACTACTAGAAATACCTATAAATACCTTTGGTTATCAATAAAACAAATAGGAAAGTATTATCAAGAAAATTCCACTCACCCTGATTACAAGCATGGATGTGCTAGAGGAGGTGACCATCCACACATGCTTTACATATAATTTTTGTAGTAGCCAATCCCAACACTATGGTTACCTTCAATATATTTCCCCCTAGTCTTATCCCTTCATGTTCTAGCTTCAAATAAAATAATTATAGATTCGCTACTTATAAAACCTCTACACCATTGACCATACCATGATGATTAGCATATTGATATATTAGATGATCATCAAGGAGCATTTAACCTTCTCATCTAGTTCTAGGTTTGACTCTTCTTCATTGTGCTAAATATGTTGCTCACTATCATCTTCAAATAGTCATTGGTATTTGTCTTTAGTACATAGATCTATGTTTCCATCATATTTGACATGTCATATTTTATGTGTGTATCTTAGAGATATGTAGAACACCAAGTATTAGGATGTGATATAGGCCAAAGACTTATCAAAGACCATTTGAATTGTTTTTTTATGCCTCCCCCATGACCACATACCTTGTGGCTTCCTTCTTTATCCCGTGAATATATACACAATAGAGGAAAAATATGTGTAATAGCATCCCATCCATCTAAACAAGTTTTGTGAAGTCAATTTTAAATGAATAGAGCAATGATCAATATGTGAAGCTACTCAAGAACTATCACAAGTTATTACTAAAGGGAGGGAATGTTATTGTGGTGGATATCATTCTACAATTGACTATATATATATCCCCTTATACTTTTTATGTGCACAATTACAATGTCAATCTAGAGTGTATAATATTAGGAAGCTAATACATTCATAAATAATTCTCATATGATGTATTATATTTTTGTGGGGGTATAAAATTCTCATTTTCTTAGAATTTGATGCTCATACTTATTTTCTAATACTACCTATAAATATCTACAAGCATCCCATGGATTTTTTAAATATCTCATGATTTATTAAGATGCAACAAAACTAGGTGACCTGAAGTATGCTTTCCTTACGTTGTATATCATCAAATGTTTAGCATCTTATCATGAACTCCTTTAGCACCAATTCAAAGTTAAATATGTCAATACAAATTGTTACACAACCAATTGCTACATACTCAAGTGCTAAGTACTAAAAAGTGCTTGCTAACATTGTTTCCATAGTTCGTATTGCCACTTTTGTACTATTCTCAATAACTCTAAGAGGAGCATTAAGGGCAATTGTTAATAATTTGATACACTATTTTAAACTCCATACCCATCCATGAACATGCATGTGGAAGTGATCTAGAGCTAGATATTGTAACATACCTGAATATTTATTAAGCACTCTCAGTATCCTCCATTATCATCTCTATTGTTATCTCCTACCAATTCATTGCTCTTCTCTTTGTTGAATTAGCCTCTTGTGACCAATGTTTAGAACACATCCCTTAGTTTTAATTATCCCACATGGAGCATGGGAAGGCTAAATATAGCAATTATATAGTTGTATTTCTCCTTTAATGTTGAGACAAGAGAGGCTCATGGAAAATTCTAAAAACACTAGAATATTTTCATGAATATTACTTGAAGATTTTATTGTGGGGAGGAAGAATCATTCAGCCTTTAATTTTCCTAATGATACATTATTTCTCTTAAAATTTGAGGCATCAATCATTTTTCAAGTGTAGGTATATATACTCATTGAAAAGCATTTTTTGAGTCCAATCCAACAAAAGCATTTTTATTTAATTTTTATAAATATTAATAATATTTTTCATGAAATCCCATCTAGATACTTCAAATTATTAGATTCCAATGCTTCTACTGTTAGTAGAAATAATAACAAAGTAAATGTTTAATAATGTAATATTTTATACCTAATATGCTTACTTTATCTTTGTAACTTTATAGGTTAAGGAATAATAACAAAGCAAATAGTAAATAATGTAATATTTCATACCTAATGTGCTTACTTTATCTTTGTAGCTTTCTAGGTAAATTTTACTTTAATTGATAGACCCATTGAATATGGTCTTATCCTAAAATTTAGCTTTTGATGTAATATAGCATGCTTATTCTCCTATAATATCAAGTTCTTCTTTTATAATAGGATTTTGATAGGCCTATTAAATGCAATCCTATCTTCTAAGAGCATGGAAATTCCTATAAATACCATTGGTTATCATTGAATTAAACAAACAAGTATCATATTTTCTCATCACATTATGATGAACATAAATCAATGCAATTTTTTGAAAGGATCAGGAATATTTTTAAGCAAGTAGAAAAAACATTGCATGAAGCACGAGTTTTATAGAAATGATAACATAGCAAAAGTTGTACAACCCACACTTTCAAGATTGGAGATAGCTTTTGGTTATTTCTTAATAAATAATTAATTAAAGATCTAACTAAGAAAATCAATGCAATCAATATGGATATTTTAATATCCTATAATATTTTTTTCACAATACTTTCAATTTGAAGTTACCAAAATATATGCATATACATTTAGTTTCTAATGCAAATAATTACATCTTTTTCAACCATCAATGTTTGATGATGAAAATGATAATAATCCTCTTATTCCAAAGTATAGTTAGATTATTATAAATATATAGGTTAAACTATGATAATAAGATGTTGGTAAAATCCCTTACTATAAATAAACCAAAAAAGTTTAAAGTCACTATAGGAGATAATGGGGAGCAACAACCATTAAGTGGGGATGTCATACCTATCCCATGAATATCTGACTCAACAAGAAGGCCATTAAATACAAATTAGTTATTTTTAAGACAAAGATATAATGAGTATGGAAATGATATTTTGAATGAACTCCCTCAATTGTTCTTTTCTTATATGTATTAATTTTAAAGGTTAAATGAATAAGAAAAAATATATTATTATAATCAAATGATTCACTATAATTAATTAAAAATTTTACTAAAGAAGACATTACGAAGGTTTCCAACCCTTTATAGAATTAAAAATATATTTTGTATGTCGTGTAGTTACATAATTGAGTAATAAAACAAGTGATGCCATATTTTCTACAATTTATTTTATTTTTTATACATTTTTAATCTAAACAAATTTCTTATTTATGTTTAATGTGGAATAACATGTAGATCTATTTGTCAAAGAATTTTTTTGCCTTTTTGTATCCTCATATCACTACAATAGCTAGATTGGTTGAATCTTGCAAGCATATAGAATTTTTAAAATATTTGTCCAAGTTTTTTTTTTTTTAAGCGAAAAACCCCTTGTGGGGCCGCCTTGGTATGAGAGACCACGAACGGGGGTTCTACACCGTCAAAGTCACCCGAGAGTCGCACCCAGCCCTACCCGCACCAACATTATCAATTGGATTTTGGGTACCCAATTCAGCTTTTTGGTAGGGTGGAGATTCGAACCTAGGACCTCCCTTGGAGGATTGCCCTCTCCTCTTCAACTCACCTACAACACCTGGGTATTTGTCTAAGTTTATTGCTCTCTATCACCAACGTTCATTAAAAATTAAGATGAGACTACAAGATCCAAGGTTAACAAAATTTAATGTATCTTATTATACATTGTGCGGTCAAGTTCTTGATGGCCTTAATAAGCACACTTTAAGATAAGCTATACTCATAGTACAAATATATGGCCACAACTAAACATAACTATCTCTTTAAGGTTAATTTTTTTATAGTGATCTAGTCCACATAAACTAAAAATATTTTTTTAGTTTTTTTGAATTTCAATAAGAGACATTATATTTAAACCATATAAATTTTGAAAAATACATAAAAAAAAAATCAATAATGTATCAAATGAACACCAAAAAAAATTTACAAGTACTAAATCTAAAAAATGTAGAAAATAGCTCATCAAAAAAATATTTTTTTATATAAAATAATAAATAAATTATTCAAATACTACACATAATTGACACAATTTAATAACTACATCTAGGTTTAGTTGATAAGGAAAAAAATAATAATAATTTAAAGAAAAACCATCAAATTAAAAGAAATTTAATGTATAGTTTTACTTATACATCACAAACTTCCATTTATTCTACATATCTGCTATGCCCTTTATCATCATCTCTTCCTTCTATGTAAACCAATCTGTAATATACCTAACATTTCTATTTGTTTAACCAATTATTGTTAATCAAATTAAATATTAATAAAATTAATTAACTTTATTAAAGTGTTATATATATATATATATATATATATATATATATATATATATATATATAATATAAAATAAATAAAGCATTCCATTAAAAGTATACATCAATATCTATATTAATCCCAGAAACATAAAATCTTTCATTACCAAAATCATTAACAATTTTCTTATTAATATTAATATAAAGATATATACAATACACACTGCAGCTATATTTAGCTATCAATATAAAGATACAATACAACCCAAATTTCGCATGCACCAACTACATTTGCTTTTCTAATCAAACTTTTAGGTTACTAGTGTGTCCTTCAATGGCTTTTAAGATCGGAAAGAAATTGCAACACCAGTGTAACCATTGAAAGGGTGAAACGAGATTCAATTCCATCACTAAAACGATCATTAGACTATGCTATAACATTAACTTGTAGTGCACAACAATAATCACTAGGCATTTACTCCAAGATATATCACTTGCATCCAAAGTATAAGGAATGCTATATAAGGAATGCTATTCCTAATTCTGTAAAATTACTATACTTTAATCATAGTGGCATCCAACCAGTTAGGAAGGATTTTTAATCATTTTGTGTTCTTTTAAGTCACAGGCCCACATGATCACTTTCTACAGCAGCCATGGTAGCACCACTCGATGCACTTAAAATAATTGATAGGATCGTCGTACATAGTGTCACAATCCTTTAAACAATCATCACAGCACCCTGAAAGACAGATTAAAAAAAAAACATTTTGTCGTTAACAGCACAATATAATAATACCTCCAGAATGCCAAGCATGTTCTTCAAGGTTGATAGGAAAGAATAATAGACAAAACTTACAACCACGCTTCTGTAGAGCTCTCCCATCCACTACGTCCTTATCTTTTGGACTTGTCGCCATCTGTGTATTCAAAAAGATAGAAACATATGTGAACTAATTCTAAATTTATGTTATAAAAATGAAAACCCGCATTAAGATAAGGCAGTCTGAAAACCTGGAACGTGAATGGCATGGCTATCAGGATGGCCAAAATCAGGTATGCAGATAAACTCTTTTTCATCCTCATCTCCATATCTGATGATGTTTTTTCTCCCCTGCGTTAGTGCTGGCTTTAAGGTTTTGAATATATATAGATATTTCTACTCTACCAGACTGGGAAATATGCACCTCCGTAATCTAATTGTCTATATAGATATTTCATGGTTGTAACAGTAATAAAATATTTTATATTTATTTTAAAAATTGGTTGTAACAGCAATTGGTGTTTTCTTTCTTTTCAACCCTTTCAAAAAGCATGATAGAAATTCATTATTTAAAAGCATAAAAGAAACACAACTAGCCAATTCTGGTTGTAACAGCAATCCGTGTTTTCTTTCTTTTGAACCCTTTCAAACAGCATGTTTGAAATTCATCATTTAAAAGCATAAAAGAAAAACAACTAAGCAATTCTGGGGGCTTATGGTTTTTTTCAAGTTAAAATTGCAAAAATTAGAATCACGTTTTGCTATTCTGTTACATATTCAGACCGCTACCTCTTATGTGCTCTGCACAGCGATTTATCACATGTATTTTAAAATTACTTGTACACATCTTATCATAGGGAAGTGTTCGCTAACTCATATATATATATATATATATATATATTATAAAAAAGGGTTTTGAAAGGCATCGTTCAACCTTTTACATCAACTTGTACAGAGAAAAAACTCATAAAAAACACAACTGAACAGGACAGCTAATCAATCCAAAAAGGGATTCCAAAAAACAAGCATAAATAAAGCCTAAAACATCTTACATCACCTACCAGTAAAAGGTGGTATCACAAACCAAACAATTAAGAATACAATGGTAAGTTCAGAATGGAGTTAGTTCTAGAAATTCTTATACATCTCCGCTTCATGCAGAATATTGCCCACAAGACAATTCACCTCCTCAGAGCAATGCACAGTGATATTCATCAATCCTAGAATAAATCGATATTTAATTTCCACCAACTTGAGTTTCTGAGTAACATTGCAGTGACCCCATCGCCAGGAGCAGAGCTGCGGACCTCCTTAAGAGATTTGCTTTTATGATTAGCCTTGAACATGTTCTCAAAGTTTGACTGAATCAAGGTAACTTGGGGATCTTCTTTCTTTGATATTTTCTCCAATAAGCGAATAGATAGCCTTCTAGTACCTCCTCATATACATCTGGCCGAAACAAATATTCCATCGGATCTTTTGCTAATCTAAGTCGCCTTTGGAGACTTAGTGTGGTTATCCAACTCTTCGAAAACCAAAGATTTAGGTCTTGAAGTCCTAGACCGATGAGCCTTTCCCCACACTCCCTTAGATGAGATGTGTAATCCTCTGATTATTTTATCGACTCTCATCCTTTTGGGCATAGAATACAACTCTTCCCCTTCCAAAAACTCGCTTGATTCTTTGGATATAGACTTTGAGGACTCCATATGAGAAATGATTGATATTGGGACTGGTTGAGACTCAATGGACTTGAGAACGTCATCAACAATCAAGTCTTTTTCTTTAGAAAATTGTTCAAATACCAGCAAGGCCAGGCCTTGATGGATAGGGTTCAAACCTTTACCACCCTACACATTAGTCATAGATATATTCATAGACGAAAAGAAGAACATGGGAATGTTCATCCATTTCTATATTCTTAGATGATTCAGAAACATCACATGAAAGCTCTAAAAAATATCATTGGAAGGGTCAAGACTAAAGTAATCCATAGTTACAATTATCACCCTATCCCAAGAAGGGGTGGAGGACTTGGCGCTAAAACCATTTTGTTTCCTCAAAAGGTACTCATCCTTTGTAGCATAGGGGTGCAGTATTCCTAGTGGGGAGGTGGTTTCTAAGGCTTAGAATGATCAATTTGCTATTCTCAATCGATGGATCAAATCATACAACCATATAATATTTACAACTAGCAATGTGCAACAACTAAACAGCTTGTACGGAACTCAAATTGTACCACTGTATGGTCCCAAATCATATAGTTATGAATTTTTTACAATTTCACACTCATACAATCCTTTATATTTGGTTTTGCAAGTCGTCATACACAATTTTGTAACTAAACAGTTCAATTTCTCAATACTACCAAATCGGGAAAATTTTCCTCAATCACATAAACTACCAAATCAGGTAATTATATTTTGTACGATTTGTAAGAGCCCTAGTGTATAATTTGTACAAAAAAAAGGTACAACCAATTGCTAAATTGAATATTCTCCTAGACCAATCTCTCTCAGATAATTTTTGTAAGGATTCAATATGGCAATTAATCCTAATCCTACCAGCATGCAAGTTACTTTGTCAGGGTTAGAGAGAGTTCTATATCCAATGGCACGTCCAAAAATCATACAACATCATTCATTACATATTTCTTGATATCATCATCATCATAGATCATTCATCAGGTCCACACCAGTGTTGGTTTAATCTAATTCCTCCATAGCAATGCATTAAGTGACAATAACAACCAAAAAGAAGTACATGCAATAGAGATAAATTGTCAAATACTATTCTACCATTTCAGGATTGTACAATACATGAGAGGAACTATGAATTCTGCTCATTATCCATTATTGCTCAACAAGGACATACAACAATCATAGATATGCAATAACACTTCACATCATAACATAGCCAAAACTCCTAGCATTCCCAAACTAACTAGAATGTAACCAGAATATCACCAAACCATCAAAATTGAAAATGGGGCCTTATATAACATTGACTAGACCATTCCAAATTGGTTCCTGGGGTAATTTATTATTTACAATTGCCCATGCATAATAGAATACATTAATTAAGACTTTTACTAAGTCTAAATACCTTAATTATTAAATTCATGCGCAATTACAACTTAAATGGTATTTCTCATGCATTTCATTTTATTTCATTACACATTGTATGGTTTACCTTCACGTTGTATGGTTTTCCCTTTAGGTTGTATGGTTTACTCCTACCTATATGATTTACAAAACTTTTAAAAATTATCAAACTTGGGTAAATTCTTTGTCACTTCTTCTTTTGGGAGGTGGATTTGTTGCCTACATCTACCCTCCCCTTTACTTTGGTCGGTATCCTCATCGACTCATCTTTCTATTTCAGTTGTGCCTTGTAATCTATGACTATAGATTTTAGGTCTTCTACCTGGGTTTGAATAATTGTGTTGGTTCTTCAACTTGGCTACGTAGTTATCCATTTCTACTACTTTCAACCCATGGTGATTGGCTTTCTCTTCGATAGTCTTCAGGAGTTCCCTTAATTGCTTTTCACAAGCAGTCGCACTCTTCTTTAGCTTCTCCTACAAATGTGCTTCTATTCAGGTTATTTCTTGTAATTCTTCATTCTTATCTGTAATGGTCTATAGATGGTGATGAATATCCACCTCCAAAGCATGAACAGTCTCTTCCTTAGCACTCAACTATGCTTGCTTATCTAGAACTATCTCATTATATATTTTATTGTCCTGTGTGAGCTCTTCTATCTTCTTAGCCTATGTTGTCAGTTGCTCATATTTCTTAGCCAACTGCATTTTTATTTGTTCATATTTTGCTCTAAGTTGAGCTTCCAACTGCTTAATCTTTTTGAACTCCTAATGAAATGATGCTACTATCCTCTATATAGTATCATCTTCTTCACTATCTAAATCATTGGACTTGAGATGAGATAAAATCCTTGTGTATGTTTGTTTTGATTCACTCTCAAAATTCTTTACATGCTTTACAGCTTCCTCATGCATTTTTGATGGTACTGCCTTCATATTTTTCTTATATTTCGATAGCAATCCATCTACAAAACACCATTTCACCAATACATCTGCCAAAGGTATCTGCATCTTATCTACTAAATGCTTTAGTCTACGGTTGTATGATTTTACATCTTCATCAGTATTTTGCTTTGTCATACAAATTTTTGTAACAATATCTCCATCATCTTTTAAAGGTCAAAATTCCTCAATGAATTTATCCTTCAATTGATTCCAAGTCCAAAAATCTACTGTATTTTCCCTCTTCATGTACCAATCCATTACCAATCCTCTGAAGGTAACAGGAAATAAAGTTACCTAGTCATATGGTTGGTCTACACCATTTGCTCTCCAAATGGTTATACAAGTTCCGATATGTCTTGTGGGGTCTTCCTTACCCTCACCTATAAAAGGTGGACATCTCTATTTGGTTGTCCTATTAGCCATCTTCGAAGAATCATCCATGTCAATTGAGGTATCCCGTGGAATCTCTATTTTGCTACAGTCATCGTCAGAAGTTTCTATTTGAGGTATCTTATTATGTCCCACCAGTCATTGACCAAACTCATGTGCATCTTCACTCCATGACTTCCTTCATTGATGTGAGGGAGATGGTCTTGGTCCTTCCTCCTAAGACCTTGTGCCCTGTTGCTCTGGTGCCTAACTCCCATCCTCTACACTCCCTTGCAATCCTTTCATCGCTTTATCAAGTGTCACCATCCACTCTCCTTCCTTGTGCACTACTTCTCTATCAATGCGTGCCTCTATGCTAGGTGGTTCTATTACCTCCTCTTATGTCTCTATAAGTAGTGTTTTAAAATCTCCTTTAGATGCCCAAACTTGTTCTATTTTTTGTTCATGTGTACTATGTTCTGAGTTACTTTTATTCTCTATTTGATTAATTCTCATTCTCCTTACTATAATTTTCTCTCATACTTCTTATCTCCTACACATTTGCACACTGGTGTCTGTCATTCACCTTCAATTTTGTAGTATTCTTTACTTATAAATTTGACCCATTTTAACAAAAATGCTAAGTTTTATAACGCAACGATGCCAAATGTAGCATAGAGGTACATTATTCCTAGTGTGTAGGTGGTTTTTGAGGCTTATAATGATCAATTTACTAGTCCCAATCGATGTACCAAATCGTACAACCTTATAGTCTTTACAACTAGTAATATTCGACAACTAAATAGATTGTACAAAACCCAAGTCGTACCATTATATGATTTCAAATTATATAGTTATAGATATTGTACAATTTCACACTCATCCAATCCTTCATATTTTTCTTTGCAAGTTATCATACACAGTTTTGTAACTAAACAGTTCGATTTCCCAATACTGCCAAATCGGGTAAATTACCCTCAATGGCATAAATTATCAAATAGGGTAATTACCTTCTATACAATTTGTAAGAGCTCTAGTTTATGATTTGTATGAAATAAATGTACATCCAATTGCTAAATTAGATATTCTCCTATACCAATCTCTCTCAGATAAGTTTTGTAAGTATTTAATATGGCAATTAATCCTAATCCTATCAGCATGCAAGTTACTTTGTCAAGGTTAGAGAGAGTTCTATATCCGATGGCACATCTATAAATTGTACAATATCATTCATTATATCTTCCTTGATATCATAATAATCACATATCATTCATCAGGTCCACACTAGTGTTGGTTTAATCTAATTCCTCCATAGCAATGCATTAAGTGATAATAACAACCAAAAAGAAGTACATGCAATAGAGATAAACTGTAAAATACTATTCTACCATTCCAAGATCATACAATACATGAGAGGAACTATGAATTATGCTCATTCTCCATTACTGCTCAAAAATGGCATACAACAATCATAGTTATGCAATAACACTCCACATCATAACATAGCCAAAACTCCTAGCATTCCTAGACTACCCAAAATATCACCATATCAGCAAAAATGAAAATGGGGCCTTATATAACATTGCCTAGGTCATTCCAAAGTGGTTCGTAAGGCAATTTATTATTTACAATTGCCCATACATAAAAAAAATACATTAATTAAGACTTTTACTAAGTCTAAATACCTTAATTATCAAATTCATGTGTAATTATAACTTAAATGGTATTTCCCATGTATTTCATTTCATTTCATTGCACATTGTATGATTTACCTTCACTTTGTACATTTTTCCCTTCAGGTTATACGGTTTAATCCTACCTGTACGATTTACAAAACTTATCAAAATTTCTAAACTTGGGCAAATCCTTTATCACTTCTTCTTCTTCTGGGCGGTGGATTTTTGTCTACATCCTAGTCAAGGAAAAGACTAATCTCTCTAAGAAGAGAGTGTTTATCCCTGTTGTTTCATCCAAAGGAAAACCTGTGGTTCTACTAATTATCTCAACTAAGACTTTGAATTCCCAATTACCTACTTTCACCCAACCATCATTCCATGATTCCTTCATCCATCTAGAGAGAGTTAGGTTGTGGCCATGAAAATTTTGAAGGCAACTCAAGAGACCCCCTTTCTTGAGAACTATCTTAATCTCCTCATCCACCATCAATGAATCTGGTTCCAAATGCAACTTTGTTGGGCGTGATCTTGGGCTTGATTCCCTAGCTTTCCCCATGAAAAACAAAGACCACTTCAAAAACCAGCAAGCAATACCAAAGATCATCCATGGAAGTTGAATAAGCTCCCCTCTAAGATAAAACTATAAGAATATAGAACAATCCAAAGAGGTTCTAGCACGATAAAGGGAAGGAGGAATTGATAACATGATCAACAAAAGGATCGACCACTCAAAGTCCATCCTTGGAAGAAAATAAAGCACAATTTTATTCCGAGAAAGTCAAAACCAATGCAGGCTTGAAATCCTCAAAATTGACTTACATCCGTAAAGGATAAGGAAGCTCAACCACCTCCCTCTACACTAGCCATCGAGCCTTCTTGAAAGGCCTAAGCATTGGAAACTAAGAATGATGAAAAGAATACTACAACAGGAATAATCCTCGATTTCAAAATCTAGGAGACTCACAAGAATTAACCACCTCGCTCTCGTTCTGACATTTCAAATACCAAGAAGGAGGGAGCATTGGGAGGGATGCTCGATATGGGAAAAGCACTCTTTCCATAATAGACAAGAGATTCAAAAACTTCATCGACCTAGATGTGGGCCACATGCCAACTCAGTTCACCACCTAAGTCCCCCCACAAAATGGCCATGGGAACTCGATAGACATGATGGACGTCACATCCAAAATGGGCATCATTCTAGCAATTTGAATTCAAAATTGAGCAATTACTAAAGGATGTAAACTGCACCATCTTCCAGGAGTAATTTTGGTGTAACATTATGAACTAAAAATTCTCGAAACTCCTCAAAGTACCACCTAAGAAGACCTCCCACAAACAGATCTTAGGCCACCAAAAGATGATTTGGACTTTGCACCCAAAAGGGGCCCCATTCTGCCAATTCAAATACAAAGGAGTGTCATCACTTAAGACTGCAAGAAAATCCAACTGCTGGGAGTAATGACAATGTAACATTTTGATTTGCAATTGAATGGGTTCCAAAAAAATATTAAGGGGCTTTTGCATTAAGAATATTTAGAAGATCCAATGGAAAATTATTTCTCCACATTGTAAGGCTAGGATGGTTGGTGTCTAGATTAGTCAAATAGTTAGCAAGTAAATTACCCTCCCTCAAAATATTTTACACCCAAAAAATAAATTAAGATCCTGAAGGAACCTCTTCAATTCATCCATCATATTTGTGATATTCTAGCTTGGGGCTAAAGGGGAATTTAAAATTTTTATCACACTCAATGAATCCCCTTCATCTCAACATTCACTGCCTCCAATTCAACCAGAAGTTTAATACCTTGAAAGGTGGCTCTTGCCTCTGCAAAGTGGGATGTTTGGGATAATAAATGCTCAAAATATGCTACAACAATTTCTCCCTTACTATTTCTTATGACACCACCTACCCCAACAAAACTCGGATTACCTTTCAAGGCTCCCTCAAAATTCAACATGAGCCACCCATTGGGCGGGAGGGGACACCACCTCACATTTCTCCTTGGGTTTGGAACAGGAGGCCTAAGATCAATTCGAGGAAAACCCAACTTTGATTCCAAAAGGACTTCTACAGGAAGACTTCTTTGATAATTTTTCCAAGATCGGAAAATGCGTTGGAAACATTTTTAATCGAACTCCAAAGAATTATGTTACTAACTTTATTAGAATCTCTCTTGCAATTCTTAAATGCTCTAGCATTTCTTTCCTTCCATATGCCCCAAAAAATATGTGGCAAAAGGAAATACCAAAGGCACCTAAGATGAGGGGCGAAAAAGGAGGAGATCCACTGAGAAATCAAAATTTCCAAGGAATTTGGCATCACCCAGCTTATCCAAAATGGAAAAATAAACTTCAGGAAAGAAAGGATAAAAAAGAAGCAAATGATTAGTCGACTCTCATTCAGCGTCACACAAATAACGTGTTAACAATTTGCATACCTCTCTTAATTAAATTTTCATTGGATAGAATATTATTCTGGATGGCTAACTAGAAGAAGAAGTAGATTTTAGGAGTTAAAATTTTCAACCAAATTCTCGTGACTGTAAATAGACAAGGAAGAGGAGGCTCTAGAAAAAGATACGCTGATTTGACATAATATTCTCCCTCATTATCACCGGTCCAAATGATCCTATTTTTAACTTCTTCAGACCGTAACACCTGTAATTGCAACTCTTTAGCAACAAGCACCCAAGTCTGTTGGGTTTCCACACCACCCACCATCGCAGGAAGCTAAAACCAGGGCTTTCACCCATTCCTTAGGACAACAAAATTAGCAACTTTGACACATCCCAAAGCATGGGTAACAAGCTTGAGATCACGCAATCCCAGGTCAGAGGAAAGGGGTTTTTCTGCAAGCCAAGGATCGTTCCAAAAGTCCACATAATTCCCATTGCCAATTATTGATCTGCTGCCACTTCGCAAGAAGGACCTAGATTTTAGCAAGCTTTGCTAGAATGGAGAGCCACCTTCACGAAGCATGTTTGAAAGGAAATTGTTAAAAGACATATTTTGCTTTGAGGATCTTTACCCATTCCGCATCATTGCACACGACTTGCCAACTCAGTTTGGCGATAAGAGCCTTGTTCATTTGTTTTACAGTTTTTAGGCCTAGACCATCACTTCTTCTGACGATAAACCTACTTCTAGGAAGCTAAATGAAACTTCCTTTCATCTCCGGACCAGCCCATAAGAAAGATTATCTTTCTAAGAAGGCTAAAAATAGACATGAAATGAACTACCTTCCCGAACTGACTCAATAGGACACTTTTACAAGCCGCTAATCCAAGAGAGAATCTAAAATTCTGCAAGTAAAGAGCCGGAGGCCAAGGTAGACTGCAGGAAAAAGCTAGTAATACAACAACACAGGATTTACCGAGTGTTCAAGAAATACAAACTGCTCTTGAAAGTTGAGGCTTCTTTCTCGAAGCAAACCAAAAGTGATTTTATTTCTTTCACCTGGATCACTGAAGCCAAATAAGATAACAAAGTATGATGTTTGCATACTGCAAGATAGGCATCCCCACAATAACCAGGTTTAAAACAAGAGATCTCTCCAAAGTTTTTACTATAAAAATTAAAAAGAAACGAGAAGAGAGGATCCCCTTGATGAATACTACGACCAGACTGAAAAATTCAGGTGGAAGAGCTATTGATAAAAACAGAAAACCTTGCTGATGAAACACAGTTCCATAATTGAAATTTCTTTCTACTTAATACCTATGTGTGTGCTAACGTATTTGTCGCAAGGATTGGCATACTCAAATAACGTTCGTGGATTATAATTTAAACCAAAAATGTGCATCATGTGCATGGCTATCGCTTTTGCAATTTTGATCGCCAAGTCAAAATATATTCTATATTTTTGTTACATATTCTTACATCATAAATTAGTAATTTATTTATTTATTTGAAGTGTGAAGTTAATATGCACAAGTTGATTGATAACCATGATATTTTATATGACTGTAAAGAGTGTTAATAATTCTTTATGATTGACATTTTTTTTTCGTTACCGCTTAAACAAAGACAATATATCTATGTTAAAGAAAGCAAGAAACCAATAGAGACCGTATACCATCTTCGTATAGAACCCATAAAATGATTGCATTTTTTTATTATCGATTCTTTCTTATCTGAATGTCATGGATTGTAGATAGACCAAAACTAAAACGTGCCTAAGCAATTAGAAATATTATAAATATTGAAATTATAGAAGACATTGTGAGGAATATTGACACTAATTGTTATATTAAATGTGAAATTTTGGGTTTTTTTTAATTTAAATCGTTTGATACTATTCATACAATTATTGAATGACTCTTTTAAAAAAATAACTTTACTAACCATAAATTACAGCTTCCTACCAATCTCTACACATGGCATTTTTTAATTACACATCCTTTATCTTATAACTCATTTGTATATCCAGTTAAACTTATATAAAAAAAGTTATTATAAAAATATTTATTATCTAACATATATAATGTTCTATGCTATTAAGCATAGATTGGATTCTCGATAACATGTCTCATGAGTCATCCAATCCACAATTCTCATTGTAATAATAATGGAGTGTCTTTCAATTTTATATATTTTTAATTAAAAAATATTTACTAGAGCATATTAAGATGTACTTTTTATAACTTTCCTAATATAATTAGATTTGAAAAAGTAAATTTCTAATAAATCTTAATGTAAAAGATCAATAATTAATGTTTAACACGGTAAAGGTTATAATTAATGATATAAATAGTGCATGTTAAAATTATTGTAAAAAAACTAGTCAAAGTATCTAAATAATCATTGTTTTTGTAGTGAAATATACTTCATTTTACTATAAAACTTTAACATATAAATTTTCGGATGATTATAAAAAATGTGGAAAATTAAGTAAAATAAATTTATCTTTGATAACACTCAAAATTTTGATATGCTAGTCTATGGCCTACGATAACAAATTTGTATTCCATATTGTTACAAACGTTAGGAGTTTCGTATAGCTAGTATAAAAAATCATAAAAAGTGATGATTTAAAGAAATATTTTAGGGATATTATTATTATAGGTGTTTACTATTTAATGGATTAATTATAAAATGAATAATGAATGACCTTTTATTATTTTCTAATTAATAGTAACAATAATAAAGAATTTTTTGATGATGATGACAAATGCACATCTAGTATAAAACATATGCTTTCCTTGATGTAAATATACAAACATTAAATATACAATTGACTCTATTCTATTAAAGAAAATAGATTATAAAAGTAATGAATTAGATAATTTCCTAAGATATATTTGATGCAAGAGCATCTTAAGGTTGTTTTAAAATATTAGTAGAAGAAAAAATAATGTCCGAGCATTCCTAAAATCAAAAAGTGTGTTTGCAAGTAGGTCATAGAAGAATTTTATCCTAGGATAACCTTATGAAAAGGTATTTTAATGGCCCCTCATAATGTGTTCTATGTAAAAAAGAGGATGAGAGTATGGACCATCTCTTTGATACTAGTCAATAGTCTGGAAACTATGCAAATGGATTATTAATATGTTTTGTAATTGCATGGTGACGAATGGCATAATTGAAGAATGGTTAAAGCAATGGCAAAGCACTTTTAAAAGTGAGGCTTTACACACAATATAGGATATATCAAAATATATAGTACTTTATATTGTATGGCTAGAATGGAATAAAATAATATTTAAAGGAAATGAATGTAGTTTATAGGTAATGAAAGGAATATTTTTTTAGCCATAGAGAGTCTAAACCAACCCCGTCAACTCACCCAATCTCTAATTTGGAAGCAGAGAGCCTTGATAGATGGATTCAAGTCATCAAATGGAATTATGATGTTAGGTACAAGAAAAAAATAAGGCAAATAATGTAAAGTGGAAACCACCAAATGTGGATTTGGTCAAATTAAATATTGATGGAGCATATACAGGATATCCAGGACCATAAAGAGGAGAAGGAATAATTAGAAATTATAGAGGAGATATTTTGTCTCATTATGCTTTCAATAGTGGATTTAATATAGATAATGAAGTTGAATCTTGGGCAGATTTGAAAGGGTTAAAAAAAGGCTCCATGGAACATACAAGAGATCATTATGGAAATACAAAACCTTGCTATAGAGTTTGAAGAAATCAGGTTTACACATACGTTAAGGGAAGGAAAAAAGTGTATATAGGCTAGCCAATAGAGGGGTTTTAATTAAGGATCATGAATTTAAATTCTCTTTTCATGGTTAGATGAAGTAGTAAGTTAGCTTAAGTTAACACGAAAATTTCAACCACCTAAATCAAATATTGATTAGGATTTACTTTAATGTTTTCCATTGGTAATTTTTATTTTATTTTATAGCATTAATGTGTTTTCTCATAAACTATTTATTACAATTTTTGTGGTTGCACTTATGTGGAATTTTATAGTACGATGTTTTGGAAATATTACGCTACTAAGATGCAATGCATAGATAGTAGACGTAAAGTTTTGGTATTGTAAATGTTTCTATAGAATAATGTCAAGAACGATGTTGAATTTTGGTTATTCACACAAAAAATTGAAGAAGATCCAAAAATAAAAATAAAAAATTCAAACATGTCTGTAAAATGATGTAGGTATATAGTTATAGCAACTCAATTGAGATGAGAATTGAGTCTGTTTGTAAACTCTCAAGCTCTAAAGGAGAGAGTTGTTATTTTTTAAGGTGGAGGATCCAAGTATGATTCCTTGTTCTCCAACAAAAAAATGTTTTATTTATATTTTATATGTACTTCACACACTTTAAAATATAACACCTTATTCTTAGTCAAATTTAAAATTATTCATGGATTAAGGTGAGTTTACTTTACTTTCAAATAAATGGTGTCCTAAAATAGGTTAAAATGTGTCATAATGTCATGAATTCACCCTTAATGAAACCTTACATGACAATACATACAATAAGCTAAATGATTAAAAATATTAGCAAGTAGAGAATATGCAATAAAAAATGTAGTGAAGATAAATTAAAACACTTAGATAAATATTAAAGAATGGTTATGCACGAAATTGAATTTCAAGGTATTTCAAGAAGAGTGTGTGGAGATAATATTAAAATATATATATTAGCATTAAAATTAACTTCTTGTGTTCTCGGGATTATTTTATTATAAGTGTCTAATGACTCATATATTTTTGTTTCCTAGAGAACAAGGGGTTGCACTTGGGTTCCCCACCCTTGAAAAATCATAACTCTCTTCTTTAGAGCTTGAGAGTTTACGAATAGATTCAATTCTCGCTAGAAACCTATATTTTACATAAAATGTCTAAATTCTTGATTTTAATTTTTTCATGTGAATACAAATATTCCATAATTCAGCAACCTTCTTGACATTTTCCTATAACAACCTTCACAATACCAAAACTTCATGTCTACTATTTATGCATTGCATCTTAGTAGAGTAATATTTCCAAAACATCGTGCTATCATAGTCCACTTTACCAAATATGGATTGTTAGTTTCCTTCCTAAATCATAAGTGCAACCACAAAAATTATAATAAATAGTTTATATAAAAATACATTAATGTTATAAAATAAAGAAAATATTACCAATGGAAAACATTAAAGTAAATCTTAATCATTATTTGATTCAAGTAGTCAATATTTTCTTGTCAACTTTAGCTAAAATTACTACTTCCTCTAACCATGAAAAAGAGAATTTAACTTCATGATCCTTAATTAAAACCCCTCTATTGGCTAGCCTATTTGCACATTTGGTTCCTTCCTTTAACATATGTGTAAACCTAATTTCTTCAAACTCTATATAAAGGTCTTCATTTTTCACAATTATCTCTTGTATGTTCCATGGAGCCTTTGCTTTCCTCAAAATTGCATTTATTACTATAAGTGAATCACCTTCCATACATACTCTATTCTATTTCATTTGTTTGTATATTTTTAACCCTTCCAAAGCCACCCAAGATTCAACTTCATTATTTGTCTTATATCCACTATTGAAAACGTAATGAGATAAAATATCTCATCTATTATTTATAATTATTCCTCCTACTTGTTGTCCTATATTTTCTTTAGATTTTCCATAAAAATTCAACTTGGCCAACTCCACATCTAGTGGTTTCTATATTATATTCTTTGCCTTCTTTTTGTTTCTCTTATACCCAACATCATAATTCCATTTGATAATTTTACTCTGTCTATCAAGGTTCTCTATTTATAGATTAGTGATGAGTTGATAGGGTTGGTTTAGACTCCTTTATGGCTAAACAAATATTCCTTTTCATTACATCTAAAATTATTTCCTTTTATTTAAATATTTTTCTATTCCTTTCTAGCCATGCAGTCTAAAGTACTATATCGTTTGATATATCCTATATTGTCTATAAAGCCTCACCTTTAAAAATGCTTTACCATTGATTTAACATTCTTCAATTCTACCATCATTGACATACATTTACCAAACATATTAATAATCCATTGCCATAGTTTCCATAATATTGAGAAATGTCCCAAGATATGGTCTATATTCTCATCCTTCTTTTTACAAACACATTGTGAGGGGCCATGAAAACCCCTTTTCATAAGGTTATCTTAGGATAAAAATATTTTATGACCTACTAGCTAAAAAAAATTTCTGATTTTAGGAATTCTTGGGGTATCCCAAATATCTTTTCATATTCTTGCGATATTCCTATTTTGTTGATGCTTTACATTATATCCACTTCTTATTGTGTATTCTCCTAAGTTATTCAACTCCCAAATCAGCATATCATTGGCTTCCCTCAAAACAATTATTGTTATCTTTCTACTCAAATACATCCTAGCATTAATGTCTTGTATAATTGTAAAAAAATATTATTTCCATTTGTATCTTCCTTCTTAATCCTTGTACAAAATGTTTGAAACCCTACTATCACCATATTTATCTTGAATTTATCTCATCCATGGTTTCAAAATTGGATCTAAATTGAGTGGTTTTTAATCACACCAAGTATCCATCCAAATAGAACTTTTTTCTCTAGTTCCCACCATCCATATTAAACTTTAATTACTAGATCAATTGATTTTTTTAAACCGTTCAATAGAGCAAAACCATCTGGTAGAAAGAATGCAATAAATATTAAGCTTGTGTCATTAGGCTCAACATACTTAGAAGAATTATTTCCCATTGTCTTTGACTCTCTTTGTACAATATCCAAATTACTTTTTCCCTAAGAGCTAAGTTTGCATCCATAAGAACTCTTAAACTAATACCTCTACTAGTTTTATCATCACACACCTTGCTCCATTTCACCAAAGGAAATTTTCTTTTATCATGTAATCCTGACCATAAAAATGATCGCCTAATATAGATTACAAATTTTTCTATCAATTTTGGCATAGTATACAAGGACGTATAATATGTTGGAATTGTCTGTAATAAAAAATTAATTAGTTTGGTAGTTTATTCTAAACTTTACTTATAACTTGATTCCATAATTCTTTCTCATTCTTCCCTCAAATAAAGGGATCCCTAGGTAATTTATTTGCAAATTTGCCTCCATTTATCCTTGAATTGATTTTAGTTGAGATGTTTAGGAAGTAAATTTTGGATTTTTTTTTATTTATTTTTTGCCCTAATGCTCTTTTGTATTCCTTTAATAAGTTATTTAAATCTCTAGCCTCATTTATCCTTGCCCTTCTAAAAAAGGTTGTATCATCTACAAACTATTGATGGGTGATGTTGTCAATGTTATTACTAGCCTTAAGTCCACTTATAAGCCCATATTTGTTAGCCTTCTTCAAGTTCCTACCCAAAATCTCTGCCATAATAATGAACAAATATGGTGATAGAGGATATCCCTATCTAAGACCTCTCTTGGATTTAAATGATTCTATTACTAACCCATTGACCAGCATTGAATATGAAACTATAGAGACACAAGATTTAATCCATCTAACCCATTTATTCCCAAATCCAAACTTTTATAATACTGCAAAAATAAAATCACATTTAACCCTATCATAGGCTTTACTCATATCAAATTTTAAAATCATTGCTTTTTCTTTTCTTGAAGTTGTTGAATGCATAACTTCATGGGCTACTATTATACCATCCAAAATTTGTCTCCCTTTCACAAATCCTCCTTGATCTTCTAAATATTTTTGTCTAATAATGGTCTTAATCGATTCGTCATCGCTTTGGAGATAATCTTATATGTCGATTACATAGGCTTATGGATTTAAATAAATCAAACAATTTTGCATTCTTCTTATTTGGAATCAAGGTAAGATATCTTGAATTTATTTTATATGGTATGTATTGTCTTACCCTAGATTGTTCCACTACCACCAATAAATAATCCTTTACTATATCTTAATTATGTTGATAGAATGTTGTAGAGAGACCATTTGGATCTGGGGATTTATCCTTATTAAAAGATAAAATAGCTAACTAAAATTCTTCCAGAGTGATAGGCTCCATAAATTTCCTATTGTCTTCATTTGTTATAACTAAAGGTTTTTTGTAGAATTTAATCATTAAGAATTTCAAAATCCTCCGATCCTAGAATATTCTAGTAAAATAACCTTACCTTATTTCTAATTTCACTATGGTCTTCAATCCAAACCCCTTCTATTGATTTAATTCTACTAATTCTAGATGTTGATCTTTGTACTACAACAATCCTATGAAAAAACTTTGTATTTTTATCTCCTTCTTTTAACTAAGTCTGTATCAATTTTAATATCTAAAATTTATCTTCCTTACTCAAAATATTATGATATCTTCAAGCTTGGGTTATTATGAATGTTTTTGGAATTTTGAAATTTTATCTTTTAGTTTTTCTTTCTTGTCAAAAATGTTTCCAAAAGTGTTCTTGTTCCATTCTTTTAATGTAGATGTCATTGATTTAATTTGTTTTTTAAGTGTATACAACCCATTGTTTCCTAAAGAATTCCACGTTTGTGCTATCATATCAACAAATTTTAATGGCTTATATATTGTTAGTATATAAATATACTAACAAAAAAAATTATAAATTTGTTTAATGAATCATTAATTAACTAGGGATTATAATATCATTATTTAGGATAAATAAACATATTAATGTCTAAAAATTCTCCAAAGAATGGCTATTTGACTTTTATCCAATATTATTGTCAATGTCATGTGGTTTCACTTAAATATTTCTTATTTCTCTTAAATATTTCTTATATTAGTTTATATGAGATTCTTTTTAATTTGTACTATGAAATCAACTTTGGTTTGGAGTCCACTTTCAAACCATGTTCAAAACATTGAAAACTCGATAATAACATTAGAGAATATATTGTGAAGTCTTTTTTTTTTGTCTTTGTTTGAATATAAACCAAAATAGGTAAGTCGGTGTGATAGATATTTGATTAATTTATAATGAGAAGATGTAAGGATTCTAGTACAAATTGGTGAAGAGGTTTTGTTATAAAATTTGAAAACAACCTTGTTTGCCTATAAAAAGAAGGGTTGTTGAACAAGAAGGTGCATACAAAGTTTCTCTATTAAAAATAGTTATAAAGTTTATATTAAAGCAAGGATTTAACCTTTCAAGAAAAATATTTTTTTAATCATTTTCAAGTATTAAATTAATCTAGGTAATGAGTTAATTTAGACTTATAAGGTAAGACCTTAGGTAATTTTTTGTGGTTTTCATTGATTGAAAGCTCTACTTAAATTTTTGAATGCATTATTTTAAAGAAATAATATTCTCTTTATGAAAGAACATTTTATATACCTCTTATGTTGAAGAGATCTAAAGTTGGTTAGATATTGGATGAAATATAAATACTTCTTTATGTTCAATAGATTTGAAGCTAGGTATATATTGGATCTAAGGGAAAAGAGATTGGCCAAAGCATAATTTAACATATTTTTACTTAAGAGAAACCAAACTTCAAGGAATCTAATGCAAGAAAAATTTTAACTTCATGAATATTAGATTTAAGAAATATCTCTCCTATTATTGGAAGGTAAAATATGGGGGATGTTGGATTAGGAATCTTAATTAGAAGGAATGTTTGAAAAATGAAAGAATCTTAATTTCAAGGAAGTTCGGTTTCAAGGAATCCATATTGAGTGAAGTTAAATATATGGTATGTTGGTTTCAATAATGCTAGTATCAACTATAATTGGCATGTCAAATTTGAGAAACACTTGATAGTTGATAAGCTAAATATAGAGAACAATAGATTTAACATCTTAAAGTTGCTATAGTAAATAATAATATCATAGTTCAAATACTTATAATACTTTATCAACATAATTATTAAAATTAGTCAAAATATAACAAGAATTGAGCTAATACTATTTTCTTATGGAGGATCAAAATGAAGTATAAAATATCCTAATAATAAAAAGAAAGATGACTAATTTAATGCTAAGTTATTTCTTGTAAAGGATGCATAATTTGACAATAATACACCTCAACCTCCTTATATTTGATAAGGTGGACCAAATTTGTTAGTCCTTGGATAGGACATTTTTGAAAATTTGTCTAGATACATGTTTATCTATTTTTGTTTTTTTTCTAATGTCCCATGGTATTTTATTTTATTTTTTATCTTAAGCAATGTCACTTTTGGGTTGGTTAAAGTTTTTCACTTTATTTTTATGAGTCGCTAAAGTTAATATTATAAATAGAAATGAAATAGGTCCAACCTTATTACATCATGACCATATAGTGGTATTACAACTTGGCTATTATGCATGTATCATATTCAAAATTGGATCTCCTCCTTGAAAGTTAAGGAATTTAATCAATTGAGCTAATGCTATTTGATATGACTTAAATATTTTTATCCATTATGTCTTTTTTAATGGTTATTGTGATTGAATTGGGCCTCACATGTATTACATCATGACCTTGTTATCATGGCATCTTAACCAACTATATAGAAGTATTAATACAATATCGCTTTTTCACTTATTCATATATCACTTGGCAATATTTGAAATATGGTCCCTCTTTTGGGAGCTTAGGTTTTATAACTACTTGAGCTCACGTGTTTTGAAAAATATTAAGGATCACCCATGAGATTAGACCCTTGGCTTATAGCATAAAAAAGTTTGCTCCTTACTAGTCACCCCAAACTCAACGGCCATTTGATATACCTTTTTAAGTCATTCATTCTATTGCTTTATGTTGACTAATGATCATGTGATAACACATCCAGGATGTGGGGAATGTATAACCAATTACCACAAAGCAAATTTGTTATTAGATCATCTATGTCAAATTCATTACTCAAAATAATGATGATGGTTTGTTGATTTTATTTTAGGGTTTCACCTTTATGACCCATTAAACAGGTTGTTGTTGCAACATTTGTATGAATTAATCATTACATATCTTCCATTTTTGTTCTTTCATGCAATTCATTCTCTATATGATTTAAATTATGAAAAAAAAAAAAAAAAATTGAATAAGTAATTAACCATCTTTTTGAACAATAAATTCTAAAAGTTTGATTATGTTCACATCTCATCTTCAAAATCTCATTTTTGTGTCATCCAAATTGTAGATATTGAGGTCCATCAAATCATTATAGAGTTCCTAGCAATCAATGTATTGATGCCATTTTAGTTGGTTAGCAAGACTTCAAGGATTTTGAATATCATTATTTTTTGCATTGCTTATTTTAAATCATTTTCATAGACATTGGATATTCAACATTTGTAGTGAATTTCTAGTTTCTATTATTTTATATTTGTCCTAGTCATTTACTTATTGATTTTATTATAATTTTTGTTATTTCATCAATATACTTATTGTAATTACAATATGGAGTTGTATTTTCTTTGTTGTTGTATATAACATATTTAGTCATAGATATGATTTTTTTTCCAAAACCCTAGCTAACTTAGGTTTTGCATATTCTTTATTTTCATCGAACTCTAGAGGCCCTAAGGTTTGGGATATTTTTATGTTGTCATTTTCTCCTATATTTTTTGGGGAACTCAATATCAATGGGTATTTCTAACTGGTTCACTTTTTTCTTAGCTACTATAATTTTAGTTAGGGTTTGTATATTAAGATTAATTTTTATTGTTTCCCTATAGTTGGATCAACTTATCATCCTCCTCTTAAAATTAATGCTCTAAAAAATGAGCTTTGCTACTAATGTTAGTGCTTGAAAATGATATTTAAGAAGTGTCATAGGTTCCTATTCCAAGAATTTAATAAAATACTTCTATTAATTAAAATCATACCTAAATTGAAAATACTATGATATTTGATCCAAGAGATCATATTCATAATCAACAATTATTGCATTTTATAGTAGTTGATATTGTAAGCAAATAGTACCAAATATGTATATTTCTCCCTATCAATTTTGATATTCCATGATGTACATTTGGATCATATCCTCCAATATTTGGTTTACCCTTTCCTTTAAGCTTTTTTTTTAAGAATGATATGTTGTGATAAGGTTGATTCTAGTGCCCAATCCCTCTTGAAATATGGTTCAAAATTATGATGTAAAAATAGGGTCTCTACTTTATATGATTGTCTTTGGCCTCCCATATAGTCTTATGATATTTTTAAAAGCTCTAGCTATGGTCGATACAATGTATGGGGTCCAAGTAGGATAGAAATTAGCTACACTAGTCAAATTATTGACCACTACCATTATGGATTCATAATAGTAGTAAAATATGAGAATATTAACTATAAAATTTATGGAGACCATATCTCACCAATAGATGAGAATTTCATGTGGATATAGCAACCTTGTAGGATGTTGATGCTCCACCTTCACTTTTTAATGCTAAACTACAAAGGCATCACTTCTCATTCTAGACCAAAAGTATAATTATCTCAATTTAGTATACATCTTCATTCCAAGATGTGTCAATTATGGGGTCTCATGTATGTCTATCATGATCAACTCTCTTGTCACATTGGGAACATAGATTCACTTACAAAAGTTATATTTCATATTCTTGTTACCCCTTGTTATACTAAAGAATGCCATTTGTTTCTTTTGTAGATACCACTCATCAATTGATATTTGCTTTAAGATGCATCTCTTTAAATATGTATAGATTTAAATTACTGAATAATAGTATCTCCTATAGAGCACATGAACCATTTTGTTCTAATTCTTCTTTATGTAATTAATAACACAATCACCCATTCATTTGACCATAGTCGTAAGATAGGCAAGCCTGGTAGGTTGATTGGTTCCATGGTGTAATTATACGAAGAGTTTTCCATAGTCACTACCCGACCCCTACGTTGACTCTGTCATCCTACATATTCATAAATTGAATACTCAATGATGCCACTAAGGCATTTTCTTCAACAACATTGAATCACTCCAAATTTGGTGCAAGAACATTTGGTTTTGATCTTCCCACAATGGGATACATATTACATGATCATGACATCTACACTTGACAAAAATCCATTCCCACTGTTGGGGCAAAAACGGTATCATATTTTACATCATTCATATCATCCACATCACATCACATTTGCACAAAACTCTTCATCCGTTAGGGCAAACACAGGTAGACCATATCACATTTTACACCAACCCCCTTCGCACCATTGGGGTAAAAACCTTTAAGAATGGGTTGTGTGATGATATAACAAAGGATTTGGTGGTCTAACCTTAAATCGTTAATCTAAAAAATAGTATCATATATTAATATTTAGAAGCATTTATACTAACTCAAGATTATACATAAGGTAATTAGGCTTGTAATTCTTGAGTTTTAGACTCTTATAAGTAATAAATCTACCATATTGCATAGGGACTTATTCAAGTTCCTTTATAAAAACATCTATATAAATAAATAAATAAATAGTCTAGATCTAGCACATCTAACACTAATACACTCTTGAGTAACTAAGTTAGCCTTCGAAATGCTTCCTCACATTATCCTCATAAAATGAAGGTTACACATTCCAAAAATATTTATCCTTCTCTATCCATAACTTATTGTTATCGAGAGAGTCTAAAATCCATACATACTTCTTGGTTAATTCAATACAATATATTGTATCTATCTTTCAATAAACATGTTACTCAAACCATATTGTCAAGTTCAAGTTGCATTATTAAGGTTGCATGTTGTGCTAATTTTTGGTGTTATACCTTGTAACTTCAAACATCATGGCTCTTATTGATTTTCAATCTCACTCATTGTATCTAAATTATTTTCCTTAATTAATTACATTATGATCACAACAACAAAATTAAAACTACAACCTTTGTATTTTTCTTAAAAATTAAATCATATAGTGACATGCACACCACCGATTGAAATCAAAAATCTTAACTGCCTCTCATTGTGTGATGATAAAACAAAATTTTCCTTTATGACTGTGATTCTCGCTTCTCACCTTCTGACTTCCCTCAGGCTCTTTGGTACACCTGATCCAATTTTGAGGTTGCTTTTGCCAAGATTTTGGAAATATTGGACAGAGCCATGATTTCTAAGTGTAACAAATTTTAGTTCTCCCATCTTTTACCTTCTTCATCCTATGTGCTGACTTTTCCTGGTACTACGTTGTCTGATCATTCACCTATTTTATTCTCGGTGGCAATGTTAAACTTTCAATCCAAAGTGCATTCTTCACAGTTTTACCTGAATGTTTCTTTTTTGCATAGCTTTAGCATGAAAGCTCATATATGTCACATTTGGAATTTGATTCCTAGACCTTATGGTCTTTCTAGAAGGATTGAGTGGTGGAATTTTTTTATTCATGTTGAAGTTGCAAAACTACGGAAATAGGCTAAGTATGTCTTATAGAGTGAGCTATCCAAATCCTATATCAGGCTTGAAGCCTCTCCTTTCAACTCTCTTGTTCAATCCCAAGTTTCTTCCATTCAGAATGAGCTAAAAAAATCTGATTTATATGAAGCCAAGGGTACTCAATTACATGCTTGAATGAATTGGCTCAAAGTAAGGGATGGAGTGACCAAAAAAATTTCAACACCTCAAATCTCCTGCCTAGTATTCCCAATTTCAAGCCATTCGAGTGGATGGGCAAAGATTCATAGACCTTTCAGACATTGTCAAAGCCTTTGTTTCACATTATCAAGGTGTTTTTGCTTCTCAACCCCTTGATGATGCTAGAAGGCAAGCTCTTGTTGATTGTACCATTGTTGTCCCCAACAAGCTTTCCCCTGAGCAAATACTATTCTATGATACTCCTCTTTCTCTGGAAGATCTAAAAAATGCCTTATCACTCATGGCCAATGATAAGGCACCTGTTCTTGATGGCTTCCCATGTGAATTCTACAAAGACTTTTGGGATATGCTTGGTTCTGATCTCCACAAAGTGGATCTTTAAGCCCTCCAATGTGGTTCACTGGGTTCCATTATTAACAAAGGTAATGTTAAATTTATTCCTAAGTCTAGAGACCTTGAGCTTATCACTAATTGGAGGTCGATCACCCTGCTTAATGTGAGCTATAATGTTATTTCCAAATCCCTTGCACTTAATATTAAATCTCTCCTACCTTTGATTGTTAGACATGAACAAACTGGCTTTGTTTGGGGAAAATACATTCTTGATAATGTTCTTGATGTTTGGGAAGGTATGGAGAGGGCAAAAAATTCTAAACAATATGCTTTATTCATTAAGATTGACTTTGAGAAATCCTATGACAATATGGAGTGGTACTTCATCATAGCCATGTTTCAGGCTTTGGACTTTGGGCCAGTGTTTGTGAGCACCATTCTTATGTTATTTCAAGATGCTTTATTTGTTCTTACTTTGAATAATAATCAATATCAGTCAATTTCTCTTGGTCTCTTTGTAATATATGGGTACCCTCTTGCCCCATCTCTTTTCATTCTTGATGTAAATGCTTTTGGCTATTTGTTGATCCATAAGGTGGATCAAGGATTAATCAGGGGTATTGCTCTCCCCAATTCTGACCATCAGTTGGTCAATGGTCATTTTGTTGATGATTCTTTCTTAACTCTTCGAGAATATGAGAAATCCTTTTCCTCGACTATTAGTTTCTTAGAGGCGTTATGTTTAACCTCTAGTTCTTCTATTCAATGGAAAAAAACCTCCTATTTTCGATAATCTCAATCCCAGCTGCCATGCTAGCTGCGTCATTTCCAATGGACTTGGATTCAGCCAAGTGAGATGTTTAAATTTTTTGGAATTCCTTTTGTGTTTCATGGTTCCTCTGCTAAATTGTGGCTATATGTTATTGATAAAGTGGACAAGAAGCTTTCTTATTGGACTAGTAAGAAAATTTCTCTGGCAGGAAAATTTTAGATTTGTTCTAAGGTTTTAACCACTACCCATGTCTATTATTCGTCTTGTTGGGTTCCATCCAAATATTGTTATAAAAATTTGGATAAGCTTCTAAGAGATTTTTTGTGGGTCAAAGACTCTGTAAAATGAGGTTTTCATTGGGTAGCCTAGAAAATTTGCTTTTTGTTCAAGGACTGTAGAGGCATGGGTTTGTTTTATTGTCACCAACAAGGTTTTTCCTGTTGTGCTAAATGGATCACCCGATCTTTAATTGGGGATGAATCTTGAAAATTGCTAGTCAAGCATTGCATTTCTTCTAGTTTGCTTTAGGGTAAGAAAATTTGAAAAGGGGTGGGATTGCAATCCATTCTTACTACCCCTGTACCTGTTAAAGTTAAAAGTTTTTTTGTCATTCAAAGTATTTGGAAAGCTTGGGAGGCCTTCAAACCCTGGCTTAGTTGGAAAGGGATATTTTCCAAAGCAGGTGCCCCTTTGCCTTCCATAAATATTTGGTGGTCTCCTATTATCACTTGTCAGGGCTCTCCCCTAGCTCTAATGTAGTGGGTCAGAGCGTAGGGGTTCTATAAGCATGGTATTGCTTCCATTTTTTATTTCTTCTCCCGGCATACCAAGAGCTGGATACCCTAGGAAAGTTTTCTTCAAATTTACAATTTAAATCCTGGTGATAGAGATACTTATGAGGTGGTTATTGATAGTATTCCATTTTATATTTAGAGCAAACTACATAAGCATTTTCAAAAAACCTGGTGGTTAGATTGGTGTTAGCTTGGGGAGCTTCCTGTTTTGCAATATAAAACTCATATTGGTTACAAATGTCTCACCCTGCAAGTTCCAATGGTTGATAAGCTCACTCTGATATGGGACTTAGTCTCTCTTCTCTTTCGATGGAATAAGAGGTTTTTGATTGCTTTGGCTACTTATGTTGAACCTAAACAAGGTTTTTTTGCTTGGAGCCTCTTGCACCAGGGGTTGCCTGTTGGTAATAGGCTCAAGCATATGGGTGTTCATAATCCCATTTACTTGGTTTGTGGACAGGAAGAAGATTTACTACTTTTTTTTGGTTTTGTGATCGAGCTCAGTTGTCCTGGGAGTGGCTTCTTGAATTTTTTAGACCTTTTATGCAGGAGGATTTTATGTGGGTGCATGCTCTTTTGGGTGACCCTATTGCTTTTTTATTCAAATTGGGTGTTGTTTGGAATATTTTTAGAATTGGTACCCTATTTTATCTATGGAAGTCTTGGAATAGATCTATTTTTTCTTAGCAAGATATCGGGTATGTCTTCTCTATTGCTGATAAATATGATATATTCTTTGATTTTTGGTTATAGATTCAAGTACAAGTTGAAAAGTACATGTGGAACTATAGTACTTATGTACCCTCATTGATCATTGGGAGAATGTGCCCTACACTATGATTTATGTGCCTCTTCCTTCCTCTTCGAGGGGAGGTTCTAGGTCCCAGTTATCGACTCTTCGAGGGACCCGTCACCGCCTGTAGCCCTCTACTACCAGACACTGGTCCTAGCCCCCCTGTAGCGCAAATGTGGAGAATCTAGAACTAGAGGTCCATCTCACTCGATATTTGGTTGGGATGTTCAGCCTCCTAAGCAAGAAGATGCCCGTGGTTGGGGTGAAATTATACCAAATGCACAAACCTGTACTGTTAGTGGTACTACTGTTGATGGCTAGGGGGCTCCAACTTCTTCAACCATTGGATGGACTTATAACCATATGGAGCAAAACTTCAGGCCTTCCACCTAGCAGTGATTTCTTGACTCCTTTTTGAATGTGTATTTGATATTGCTTTGGTGATTTTTATCTAGCTTTTTGTGGTCTATTTCTGAAAACTCGTGTACTCCTAATCATAGTGGTTAGTATGTTGGTTTATGGGGTTTGCTAATCCCACCCACCTTTTTTTGTATGATTAGACATTATTTTATTAATATAATAGCCTTTTCATCAAAAAATAAATAAATCATATACTTGCCCTACCTAGTAAAAGGGAGAAGAGGTATTAGCTCATCACACATAAGCCAACAATAATAAATGCTTAGGTTAATAATACCATGAGTATTACTCATGACAAATTCAACATAACATCTCGTGGATGTAGCTTGACCAAATGTCATTATAAGTTGTGTATAGTGTAGTTTATATTCCTTGTTGTTTAATATCCAAATTTGAATCTAATTAAACAAAGAGACAATTTGAATTCTTTTGGCATAGGGGAATCAGTATGTAACACCTTTTGCGTGATAGGGACATGATTTCGGATTGAACTTGGATGCCACCACTATAAACCCTAGCCTGTTGGATAAATATGAAGTCAATAGATCTCCGACTATCTAAAGAATCAAATCAAGGTAACCCATCGACAAACACTCAATCGCTACTAACTTGCCTATCCTTTTCAAGTAATAATTAACCTAAATTCTTGAATCATATACTTGCCCTAATAAGTAATAAGTATATGATATAATTAAATCATATACTTGTATTACCTGGTAAAAGAGAACAGGTATTAGCTCATCACACATAAGCCAACAATAATAAATGCTTAGGTTAATAATATCATGAGTATTACTTATGACAAGTTCAACATAACATCTCATGGATGTAGCTTGGCCAAATGTCATTATAAGTTGTGTATAGTGTACTTTATATTCCTAGTTGTTTAATATCCAAATTTGAATCTAATTAAACAAAGAGACAATTTAAATTTTTTTGGCATAGGGAAATATGTAACACATTTTGCGTGATAGGAACAAGATTTCAGATTGAACTTGGATGCCACCACTATAAACCCTAGCATGTTGGATAAAGATGAAGTCAACGGGTCTCCTACTATTTAAAGGAATTAAATTAAGGTAACCCACCAACAAATACTTAATCGCTACTAATCGGACTATCCCTTTCAAGTAATAATTAACCTCAAATTTACAAAATTCCAATGGGAAAGTGATGTAAGGCTACCATGAAGGGACACAAGATCAACAAAACATGGAACAACCCCCAAGGGTTAGGTGGATTGATAAGTGCAGGTGTGGTTGGGCACTTACCAAGGAGAGACCTAGGTTCAAACCTTAGGGGGAAGCTAGCCCTTCGCAAAGGTAGTACTCTGCTTCGAATCCTTTGAGTGGGTGTCAGACCGACGACAAGCAACCAGTGGTCCCCATCTCACGCTGGATCAACAAAAACAAGACGGATAGGTTTGTTGGGGACAATCCCTATAATTTGAACCTTGTGTTGACCAATTACTTAAAATAGTGGTCGTAACCAACTCTCCAATGAAAAACATGGAAACAATCCCATTGGAACATGAAAGAGTTATTGGAAAAATTAAAATTTTAGCGTTAAAAAATAGAGCACCATATTTTTAGATGAAATGGAAAGTCAAAATTTTATCCTTCCAAATTGGAGAATCTCAATTTAGATGAATACATGTAGCGGTTAGCGGAGGGGGGCTATAGGAAATATCCATGTGCTAAAGAGTTTTCCCCCAAATGGGACTTTGGATGCGGAAACTTGGATTTCTTAATTTGTTTTAAAATGGGTTGATTTCTTAGACTTAAATTTTTTATATAATTTTTAATTTAAAAAAATTGAACACTCGACCGGTACACCTATTCTCTTTGGAGATGCACAGTAAGAAATTTTAAGATTTCTATCACATGCCCGAGTATAGATAGCCAAGCCTTTAAGGACTCTTTTTATTCGTCTAGAAATTTTAAGATTTCTATAACATGCAACACATGCCTAAGGTTAGATAGCCAAGCCTTTAAGGACTCTTTTTATTCGTCTAGAAATTTTAAGATTTCTATCACGTGCAACCCATGCCTAAGGTTAGATAGCCAAGCCTTTAAGGACTCTTTTTATTCGTCTATAGTACAGTCCTTAATGTAAGTAAGGCGGCAAAACAACCTCAAAATACCAATGCAAGAAGATACAACATCTAATGTAAACGTTGAAGGTCAATTAATAAGGAATTATTTAATATAATAATCAATGGATATTGATAAAACTAGAAATCCAAGATAATAAAAGGCAACTTATAAAAAACTATATAATCCAATCAAAAAATTATTTAGTAAAATATTTAATGAATTTAATTATAAAAAATATTGACATAACCAGAAATCCAAGATGATGGAAGGCATCATTTAATGAATTTAATTATAAAAAAATATTGACATAACTAGAAATCCAAGATGATGGAAGGCATCTAGTTTTAGTTGAGGCAAAGGAAATTATAATAGAAAGAAAATGGGAAGGAAAAAATTAGGATGTGTTAGATTTAATTGTATTTTTTATATTTTAGGTATAATTAAAAAAATAAATAAAGAAAAATAAAGGTAAATAAACACTAATCGTATAAAGTTTAAATATATTATTTAAAAAAAAAAAATTCGACGTATAGGGTTGAGCAATCTCCTCTTAACCATGACCTTTTGTAAAGTTTAGAGTTATACTTATTAATAGAGAATTTAACACAAAGCCACCACACATCCACCCCCTCACACATTGGCCCACACCACGATTTGAACCTTAAACCTGATAAACCAAAACTCAAAATATTCTTAAAAATAAACTTTTAAGTAAATTTTATTAAAAATATGAAGTATATGTAAAAAAATAAAAATATATATATCATATATTCTTCTGGTCCTAATAGGCAAGAGATAGTATCAAGCTCAACTCTCCATAGTCCTAAGCTGAAATAATAACTTACAAGGAAACCATATCAAAATCAAAAGCTTATATAATTTCAAAAAAAATCCTTATGGTTTTCATCTAAAGAGGTAGTATCAAGCTGAACTCTCCATAGTAGTAAGCTGAAATAATTTACAGGAAACCATATAAAAATCAAAAGCTTATATAATTTCATAGAATTGCTCTGCTTTGTGTTAGTTATGGGGTCGATTAAATAAGAGTTGCTTTTAAAGAAATCAAAGGTTGGATAATTTTAATTGTGTTAAATTTCTAATTATAGAAAGGTGATTCCGTTAATTTGGAGGATTAAAGTTCAGATATATGGAATGGTTTATTCATAAACAAATGAAAAGACCAATAATTGTCTTGGTAACATTTTTTTTTTGGGGAGGAAGAAGTAAATTAAAGCTTAAATTTAACAATGGTTTGTATAAATGAATGTCACAAGAATGACGCCAAGAATGTAAATTCATTGTCAAACTATGATGGAAAATTCATTGTCAAATTATGGTGAAAGGTTAGAATTAAAAGTGTTTGAAAGTTATTTTTTAGAAGTAAAAAAATTTTGAATTTGAAAATTTTATATTAAAATAAGATTATTTATAAGTTGAGATGAGATTTCTTTTAGTTTTAGTTGAGAAGAATATTTGTTTATAATAATAAAAAAAGATGTATTGAAGTCAAATCTCCTTAACCATATTTTTACAAGGGTTATTCATGTGTTTACAATAGTGAAAGAAGATCTGCATTGGAGCCAAATCTTTTAAACTATATTTCTACAATGGCTGTTCAAATTAACTAAATACTGGATTTGCTCATCAACCTACCTAATCCTCTTATCCTCAATAGTCATGTCAGTGTGCCACTGAACCCCTACCTCCTTCTCAGTACGCATCTTAGCCAAGAAGTCTGCCACTTTATTTAGATTTCTACTTACATAAACTAGAATCACTTCATCTAATTCCCTTCGCAATTCCTTAATTTGGGTGACAAGAATCTTCAACCTCCATGTCTTCAAAGCAAAGTTCCTGATACAATCCAGAGCTCCTACCAATATTTGAGAATCTGATTCTAGGATTATCCTCTTGTAACATTTTCTTATGTCTAAATAAAAGCAGATTTGATATCTAAGGCTTCTGCTTCATTGTTCGTGGTCCTTCCCATGCCTTGCAGTTCCCAATAGAGCATTGTCCCAACATAATTCTTGTAGGCCACTCCAATTCCAGTTGTAGTCGCATTGCCTTTTGCAACTCCATCAGTATTAAAACCAATTTTTATTTTTAAGTTTTCTTATTAATTATATAGGATTAAATTTAACCCAAAAAAATAATGGTTATTTATAAAATTGATATGGATAAACTTTTTATTGTTAATTTGATAAAAGTGTTTTTTTCAACGAGTTTACACAAGTTTTTATGAGGGGTCATGGTCCCCTCATACTGTTTTTTAATTAGTTAAAAATAATAATTTATTTCTAAAATTATATAATATTGAAGTAAAACTTAAAAAACGAAACAAGGAGTTGACTCTAGGAAAGAAGGAAAAATTGCTCTGCTAGGGTTTGATGAGGAAAAATTGCTCTGCTAGGGTTTGATGAGGAAAAATTGCTCTGCTAGGGTTTGGGTCTACCATCATTCGTAAATGGCTAGCTTAGTTGCTACTAAGTCGGCTAGGGAGAGCAATGGTGCCAGGGAAGCACCCAAGAAAGTTTATCCCAAAAAAATTTCACAAGGTAAGAGTACTATCCCTGTTGTTTCCATTCCCTTGCATGAGTTTCATAATGCTTGCCACTAGTTTGAGTCACATACCCTTGTCGGGTATTTCCTGGGTAGAATTTCCAATGATACCCTCATTAGGTCCTGGGTGCAACAAGTTTGGGGTCCGCATGGTGTGATAGTTGAGAATGTTCATAATCTCTTATTTTCTTTTTCACTTCCTTGATCCTACTCAAGCTCAAAAAGTGTAAGCCAAAGGTTCTTGGACAGTGAGAGATTTCTTGTTAATTTTGCAATCTTACACTCATGACTTCATAGCCAGTGACCAAGCTAAGCTGGAAGTTCCTATGTGGATTGAGTTCTCGGGTTTACCTATCCCCTTTTGGGGTTTTTTGCAAATGCTCGCCTCTTCCCTCGACAAGTTTGTATGTCTTGAGCCTAAACGATTTTTCTTAGCTCGCCCTACCAATAGGCTTGTGTCAAAGTTGACCTCACCAAAGACTTGCCAAATTTCATAGATATCTAGATTGGTGATACCTCCATCAGGCAACATGTCGCCTATATCAATTTATCGAATACTTGTTATCATTGCCAATTTGTTGCTCACAATATTCGAGATTGCCCACTGATGGAGTGGAAGTTCAAACAGACCCAACCCCCTTCGACTACCCCGATAGCTCAGTCTAACGGGGCCCAAGAATGCCAAGGTGACTGGCAAACGGTTACTACCTGAAAAAATTATGCTTCTAAGCACTCTGAGCAGGCCAATCCCTTTGTGCAGCCTACTCAAACCAGGCCCATTGATACCTAGGTTATGCAAGCCCCCACTAGCTCTGTGTAGTCTTTTGAAGCCATCACACTGGTTGTCGTTAACATGCAACCTGCCATGCAAGTTGTAGGGGTCCCGAATGCTACTTCGATTGTCCCTGTAGTTACTCAGCCGCCACCTTTTTTAGCTTCTCTTTGGGCCTCGATTGTTGCGGAGGCTCGTCCCACTACCATGCCATATTTTCATCAATGACACCCACATACTCCACGATTGCGAAAGAATAAGCTTTTAAAGTTTATCGTTCTCAAAGACCCTCGAAGGACAGCTTGGACCTGAGCTTTGACAAGCATCGTCAAATATCCTCGGACAAGGGTAATTTCAGTGGAGGCACTAATTCCTTCAGTTCGCTTTGAGGCCTAGGTGATTTCGAGGATGTCATGGATATTATGAATCCTGACAAGTCCTCATGCGAATTGTGCTAATGAAAATTTGACCAAAGGCCAATGCTTGAAACATAGAGCTTGTTCAAGTCTGACTATCAGAGACAGTAGAGGTCGTAGCTTACATGCAACATGTATTTTACCAAGCATTTGCCTAGGAAAGGGGGATTTTTCCCAGAGATAAAGAGGTTGCAACTTACGAGCAACATGTATTCTACCAAGCATTCCAAGCTGAGTCATCCAGGGTCCTCCTCAACGGACTCTGGTTGGTGGTAATGCAGATGAAGGATGGATTGCCCCAGTCTCTTCGAATGGTGGTTGACAGTGTGTCAACGAGGAAGATAACTTTCGTCCCGCTCCTTGATCTTTGTTTACTGATTATATCTTGGGATGTCTATGTAATGATTGCTCGTGGTAGCATGTAGTAATGTTTTTTGGACTCTATTTTTATTTGGGAGGTGTGATTTCCTCCACCTAGCAGCTTTTATGATTTGTAGAGTGTGTTAATTCCACCCGTCATTTTTTTTTATGATAAATCTTAATTAATATAAGGTTTTCATTAAAAAACTAAAAAAAAAATATATATATATATATATATATATATATATATTTTAAGATAATTTTTTAAATATTAATTTTATAAAATTAAATTTGATTTATTATAATAACAACTTCAAATATAAAAAGTTGTAGCTTACTATAGTGATAAGGGCTTTGGTCTCTCTTTTGAAAGATTATATGAGGCTTAAATTCCACTTGATATGAGGGGATGGGGACCCCTCATAAAAGCATGTGTAAGCTCATTGAAAAACAAATTCAAATATATACATGTATCACTAACAAAATCCTCGTTACCTTGTTATTATTACATCATCATAAACCTTAGTTTTTTTTTAAATTTGAGTGGGTGAACTAAATTCATTTGATAAAATATTAAGTTCATCATCCTAACATCATCATAAACCTTAGTCTTTTTTTTAAATTTGAGTGGGTGAACTAATTTCATTTGATAAAATATTAAGTTCATCCATGAGATATGAATCTCTTCCCCTCGTTTTTTTTTTAAAAACGATCGTCATAAACATTGGTCTCTTTTTTAAAAATTTAAATGGTTGAACTAATTTCATTTGATAAAATATTAAGTTCATCCATGACATAGGAAACTCTTTCCCTCATTTTTTGAAAAAGCATCTAATTGCCAAATCCAACTTACATACCAATACTTTACACGCGTACGCCAACGATTTTTTTCTTCTCGTTGAACGGAGGTCCATGGTTCAAACCTTTGCTATGTAAAGGACACACAATAAAGTTCTCACAAGGCTAAGTCGATTGGTAAGTGCTTGTCTAGCCAGACACTTACCAAGAAGACACTTAGATTCTCACAAGGCTAAGTGGATTGGTAAGTGCTTATCTAGTCAGACACTTACCAAGAAGACACCTAGATTCACACTTCGAGAGCAGTCTGTTTGCAAAGGTAGTAGTTAAATCTAAATCCTCTTTGTGCGCATTAGATAGAGGATGACGGTATGAATCCTGACAGTATGAATCCCGAGCGACTGGTAGTCCTTTTCATACTGAATCAACAATAACGAAACGAAATATATTTAATGGAAGCATCGCCTATGTTTTGAACCCTCTTCTTGCCCGTTACTAAAAATAATGTGGTTGTGACCAATGAGTTCAATAAATTTATAGGTTTTTATGAAGATTTTATTCCTTAATAAAATTTGAACCTTAAACCTCTTAGAAAGAAACTGAAACCCTTATTATCACGATGATAATTTATTAATTTATTTATATTCATATATATATATATATATATATATATATATATATTTTTTTTTTTTTTTTTTTATGGACAGCATAATTTATAAATTTTATATATTTTATGACAGTAAACTTACACCTTGTTACAAAAATAATATATATATATATATATATATATATATATATATATATATATAATTTTTTTAAGCACCAAAAATATGTTTTCCCTTTAGGAGCTACCACAGCACCTTCTTAACCATGGTCAGGATCTGTCGGCCCCGAAAAACGACACGCGGATCGTGCAGTACGTGCGTACTATATAACCTCCCTGAAATTTGTAGCCCATCCTTCAGAGTACAAAGAATTGTTTTGGTGGCGTCTGTAAGGTACCGTTGGGCATTGCGTTTTTTAAATTCATCAGATAACAAAACAGCCTCGGACTTTGTTCCAAACCCTAGAAAAAACCATCGAATTTCGTGGATTTTCGGCCTCATAAGGCAGCGTTTACACAAGCTTTTATTTTCCTTCCTTCTCTGGTTTTAGGATATTGACATCGCGCATATAACAAACCCCCGACAAGGGAAGAAAACCTGCTTTTGGACCGCGCGGAAAATTTCAAAAAATGGTTTCACCTGCTGAAAATGAGAAGCACATGGAAGATATTGAGGAAGGCGAAATTGTAGATGATTCAGACAAGAGTGTGAATGATGATAATAGTGATGATCATTCGCCGGATTTGCAAAGAAAAGCGAGTTTGAATGACTTGGCGACGTCAAGGTATTGGGATAACGTTGGCAGGAGAGATGAGGGCCAGAGATTTGTTGATCAAGGGCAAGGCTGTGCTGCCAAATGGCGGAGGAAGGGTTTGCAGTTTTCTATTTCAAATGGCAACTATAATCCTAATCTTTACAATTTGGCATGGGCGAAAGGGGTGCAGAGCAAGACGGCATTTCCCTGGGAAAAAAGTAAGACTATTAACAATAATTCCACATCCAAGGAAGAGTTTGTGAAAAATGGAAGAGGGTCAATGAAATTGAGGGAGTTGGGTAGCTTTTGTGATAATGATGAAAAAATGGATGCTGCAGTGGGTAGTGGAGGTGGTGCCGATGATGAAAGGGAAGAGGGTGAGTTGGAGGAAGGTGAGATTGAAATGGAAATGGGATCAGGGTCCTTGGGATCACCTAATATTGAAACGAGAACTGATGATTATTCCTTGAGATCGATCGATTCACTTGATAATGCTAATGAAGTAACATACATATTGAAAACTTATGAAGCTAACGACGATACCCTGGTACTGACTTCAACAGACAATTATAGTCGAGCCTCAGGTAATAGCATTGTGTCTGGTGGAGCTACAGAATTTTCTAACCTCTCACCTGATAAGCCTTGGGAAGACACTGAACCCAATGGCTCAAATCTGCCAACACCCACTCGTGAGGATTCCTCAGCCAGTTGGAATCAACAAAATTTGAGATCAATATCTGCAGAAAGCCAACCTTTTGTGAAATCATCGATTCCATTTGCTAGAATTACTAAAGATAAAACAGATGAGAGTGGATTTTGTCCACCTGAAGCTATGCATGCACATATATGCAATCAAGAGAAGTTATGGTTACATGGTAGGATGCCTAGCCCTACTCCATCAGAGGATAACAAAGCTGAAGAAGCATCAACATCTGATGGCAATACAAAGCCACAGAGTATTATAGAGGAGAAAGAAATGACAGACACAGATAATGATGAAAATGCATCTGTCTGGAGAGAAGTTTGTTGTCATCAAATGAATTTAGATACTAAATCTATGGATCCAGGAAATCAGCATGGCTCTTCATTAAAGGTGGTAGTACCGGTTGCTCAGAAAGATGTCCTAGGAGAAATTGAAACTACAAAATCAACAAATTTAACAAGAGGGTCTTCCATGAAAACTTTATCAAAGAGCAGGGATCCGAGGCGGACGATCACTGAATCTGAGTTTCACACAGTAGATTTAAAAAGTCAGCCTTGTCTTGTTGAATCTAATATTATCACAAAAGAACAGGTTGAAGGGGCTTTTCTATTCAGGAAGCACAAGGCTTATGATGATGCAATGGAAGAGATTCATTATGCTAAACGACATAGGTATCACTCTGCTTTTTCTAATAATTCTCCAGTGAGGATGTTTGAGAGTGGTGGATGGTTGGAGGAAAATACTGTTGTTCCATCATCTACTGATTGGGATCAAACATTAGAAACGAAAGTGGATGACACAGGAGCCTTGCCAAGGCTTACTGAGTTTGGAAATGATTCTAATACCATCTCTAATGCAGATAGAGAATACACTTCTATGGAAAATGGGAATTTAAACAAGAGACAAAACACTCAGTCATTCTGCCAGGCAAAAACATCAGCAATAGGCCCTGCCTTGGAATGTAGTCAAATTCAATCAAATAGTATTGGTGCTAATTTAAATTTAAAGATGATTTCTCAAGGTGAAGAAGAAAGTGGAGAGAGAAGTATGTCAGATACAACTGACAAAGGTCAACAGATACATGAGTCTGTTACTTTGGCCTCAGATTTAACACCATGTGCAGTTAATGCTGTAGCAACACCCTGTGCAGTTAATGCTATAGCAGTAAACCCAACCATGCTTAGGAACCTGCTTAAACATGGACAAGAGAGCTTATTATCGCAGGGTATCCAAATTATTGAGAAATATCAACAGGCGAATTCTACCTCAACTCCTATTGGAACCTTGTTTGAAGACATGGCAGTCATAAAGTGCTCTACCATGGTTTTGCCATCTCCTTTGCAGAGTCTGACAGATGAAAATATTGTAGATGCTCAGAATCAGCCCAATCCTTGGGGAGATCTTGATCATCTCCTAGAAGAATATAATGAAGAACAACGGTTTGCTATTCACCAGGAAAGGGCAAGGAGAATTGAAGAACAGAATAGGATGTTCTGTGCCAAGAAGCTTTGCCTTGTTTTGGACCTTGATCACACACTTTTAAATTCAGCCAGGTTTATTGAAGTGGAACACAAGCACGATGAAATCCTAAGGAAGAAGGAGAAGCAAGACAAAGAAAGGTCTCAACGTCAACTTTTCCGATTTCCGCATATGGGAATGTGGACTAAATTGCGGCCTGGCATCTGGAATTTTCTGGCCAGAGCAAGCAAGCTGTATGAACTACATGTGTGCACTATGGGCAACAAAGTTTATGCCACAGAGATGGCAAAAGTATTAGACCCTACTGGAACTTTATTTGCAGGACGTATTATTTCAAAGGGTGATGAGGCTGACATAGATGGAGATGATAGGTTGCCCAAAAGTAAAGATTTAGATGGTGTGTTGGGAATGGAATCTTCTATAGTAATTATTGATGACTCTGCAAGTGTTTGGCCTCATCATAGGCACAATCTAATTGTAGTTGAGAGATACATGTATTTTCCATCTTGTAGACGCCAATTTGGTCTGCCAGGCCCATCATTGTTAGAAGCAGATCTTGATGAAAGGCGTGAACAAGGAACACTAGCATCTTCACTAGCATTGATTGAGAGAATTCACCATATTTTTTTCTCAAGTAAGGTGCTACATCAAATGGATGTTCGGGATATAATTGCAGGGGAGCAACGCAAAATTCTGAGGGGTTGTAAGGTTGTTTTTAGTAGAGTTTTTCCCATAGGAGAGGTTCAGCCACATCTTCATCTTTTGTGGGAGATGGCTGAACAATTTGGTGCTATATGCTCAACTAGTCTTGATGACCAAGTTACACATGTTGTAGCTGTTGCTCCTGGGACTGACAAGGTGAATTGGGCCAAAGAAAACAATCGATTCGTTGTTCATCCTGGATGGATTGAAGCTTCTGTACTACTCTACCGTCGGGCAAATGAGAAGGATTATACTATAGTTACAAATTACCCATGCCCTATTCATTGATCAAACCACAATCAATAAGCATCTGACCTGGTAATGTTGATACTACCTTTGAGCAAAGAGGCATAGTAAAGGCTATATACGACGTAGGATTGGCGATCAAAGGGTTAGTAAAAAAGCATATTAAAGTGCATGATCAGGCTAAGAATACTAATTGCACACACTCTTTCTAAAGGGCATACTAAAATGGATGATCAGGCTAAGAATACTAATTGCACACTCTCGTTCTGATGTCTCACTTGGGAAATATTTAACTCATTTTCAGATTTCCCTGTATGTTTTTTTACTCATATACTAAGCACCAGGGCACTTGGGACACACTATTCTCAGGGCAGAACGAATGTCTTGATTTAACAGTTTCAGTGTTGGCAAATTTGGCTAGAATGAAATTTAAGAATTCTTGAATCACAAATTTTTATTGCTCTGTAATTATAAGAGAGTCAGATCAAGATCCTTCTTCAAATCTTGGTTGCTTCAAAAAGTTTCTTGGACATCCCCCATTCTACACTCTTTTTAAAACTGAATTTCAAATGGACATAATCACAACCCAAGGCAAGTGGAGTTGAGGGCTGTGAAGCGGCCATGCAATTTATTTTAGATTTTTTTTTATTTATAAGGAAGTCGTTTGGGTTTAAATTTGGGGTTGTTCTTAACAATACTATAATACATATTTTATCTCATTATTATTCAACCCAGGACGAGTCGGAATACCCGCGTCTCAGGATCAGGATTAGTACTTAAGTTGTTATATTAGCATGCATTCAATAGATCAGGTCAGACTACTACCTTTACACAAACAAACATGCTCTCAAAAAAGCATGCTCTCAAGATTTTTACCTAAGTCTCTCTTTGGTAAGAATCTGAACTTACCAATCCACCTAACTTCTAAAAACTTTATTTCAAAATTACCACAAACAACAAAACTGAAAATTTGATTTTTTATTCATGATATACTTTTAACTAGTTCTTTAAATAATAAACACCTTTTTAATTAATTATATAAGATTAAAATAAACCATATATACGATAATATGATTATATTAATTTAACAACACTATAATAACATTTATATATATAAATAAAGGCCAACCTTCTTTTGAAAGTTGAAATACCTAAATGGTTGAGCTCTTACCATTTTGAAAGTTCATATGTAAGTGGTTGAGCAGTAGATATTGAACATCTTCTCATATAAAATTATAAATTAATTATTTTAATTTATAGAAATAATTATTTAGTTGAAGTCAACTTATAATCTAAACTAAATATTGTTGTCGCCCATTCTCTCACTTCACAACAAAATTTATAAGTTCGATGAAATTTATCAAGAATGTCATCTACCTAAAGATTCCTTCCAATGTTCTTTAGCCTTAATTGAGTCTAACACTTTAGAAACATCTAAGGGGAGATGGGCTACAACATATTCTCTATAAATGACCTCTTAAATGAAATGAAATGGTCATCCTCCTGTTCATAGGCTATCTCCCTTTCCTTATCGGTCTGCTCCTCATCCTGAGTATCACCTTGCTTGAAACTATCACCTGTCTTATTCTCGGCCAATGCATCTTCTTCATCATCAGATAGATTCGGCCACCTCGATTATTTTGAAGTTCTTAGGGTCCTTCCCCTTCCCTTTTAAAAGCCCCATTTTTACTTCCTGTAATGGCATGCCATTCAAGGCACCATTACAAGTGGTTCACCAAATGAAAAAATTAGCACTGGTCAGTTTAAATGTATAAGCACCTCTCTTAAAACTATTAGCTTAGATATTTAGAGTGGTTCTCTCTTAAAACTACTAGCTCAGACATTAGCTCAGACATTGATAATACATATATTTATTAAATGTCAAAGAGATATCAATGTATTCATATCAAGCTTTTGAAATTTAAACATATAAGATGTATGTGATATATTGGTGTTCAACACATATATGCATTATAAATATCTAAAATAGTTTATAATTTATTAAGAGGTGTACTAACTTTATCACATAAATTTGGATTATATTTAATTTAATAAATGTTTATATGTATTTTTAAATAATATTAGGTTGAATTAATTTTAATAAAAAGATCGTTTTGCAAAGGATTAGGGTATTTTTTAAAACGTCTCATATTTTAGGAGTTATATCTTTGTGAAGTGTTATCTGATTCATCTGATTCTTGAATCAACTTATGCGAAATTTGAATAGTTTTAAAATGAGTGGTCATATGAAGGAATCCGAGTAATATTAGGGAGATATGACCTTGTGAAGTCAACTATCTAGAATAAGGGCACTATCTAGAATAAGGGTAGTGACGATTTTTCATGTCGCGAAAAACAAAATTGCAAATATTTGTCAGCTAGGGTTTAGATGATGGGAAGAGCAATAAAAGGCTAGGACTTTAGTCAGGAAAGACATTCTAGACATTCTATCTAGACAGAATTTTTCAGCTAAGATTTTTTCCCTTCTTTATCTTAGAAATTTTGCATGCAAATTATTATAAATTTTTTTATCAAATATTATATTTGTTATAGGACATTATGATAAATTTCAATAGATTTTGAGTTTTAGTTTCCTTTTTATGGACCAATTTATAGTTAGATCCTTATAATCATCTCTAGTGGTAGAGGTTAGTGAGTGCAACTCAGAGAGATCCTCGTTGCTCCAAGAGAGGGCAGATTTTGGTAAATTTAATGGGTATTGGCCAAGGGCTTCAACCTTAAGAAAATGGATTGATAGGAGTTGGAAGTCTCCAAGATTGTTCTATCCTTTCTTTCCAAAGGTTTCTTCCTACCCATTTTTTGTTCTAGGAAAGAAAGAGAAAAAATCTTAAAATGGATCCTTGGTTTATGGGAAGAGCAGGACTCTCCCTTACCGCTAGTATGAAGGCTTTTCACCTAAAAATGTAAATTTATCCCTAGTACCAGTATGTGTTAGGATGTTTGGGTTACCCATTGAATTTTTGGAAATAGATACCTTCAAGGCAATTGGAAACACTCTAGGAGAATTGATTTAGATTTTAGATACTACACAAGATGGATTCTTGGCTATTTATGCTCGGATATTGGTCATGATTGATATAAGTAAAGTTTTACCAAAATCAATCATTCTTAAGTATGGGGATAAGATGTGGACCCAAACCATAGATTATGAAAACATATGTTTTAGATGTAGAAGATGTCATTAGGTGGGGCATATTGAGAGATCATGCCCTGAGAAAAGCCCAGTAGAATCATATGTAGAAAACCACAACAGACACTAACAAATAGTTATGGATGAAGATGGTTTTCAACTTCCAAAAATAGATCTAGAAAAATGAAAGAAAATAAATAGTGGAGACCAATAAGGAAGGATATTGGAAGAAATACCAATTCTTTTGAGGCTTTAGCATGTGAAGAAAAAGTAGATCAGAACTTAGAGGACATAGTACAATAGGCTCAACACATTAACAAGGAACCGTCTATTCAGATTGATCCTAATTTAAGCAAGAATGTTCTCAATGAACCTAAATAATGTGCCTCATTAGATTTTGAAGACTCTCTTGAAGTACCATGCACCATTCAAGAGAAAAAAATTGGTAAATAAAATGCAGTTTTAGAAGGTAATACATATGCCATTAATAAGGAAATACTAAAAAATGAGTTGGACAAGTCAAAAGCTTCTATAGTAGAGCCAGGAGAGGATAAGTATGAAAAAACAAAATTGTGAAAGAATATTGAGGAATAGAATAATAAGATCTACTCCTGATATAGGCAAGGTAAAAAGAAGAAAACCCTCAAATTATCAAGCAAGATCTAGGGAAGCAAGAACAAACATAAAGAAAGGAACAAAAACTAAGTTGGTTGAACTTATCTTTACCAAACAAAAAAATGATATTGGTAATACATAGGCGGGGCTAATAGCCCCTAATGATACATTATTATCATCTCATGGAATATAAGGGGTGCTAATGGCCCCCTCAAAGTAGAAGTGTATTAGAGACCTATGTTTAAGTAATAAGCTCGATATTCTTTGTATCTAGGAAACTAAAATGACAAAAGAAGAAGTTTCAAAACCTATGAAAGCAGTATGGGCAAGATGTGAATGGGATGCTATGGATTTTGAAGAAGCAACCAGAGGAATTTTAACTTGTTGGAATCCTTCTAGAACCTCTTGTGTAACCATTCATAAAACTAGGTATTGGATAGCCTCTTTAGTCACTTGCTACTTTGCATATATTCATTTCATTCTTATCAATGTCTATGGACCCACAATACAGTCAGGTAGATTAGAAGTTTGGAATGATATTGAAGCCTTTATGATAAGTAAAGACCAAAAAACCCGATTCATGATCATAAGAGATTTTAATGCCATAACCAAGTTGGATGAAAAAATTGGGGGAATTAGGAAATTAACCCAAAGTATGAGAGATTTCTCAACTTTTATTCAAAATAATAATCTATGGGAGGTTGAGTTTGAAGAAGACAACTATACATGGACCAACAACGGGAGAGGCCATAACCTAATAGCAAAAAATATATATATATGCATACTCTCAAATGATTGGCTAGATGAAGAAACTTGTGCTAAAATTAATACCTTAACGAGGATTGGTTTAGATCACTAGCCAAAAGAGTTAAATAATGGTAAGTGAATTCAAAGGAAATTGTATTTTAAATATGAGTAGATGTGAGAAGACCATCCTCAATTTATTGATATGATAGCACAAACGTGGAATTCTTCAGGAAATTATGGGTTGTATGCTCTTCCAAAGCAAATTAAATCTATGATGTCTAGATTAAAAGAATGAAACAAGAACACTTTTGGAAACATTTGAGAAGAAAGAACTAAAAGATAAACTTTCAAAATTTCAAAAAGGTGATCATAATAATCCAAGCTCAAAGGAAAGGGAGTTGCTTAGTGAATATCATAATATTTTGAGTAAGGAAGAGAAATTTTGGAGATTAAAATTGAGACAGACTTGGTTAAAAGGAGATAAAAATACAATTTTTTTTCATAGGATGGCTATAGTATAGAGATCAACATCCAAAATTAGTAAAATTAAATCAATAAAATGGGTTTGGATTGAAGATCAGAGTGAAATTAGAAAAGAGACAAAGTCCTTTTATCATAATATTATAGGATTAGAGGAGACTTTATGCAACACCGTATGTGGGTCGAATTAACAACAAGCACACAGGCACAATAGTACATAACAAAAGCAGGAAGAACTACGAAAGTAAAAAAAAAAAACTCTTTTTTATATATATTATTGGTAAAGAAAAAATTGTAATAATTATGCGTAGATCTATAGCTGAGCCTCTATGCATTATAATCAAGTCCATCTCCCCAAAATCTCTTCCCAAATGGAATATGATTCAACTTTAATATCAAAATTACAAATAACAATTTCTCGCCCAAACTAGGAAACATGGATCCATCCCAAGGAAATTGAAAAAAAATCAAATTTACAATTTTCTACCCGAGCCATTAATTCAATGATTATAAATACCATAGAACTGTGTGCGCAAAGACCATAGAATAATTTCTCACCCAAGTCATTAATGCATCGATCATAAATACCATGGTACTACGTGAGCAAAGATCACAAAATAATTTCTCGCCCGAGCCATTAATGCAACAATCATAAAGACCACAGAACTGCATGTGCAAAAACCACAAATAATTTCTCGCTTGAGCCATCAATGCAACGATCATAAAGACCACAGAACTACATGTGCGAATACCATAGAATTGCATGTGCAAAGAACACAAAACCATGTGGCACCTATCACAACACTATAGATGTTTTTATTTTTTTATTTTTTAGTCGATGTAAGATTACACGAAGATAAGGATGCTCTTGCATCAAACACCCTTGCTAAAAATAATGTGAGCTTAGGGCTTACATTATGACTATGCAAACGACTGATTTGACCACCCAAGTCAACTTACTTCAACTTTAGAAATCCACGAGTCTTCCTCAGGTCCTTTACCCTTTCATCGAATCAGATATTCTTTGTACTCACTCCATTAAGTTTTCTTGCCAGTACGTGAATCCAATATTTGTGTTATTTGCTCTCGTTGCTTCTCAGGTATCTCCCTCCTCCAATCTGGTTCTTCCTCCATCTACATGTCCTCAAAATATTTGGGTACATGAAATGAATACAAATTAGATATATTGAATATCGATGAGATATCCAACCCTTCAAAAAACTTGATTTCATAGGTGTTCTCAAAAAAATAACATAAAATACGATAAGGACCTATCTTCTTGGGTTTCAACTTGTTATATGTTTTACGTGAGAACCTCTCCTTTCTCATATGCGCCATGACTAACTCCCCCTCTGAGTAGGCCTTTTCTCTGCAATGAACATTTGTGCGCTCCTTATACTTAGCATTGCTCTCCTCAAGTTGTTTCTTTACTTGTGCATGCACCTCTTGCACATGTTGCGCAAAGTCTTCTATCTCAACACTGATGCAGGCACCAACTTCCACCTCCTACAGATATGTGACTCCACAAGGAGACAATCCATGCACCACTTGAAATGACATCTTTCTAATCTACCTATTCATCGAATTATTGTACTCAAAATCTGCTTGCTCCAACTTAGAGTCCCACTATACGGGGTGCTCTCCTACAAGATATCACAATAGATTTTCAAGACTCTAATTGATAATATTTGTCTATCCATCTATCTTAGGATGATACACTGAACTGTAGTTGAGCTGTGTGCCTAAATTTTTTTAAATATTGCACCAAAAGTGGCTAAGGAACTTTGTGTCACAATCCAACGTAATATTGTGTAGCAACCCATGCAATCTCACTATCTCCTTGAAGAACAAATCCACTATCTTGGATGCATCATTCAACTTCTTACAAGGAATAAAATGCACCATTTTAGAGAATCAATCCACCACTATGAATATAAAATCATGATCTCTTTGCGTGCATGAAAATCCAAGAACAAAGTCCATGGATAGTTCCTCCCATGGTTTTTTTGGCATGCCTAAAGGCTTTTACAACCCTATGTTTTGCACCACTCCCTTAGCTATATGTATATTCTACATCTTTCCACAAATTTGTGCACATCCTTGCAAAAACTAGGCTAACAGTACCTTTCTTCCACCATTGTGTGTGTCTTGTCTGCATTGAAGTGCTCTTTGAGTCCACCTTCGTGTAAATTTTTGATGAGATTTTCCCTCATCAAACTTCACAGGATGCACAATTGTTTTCTCCTAAATATGTATCCCTCTTGTGCAAATAAATCCACAAATGGACCTTTATCTCCAACCCATGGCTCCATGCATGTGCACCATGCATCAACAAAATCTAGATCTACACCATACAAATCCTTCATCCTCTCCATGCCCACTAGTTTAACTATCATTTTGGATAACAACATGTACCTTCTACTCAAGGTATTCATGACCTTGTTCATACTTCCTATGCGATGCTTCAACACAAAAGAGTAACCCTGCAGATATTTCACTTGCTTGTTAAACTTTACACTCATGTTAGGACTCATTATGTGTGGTACCTTGTTAGACAAACTGGAACTTAGAATTAGATCAATGCAATGTGAGATTGCACTTGTGGGTAACAATCCATCTGGTATTCCTTCACCAACATCTCTGAACTCTTCTAACAGTGCACCAATCGTTAGCTCTTCAAAGTTGCATGGCTTTAACTACTCTGCTTGCACGAGTGTGACTACTAGCATATAGTAGTCCTACAAGTCTCCCACCTCCTTGAGAAACTCCTTTGCTGATGACATTATTACTTCATCCTTCTATGCACATTCTTCCTCCACTCCCATTAGAGTCAACTTAAACTTCTTTCCATCCTTCCTAATGGTTTAGGTGTTTTTCACCCATCATTGATAGCGCTAACATCATATTGCCAAGGTCTTCCCAGTAAGATATGACATGTACCCATTGGAATCATGTCACACCAAATCGAATCTGCATATTCTCCTATAAAAAGTAACTAGACTCTACTTTATCACAATCAGTTGTTTTCCCTTTTGTAACCAAAATACCTTGTGCAACATTGGGTGTGTGACCTTCAATTCGAACTTTTACACCATATTCATGGATATAAAATTATCCGTGTTGACTCCATAAATGATCAACTTGCAGCACTTTCCTCCTAACTTACACTTGGTGCGTAAGAGGCTCCTCCTCAACCATGACTCCTCTTCGCATGCAGGCTTTAGTAGTACCTTGTGCACCATCAAGTTTTCCTTATCCTTTGGGTATGTGCTTTATGCTTCATTACCTAAATCACCACTATTTGTGCTCTACATGCACATGTTTCTCTATGCAACCCTCATCTCGTATTTTTAAACATTTGAATGCCTAATACCCTACTTGACCACATCTAAAGTAGGTCCCTCTAAAACCCTTCATATGTCTTCGAGACTTGTCTTCACCTTTGTTAGAGTTTTGTTTACGATCAACACCTTGTGCACTACCACTTGCACCAGTGGCTTCCTTGCATAGGCTAGTTTGCCTCGTCTTCCATCCTTACCCTTATCACTACTATTGTGTGTGTCTTGTTGTCTATGAGATAACTTCTCCTCTATACATAGTGTCAACTAGTAGGCTTCTTTGACATATTTGATCATCAACAAATACATATCATCTTGAATCGAGATGTGTAAACCATTTCTATCCTATGTGAATGCACAGTCTATAGAATTCCTCCATGTATGCTTACACGGTAGTCTCTCTTTGGCATAGGTTTTGGAGTTTATTGAACAAATCATGTGCATAGTTAGGCGGTAGGAACTTTTCTTTAAGCTTTGCCACCATCTTATCACATGTGGATATTTGGTACTTATTTCTCTATAAATGGATCTTCTATACCAAGTACCACCACAAAGAATCATACCCTTTCAACTTTGTGGTAGTGCACTTGACTCTTTAGGGTCCTCGATTGCTTTGAACTCAAAGTATCTCTCTAGCTCGGTGATCTAATCCACCAAGTCTTCTATAGTCAAGCTCCTTGTATAGCTTGAAAGATCAAACCTTGGCTTACTTTCAACCTTCATTATGGTAGTCGTAAATCTTTCTTCCATCGTGAGGTTTTGTGTGGCCTCACCCTCATCCTCGACACCATCCCTCTCGTCATGATCATCCCTCTCATCTTCATTGATATCACCCACCACTACAACACATATGTGTTGTACGACCTCAATAGCCTCTAATATTACTAGGATGGCTCTTATTGTATTAGCTAGATGAGCGATACACAAGTCAAGATTGTTTATGCCACCTCCTCTCCAATTTTGTGAGCCATATCTATTGTTCACCTGCAATGCAGTTGCACGAATACTTCAAATCAAACAATAGCCATCTCTATTGTTCATCTGCAATGCAGTCGTAATCACATGAATACTTTAAATCAAGCAACTCTTACGAGCCAACACCATAAAACACAAGTCTAAGCTCTGATACCAACTGATGTAGCACTGTATGTGGGTCAAATTTATAACAAACATGCGAGCACAGGAGTACACAACAGAAGCAAGAAGAACTGTGAAAGTCAAAATAGAAAACTCTTTTTTATATATATTATTTGTAATGAAAAGTGCAATAACTCTGTGTAGATCTACAGTCGAGCCTCTCTGCATTACAATCAAGCCCATCTCCCCAAAACTCTCCCTCTAAATGGAATCCAATACAACTTTAATGTCAAAATTACAAATAACAGTTTCTCACCCAAACCAAGAAACACGGATCCACTCGAAAGAAATTAAAAAAAAATCAAATTTATCATTTTTTTCTCAATCCATTAATGCAATGGTCATAAAGATCATACAATTGTGTGTGCAAATAACATAGAATAATTTCTTGCTCGATTAATTAATGCAACGGTCACAAGGACCATAGAACTACGTGCGCAAAGACCATAAAATAATTTATTTTCTAAGCCATTAATGCAATGGTCATAAAGACCATAGAACTACATGTGCAAAGACCATAAAATAATTTAGTCCAAGCCATTAATGCAGCCATAAAGACCACAAAACTATGTGCATAAAGATCACAGAACTGTGTGCGCAAAGTATACAAAACTACGTGGTGCCTATCACAACACTACATATGTTTTATTTTTTTATTTTTTAGTCAATGCAATATTACATGAACACAAGGATGCTCCTACATCAATACTAAAGTTCTTGATGATAAACTTCTTCAAGATGTACCTTCAGTTATAATGAATGAAGACAATAGGAGATCGATAAAGCCTATTACTCTAGAAGAAGTTTATTTAGCTCTTTTCTTTTTTAATAAGGATAAATCCCCAAATCTCAATGGTCTCTCTACAACTTTTTACCAACATAATTGGGATATAGTGAAGGATTCTTTATTTGTGGCAATGGAAAAGTCTAGGGTAAAACAATATATACCTTATAAAATAAATGCAACATATCTTACCCTAATTTCAAAAAATAAGGATGTTGAATTGTTTGATTATTTTAGACCCATAAGCCTACGTAATATGCCATATACGATTATCTCCAAAGTAATGGTGAATCAATTAAGGCCATTGTTAGATAAAATTATTTTAGAAGAGCAAGGAGGATTTGTGAAAGGGAGATAAATTCTGGATGGGATCATAGTAGCTCATGAAGTTATACATTAAGCAAGTTCAAGAAAAGAGAAATCAATGATCTTAAAACATGAAGTTATACATTAAGCAAGTTCAAGAAAAGAGAAATCAATGATCTTAAAACTTGATGAGTAAAGCCTATGATAGGGTTAAATGAGATTTTATTTTTGCAATTTTAGAAAATTTTGGATTCAGGAAGAAAAGGGTTAGATGGATGAAAGCTTGTGTCTCTAAAGTTTCGTATTTAGTGTTGTTCAATAGGTTAGTAACAAAATATTTTATAGCCAAGAGAGGCCTTAGACAAAGATATCCTCTATCATCTTATTTGTTCATTATTATGGTAAATATTTTTAGTAGGAACTTAAATAAGGCTTACAAAGATGGGCCTCTAAGTGGACTTAAGGCTAGTTTGTAGATGATACAACCCTTTTTGGAAGGGCAAGGATAAATGAGGCCAGAAATTTGAATAACTTTTTAAAGGAATATGAAAGAGCATTAGGGAAAAAAGTTAATAGGACAAAATCCAAAATTTACTTCCTTAACACTCCAACTAATATCAAAGCAAGAATTTGTAGGTTACTTCAAATGGAGGCAAATTTACCAACAACTTATCTAGGGATACCTTTATTTGAGGGTAAGATGAGGATAATATTATGGAATTCAGTTATTAGTGAAGTTCGTAATAAACTACCAACTTGGAAAGGTAGATGGTTATATTTAGCAGGAAGAGTGTAGTTAATTAAGTCAATATTATAGGCCATTCCAACATATTATATGTCATTGTATACTATGCCAAAAAAAAAAATTTAAAAATGAATTTCTATTATGTGATCCTTTTTATGGTTAGGTTTACATGATAAAAGAAATTTTCCTTTGGTGAAAAGGAGCATGGTGTATTTTGATAAAACTAGAGAAGGTCTTGGTTTAAGAGTTCTTACAGATACAAACTTAGCTCTTAGGGGAAAAGTAATCTAAATATTGTACAAATAAAGTCAGAGACAATGGGCAAGAATTCTTTTAAGTCTGTTGAGCCCAATGACCCAGGTTTAATATTTATTGCATTATCTATACCAAATGGTTTTGCTCTTTGGAATGGTTTAAAAAATTCTATTTGATCTAATGATTAAAGGTTTAAGATGGGTAGTGGGAACTAGAGAAAAAATTTCTACCTGGATGGAAACTTTGTGTGATAAAAAAACACTCAATTTACATCCAATTTTGAAACCTTGGATGAGATTTCTTCAAGACAAATATGGCGATAGGGTTTCAAGAATTTTGTACAAGGATCGGGAAGGAAGATACAAATGAAAAGAAGATTTTTTACAAGTATACAAGACATTGATGCTAGGAGGCAATTGAGTAGAAAGATAACAACTATGATTATTCTAAGGGAAGCCAAGAATAAATTGATTTGGGAGTTGAATAGCTCAGGAGAATACACAATAAGAAGTGGATATAATGTAAAGCACCAATAAAATAGTAATATCACTAGAATATGGAGAGATATTTGGGATAGCCTAAGCATTCCTAAAGTCAAAATGTTTGTTTGGTTGGTAGGTCATAGAAGAATTTTATCCTAGGATAACCTTATGAAAAAGGGTTTTCATGGTCCCTCTCATATGTTCTTTGTAAAAAGGAGGAGAGTATAGACCATCTCTTGGCACATTGCTCAATAGGCTAGAAACTATTGTGATGGATTCTTAATATCTTTGGTAAATTCATTTTGATGAATAGCAAAATTGAATATTGTTTAAAGCAATGGAAAAATGCTTATAAAAGTGAGGCTTTACAAACAATTTGGGATATATTAAAAGATACAATACTTTGAACTGTATGGCTAGAAAGGAATAGAAGAATATTTGAAGGAAAGAAAGCAGATTAGAGGTAATAAAAAGATAGACATGTTTAGCCATAGAGGATTCTAAACCAGTCCTATCAACTCAGCGAGTCCCTAATCTAGAAGTAAAGAGCCTTGATAGATGGAGTCAAGTCATTAAATGGAATTATGATGTTGGGTAAAAGAGAAGCAAAAAGAAGGCAAAGAATATAAAATGGAAAAAACAAAATGTGGATTTTATTAAATTAAATTTCGATGGAGCATATAAAGGAAATTCAGGATCAATAGGAGGAGGAATAATTAGAAATAATAGAGGAGAGATTTTATCTCATTATGCTTTCAATAGTGTATTTAAGACAAATAATGAAGTTGAAGCTTGGGTAGCTTTAGAAGGGTTAAAAATATGCAAATAAATGAAATGGAATAAAGTATGGATGGAAGGTGATTCTCTCATAATAATAAATGCAATTTTGAGGAAAGCAAAGGCTCCATGGAACATACAAGAGATAATTGTGAAAATTCAAGATCTTGCTAAAGAGTTTGAAGAAATCAGGTTTACCCATACATTAAGGGAAGGAAAAAAATGTGCAAATAGGTTATCCAATAGAGTGATTTGATTGAGTATTATGAAGTAAATTCTCCTTTCCATGGTTAGAGGAAGTAGTAAGTTTAGCTAAAGCTAACAAGAAAATGTTGAATGTCTGAATCAAATAATGATTAAGATTTACTTTAATGTTTTCCATTGGTAATATTTTCTTTATTTTATAACAATAATTTATTTTCATATAAACTATTTATCATCATTTTTGTGGTTGCACTTGTGTTTCAGGAATAAAACTAGCAATCTAGGTTTGGTAAAGCGGACTATGATAGTGCGATGTTTTGAAAATATTACTTTACTAAGATGCAATGTGTAGTTAGTAGAGGTGAATTTTTGGTATTGTGAAGGTTGGTATAGAAAAAATTTAAGAAAGATGTTGAATTCTGGAATATTTGTATTCATACAAAAAATTGAAAAGATCCAAAAAATGAAAATGAAGAATTTAGACATTTTATTTAAAATGATGTAGGTTTCTAGCTATAGCATCTTGATTGATATGAGAAGTGTATATATTTGTAAACTCTCAAGCTCTATAGAAGAGAGTTTTAATTTTTCAAGGGTGGGGGACCCGAGTACAACCCCTTATTATCCAACCAAAAAATAACATTAGGTCAAACAATTAGGACACTCATATTTGATTATTGTCAAGCAATACATACATAATTTTCAAGTTGTAGTAATACCACTATGTGGTCATGATGGAATACAAGTAAGGCTCATTTCAATTCCATATAACTAATTGAAAAACATAAATAGTCATTTTTTTTTCTTATATAAAAAGGGATTGTACTCGGATTTCCCACCCTTGACAAATCACACTCTCTCCTTTAGAGCTTGAGAATTTATAAAAAAATTCAATTCTCATATCAATTGAGTTGTAATGGCTAGATACCTAACATCTTTTTTCATTAAAAACAACTGAATTCTTGATTTTCAATTTTTGGATCTTCTTCAATCTTCTTTGAAAATAAATATTTCAAAATTCAACATCCTTCTTGACATTTCCTTGCAACAACATTCAAAATACCAATACTCCATCTCTATTGTCTATGCATTGCATCTTAGTAAAGTAATATTTCCAAAACTTTGTGCTATCATAGTTGGCTTTACTAGATCTCAATTGCTAGTTTCCTTCCTGAAGTGTAAGTGCAACCATAATAATTGTAATAAATAGTTTATATAAAAACACATTAATGGGATAAAATATAGAAAATATTACCAATGGAAAACATTAAAGTAAATCTTAATCATTATTTGATTCAGGCAGTCAACGTATTCTTGTCAGCTTCAACTAAACTCACTACTTTCTCTAATCATGGAAAAGAGAATTTAACTTCATGATCCTCTATTAAAATTCCTCTATTGGCTAGCTTATCTGCACATTTGTTTCCTTCCCTTAATGTATGCGTAAACTCTATTTCTCCAAACTTTATAGCAAGGTCTTATATTTCTACAATTGTCTCTTGTATGTTCCATGGAGCCTTTGCTTTCCTTAAAATTGTATTTATAACCTTTAGTGAATCACCTTCCATCCATACTCTATTCCATTTCATTTGTTCGCATATGTTTAACCCTTCCAAATCCACCCAAACTTTAGCTTCATTATTTATCTTAAGTCTACCATTGAAAGTGTAATGTGACAAAAATTCACCCCTATTATTTCTAATTATTCCTCCTCTTATTGGTCCTAGATTTCCTTTAGATGCTTCATCAAAATTTAATTTGACCAACTCGACTTTTGATGGTTTCCACTTTATATTCTTTTTCTTCCTTTTGTTTCTTGTGTACCCAACATCATAATTCCATTTAATTACTTGACACCATTTATCAAGGATATATGCTTCAAGATTAGGGATTGGATGGGTTGATAAGGTTGGTTTTGATTCCTCTATGGCTAAAAAAGTCTTCCTTTTTATTACCTCTAAACTACTTTCTTTGCCTTTAAATATTCTTTTATTCTTTTCTATCTATAAAGTCCAAAGTAATGTATCTTTCAATATATCCAAGATTGTTTGTAATGCCTCACTTTTAAAAGTGCTTTGTCATTGCTTTAACCGTTCATCAATTTTGTCATTCATCGCCATCCATTTACAAACATATTAAGAATCTATTGCCATAGTTCGCAGACTATTGAATCGCATCCCAAGATATGCTTATTCTCTCCTTTTTACATAGAACACATTATGAGGGGCTATGAAAACCTCTTTTCATTAGTTTATTCTAGGATAAAATTTTCCTATGACCTACTAGCCATACAAACAGATTGACTCATAAAATGTTTGGGCTATCCTAAAAATATTCCTATATTCTTGCAGTATTCATATTTTGTTGGTGCTTTACATTATATTCACTTCTCGTTGTTTATTCTCACAAACTATTCAACTCTAAAATCAGCTTATTCTTGGCTCCTCTCAAAATAATCATTGTTGTTATCTTTTTGCTCTACTGCCTCCTAGCAAAAATGTCTGATATAATTGTAAAAATGTCTTCTTTTCATGTGCATCTTCCTTCTTGATCCTTGAACATAATGTTTGAAATCCTATCACAATATTTATCTTTATGTAATCTCATCCATGGTTTCAAAATTGGATCTAAATTGAGTGGTTTTTTATCACACCAAGTATTCATCCAATAAATTTTTTTTCTCCAGTTCCCACCACCCATATTAGACCTTTAATTACTAAATCAATTGATTTTTTTAAACCGATCCATAGTGCAAAACCATCTAGTAGTGAAAATGCAGTAAAGATTAAGCTTGGGTCATTGGGCCCAACATACTTAGAAGAATTCTTGCCCATTGCCTTTGGCTCTCTTCATACAATCTCCAAATTAATTTTTCCCTAGAACTAGCTTTGATTTGTATTATTTATAATTGATAGATAAATATTTTACAATTGTTTAAATGAATTTTCTTATTATTTTGAAAATTTATACAATCCATATTTATTGATAAAATATGATTACTCTAAAAATAATTTATCCAATAATATATTAAAAATTATAACTTTAAATGGTAAAATAATTTATAATGTTTGCAAGGCCATAGACCATATGAAACAATTCTTGTTTTACCTAGTATATGGTTATCCAACCATACTTCGATTACTAAAACATGGTGTACATTCCTACCCCTATAAGATTCGAACCTTGAAACTCTATTCAAAATTCAAAAGGTTGTGCAAAGTTTTAAAAATATCTTTAAAAGTCCCTATGGGGACACCCCAACGGTATGTCATTGGCATTTCATCTTGATGACCTCAATTTGAATCATGAGGATGGAGGCCCCCTATTGCTATGCTTTCGAGGAGTGTGGTCCTAGTTGTGCCACACATTGTACTTTGCAATACGTCAATATATATATATATATATATATATATATATATATATATATATATATATATATATATATAATATTTACTCAAAATTAATGTTGTTCACTAACTAGTTTTGATCAAATCTTATGGATTTTGATATACTTTTTTTTAGTTGGTTATATGAGATTGAAATGCTTCTTTTTAGTTGGTAATATGGGATTGAAATGGGCCATGTATTACATCATGACCACATAATAGTATTACAACAACTTGATAATTATACATCTATTGTTTGACAACATTCAAACCTAGGTCTCCTCTTAAATTGAGAAATCCGACCAAATGTTATTTGATGAATTTTGATATACTTAATATCCCTATTTAAATGCCTTTTTTCACATGTTTTATGAACAACTAGTAAAAAATTATCTTTCACCTTTTAAGAACAGTCATTCTCTACAAACATTGTCATTCTCTCCGAATTATGCTTAAAAGTCAATTTTTGATAAAATTTTGAATCTAGAGAATGTTAATAAATTTTTAACAAATAATAAGGTTTCTCTTACTCTAATTAAAATTGCCCCATTTATATCTATTCATGAAAGTTATTCCGTTGTGAAGAATCTACTCAAAAACAAATTAAAAGTTAAGAGATTTAAATTTGGTGTTTGTTTTACTAATTAAAATTTTAAATTTTTAGTCAATATATGGAAACTTAACTCTCCCCTAGTTACAATAATCTAATATAGGAATATTTTCATTATTGTATACTTATTTATAGAATAGATTGTTGTCCATTAGCGTGGGTTCTTCGAATCTTGTTTATGAGAGATTTATGAAATATATAAATAAAATATTTAAAAATATTTTTCTAAGAAGTTTTATGAATGTCTATTTAAAGAATTTTGAATTTAAAAGAAATTAAAAAAAATTATAAATAATTAAATATTTTTAATTATTTATTTTTCAATAGGTATTTATTATGAAAATTAAACAGAATAGATTGTTGTCCATTGGCGTGGGTTCTTCGAATCTTGAAAATTTTATGAGAGATTTATGAAATATATAAATAAAATATTTAAAAATATTTTTCTAAGATTTTTTTATGAATGTCTATTTAAAGAATTTTGAATTTAAAAGAAATTCAAAAAACTTATAAATAATTAAATATTTTTAATTATTTATTTTTCAATATGTATTTATTATGAAAATTAAACAAGTATGTAGTTTCCAGTGTTAAGGGCTTTGACCTTTCTATGGGAGGTCCAAGGTTCAAACCTCACTCACTATGAAGGGATTGGGACCTCTCATAAACCTATGGAAACTCGTTGAAAAAAATTAAACAAGTATGTGAAGAGTCTATCCAAAGATATACTATGTCTTCTATCAAAAGCTTAATTCATTCATCAAGGCAAGAGCCTATTTAATACATGCTTAGTATGTGAAGAGTCTTCCAAAGATATACTATGTCTTATATCAAAAGCTTAATTCATTCGTCAAGGTAAGAGCCTATTTAATACATGCTTAGTATGTGAAGATATACTATGTCTTATATCAAAAGCTTAATTCATTCATCAAGGCAAGAGCCTATTTAATACATGCTTTAGGGTTGCACACTGGAAGATCAATTTAGAAAATTGTTACAAGCAAGAAATTTTAAATAATTTTTTAGCTAATAATAACCTTTCAACTAATAATGCATGATCTAATAATAATGTAATAAAATATCCTAACATCCCCCCTTATTACATTATTCGAGTTAAGAAATATTAGGACCCCCCTTAATTTAGAGAAGTCTAGGCTCTTGCTCTTGGCTTTGGCTCCTAGCTCTAGCTTTGGCTCTAGCTCTGGAACTAGTTGTCACTGGCTTTGGCTTTAGCTTTGGCTACTCTAGCTCTAGCTTTGGTTGCACTGGCTCTTGGTTCTAGATGCTCTAGCTCTGGTTGTTCTGGCTCTTGGGTGACCACCTTTGGGTTCATCTCTAGGTCTGTCATTGGATTTGCCTCTGGGTTGGCCCCTGGTTCATCCATTGGCTCTTTCTTTGAGTGCTTTTGGATATGCTACAAAGTCTGTCGATGGGTCTGTCATTTTCTTCGTCTTTGGGTTTGCCATTGGGTCGGTCATTGGGTTTGCTACTAAATCTGATGCCTCTGGGTTTTTTGCCTCTAGGCTTGCTTTTGGGAGATTGCAATTGTCTTGGTTGTTAATAATGTTGCATTAGGAGCAGATTGGAGATCTAGGGCAAACAAGCTACTTCTATAGGAACTGGTGGCTATATGCTTACCATTCTTAGTGATAAAACACCTCTTGTGGTCATTCTCAACTCTGAACTTAACCTTTATATTTTTATTCAGTAGTTGGGGCATATGCAAGTTGTTGGCTAGTCCTGGGACATAAAGGACCTCTTTGATGGTGCATTTCCCATCTAGAAGTTGAACCAAAACATCACCTACTCCTTTGACCTCGTAGGTTTTATCATTGATGATGGTCATTGGTTTCCCTTCTTTGGCTTTGAAGGTATCAAACTAGTCTTTGTCCCCTATCATGTGTTGGCTAGCACCTGAATCAATATACCAAGAATCATCCTTGGTTTTGGCGACAACTTTAGTCATGAGTACTTTGTGTGCCTGTTCAAAATCTAAATTTGACTCTTTATGTTCCTATTCATAATTTGAATGTAACACTTCAATGGCAACATGCCCTTTTTGTTGCTCTTGTTGGGTTCATGGCCTATACTCATGCTGCTTTTGTTGAGGTATGTGGACTTGGTCTCCTCGTGTGGCAACATTGTACCAACAATATTTAGTATCATGGTCATCACATTCACAGATATGGCAATACCTCTTTTGGTGTTGAGGTTGTTGTGATGAGGAGGAAGGACCTTTGTTTGAAGCATGTGTCTCTGTTTTTCAAAATTCTGACTTACAGTTTTTGACTTATGAGTGCATTGCTCAACAACTGCTCCCTTAGTTTGTTGGTTTCTTCCTGTTGAAGCATATTGACCAAATCTTCAAAGGAAACTGCCTTGTTGGAGACCTATAAGGAGGTAATAAGCACCCGAAAAGAATCAAGTAAAGCTCAAAGTATGATGGGAACTAAGAGTTTGTCTTCCACCTTTTCACCCATAGCATTCAATTTTCCTTTCAGGTCTACCACTCTGCAAAGAAACTATTCCATAGTCTCTCCATCTCCCACTCACAATGTGTGAAGTTGGGATTGAAGGTTAAGAATAGTGGACTGATTCTTTCCTTCATAAATGGTCGTAAGAGCAACCCATGCTTCATTGGAGGTTTTTGCATCACAAATGTGTGGCTAGATCTCATTAGATATAGCAAGGCTGATTAGCATTAGTGCTCGTTGATATGCTTCATCATACTTCTTTTGTGGGTCCCTGCCTTGGGGTCGCGTTTTGGTGCCTGTCACAATGTCCCATAGCTTCTCCACTTGCAAGATAGTCCACATCTTTGTCTTCCATGGTCTGAAGTTGGGTCCTTTCAAGAGCTGAGAATCTGTGAGAAACACTTTGGGAGTGGACATTTGTGCAAAGCTGCAAAATATCACCTGCAAAATTTGGAAAACATGGAAGAAAAATAATGAAGGTGTCGGACTTCGTCGATAATGCACCTTTTACAATATTTGATGAATTTTACAAGGGGGAAGGTGTCAAACTTCATTGATATTGCACCTTATTTACAATCACAATTTCACAATTGATTAAATCAAATTGCACAATTGCATAAAAGAAGTCCTCATACACATTAATAATAAATTACTTTTAATAATGCATTTTTTTAAAATAATAAACTCAAAAAAAGCTCTTCTTTATTTTATTTAAAAAAAAAAAAAAACACTTTTTTTTTCTTACAAGAATTTTTTTTTTCTAAAAGTAGTAAAACCCTTAAAAAATAATAAAGCTTTTGTTCTTTTTAAATAAAAAAATATTGAAATACTTGCAAACCTAGGGTTATATCTATACTTTGATTTGCATTTAGATTTGGGAGAAATGAATTTTTTCTTCCTTGATGATTTTTTGCACGACAAAAAAAAACAGCATTGATAGCCCAACTTCAAACCACCATAACTTTTTCAATACTACTCAAAATTTGGCATGTGACCACTCGTATTTGTACTACTCGAAATGATCTATGCAATGGTACAAGAATATTTTGAATTTGACTGCTAGAAAGGAAGATATTGTTCTCACAAAAAAATGATATGTGATACCAAATCCAAGGCCACAATCGCATAAGCTTTGATTATCAATGGATATCTTTCCCACGAATCAAACCTGCAAACACTCAAACCTATGCACATCAAACAAATGGAAGGGCTTGTCGTCGGATAGCGATGATTGTCCCTTACCAAACCTCACACACTCGATGGTGGCTCGAATCACGGAATCTTTTTTGATAAACCATATCAGTGTAACACTGTAGGTTTAAAGCATAAGATTTCCCTGCTCTGATACCAATGATGGCAAAAAGCTTAATTCATTCATTGAGGCAAGGGCCTATTTAATACATGTTTTAGAGTTACACACTGGAAGATCAATACTCCCAATTTAAGAAATCGTTACAAGCAAAAAATATTAAAATAATCTTCCAACTAATAGTAATGTAATAAAATATCCTAATAGTATTTATTGTGAAAATTAAATACGTATGTAGCTGCAAGCTTGCAATGGTAAGGGCTTTGGCCTTTCTTTGGGAGGTCCAAGGTTCAAACCCCACTCAGTATGAGGGGACCAAGACCCCTCATAAACTTGTGTAAACTCATTGAAAAGAAAAATTAAACATATGAAGAGTTTATCCAAAGATAGAAGTCTTAAGGATATCAATTTTTGTCATTATTTCTCTCTAGTTATATTTTTTACCTTCTTTTTTCCTTATGCACTAGTGAATAATTTCTAAATGGATTAAGACAAAAGACAAACTTGTGCAATTGCAATACTTATCCCTCACTATAGGCTATCATATTTGCTCCTTTAGTAGACAATTTTTAATTGGATTAAAATTAAAGATTTATTACGCAGCTACAATACTCACTCCTCACCTTATATTGTCCTCTTAACTCCAATCTCATCAAGGTTAAGTTATAAAATTCGTTGTGTTATCCTCTCGCTGAAAGTTGAATGCATACTAAAAACAATAAATGATTAAAAAAACAATAAACAATAATACATTGGCTAAAAATTTGTCATGTGACATACATGGACACAAAAACAAGCACAATTGTTACAACCCATTTGGCCGACCTAGCTCTCATTATAGATGCTCCTTGCATAATTATATGAAAGGCCACTTGCCCATCACGGATGTATATAAGAAGTATTACTCAAAAAAAAAAAAAAATTATATGAAAGGCCACACATTCAATCTCATTGTCATTAAGGCATTGTGACATGATCCCCACACAAGAAGATTTACACACTGCAATGGAGGCAAAGTAATAATTACCACATCTTCCACTTCTAGATGTACATCTTCTACTTTTGGATGTGAACCTTCATAAAGTTTTTTTTGCAAGTTCAAATGATGTAGTCACATCCTTATTCCAATAATTAATGATAGCATATATACTACAGCCTCAACTCAACTTCTCCTCACTCGTCAATGCCCTCTTCACTAGCCATTCTCAAACACAAATGAATGGGTGTTAGTGAGTATAGGATCTAAAAGGATCAAGTCCTTCCTAACAATGTGGGGATGTTACAGCCAGTTGGTCTTCATCATCTAGCAACAAATGTGGGGGCTGCAAACATAAACGGTGGATTGTCTTCACTAGTTCAATCACAACTTTCCAACAACCAAACATAACACTACCTCAAAATGGTGGCAATATACTCGAAACAAATATAGTCATCATCATATCCTAAATTTATCTTAACCAAGGTTGTAAAGGTTCATGGGTGCAGGGAAACACATCGTACATGTAAGCAATACCCAATGCAAACTTTCAAATTTGGAATACACAAGCGTACGGGGATATGTGGAATGCGAGTATGTAAGGATATGAGTAGTTGGAGTGCATGTTAAAAGCATCTATGCATTGCCTGAATATGCTTGTCTTATTTGTACACCCAATATGTCATGGATGTGTTATTAGGGTGGAGTATGTGTACCGAAGCACCTGGTATAGGTATGCATCCATGATTGGAGCCCAAAATCATGGGTGTGCACACACACAATATTTATCTTAACAATTCACTCTAGTTGCATGGCATTGTCATGAAAATGGCTTTCTCTAATTTGATAACGACGATTTTGGTTAAAGGGAACTTGATGAATGACTTCTTGCCCTGATTTGCCTTCTGGAAATTGAATGCACTAACGAATCTGCTTTGCTCAAATGGGCCAGAAAAAAAAAAGAATCATTACTCTCTGAAAAAAAACAATTTTCAGTGAAAACTTTATACTTCCTGAGGGTTGACACTATTATTCCACCATGATTGCCCCTCAATTTGAGCATTTGTTCCTGCATTGGGCTCCAGTAAATAGTCATGTTGTGCTTTAAGAAGAGATGATGGACAAGGTTAAATATGCCAAGATGTGTTTCTAGAAGAGACTGACAAATGTTGGAGACAATTCATCAAATCCTCTCCTATATTCTTTGTTTCCCTGCAGTTTCCAACTAGTTTATATTGTTATGACATTATTGGTTTTGCTATTATTTGCATGGAAATATCAAAGATAATCTCTCTTATTAAGACTCCAAGTAAGTGATTTTCCTTGCTTTACTGGATAAAAATTGGTTAAGACTTGAGAATTTAAACCAAAAAGAAAAAGAGAAGCTGCAGGTGGCCCCTAACTTGGAGGACATGTCAAAGAGGTTTTGTGTAATGACAAGAAGATACACCTATAAGAGGACCACCCAAATTCAGGTCTGCAACTGCAAACAATTTTTTTAACTTTATATTTGCACTACTATCGTAGACTGCAGTGCAAGGTTGAATTTGGTAATAATAATTTGTACAACGAAAAATGCCGTTTGGAAATTTTCTTGTCCTTTGCCACCATTCTTTGGGCACTCAGGAAATTTTAGATTGATGGTAAGGTTGACCAAGAGAAATTTAAAAATAAATATCATGCAACAAGTTCAAGCTTAACCTTGTAATAAAAGAATCCATCATAATTACACACATCCTTGTATGAACAAAATAAATGTCCATATTCAATTAATGATATGGTAATCACATGGAGTAATGGATATTTGTAAGAACATTAAGAGTTCCAAAAGTATTTCAAACTCTCTTAAAAAATTATATTCCATTTTCAATTTTCCTCCAGGATCCACTTTACAGTGACTAAAAGCAGTTATTTTTTACTCAGAAAGATTTACCAGATTGGTCAAAATAAAAAAATAAAAAAACAAATCAAACCTTCCTGGTTGAAATATTTCCTTCTTGAGCATTAAATTAAATATAACATACAAGTGCCTAAAAATGGGGACAATTTCTATTATTGAAAGACAAAGAAATAAAAATAATTAATGGAACTGCTCATACCATAAAAATTATCCACTTTCATTGTCACTTTCAGATGTTACAGCATGTACATGGATTCCATATACTACATTCACTTCAATGGCATTTGTCAATTGTTACTCAACGTTTTTAGGTACCAAAAAGAAAAGGTACAATTCTTGTACTTGACTCGCATATTGTTTCATTTAATGTCTTGTTTGTATGATATTTATAATGAATCTGTGACCTCCTTGAACACGGGCTCTTCTAACAAAAGGAACTATCAAATACTTTTTGCTAGTAACTCTGCAGCTCCAGTATAACTATGTGGAGTCAACTGTAAGAGCCTTTCTTTGACTTCTTTTGGCAGCTTTAAACCTTGAACAAACTCCTGGATGCTCTCCCTTGTTACCGCACGACCACGAGTAAACTCCTTCAATTTTTCATACGGCTCAGGAATTCCATGCTTGCGCATAACCTGAGAAGTAAAAGAGTGAGAGTCCATATACATATCATCTATTAAAACAGTTAGAATAATTGATGAATATATCCATTACAGTATTAACCCATTGCATCAGCCCTCAACATATGGTACTCACTAAAAATAAAAAAAGATTGAAAAGTTCAAACAAGGAAGTTTATTAATCTAAACATCAGGGAAAGTACACTTAAAATCTGTCTTTGAAAGATATTTTCTCGTTAAAGTTAACTTGTAATTCTCTGTGCCTATCTTTTCCATCAGTTATTTACTCAAGAAATCAGGGCACTGCATTGCATTTTGTGCTGATTGAAATGAGAATCTGATAAAGCACTTTGTCCACCAAATTATTTTTTTTTAAATCACTAAACACACAAGAGGAGACAAATAATTAATGATGCCTGTGTGTTGGAATTTCTCAACCAATATAATTCTGAAACATGCAGTTGATATTATCTAAGATGCACATATGAAGTCTAAACTCCTCTATTACCACACATAATCTCATCTTCTTAGAACCACCTTGTATAGCTGGGAAAGGTCAATTACAAATTCTAAGATAGTAAGAAGAAATATATATCCTTTTAGCATGGGCTCACTTTATTTTTGAAGCAACCAATTCTCTATTTTCTCAAGAAAGCAATTTTCAATAATCATTTACAACTGACCAAAAAAACAAATGAAAAATACAATGTTCATTCGACAATGCAAATTTTCATCAGATCTTACAGATGTTTCACATGATCTCCAGATTCCTGTCTATTTCTTTTATGAGTAAGAAGTAGCTTGCATAGTGTCTCCGGAATTTTAAGGTTTAGCGTATGTCTTTTTCTTTTCCTTTGTGGCAGGGTATGTCCACCGAAGTGTCAGAAAATGTCAAAGACTTCCTTTGCAGATCTTACCATCCCTAAGATGCATATCCAATTCTAAAACATCTAACCAAAGCTTGGGTACACATTTCCAAATTATAGAGAACTACAAAATTCATAGGAGTCTAGAGAGTTCCTCCACATTTGAACTTCTATAAAATTGTGATTACAGGGATCTTCCTCTTCTTGTGCTTTAAAATATGGATTTGTTGCCTGCTTAGGCAGTGAATTCTCCTCTATGAATTTGTTATTTTCCAAGTTCATTCTTGTCATCCCTAACAGAATTCACCTGAAATGAAATATCCTCTTCAGATTCTTCTAATTAAGAACTTCCAAATATTGCTTTCTGTCAATGGAAAGAGGTGCAAAGTGCTTTAAACAAATCCCCTTAACAGAAAAACCTAAATACACAAACCCCTACAAATCCTGACAATTACTTTAAACAATTGCATGTGCTAGCATAGTCAGATTTTGTTTTTGTAAGTGAATATGAGGCTATGTTATATGAGGATTGGATAGTTTGTGTTAAGAATTAAAATATATATCTTATCATGAGCTTAGACTCAATTGTAACTACTTTGTCCACAGTTGAAACTGAACAAGGTACAGAATTGACCTAATATACAAAAGGTAAAGGAAAAACTTCCTTTGCTATCTTGGCAGGGTCTTATACGCCCCAAAGACATGGTGACTTGAGTGAAGTCCTACCTGATATTTCAATTGGCATACCTGGAATTGTATTGCAATATACATATGGTAATAAAATGGTCACTTCCTCTATGATCGGTCCCAAGTGCATTGTTAAGGATGGGTGAGAAGGTCATCATCAAAAAGCCTATGAAGAATTCCTTGAGCACAACTTCCATTCCATACCTCTTATCATGGCTGGCAGAATTTGATGATCATTGGCACTCCAAGCATTGGCTCACTTTATATATTCATAATCATCTTCCATCTTCATAGACTCAAAATCAATGGACGATTGGGCATCAAGTGTTAGGTACCCAAAATAGGAATTTAATATTATAATAAATGTAATTATCCCACATATGTGGATAAACGGTAGTGGTAGGTAGCTGAGCATTATATAATGTAGGCAAGAGGCTCATATGGGAGGAAGAGAAGAATATTGTATAGCATTATATAATATAGGCAAGAGGCTCATATGGGAGGAAGAGAAGAATATTGTATTGTTGGGATCTCACATTGAGATATATATAGGAATGGCTTCCTTCTAATAAGGAGCATTATACAGTGTTGCCCTACCTCAAGGGTTTGATTTATAATTTAAACATTTTCTATATCAATGTTTATATCTAGGTTTCATTGTGAAATTATTATTGTGCTTAATATTTGTGGATGAATGTTGTTATTTCAATAAATGTGAATGATTTTCCTATTGTAAGTAAAGAGGTTCATAACAAGTGGTATTAGATCACTTTCCAAGACCGTGTTTTATTGTAGAAGCTTCAGTATTCTAAAGCACTTTCCAGAGCTATGTTTTGCTATTCACTATTCAAATCTTAATTTCAGTGTTGAATAAGTGTTTGCATTGGGCTAATAACCTTTTGCAAGATCAGGTGTAAGTCCCGACTACTTAATTGGGGGAAGTACTTGCGCTAATATTTGCCCTAAAACTCATTCTGAGAAGTACCCCAAGAACCCGAAAGTAACTGGTTTGAATGTGTCCCCAATGAAAAGGATCAACGACCCCAAATCTTGTTAGTAGGATTTGTACCCTGAGAGAGTATACAAAGAGCTGTCATTTAGAGGTAAACCCATGGCTGGTTTCTCAACAATTATTCCCTAATGGAAATATTGTTGGTAATTAAAAAGCAGTACTCACTTAGACAGCCTTTGTGGCCAGTGAGATTTACCTTAAGCCACTAGGAAGCCAAAATTTGGGGCCCAGTTTGTTGCCAAAATTTCCACAGAAGTGCCATACAATCGTTAGCAATAGCTTCAGCAATAGTCTCTGCACAATTTCCACAGTCTACAACAATTCCATAGTTTCAGTAGAGCAAACAATTGCAAGTGAGTGCAGAAATACCCAGTCCGAAGTTGGTAGCAGTTTGCCCAAAAAGAAGTTCTAGAGCAAGCCATTATCAGTGCTAGTCTGAGGGCAGAAAATACCCAGTCCACAGAACAAGCTATTAGCAGTAAAAAATAAAAATAAAATCTGCAGAGGACGTTATTAGTTGCTAATCTGAGTACAGCAATACCCAATCCAAAGTTTGGTAGTGTTCCACAAAAAAAAAAAAAAAACCACAAGGCAGGTCATTATCAGTTGCCAATAGTACATAGTGTAGAAGTCGTTAACAATTAAGCTAAGTGAATAAAAAAAAGTGCACAGCATAGACCGTTATCAATTGCCAGAAGTACATTGTCATCAGGCTATTTAAAAAAAATAAAAAGTCTGCAAAGCAAGCCATTATCAATTGCTAGAAGTACAGTCTGCAAGTCGTTAATAGTTGCTAGTTTGAGTGCAAATTTAATTATTTATTGAAAGGAATAGAGGATACTTGAGGAATTTTATTTTTGAAAAATCCAAGTTTAAAATTTTGAGAATTGAGGACATGGAGTTGCCAATATTCACTGGAGAGGATGATAGTGATGCTTGGGAATGGTGGAAAATTTTTAAGTCTTCAAATTTTTCTAATGTGTCATGGAGACATAAGATTTTGGATTCTTTGCAAGGGGAAGCTTTAACTTGGTATTGGAGCTTTAGATGTACCCATGATATTTTTTATACAAGGGAAGAATTTGAAGTTGCATTTTTAAGCCAATGGAATTTGGAAAAAAATGAAAAGATAGCTAGGCTCCAGGATGAACAAAAGGAATTAAAAAGAGAGTTGGAAAAATTGAAGAAATTAACAGAAAAAGAGAAGGGAAATAATATGTAGGTAAAAGGAAGCACGTCTTTAATGTCAGATAAGTCAAGCATTGATCAGCAAGAAATGTTTGAATGTAAAAAAATTATTTTGCAAGTTTATGGCTGCATCCAGAAGGAAAATGTTATTATTTCTATAAATACTAGCAGTAAATACAATGTGAATAATATGTCTTTGGCTAAGAGGTTGCAAGTTCAGGCCAAAAAAATCAAAGACATACAACTTGAGGGTACAAATGTTCAAATTTTTGAAGATTTGAAGATCACCATAGACAAATATATTTTACATTCAAATTTGTATGCTATCGAGATGGATGATGTGCATTGTTCTTAGTTATCCTTGGTTAAGTTCTTTGGGTATTGTCAATTTTAATGTAAAAAAGAAATTCATGAAGTCTAGTATAGGAAAATGGAAATAACAATGCAAGATATTTCCCAGTGTATGAGGTAAGGAACTGAGGAAAAACAAGACTCTGTTGCAAGGGAACAAATTAAGGAAGAAGTATTTAGCAACAACAAAGTCCATGGAAGAAACAACAACAAAGTCTATGGGAAAAACAATAGCAAAGTCCAAGAAAGACATAAAAGAACACAAGGACACATCAAACAAAGGGCACATGAGAGAACATCATGCAGAAGAATTTAAAACAGAGGAGCAAAATGTGGAGAAGACAAAGAAGGTAGAACATCAGGTTAAGGTTGCAACATATCATCATCCACACCACCAGGAGCAGCAACAATCTTGGAGACATGGCTTAAGGCAATAATATTATGGTTCTACATGGAATCAAAAGGGCACCAAGTATGGCAGTGTTTGGCAAAGAAAGCATAGTGACTCTGGTTTTCAGAGTGGTGCAGTAGCATCAAGGAACAAATGGACCCATCATTCGAGTTACCATAGTAGAGCAGCAAAAGCATGGAGCCAACAAAGCAGTCTTGGATACTCAAGTGGCAAAAGCAAGCAAGTATGAATGAAAAAGAGTGATATTTATTGCCAACAAAAAGATGTCTCCAATACATGGAACCAAGGGATTACTTCCAAATATTCAAATGGCAAAATGGCATATCAACATCAACAAAGACCACCACCAATCAGAGTTTCACTGGGATGGATGGATGATCAAGATCGGTACCAATCCACAATAAGTCTCAAAAGATCATATTATTTAGTCTCTTCTTATGTTTCGAGGATGAAACATTTTGTAAGGGGGTGGAATGTTAGGTACCCAAGATAGGAATTTAATATTATAATATTGTACTTAATATTATAATAAATGTAATTATCCCACATATGTGGATAAACCGTAGTGGTAGGTAGTTGAGCATTATATAATGTAGGCAACCACCTAGGTTCGAGTCGCAGAGCAAGTGACAAGGAGGTTTGCTGGCCTAGAGTCTCTAGCGGAGTAGGTGACAAGGAGGTCTAGTGTCCCAAAGTCCGAGCTACAGAGCGTGGTGGGATGTTATGATCCTGGTGTATTCGGATTTCACTAACGCCTCGAGGTTTTGGTGCAATGGTTCGTTACTCTCATTGTCAACACCCTTGAGGTAGGGCAACACCATATAATGCTCCTTATTGGAAGGAAGTCACTCCTTAATATATCTCAATATGAGATCCCAACAATACAATATTCTTCTCTTCCTCCCATATGAGCCTCTTGCCTACATTATATAATGCTCAACTACCTACCACTACCACTTATCCACACATGTGGGATACTTACATTTATTATAATATTAAGTACATACCCATATTTAGCCCTTTGTTTTCAAAATGGGTTGCCTTTAGGAGCACTAGCGGATGATATAATGTCTAGTATGCAGAGGCTAGCTTACTTCTATAGTTAGTCAACAACCTTCAAACGTTGTCTAAATAGTCCTCCAGGTCTTCTACCTAGTAAGAAGGTGACCAACCAAGCTGTCAAAGAGAAGGTTTATCAATAATATATCCAAATCTCTTGGATCTCTCCACCCTAGCCTTCTAGTCTTAAGTTAGCATTATATGCTAAGCATTTTAAGTTAGCGTTCAATGCAAATTGAGGATGGCATTGTCACTTGCCATCATTATCTCCAAGAGCATTGGATGCATGGCCTCAAAATCCCCCTTGGACAGCTACGAGTTCATTCTCATCAATTGTAGGTAGAAACCAACCACATATTGCTAGAGAGGATATGTTGTTGTGGAAGGATACCGAGGGATATAATATTGTATCGTATATGGGTGTTGTGGGTATTTGGCATGAACCACACATAAGCCAAGGTTAATTGTATTGGATATTACATTGTAATAATGAATTGGTTAAAGCTTATTGAATCGACTAGTGTTAGGGTTATATCCTTCCCAAGTAGTATTAAGTTAAGAATATATAAAGAAGGGATCTTGTAATTGAAAAGATCAATAATATATCATATCAAGTATTGCTTTGTAATCATCTATGCCCACAGAGTGGCCTTCTCATCTTGGGAGATCTTATGGATTTATTTCCTCTTTGAGGAATATTGCTTTGTGTTGTGCCCTATCTTAAGGGTATCATCTATATTTGACACTTGCGTGAATGATTTATTTGATATTTTGGTATATTTATGGATATTTTATGTTTATGAGTATCAAGGTTCACAAGTGGTATCAAAGCAACGATTTTTGCAAGGTGATTAAATTTTTCAGATTTGTATAATTTGCACAATTTGTTTTCAGAAACACCCCATATTTTTGGAGGCATAAGAAAGAACATTAGGAAGAACCTAAGGACCATCCAAAAGAAAAGAAACAGAGGAACAGAAGGTTGAAGAGTTAACGGAAAGAGAACAAATGGCTAGGGTTATAGCATTAAGACACCCACACCACCACCACAAGAGGCAACAATCATGGAGGCATAAAATAGAGAATCGGAAAAACTACAATGGACCTGCATGGAATGGGTAAGGCACCAAGTATAGAGATACATGGTATAAAAAGAGCAATAGTCATGGACATCAAAGTAATGCAGTGGAAGCATCGAACCAAAGGAGTAATCACTATGGATATTAGAGTAGCACAATGGAAGCATGGAACCAAAGAAGTAATAATTATGGATATTAGAGTGGCATAGTGAACACATGGAACCAAAGGAGCAATAATAAATATCAATGGAATAGTAGAAGCATGTCATCATAAAAGACCATAACCAATCAAGATTTCAATTGGATGGATGACCAAAATTGGTACCAAGTGTCAACAATGATTAGAAGATCATATTTTTGGTTTCCTCTCATGTTTAGAGGATGAAACATGTTAAGGTAGCAGAATGGTAAAGTGGCTTGGGATAGGTATCTAGGGATATAATATTGAATTGTACATTGGTGTTATGAATAGTTGCCATGGACCACATATAACCCAAATTTTACATTATTGGATATTATATTGCAATAATGAGTTGGTTAAAAGTTAACTAGTCGGCTAGGATTAGGGTTATACCCTTTCCAAGTAGCATTAGGTGGAGTATATAAAGAAAGGATCTTGTAATTGTAATGATCAATCATCGATTATCAAGTATTGATTTCTAATCACCTTTGCCCCATGGAGTGGCCCTTTCATCTTGGGAGATCTTGTGAAGTTATTCCTTATAAGATTATTGCATAGCATTTCTTTACCTTAAGGGTATTATTTATATTTGTCTCTTATGTGACCTATTGCTTTGTGGTGTTAGGATAAAAGTTGGACTACGTCAACAGTTGAAATAGACTTGTCTATTTTCAGTATAGGATGTAGTCAAGATACACTATTATCTATATTTGGATAAGGATCTATTCAGTTTGGATTTCAACTTATCCTCTTGATCCTAAAAGTAGTATGTATTTCTCTACATAAATTTTGCAATATGGAGGAATATGATATGAGTCTGTAATTGAAAATCAATATAGTATCAGAGCCATGATCTTTGATTTCAAGGGATAGAGTGTGTGAATATCAGATCTTAAGATTTAAGTTGCAAAAAACTAAGCTACATGAGAGAATATTAAAAGTGGAGGTATATTTATGTTGTTATTGGTATTATTCTCTTCTTCTGTTCTTTGTTCCAGAATTTGATTGTATGAGGACAGATGTGTCTTTTACATAGTTCATAAAAAGAGCATTTTTATTGAATTTCAAGCTCACCAATGAATCCGAAGGGCCCCAACACCACAAGGACGAGTTGGTACAGTTGTTTCTACATTACAGATGCGGATCTTAAGTCTAATTTCAGCCTCAAAACAGCCTGCAAGAAAAGTGACATTTTTCTGTAAATATTAAAATAATATAAGTTAGTGTGGCAGTGTGTTGGCTTATTGGTGCGCAGCATCTTGTATTAATTACAAAGGTAGAGCCACGCTGCTAGTGCATGCTCAACTGTATGTTCATGTGGTCGCAAGGAAGAACCTCATTTGGTCACACTTTTATGCCACGATGAATGAAACAACAGAGTTGTAGTTCTCTCCCAAGCAGATGAACATTGTATTCAACACTATGAGCTCTCATAGATAAGCTTCAGTTTGTGCTCATCTTTCATGGCACAGATCAAGATCTGTACTTTCCTTTTCCACCTGCTGTGAATGGTATCCAGAGACCCTTGGAGCAACAAGAAGTTTTCTAAAAGTTATTTTGCTTGACCTTTTACAAGAACAGTTGAATGTTGATTCAGATGTTTATGCAGATAGGATTATATGGTGAATGGTATGATAAAAAGATTTTGCATTGATAGACCAGGTTTTTAGATGATGGTTATAGCTTTACAAAAGTTTTTGACAAATAATCCAGGGCAATCCTTCAAATTTTACGCTTATAGTTGACCACGATTGTGGCTATCATACCTAAGGAGTGGTTTTTTGAAGGCACTGCACAGATATGACACCTGTTGTGGGTAAGCAAAAAGATATTCATATAAAAGAGTGTAGCTCCTTTGCTAAATATGGGCCCACTGTAAAAGAGTCTTCTTTGTTGAAGGGCTATTAAAATTGGCTTAATCGATGTCTTCAAAAAACATTGCAAGAATTGCCCCTAAACTCAATGGACCTCTACAAACTATCAAAATCCAATGGTAATGCAATGCAATGAACACATGATCTTTTCAATTTAACGATGGACATTCAAGACAGAAACTATGAGGAGGTAGCCTGCATGGCTGAGTAAGTCATCTCCGTGTTCATTATTTTCTAATTTAAAAAAAATGTTGTGCAAGTCTGTTGTGGAAACAAAAAGGTTAGTATGTGTCTTTTCATGTCATAATCTGGTTATTTGTGTCATAGAATAAGGGGAAAAAAACAACATCATCAAAGTTAATTTTTGCTCGAGATTAGGGTTATCCCTACCCTTTAGAAGGTTTTATCTCATAATTTGTCATGTTTATGTCTTTGCCTGTGATTGTTGATTCATATGAAAAACAGACATGTCAAATTTTCCAATGAGCGATTGCATCATAGGTTTTGTCAAGGAGATAAATTTAATGTTTGAAAATTCAGTCAATTTTGTAAATTTGATTCAATGAAGGGTAAAGGACCTATCAGTTGCTTAGAGGACTTCAAAATCTTTTGTATTTGGTATCAAAGTTCATTATGTAAATACTCGATTTTAAGGTATTGGGGATATTTTGGCCATATTGGTGATGTCAGTTTTGGCAGACAATGTCTCCATTCTTAGTTTTTGGTTGACATGTTTGGTTTATATATAGTGTGCATTGAGATGGATGATCTGTGGTACCTAACACCTCTTATTTTGTAAAGTTGGAGACTATTTTAATTCAACAAGATCGTCATGGAAAAAGGAGCCAGGTAGTTGCATACAACCCATTTAGAAGCAAATCTTCTACATTCATTACAATAAATTGACAAACTATAAGAAGAGAACAAGTGGTTGAGATCTAGAATTGGATTGCTTGAGAAGAATGAAACCCAAAAAGATTTCATAAAATCAATACCACCTAATTTTCTTGTGAAATGAAGTGAAATGAAATGAAATATTATTAATGTCTGCGGTGGGCCAAAATAAGACCCAAGGGACTATAAGAAGGACAATAATGACTGCCAGCTAGCAGGCTAAAAAGCCCAACAAAGAAAAGAACTAAGATAAATACAAGATGAAACCCAACAAACAAGGCCAAAGAGAAAGGGAAAAGAAAAGAAAAGGGAGAGTAGAGGGGGGGAGGGTTGCAATCCAACAGAGAGGAGTGCACGCCAAGAAGAACGGAGAGAGAGAAGAAGGGGGGACGGAGCAGCGCAGGGAGGGCAAGCTCCAAGAACCCGCCATAAACTAATCTCTCCTAATAGTCGAGGCCGAAGTACCGGAGCTGAAGAAGTCCATGATATGTCTCTGCCCATTGCTAGTTCGGAACCCTGACAAACTGTTGGTGTGTTGTCTAGTGACCCTACTTCTGTCCGAACTAGATGATGTGGGGCGTTTCCAATTGAAGTCACCTGGTCCGTCGGAGTTGGTGAAGTATGTTGTGATAAGCCGATGTTGAGGAGGGAGAGATCCATTTGGAGAACTTTTATGTATTTGAAGATGAGTTATCTCCCTAAGAAAGAGTGCGAGACAAGGCTGGTCTGGGTATATGAAGAAGGTAGAAACAAATCAAGAGTTATCCCTGAAAAGGCAATGGAACCTACCTCGGATCTCATTATAAATAGGACAACAAAAAATAAAGTGATGAAGGTTTTCAACTTCACCCAAGGAGCAAAACAAGCAAATCCGCTCCTCCGTCAGAAGATGGTGATCTGACTCAATCCGGAGTTGGTGAGAACATACCCTGAGTTTCCCAATAGTGATTCGAATACTATGCATTGCGTGCTGCTGAAGGTATTGTGGAGGAACTATTCTGCCCTCTTGAATTTGTAAGAAGTGCTCATGGTAGAAAGACAGTTTGGGGGAAAGAGGGGCAACAGGAGAGAACTATGTGCATCTGGTGTACTGGAGATTAACATCCTTCCGAATCTCGTGGAGCATCTTCTCCTTACTAAGCCGAGAGGGGGGGGGGGGAACACCCAAAGAATAAGGCGGGAGCCTGTCTATCCGTATCTGAATGCTAGCCAGGACAGCAAAAACCTGAAAATACCAGCTCCTTCGACCTCCCCGAGAACTCGAAGAGAGTTCCATCGAGGAGCGAAGGGCGAGGTAAGGGTACCACCTGCAACTCGTTGGTTACGAATCTGCCACTAGGAAAGGATTTAGTGAAATGCGCCCTAGATTCGCCCACCAGATTGAAAGGCCGGAAGGAAGGAATGCCTTTCGTGCCAATCTCCGGAGAAGGCCGGCTTCCTATGTGTTTTCTCGGATGTTTAAAGCTCAGAGTGCAGGAAAGGGATTAAAAATGCGGAAAGAAATACAAATATGATTTGAGTTGGGTGGGGAAGATAAGCAGCACGGCAACGATCAATCACCACTACTAACAGCAATTAAATACAAAATACACTACAGAAACTACAACTGTCACACATCCTATGTATCCTCTATCTATGCATTCCAGGAATACTTAATCATCAAATACCGATATCCAGATAGCAGAATAACAGTAAGCAATAAAATAAGCAACATGAGGCAGAAATGCTAAGTAAAGGCAGCATAAAGAATGATAACAGCAAATAGAGCCAAGTGTATCTTGCATTTAGAAGCAGACGTATAGCTACAATGCTTCCCCTAGCAAGATATCCCCCTTCCACCCTTTACAATGATGTGGTGCGGCTATTTATAGCGCAATTCCCCCTGATTACAATCCTGGGCACGAAATCCCAGACCCGACCATAGCTGACAAAAGCGGCAAAAGAGCTGCTGATGTTGACTCCTGCAGACAGGGACTGTACTTGCAGCAAGGTCCACCTGAAAACTTGGCAGCTACGTGGCAGTGCGGTTGATGAAACTTCGAGTCAGCTTGAATGCGGGTAGCTGCGGTAGATGGAACTTTGCGTCAGCTTAAATGAGGGTAGCTGCGGTAGATAATTTGGCCCACGCTTGTCCTTTTTCCCATCCCATATCGGCTCGAATCCCGAGGCTGGACACTTGTCAAATTCTGATGAGGGACGCATCTGCGCTGTTCCCCACTTGCGCTGTCCAATTGCGCTCTTAGACTATTTTTGGGCTGCTTGAAAGATTCTGCCCAAGTGTGCACAAGCTAGAGGGCGCAGCCCGACTTCGCTGCGAAGTCGGGTTGCGCACTCCGCACTTCGCATTGCTTGTTGTTCAGATGCGCGCACAGGAATCAGGGCGCAGCCCGACTTCGCTGCGAAGTCGGGTTGCGCTCCGGCACTTAGCCAATTTTCGCTCCTTTTCGGTCCTCTTCCGCACTTCACATTCCCGAGTGCGCTCGAACTTAAGGGCGCACCCCGACTTCGCTGCGAAGTCGGGTTGCGCTCTTAGACTTAGGATTTTTCAGGGACCTTTTGCTCTATTTTGGGAATCTGACCAGGGGGAGTACAAAGGGGAAATGAAACTGACAGAAGGGGAGAAAGGGGATATTGCGAAGTCGGGGTGCGCCCTTAAGACAGGATTTTTCAGGGACCTTTTGCTCTGTTTTGGGAATCTGACCAGGGGGAGTACAAAGGGGAAAAAGGGGAAATGAAACTGACAGAAGGGGAGAAAGGGGATATTGGAGAAAGGGAAAGGAGGAGGAGGGAAGGGAGAGCAGCATACTTACAAAATTTGAAAACATGGCACCCCGTGCAAAATGTGGCAACACAACCCTCAAGGGTATCTCCGAAAGTACAGATCCTGTGAAAATAACCGATAATCAAGAAGATAATCTCAAGCTAGAGAGGAGAAGCCACAAACTCTGCCATAATAATAGTGCGGGGGACTGTGCCCTTGCAACGAATGAATCGTCGAAGAAAGAGTGTCTGGACTCGTTCAACCCGTGACCACTCAGTCGGGCCAAGGCTAGGACCCCAAACCACCGACCCATAAGTAATAGTTGGCTTGACCAAGGCATCAAAAATCCTCATCTTCACAGGTATATCCTAAAAATGTGCTTTGAAGCAATTCCTCTCTAGCAAAGACAGAGCTGCATATCCCTTACACACCCGGGCATATATGACAATGGTGTTGGATGCATAATATGACGCCAGTAATTTGTTTCAAAAATCTAAAGTTTTTTGTGAAATGGGTTGTCTGATTGGCGATATTATCATTTGTGTGGTGTTATTGATGAAGATGCACATACAACTCATGACGAGGATGCGCAACTTACAATTTTTATTGATGAAGATGAAGATGATGGTCATGATAAAGGCCATGATGATGCAAGTATTCCTAACAGTAATGGATGTGATGATGAATGTGGGTGCTTTGAAAAGCATACCAAATGTATTGGTTCAAAGCTACTATAGAAAATGGGATATGAAGGTAGATGATTGGGCAAATATGGGCAAGAAACTATGGATCCCATAGAACCAATCATGAGGCAAAAACACGCAGGTCTCAGATATGTTAGTGAACCAAGTAGTATAGAAACGACTTTTGAAAAAGGTGGAGCCAATGATGAAATAGAGATGAGTAGTGGCAAGAAAATAGAGGCAACTCCATACACTCAATCGAGTGGTGGTAAGGAGACACATGCAACTCCATACACTCAGCCAAGTGGTGGCAAGGAGACATTGACAACTCTGTACACTCAACCAGAGTGATGTAAAGGAGAAACAAAACAAGGTGCATAGTGCATAGTGCATAGTTAGAATGCATTTGAATAGAACCCTATATTCAACATCATTACCTAGTATAAAATTGCAAAGGTTGGTTACCCATGCAATCCAATTAGATGGAATGACAAACACACGGACACTTAAAGATACATTCTTGTCATAAGACCTACAAAGGCAGAAGTTTGACTGTATGATCCCTAGGGCCGATAATTTGGTTATAAGTTCAATGGTGGAGGGCATTTGGTGCCAAGAGACCACGTAAACAATTGGCAATAAGACCTTTTTTTTTCAATGAGTTTACACAAGTTTTTATGAAGGGTCCTAGTCCCCTCATACTGAGTGGGGTTTGAACCTTGGACCTCTCAAAGAGAGGCCAAAGCCCTTACCACTGCAGTAAGCTTGCAGCTCAAAAGAGTGCTTTTTTTTTCAATGAGTTTACACGGGTTTTTATGAGGGGTCCTTGTCCCCTCATCGTAAGTAGGGTTTGAACCTTGGCCTCTCAAAGAGAGGCTAAAGACCTTACCACTGCAGTAAGCTTGCAGCTTGGCAATAAGACCTTTTAAGGCATGCTTGTTGTGCAGAATAAATCTCAGCTTGAAATCTGGTCATATAGGAAGGTTCATTCCAAGATACAAAGCAAGGCAAGAGTTTGTTCAAATTTGAGGAAAAGCTTGATAAAGTTGGTCCTCTTCATTGCAAACAGTTGAAAGACTAACACACTACCCTACAATTCAGATGTAATGACTAAACCTTGGGTGGCATCCAATTTAGTCCTTAAAGGGGGGTGTCAGGTTAAAAGTTATACCAAGTCAATGACTGAAATAGTCTCGTCTAATTAGTCAAGATAGACTATCATCTAATTTTGGATAAGGCTTGAGTTAGTTTTGATTCCAGCTTATCCTCTTGAACCTAAAAATAGAATGTATTTTTGTATATATATTTAGCAATATGGAGCATAGTAGGAAAATTTGCAATTTGGCAAAAACTTGGCACCCAAATTTTGAAGAGTTCTCAGCAACAGTAAAAACACGACAAAAGAGAATAATCAAAGAAAATAATTTAATTCAAAAAAATAAATATGTTTCAAACAAAAATTAGGAAGCCAGGAAATTAATTTTCTATTAGATTTTCATAAAAAGAGTACAATTACAATTCATGATCATGAATGATCATCAAAAACCAACAAAATACAACATACTCAAGCAAAGTCTTTTTATGCCATGTTTCCACATTGGGTCCCTCCCTAGACTTGGGGCTGGGGTAGTTGGCTTTGGGTCATTCTTGCCGCTTCCTTCGCCCTCACGCAAAGAATCCATTTATTTTCCCCAAGAAAAAAGTTAAGTGTTGATAGTCTAAGACATGGTCTTGAGGCATTACAAATAGTAAAGAATGGTGAAAATAAAGGGGGGGGAAACCTTTAGAAGTGCTTTAAAAACAGAAACCTTACCTTCGAAATTTTGTCCAAAGGTGAGAAATCTTCAAAAACAGTTGTTAAATCTGTCAAATCCTTGTCCAAATGAGGTGAAGTATGTCTGGTTAGACTTTAAAAGTTTGCAAGCAGGAGCAAGAGATCAGAAAAAATGCAAAAATGACAAATTTTCTCCTTTTAAAACCATTTCTATATTTCTTGATAATTTTTTGGCATTTTCTTGGCGACTTCTCGGACCCAAGAAAATGCATGTAATATCTTGCAAACCCTGTTTTATCATGAGTTTTGTGAGAAATCACGAGCTCTTGGAGATTTTTCTTACCATGATAATTAAAAATCAATATATGGATCATTTATTTGATATTTTTGTATAATATCAAGGTCCATAACATGTGACATTTGCTTCTTCAAACTAGTGGAAACATCTTTAGGTTCCCAATCTATTATAAGATGTAAGGATCATGTTATTACTTGTATAGAGAGTCAGGTGGTTATCTTAGCACTTTTCTCCGACAACTAGACCAAAGGTGTTTGGGTTTAGAGAAGCAATCATTCATAGGCATAAGGTACATGGAAACAAATCAATGACCACTGATCCATTAATTCTGTTTTCAACCTATTGCTATCGTTGGGGGCAATAAGCATCTATCGGAGGCTAAAACATTCCAAAGCAGTAATGATAGAAACAACTAGGATTTTGGCACCCTCCTCTTCTCCCATGAGCCTAAATAGGGTTGTTACTCTTTGACCAAGGGGATCAGCCTCACCTCACTTACAATCCAAGAGGTCCAAGTAGACACACATTATTGGTTTCCTACCCTCATCTATGAGTCCATCATCCATGGATCATAGAAGAGTTTTGCTGGTCAAACTTTTCAAGCCCCCCTCCAGATTACCAAGGCAGGCCCACTCAGTCCTGGCCATTTTCCTTGGATCATCATCAGATCCTATATTGGTTCCTTAAGGATTGTTGACGATGAAGATGGCTCCATTACCACCCTACATTTCCTTCCATACTAGAGTTTAACTCCTTTCTTCACTTGAATTCCTTCTTCTTTGGCTGGTAATTCCTCATTATATAACCTTTTGTACTTCAAATGCCATACGACATCTTTTCTCCACATGTTTAGGGTTTTTCCCCTTTTTATCCTTCCAAACTACTGCAATTTTGTATTAGAAATTAGTTTACTTTTGTTTGATTTGTTATTGTGTAGTTAAAATTTATATTTTCTTTGTTTCTAAAGCCTTCCTTTTTTTCCTCCATTTTTTAAAAAATAATTCTGGCTTCTACAATTTATTGCAGTAGGTTATTTCTTCCATGTCCCATTGACCTATTTTGTTCATTTGTGAACAATAATAAATTTTTCTTCTTTCTATATGTCTCCCTATCCTACTTCTTGACCAACAAATATGACGAGTTTATTCTGCATCATGTAACCAAGTATACGATATGTCATACTTATTACTTCATAAGAAATAGATTCATCATCATGTTATCAGACACACATGATTGTATAAATGCATTAACGTATATCATAAAGTTGTTATCATGGATAAACACAAAATATAATATCAAATTCGTCATATCATCACCTAAAGCATTGATAGGCATTAATATCATTCATCATTACAAGTCCTCATCATATCATAAATAGCAATATTTGAAACATAAATACATGAGAGAAGCCTGAAGATGCCAGGCCAATAGTAGGCACCGCAGGCCGTTCTTCATTCTAGTCCACAATTCCAAGTAAAGAAGTATAAATGAAGGCTCCAAATCCTCATTTCTGCATCCCTATCTGATGATTCCAAGAGTAAGATGTGAAACACTAGTTCATGATTAATTATACAGGTATCTCCAAAATGTTCTTATAAAGTGACAGATTGTGGAAACATAAAAAGTTCTCTCAAATGATGGTCTACAAAGACAACCGAATGCTCTGGCCCATTATTGTGATCTTTAACAGAAGGTGGTAAAATATAGAAAAACTAAGATTGTCTTCAATGCCTGCAAGGAAGCTCTTTCTAGATTTCAGTTCTTCTACAAGGAAGAATCGGAGGATACTCTACTGCCCATAGCCACTCGGAAATTTCATTCACTATACCATATCTTGACATAAAGCCAGTTGCTTACTCATGGCACTGTAAGGGGTGTGATTCACTTTCTGGTCTAGAACACCAATTGATGCTTCTAGATACATTTCTTGGATATCCCTCAAGAATGCACCCTTTTGATATAATTAAAACAGCTGTTCTTTATGGTGCTAAGGTTGGAAACCCCAGTTTGGGTGTCATTCATTGATCGTGTATCAAGTGATCCTAGGCTTTTGTGCTTCAGCGTATGATTCATTACAAAAAAACAGTCCATAAGCATTGCTCAAGCTGCATTTGCAACTTTCTCCCTTCAATTTAAGACTAATTTCGAATTGTTGTATTCTGTATGAAGTATCTACTTATCCCAGCTAATGTAACAGTAATATAATTATAAGATGTAACAAACAGTTGAGTTTCGGAGTCATCAGAAGAGAAACAATGATCAAACAAGAAGAAGATACTATATCCCATGAAAGAACTACATTTATCAGATAGCAACAAGTTCACATGAATAAGTTCCAGGAGCAATGTCCAATAGATTATTTCCAAAGAATTAGAAACTTGTTGCAGTATCTTTCATTCATAAATGAGTTAAAAAGTTACCTAGAAACAAAAACAGTATGCAAATAACATAGTGTGAAAAAACTTACTGTTTGAATAGGTTCTGCAATAACCTCCCAAGCTCGTTCCAAATCCTCACTGATACGCGGCTCATTAATCTGCAATTATAGGACAGTCAACAAAGTTTTAGATGAATCAAAGCATCAAAGACCACATAATACGTGGAACAAAACGATATTACAATGAAAATTTATAGCAATGACAACACCTTAGATTTGTATGCTAACAGAGGACACAAACATAATCTGTCAAGCCTATCAGAGGAAATATAATAGACTATCCCATGCATGAATAACCAAATTCTCTCTAATTCTGCACATTGAATCCCTGATGAACTTCCTTACAGATGTGATTGATTTAGAAGGAAAGAAAAAAAACACATGACCTTAGGGAAGGTTCATGTGGAAATCCTCCTACTAACAAAGACATACAAATCTTGGGATGGCATTTAAAAAAAAATATTGCCAGCAGGTCCATTGCCGTCAAATTACAAAACAAACTCAATGGCAATAGTTTCTTTCACACACACCCAAGTTCTTCTTCAGTGACCAAAACTGTTGCTACCTTGGCAACTCAATCTGCTAGAAGGACCACACAGTGACCACCTGGATATAGAACCTAGAACGTAAAACAAGGATGAAGGCCCACAATGGAGGCAAGAGGAATCTAATCAGATTGAATTGAATTCAAACTCATAACCTTATGGATATGGATAACCAGAAGTGTAAATTTTCCATCCCTAGATAACTGCTGTCCTATGTTATTTTAAAATAAATCAGATCTGAGAATAATTTATTCAAACATGCAACAGTCACACAGATGGCTGGAAAAATAAACAGCGTGAACAGCAGAAGTTAAATATATTTCTGACCTGAAATATTACAAATAAAAGAGGCTACAGCTACAGTAGAACACTCCTGCTCTCTTACTGCTTTTCTAGCTAGCAATCACTGTTCTTCTCCTCCTAAGCTTGTAGTTTTCCTTCTGCAATCTGTTCTACTCCCATTCTTTTCTGTGTGTCTAAAACACTCTTTATCTTCTCCTTTTATCCTTGAAAAAGGTAACCCTAATATTTCTAACCCTAAGATTGGATCTCATCTCATATTGGGATGTAAGGTTAAAAATAGAAAATCACTTACGTCAATATCAAAATAGAATCACTTAAGTGAATTACAAAATAGAATCACTTAAGTGAACTTAAAAATAGAAAATCACTTAAGTGAACTTAAAAATAGAAAACTGTTGGTTACGAATCTGCCATGAGGAAAGGATTTTGTGTAAATGCGCCCAGATTCGCCCACCAGCATGAAAGGCCGGAAGGAAGAGATGCCTTCCGTGCCAATCTCCGGAGAAGGCCGGCTCCTTGGGGGGTTTTATGGTTTAAGCTAAGAGTGCAGGAAAGAGATAAAGGAACGGAAAGAATTTACAAATGTGATTGGAGTTGGGTGGGGGGAACTAACAGTACGGCAACACATCAATCACCATTACTTACTGCATCATAAATACAAAGCATGACCAGGAACTGCAAAACCTAAGTATACTTTCTGTATTAAGCAGTGTACGCACAGCTACAATGGTCCCCTAGCAAACATTCTCCCTACAAGGAGAACTAACAGCACGGCAATGCATCAATCACCACTACGGACAACAACATAAACAGAAAGTAACCAAGAGATGTCAGAGCCAGGTATATGTGTTATGCAGAGAATTTATATGCACAGCTACAATGGTCCCCTAGCAAACATTCTCCCTACAAGGAGAACTAACAGCACGGCAACGCATCAATCACCACTACGGACAGCAACGTAACACACAACTGATGGAACTGCTACCACATCTATTCTATGTATCCTCTAATCTATGAAGTTCAAAAGTGCTTGGCCACCAAATGCCGAAATGAATCAACAAGCCATGACACAAGCAATGCTTTAGGTATATCTGACCACCAAATGCTGAAACGAATCAACGAGCAGTGACACAGGGAAACGTAAAACATACATGTAAATGAGAGGCAGCATAAAAAATAAAAGCAGCAGAACAGAACCAGGCATACAATTTATATTTATAAGCAGAAGCACGGTTACAATGGTTCCCTAACAGACATTCCCCTTCCACCCCTTACAATGAAAACATGGTGGGTTTTTATAGCCCGAGTCCCTCCCGTTACATTAATGGGCACAAAGTCCCGACCAAACACTAGCTGACAAAAGCTGCGAAGGAGCTGCAAATGTTGACCTTTGTCGGACCGGGACCGTACTCGCAGCATGGTCTTCCTGGAAGCTGGACAGCTACGTGGCGGTGTGTTGTGTAGAACTTCTTCTCGGCAGGAATGCGGGTAGCTGGAGCAGGTAGAACCTCCAATCAGCTTTAAATGAGGTCACTGGCATAGGTAGTGCAGCCCATGCTCGTCCTTTTGCTCGGCACGTCTTGGCTCAAATCCCGAAGCTGGACACTTGTCAGATGATGGATGATGCTGTTTGACACGTGCCTGCCTTGAAAGGCAGTTTATCCAACTTCGCCTAGGATCAGACCGCCATCGAGTTGCGCAGGCAAAAAACAGCGCAGTCAGGAAGGCCTTCATGCCTTGGGTGTATTTCCGAGTTTGTTTCCCTACTGCGCACCTGTCAAGGGCGCACTCCGACTTCTGACACGTGCCTGCCTTGAAAGGCAGTTTATCCAACTTCGCCTAGGATCAGACCGCCATCGGGTTGCGCAGGCAAAAAACAGCGCAGTCGGGAAGGCCTTCATGCCTTGGGTGTATTTCCGAGTTTGTTTCCCTACTGCGCACCTGTCAAGGGCGCACTCCGACTTCGTTGCGAAGTCGGACTGCGCACAGGTGAAAGCTGATTTCTGCCGCCGTACGGACTTCGCTCCAGCACTTAGTCGTTTTTCTGCTAGCCTGCCAGCCTGCTACAAGGTGCGCCCAGAAAGAGGGGCAAAGTCGGACTTCGCACCGAAACGGGGTGAAGTGCGGACTTCGCACCGAAACTGGGCGAAGTGCGAACTTCGCACCAAAACTGGGCGAAGTACGAACTTCGCACCAACACTTAGCCATTTTCCAGGGCAACTATTGTCAACTTTGAGATCCAACTGAGGGGCTCCAAGAAAAATGGGGGGAAGAAAGAGAATGTAGAGAAGAGAGAAAAAGGGAGAGAAGAAGAAAGGGGAAGAGAGGAAGAGGGAAAAGGAAGAGCAGCACTGCTACAAAACTGAAAACATTGCACCCCGTGCAAAATGTGGCAACATTTCTGGCGGCTCGCGGGGTGTCGAGCTCGCCTCGGCGCAAAGAATCCATGCCTTCATCCATTGGGTGCAGAGGAACTTGCTTCCCCTGCCTTTTGCTGCTCTAGCTGTTCTCCTCGCGGCAACTGTTCTTCAGATTCACCTTCGTCAGTTGCCTCCTCAGAACCATCTTCCGAAGGCTCTCCAGCTTTGGCTTCTGCCTCGCAGATGCGGTTGTATGCGGCCTGGGCTTGGCCCCAGGCTTCTGCTTCAAATGGCCGGCGGTCAGCAACTTCTTCTAATGCTGCGTGGAAAGCAAAGACCGCGTGCAGGTCGATGGTGAAGTATCTTTTTCCTAGCTCCTGGAAGTAGGAGCTGATCTTGCAGCATTTGGACACCATCTGGGTGACCTGACTTTCCTGAATTGGCTCAGTCCAGCCATCAATCTCAGCTGTATCTGCCTCAAAGGACCGCCAATTCTTTTTCACCTGTTCAAGGGTGAGGAACTCACCATTCTCAACAAAGCCCGGGCACCCTAGTTCGGAAAGAGCGTGAAAGGGAGCCATACAAATGTCTCTTTCATGTTCGAATGCGTCCAGCATTCGTCTGGCAACCCTCACCTCTTCTACTTTCTTAAAATATTTATGCAAGGTTACCCTTGCATCTGCCCATTCTACAGCGAATGAGGACATGGGGGAGAATTGGAGGCCATCGCGCTCGCGCTCCTGAAGATTTATTGCCAGGTCCAGCCATTGCTTCGCCTAGCGTTCGGCCTCCTCTACCACAGGCTTTCCCTGGGCAAAAACTTCTTGAATTCTGGATGCGAAATCCAGAACTGACATAGCCTTATTCGTGTGGGGTTTGCATCCCCGCAGCAAATCAGCCCGCATCCCCTTAAATTTGCTCTTCGAAAAGACCGTCGCTTGAGATGCTTTCTCTGCAGATTGTGACTGCTCCTGTTTCAAAGACTCCTGGAGCTGAGAAATCTGCTCCAAGGCTGCCTACTTTTCCGTTGCGGCTTCTTGCTGAGAAGCGGCCAGCTGAGTTTTTAATTCATCTATTTCTCGCTGCGCCGCTTCTAGCTGCTCAGTGGACCTGGACAGGTCCTCTTCAAGCTGTCTTGTCTTATCCTGCAACCCGAAAAGCTCTACCTGTTCCTCCATACTCTTGACAAGGAGATTATCCGCTTTACGAATGATTCCCTGAATCTCGTATTGCTTGTTGATATCGTCAAAGCTCTTCTCCTTTGTCTGGAGCTCGTAGTCCGCCCTGGTCATTTCCCGGAGAGGCTTCTTCACTTTCGAAATTATCTTCTCCGTTGTAAGCACTCTCCTCTTGAGTTAAACTTGGTGCGCTTTACCGGGGCGGCTATCTCTTCAGGTCTCCTCCGCTTCGGGTTTTGGAGGAAAGAGATAGGGTATTCTACAGCTCTCGTTGCCAGAGGCAAGTCATCCGTATTCTGGAGGTCGTCCATGAAGTCTGGTTCCCCCAGCCTAGGGTTCTGCTGAGACGTCTCTCCTGCGGGAATGGAATCAGGAGGAACCGGACGGACTTTGGAAGGATCGGCCGCTTCTGAGGGCGACCGGGAAGTGGAGATGGGAGCGGCTGATGCTGAAAGGGTTTCAAGCGGCTGAGGCGGTGGATGTAACGGTGAATGCACGGCTTCAACACTAACCACAGGTGAAGGGTTTGGGGTTTGACTCAGAAGATAGAGGAACGTTGGGGTTCTGAGAAAATTGATCGAAAGAATGGGGGCCGCTAGAAGGGTGTGGAGACGGGGAGGAAGATACGGCCACGGCTTGCTCGGATTGAGCGGGAGATGGAGTAGGAGTAGGGCTAGATGAGACCAAAGAGAGTGGGGCAGCAAACGTACCTACGGGCTTCGCCTGAGCCGATGCTGGATGGATGTTTGCGATTCTGGTTCCGGCGGCTGGCTCGGGACTGCCCAGAGAAACAATCTCTGGAGCGGCTGAACGCGGTTGCGGCTCTGTGACTGGCTGCTGCACTGTCAAGCTAGGTCGCCTGATTCTATCAATCCTCTTCCTCTTCTTCTCTTTTGGAACAATGGCCGGATCGGGAGGAGAGGAAGTAGGTGCAGCGGGCGCTGATGTTCCCACGGTAAACTTGTACCGGGGTTTGACTTGCAGAAGGTCTGCCGCGGGCGGTCCGGTCGCTGGTGGTGCTGGCGCCTTTTGTGCCTGAAGGGTCACCTCGGGCATTGACTTGACTGGTTTCTGCGCCTTTTCAGGCACCACCTTAGAAGCAACAGGTTGCATTGGGTCCACTTGGATGTCTGCTGGGCCCGCGCTGGCAGTTGCTAAAGTGTACAACTGTTGGGAGGAAGACCCTCCTTTATAACCCTCAAAGGGACCTCGAGGAACATAATCTTGATATGCGAATGGCCGCCAGCTGTCATGGTGCTGGTCATATAGGGCTGAAAAGTCGTCATCAACGGCCAGATTTCTCCTGGTGGATTTGTCGTGCTGCGTGCGGCACCTCATCTTCCAGCATTCAATAATCTTTTCTTTTGGCCAGTTAAGGCCTGCTATCTTGGAGATGAATTTTTTAAACCCCGGAGAAGAGAACTTGTGGTCCGGGTTTCGCTTGGGGTCATATGCTACCTCCTCGCAGTAAAAATCCTGCCACGGAGGTGAAGCTTCCATCAAGTCAATTTCCCAGTCAAGGTCAACATGGACCACATCGCATCTGTCTTCGATTATATCCGCCCAGGGGCAGAGATGCGTGAACTTTCCCCTTATCCCGTGTGGGTCATACTTCCAGCACTGTGGCAGCAGAATCAGCCCAATGTCAAAAAGCTCCCGCTCGAGGTAGACATGCTGTCCTACCTCGGAAATCTCAACATTCGCCCAGGAAAGAGGATATTGAAAGATCTGACCACTTTTCTTTCCCAGGCCGAACTCCTCAACGTAATCCATCTGACGGGCAACCTCCATCCCAAACTGATGATCCGTGCACCAGAAGGGCAGCAGATGAGGTTTGCCCTTGAATCCGTAGATTCTGACCACAATCCCCAACGTCAGTCTAAAAACGTCCCCGAGCTTCTGATTCAGCAAAGAGTTCGTCATTTCCCACGGGGGGCGAGGGATCTCGCCATCGCTGAAGACTGACATGACCAATCCCAGGAAGTTGAAGTTAAACTTGTAGTAAGACCCTTTCCGGTATAGGTCATCCGTCCAGTCATAGACGGGTTGTGGCTCTCCCCTCTCATTGACCTTCTTCAAGTTCGGGATCGGCATCCGGGAGTGCAAATGATACAAACAAAGCCAAGCCAAAAAGGAACTGAACCGAAATTCGGTGGACTGCTTCTTCTGGAGCTTCACCAGGCTGGAGTGGATGGCATATGCAAGCCAATCCGCCCAGTCGAAAAAGATGGGGCGCTTTCCACTTCTCTGCGCTGCTGGTTCGTAGGATTCTCCACACAGGAGACATTCTGCCAGCGCTAGCTGGTACGGCTGTACCAGCTCATCAGAGTCGCAGCCGAGGACCCACGCCAGAATGGTGTATAAGTATTTGCTCTGAAACCTCGCCAAGGGCATGGGGCCGGTTGGCCACTGTCCAGCTGCAAGCGGGGCGTTCAGCTCTGAATTGAGGAAATCCCTCATCCTTTTTGTATGCATGAAGCGTCCCGCTTGCTCGCCCAAATTTATCTTTCTGACGATTGTGCTGGAGTCATACTCCAACCCTAGGGCGAAAGCTGGCTGGACAGTCTCCTTGCGCAGCGCGAATAAGGGTTTACCGCTGGAGCTGCAAATTTGCCAGGTAGCTGGTCTGTAATGTCTGACAATCAGGTCTACCAGCTCCGGGCATTGATGGACAGGAGGGCACAAGAACCGGAAAAGGTTTGACTTGTACGCCGCCCCGAAATGGTGAGAGGGCGAAACCTTGTCAGCCCAACTCTCCACATTTGTCCGCAGCTTAGTCAGGCTCATAGAAAACGAGCCGTCCTTGTATCCCGCCAGGTAATTTACCGGAGGTGGTGGGGCTTGCCCACGCTGTACTTTCTTTGGCCGGGACTTTAACTTTCGCTCCGGCGGTGTTTCACTTCTGAAAACACCTGGCTGCGGTAAATCCTCGGGTTCGCACCCTTCGCTGGATTGCGCTGGCATTGGCATCTTTCCTCTGTCCATCTCTCCGAAACAACAATAATTACGAATTCAGGGCGTCTGCAGCAGATTTCGCAGTCACAGGAATAATCTGCACAGTTTGGCATGTTTGGATGCATCTGACCCCCTTTTCTAGATAATGACAGCGTCATTAATGTCGCGTAGGAGGGGGTAGGTCGGCTGGCAAGTGAAGGAGTTATGTTTCTTGGGTGGCCGCGCAGGAGAATGTTTTGAAAAATGTATCCCGGCTGCCGCGCCATGCTTCTTTGGTTGCACTTTCATTGAGGACTGTGCAATCATTAAATTTATCTTGAACGCTGCGCCATGGCTGACGTCACTACCGCAAACTGGGCACACTGCTCAAGAAAAAACCCCTTGGTGCGGAAACCCATCTCAAACCGTCGCAATGCGCCTTGGGCCCAGGCTTGGAACTTTTTAGAATATTTTATTCATTTTTTTTTAAAAACTGTCCAAGCTGGCCCAGAAAACAAGGCGCAATCGGACTTCGCCCAAAGTTGGGCGCGATCCGACTTCGCCCAAAAATCGGGCGCAGTCCGAACTGCGACTTGCATTGAGACTGTTTCCCTCTTCTTTTCTTACTGCGCCCAAGGATTGAGCGCAGTCCGGCCCTTTGCAAACTTCGGAAGAATTGGCGAGTACTTAGAGTTTTATTGCCTCTTGGGACCGGGTGCACGAACTGCGCTAAGAAAATGAAGCGCGTCCGAACTTCGCCCGAAGTTTGGGCGAAGTTCGAACCTCGCGCGAAGTTTGCACTTCGCGCGCGAGCTGCGCGCAGTTCGTACTTTGCACGCAAGCCGGCCGAAGTCGGACTTCGCGCGCGAAGTCGGACTTCGCTCAAAACTGAGCGCAGTCCGATCACTCGTGCCTTTGCAGTTTTCTCCCTTCAAACTTCGCTCTTTGGCTGACGCGCAGCCCGACTTTGCTGCGAAGTCGGGCAACGGCCAACACTTAGCCGTTTTTTGCTTTCTTCTTTTCTTCATTCAAGCAGCCCCTTCACAAACTTCGCCCCTTCTGAGGGGCGACAATAGACTTCGCTGCGAAGTCTGTATTCTCTCCCATGTCGCAGTTTGGCTCAAACAAAATAAAAAACTGAAAGCTGGAAACTGTACATGCTGGAAAAGCAAAAATGCATAAGGGAAATTTTTACAAAGAAGGGCCACTCGGGCACCTTCAGCAGCGGTAAACTTTTAAGTGGAACCCGTTAACAGGGATAGGTAGGAGCTGACCCTCCATATCCCGAAGTACATAGGCATTGAACTGGTTCACCCGGGCAATCTGATAAGGGCCCTCCCAGAGAGCATCAAACTTCCCGTGATTGCCCGACTTTGCCTTATATGAGTCCCACTTCAGCACCAGGTCCCCGATTTTAAAAACTCGGGCAGTGGTGCCTTTTGCAAACCAGCCTTGAGTGGCTGCAATATGATCAGTGAAGGCCTGGTATGCTTTTTCTCTGTCTTCTTCCAACTGCAGGAGTTGGCACAGTCTGTCGTCCACTGGGTCTCCACTACTCCTGTCTTCGTCCAACATCCATAGGGCAGGGATTTCAATGTGGGATGGCATGACAGCCTCTTTGCCATAGACGAGCGCATAGGGGGACGTTCTGATGGATTTCTTGAATGAAACTCTGTCCGCCCACAGCACCCGGTTCAGGAGTAAATGCCAAGTCCGCTTGTTTCTGTCAATGGTCCTCCGAATGATTTTTAGGAGGTTCTTGTTAGTAGACTCGGCAAGGCCATTCCCCTGCGGGTAGTAATTAGAAGACATCTTGTGATAAATGCCAAGTTTGCCAGTGTACTCCGTGAGTACAGCGCCTGCGAATCCCGGACCATTGTCTGTCACAATTGACTCTGGAACCCCGAAGCAGGTAATCAGGCTCTCAAGGAACCTAATGACCATTTCTTGCTCTGCGTTCTTGGTCGGGATTGCCTTTGCCCACCATGTGAAGTAATCGGTGGCTGTAAGAATAAACTTGTGTCCGACAGAGGAACTAGGCGAAATCACCCCAATGAAGTCTAGACCCCATTGCTGGAACGGAGTCTCGGCTCGAATCGGTTGAAGGGGCAGGGGTGCTTTTTTGTTTCTGCCAGCAAACCTCTGGCATTGATCACACTTGGAACAGACCGCATAAGCGTCTGTAAATAGAGTGGGCCAATAGTACCCAACTCTAATTATTTTTAAGGCCGTAGGCCTTGCAGAATGATGACCCCCAGGCATCCCGGAATGAAAATCTCCAAGGACCCTAGGCTGGTCTGATTTTCTGACACACCGCAACAGGATGTCGTCGATGTTTTTGAAGTAAAGCCCCTCGGGGCAAAGAGTGTCTTAAGTGCACCTAGCCGAAATCTCCTTCGTTGTGAGGCGTTCAGGTGATCTGGACATCTTCCGGTGCAAAAATATCTCACCAGTTCATCTGTCCAATCACTCCCCTCCAATAAGGAGTTGGCTAGGTAGATGCGTGTCGCTGTGTCCTCCCACTTACAGGCGGAGATGCCGGCTACAGCGCTTCGGGCCAATTCCTGACACAAGGCTCGGCCCCTGATAAGCTTGGTGGGCCGCACTTCGATGTCGAACTCCTGGATTTTTGCAATCCATCCTGCTCTCTTATGACCCGGTTCTCCTTGTATGATGAAGCTTCGAACGTCCGGGTGAATCACAAAGACAGTCGTTTTGCTCTGGGAGACAAAATGCCTGAACTTTCGGAGGGATTTCATAACAGCGTGAACCTGGCGCTCTATAAAGTTGTACTTTTCCTCATGCGGCTGAATCATTTGACTCAGGAATGCTATGGGGCGCTCCTCGCCATCGTCTCCCTTCTGAGTTAGGACTGCAGCGTAACTTTCAGGTTCTCCCACTGCATAAAGGATGAAGTCCTTGGAGTAGTCCGGGTTTATTAGCACCGGAGCTTGCACAATTCAAGCCTTGATTTCCTCGAAGGCTTGCTCTCTCTCATCAGTCCATTCGTAAATTGTATCTTTTTTCAGCAGTTCGGCCATAGGCTTGATCACCTGTGCGAAGTCCGAAATGAACTTCCGCACGAAGTTAATCTGACCGAAGAAGGACTGCAGCCCTTTTTTATCGATGGGGGCTGGCAAGCGAAGGAGGGCTTCTGCTCTGTCAGGGTCAATGGCGAGGCCTTTCTCGGAGATGACATGTCCTACCAACTTTCCTTCTTTTACCGCGAAGACAGACTTCTTCGGGTTTATAGAAATGCCGAATTCTCGACACCTCTCAAATATTTGCCGCAGGTGGGAAACATGATCCCCTCTTGGTGAGAGAAAACAGTCATGTCATCAAGGTAGATAACAATGATCTTATTGAGCAGCTCTCCGAAGGCCAGGTCCATGGCCCTTTGGAATGTGGCACCAGCATTGGATAAGCCAAAAGGCATGCGCTGATAGGCGAACGTCCCCCACTTGGTGGTGAACGCCGTCTTATGCTAGTCCTCATCTTTGACCCAAATCTGGTTGTAGCCGGAAAATCCATCTAAAAGTGAGAATCTCTGGGCTCCAAAGAACGATATGTAGAATCTGGTCGATTTGGGGAAGCGGATAGTGGTCCCCGAGGGAAGCCTTGATTCAGGTTTCGAAGTCGACACGAGAGACGAATGTCGCCATTCTTTTTCCTCACGGGCACCAAATTCGCGACCCGGGATGAATGTTTGATGGGGTAGATGATTTTGGCCTCCAACATCTTCAAAAGCTCGGCTTTCATCATGGCCTCAATCTTCGGATTTACGGCCCTCTGCTTCTGTCGGAATGGCTTGGCGCCATCCTCTAGCTCAATGGTATGCTGGATTACATTTCTGTCATACCCCCTCAAATCCTCGTAGCACCAGGCCACGATGTCGGGGAACTCTCGGCACAGTGATCTGATCTGCTCAAGTTCCTCTGCGGTGCAGTCTGTCCCGACCTTGATAGTTTTACCAGGTTCAAGTTCCAGGTCGGCATACTGCTTCGGGTCTACTTTGATCCTATGAGATATAGCTCTGTCATTCTGATCAAACAGACTCTCCAATGTAATCAGTCCTTTTGGGACATGATTATTTTTTAACTGTATCAACCCCTCATATTGCTCGTCATCAGGGTCTCTACCTTCGATTGAACCAACTTCGTTAACCAAAAATGTGACGATCTCCTCGTCACAACTGAACACCTGCCAGTGGGTGTCCTTATCAGGCATAGAAGGCCTGTAAATAGTGCGAACCGGCTTCGGTTTCTGGACAACGTCATCAGCCGGAACGTACCTGGCTCCAACAGACGCCAGAATGTCAGCGTGTTTGTTTTTCTCACGCGATATCGCCTTGACATTCAACGAGTCGAACGACTCCATTAGGTCCCACACCCGGTTGCGGTACGCCCTAAGATAGTGTTGTTTGGAGGCGCACTTGTTCGTAACCTGGTGACACACCAGCTCTGAATCTCCAAAGATCTGCAGGTGTTTAATCCCCAACCTTTCCGCCTTTCGCAAACCCAAGCACAGGGCTTCGTACTCCGCCGAGTTGTTAGTGCAGCTCCAGGCCAACCTGTAGGTATAGTCTTTCTGGATTCCGGTCGGAGAAACCAGAAGCACACCTGCACCGACGCCATTTTTGCATCGTGCGCCGTCAAAGAAAAGCTTCCACAGCTTCTCAGGTGCAGGTCCTACTTCTTTTGCAGCTGACTTGTCAAGCCTCTCGGGCTGTACGATGGAGTAACAGCCCTGCTCTGTCTCAATTACGGCGTTGAAGTCCCGCAAAGAGAACTCATCTTCAAGCTGTAGCACTTCGAAGGCTTGCTCTGTCAGCTCTACTGTCACCAGCTCTTCCTCCGACAGCTGAACCATGCAGTCCAACTCTCCTCCGGGTATCTTCTCTACTAGGAAGGTGGAAGGCTTCTCATTGAAAATTTTCAGTCTCCTTCCTTTGAAGGGCACATCCATGTGTGAGTAGTCTAGAGACAGGTACCCGCCCAACTTCGCAGTGAACTCCCGAGAGAGACACATGCCGAAGTAGGGAGCCAGGTCAACAACCACGACCTCTTGGATGACCACGATGTCGAGAGCCTTGTGCAGCCGGACAGGGATGTCCTTTATGACACCAACTGTCTTGACAGGGGTGCCGTCTAATTGCAGCACGCCTTGGCTGCTCCGTGTGTACTCCATCCCGATCTCATCGCAGACGGCTTTCGGCATCACAATCGTGGAAGCACCAGAATCCACCATGCAGTTGTGAACTATGTGCCCTTGCATCCGTAAAGACAGATAAAAGGGAGGCGGTCTGTTCTTCCCAGTGGCTGAGACTGTCAGAGGTTGAACCAGGATAGCGGGCTGTATCTGCTTGTCGCCTTTCATGTTCTTCAGATATTCTTGCAGCAGATCCACCTGGCCTGGGAGCAGAAGAGCATCATACATGCTGATTCTAGCAGGTGTTCTTTTCAACTCGTCTACTATGCTGTAGCTTGAGGTGCTAGCTCCTTCTGATTCTTTTGCCAGCTCATATTTCGTCCGGTACTGCTGGGTAGCCTCAACTCACTGTCTCTTGGTCAGAAACGGGTACTTCAGCTTTTCTTGGGCTTGTTCTTTGGTTTCGGCTAGAGGCTGAGGTACGGGAGCTTTAGCCGGAACTGGAGCTTTTGCTATAGGAGGCTTGGCTGGAACAGGGGCAGCCTTTGCCGGAGGAGGCTTGGCTGGAGCTTTATCTTTGGATGCCTTCTCCTGGGCTGTGTAGGGCCACAGCCGTTTGTACGGTGGCAGCCCACCAGGCTGCGGTTTTTCTCTTCTGGCATAAACTTGCAAAGGCAGCATCTGCAATTTTCTTTTCTTCCTTGGCGGGCGGCACTAAATTCTCCTCTGGGAGGGCAAAGTTGGCTGCGCCGTCCAGGATCATGTAGAGTTCATCGTCCTCTATGGCGCTGCCGGCCAAAGTCTGGATGTAGTGCTGGTGCAATGTGCAGTCTTCCTCCGAATGCGGGTCATTGCACGTAGTGCACCAGTTCACCTAGTCGGAAGGACCAGGCGAGTCTTCTATAGAAGCATTTCTCGGAGGCGGACGCCTCTGCAACTGGTGCTCTGGGGACTTGTCTTTTGTCAGCGCCGGGGCGCATATGGCCTCCTAGGAGCGAGGTCCATCTGGGCCTGCTTCTTCTTCAAAGCGGTCATGTCATTGGACATGGCATGATATCCCGAGGCCAAAGCCCGCACCTCCTGGAGGATTGTATTCTGAATGCTACTGTCAGGAGGCGGCAACTGTGCCGGTGGAGGCAATGCGGCTAATGGAGGAGGGTTGGAATAAGGTGCCTACTGAGGGGGAGCAGGAAGTGCTGGAAAATGCGGAGCAGGAGGAGGCGGGTGAGGATAATGCAATTGAGGCGGGCCGTAAGGAGTTACAACCGGCGCCGGATTCCACTGCTGCTGGGGTTGCTGTCCTGATGTGGACGGCGCACCACCGTAGCGGGGAGGATACTGGGATCTGGGGAAGTCAGGATGAATGGGTTCCTACACCCTGGACGGGAGTCTGCCGATAGAAATAATGTCAGCTTCAGCTTGCTGGGCAGCCTCGTACAGAGCAGGAAACTCGTCTATTCTAGCAATCTTCAGCAGCAGGCATATGTCTGAGTTGAAGGATCTCAGATAGTAGTGAGCAGCCATGCCGGCTGAAGGCCGAAGTTCGCGAGGTACTCGTTTCCAGGATCTCGCAAACCTGATGTTAAAGTCAGACACCTTCTCTTGAGGATGTCTCTGGATACTTTGGAACTGATGCAGCAAAGAAGTAGGGTCAGCAGACTCGTTGCATCCTTTCACAAGCCTTCTGGCAAGCTGGGGCCACCCTGTGATGGATCCCTCTGGCAGCGATCTCCACCAGTAGAGAAGCTTTCCCCTCAGGGAAAGGGCCAGCATACGGGTCTTCACACTTTCATCAGTAATGGAATGTAATGCGGCCAGGGCAAGGATGTCCTAGATGTGCTCATACGCCGTCTTGCCGTAGCCGTCGTATGTAGGGATAGACTTTAAAGCAGCAGGGGGCACAGCTTGCGGTCCGATCAGGGCCAAGGGCCCTGTAGAGTCCACCGCCGGGAAGAGATCATCGTCATTCTGCTGTTGAGCAGCCATTTCTTCTTCTTCTCCATCGTCGGTTGTGTACTCAGTGTCGATACTTTCCGAGGATGCAGATGCCTCTTCTTCCTCGGCTTCTTCTATTTCGTACTCAGCTTCGCCGACCTCGGCTTCGGCTTCTTGAATTTCAGCCTCGGCTTAGTCAACACAAGCTTGCGGATCAGCCAGCCTGGCAATTTCGCCTCGAGCGTTGATGTCCAGTTCGTAAAAGTCAGGCGGGCTTCTCGGATCCCTTGCTCGCCACCTTCTTGTTTGCATGAAGGTGCTAGGACCGGCCTTTCCGACTCAAAGGATTTGTTCGTGCAGAGTCGCCAGGTGTTCTGATTTTGAACAGCAATGAAGCGAACACCAGTGCTTCAATTCTGTTTGGGGGTGGGAAACTTCCTTGGCCCACCAAGTGCTCAGGAACTGTTGCGCCAGGTGAGGACTGATCAGAAAATCTCTCTTCAAACGTGGGACCTTGGTCCCACCGGGCGTGCCAGAGAAACTGTTGGTTACGAATCTGCCATGAGGAAAGGATTTTGTGTGAATGCGCCTAGATTCGCCCACCAGCATGAAAGGCCGGAAGGAAGAGATGCCTTCCGTGCCAATCTCCGGAGAAGGCCGGCTCCTTAGGGGGTTTTATGGTTTAAGCTAAGAGTGCAGGAAAGAGATAAAGGAACGGAAAGAATTTACAAATGTGATTGGAGTTGGGTGGGGGAAACTAACAGTACGGCAACACATCAATCACCATTACTTACTGCATCATAAATATAAAGCATGACCAGGAACTGCAAAACCTAAGTATACTTTATGTATTAAGCAGTGTACGCACAGCTACAATGGTCCCCTAGCAAACATTCTCCCTACAAGGAGAACTAACAAAGACGGCAATGCATCAATCACCACTATGGACAACAACATAAACAGAAAGTAACCAAGAGATGTCAGAGCCAGGTATATGTGTTATGCAGAGAATTTATACGCACAGCTACAATGGTCCCCTAGCAAACATTCTCCCTTCAAGGAGAACTAACAGCACGGCAACGCATCAATCACCACTACGGACAGCAACATAACACACAACTGATGGAACTGCTACCACATCTATTCTATGTATCCTCTAATCTATGAAGTTCAAAAGTGCTTGGACACCAAATGCCGAAATGAATCAACAAGCCATGACACAAGCAATGCTTTAGGTATATCTGACCACCAAATGCTGAAACGAATCAACGAGCAGTGACACAGGGAAACGTAAAACATACATGTAAATATGAGGCAGCATAAAAAATAAAAGCAACAGAATGGAACCAGGCATACAATTTATATTTATAAGCGTAAGCACGGTTACAATGGTTCCCTAACGTGACATTCCCCTTCCACCCCTTACAATGAAAACATGGTTGGTTTTTATAGCCCGAGTCCCTCCCGTTACATTAATGGGCACAAAGTCCCAGTCAAACACTAGCTGACAAAAGCGGCGAAGGAGCTGCAAATGTTGACCTTTGTCGGACTGGACTGTACCCGCAGCATGGTCTTCCTGGAAGCTGGACAGCTACGTGGCAGGGTGTTGTGTAGAACTTATTCTCGGCAGGAATGCGGGTAGCTGGAGCAGGTAGAACCTCCAATCAGCTTTAAATGAGGGCACTGGCATAGGTAGTGCAGCCCATGCTCGTCCTTTTGCTCGGCACGTCTTGGCTCAAATTCCGAAGCTGGACACTTGTCAGATGATGGATGATGCTATTTGACACGTGCCTGCATTGAAAGGCAGTTTATCCAACTTCGCCTGGGGTCAGAGCGCCATCGGGTTGCACAGGCAGAAAACAGCGCAGTCGGGAAGGCCTTCATGCCTTGGGTGTATTTCCGAGTTTGTTTCCCTACTGCGCACCTGTCAAGGGCGCACTCCGACTTCGCTGCGAAGTCGGACTGCGCACAGGTGAAAGCTGGTTTCTGCCGCCGTACGGACTTCGCTCCAGCACTTAGTCGTTTTTCTGTCAGCCTGCCAGCCTGCTATAAGGTGCGCCCAGAAAGGGGCGAAGTCGGACTTCGCACCAAAACTGGGCGAAGTGCGGACTTCGCACCGAAACTGGGCGAAGTGCGAACTTCGCACGAAACTGAGCGAAGTGCGAACTTCGCACCGAAACTTAGCCATTTTCCAGGGCAACTGCTGTCAACTTTGAGATCCAACTGAGGGGCTCCAAGAAAAAAGGGGGGGAAGAAAGAGAATGTAGGGGAGAGAAGAAGAAATGGGAAGAGAGGAAGAGGGAAAAGGAAGAGCAGCACTGCTACAAAACTGAAAACATTGCACCCCGTGCAAAATGTGGCAACAAAAATCACTTTCAAAATAGAATTAGAAATGTCTCGAACCACTTCTAGCACGTTCATACTGAAGCCTGTGCAAGAAGTTCTTGTCCGAGATACATTTCTCAACACTCCCTCTTAGCAAGGAAGGAATTTTGCACCAATCCAAGTTTGTCTCTGAATGCTTCAAACTTCCCTTTCACTAAGGGCTTGGTCAAAATATCAGCTACCTGCTGATCTATGGGAATATATTGGAGCTTTATGGCTCCCTTCTGAATCTTGTCTCGTATGAAGTGATATTTGATGTCTATGTGTTTGGACTTGTCATGAAATACTAGATTCTTAGAGAGTTTGATACAACTCTTATTATCACAATATATCACCGTGGGATCCAACTCCTGATCAATCAATACTGTAAGCAACTTGCGAAGCCAAATGGCCTCACAACTAGCAATATTGGCTGCCATGTATTCGACCTCCGTTGAGCTAAGTGCCACAGAAGTTTGCTTCCTGCTGAACCAGGATATCATGCCTGATCCCAAGCTAAAGCAACACCCTGAGGTGCTCTTCCTGTCTGCTACATTGCCTGCCCAATCTGAGTTTGTATACCCCTGCAACCTCACTTCACCATCTCCAAGATATCTTAGACCATACTCCACCGTGCCCCTTAAATATCTGAGCACATGTTTTGCTGCTACCCAATGCTCTTGCCTTAGCTCCACCATGAACTGACTCAAGGTGTTCACTGCAAAACATATATCTAGTCGAGTGTTGACCAAATACATCAAGGATCTTATCAGCTGCCTGTACAAAGTAGGGTCCACCAATTCTGAATCTGAAGTTGTCACCTTCTTCAGATTAGTGATCATGGGTGTGTCCATAGGTTTGCAGTCCTCCATCCGAACCCTCTTCAGGATCTCAACTGCATGCTTACCTTGCCCAAGGAATATCTCCCCTGGTCTCTACCAAACCTCCAAACCCAAGAAGTAATGCATCATGCCAATGTCCTTCATCTCAAACTCAGCTGCCATATTTGCTTTGCACCCTACAATGAGCTTCTTTGCACCTGTAAGAAACAAGTCATCTACATATAGCACCAAAATGAGTAGATCAGTCCCAACAAATATGTAATATAGATTAGGATCTACATCACTTTTGGCGAAGCCCACACTTTGCAAGTATCCATCTATCGTGGAATACCATGCTCTCGGTGCCTGTTTGAGTCCATATAAGGCTTTCTTCAGCCTACAAACATGGGACTCCTTCCCACTTACCTCAAAGCCCTGAGGCTGCTCTATGTACACTTCTTCCTCAATGATCCCATTAAGGAAAGTTGTCTCCACATCCATTTGATGAATCCGCCATCCCATAGATGACTAAAGACATAACTGCTCTAATGGAAGTGTATTTGGCGACTGGAGCAAAAGTCTCCTCATAGTCCACTCCCTCTTTCGGGGAGAACCCTCTCACCACAAACCTTACCTTGAACTTCTCGATGCTGCCATCTACAACATGCTTAATTTTGTAGAGCCACTTGGAACTCACAACTGACTTCCCCTCCGGTCTTGGCACTATGTCCCAAACATCATTCTTCATGATGGAGGTGTACTCCTCCACCATGGCATCCCGCCAAACTTGCTAGTCTGTTGCCTCCTAAAAACTGGTAGGCTCTGAATTTATGATGTTACTCATCAATGCCATGTAGCTTGAAAACTTCCTTGGAGGTCTGCTCTCCCTAATCATGCTGCTAGGAGCCTCAACATACTCCTTAGCATCCCTCAATGTCTGTGTAAGCCATTGAGGTCTCCTGATAGAACTGGAAGGGGCTAATGTCTCCACCTCCTCACCTGAAGGTTGTTGTTTTGAACTGGAAACCACTAGTGTCTTTGGTGACCCTGGCTCAACCTTCGGAGCTTCTTGCTCCTCATTCTCTATCACTGGAATAGGCTCTTGGGACTTCTTGGATGCAACGTCCTCCTCAAACTTTACATCCCTGCTCACTACTGTCTTCCTCTTCTCTGGAATATAAACCCTGTAAGATTTTGAAGTCTCATTGTATCCTACAAATAAACCCTTCCTATTGGAGGGCTCCAACTTGGTCCTCTTCTCTACTGGAACATGGATATAAACTGGACATCCAAAGATGCAGAAATTACTCACCTCTGGTTTCACACCAATCAATGCCTCCTTTGGTGTCTTGTCCTCCAAGATCCTATGAGGACACCTGTTTTGGATGTAGACTGTTGAGTTGCATGCTTCTGCCCAAAGAAACATCAGCAAGCCCTGATCATGAATCATGGCCCTAGCAGCCCCTATGATGGATCGATTCTTTCGCTCTGCAACCCCATTTTATTGTGGGTTATATGGAACAGTCAACTCCCTCTTGATTCCTGCCTGCTTGCAGAAACCATCGAACTCCTTAGAGGTATATTCACCCCCATTGTCTAATCTCAAGACCTTGATCTTCTTCTCTGTCTGGTTCTCAACTAGAGCTTTGAACTCCTAAAACCTGCTAAAGACTTCATCCTTGGTCTTTAAAAAGTAGATCCATGTCTTGCGAGAGAAATCATCAATAAAGGAAACATAGTACATGCTACCTGAAATTGATGCTATTGACATCGGTCCACAAACATCCGAATGTACTAGATCTAGTATCTTCTTAGACCTATGCTCTTTGTTTGGGAAAACAGCCTTGGCATGCTTGCCAAGCGTGCACCCTCTGCATACTCCTTGTTGCTCAATGTTGAACTTTGGAAGACCTGTGACTATCTCCCTCAGAATAGGCAACGCTCTATGATGCAAGTGCCCCATCCTCTTGTGCCACAAATCACACAAGTTGTTACTACTATGAATTAGGGCTCGAACAGGTTCACCCTGCAACCTGTATAAATTGCCTTCTCTAACCCCTATTACTTGTGTTGTTTCTGGGCTAGATTCTTTTGGTCTAATAAGGACATGTTGGTTCTTGAACTCCACTGCATAACCCTTATCCTCCATAACCGAAACTGAAAGCAAGTTCTTCCTGAGACGTGGAAAAAACAAAACATCATCAAAGTCTAAAGATTTGCCTGACTGGAGTCAAAAAGGAATGGTACCAATTCCTACAACTGGATATTTGGTATTGTTGGTTACGAATCTGCCACTAGGAAAGGATTTAGTGAAATGCGCCCTAGATTCGCCCACCAGATTGAAAGGCCGGAAGGAAGGAATGCCTTCCGTGCCAATCTCCGGAGAAGGCCGGCTTCCTATGGGTTTTCTCAAGTGTTTAAGCTCAGAGTGCAGGAAAGAAATTAAAATGCGGAAAGAGATGCAAATATGATTTGAGTTGGGTGGGGAGGATAAACAGCACGGCAACGATCAATCACCACTACTAACAGCAATTATATACAGAATACACTACAGAAACTACAACTTTCATACATCCTATGTATCCTCTTATCTATGCATTCCACGAATACTTAATCATCAAATACTGGTATCCAGATAGCAGAATAACAGTAAGCAATAAAATAAGCAACATGAGGCAGAAATGCTAAGTAAAGGCAGCATAAAGAATGATAACAGCAAATAGAGCCAAGTGTATCTTGCATTCAAAAGCAAACGTATAGCTACAATGGTTCCCTAGCAGGATATCCCCCTTCCACCACTTACAATGATGTGGTGCGGCTATTTATAGCGCAATTCCCCCCGATTACAATCTTGGGCACAAAATCCCAGACCCGACAATAGCTGACAAAAGCTGACAAAAGCGGCAAAAGAGCTGTTGATGTTGACTCCTGCAGACAGGGACTGTACTGGCAGCAAGGTCCACCTGAAAACTTGGCAGCTACGTGGCAGTGCGGTTGATGAAACTTCGAGTCAGCATGAATGCGGGTAGCTGCGGTAGATGGAACTTTGCGTCAGCTTAAATGAGGGTAGCTGCGGTAGATAATTTGGCCCACGCTTGTCCTTTTTCCCGTCACATCTCGGCTCGGATCCCGAGGCTGGACACTTGTCAAATTCTGGTGAGGGACGCATCTGCCTTGAAAGGCAGTCTCTCTTTTGTGTCCTACTTCGCCTGGAATCAGAGCGCAATTGGACAACGCAAGTGGGGAACAGCGCAGTTGGGGAGGCCTTCGTGCCTTAGACTGTTTTTGGGCTGCTTGAAATATTCTGCCCAAGTGCGCACAAGCTAGAGGGCGCAGCCCGACTTCGCTGCGAAGTCGGGTTGCGCACTCCAGCACTTAGTCAATTTGGCCGTTGTTCAGACTGCGCACAGGAATCAAGGCGCAGCCCGACTTCGCTGCAAAGTCGGGTTGCGCTCTGGCACTTAGCTGATTTTCTGGATACACTGCTTCCCAAGTGCGCACAGGAAAGAGAGCGCACCCCGACTTCGCTGCGAAGTCGGGTTGCGCCCCTATACTTAGCCAAATTTTGCTTCTTTTCGGTCATCTTCCGCACTTCGCATTCCCGAGTGCGCTCGAACTTAAGGGCGCACCCCGACTTCGCTGCGAAGTCGGGTTGCGCTCTTAGACTTAGAAATTTTCAGGGGATGTTTGCTCTATTTTAGGAATCTGACCAGAGAAAGTACAAAGGGGAAAAAGAGGGGAAATGAAGCTGCTAGAAGGGGAGAAAGGGGACAGTGGAGAAAGGGAAAGGAGGAGGAGGGAAGGGAGAGCAGCATACTTACAAAATTTGAAAACATGGCACCCCGTGCAAAATGTGGCAACATTCTTGGCGGCTCGCGGGGTGTCGAGCTTGCCTCGACGCAAAGAACCAGGCCTTCATCCTTTGGGCGTAGAGGAACTCCCTTCCCCTGCATTCCGCTGCTCTGACGGCTTCTTCTTGGGCAACTGCTCCTCTTCGGATTCACTTTTGGCAGTTGCTTCTTCTGTTTCTCCTCCTCTTTCTGAGTCTGAATGGTCACCACTATCACCCTCTTGCTCGGTTGGCTGCTCCCGCTCACGGACATGATTGTATGCGGCCCTGGCCTGGTCCCAGGCTGTTGCCTGAAATGGCCCTAAGTCGCTGACATCTCTCAGCGCTGCTCTGAATGCCGCAACCGCATGCACGTCGATGGTGTTGTATCTCTCTCCCAACTCCTGAAGGGAGGTGTTGATCTTGCAATATCTCGACACCATCTGGGTGACATGAGCTTCCTGGATGAGCTCGAACCAATTGTCAATTTCTGACGTGTCTGCCTCGAAAGATAGCCAATTCAACTTCACCTGCTCAAGGGGCAGAAACTCCCCATCCTTGACGAAGCTTGGGCAACCGAGCTCAGAAAGAGCATTGAAGGGGGCCAGGCAAATGTTCATTTCGTGGTCTAATGCGTCCAGCATTTTCCTGGCGGCTCTTGTTTTCTCTGTTTTTTCAAAATAATTGTGCAAGGTTACCCTTGCATCTGCCCACTCTAAGGCAATTCGGGACATTGACGGAAATCGGAGGCCTTTGCACGCAAACTCCTCAATTTTTATTGCCAAGTCCAGCCACTGCTTCGCTTGGTGTTCGGCCTCCTCTACCACAGGCTTTCCCTGGGCAGATACTTCTTGGATCCTGGATGCGAAATCCAGGACGGATATGGACCTGACGACGTTAGCTCTGCAACCCTGCAGCAAACCAGCCCGCATCTCCTTGACCTTATTCTTCGAAAAGGCCGCCGTCTGGGACGTTTTCTCCTCGAGCTGAGATTGAGCCTGCCTTAACGAATCCTGCAGCTGAGAGACCTGCTCCAACGCTGCCTTCTTCTCCTCTGACAGCTGTTCGGCCGTCTTTCTTTGTGCTGCAGCCTCCTGCTGAGAGGCGGCGAGCTGTGCTTTCAGGTCATTGATTTCCTGCTGGGCAGACTCCAGCCGCGTGGTGGCCCTAGCCAAATCTTCCTCCAGCTGCCTTGAGTCATTTTGCAGCCGAAACAGCGTCTCCTGATTTTCGAGTCGCTTGACAAGGAGATTATGAGTTCTGCAACGAATACCGTTGATTTCGTATTCCTCGTTTATATCATCAAAGCTCTTCTCCTTGACTTGGTGTTCATAGTCCACCTCGGTCATTTCCCGGAGAGGCTTCTTCACTTTCGGGATCAACTTCTCAGTTCGCAGCACTCTCCTGTCCAAGTCGAACTTGGTGTGCTTCACCGGGGCAGCTATCTCCTCGGCTCTTCTTCGTTTGACGCCCTAGAGGAAAGAGGCGGAACACCCTACGGCCATTGCTTCCAGAGGTTGATCATCTGTAATCTGCAGCTGTTCTCCCATGAAGTCAAGGTCCGCCAGCATCGGATACACCGAGACTAAATCTTGCTACGGCATTCTTCCTGCAAACAGCGAAGCAGGAGATATTCCAGAAGGCATGGTCGCTTTTAAGGGCTACCGGGTCCTAGGGGAAGCAAGCGGCTGAGTAGACGGTGTAGGCGGGGTTTTGAACAAGGGAGGTGAGCGGTGCGGCGATGTAGGCACAGCTTCGACACTGGCCGCAGGCGAGGGGTCTAGGGTTTGACTGAGGGTCTGGAAAACATTTGGGTCTTGGGCGAACTGATCAAAGGAATGGAAACTGTGGGAGGGTTGGGTGGTTTGAGACAGAGAGGATGCAACTAGGGCTTGCCCTGATACAGTGGGGGACGGTGTTACGGCAGGGCCGACTGGGATTTGGGGAACCGGGGAAGAGGACGTACCTGTGGGCTCCGCCTGAGCCGCTGATTGAAGGACGCCTGCAACCCAAGATTCTGCTTCTTTCCCGGGGCTGTCCAATGAAATAATTTCCGGCGCGGCTGTCCCCGTTCGTGCTGCGGCCGTTTGCTGCGCAGACTCCTTAGGCCGCTTGGCCTTTTCGCTCCTCTTCCTCTTCTTTTCTTCTGGAGCTGCAGCTGGTTCGAAGGAGGCAGAGGAGGTTGGGGCGGCAGGCAGCGATGTTCCCACGATAAACTTGTACCTGGGTTTTGACGGGAGAATGCTTGCTGCGGCCGCTCCACTGGCTGGCTCTTCTGGCGCCTTTTCCTTTGGGGGGGCCACCTCAGGAGTTGACTTTTCTGGCTCTTGTACCCTTTGAGGTAACGCTTCAGGAGCTGGAGGCAACATTGGGCCCACTTGGCTGCTTGTTGGTGTCGCGCTGGAAGTCCCTGGAGTAGGCAATTGCTGGGACGGGGGCCTCCTTTTATACCTTTCTCTGGCGCCTAGGGGAACGCAATCTCGGAATGCGAACGGCTGCCATTTGTCGGCGTATTGATCATATAAGGCCGACAATTCATCATCAACGGCCAACATCTTCCGGTTAGACTTATCGTGTTGCGTGCGACACCTCATCTTCCAGCATTCAATGATTGTCTTTTTGCCAGTTAAGGGGCGCCACCTTGGAAAGGAATTTCTTGAAGCCCGCTGAGTCTAACCGGTGGTCCGGATTGCGCTCCGGATCAAACGCCACTTCTTCGCAGTAAAAATCATGCCATGGCGGCCATGATTGCATCCGCTCAATGTGCCATTCCAGGTCTGCGCCTGTTCTATTGCACCTTTCTTGCATGATCTCCGCTCAGGGGCAGATATGCACAAATTTTCCCCTGACCCCAATTGGGTCATACTTCCAGCGCTGAGGGAGCTGTATCAGGCCCATGATGATGAGTTCTTGTTCGAGGTAGACATGCTGCCCAATCTCGTGCACTTGGATGTTCGACCAGGTAATAGGATACTGGAAAATATGACCTCTCTTCTTTCCCTGGCCGAATTCTTCCTCGACATAGTCCATCTGGCGTGATATCTCCATACCGAACTGATGGTCAGTGCAGAAATAGGGCAGCAAGAACGGCTTCCCCTTGAATCCGTAGATTCTGACTACGATGCCCTGCATCAACCGGAAGGTATCCCCGCACTTGTACTTCCTCAGATAGTTCGTCATGGCCGCTGGCGGGCGGGATCCCTCGCCGTTGAACAGCGCCAGGGTCATACCTAGAAATTTGAAATTGAACTCGTAGTATGACCCTTTCCTGTACAGGGCTCCAGTCCATTCGTACACAGGCAGCGGCTCTCCCTTTTCATTGACCTTTTTCAGGTCAGGTACTTTAATTCGGTAGTGCGTGTGGTACAGGAACAACCATGTGAGGAACGAGCAGAGCCTGAATTCTGTTGTTTGCTTCTGCTGCAACCTGACCAGGTTCGAATGTATGCCGTACACCACCCAATCTGCCCAGTCAAAGAAAATAGGGCGCCTTCCGCACCTTTGCGCCGTGGAATCATAAAACTCCCCATGCAAGATGCATTTCGCTAGCACCAGCTGGTACGGGCGTACCACTCTATCGGAATCGCAGCCGAGTACCCATGCCAGGATGATATATATGTACTTGTTTTCGAACCTATCTAGGGGTATAGGGCCTGTCGGCCACTGTCCGGCTGGTAGCGGAGTTTTTAGATCTGAGTCGAGGAACTCTCATTCTTTTGGTCTGGGCGAATCTACCCGCCTGTTCGTCCAGGTTAATTCTCTTGACAATTGCGTTAGGGTCGTACTGGAGCCCCAGGGCGAAAGCTGGCTGGACGCTCTCCCTGAAGAGGGTGAACAACACCCTTCCTTTGTTGTCACAGACTTGCCGGGCAGCTGGTTTGTAGTATGTCACAATGGATTCAACCAGCTCCGGGCATTGGTGGACAGGAGGGCACAAGAACCAGTACAGGTTCGATTTGTATGCAGCCCCGACATGGTGCGAGGGTGAAACTTTGTCAACCCACTTTGCTATATTCGCTCCCTGGTTCTCCTTGTTCTCTCCCGCTGCGCTTCGCTCTCATGAGCGCTGGATTCTGTATGTTCTTCAGCTTCGCGTTCTTCGTCGCTAGACTGCGCCTGCATTGGCGCTTTTCCCTTGTCCATTCTCTCTTTTCTGCTCGAATTGGCAAAGACGGGGATTCTGGCTACTAATTGCTTCAGTTTTGTGCCTTGCAGCTCAGAGTCAGCTTGACAATTTGGATGTTCTGAGTATGCCAGGGCCCCTTTTCTAGGCAAGGAATACAACGTTAATGGCGCAAGGGAGGGGGTTAAGGTGATTTACCTGAAGTGGTTGGAAGCATTATAATTTTTTGGCGGCCGTGCGTGGGTTTTTCTTTGGAAAGTGTACCCTGGTTGCGGTTGGTCCTAATGCGCCTGCTCTTTTAATGACATCCGCTTTGAAAGACGCGCAATTATTATTTTAAAAAAAAAAATTTGGACCTTGTGCTTCCAATGACGTCACAACCGCCGCCTGAGCACACACTTCAAGGGAGAACTTTTGGCCCGGGGTTTTAAGGAGGGGCGCAACCCAACTTCGCACTATGCCACACTGCGCTGTCTAGGCCCACACTTAGAAATATTTCATCATTGTCCATCGTTTCCCACGAGAGACCATCCAAGGTGCGCCCGAAATTGAGGGCGCGCTCGGAGTTCGCCCAAAAAACGTGCGCACTCCGACTTCACCCAGACTTTGCTGCGCAGTCAAACTTCGCTTAGAAAAGTTGCGCAGTCTGACTTCGTCCAGAAAAGTTGCGCAATCTGACTTTGACCCTTAGCTGATTTTTGCTCTGCGCTGCTCAACTGCGCTCCCAAGATGGTGCGTAGTCCAACTTCGCTGCGAAGTCGGGTTGCGCACCCAGCACTTAGTCAATTTTTTGGCTTTTTTTGTCAGCTGCCTTCTCTCAAACACCCGATGTCGCACTATCCAAGGAGCGATGCCCGACTTCGATGCGAAGTCGGGGTTTGCTCTAGGCTTCACTTAGGCTCTTGAAAACTAAAAGTTGAATGCTGAAATAAATATATACATTCTGATAAACTAAAATGCAGAAAAGAAATATGTACAAGAAAGGACCCCTTGGGTGCCTTCAATGGTGGTAAATCTTCAGGTGGAACCCGTTGACAGGAATGGGGAGGAGCCGTCCGCCATGTCCCGGAGCACGAATGCATTAAATTGGTCCACCCGAGCAATCTGATAGGGACCTTCCCAAAGGGCATCAAATTTACCATGGTTGCCCGGCTTTGCTTTCAGTGAGTCCTGTTGCCATATTTTGCATGGGGTAACATGTTTTCAAACTTTGTAAGTATGCTGCTCTCCCTTCCCTCCTCCTCCTTTCCCTTTCTCCATTGTCCCCTTTCTCCCCTTCTAGCAGCTTCATTTCCCCTCTTTTTCCCCTTTGTACTTTCTCTGGTCAGATTCCTAAAATAGAGCAAACATCCCCTGAAAATTTCTAAGTCTAAGAGCGCAACCCGACTTCGCAGCGAAGTCGAGGTGCGCCCTAAAGTTCGAGCGCACTCGGGAATGCAAAGTGTGGAAGATGACCGAAAAGAAGCAAAATTTGGCTAAGTATAGGGGCACAACCCGACTTCGCAGCGAAGTCGGGATGCACTCTCTTTCCTGTGCGCACTTGGGAAGCAGTGTATCCAGAAAATCCGCTAAGTGCCGGCGAAGTCGGGGTGTGCTCTCTTTCCTGTGCGCACTTGGGAAGCAGTGTATCCAGAAAATCAGCTAAGTGCCAGAGCGCAACCCGACTTCGCAGCGAAGTCGGGCTGCGCCCTGATTCCTGTGCGCAGTCTGAACAGCGGCCAAATTGACTAAGTGTTGGAGTGCGCAACCCGACTTCGCAGCGAAGTCGGGCTGCACCCTCTAGCTTGTGCGCACTTGGGCAGAATCTTTCAAGCAGCCCAAAAACAGTCTAAGGCACGAAGGCCTCCCCAACTGCGTTGTTCCCCACTTGCGTTGTCCATCTGCGCTTCGATTCCAGGCGAAGTAGGACATAAAAGAGAGACTGCCTTTCAAGGAAGATGCGTCCCTCACCAGAATTTGACAAGTGTCCAACCTCGGGATCCGAGCCAAGATGTGACGGGAAAAAGGACAAGAGTGGACCAAATTATCTACCGCAGCTACCCTCATTTAAGCTAACGCAAAGTTCCATCTACCGCAGCTATCCACATTCATGCTGACTACTGGCCTTTCAATCTGGTGGGCGAATCTAGGGCGCATTTCACTAAATCCTTTCCTAGTGGCAGATTCGTAACCAACAGTTTCTGCAGCACGCCAGTGGGACACGAAAGTTTCCCATCCAAAATAGAATCGAAGCATCGGTGTTCACTTCATTGCTGTTAAAATCAGAACACCTGGCGACTCTGCAAGTACCTGAATATTCTCAGAGTCCGTGAGACCGGTCCAAACGCCTTCATGCATACAAGAAGGTGGAGAGCAAGGAACCCGAGAAACCAGCCTGATCTTTACGAAATCGACATTAACACTCCGGGAGAGTGCGTCAGGCTGGCTGACTACCAAGCTCGCATAGATGAATCCGAAACCGAAATCGAAGAGGCCGAAGTTGAAGAGCATTCTACATCTTCGGACGGTACCGATACTGAGTACACGACCGGAGGAGAGAGAAATGGCTGCTCAGCAGAATGATGACGATCTCTTCCCGGCGGTCGACTCCATGGGGCCCTTGGCCCTAGTCAGACAAGAGGCTGTACCCCCCGTTGCCCTGAAGGCCATCCCTACTTATGATGGCTACGGCAAAACAGCGTATGAATACATCCAGGACATTCTGGCCTTGGCTGCGCTACACTTTATTACTGATGAGAGTGTCAAGACCCGTCTGCTAGCTCTTTCCCTGAGGGGGAAGCTTCTTTATTGGTGGAGATACTTGCCAGAAGGATCTATCACAGGGTGGCCTCAGCTAGCAGGCAGGCTAGTAAAAGGATGCAACGAGTCTGCCGATCCCTCTTCGCTGTTGCATCAGTTCCAAAGCATCCAACGACACCCACAAGAGGAGGTATCAGACTTCAACATAAGGTTTGCGAGGTCTTGGAAAAGAGTACCTCACGAACTGCGACCTTCAGCAGGTCAGGCTGCACACTACTACCTGAGGTCTTTCAACTCAGATATTTGCCTACTTCTGAAGATAGCCCGAGTCGACTCCTTCCCTGCCCTATACGAAGCTGCCCAACAAGCGAAATTACATATAATCTCTATAGGCAGACTCCCGCATAGAGTGCAGCCCCCTATTTATCCTGATTTTCCTCAGTCCCAGTACCCATCGGCCTCTGGTGTGATGCCTTCATCTTCAAGTCAGCACCCCCAGCAGCCGTGGAATCCAACACCAGTCATAAACCCCTACGGCCCGCCTCAAATACATTATCCTAACCCGCCACCTCCGCCTCCGCAGTATCCCACACTCTTTGCTCCCCCTCAGTACGCGGCGTATTCTGCGCCCCCGCCATTGGCTACGTTACCTCCGTCGGCTCAGTTAGCACCTGCAGACAATGATATCCAAAATAAAATCCTCCAAGAGGTACGGGCTCTGGCCTCTGGGTATCATACCATGTCTAATAACGTGACAATAATGAAGAAGAAGCAAGCCCAGATGGAGTTCCTTCCAAGGAGACCATATCCTCCTCCAGCGCTAACGAAAGATCAAGCCGCACAAGCTCAAAGGCAACCCCCTGCAAGAAATGCTGCCATTGAGGATCAACCTGGCACTTCTGACCAGGTCAACTGGTGCTCCACGTGCAACGATCCACACTCAGAAGAAGGGTGCACGCTGCATCAACATTACCTCCAGACCCTGGCAGGCAGCGTCATAGAGGACGAATTGTACATGATCCTGGGCGATGAAGGCAACTTTGTCGTCCCAGAAGAAGATCCTACGTTGCTCCTGACCAAGGAAGGCAAAAAGCCCGTTGAAGCTGCCGCGGCCCAAGCAAAGCCATTAAAGGTATACGCCAGAAGAGAAAAGGCGCAACCTGCTGGACTACCACCTGACAAGTCACTATGGCCTCATGTAGCCAAAGAAAAGTTTCCTGCACCCAAGGCTCCCCCGGTGAAAGCTCCCGCAGCTCAGTCTCCGACCGAAACAAAAGAACAAGCTCAGGAGAAGCTGAGATATCCGTCGCTGACGAAGAGACAGAGAGTCGAAGCCACGCAGCAATACCGGACTAAGTATGAGCCTGCGAAAGAAACGGAGGGAGCCAGCACTTCAAGCTACAACATAGTTGACGAGCTAAAGAGGACCCCCGCAAAGATAAGTATGTACGAGGCTCTTCTGCTCCAGGGACAAGTTGATCTGCTGCAGGAATCTTTGAAGAACATGAAATACGGGAAGCCTACGCAGCCTGCTATGTTAGCTCAACCCCTAACAGTCTCCGCCACCGAAAAAAACAGGCCACCTCCTTTCTATCTGTCATTACGGATGGAAGGCTATATAGTACATAACTGCATGGTGGATTCTGGTGCCTCCACGACTGTTATGCCGAGAGTCGTCTACGATGAGATCGGTATGGAGTATACAAGGAGCAGCCAAGGTGTGCTGCAACTAGATGGCACCCCTGTCAAGACAGTTGGTGTCATCAAGGATATCCCGATCCGGCTGCATAAAGCCCTCGACATAGTGGTCATATAGGAAGTCGTTGTGGTCGACTTGGAACCCTACTTCGGCATGTGCCTCTCTAGGGAGTTCACTGCAAAGCTGGGTGGGTATCTGTCTCTGGATTACTCACATATGGAAGTGCCCTTCAAAGGAAGGAGACTAAAGATCTAAAATGAAAAGCCTTCCACATTTCCAGTAGAGAAGATACCCGGAGAAGAGTCACAGAACTGCATGGTCCAGCTGACGAGGAACTGGTAGTGGTGGACATGATAGAACAAGCCCTTGAGCTGTTGCAAGTGGAGGATGAGTTCTCCTTGCTGGACTTCGATGCCATGATCGAGACTGAGCAAGGCTGCTACTCCGTCACTCAGCCTGAGAGACTTGACCAGTCCGCAAGGAAAGAAGTAGGACCTGCACCAGAAAAGCTATGGCAGCTCTTCTTTGATGGCGTCGGTGCAGGGGTACTTCTGGTTTCCCCGTCCGGGATCCAGAAGGACTACACCTACAGGCTGGCTTGGAGCTGTACTAACAACGCGGCGGAGTATGAAGCCCTGTGCTTGGGTTTGAGAAAAGCAGAGAGGCTGGGGATAAAACATTTGCGAGATCTTTGGCGACTCGGAGTCGGTGTGCAACCAAATTATGAATAAGTGCACCTCTAAGAAGCATTATCTCAAGGCGTATCGTAATCGTGTCTGGGACCTAATGGAGTCATTCGACTCGTTGAATGTCAAAGCCATATCACGTGAGAAGAACAAGCACGCTAACATTCTGGCGTCTGTTGGAGCCAGGTACGTTCCGGCTGATGACACTGTCCAAAAGCCGAAGTCGGTTCGTACCATCTACAGGCCTTATGTGCCTGATAAAGACACCCACTGGCAGGTGTTTGACTGTGACGAGGATATTGTCACTTTTTTGATTACCGAAGCATGTACAATAGAAGGTAGAGACCCTGATGACGAGCAGTACGAGGGGTTGATACAGTTGAAAAATAATCATGTCCCAAAAGGACCGATTACTTTAGAGAGTCTCTTTGACCAGAACGATAGAGCAATATCACACAGGATCAAAGTAGACCCCAAGCAGTACGTAGACCTGGAGCTGGAACCTGGAAAAACAATCAAGGTCGGGACGGATTGCACTGAAGAGGAACTCGAGCAAATCAGATCATTATGCAGAGAGTTCCCCGATATCGTAGCCTGGTGCTACCAGGACTTGAAGGGGTATGATAGACAGATGATACAGCATACCATAGAGCTGGAAGATAATGCAAAACCTTTCCGGCAGAAGCAAAGGGCAGTAAATCCGAAGATTGAAGCCATGACGAAAGTTGAGCTCTTGAAGATGCTGGAAGCCAAAATCATCTACCCCATCAAGCATTCATCTTGGGTCGCGAATTTGGTTCCTATGAGGAAGAAGAATGGAGACATCCGTCTCTGCGTGGATTTCAGAAATCTTAATCAAGCCTCGCTGAAGGACCATTACCCGCTTCCCCAAATCGATCAGATCCTCCACATAGTTGCTGGAGCGCAGAGGTTCTCTCTCTTGGACAGATTCTCTGGATACAACCAGATATGGGTAAAGGACGAAGATCAACACAAGACAGCGTTCACCACCAAATGGGGAACGTTCGCATATCAGCGCATGCCCTTCGGCCTGTCTAACGCCGGCGCTACATTCTAGAGAGCCATGGACTTGGCCTTCCGAGAGCTGCTCAACAAGGTCATTGTCATCTACTTGGATGACATGACTGTATTTTCTCACAGAAGAGAAGACCATGCTTCCCACCGGCGGCAGATATTTGAGAGATGTCATGAATTCGGCATTTCCATTAACCCGAAGAAGTCAGTCTTCGCGGTAAAATAAGGTAAGCTACTGGGACATGTCATCTCCGAGAAAGGCCTTGCAATGGATCCTGACAGAGCAGAAGCTCTCCTCTGCTTGCCCATCCCAGTCGACAAGAAAGGGTTATAGTCATTCTTCGGCCAGATCAACTTCGTGAGGAAGTTCATACCGGACTTCGCGCAAGTAATCAAGCCCATGGCCGAACTATTAAAGAAGGATGTCGAATTCTTGTGGACTGACGAAAGAAAGCAGGCCTTCGAGGAGATCAAGGCTAGAATCGCGCAGGCTCCGGTGTTGATTAATCCAGACTATTCCAAGGATTTCATCTTGTACGCGGTGGGAGAACCCGAGAGTTACGCCGCGGTCCTGACTCAGAAGGGAGACGATGGCGAGGAACGCCCCATAGCGTTCTTAAGCCAAGTGATTCAGCCGCATGAAGAGAAGTACAATTTTATTGAGTGGCAGGTTCATGCAGTCATGAAATCCCTCAGAAAGTTCAAGCACTTCGTCTCCCAGAGCCGGTTAACTGTCTTTGTGATACATCCGGACGTCAGGAATTTCATCTTACAAGGGGAGCCTGGTCACAAGAGGGCAGGGTGGATTGCCAAAATCCAAGAGTTTGACATCGAGGTACGGCCAACAAAGCTAATCAGAGGCCGAGCCTTGTGCCAAGAGCTGGCCCGAAGCGCTGCAGCTGAAATCTCTGCCTGCAAGTGGGAAGATCCGATAGCAGAAACCAACCTAGCCAACTCCTTATCAGAGGAAAGTGATTGGACAAATGACCTGGTGCAGTATTTTAGCACCGGGAGATGCCCAGATCACCTCAATGCCTCACAAAGAAGGAGGTTTAGGCTAAACGCCTTGAGATACGTACTCCGCCCCAAGGGGCTTTATTTTAAAAACATTGATGGCATCCTGTTGCGATGCGTCAGAGAAACAGACAAACCCAGGGTCCTCGGAGAATTCCACTTCGGGATGCTTGGGGGACATCATTCTAGAAGGCCTACGGCCTTAAAAATTATCAGAGCTGGGTACTATTGACCCACTCTCTTCACAGACGCACATGCGGTCTGTGTCAAATGTGATAAATTCCAAAGGTTCGCTGGCAGGAACAAAAAAGCACCCTTGCTCCTCCAGCCAATTCAAGCTAAGACTTCGTTTCAGCAATGGGGTCTAGACTTCATCGGGGTCATCACGCCTAACTTTGCAGCAGGACACAAGTTTATCCTTACAACCACCGATTATTTCAGCCGGTGGGCAGAGGCGATCCCCACTAAGCATGCGGACCAAGAAACGGTCATTGGGTTCCTCGAGAGCCTCATTACTCGTTTTGGGGTCCCGAAGGCAATAGTGACAGACAATGGTCCGGGGTTCGCAGGCGCTGTACTCACAGAGTACACTAGCAAATACAGCATCTATCACAAGATGTCTTCGAACTACTACCCGCAGGGGAATGGCCTGGCTAAGTCCACCAACAAGAATCTACTGAAGATTGTCAAAAGGACAGTAGAGAGAAACAAGAGGACATGGCATCTACTCCTGAATTGGGCGCTGTGGGCGGATCGCATATCATTCAAGAAGTCTATCAAGACATCCCCCTACACGCTCGTGTACGGCAAAGAGGCAGTTATGCCTACCCACAGAGAGATACCCGCACTCTGGATGCTAGATGAGGAAAAAGGCAACGGGGATCCAGTGGACGCCAGACTTTGCCAACTACTGCGGTTAGAAGAAGAAAGAGAAAATGCATACCAGGCCTTTACTTAACATGCCGAAGTGACCCAAGGCTGGTTTGCGAAAGGCACCACCGCCCGAGTTTTCAAAATCGGGGACCTAGTGTTGAAGTGGGACTTGTTGGTTACGAATCTGCCACTAGGAAAGGATTTAGTGAAATGCGCCCTAGATTCGCCCACCAGATTGAAAGGCCGGAAGGAAGGAATGCCTTCCGTGCCAATCTCCAGAGAAGGCCGGCTTCCTATGGGTTTTCTCAAGTGTTCAAGCTCAGAGTGCAGGAAAGAAATTAAAATGCGGAAAGAGATGCAAATATGCTTTGAGTTGGGTGGGGAGGATAAGCAGCACGACAACGATCAATCACCATTACTAACAGCAATTAAATACAGAATACACTACAGAAACTACAACTGTCATACATCCTATGTATCCTCTTATCTATGCATTCCACGAATACTTAATCATCAAATACCGGTATCCAGATAGCAGAATAACAATAAGCAATAAAAGAAGCAACATGAGGCAGAAATGCTAAGTAAAGGCAGCATAAAGAATGATAACAGCAAATAGAGCCAAGTGTATCTTGCATTCAGAAGCAAACGTATAGCTACAATGGTTCCCTAGCAGGATATCCCCCTTCCACCACTTAAAATGATGTGGTGCGGCTATTTATAGCGCAATTCCCCCCGATTACAATCCTGGGCACAAAATCCCAGACCCGGCAATAGCTGACAAAAGCGGCAAAAGAGCCGTTGATGTTGACTCCTGCAAACAGGGACTGTACTTGCAACAAGGTCCACCTGAAAAATTGGCAGCTACGTGGCAGTGCGGTTGATGAAACTTCGAGTTAGCATGAATGCGGGTAGCTGCGGTAGATAATTTGGCCCACGCTTGTCCTTTTTCCCGTCACATCTCGGCTCGGATCCCGAGGCTGGACACTTGTCAAATTCTGGTGAGGGACGCATCTGCTTGAAAGGCAGTCTCTCTTTTGTGTCCTGCTTCGCCTGGAATCGGAGCGCAACTGGACAGCACAAGTGGGGAACAGCGCAGCTGGGGAGGCCTTCGTGCCTTTGACTGTTTTTGGGTTGCTTGAAAGATTCTGCCCAAGTGCGCACAAGCTAGAGGGCGCAGCCCGACTTCGCTGTGAAATCGGGTTGCGCACTCCAGCACTTAGTCAATTTGGCCGTTGTTCAGACTGCGCACAGGAATCAGGGCGCAGCCCGACTTCGCTGCGAAGTCGGGTTGCGCTCTGGCACTTAGCTGATTTTCTGGATACACTGCTTCCCAAGTGCGCACAGGAAAGAGAGCGCACCCCGAATTCGCTGCGAAGTCGGGTTGCGCCCCTATACTTAGCCAAATTTTGCTTCTTTTCGGTCATCTTCCGCACTTTGCATTCCCGAGTGTGCTCGAACTTAAGGGCGCACCCCGACTTCGCTGCAAAGTCGGGTTGCGCTCTTAGACTTAGAAATTTTCAGGGGATGTTTGCTCTATTTTAGGAATCTGACCAGAGAAAGTACAAAGGGGAAAAAGAGGGGAAATGAAGCTGCTAGAAGGGGAGAAAGGGGACAGTGGAGAAAGGGAAAGGAGGAGGGAAGGGAGAGCAACATACTTACAAAATTTGAAAACATGGCACCCCATGCAAAATGTGGCAACAGGTATCATCACCAAGCTCAACCTGAACCCCTGAGTCCTGATCTTGTAGACTGGTAAAACATTGTCGGGCTGATGTCATGTGTCGAGATGCCCCACTATCCACATACCAAGCATTCCTTGGAATTGTGTTGGTAGAAAGGCAAGAGACCAATAAGAAATCCTTCTCAAATTTGGCAGCAAACTCACTCATCTGAGTTTCTGTAGAGACTGCTACCTGCATCTGCTACTGCTTCTCTTTGCCCTTCTTGGCTGGACACTGTGATGCATAATGGCCATGCTTATGACAAATGAAGCACTTGATCTTGCTCAAGTCCTTCTTCCCTGACTGTGAGGTTCACCCCTCATTCTTTACCTTACCCTTGTTGGGTCCTTTACCTTTGCCCTTCTTGGTTTGCCCAAAAAGAGCTAGGTTATCGTCACCACCTTTATTGATGTGACTTTGCCTACAGATCCGCAGGAATTGGCAGCTCACAAAAAGAAAAAATGAAACCCTAACTGCTGTTTTTTTTTTTCGCTCTATTTGCTTGAAACCCTAACTGCTGAAATATTAATGACTCAAAAAAAACAATCCTTCAAGCCTTAAAAAAAATGAAACCCTAACAATTGTTTTTTTTTTTCGCTTGAAACGCTAACTGTTGTTTTTTTTTTTCTTAATATCCAGCAGTGACCTATTGTTGTAAACCCTTGAGAATCTCAATCACAAAACCTAGCTCTGATACCATGTAAATTTTCCAGCCCTAGATAACTGCTGTCCTATGTTATTTTAAAATAAATCATATCTGAGAATAATTTATTCAAACATGCAACAGTCACACAGATGGCTGGAAAAATAAACAGCCTGAACAGCAAAAGTTAAATATATTTCTGAACATGAATATTACAAATAAAAGAGGCTACAGCTACAGCAGAACACTTCTGCTCTCTTGCTGCTTTTCTAGCCAGCAATCACTGTTCTTCTCCTCCTAAGCTTTTAGTTTTCCTTCTGCAATTTGTTCTCCTCCCATTCTTTTCTGTGTGTCTAAAACACTCTTGATCTTCTCCTTTTATCCTTGAAAAAGGTAACCCTAATCTTTCTAACCCTAAGATTAGATCTCATCTCATATTAATATGTAAGGTTAAAAATAGAAAATCACTTAAGTCAATATCAAAATAGAATCACTTAACTGAATTACAAAATAGAATCACTTAACTGAATTACAAAATAGAAAATCACTTAAGTGAACTTAAAAATAGAAAACCACTTAAGTAAACTTAAAAATAGAAAATCACTTTCAAAATAGAATTAGAAATGTCTCGAACCACTTCTAGCACGTTCATACTGAAGCCTGTGCAAGAAGTTCTTGTCTGAGCTACATTTCTCAACAAAAAGCCCAAACCAGGGGCCCTATCCTAGAACCAGCAGGCTCCAGTAGGCAGGGCAGAATCCTAAGGGCAAAACCAATAAAATTGCTTAGGGCACAATAATATTCCACCAGTGCTCAAAGAGGTCACCCTGGGTGAAAAGAACCCTATGAAATCCTGCCTCTTCTACCAGCAAAATCCCCCTTGCTAAACCGTACGATTGCTCTGCTAATCTGGAAGGTTCACATGGGGTTACAATGGATCAATTCAATGGTCATAAATGATCACTTTTAGGGTTACTACGGATTATATCAATTAGCATAAGGAATCACTTGCAGGCACAAAAAGAATCACATAGGAAGGTGAAAATAACCAATTCTGAAAAGACACAAGATCACACAAATATATATGCCATTGTATGGACATATGATGGAGAAATGGGTCTCATATAAAAAAGCCATGAAGGATTCAACAAAATATAACATAAAATATAAAAGAGGGCTAAATGGATTTCATCTCTATCAAATGTTGGATGGGTAAATGCAATAACTTAAGGAATCAATGTCTGCTACCCACCATTAATTAACCTTTCTAGGCATCTTGAGTAGGCCTAATAATGAGGAAGGCAGAGTAGGTGGTCTAAGTACCATAGAAAACTTGAGGAAATGATTACACAGTATGGAAGCTCAAGTCTATAAGTATCTATATTGTTTCTATTATATTCAGTTCTAATAAAAGGGCCTTTTGGCACCTGAGGGTAGTATTCGCTAATTGAGTAAAATGCTTACAGTTCTGAAAGATAGAAAGGCAAAGACAGGCAGATTCCAAAGGTGAATCAGAAGAATTGAGAATCAATTATTGAACTGCAAAACTCCGTAATTCTTCCCATTTTTGATAGAGCCCCTAATTCACCCAATGGAGCTTTGTCTCCCCAAGATGGTTTTTCCATGTAAAAATGTGAAATGTGTTAATGTTAAACCTGACTTTTGGGGCCATCTAGGGTTTATTTTACTGTTATGATGGTCCAGTGGGTCATCGTGTTCATCTATCTCATTCTGTCAGCCAAATGTTTCACTGACTTGTGGTGTCTTTGGGATTCATGATTTCATGATTTAATGTATAAATATACTAGTATGCACTTATCAGTGTATTATAATCATTGTTAAGTGTCTCTTGAGACTATGTCATACCTTAATGCACTTTCTGATGCTGTGTTTTCTTGCTTGCTTTGCTTTCGAGTGCATTTTCAAACCACATTCAGAATTATCTTGAAATCAAAATCAAAAAGTGTTGTTCATATGTGAGTGACTTTCTTTGAAATGTTCTTTCATTCATCCATTATTCTCATTGCTGTAGATTTAACCGTATGGACATCTGAACATGCAATGGGATATGCAGATGTTGAATACAATACCAATAGAACATTATTTCAGCATGGCTCTGTTGTCAAAGCATTAAGAATCGTCTATAGAGGATGTTTTAGCCTGCTACGGTGCTACCAATCTATGGATGAACATAACTCTTACATATAAGCATGAGTTTCAGCAATGTGAGGAGCATTAATTTTCAGTCATACTGTAATTTCTCTTGAAATATCAAACTTTCTCAAGCTGCTTTCTTAGTCATTTATATTCCAAAAGTGTTTAATATATTCATTATATCCCCTTACTTTCACAGAGTGTGCTTTCTGTTTATTTATGAATAATGAGAAACTACAAAAGCATAGCATACTCATTTTTCTAATTTAGCATGAATGCATAGAGCAATAATCACTTTATAGTATGCATTTATCAACAGTAGGTTTTGCCACACAGTCGCTTCATCCAACTATTGCGAAAGATTTGATCGTTAAACTGGTTATTATCCAACAAAAATGGACCTCAAATGTTGTCTGCCCTTTAAATACCAGCCATTAAATACCTCCACTTTATTTGCAGCTAAAGATACAAATTGGATAACATTAAGATCCCATTTTGGAAGTTTAAATGCATTTATTAACAGTAGGTTTTGCCACACACCCGCTTCATCCAACTATTGAAAAAGATTTTATTGTTAAACTAGTTATTATCCAACAAAAATGGACCTAAAATGTTTGTTTGCCCTTAAAACACCAGCCATTAAATATCTCCACTTTATTTGCAGCTCAAGATACAAGTTGGACAGCATGAAGATCCCATGTTTAGAAGTTCAAATTTAATGACATGGTTATTGACTAATACCCCCTATAAAATATTGGACCAATATGTCTACTTCATTTTCATGTACATATAAACAGTACACAGTCATACAAAACACCACTGGGCTGTAACCAATTATTTCCAATAATATTGACCATGTCTTATAACTGAAATTTGATTTAAAAAAATATCAAAAGAAGGCAACAATACAAAAATACATACTTATGAAAGGGGTAATGGCAAATAAAACACTCACCTTTCTGATTTTATGAATTTACTATTGTGCTACATATTAAATGATTGTTGTCCATCTAAACTTATTGTATTTAGTTAACAAGGCACAATACTAATGTGAATGATTTAAATGAACGAAAAAGAATACTTGACCTTAAAAAAGGTTCATGTGGAAATCATTCAACAGATGATGACATGCAAATCTTAGGATGGCATTGAAAGAGGAATATTGCCAGCAGGTCCCTGTGAACATTGCCATCAAAATATAGAACACACTCAATTGCAATACTTTCTTTCACACACACCTGAGTCCTACTTCAGTGACCAAAACTAATACTACCTTGGCAGCTCAATTTGCAAGAAGGACCACATGGTGACCACCTGGAGATAGAACCTAGAACATAAAACACGGATGAAGGCCCACAATGGCAGCAAGAGGAATCTAAAAAAATCAAATTGAATTCAACTCATAACCTTATCGATAAGGGTGCTTAACCAAAATCCCAAACCAGGGGCCATAGCCACCCAATGGCCCTACTCTACAACCAGCAGTCCAGTGTGCAGGGCAGAATCCTAAGGGTAAAACCAATAAGATTGCTAAAGGTACAATAATATTCCACCAGTGCTCCTGGGTGAAAAGAACTCTATGAAATCCTGCCTCTTCTATCTGCAGAATTCCACTGCTAAACTGTAGGATTCCTCTGCTAGTCTAGAAGGTTCACATGGGGTTACAAGGGATCAATTCAATGGTCATGGATGGTCATGTTTAGGGTTACCAAGGGTTACATCCATGGTCACAAGGAATCAATTACATGCAGAAAAGAATCACATAGCAAGGTGAAAATGCTCAAATCTGAAAAGACTCTGAAACACACATATATATGCCATCGTATGCCCATATGATGGACCATAATTACAAAACTCAGCAAGCTCTTCAAAAAATTACTGGGTGAGTCCACATCCGAGTCAGCCCTCCCAAGATTTTTTGACTTGGCTCGGTTGTGGAATCGCAAAGTTCTTTTTTTGACTTGCAAGTTTTTTTGGACTCGTGACTTTTTTTTACACTTGCAATTCCAAGAAAAAGAACTCGGTTGCAGCGGCAAAATGATAGGAAAAGGACATAAATACTTTTTTTTTCCCCAAATTGGCCTCATTTTTGTTGTTCCCACTTGCAGAGAGAGCAGAGATAAGGTGAAATCAGACCCACAAAAACACTCATTTGCATCTAACCCAAATTTTTCCTAGTTTTCAAGAATCTAACAGCCACCCAATAGTTACGTTTGGGGTAAAAGAACAAAGTTTCAGCTGTCAACGCTTAAACCCTAGGGCTTTTTTTTTTCTTTTATAAAGTTTCTAACTATTTGATTATTGTTTCCATGTGCAGCCACACTGAAATAAAATGATGGGAAAAAGAGACCCAGCTTGGAAGTATGCAAAGCATGGTTTGAAGAAAGGGGAGGTCTATTGTAACTTTTGTGATGAAAAAAAATCATGAAGGCATAAACCGCCTCAAATACCACATAGCGACGATAGCTGGTCATGACGTCAAGCTATGTGATAACGTGGAACCTAAAGTACAAAGGGAATGTGATGCCCTCCTAGAACATTATGAAGAGAAGAAAAAACTAAAATAAAAACAAGCGAAGCTATGGCTACAAGTCCTTCTCAGCCTTGTATAGAGGGTAGCAGCAGCAACTTTGGTGGTTTTCAGCAGCGCCATAGTGGATTTTGTCCGTTTGTGGCAAACCTAGGGAGTGGGACAGAGGAGTCATTTTTCACGGAACGTTCCACGCCAAGGTCACAACCCATGCTTCAAGGTACAAGGCACAAGGCCGTGAGGAAGGCTTGATTATTTTAGGGCTCTCTCCTTCAGGAATCTATGGAGGATATCCAGCTCTTGGTTGAAGAGCAGCATAGGATATGGAGGAAAAATGGTCCCACAATCATGTCCAATGGAAAGAATTGGACATTGATTAATTTTTTGGTTGCTTCTACAAGAGGAATTGTGTTCCTCAAGTTAGTGTATGTACCGGCATAAGTTAAAAGTGTTGAAATGCTTGCTAGGTTGTTGGAGGAGGTTGTGTTAGAAGTAGGGGGGCAAGAGGCAAAGTTGTCCAAATTATCATGGGCAATGCAACAACATATGTGGCAGCTGGAAGGATTTTGGAGGAGAGATTCCCCATGATTTTTTGGACACCATGTGCAGCCCATTGTCTCAATTTGCTTCTCAAAGACATTGGGAAATTACCTTAGGTGTCCGAGGTTGTAAATAAGACCAAATGTATTACAAAATTCATCTATAACCATACATGGGTTCTCCAGCTAATGAGGCAGTTCACTAAGGGGAGGAACTAGTGCGAGTTGGAGTTAAACAATTCGGCACAAACTTCATTATATTGCAGAGCCTCTTTGGTGCAAAGGGGGCATTGAAGAGGATGTTTGTGAGCGAGGAGAGGAATGGAGAAGATGCTACAAGATATCGATTCTGCAATGAGGGCTAGAAGGCGTATGATTATGTGTTTGAACCCTTTTGGACAGCTATGAATGAGGCAATCAAGGTACAAGTCTAAGTTGTTTTTTTTAATTACTTTTCAATTTGCAAATTTCAAATAGTTCAGTTGCTAACAATAACTAAAATCTCTCATTTGACTTTAGATGTCAGACCATTTGGTGAGGGTTCTCCATCTTGTTGATGGAGAAAAATCACCAATAGGATACGTATATGAGGCCATGCAAAGGGCCAAAGAGGCAATTGCCTCATTTTATAATTATTTCAAGCCCAAATACAATCCCATTTGGGAACTAATTGGCCGGCGATGGACTTCTCAGTTCCATAACCCACAACATACAGTGGGGTACTACCTCAACTCCAAATTGTTTTGTGATGATTCATCAGAGGCTGACTATGAGGTGATGTCGAGCCTTCAACAATGCCTTACCCAGATGGTGCCATATGAGAACACTCAGAATATGATACAAGATTAGTTGCAGGATTACAAGAGATGTGAGGGCTACCTTTTCACAACCCCAAAGTGCATTTGAGGAAGGGCAACTTTGAGGCCAAGCAACCCTTATGGATCGAATTATTATTGATTTTGTCTTTTGATTTTGTTTTCAAAAATAAACTCAATTTACAATTTTACATAAATTATTAAATTTCTTTTTTTTTGCCATTTTCTAGATTTATGATGGAGGACATTGGTGCATTATACGCCCAATCTTCAACGTTTCACCATGAAAATTTTATGTCAACCATGTAGCACTTCACCATGAAAATATTATGTCAACCATGCAACACTTCAAGTTGTGAGTGCAATTGGAGTATGTTTCACCACATTCACTCCAAGAAGCGTAACAAACTCACGCTACAGAAGTTGAATGATCTCTTACTTGTTCATCACAACCTTCGCATCCACCACAAAAATTTGTGGGATCAAATTATGAAGCCTTTGATTTAGATGGGATTGATCCATCATCTGAATGGATCATAGAGCTGTTGTCACATTTTGCACGGGGTGCAATGTCTTCAATATTGTTTTGTAACAACGCTGCTCTTCTTTTCCTCCTTCCGTTTTTCTTCCTCCTCTCCCTTTCCTTTTCTTTCCCATTCTCTTTCTCTCCCCCCTTTTTTTTCCTTGGAGTTCCCCAGTTGATTTTCCAGCTTTCCAGAGAGGTCTATCTCGAAATTGGCTAAGTCCGGGTGCGAAGTTCGCACTTCGCCCGGCTTTGGTGCGAACCAGTACTTCGCCCAGTTTTGGTGCGAAGTCCAACTTCGCCCCTCTTCTGGGCGCACCTTTCACCGGCAGATCGGCGGGTCAATGCAGAAGAAAGATAAAATGCCGGAGCAGGTCCATATGACGGCAGACACCAGTGTTCGCCTGTGCGCAGTTCGACTTCTCAACAGAGCCGGAATGCGCCCTTGACAGGTGTATAGTAGGGGAACAAACCCGGAATTTGACCAAGGCTTGAAGGCCTTCCCCGACTGCACTGATTTTTGCACGCATCCCAAGGAGCCCCGATCCCAAGCAAAGATGGATAGACTGCCCTCTAAGGCAGGCATGTGTCACACAACATAGCCCATCATCAGACAAGTGTCCAGCTTCGGGATTTGAACCAAGACTGCCGACCAAAAGGGATAAGCATGGGCTGCCTGCACCGCCTGCGTTAATAGCCTCATTCAAAGCTGATCTGAGGTTTCACCTGCTCCAGCTACTAGCAAGCCTGCCGACTTGAAGATTTACCCAGCACTCCGCCACGTAGCTGTCCAGCTTCCAGGAAGACCATGCTGCGGGTACAGCCCAGTCCGACAAAAGGTCAGCATTTGCAGCTCTTTCGCCGCTTCTGTCAGCTTATGTTTGACTGGGACTCTGTGCCCATTAATGTAACGGGTGGGACTCGGGCTATAAAAGCCCATCTGAAATTCATTGTAAAGTGTGGAAGGGGAATGTTTGTTAGGGAACTACTGTGCTTACTGTAACCGTGCTTCTGCTTATGAATACAATCTGTATGCCTGGTTCTGTTCTACTGTCTTTATTCTTTTATGCTGTCTTTCATTATATGCCTTAGGCCCACCTGTGTCGCGGCTCGTTGATTCACTTCGGCATTTGGCGATCAGGTTCCTCTAGCATTGCTTGTTTAAAGCACCTTCTGTACTTCATTAATTTAAAGCATTCATAATAAATTTGGTAGCAGTTCCATCAGTTATGTGTGACGTTGCTGGCCCGTATCTGGTGATTGATGCGATCCCCTGTTGTTAGTTCCTTGTAGGGAATGTTTGCTAGGGAGCCATTGAAGTCGTGCGGTTAAACTCTCTCGCCTAACACATATACCGGCTCGACATCTCTAGGTTTACTTTCTACCCCCGTCGGTGTACGTATCCGGTGATTGATACGATCCCTCGCCGTTAGTTCCTTGTAGGGAATGTTTGCTAGGGAGCTATTGAAGCCGTGCATACGCTGCTGGTGTATCGGAAGTACGCCTAGGTTTTGCGCTTCCTTGTCATGCTCTGTGTTTGTATGCAGTAAGTAGCGGTGATTGGTGTGTTCCCGTACTGTTAGTTCCCCCCCACCAACCTTTGGACATATTTGTATCTCTTTCCGTACATTTGTCTCTTTCCGTTCATTTATTTCTTTCCTGTTCCCTTTAGCTTAAATCAAGCCCCCCAAAAGGAGCCGGCCTTCTCCGGAGATTGGCTCGGAAGGAATCTCTTCCTCCCGGCCTTTCATGCTGGTGGGCGAATCTGGGCACATTAACCAAAAATCCTTTCCTCATGGCAGATTCGTAACCAACAGTTTCTCTGGCACGCCCGGTGGGACGCTTGTCCCACGATTTAAAGAAAGAGTACCCGTCCAGCTTCCACCTAGCGCAACAGTTCTTCTGACCCGCTCGGCGGAACACGGGTCCCACATCTGACGAGAGATTTTCCGATCAGTCTCCACCTGGCGCTGACAGTTCTTGAGCTCTTGGTGAGACAAGGAAGTTTCTCACCCCCCGAAAAAATCGAAGCACCGGTGTTCGCTTCATTGCTGTTCCAAATCCGAACACCGGCGACTCGCACGAACAAATCTTCCGAGTCCGGAAGACCGGTCCCGTCACCTTCATGCACACGAGAAAGTGGCGAACAAGAAATCCGAGAAGCCCGCCCTGAGTTCTACGAACCGGACATCCACGCTCGAGGCGAGATACCCAGCCGGCTGATCCGCGAGCTCGCTTCGACGAAGCCGAGGCTGAGATCCAAGAAGAAGCCGAAGCTGAGGTCGGAAGAGCCGAGTACGAAGTAGAAGAGGCCGAGGAAGAGGAAAATCCTGCATCCTCGGAAAGTACCGACACCGAGTACACAACCGACGGCGGAGAAGAAGAAATGGCTGACCAACAGCCGAATGACGATGATCTCTTCCCGGCGGTGGACTCTACAGGGCCTTTGGCCCTGATCGGTCAGCAAGCTGTGCCCCCTGCTGCTTTAAAGTCTATTCCCACATACGACGGCTACGGTAAGACGGCGTACGAGCACATCCAGGACATCCTTGCCCTGGCCGCACTGCATACCATCACCGATGAAAGTGTGAAGACCCGTCTGCCGGCCCTTTCCCTGAGGGGAAAGCTTCTCTACTGGTGGAGATCGCTGCCAGAGGGATCCATCACTGGGTGGCCCCAACTTGCCAGGAGGCTCGTAAAAGGATGCAACGAGTCTGCTGATCCTACCTCTCTACTGCATCAGTTCCAAGCAATCCAGAGGCATCCTCAAGAGGAGGTGTCTGATTTTAACATTAGGTTTGCGAGATCCTGGAAACGGGTACCTCGCGAACTTCGGCCTTCAGCCGGCATGGCTGCTCACTACTATCTGAGGTCTTTCAACTCAGACATATGCCTGCTGCTGAAGATCGCCCGAATTGACGAATTCCCTGCACTGTACGAAGCTGCCCAGCAAGCTGAAGCTGACATTATCTCCATCGGCAGGCTTCCGTCCAGAGTGCAGGAGCCGATCCATCCCGACTTTCCCAGATCGCAGTATCCTTCTGCTTCTGGTGGTGTGCCGTCTACTTCAGGGCAGCAACCCCAGCCGCAGTGGAATCCGGCGCCGGTCATAACTCAATACGGCCCGCCTCAGTTGCATTACCCTCATCCGCCTCCTCCCGCTCCGCATTTTCCAGCGCCTCCTGCTCCCCCGCAGTATGCGTCTTATTCTAACCCTCCTCCATTGGCCGCTTTGCCTCCACCGAGCACGATTGCCGCCTCCCGACAGCAGCATCCAGAACACGATTCTACAAGAAGTGCGGGCTTTGGCCTCCGGATATCATGTCATGTCCAATGACATGACTGCTATGAAAAAGAAGCAAGCCCAAATGGACTTTGCTCCTAGAAGGCCGTATGCGCCACCGGCACTGACAAAAGATAAAGCCCCAGAGAACCAACCGTAGAGGCGTCCGCCTCCGAGAAATGCTGCTATAGATGACCCACCTTGTCCTCCTGACCAGGTCAACTGGTGCACTACGTGCAATGACCCGCATTTGGAGGAAGACTGCACTCTGCACCAGCACTACATCCAGACCTTGGCCGGCAGCACTATTGAAGATGATGAGCTGTACGTGATCTTGGACGGTGAGGCCAATTTTGCCCTGCCAGAAGAGAATCCAGTGACGCCCGCCAAGGAAGAAAAGAAAGCTGCAAGAATCACTGAAGAACATGAAGAACGGCAAGCAGATGCAGCCTGCTGTCCTGGTTCAACCTTTGACAGTCTCCGCCACTGGGAAGAACAGACCGCCACCCTTTTATCTGTCTTTGCGGATGCAAAGGCACATAGTTCACAATTGCATGGTGGATTCTGGTGCTTCCTCAACTGTGATGCCGAAGGCCGTCTGCGATGAGATCGGGATGGAATACACACGGAGCAGCCAAGGTGTGTTGCAATTAGACGGCACCCCTGTCAAGACAGTTGGTGTCATAAAGGACATCCCTATCCGGCTGCACAAAGCTCTCGACATTGTGGTCATCCAAGAGGTCGTGATTGTTGACTTGGAGCCTTACTTCGGCATGTGTCTCTCTCGGGAGTTCACTGCGAAGTTGGGCGGGTACCTGTCTCTAGACTACTCGCACATGGAAGTGCCCTTCAAAGGAAGGAGACTGAAAATTTTCAATGAGAAGCCTTCCCCTTTTCTAGTAGACAAGATACCCGGAGGAGAGATGGACTGCATGGTCCAGTTGTCAGAGGAAGAACTGGTGACAGTAGAACTGACCGAGCAAGCTCTCGAAGTGCTACAGCTTGAAGATGAGTTCTCGTTGCAAGACTTCAATGCCGTAATCGGGACAGAGCAGGTGGTCATTACTCCATTAGCGACCCGAGGAGCTTGACGTGTCCGTTGCGAAGGAAGTGGGACCTGCACCCGAAGAGCTGTGGAAGCTTTTCTTTGACGGCGCGCGTTGTAAGAATGGCGCCGGTGCAGGGGTCCTCCTGGTTTCCTCAACCGGAGTCCAGAGGGACTATGCCTACAGGCTGGCCTGGAGCTGTACTAACAATTCGGCGGAATACGAAGCCCTGTGCTTGGGTCTGCGAAAGGCGGAAAGGCTCGGAATCAAGCATCTCCAAATTTTCGGAGATTCAGAGTTAGTGTGTCATCAAGTTACGAATAAATGCGCGTCTAAGCATCACTATCTTAGAGCGTACCGCAATCGGGTCTGGGACCTGATGGAATCGTTTGACTCATTGAACGTTAAGGCAATATCGCGTGAGAGAAACAAGCACGCCGATATTCTGGCGTCTGTTGGAGCCAGGTACGTTCCGGTCGAAGACGTCGTCCGTAAACTGAAGCCGGTCCGCACCATTTACGTGCCTTCGTGCTCGATAGGGATACCTTCCGGCGGGTATTCAGCCGTGACGAGGAGATCGTCACATTCCCGGTTAACGAAGTGTGTGTAATCGAAGGTAGAGACCCCGATGACGAGCAATATGAGGGGTTGATACGATTACGGAATAATCACGTCCCAAAAGGATCGATTACATTAGAGAGTCTCTTTGATCGAAATGACAGAGCAATATCCCACGAGATCAAAGTAGACCCGAGGCAAGATGCCGACCTGGAGCTCGAACCCGGTAAAACCATCAAGGTCGGAACAGATCGCACGTCTGGAGGAGCCGGTGCAGATCAGATCACCGTGCCAGGAGTTCCCCGACATCGTGGCCCGGTGCTACGAGGATTTGAGGGGGTATGACAGATCCGTCATCCAAAGATACCATCGAGCTAGAGGATGGCGCCAAGCCGTTCCGACAAAAGCAAAGGGCCGTAAATCCAAAGATTGAGGCCATGATGAAGACCGAGCTCTTGAAGATGCTGGAGGCCAAGATCATCTACCCCATCAAACATTCATCCTGGGTCGCGAATCTGGTGCCCGTGAGGAAAAAGAATGGCGACATACGTCTCTGTGTCGACTTCAGAAACCTAAATCAGGCTTCCCTCCGGGACCACTATCCGCTTCCCCAAATCGACCAAATTTTGCATATCGTTGCTGGAGCCCAGAGATTTTCACTTTTAGATGGATTTTCCGGCTACAACCAGATTTGGGTCAAAGACGAAGACCAGCATAAGACGGCGTTTACCACGAAGTGGGGGACGTTCGCCTATCACCGCATGCCGTTTGGCTTATCCAATGCCGGTGCCACGTTCCAAAGGGCCATGGACCCGGCCTTCCGAGAGCTGCTCAACAAGATTATTGTCATCTACCTTGATGACATGACTGTTTTCTCTCACCGACGAGAAGATCATGTTTCGCACCTGCGGCAAATATTTGAAAGTTGTCGAGAATTCGGCATCTCTATAAACCCGAAGAAGTCTGTCTTCGCGGTAAAGGAAGGAAAGCTGCTGGGACATGTCATCTCCGAGGAAGGCCTCGCCATTGACCCCGACAGAGCGTAAGCCCTCGTTCGCTTGCCGCCCCCACCGATAAAAAAAGGGCTGCAGTCCTTCTTCGGTAGATTAACTTCGTGCGGAAGTTCATCCCGGACTTCGCACAGGTGATCAAGCCTATGGCCGAACTGTTGAAGAAAGATACACCTTACGAATGGACTGATGAGAGAGAACAAGCTTTCGAGGAAATCAAGGCTCGAATTGCGCAAGCTCCGGTGTTGACAAACCCGGACTACTCCAAGGACTTCATCCTGTATGCAGTGGGAGAACCCGAAAGTTACGCTGCAGTCCTGACTCAGAAGGGAGACGACGGTGAGGAGCGCCCCATTGCGTTCCTAAGTCAAGTGATTTTGCCGCACGAAGAGAAGTACAATTTTATAGAGCGGCAGGTCCATGCGGTCATGAAGTCCCTTCGAAAGTTCAGGCACTTTGTCTCCCAGAGTAAGACCACTGTCTTTGTGATTCACCCCGATGTTCGCAGTTTCATCTTGCAAGGAGAACCGGGTCACAAGAGAGCGGGATGGATTGCCAAGATCCAGGAGTTTGACATCGAAGTACGGCCCACCAAGCTTATCAGAGGCCGAGCCTTGTGTCATGAATTGGCCCGAAGCGCTGTAGCCGGCATCTCCGCCTGTAAGTGGGAGGACACAGCGACACGCGTCTACCTAGCCAACTCCTTATCGGAGGGGAAGTGATTGGACAGATGAACCGGTGAGATACTTCGCACCGGAAGATGTCCCGATCACCCGAACGCCTCACAACGAAGGAGATTTCGGCTAGGTGCACTAAGGTACACTCTTCGCCCCGAGGGGCTTTACTTCAAAAACATTGACGGCATCCTGTTGCGGTGCGTCATAAAATCTGACCAGCCTAGGATCCTCGGAGACTTTCATTCCGGGATGCCTGGGGGTCACCATTCTTCAAGGCCAACGGCCTTAAAAATAATAAGGGCTGGATACTATTGGCCCACTCTGTTCGCAGACGCGTATGCGGTCTGCGCCAAATGTGATCAATGCCAGAGGTATGTCGGCCGAAACGTAAAAGCACCCCCGCCCCTTCAACCGATTCAAGCCGAAGCTCCGCTCCAAAGAATGGGGTCTAGACTTCATTGGGGTGATTTCTCCTAACTCCTCCGCCGGCCACAAGTTTATTCTCACAACCATCGACTATTTCACACGGTGGACGGAGGCGATCCCGACCAAGAACGCCGACCAAGAAACGGTCATCGTGTTCATTGAGAGCCTGATTACCCGCTTCGGGGTTCCAGAGTCGATCGTGACAGATAACGGTCCGGGATTTGTAGGCGCCGTACTCACGGAGTACACCAACAGACTTGGCATCTATCACAAGATGTCTTCTAATTACTACCCGCAGGGGAATGGCCTTGCCGAGTCTACTAACAAGAACCTCCTGAAAATTCTCCGGAGGACCATTGAAAAGAATAAGCGGACTTGGCACTTGCTCCTGAACCGGCGCCGTGGGCGGACGGAGTTGCGTTCAAGAAATCCCTCAAGACGTCCCCCTACGCGCTCGTCTATGGCAAGCAAGCCGTTATGCCATCACACATTGAAATCCCCGCCCCGTGGATGGTTGATGAAGACAGGAGCAGCGAAGACCCGGTAGACGACAGATTGTGCCAACTCCTGCAGTTGGAAGAAGACAGAGAAAGTGCATACCAGGCCTTCGCGGATCACATTGCAGCCACTAAAGGCTGGTTTGCCAAAGGCACCACTGCCCGAGTTTTCGAAGTCGGGGACCTGGTGTTGAAGTGGGACTCATACAAGGCAAAACCGGGTAATCACGGAAAATTTGATGCTCTCTGGGAGGGCCCTTATCAGATTGCCCGGGTGAATCAGTTCAATGCCTACATACTTTCGGATATGGAGGGTCAGCTCCTCCCCATCCCCGTCAACGGGTTCCACTTGAAGCTTTATCGCTGTTGAAGGCGCCCGAGTGGCCCTTGTAAAAATTTTGCCTTGTGTTTTTATTTTTCCCCGCATGTATAGTTTCCGCTTTAGCTTTCGTTTATTTTTTCCTTCTTTGAGCTTAATTGCGGCATGGGAGAGAAAGACGGACTTCGCAGCGAAGTCTGTCGTTGCCCCGCAGGAGGGGCGAAGTTCGGCTATGCAGAGAAAGAAAGGAGAAAAAAGAGCAAAAAATCGACTAAGTGTTGGCCGAAGCCCGACTTCGCAGCGAAGCCTGACTTCGGCCCAGCCGAATTGCGAAGTTTGTCCGAGAAAACACTGAAGCAGACCGAAGGCCGCACTGCGCAACCCTTCGTGCGAAGTACGCACTGCGCGCAAAGTTTGCGCGAAGTGCGAACTTCGCAGCGAAGTCCGACTTCGGCCAGCGCCCGTGCGAAGTGCGCGCTGCGCTCAACGCTTGTGCGAAGTGCGAACTTCGCGCGAAGTTCGTACTTCGCCCCAAGCTTCGGCCGAAGTCCGAACCCGCCCCAGCGTCGCACTGCGCAGTTTGTTCAAAGTCCAAAGGTCGCAGGGTATGTTAAGTGTGTTCGAAGGCCCCAAGGCGGCAAAGACCCAGACCGCGCCCAAACCTTGGGCGCAGCAAAAAAAAAAAAGAAATGAAAGGAGTTCAAGCACGCGCTTCGCGCGAAGTTCGAACTTCGCCCGAAATTCGGGCGAAGTCCGACTTCGCCGGCGAGGTCGGGCCGCGCCCAACTTCGGGCGAAGCCCGGCTGCGCCTAGTTTTCCGGGCCAGCATTGGGACGCGTTTAAAAAAGAAAAATAATAATGAAAAATTCAAAAACCCCCATGCTGGGCCCAAGGCGCGCTTGCACTTGTTTTAATCTGGGTTTCCGCGCCAAAGGTTTTGTCTTGAGCAGTGTGCCCAAATGGTGGCAGCAACGTCAGCCATGGTGCAGTCCCCAACGCTGAATTAATGATTGCGCGTTTTTCAAGGAAAAATGCAACTAAAGAAGCAAGGCACGTCTGCCGGGGCGCGTCTTTTCCTAAACGTTCTCCTGCGCAGCCACCAAGGGTTTTAACTCAGCCGACCTACCCCTCCCGCGTTGCATTAATGGCGCTGTTTTTATCTAGAAAAGGGGGTCCGAATCATGCCAACATTCCAGTATTGCAGTAGATTATTCCTCGGACAAAGTGCTAATTATTCCTCCGATAGCGAAATTTGTTGCAGCATGACTCGAACCCGTCATTATTGCCGACTCGGAGAGATGGACAAGGGAAAAAGGCCCGTGTCGCCGTAGCCCAACGAAAGCAACGAACCGTGGGATTTGCCGCGGCCAGGAGTTTTCAAAGGCGATCCTCCGCCAGAGAAAAAGTCAAAGGCCCGGACGAAGAAGGTACAACGTGGGCAATCCCCACCACCTCCGGTGAATTACCTGGCAGGATATGTGGACGGCTCGTTTTCCATGAGCCTAACTCAGCTGCGAGCGAATGTGGAGAGCTAGGCTGACAAAGTTTCGCCCTCCCATCATTTTGGAGCGGCGTACAAATCAAATCTCTTCAGATTCATGTGCCCTCCTGTCCACCAATGCCCGGAGCTGATAGACTTAATTGTTAGACATTATAAACCAGCTTCCCGGCAAATCTGCAGTTCCGTTGGCAAACCCTTGTTCGCACTGCGCAGGGAGACTGTGCAGCCAGCTTTCGCCCCAGGGCTGGAGTATGACTCCGGCACCATCCTCAGAAAAATCAGTCTGGGCGAACAAGCGGGACGTTTCACGCACACCAAGCGAATGAGGGATTTCCTCAATTCAGAGCTGAACGCCCCGCTTCCAGCCGGACAATGGCCGACTGGCCCCATGCCTTTGGCGAAATTTCAGAGCAAGTATCTATATACCATCTTGGCATGGATCCTCGGCTGCGACTCCGATGAGCTGGTGCACCCGTACCAGCTGGTGCTGGCAGAATGCCTCCTGTGTGGAGAATCTTACGAACCAGCGGCGCAATGGAGCGGAAAGCGCCCCATCTCTTTCGACTGGGCAGACTGGCTGGCTTACGCCATTCATTCCAGCCTGTTGAAGATTCGTAAGAGGCAACCAACCGATTTTCGTTTCAGCTCCGTTCGGCCCGGCTTTGTTTGTACCATCTCGCACCCCCAAATGCCGATCCCGAACTCGAAGAAGGTTAACGAGAAGGGAGAGCCCTGCACCCGTCTATAATCGGACGGATGACTTATACCGGAAAGGGTCCTACTACAAGTTCAACTTCAACTTTCTGGGATTCGTCATGTCAGTCTTCACCGAAAGTGAAATCCCCCGTCCCCCGAGAGAAATGACGAGTGCTTTGATAAATCAGAAGCTCGGGGACGTTTTCAGACTGACGCAGGGGATTGTGATCAGAATCTACGGATTCAAGGGCAAACCCTATTTGCTGCCCTATTGGTGCTCAGAGCATCTGTTCGGGATGGAGGTTGCCCGACAGATGGACTATGTGGAAGAAGAGTTTGGCCTAGGGAAGAAAAGAGGACAGATTTTCCAATACCCTCTTTCCTGGGCCAACGTTGAGATTACCGAGGTAGGACAACATGTCTACCTAGAGCAAGCGCTGTCCCGGATTGGCCTCGGTTTTGTGCCGCAGTCACTGGAAGTATGACCCTCATGGGATAAGGGGAAAGTTTGCACATTTGTGCCCCCGGGATATAACCGAAGATAGATGCGACGTGGTCCATGTGGACCTTGACTGGGAGATTGAATTAATGGAAGCTTCTCCCCCTTGGCAGGATTTCTACTGCGAGGAGGTGACATATGACCCCAAGAGAAACCCGGACCATCACTTCTCATCTCCATGGTTCAAAAAATTTCTGTCCAAGATTGCAGGCCTTAACTGGTCTAAAGAAAAGATTACTGAATGCTGGAAAATGAGATGCCGCACGCAAAGACGATAAATCCACAAGGAGAAACCTCGGCCGTAGATGATGACTTCTCAGTTCTCTATGACCAGCATCATGACAGCCGGCGGCCGTTCGCATATCAAGGTTACGTTCCCCGAGGCCCCTTTGAAGATTATAAAAGTGGGTCTCCTCCCAAACAGTTGTACACTTCGGCAACTGCCAGCGCGGCCCAGCAAGTACCCAGGCCGATCCAATGCAGCTCGTGGCTCCTAAGGCGGCGCCTGAAAAGGCGAAAAAGTTAGTCAAGGCAGCGCCCGAGGCACTTCCTCGAGCAAGAAAAGCGCCGCCGCCGCGTAAAGCGCACCGGTCGCGGCGGACCTTCTCGCAAGTCAAACCCCGGTACAAGTTTACCGTGGGAGCATCAGTGCCTGCTGCACCTGCTTCGTCTCCTTCCCCTGATCCGACAGTTGTTCCAGAAGAGAAGAAGCGGAGGAGAGTTGAGAAAATCAGGCGACCTAGCCTGATAGTGCAGCAGCCAGTCGCAGAGCCGCAGCCCGCGTCCTGCCGCCGCAGAGGCAATTCCTTTGGGCAGTCCCAAGCCGCCCGCCGAGACAAGAAGCGAAGACATTCACCCGGCATCGGCTCAGGCGAAGCCTGCAGGTACGTTTGTTGTCCCCGTCTCTCTAGTCTCACCCGCTTCTACTTCCACTCGGCTCCCCGCTCAATCCGGGCGAGCCATGACCACATCCTCCCCCCCGTCTCCGCGTCCTTCTAGCGGTCCCCATTCTTTCGATCGCTTGCTCGTAACCCTAACGTCTCTCTTTCTCCGAGCACAACTCCAAACCCTTCGCCCGAGGTCGCTGCCGAGGCCGTCCGTTCACCATCACATCCTCCGCCTCGCCCGCTTCAAACCCTCACAAGTGTCGCCCGCTCCCATTTCCATTTCCTGGTCGCCCCCACAAGCGACCGATTCTTCCAAGGTCTGTCCGGTTCCTCCTGATCCCATTCCCGCAGGAGAGACGTCTCAGCAGATCCCTAGGCTGGGGGAACCAGATTTTATGGACGACCTCCAGAACTCAGATGACTTGCCCCTGGCAACGAGAGCCGTAGAGTATTTTGTCTCTTTCCGCCAAGACCTGAAGCGGAGGAGACATGAAGAGATAGCCGCCCCGGCAAAACGCGCAAAGTATGATTTCGGAAGGAGAGTGATTACAACGGAGAAAATAATCCCAATAGTGAAGAAGCCTCTCCGAGAAATGACTAAGGCGGACTACGTGCTCCAGACAAAGGAGAAAAGCTTTGACGACATTGATAAACAGTATGAGATTCGTACGATCATGCGCAAAGTCGACAATCTCTTTGTCAAGAGTCCGGAGGAGCAGAAGAACTTTTCGCGTTGCAGACAAATTAAGGCAACTTGAAGAGGACCTATCTAGGTCCACCGAGCACCTGGAAGCGGCGCGGCGAGAAACAGATGAATTCAAAGCCCAGCTGGCCGCTTCTCAAGGAACAAAGCCGCAACAGAAAAGAAAGCAGCCTCGGAGCAGATTTCTCAGCTCCAGGAGTCTTTGAAGCGAGCACGATCGCAGCCTTGCAGAGAAAACATCTCAAGCGGTTGTCTTTTCAAAGACAAAAGTTAAGGAAATGAGGGCTGGTTTGCTGAGGGAATGCAAGCCCCATACCTTTAAGGCGATGGCGGTCCTGGACTTCGCATCCAGGATTCAAGAAGTTTCGCCCAGTGGAAAGCCCCGTGGTAGAGGAGGCCGAGCGCCATGCAAAGCAATGGCTGGACCTGGCGATAAACCTTCGAGAGCGCGAGCGCGACGGCGTCCTTTTTTCCCCCGTGTCCTCATTCGCTGCAGAATGGGCAGGTGCAAGGGTGACCTTGCACAAATATTTCAGAAAAGTTGAAGAGGTGAGAGTGGCTGCACGAATGCTTGACGCATTCGGACATGAAAGAGATATCTGTCTGGCCCCCTTTCACGCTCTTTCATAACTTGGGTGTCCAGGTTTTGTTGAGAATGGCGAGCTCCTCACCCTAGATCGGGTAAAGAAGAATTGGCAGTCCTTTGAAGCAGATACAGCTGAAATTGATAGCTGGACTGAGCCAATTCAAGACAGTCAGGTCACTCAGATGGTGTCCAGATATTCCAGGATCCGCTCCTATTTTCAGGAGTTAGAGAAAAGATACCTCACCATCGACCTGCACGCGGTCGCTGTTTTTCACGGAGCATTAGAAGACATAGCTGACCGCAAGCCATTCGAAGCGGAAGCCCGGCGCTCAGCCCAAGAGGCGTACACTCGCATGTGCGAGGCGTAGCGTGAAATGGAGACCTTCCGGAAGGAGATACCGATGAGGCAACCGACAAAGATGAATCAAGAACAGCTTGCCGCAAGGAGAACAGATTAGAGCAAGGAAAAGGCAGGGGAGGCAAGTTCCTCTGCACCCAAAGGATGAAGGCATGGATTCTTTGCGCCGAGGCGAGCTCGACACCCCGCGAGCCGCCAGAAATGTTGTCACATTTTGCACGGGGTGCAATGTCTTCAATATTGTTTTGTAACAATGCTGCTCTTCTTTTCCTCCTTCCGTTTTTTCTTCCTCCTCTCCCTTTCCTTTTCTTTCCCATTCTCTTTCTCTCCCCCTTTTTTCCTTGGAGTTCCCCGCTTGATTTTCCAGCCTTTCCAGCAGGTCTATCCGAAATTGGCTAAGTCCGGGTGCGAAGTTCGCACTTCGCCCGCTTTGGTGCGAGTGCGTACTTCGCCCGCTTTGGTGCGAAGTCCGACTTCGCCCCACTTTCTCGGGCGCACCTTTCACCGGCGCAGACGGCAGGTCAATGCGTAAGAAAGATAAAATGCCGGAGCAAGTCCATATGGCGGCAGACACCGGTGTTCGCTCGTGCGCAGCTTCGACTTCTCAACAGAGCCGGAATGCGCCCTTGACAGATGTGTAGTAGGGGAACAAACCCGGAATTTGACCAAGGCTTGAAGGCCTTCCCCGACTGCACTGATTTCTGCACGCATCCCAAGGAGCCCCGATCCCAAGCAAAGATGGATAGATCGCCCTCTAAGGCGTGCATGTGTCACACAAAGATAGCCCATCATCGTACAAGTGTCCAGCTTCGGGATTTGAACCAAGACTGCCGACCAAAAGGGATAAGCATGGGCTGCCTGCACCGCCCGCGTTAATAGCCTCATTCAAAGCTGATCTGAGGTTTCACCTGCTCCAGCTACTAGCAAGCCTGCCGACTTGAAGATTTACCCAGCACTCCGCCACGTAGCTGTCCAGCTTCCAGGAAGACCATGTTGCGGGTACAGCCCAGTCCGACAAAAGGTCAGCATTTGCAGCTCTTTCGCCGCTTCTGTCGCCTTATGTTTGACTGGGACTCGTGCCCATTAATGTAACGGGTGGGACTCGGGCTATAAAAGCCCATCTGAAATTCATTGTAAAGGGTGGAAGGGGAATGTTTGTTAGGGAACTACTGTGCTTACCGTAACCGTGCTTCTGCTTATGAATACAATCTGTATGCCTGGTTCTGTTCTACTGTCTTTATTCTTTTATGCTGTCTTTCATTATATGCCTTAGGCCCACCTGTGTCGCGGCTCGTTGATTCACTTCGGCATTTGGCGATCAGGTTCCTCTAGCATTGCTTGTTTAAAGCACCTTCTGTACTTCATTAATTTAAAGCATTCATGTAATAAATTTGGTAGCAGTTCCATCAGCTATGTGTGACGTTGCTGGCCCGTATCCGGTGATTGATGCGATCCCCCGCTCGTTAGTTCCTTGTAGGGAATGTTTGCTAGGGAGCCATTGAAGTCGTGCGGTTAAACTCTCTCGCCTAACACATATACCGGCTCGACATCTCTAGGTTTACTTTCTACCCCCGTCGCTGTACGTATCCGGTGATTGATACGATCCCTCGCCGTTAGTTCCTTGTAGGGAATGTTTGCTAGGGAGCTATTGAAGCCGTGCATACGCTCGCCGGTGTATCGGAAGTACGCCTAGGTTTTGCAGTTCCTTGTCATGCTCTGTGTTTGTATGCCGTAAGTAGCGGTGATTGGTGTGTTCCCGTACCGTTAGTTCCCCCCCACCAACCTTTGGACATATTTGTAATCTCTTTCTGTACATTTGTCTCTTTCCGTTCATTTATTTCTTTCCTGTTCCCTTTAGCTTAAATCAAGCCCCCCAAAAGGAGCCGGCCTTCTCCGGAGATTGGCTCGGAAGGCATCTCTTCCTTCCGGCCTTTCATGCTGGTGGGCGAATCTGGGCGCATTAACCAAAAATCCTTTCCTCATGGCAGATTCGTAACCAACAAGAGCCAGAGGAAGAGCAGCAAGAGCCTCTCTTTTCAATGGATGATTTTGAAAGTACGGTGAAGGAGTTAGTGACAAAGGCAGAGGAAGAGGCATGGGCATAGGCACAAAGAGAGAGAACAAGAGCTTCAGCTAGGGCAAAGGGCAAAGGCATTGCAAGATGCTAGATAGATTAGTTGACTATTATAGTTGGCCTATTGAGGCATTTTGACACAATGTGTATCTTTTTTTATCATAAGCAATACAAGAATATTTGGAGGCATTAAAATTTCTTTAATTAAATTGTATTTTGTCACTTTCATGTGTAGCTTAAGGTTGTATAACTTTCATGTGTAGGAAAATGCTTAAAGTTCTAAAAGATAGAAAGGCAAAGAAGGAAGTCTATGATGCTACAGCAGATTCCAAAGGTCAAGTCAACAATCAAAAAACTTAAGAATCAATTACGGAACTGTAAAACTCTGAAATTCTTCCATTTTTGATAAGAGCCCCCAATTCACCCGATGGAGTTTTCTCTGCCCCAAGATAGTTTTTCCATGTAAAAATGTTGAATATGTGTTACTGTTAAACCTTAATTTTTGGGCCCTCTAGGGTTTATTTTACTGTTATTACTGGTTATCATGGTCCAGCGGGTCATCATGTTGATCTATCTCATTGTCTGTCAGCCAAATGTGTCAATGAATTGTGGTGTCTTTCGGAGTCATGATTTCATGATTTAATGTATACACATACTAGTATGCACTGATCAGTGTATTATCGAGTTATCATCATTGTTACTTGTCTCTTGAGATTATGTCATACCTTAATGCACTTTGTGAAGCTGTGTTCTCTTGCTTGCTTTGCTTTGGAGTTAAATTTCAAACTATATTCAGAATATCTTGAAATCAAATTAAAAATAAGGTGGTGTTCATATGTGGGTGACTTTCTTTGTGATGTTCTTAAATTTGTCCATTATTCTTATTGCTACATATTCAATTGTAAGTACTTCTGACGTGCAATGGGTTATGCAGATGTTGAATGCAATAACAATAGAACATTAATTCAGCATGTTCTGTTGTCAATGCATTAAGAATAGTCCATAGAGGATGTGTTAGCCTGCTAACAATTTATGGCTGAACACAACCCTTACATATAAGCATGAGTTTCAGCAATGTGAGTGTTCATTTTCAGTCATACTATAATTTCTCTTGAAATCTCGTAATTTCTCAAAATGCTTTCATAGTCATTTATTTTCTGAAGTGTTTAGTTTATTTATTATATCCCCTACTTTCATGCTAACAGATTGCTCTCCAGTCATATATGAATAATAAGAAATTATAAAAACATAGCATACTCATTTTTCTAAATTAGCATGAATATACGGTGCAATAATCACTCTAGTAAATACATTTATTAACAGTAGGTTTTGTTACACACCCACTTCATTCAACTATGGCCAAAGATTTGTTTGCTAAACTGGTTGTTATCCAACAAAAATGGACCTAAAATGTCTGTTTTCCTTTTAAAGACCAGCTACTAAATATTTCCACTTTATTTCCAGCTCAAGATACAAGTTTGATAACATGAAGATCCCATGTTTGGAAGTTCAAAATTGATGAGACAGTTGGGAATTATTGACTAATACCCTTCTATAAAAGATTGGACCATCATGTCTACTTCATTTTCACGTATATATAAACTGTACACAGTCGTACAAAACATAATTGGGCTGTAACCAATTAGTTCCAAATATATTGACCACATCTTACAACTGAAATTTGATTCAAATTTCTGAAAAGCAAATGACCAAGAAAAAATATAAAAAGAAGGCAAAAATACAAAAATACATACTTATGAAAGGGTAATGTCAAATAAAACACTAGTCTTTCTGATATTATGAATATATCATTGTGCTTAAATGATTAATGTCCATCTAAACTTATAGTATTTACTTAAGAAGGCACAATATTATTGTCATTAAATATAGTATAATAGTTAATAATATAGGTGGTTAGACACCTAACTTGAAGAGTGTAAATATGGCGTTGCAAAATTAATGAAGTGCTTGCATTTGAAACATCATTCAATGTTTTATTGTCTGCCTTATTTAGAGGAATTCCAATATGGTACCAGTGCCCAAGGAAATAGTTATTTTGGATGGTTTATTGCTTAAGTCAAGTAGAGGGGAGGCCAAAGCATATCAAGAAACCAAGAAAATCAATCAAGACACATAGGAATCTCGGAGAAGAGAGGCTTTTATAAAGATCTAGGGAGAAAGAGTCATGTATAAAGATAAGCTGTATATATTTACTAAATGACCTTGGCTTATATGGTCACATATGAAAAGAACTACAATTTTACTTTTTTAAATCTTATTGACAAAAATCATTTGAATAATTTATATCACATTTAAAACCATTTATGAATCGTGTAAGTCCGTGTATACACAATTGAAGGTCTTCAATCACTCCAAATGGTAGGTACCAATTTTTCAGCAGACAAATCAACTGCGATGATGACTGAACCAGAGAGAGACAATAACAACAATCCACAAAAGATGTGAAGAAAACCGTAGAAAAGAAATTTCCAAAGAGTACTACAGGGACAGCTAATGGTATGAATGGTCGTCCACCCCTCTATGAGACAAGGTCCACAGCCCTGCACTGTATTGTACGCAACAGCCTTTAAGAACTGACGACAGTGAGTGGGATTGGCTTTTCAGTTGAACAAAGCGACTGATGAATGGGAATAAGCACAACAACATGGAAGGATTGATGGTAAAACAGTTTGATAGAAATGCCATAGACTGCATGTATGACTCTTTTCAGAACTGAACGAAGATACCCTTTGAATGCTCAAATTTATTGACAGTTCAAACAGAAACAAGGATGAACAACATCGAAGGGTCAATCCACAGCCTGGGGTAAAGAAATGAAGAGTCCAGTATGACAGATTGACGCCTTTTATAGAACTGAACCAACATATTCTTTGAAGTCATGAATGAACATTCACAGCTTGGAAGAAAAACTTGAACAGACAACAGAACAGGGTCAATCCACATCCTGGGTAGAAAAGTGAAAAGTCCAGCATTACAGAATTTGAAGTCATCAGCTCCTTTCTAGCAAGAAAGCAAGGGACAGAGACATGGCATGTAAATCACACCCACATTTGAAGATGAAAGGTCCATATGCAGTAACCTCAAATTTAATAGGGACAGAGAAGGAAAGTGTAGCCATACAGAGGAAGTATTTATCCTTTGAAAAAAGTAATGAAACCAATACACGTGTACACAGTTAAATCTAGGCATGGATTGAGGAGTCTGAATGTAGTCCCATACTAGTGGAAGGTGGAATCAATTTTTAACTAGAACTAGGAAAATTCAAAGGGAATACCAAATGGAGAAGAAATTCATTGATGTCAGACCTTTCTACCCTGTGATTGCCATTTCACCCTAGATGAATCATTACACCCTCAAAGTCATGGCAGGACATGACAAAATTGCCCATGGCACGTGAAACAAATTACAGAACTTCTTACAATCTTGAAACAATTTTTTGGGGGGTAGTGAAAACATTATTCTTTCCAAGCATTTTTTTAATACTCCAGACATGAAAAAAGTGGGGCAAACCATAGAGTACAGTTTTGACAGTCCAAAAGCAATAGTTTTCTCAAAAAGCAAGGCTGCAAATGTCTCAAGACAAGGGCAGTTGCCCACAAATGAAAATTCTTCTTTTAAGTAATATGGCATTTGGATAAAGAAATTATTGCTGTGGTTTGCATGAAAAATGTAACCTATAGAGATTTCATGGGAATGAATTTTTGTTCAAGGGTTTTAAGCACCACTTTTTTGATTCAAGGAATTTCGCTTTCCAGAATTTTTAATGAAAATTATGTTTGGTGAGTTATTCAATTTATCTTAGCAGTTGAATGTTTGTTTTTCTTGTTAAGTGAAAAACTCTGTTTGTTTGCTGGAGGACCTGTGACCTATAATTTTGGTTATTTTTCAGATTTAACAGAAAATAGTTATATTAAAAAAATGTTGTACTTTCACCGAGTCTTCAAGTTTTCCAAGATAACTATGCTATTTGCTGTCATTTTTCTCAGGGTGAAAGGGTTGTAGCTTGTAGAATACTGTTAGCAAGAAAATGAAAAGGCCACCACATGAAGATGCAGCACAAGCCAAATATGATACATCTATCCTAAAAAGGAAGTTTGCTCATGTCACAGGTGAAGCAAACAAAGAAATTTTCTTAATGTCCACAGGTGACCAAAGTCAAGCAATGGGATTCAAATATTACACTTGTTTACAGTAGCATGGGGAGACAAAGAAATAAAGATTTCTCTGGTATATTGTTCATTCTGTCAGTGATGCAGGTATTGATGATAGCATTGTTGCATGGAACCAGTTAAGTGATTTGTATGCAGATTCAAATAATATAAGAGTTGTATATCTTAAGAAAAACTTTTCTATCTATAATTACAAAAAGCTAGATAGAAGAGTAATCACCTAGAAAAAATAAAAGACAGGTATTGTATTTGCAAGTGTAGGTGACAACATTGATAGCAGAAAATTTAAGTTGTAAATCACATAGGAAACATTGTTTGTTGCATCAATAACCTAGATTGCATGCCCCTGCTACAATTTAAGAATCAATCAATCTTTGAATCATATCTAACAAAATATACAAATATGAAATTTTAAAATTAGTATAATGCATCTCATCATGATTCAATGTTTTATAGTCTTTATAATTTAGATTCTTGATTCCGATATACTAATTCCATGGACTTCACCCCTGCTAATCCACTGACAAATGCTTTGCAGGATCATATTTTCCATAGTATTTTAATATTCCCTGCCATCCATGCCCACAAACTTGGATTCACAATGCAGTCATAACCCGAAAACAGCATGGCCTTGTATTCTCCTGTATTAATGTTAAACGTACTAACTTGTAGATTTATCATGCAAAGGTTCTTCAATCTATGATATTTCAAGTTTTATCTTGATGAAAACCTGCATCGATCCCAAAGTAGTAACAGAATCAGCTGGTCCAAATTGTTTCTTCATCCTACATTTAGGGATCCTATTTAACAAATACATGAAACCATCTTTTTCGTAGATTTCCATTTGTTATTGATTTTTTTTAAAGTAGTTTAATCCATTCCAGACTATGAGAAAACTTTGTCAAGTCTTTCAGGGATGATTTTTGTCATCCCAATTTACTTCTGGGGTTTGTAGCTTCTGAAAACTTTGATTTTCCTTTCTTTTCAATATATGGTTTCATGGGATTTTACTTGTGCTAATATTAGTCATTCTCCAATTACATTCTTTTACATTGGAAAGTCTGTTTACAACAAAATTCCAAATGCTGAGTCTTTCTAGTAGATTCCAATCTTTTATTTTTCATTTGCACCACCAACAATTTTCAAAAATACCAGCTACCTCTTAACTATCATGGGTCACACATTTGAAAATTTAAACCACAAATATGCAAATTAATATTGATCAATTTCCATGATTTTCGCAGATTGTATTAGGTCACACTACCTCACAAATAGAAGCATTTCCGACACTGTTTATCTCTAATTGGATATATGCTGTGTGAAGAATCAAACATGAAATGAAATAAGTTTTGCCACAGTGGTTAATTCATACAAAACATCAAATAACTTGTAACATCTGAAATTATATGTTCCTTTGCCCACTATCCATGTGATCGAACATACTTACTTCCAGTTTACCAATTCCTTTCAGTGCGCTCTTGTATGCAAGAAGAGAGTATCCTAACGGTAAACCAAGATTACGCAGAACCGTTGAATCGGTCAAGTCCCGCTGGAACAATTTAATTAAACAAAGTACAGTAAGTTTAAAAAGAGCATATTGCAACTAACTGACATCTAGAGGAACCTCAGTTCTAAACATAAACAAAAGAAAGTTCATTGAATAACCTATTGCTGCTAACTGACATGTAGATCTAACTTACAAGCTTAAGCTGAATAACCTATAATTGAAACCTTGGACCACCAACCCAATTATATTTGCATTATTAAAACATTTCCCATATTTGAGAGGGAAAATATACACTGCCATATCATAAACACTAGAATATAAATGAAATCAGAACCACAAAGTTGAACTTCACCTGCCACCGTGAAATTTGCAGCTTTGAGCTGAGGTGGCCTGAATTTGCATTAGCAATTCCAAGATTCCCCTCACTGTTCTCAAAGTCAATAGGATTGACTTTGTGAGGCATGGTTGAAGATCCTACTTCACCAGCCTTTAGTTGCTAAAAAAAGTATATAAATACCAGCAAACGTTTTGATAAGAATTTGACATGATGACATTATAATTGAGAAACAAGAGGTTATATTGCATAAAATGTTTGAAAGAAACATTAATTTTTATATGAAAATGCACTCAACGTTTAAAAATTAGAATACAATTTGCAATAATTCAAATTTCAGGTTCGAATGTATCTGTACCTGTCTGAAGTAACCTAAGGATATGTAACCCCATATGTCTCTATCAAAATCAATTAAAATGTTGTTAAACCGTGCAATGGCATCCAAAAGTTCTGCAATGTAATCATGAGGTTCAATCTGGGAAATGAGGTGCCAACATATCAGATGAGAAAACCTTAAAAGTTATTAATACATTTACACAAAGATAAATTTTATATGTACCAACAAAATGGAACTTTGTGAATTCAGAATAAAAGGAAATCATTCAGAAAGGTAAGTGGTATATACTGTCGGGTGATCCAAAGGAGGAAACTTATAAATTACTAGTATACATGAAATAACTGTATTTTACTACAAAAATGACTTTATGAGGATAGAAATGTCAAGAATGAAGAAAGAGAAAAGTACTCAGAACAACATACATATGAACAGCAAGGGGGATTGAACCAGGAACTCGCTGAAAACTAAATCTCTTTCTAAACCAAGTCATTATTAGAACTGTAATATGAAGGCTATGAATCAAAAGCATTGGATGAAGTATTATCCCAAGAAAATATGGAAGAGTAATGTTGATATTGACAGGAAATGCCATGAGATCAGTGGAGCAATATTAATATTGACTGGAAACACCATGATATCAGGCCACTTAGGCATCTGAATAGACCTTGCTTAGTAAACATGACTGCAACCAATTTCACGATGAGACAATCCATCTTCATGGAATCCCTCCCTCAACTTGCATGGCCAATGTTTGCAAACACTAAGCAAGAGTTTGGAAAGCCAAATGATCTATATAAGCACAGGGATGGCAGATCCCAAAAGCGCTCATGTTATTTCCCATGTGAAACATCAATCTTATTCAAACGACAGAAATGACACCCATTTTGACATATCATAGTGAATGATCCCCTGATGGAAGTACTAGTATAATATTAAATCCTCCTGTTTATGTCATGATGAGATGTAGGGAGACGAACATTAAAAACTTGGACACTTGCTTGAGCATTGGTTCTCAACTGTTTGTCTATGCAGTGAATATGGTGCAATGACACTGAGTGTTAGCTCTGTTCCTCCCCACAGGCCTGAATATGAGAGATAGAGACCTCCAAATCTGCTCAGATGAGTATGCATCCTTGAAACCTTGCACCACTCCAATCAGTCAGCTCATGGGTTTGATTCATGGTACATTTGATGTGTTTTATATTGAGATTGACAACCCTTTTGAAGGCAATGGAGCCTAGCAGACTGTTGCAGCCCACACTTGCTGAACTTCCTATCAGGACTTCTTCCCATAGGTTTTTGACAGAGCACCTCAGAGGATGAGTATGGGCACCACCAGGCCTCTTTGGAAGCATATAGTCCAGAAGGGTAAGGTGTTGCAAAAAGAGATGAACTTCTGGGCTAAGAAATTGATGACAAGACTGCCCACCTTGGACAAACAACATCTATGACATCTTACAACAAGACAGTAAAACATACAGCCTGGCTCAAGGGGGGGATCTGTTGCCATCGTAATGGAATCCATCATAACCACTCATTGTGTTAGAATGGCATAAAGGAGAATATTCAACTGCAACATGTAATGTCCCTATTTTTCGTAATGTGCTTTGTACATAAGTGTGGTGTGGAGATTTGAGTTTGATGGGTGTTTTGGCCTAGGTATGGTGTAGAAGTGTTTTGTGTGGAGTTAGATTAATAAAAGAATAAAAGAAAATACTAAAATAATAAAGGAGAGATATAAGGGTTATATGACTTTATTATAAAAATAATAAAAGTGCCACCTCAACGGCAAATTAGAAGAATATCTATATAAGGAGGAGTAGGGGGCTCATTTGAGGGGTGTTGGATTAATTATTTCTCTTCTACTTTGTGTATTTGGCTGAAAAGCTAATACCATTTTCTCTTGAGGACGAAACCCTACGAGAGAACAATTATTGTGGATGAAAACCTACAGGAGCTAATCCCTGAGGACGAAAACCCTCTTGGATCAGAGTCTAGGGACGAAACCCCTTAAGTCTCATTAGCAATTTGGCAGCATTGTGAGCATATCTTGCCCTAGGGAGGCAGACATCCCTGTTTTGAGCATCATTGGCAGTATTGGCAGCATATCAAGATCCACGTCCCACTCCTAGAATCTGATTTCAGCATTATAGGGTGGACGTTGCATCTTTGAGAGGTGGTTTCAGTGTTTAGAGGAAGAAATAAGGCTGACGTCAGGTTTGAGGACCCATTGGCAGACTTTAGAGGCTGACGTCCTCATTCTAAGGGGAGTTCTTCAGAATTTGGAGATCAGAATCAGCAATCTTGCACTCCTAGACTCCAACGTCCCCTTTCTGGTAGCAGATCAGCAGAGTTTTGATGTTAAATTCATCATTATGGTGATTCTAGACCCCAACGGCCCATCTAGGGCATTTTCTTGAGCAGTAGCAATCTGATTTGGTGTGTTGTGAGTTGTTTCATGTGATTACTCTCAAAATCGTTTATGTAATTGTCTTTGCATCTCAGATTTAATGAGAGATTGTGTTGTTGGTGTTTTCTGGCAAAGTCTTGAGTAATTTTGTAATTCTAAATTATAGATCAGAATTTTTATTTTAAATAGATGATATTTTATTTGGGAGAAATATTGCAATATTGCTAGGGTTTGGTAATTTTTCAGAATTAGGTCATTACAATGGTATCAGAGCCTTCTTCTTGTCAGCCTGTGGATTGATTCAGTATTTTTTAGAGACTTGGAAGTTAGGGTTTGGTTGCCATTTTCAAATCTAGGGTTTCCAGTTTCTGGGTATGGGTGATTTGAATACCCATTTGGTTGATTTGGCTTTAAGAGTTTTGGGTATTGTTGATTCAGAGTTTTATCACAGCATTCAATTATTGAAGCATCATATATTGAGACTTCTCAATCATAGAAGCACATAATCAAGGTTTCTGGCATCCATTGTGTTGATATCAGATCGTAGTAGCTGAACGTCCCAGTTTTAGCTAGTCTATGTGGGTGTCTAGAGCCATATTCTGACCAGACCCAGCAAAGTTTGATTATTTTGGAAAGTTTTGTTGAAATCAGCGTTTAAGAGCTGATACACCTGTTTGCAACCAGAACAGAATTTGCAGCGTTTGGCTGGATTTATCAGTGTTTGTAATGTATATTGTTGTGTCAGTCCCTTTTTGCAGCGATTGAAACTGTTTAACAAACCTGGACAATGTTTATAACAGTGGACAGAGTTAGTTAGCAGTGTTCAGCTGGGTTTATAGTGTTGCAGTTAACAGTGTTTGTTTGCAGTGAAGCGGTGTGTGGAAAATCAACAGTGTTAGCGGTGTGAGCAGTGGGGATTATTAGTTTGCAGTGACTGTATTTAGCAACAAAATTTGTGCAACAGTGTTGGGACTGCTTTTGCAATTGTAGGGCAGTGTGGCCAAAAGTTTCTGCAGTGATTGGTAGTAATTTTGCAGCGTTTGCAGTCATTAGCAGTATCAATTAGCAGGTCATTTTCAACCTCCAGTTCATCAAAAGTGATATGGACTACAAGGATTGCAGCATACATGAGGCTGGATAAGCAAAACAGAAAACAATTTTGGTTCACAACATTCACTATTTGGTTGGCACTATGTCATCATAGTAAATCTTTGATGAGATTAGTTTGGGATCCCGGAATTAGTGTTGATTATGGCTTTGATTTACATATATATACGATTGCTTGAGGACAAGCAATCTTGGGAGGGGATGTATTGTAATGTCCCCATTTTTCGTAATGTGCTTTGTACATAAGTGTGGTGTGGAGATTTGAGTTTGATGGGTGTTTTGGCCTAGGTATGGTGTAGAAGTGTTTTGTGTGGAGTTAGATTAATAAAAGAATATAAGAAAATACTAAAATAATAGAGAGAAATAAGGGTAATGTGACTTTATTATTAAAATAATAAAATAATAAAAGTGTCACCTCAACGGCAAATTAGAAGAATATCTATATAAGGAGGAGTAGGGGGCTCATTTGAGGGGTGTTGGATTAATTATTTCTCTTCTACTTTGGGTATTTGGCTGAAAAGCTAATACCATTTTCTCTTGAGGACGAAACCCTACGAGAGAACAACTCTTGTGGACGAAAACCTATAGGAGCTAATCCCTGAGGACGGAAACCCTCTTGGATCAGAGACTAAGGACGAAACCCCTTAAGTCTCATTAGCAATTTGGCAGCATTGTGAGCATATCTTGCCCTACGGAGGCAGACGTCCCTGTTTTGAGCATCATTGGCAGTATTGGCAACATATCAAGATCCACGTCCCACTCCTAGAATATGATTTCAGCATTACAGGGTGGATGTTGCATCTTTGAGAGGTGGTTTCAGTGTTTAGAGGAAGAAATAAGGCTGACGTCAGGTTTGAGGACCCATTGGCAGACTTTAGAGGCTGACGTCCTCATTCTAAGGGGAGTTCTTCAGAATTTGGAGATCAGAATCAGCAATCTTGCACTCCTAGACTCCAACGTCCCCTTTCTGGTAGCAGATCAGCAGAGTTTTGATGTTAAATTCATCATTGTGGTGATTCTAGACCCCAACGTCCCATCTGGGGCATTTTCTTCAGCAGTAGCAATCTGATTTGGTGTCTTGTGAGTTGTTTCATGGGATTACTATTAAAATTGTTTATGTAATTGTCTTTGAATCTTAGATTTAATGCAAAATTGTGTTGTTGGTGTTTTCTGGCAAAGTCTTGAGTAATTTTGTAATTCTAAATTATAGATCAGAATTTTTATTTTAAATAGATGATATTTTATTTGGGAGTAATATTGCTATATTGCTAGGGTTTGATAATTTTTCAGAATTAGGTCATTACACAACAATACTAAAACATTCATTTGTTCTGTCATGTGTATGTTTTTTGTCTCTCTCATTGGTCTCCACGCATTTGTCTGTTTTGTATTTTTCATTAAGTTAATGAAGATATGGGGCCTATTGCGCCCACCTTATTTAAAAAGTATGTTGAAGGGAAACAGGGACAATTCCTTAGCCTAGACTATAGGCAAATTTTATGGGGCAAATTTACAAACTCTAGCCTTTGAATCCATTAGCACTATTCCTTTTGAATTGTAACTAATAAAACATTTTATTTTTACCCCAAAAAATTGAACACCCCAAATTCCACAGGAAAAGAAATTCAAAAAAAAGCAAACTTACAATAATTATGTCAAATGATCCAAAGCAATCTGTTAAAAACCTTCAGATCAGAAATGGGCATAATCCACAATAACAATTGAAGAAATTAACGGAATTGCGAAAATGAAATAATACAAGTGCTTATAAAAATCACTTTGAGGAAATATAGCAAACATATATTATCACAGGTCTCTTCAAGAGGGCAACCTCCTTGTAAGCAGAGTTTCCTTACAATATGAAATAAGCAACTGTTACATAATTACAATAACTCCTACTTACAATAAAGTAATTATTATATCATTACTAATTCCCACTTAGAAATAGCGGTTACATCATATCGAGCCCACACACACTAGGTGCCTAAGGTGCAACATTACATAATGACAATTATGTTAGGATAGGGTCCTAACATGCCCTCCCCCTTCAAAAAGATTTGTCCTCAAAGGTTGAGGTGAGGAAACTACTGCTGAAGTTGATGGAGCGGCTTCCAGGTGGCATCTTTTGGTTGCAATCCCAACCATTGAATTAAAACATCAGTGAGTGTATGGTTGTGAAGTGTGCGCGTCTATCGGTCCATAACACTTTTGGGTTCCAAGATTATTGAGCCTCCCTCATCCAACTGTGGTAGTGTTGATTGAACCTATGTACGGCTTGTCCTAGATAAGGCAAAGGCCCCTTTTTAAGACAGAGAGAGGAGATAGGGTAGGGTTCACGATTATAGATAGAGAGGCACCGACCGCGCCTTTCCCCACTTTTCCAATTGATTTATGGATAGAGAGCCCGCCCACCCAGTCGAAAGAATCTGGCAAGGTTTCGGGGTGCGGCTGCCAATGACCTTCTTTAAGGAGGATACATGAAAACCTAGGTGTATGGAGGAGGAGGTTGCTAGTACGAGCTCGTAGGCTATAGGGCCAATTTGTTGTAGCACCTTATATGGCCCATAGAAATTAGCTGCTAGCTTTAGACAACCACGTAGTTTCAATGATGATTGCTTGTATGGCTACAAGCATAAAAACACCATGTCCCCGACATTAAAACTACACTCTGAGTGGTGTTGCTCAGCCTGTTGTCTCATATGATTTTGTGCCATAGCCAAATTATCTTTGAAGCATTGGAGGATTTGAGTGCGTTTCCATAGACTGCTTTATATGGTGTCGTCTTGGTGGCAAAGTGATATGAAGTATTATACCACCTTTCGTCTAACGGACGCCATTTGACCCACTAAGTCGGTTGCTCGGATGCAAAGCAACGGAGATATGTTTCTAAGCACTTGTTAACAATTTCCGTTTGCCTATTCGTCTGAGGGTGGTATGTCAAAGTCATCTTCAGTTGTGTACCTTGCAACTTGAACAGTTTTTGCCAAAAATGACCAATAAATGTGGAGTCATAGTCAAAAATGATGGGTTTTGGCATGCCATGAAGGCGAAAAATGGAATCAAGGATTATATGGGCAACTATTGAAGCCTTATAGGAATGGGCTAGAGGACAGAAATGAGCATACTTAGAGAGACGATCACCACCACAAGAATGATTGTTTTGCCTCCATACTTGGTGAGACCTTCAATAAAATCCAGAGAAATGCCTGACCAAACAGTCTCTGGAATAGGAAGAGGCTGGAGTGTGCCTAGTGTGCATATAGTTTCCCCTTTCATTCGCTAACAAGTATCACATTCTGATTGAGAGCGGGAAGAATGGAGGAGAGGAGCAGCGGAGGAAGTTTGAAAGTTTCGGGCGGGAAAAGCAGAGAAGGCACGGAGGGTTTGGGAAGGAACCTCGAGAAGGAATGAGGCGAGGATCCAGAGGAAGGGAGGCCTTCGGCGTCAAGTGGGGTTGTCCAAAGAGGGCTCGACCCTTCTCAAAAAGATCCGGACAAAGGGACCCAGAAGAGCGATGCGGGCCACAGAGAAGACCAGTCCTTTGCGGAAACTGTTAAGGGGAGAAAGAGTGATTTCCTTTCACTCCCGCCCCTCTTGCAGGTGAATAATAGGATAATGGCTCCTTCTGCTTCGATGGGTCCTTCTTTATCCATGGAAGAGTTTTCTTTAGTGGGTAAGTTTCTGGGTGGAAGGCCGAATATAGAGACTATACGATCCTGGGCTCTTTCCAAATGGAGAACGGTGGGGAGTATGGAGGTTGTTACCCTGTCCATGGGGTTTTTCATCATAAGATTTAATAACAAGGAGGATGTGAACCGCGTTCTAACCGGAGGACCCTGGTTTTTAGGGAAACGCAGTCTATTCCTCAGGAAGTGGGGGGAGGATTTCGACCCTGAAAAACAAAATATCAATACTGCCCCTATTTGGGTTCGTCTTCCTAACCTACCAACTCGCTTTTTCAACGAGTATTGGCTGCAAGGCATCGCCGGAGCGATTGGAGAACTGGTTTCCATAGATCATGCAACCTTGGCTAGGACAAGGATGACACATGCAAGAATATGTGTCAACGCTAATTTAGACTCTGAGCTGCCAAATATTGTGGAGCTAGGGTACGGAAACTACCTAAGAAAACAGGCGGTGGAATACGAAAACAGGCCAGCCTTTTGCCTTGAGTGCAAAACCCAAGGCCATTTGCAAAATAAGTGCCCTAATCTAGCAACTAGCAGAGAAAACCAAAGGATGGAAGGCAAACGAGAAAATGAGAAAGGGTTTCCTAGGAACCTTCTTCTAAATGGAGGCCCCGTGGGCAAAGGAGGGTTTAGGCCTTCTAAAAATAACCACATTTATCAGGAGAAGACCCAACAAGGGGCAAGGCAAGGTCAGAGCAAAGACAAGCAACATCTCACCGACGAACAGGAAAATCAGGTAAGCCCTAAAATTCCAAGCTCAAGTAAGTTCAAAATTTTAGAGTATCTAATGGTAGAAGAGGAGAATGAGGAATTAGAGGAAGGAAACCTGCAAGGTGAAATCCCTGAAACCCTAGAATCCCCATCAAGGGCGGGTCCTGCAAACCCCATATCCAAGAATCCATCAAGCCCCCAGGGAGGGGTGAGGCAAAATCCTAGAGAATATAGAAAACGGGTGGAGGAGATAGAGTCTTCGAAAACAAACCTCCCCACCATCATAGCCAGAAGCCCGTCAAACCATGTAGAAGGTTCAATACAAAATTCAGGAGAATACAGGAAACAGATGGAGGAGTTAGAATCAAGGATTGAGGTGGTAGACATGAATGATGGTGAGGAATGTATTTGTCCGGTTCTACAACAGATAGTTCATCCACCTTTCAGCCCCAAGCAGACCAGGAGTACTACTAAGTCACCTATTGACTATGGCAATGAGAGAAAGAAGGGGAGGATGTCAAATGCAGAGCACAACGTAATGAGGATCGACAATGAGATTGCCAGTGGCAAACAGAAAACACTGATACAACAAGTTATCCCAGGGCATGAAGATAACAAATCAGGAAAACCTCCTCAAGGGAGGGGGAAGGGGAAAAACTCTAAACAATCTAAATGAAGGTTCTCTCATGGAATGTGAGAGGCCTCAATGGCCGACCCACTCAAAGGGTGGTTAGCTCGTTAAGAAGGCAATACAATCCAACAATTTTGATGTTGCAAGAAACAAAATTAGACGAAGCCCAGTCAAAAACAATAGCAAAAAATATGTGGAGTCAAGGGGACATGGTGTGCAAACCGGCTAGAGGAACTTCTGGGGGGCTCATGGTTCTTTGGGATCCTCGGGAGGTGGGTGGCAGCATTATCCAAGATGATGACAGGGTGCTGAGTGTTTTTTTCCATGATATTAACAACAATAGATCGTGGATCTTCTCAAATGTCTATGCTCCCAATGATGTTCAAGGAAGAGCTTCTTTGTGGGAGTTCCTGGGTAAACTAGGAGATGTTTTCCATGACATCCCGTGGGTGGTGGCAGGCGACTTCAACACATCGTTATACACCTCGGACAAAAAGGGTGGAACAAGGCTCCCAACCACAAGTATGGAAGACTTCAATGACTTCGTAAACTCGAACCAACTGATGGATGTGAGGCTAATAGGAGCCAAATATACTTGGAGCAACAGGCGAACTGGAAGCCAACTTATCCAGGAAAGACTTGACAGGTTTTTCTTATCAAAGGAGGCAATTGCTGGGTTTGGAGACTCTACTCTGCAAACTCTTCCCAAAATTTCCTCTGACCACAATCCCATCCTTTTGGAGGTTCCAAAGTCAAACTCCTTCAAAAAACCTTTTCGATTCCAGTCAATGTGGATCAAGCACCCGGAGTTAAAAGAAAATATTTCTAGATGGTGGCAGGAACCCTTTCAGGGAAGTTCAGGTTTCAAACTTGCTCAAAAGCTGAAATTAGTAAAGGATAAACTTAGAATTTGGAATAAGGAGGTTTTTGGAAACCTGTTTGAGAACAAGAAACAAGTGGGAGAAAGGTTGCAGGTCATTGACAACTCGATACAAAATGGTATCGGTGATGAAGCTACTAGGAAGGAGGAGCAAGCCAAGCTTTCAGAATATCACAATATTTTGGCTTGTGAAGAGATATACAGGAGACAGAAATCCAGGGCTTTATGGCTAAAGGATGGCGACTTGAACTCAAAGTTCTTTCATGTCACAACCTTGAGGAACAGAAGTAATAACAAGATCAGAGAGTTGACCAAAGCTGATGGATCCAAAACCCAGGATTTGATTGAGATCAGAGAGGAAGCAATTGCTTATTTCAGCTCCCTTCTCGGGGATGAATCCCAGTGTATAGAGGAAGCCAAGGACACTCTCCTCCAGTTCATTCCTAGCTTGGTTGATGAGGCCATTAATGGTAAGCTTCTTGCTCCCTTCACGCGATGAAGAAATCAGAAATGCTTTGTTTAGTATGGAACCTGAGAAGGCTCCTGGCCCTGATGGGTTCCCTCCTCGGTTCTTCCAAGTTTTCTCGGGATATTGTGGGAGAGGATGTCATTTCTGCTATCAAAGAGTTCCGGGCTTCAAAACATATCCCGAGAGGGTTCAAGTCCACCTTTATAGCCCTGATTCCTAAGGGCCCAACACCGGAGACAATGGCAGATTTCAGACCGGTTAGTTTATGTAACGTATCCTACAAGATTTTAACAAAAGCCATTGCTAACAGGATGAAAGAAATATTGCCCCTCATTATTGACTCTGGTCAAGGAAGCTCAATTCAGGGGAGATCAATTGTGGATGGTGTGATCACAGTCCATGAAGCTCGCACTCGCTAGGCAAACCAACAAGGAGGTCTTTGCCCTAAAGCTTGATATGAATAAAGCTTTTGACCGCATTAACTGGGATTTTTTGACGGCTGTTCTTCTGAAGTTCGGCTTTCATCCTCTATGGGTCAGGCTGATAAAAGAGTGCATATCCGAACCTTGGTTCTCAGTTTTGGTTAATGGCACGACAGCGGGGTATTTCCAGAGCCATAGGGGGCTCAAACACGGAGATCCGATTAGCCCAATGTTGTTCATTATAGTTGCAGAGGCATTAGGTAGAACTATTAAAGCAGCTTGCACTGCTGGATTAATTTCGGGGATTAAAGCCACCTCCCTCACCAACCCAGTTTCTCACCATCAATTTGTTGATGACACTCTGATGTTGACCTAGTCGTCAGTGGTTGAAGCCAGAAGGATTAAGCACATTCTCCAACGCTACGAGGATGCGGCGGGACAGAAGGTGAATTTCAACAAGAGTAAGCTTTACTTCCTCAACACCCCAATTCAGAGACAAGCCAGAATAGCAGAGATTTTGGGATGTTCGATAGCGACTCTTCCTACCTCTTATTTAGGCCTTCCCCTTTTCTATGGTCCTCCGAGAGAATCTATGTGGGATAGAGTGGTAGAAAGAATCCAAAAGAAATTGGCTGGCTGGAAAGGACATTTTTTATCTCAGGTCGGGAAACTTACTCTCACTAAGGCATCCTTACATAGCATTCGAGTTTATTTTCTATCTGTGTTTAAGGCCCCAACCAGAGTATACCAAAAAATTGAACAGCTCCAAAAGAATTTTCTCTAGTCTGGGTCAGAGGAAAAACAGAGGATCCACCTTGTGGGCTGGGACAAGGTCTGCAGGTCGAAAGAAAACGGGGGGCTAGGACTAAGAAGAGTTGCTCACCTAAACACTGCCTTGCTAGCTAAACAAGCTTGGCGTCTCATGATCAATGAGGAGAATGAGTGGACTGCCATAATTAAAAGAAAATATCTTCACGATACCGATTTCCTAAATGTCACGGTGCACGGTAGAGGTTCAACATTCTGGAAAGCAATCTTAACTAGTAGAGAGGTCATAAAGAAAGGCCTAATATGGGTTCTAGGGAACGAGCAGAAGATCAGGTTCTGGGATGACAGGTGGGCCAAGGATGAAGTTTTATCTCAGGTTCCTCACCTAGCGAGGATCAAAAGAGTCACAGAGGATCTCATAGGAAGGAAAGTGGCTGATTTCATGAGCCAGGACAGAGGAAGGCTTATTTGGAAACAGATAAGGATTCAAGGATTTGAAGTTGAATCAGAAGAAATCCAAAGCATCCTGCATCAACAATTCATTTCCATGAGACCTGAGGAGGATCATGTAATATGGCAGCTATAGAAAATGGGCAGTTCTCAGTCAAATCTGCATACATGCTAATGTTAGATACTGAGGACCCCACACCTGGACTCAGTTGGTGTGGGTCAAAAATCTTATTCCTAAAGTTGCAATGTTCTCGTGGCTGGTGATCCAAGGTAGGATTCTTACTATTGCCAACTTGATAAGGAAAGGTATGATAGTTGCTAACCGCTGGTTTTTGTGCAGGGCCAATTGGGAGTCCACCCTCCATATTTTCCTTGAATGCCCGGTCTCTCTGAGGGTCCTCAATGGGTTATTTCAAGCCTTTAGCATTTGCTGGGTTAGACCAGCCACCATCATTGACCTCTTCCTCCAATGGCCAAATCCCTTTGTTAGCCTCAGGCTGAGGTTTTTTTGGAAGATTTGTCTCCATCATTTTCTTTGGCAGGTTTGGCTAGAAAGAAACCATAGAGCATTCCATGAGTCGAGCCATGATGTTACCACCATCACCAATAAGATTCTTACCTTCGCCCGTGAAAACGTCAGCCTTATTCCTCATGAAGCTCAAAATCCTTCCCCCTAGGAGAGGCTGATCGCTCAATCTTTAAATATTACTCTGGGTGAGAAACCCGTGTCTACCAAGGTCAATCCCGGATCCGATGTCAAGTGGAAACCGCCCCGGTTGGTTGGTACAAGCTCAACTTCGATGGGACTTCTAAAGGTAACTCTGGCAAAGCAGGGGCTGAAGGAGCTGTGAGAGATCATCAAGGCTTGCTGGTGATGGCCTTTTCTGAACAGCTGGGAACAAGGACTAACAACGAGGCGGAAGCAAGAGCGTTATGGAGGGGTCTTCAGTTGGCTCAGGAGATTGAAGGTAATATCGAAGGAGATTCGATGCAAGTCATAAACCTTCTCAGCAATGGGAAAAATCCTCCGTGGCGGATTAATACTGTCATCGAAGAGGCCAAGATTCTCTACCAGGCCAGGAATGATCGGAAGGCCCAACACGTGTTTAGGGAAGCAAATAAAACAGCTGATATCTTGGCCAATATAGGGGTGGAAGCCGTTGGGCTGGTCACTTGGGAACATGGGGTCCCAAGTGATGTGGAAAAAATTATTCAAATTGATCGCCAATGATGATGTACCTGTGCGGATCGGAAAAAGGGAGAGGAGTTTCATTTTTTGTTTTGTCAGTATTGCTTCGGTCCTTCTGGTGACGGCTTTAGTTTTCTTTGCAACGGGGGAAGGATCCAGGTGGCATGGTGGCCTCATGTGATGGGGTTAGGGGCAAAGGCAGCGGCCAAGGACCAATGTCGCGATTTCGCGACATGTCGTTGGTTAAGGAAAAGCAAAATACAGCGAGAAAGAAAAAGGGTCGCGATATCGCGACATGTCGAGCAAGAAGGAAAAAGGGTCGCGATTTCGCGACATGTCGAGCAAGAAGGAAAAAGGGTCGCGATTTCGCGACATGTCGACATGTCGAGCAAGAAGGAAAAAGGGTCGCGATTTCGCGACATGTCGAGCAAGAAGGAAAAAGTGTCGCGATTTCGCGACATGTAGAGCATGAAAGGGAAAGTATCGCGACATGTTGAGCAAGAAAGAAAGTGTGGCGTGCTCTCGCGACTCGGTGAGCAAGAAGGAAAAAGTGGCGCTTTTTGGCGACATGTTGAGCATCAAGGAAAAAAAGTCGCGATATCGCGACATGTCGCATTTTCGCGACCTAAAGAGAAGAGAAAGAGCAAGAGGGAAAAAGTGTCGTGATATCGCGACATGTCGCATTTTCGCGACCAAAACAGAAGAGAAAGAGTAAGAAGGGAAAGTGTCGAGTTATCACGACATGTCGCACTTTCGCGACCAAAAGAGAAGAGAAAGAGTAGGAAGGAAAAAGTGTCGCAATATCGCGACATGTCGCAGTGTCGCGACCAAAAGAGAAGAGAAAGAGTTAGGAGGCGAACGTGTCGCGACATCGCGACATGTTGGATTTTCGCGAGCAAAAGCCAAGAAAAGGAGCAAGGAGGAGAATGTGTCGCGATATCGCGACATGTTGCGTTTTCGTGTCCAAAAGCAACAATTGAGGTCAAAGAGGCGGAAGTGTCGCGATTTCGCGACATGTCGCATTCTCGCGACCTAAACAGAAGAGAAAGAGTAAGAAGGAAAAGTGTCGCGATATCGCGACATGTCGCTTTGTCGCGACCAAATGAGAAGAGAAAGAGTAGGAAGGAAAAAGTGTCGCGATATCGCGACAAGTCGCATTTTCGCGACCAAAAGAGAAGAGAGAGAGTAAGGAGGCGAAAGTGTCGCGATATCGCGACATGGTGGATTTTCGCGAGCAAAAGACAAGAAAAGGAGCAAGGAGGCGAAAGTGTCGCGTTTTCAAGACATGTTGGCTTTTCGTGTCCAAAAGCAACAAAAGAGGTCAAAGAGGCAAAGTGTCGTGATTTCGCGACATGTCGCATTTTCGCGACCAAAACAGAAGAGTAAGAGCAAGAAGGAAAAGTGTCGCGATATCGCAACATGTCGCATTTTCGCGACCAAAAGAGAAGAGAAAGAGCAGGAAGGAAAAAGTGTCGCGATATCGCGACATGTCACATTTTCGCGACCATAAGAGAAGAGAAAGAGTAAGGAGGCGAAAGTGTCGCGATTTCGCGACATGTTGGATTTTCGCGGGCAATAGCCAAGAAAAGGAGCAAGGAGGAGAAAGTGTCGCGATATCGCGACATGTTGCATTTTCGTGTCCAAAAGCAACAAAATAGGTCAAAGAGGCTGAAGTGTCGCGATTTCGCGACATGTCGCATTCTCGTGACCTAAACAGAAGAGAGAGAATAAGAAGGAAAAGAGTCGTGATTTCGCGACATGTCGCATTTTCGCGACTAAAAGAGAAGAGAAAGAGCCGGAAGGAAAAAATGTCGCGATATCGCGACATGTCGCATTTTCGCGACCAAAAGAGAAGAGAGAGTAAGGAGGCGAAAGTGTCGCGATATCGCGACATGTTGGCTTTTCGTGTCCAAAAGCAACAAAAGAGGTCAAAGAGGCAGAAGTGTCGCGATTTCGCAACATGTCGCATTTTCACGACCAAAACAGAAGAGAGAGCGTAAGAAGGAAAAGTGTCGCGATATTGCGACATGTCGCATTTTCGCAACCAAAAGAGAAGAGAAAGAGGAGGAAGGATATCACGACATGTCGCATTTTCGCGACCAAAAGAAAAGAGAGTTAGGAGGCGAAAGTGTCGTGATTTCGCTGCATGTTGGTTTTTCGCGGGCAAAAGCCAAGAAAAGGAGCAAGGAGACTGGAAGCAGAAAGAGTGCAATATGGGAGACAAATGTCGCGATTTCGCGACATGGTTCATTTTCGTGACTTGTCGCATTTTTGTGACTTTTAGTGGCAAAGGAGCAGAACGTTGGCAGAATGTCGCAATTTCGCGACATGTCTCTTTCTCGCGACATGTTACCGTTTCGCGACTTTTCAGAGCAAATGAAGGAGAAGTCTTAAGGACGTCGCGTTTTCGCGACTGGTCGCATTTTCGAGGCTGGGGCAGCAAGAGAGCAATGCGGTGGGCCACTGCCTGTGTTCTTAGGTGTTGGTAAATATGTGTAAGGGGCGGTGCTCCTTCTTGGCAGGGGGACCTCAGAAGGGTACTAGCAGCGAAGGACAGACTATCCCTATTGATTTTTTGATCCGTAACAACATAGTGCTGATTTTGTAAAAGGTTTTGGGTCAACCTGGAAAACCCGGATGTAATGAAATTGTACCTTAATTACCAAAAAAAAAACAAGTATCACATTCTGCCACAAAAGTCTACATATCCATTTTCATCTCTACCCATGAAAATATGCATTTAGCCCGCTCATAAGTCTTTAAAAACCCAAAATGTCCTGCGGTTGGGGAGCCATGCATTTCTTGTAGTATAGATTCGTGAATTGGAAAATTTACAGGAACAACAAGGTATCCTCGGTATCTCATATGTTGCACATCCCATGTATATCCTAGTCAAGAGCTAGGATCATGATGAAGTTGTTGAATTAGGGCTTGCAAGGTAGAATATTGGGTCACCTCTTCTTGAAGATGGTGTATCCATTGTGGAAGTGGGCTTGAGATGGCACACAATATACCCTTGTCCTCATGTTGGCAAGATAATGCATCAACAACTACATTTTCTTACTCTTCTTATAAATTATTTCATGATCATACCCTAGTAATTTGGTGACCCATTTTTGTTGTTCAAGCATGGAGACACACTACTAAAGAAAGTATTTTAGATTGTGGTGATTTGTTTTGATTGAAAAATGTCACCCAATGAGGTAAGGTGTCCAGTGGATGACAGCATGTAATATTGCCATCATTTCCTTCTCATAGGTTTATTTGCCCAAGTTTTTGCCTAACAATGCCTTTCTAGTGAAGGCCAACGACTGTGCACCAATTCCACTTCCTGAAGCATCACTTTCAACTACAAAAGGCTTAGGATAGGAGTTGATAGCATAGCTTGCTTGAGGCGCAAGAAGGCATGTTCAGCTGGTTTTGACAATATAAATGTGTTTTTCCTCAACATCGTTGTTCAAAGGAGTTACAATCTTTCCATAATTGTAGAAAAATTTCATATAGTATCCGGTGAGGCCTAGGAAACCTCGGAGACCTTTGACATTGTGTGGCTTTGGCCATTTTTGTATGGCAGTAATCTTCTTTAGATCCACCCTGACCCCTTCTCCTGAAACTATGTGGCCCAAGTACTCCACTTCCTACATTCCAAAAGAACATTTGGACCGTTCTGCACACAATTGATTATCAGCCAGGAGTTGCAAGGTCTTGTCCAAATGTTGCAAATGCTCCTCACATGTGCGACTGTAAATTAGGATATTGTCAAAGAAGACCAGAATGAATTTATGTAAAAAGGACCAAAAGATTGCATTCATAAGACTCTGAAAGGTTGAAGATGCATTGGTAAGACCGAATGGCATGACTAGGAATTCATAATGGCCTTCATGAGTCCGAAATGTTGTCTTTGGAATATCTTCTTCCCTTAATCTTAATTGATGATATCTTGAACGCAAATCGAATTTTGCGAAGCAAGCACCATGGAGCTCATCCAACAACTCATCAATAACTAGAATGAGGAATTTGTCTTAGACAGTAATTTTGTGGAGTTCACAAAAATCCACGCATAACCACCAATACCCATCCTTCTTATGAACCAATAGTATGGGAGACAAATATAGGCTGACACTTGGCCAAATGACCCCTGCTACTAACAACTCTTGCACCATCTTTTCAATCTCCGTCTTTTGCACATATGTAGGGACAAATGTTGGGAGGTACACTTCTTGGGACGAGTTGGATAGCATGATCGTGGGTGTGTCATGGTGGTAACCCATGGGGTTTTGCAAACACAAATGCATGCTTATTCACAATTGCCTATAATTCAGTCGATTGAATTGTTTCATTGGGAGTCAGGGCTTGTATTGCAAATAGTTGTGCCACAACTCCTTAAGACGATTTCTTCAAAATTTTTTCCATTCGGTGGGAACTGATGAGCCGTGTCGAACCTGCAAGCATCCCATGGAGAGTGTATTGCTTCCCTTACTTAGTGAATTGCGTCCATAACTCAGAAAAGTCCCATACTATCAGGCCCAATGTACAAAGCCACTGAGTTCCCAACACAATGTCACATCCCCCAAGGGAAGGGCAAACATGTCTGCCCTGAAGTTGTATTTGCCCATCTATACCTCAACATTTCTACATTTGCCCTTGCATTATAGGGTTCCCATTTAGCCACCATGACTTCAAAAGAGTTGCACAAGTATATGTAACAATTTGACTTTTTGGCTACCCGCAAATCAATGAAGTTGTGGGTACTACCTAAATCAATGAGGATAATAAGTCGTCGTCTCTTAAAATGCCTTATCACTTTCATGGTCTAGGGCGTGGAGATCTCGGCTAAGGCATGTATTGATATCTCAGGAGGTTGGTCCTCTGTCGTTTCGGACTCTTCAAGTTGCTCTTAGTCTTTATGTTCCTCCTCTTCATCCTATGATTCCCTAGTGGAAAGGTTCACCCACATCAAGTAAATACAGTTTATGTTGTACGTACTTGTGGCCTGGAGAATATTTATCATCAGAATTGTAATAGTCCTTGTGCCCTTCGTGCGTCCATTTCCTCTCGGGTACGGCGTTTGATTGGAGGTGATTTGTTGATGAGGTTTGAAGAAGTCCAAGATAGAAGCAATGTTCAAGCTTGTGGAGGTTTAAAGGCATTGCTTTGTGCAACGGATTTGTCTTCAGCCAACCTGGCCAAACCTACTGTTGCCATCATGCTCATTGGCTTGAACATTTTTACTTCCACACGATGTCTTCCTTTAACCCACTAATGAAACAACTTTGGAAAAACTCTGCATTCAATTGTTGGAGGTATTACATTATTTGGTACCTTGCAATATTAATGCAAGGACCATGTAAATATTTTAGTCATGTAAATAGTCTAGAGTGTGAGTTTAATATTTGAGGATATAGTATGTGTCATGTAAATAAGTGAGAGTTAAGTAGGTGAGGCGTCATGTTAGTAACTGTGAGTTATGTGAGTTACATGTCATAAGTGTGGAGTTGTGTCATTCAGTATGTGCAATCATGAGTCTTTGTCCTCATGTGGATAGGTGAAGAGTTAGATCTCCCGTGAGTATGAGGAGATGAAAAGATTATATAAGTGTAAATGTCAAGAGTCTTGTGAATATGAAGAGTCTCATTTATGCATTTATTGAAGACAAAGCATTGTCATATTGTATCGAAGAATAAGCATTGCATTTTATGCATTGCTTAAAGTAGATATTTATTGACAATATTCAATGAATTATTGTTCATTGTTTGATTGATTTATTTGAATATATTGTATGAATTTGTGTCTTGAGATATTGTGAGATCCTGGACGAATACTAAATTTCTAACAATGGTATCAAGGCCACAGTGAGTATGCTTAGTGAAAACCACATTATCAGAGTTTTTTGGTGAAGGAAAGAGGAGAAAGAAACGTTTGAAGAATAGCCACGGTTGAAAGGAAAGTCTATACGAAGAAAGCAATGCTTGCACAAAGGTGCAACGGAGCAAACAAGAGCATCCGGTGAGAGGAGAGTTGTTTCTTACAAAGCCCTATTGCACATAAGCTTTTACGTGGAGAATGAAAGGAGAAGAAAGGATTCCAATGTATTCATTTCCAATGTTGAAGGAAAACGTGAACGCCTTCAAGGAATAGATAACCGAAGTGCATGCCTAGAGAAAAGGATTAAATGCCTAAGAAGAGCAAGTGTAGGAGCAGAAGATTTAAGCAGTGAAAGCCAACTAGAGACAAAGGAAACGTAGTCGGCCAGAGACGAAGGGAACGCAGCTAAGCAAATGTTGAGCAAGGTGCAGCGACAGTATTGTAATTGTTGTCAACACACTCAGATGGACAGGTTGATGCAGTGGACAATTGTTCGGAGGTTGTTCGGAGTATGTACAGTGATGTTCAATGATTGTGAGGATGTTTTTGATGTTCGGGTGAAGTAGTTACAGGTTGTTCGTGCAAATTTGCAAAAGTTGAAAAAATCGTCAAGAAGTTGTCAAAAGATTGCAAAAGTCGTCACGGGCGCAGTTGAACAGGATGGATCAGTTTGGAACATGCCAAGCATGTCGGAAACAGATCCGGAACAGCGTTGGAGGTGTCGACACGAGTGTTTGGATTGATCGGTGACGTTTACGGTATCTTGGCGGATGATTTGGCAAGTGGTTGTACGAGCCGAAAAAGGGCAGTTTTGTCAGAAGCACTGCGAGCAAATCGAGAAGAATTTGATAGCGAAATTCGAACTGGCGGTGGTCATTATCTTCAAGAACATGTGTTCCAAATTTCCACCAAAACGGAGAAACGAGGCGAATGTTCAAGCGTTGCAAGACTGTCACAAAAACGCTCTTTTTGGGAAAAGTGTGTCAGCAGCAGTTTTTGTGGAGGTGGTACAAGCGAATCGTAAGGAGTTATATAGCGAGATTCGGACTGGATGTAGTCAGCATTGCAGAGATTCTACGTTTCAAATTTCAGACAAAACAGAGTTACGAGATGAGAGTTATGATTGTTGCAAAAACGGTACAAGTCACTTTTATGTCAATTTGTTCAACTTGTGCAAAATCCTTCAGTTGGCCGTTTCGACCTTGCAGAGTCGCCAGAGTTTCGGTTTCAGTGTTGTTACACCTTCAAGGCATCAAATAAAGCATCTTTCGTTTTTGGTTTGAGGTGTCACGTGGCTCCGAAGTAAGAGAACGAGTAAGGTGTCAATTCTTTGCATGTGATGTGTTTGACGAAATGCCTTCTCGAAATAAAAAAAATGAAGTTATATTGTTTTAAGAAGTTTCATTAAAGAAAATCTTTTTAAAATTGAAAAGGAAAAAGAATGCGAGTGTGTGCTTTTTAAGTGACAAGGGATTTTATTGAAAAGAGGGGACTTTATTTTGTGAAGAGAAAAGTGTGTGTGGAGAAAAAATAAAGAGTGAAAATCCGTGATTTTTGGAGAGTGGTGAAAAACGTCACTTCAATATTTTGGACATAACTTTCTCATATGATACCCATTTTGGCTGAAATTTTGAGAGGAGTTCGCAGACAAAGTTTTGCACAATACCCAGAAAGCGTTTAGCAATTGGCAGAACGAGCTAAGAGAACAATCAGTTTTTTTTTGTGAGAAGAGAAGATTCAAATTCTGAGTAATGCAGAGAGAGGGATGTTATACTGGGTGAAATAGAAAGTTTTAGATTTTGAGCTTACGGACCATAGAGGGTTCTGGTTTCAATGAAGACATTCATATATGTCATTTTATTATCAATATCAAAATCAAGTGGGTGCCTGGTAGAGGGGTTGGTGCTTCTTTCTGTTGGTGCAGATAAATCAGGGGTTGGTGCTCCTTTCTGTTGGTGCAAATAAATCAGGGGTTGGTGCTCTTTTCAGTGGGTGCTGGTAAATTGATTGTAAAGTTGGTGTTTTGCAAAGGCTGGATTTGGATGGGAGTCCAAACAATCATTTTCGGAGATGTAGCCAAATCGGTGAACCTCGGTACATCTTGTGTTGTGTGATGTTCTCTTGTTATACTTTCTTTATTTGGTTTTATGTTTTCATTGTTTTGGCTTTGAGTGTTGAAGATTTAAGTTTTAAAGAGCTACATTGATTCACCCCCCCTCTCAGTGTCATTGTGAGACTAACAATTGGTATCAGAGCAAAGTTCCTGAACAGGCTTAACCGGCTAAGGTGATCTTGGAAGTGACACAATGGCAGGTGGTGAAGGCTTCTCATCAAACAAAGCACCATTGTTTGACGGAACTAATTACGCATTTTGGAGACTTAGAATGCAGACATATCTTTGTGCTTTGGGATACGACATTTGGGATTCAGTAGATAGTGGATACACAATACCCACCACTTCTCCAACCGATGTTGCCGGTAAGAAACTGTTTGAGAATGACTCAAAAGCAAAGAATGCTATCATGTGTGGATTAGTGGACAGCGAACTGGTAAAGATTATGGGTTGTAAAACGGCAAAGGAAATATGGGACAAACTGAAGAGCATTCATGAAGGAGACGTTAAGATCAAGGAGGCCAAGTTACAAACACATCGAGCTCAGTTCGAAGTATTAAATATGAATGACGATGAGAATATAAAGGCATATATGTTGAGAGTTAATGAAGTCATTAATGCGATTAGAGGACTCGGCGAGGAAATCAAAGATTCTGTCATCGTGAAAAAGGTATTAAGATCCCTTCCCCAAAGATTTGATTCTAAAGTTTCAACTATAGAAGAAGCTAAAGATCTAAATTTTTTTAGTATCGATGAGATGCATGGTTCTTTGACTGCATATGAGATGAGAATAGAAAAATCTAAACCCACAAACAGAGAAGTTGTTTTTAAAGCCCATAAAAATATGAAAGCAAAACAAGAATCCGAGGAAGAAGAGACATCAGATGAAATGGAAGCAAACTTTGTTCGAAAACTAAAAAGGGGAAAAGAAAAATACAGAGGAAAGTTACCGTTTAAATGTTTCAACTGTGGAGGCGTTGGGCATTTTGCAGCTAAATGTCCACTTAATGAGAAGAACAAAAGTGATGAAGGATCGCACGAAGAAAGAAGTGACTGGAAGAAAAAAACAAATTTCGAAAAGGCAACTTCAAGAAGAAAAGTTTCATCTCCAAGAATGTCAGTTCATCAGAAGATAGCTCTAGTGAGGATTCTGAAAAGGAAACAGTGAAGCTCTTTTCATGGCACTCAAAGAAGAAAAACCAGAAAAAGAACAGGAATGTGATGAAGAAGAAATTGACGCATAAGTGAATTTGGAAGAGGAACTAATTGCAGCTCTAGATGAATTGAAGATAGAAAAAAAAAGAATAAGAAAATTTCAAGAAAGCTTGAGGATACAAATGAAATCATAACAAATTTGAAAGTACAGATAGAAGAATCCAAAAAAATCTCCAAAGATATCGAAGTGCAAATAACTATGAAAATAGATTATTGCAGCAAGCTAGAAGAAGAGATTGTTGGTTTAAGAATGCAACTAGAAGAGATGAATCAGAAAATTAGTTGTTATCACAAACGTGAAGAAAGTTCTATGAAGCTAGATAAGATCATAAATAACCAAAAGACCACAGGCATCAAATTTGGTTTGGGTTTTGATGAAGGAGAATAGTCAAATGGATCAAAGGCCATAAATGAAGAATCCACAAAGAATGAAGAGAAGAAACAAGTTGATCAAACAAAAACGAATCATGCAAAGGAAAGCAATAATGTAAGGCACGAAACGAGAATTGACAATGATGGCTTCACCAATGTCACACATCAAAGAAGAAGAAGATTTATGGCTCCTACGACAACATGGCAAAGGCCACCACCCAGGTTCAATTATCTCATTTTTGGTTACTGTTTTAAATGCAATGGTTATGGACATAAGATCTCAAATTGAAAGTATAATGTAGTACCAAGGAATTTTACCAATAGAAATGCTTTGTCACCTTTGATGGATTATGCAGTAGAATGTTATAACCGACATAATTTTGGGCATATTGCAAGAAATTGTCGAAGTACATTTGCATCAAATCAATTTCAGGGAAGAAAATTTCAGCCAAATGGAATAAGACAAAATAGAAAATTTCCCGAAAAACATGCACAAGCTACTGAAAAAGAAAAGCCAAAACAAGAGCCCAAAATTGTAATCAAACCTGAGTGGAAAGAAAAAAAGTGACCTAAGGAAGAAAAGGAATCCTTAATCATACAGACGGCATTTAAAGCGCAGAATAAATCCTCACCATGGATACTTGATAGTGGATGCTGCAGTCATATGACAGGTGACAAACAAAAATTTGAGAAGTTGCAGCAATATGAAGGTGGTTCAGTAAAGTTTGGAAACAATGATGGAGCTAAGATAGTTGGCAGAGGTTCAGTTAAGATTAGTGACGGAAAAATCAGGTCAAAAGAAGTCTTGTTTGTGGTTGGTCTGAAGCATAACTTGTTGAGCGTAAGTCAGATTTGTGATAAAGGTCATGAAGTGATCTTTAAGAAGCAAGGTTGTGAATTCAGAAAGGCAAACAATGGGAAGTTGATAGCAACTGGGATCAAGGACATCCGGCAACCTTGTACACTCTCTCAGAGACTTCAAAAGGAGCTTGCTTAATTGGACAGGAAGAAGAGAATTGGTTGTGGCACAAGAGGCTCGGTCATATCAGTTTTGATAATCTAGTAAAAATCAGCTCAAAGAAAACAGTGAGAGATATTCCCACCATTGGCAAACCATCAAATAGCATTTGTGCTTCATGTCAAAAGGGGAAGCAAACTAGAGTCTCATTTAAAACAAAAGAGTACTACACAAGCAAACCTTTGGAACTAGTACATACCGATTTATGTGGACCCATGAGAACGCAAAGCATAAACGGTGACAAATATTTCATGTTGTGTATAGATGACTATTCCAGGATGACATGGGTACTGTTTTTGAAGCATAAATCGAAGGCTTTTGAGATGTTCAAGGTTTTCAAAAACCAAGTTGAGAATCAAACAGAAAAAGGATTAAATGTTTAAGGTCGGACGAGGAGGAGGAGAGTTCATTTCAGAGGATTTCACGAGTATTGTGAAAAATATGGCATTAGGAGACAGATTTTCAGCAGCCAGGACACCTCAGCAGAATGGTGTGGTAGAAAGAAAGAATAGGACAGTGCAGGAAATGGCACGGACTATGTTGACTGAGAGCAAAGTAGCAGACAAAGGACACCTCAGCAGAATGGTGTGGTAGAAAGAAAGAACAGGACAGTGCCGGAAATGGCATGGACTATGTTGACTGAGAGCAAAGTAGCAGACAAATTTTGGAAAGAGGCAGTCCATATTGCGGTATACATCCAAAATAGGTGCATGTTGAGGACGCATGAAAGCAAAACTCCTTATGAGTTGTGGTTCGGTAAAAAGGCAACAACAAGATACTTTAAAGTTTTTGGTAGCAAGTGTTACATCAAAATAATTGAAGAAAACCTTGGTAAGTTTGAAGATAGAGCGGATGAAGGTATTTTTCTTGGCTATTCGTCAAAAAGCAAAGCTTACAAATGCTACAACAAGAGGCTAAGGAAAAATGTGGATAGTATCGATGTTAAAGTTGATGAAGGAAGGGAACGAGTAATTAGCTATGAAGAGAACTACCCAATTTATGAAGAGGTCATTGAAGGAGATGAGGAAAAGGAAACGGAAAAGAAACCAAAAATTGACTTAGAGGATTCAAACAGTGATTCAGAAGTGGAAGAAAACAAGAAATTCAAAACAGGCAACTGGCAGAAAGATCATCCTAGAGAGCAAATAATTGGAGACCCCACAGTTGGTGTTCAAACAAGAAGATTAGTAAGTAACTACTCTTTATTATCCAGCATTGAGCCCAAAAATGTTGCTAACGCAAGCAAAGATGAAAGTTGGGTAAAGGCAATAAATGAAGAATTAGATCAGATCGAGAAAAACAAGACTTGGGAGTTAGTACCAAGACCCGCAAATAAAAATGTAATCGGTACTAAATGGGTCTTTCGGAACAAATTGAATGAAGACGAATAGGTAGTCAAGAACAAAGCAAGATTGGTATGCAAAGGCTATGCACAAGTTGAAGGTATTGACTTTGAGGAAACCTTTGCACTGTGGCCAGACTAGAGGCAATTAGAATGTTTTCGGCTTTAGCAGTTTACAAGAATTTCAAAGTTTATCAAATGGATGTGAAATCAGCATTTTTGAATGGGAAACTTGAAGAAGAGGTTTATATTGAGCAGCCGGATGGTTTCCGACTTGGTGATGATCCCAACTTGGTTTGCAAGTTGAAGAAAGCGTTATATGGCTTAAAACAGGCACCCCGAGCATGGTATGCAAGGCTAGACAATTATCTTACTCAACAAAGGTTCAAGAAAGGTATGGTGGATAGTAATTTGTATGTCAAAACAGAAAATGGTCATCATATTGTTCTTGTTGTATACGTAGATGATATCATATTTGGCAGCAGCAAAGATGAGTTGTGTAAAGATTTAGCAAATAAGATTCAGAAAGAATTTGAAATGTCAATGATTGGTGAACTTTCGTATTTCCTCGGATTGCAAGTTAATCAAAAAGAGAAGGGCATATTTATTTCTCAAATTAAATATGTGAAAGAGATGCTGAAAAAGTTGACAATGGAGGATTGTAAGCCAGTTAGCACTCCCATGACCACAGGTTGCAAGTTGAGCAAGGATGACAAATCTCCACATGTTGATCAAACTATGTATAGATCTATGATTGGGAGCTTATTGTACTTGACAACTACCAGACCAGATATTTTGCAGGCAGTATGCATGGTAGCACAATTTCAGGCTAGTCCCAAGGAGACTCATGTGACAGTAGTGAAGAGGATTCTTCGGTACCTCAAGGGTACTATGGAGTATGGGTTATGGTATCCGAAAGGTAAGGACTTCACCCTTATTGCGTATTCATATGCAGATTGGGCAGGATGTGTAGATGACAGGAAGAGTACCAGTGGAGGTGCATTCTATCTTGGAGACAGGTTGGTCGCGTGGCACAGTAAGAAACAGGAGTCAGTCTCCTTATCCACAGCAAAGGCAGAATACATTGCAGCGACAACGTGTTGTACGCAGGTGTTATGGATGAAACAAACTCTAAAGGATCTTGGCATTAATTTCAGTGAGTCGATTTCAGTTAAGTGCGATAACACCAGTGCCATTAACATCTCAAAGAATCCGGTTATGCATTCTCGCACAAAACATATTGCTATCCGATATCATTTTTTGAAGGAGAAAGTTGCGAAAGGTGAGGTTAAGTTGGATTTTGTTCCAACAACAAAGCAAGTAGCGGATATCTTCACCAAACCATTGCCCAAGGAAGTCTTTGAGTACCTTCGCAAGAAATTGGGAGTGGTCACACTTTCCAAGAATTGACTAGCTATTGGGGCCACATTCTCAGGGGAGCATTTGTGTATTTGTTTATCTTTTTGCTCATGTTTGTGATTTTTGCTAAGTGTAATAATTTTTTCCTGAGAATGTTGTGCATGGACTCGGGGGGGGTTTTCAGCAGCCCTTTAGTCTTTCTGTCAAATGGGGAGAAGAGTTACAGGGAAATTGTGCGTGTGTTGCCAACAATTCCAAAGGGGGAGATTGTTAAGCAAGGTGCAGCGACAGTATTGTCATTGTTGTCAACACACTCAGATGGACAGGTTGATGCAGTGGATAGTTGTTCGGAGGTTGTTCGGAGTATGTACAGTGATGTTCAATGCTTATGAGGATGTTTTTGATGTTCGGGTGAAGTTGTTACAGGTTGTTCGTGCAAATTTGCAAAAGTTGAAAATATCATCAGGAAGTTGTCAAAAAATTGCAAAAGTCGTCACGGACGCAGTTGGACAGGATGGATTAGTTTGGAACATGTCAGCATGTCAGGAAACAGTCCAAAACAGCGTTGGAGGTGTCAGCACAGTGTTTGGATTGATCGGTGACGTTTCCAGTATCTTGGCGGATGATTTGGCAAGTGGTTGTACAAGCCGAAAAAGGGCAGTTTTGTCAGAAGCACTGCGAGCAAACCGAGAAGAATTTGATAGCGAAATTCAAACTAGAGGTGGTCGTTATCTTCAAGAACATGTGTTCCAAATTTCCACCAAAACAGAGAAACGAGGCGAATGTTACAAGCATTGCAAGACTGTCACAAAAACGCTCTTTTTGGAAAAAGTGTGTCAGCAGCAATTTTCGTGGAGGTGGTACAGGCGAACCGTAAGGATTTATGTAGCGAGATTCGGACTGGATGTAGTCAGCATTGCAAAGATTCTACGTTTCAAATTTCAGAGAAAACAAAGTTACGAGGTGAGAGTTATGATTGTTGCAAAAACGGTACAGGTCACTTTTATGTCAATTTGTTCCACTTGTGCAAAATCCTTCAGTTGGTTGTTTCGACCTTGCAGATTCGCCAGCGTTTCGGTTTCAATGTTGTTACACCTTCAAGGCATAAAATAGAGCATCTTTCGTTTTTGGTTTGAGGTGTCACGTGGCTCTGAAGTAAGAGAACGAATAAGGTGTCAATTCTTTGCATGTGACGTGTTTGACGAAATGCCTTCTCAAAATTTAAAAAAAAAAAAGTTATATTGTTTTAAGAAGTTTCATTAAAGAAAATCTTTTTAAAATTGAAAAGGAAAAAAAGAATGCAAGTGTGTGTTTTGTAAGTGACAAGGGATTTTATTGAAAAGAGGGGACTTTATTTTGTGAAGAGAAAAGTGTGTGTGGAGAAAAAATAAAGAGTGAAAATCCGTGATTTTTGGAGAGTGGTGAAAAACGTCACTTCAGTATTTTGGGCATAACTTTCTCATATGATACCCATTTTGGCTGAAATTTTGAGAGGAGTTCGCAGACAAAGTGTTGCACAATACCCAGAAAGCGTTTAGCAATTGGCGGAACGAGCTAAGAGAACAATCAGTTTTTTTTGTGAGAAGAGAAGATTCAAATTTTGAGTAATGCAGAGAGAGAGATGTTATACTCGGTGAAATAGAAAGTTTTATATTTTGAGCTTACAGACCATAGAGAGTTCTGGTTTCAGTGAAGACATTCATATATGTCATTTTATTATCAATATCAAAATCAAGTGGGTGCTTGGTAGAGGGGTTGGTGCTCTTTTTTGTTGGTGCAGATAAATCAGGGGTTGGTGCTCCTTTCTGTTGGTACAGATAAATCAGGGGTTGGTGCTCCTTCCAATGGGTGCTGGTGAATTGATTGTAAAGTTGGTGTTTTGCAAAGGTTGGATTTGGATAGGAGTCCAAACAGTCATTTTCGGGGATGTAGCCAAATCGGTGAACCTCGGTACATCTTGTGTTGTGTGATGTTCTCTTGTTATACTTGCTTTATTTGGTTTTATGTTTTCATTGTTTTGGCTTTGAGTGTTGAAGATTTAAGTTTTAAAGAGCTACATTGATTCACCCCCCCCCCTCTCAGTGTCATTGTGAGACTAACAACAAAGAATAACATGTCAAAGGTGGAGCATCTCATGCAAAGTAAGAACACACAAAAGAGATGAAATAACGCACACGAAAGAATCATCTTATTTCGGGAGTTGATAAAATTTGGACATTATAGAATAAAGCACGCATTGCAAAGATTCCACGTTTCAAATTTCAGAGAAAACAAAGTTACGAGGTGAGAGTTATGATTGTTGCAAAAACGGTACAGGTCACTTTTATGTCAATTTGTTCCACTTGTGCAAAATCCTTCAGTTGGCTGTTTCGACCTTGCAGAGTCGCCAGCGTTTCGGTTTCAATGTTGTTACACCTTCAAGGCATAAAATAGAGCATCTTTCATTTTTGGTTTGAGGTGTCACGTGGCTCTGAAGTAAGAGAACGAGTAAGGTGTCAATTCTTTGCATGTGACGTGTTTGACGAAATGCCTTCTCAAAATTTAAAAAAAAAAAAGTTATATTGTTTTAAGAAGTTTCATTAAAGAAAATCTTTTTAAAATTGAAAAGGAAAAAAAGAATGCAAGTGTGTGTTTTGTAAGTGACAAGGGATTTTATTGAAAAGAGGGGACTTTATTTTGTGAAGAGAAAAGTGTGTGTGGAGAAAAAATAAAGAGTGAAAATCCGTGATTTTTGGAGAGTGGTGAAAAACGTCACTTCAGTATTTTGGGCATAACTTTCTCATATGATATCCATTTTGGCTGAAATTTTGAGAGGAGTTCGCAGACAAAGTGTTGCACAATACCCAGAAAGCATTTAGCAATTGGCAGAACGAGATAAGAGAACAATCAGTTTTTTTTGTGAGAAGAGAAGATTCAAATTTTGAGTAATGCAGAGAGAGAGATGTTATACTCGGTGAAATAGAAAGTTTTATATTTTGAGCTTACAGACCATAGAGAGTTCTGGTTTCAGTGAAGACATTCATATATGTCATTTTATTATCAATATCAAAATCAAGTGGGTGCTTGGTAGAGGGGTTGGTGCTCTTTTTTGTTGGTGCAGATAAATCAGGGGTTGGTGCTCCTTTCTGTTGGTACAGATAAATCAGGGGTTGGTGCTCCTTCCAATGGGTGCTGGTAAATTGATTGTAAAGTTGGTGTTTTGCAAAAATTGGATTTGGATGGGAGTCCAAACAATCATTTTCGGGGATGTAGCCAAATCGGTGAACCTCGGTACATCTTGTGTTGTGTGATGTTCTCTTGTTATACTTGCTTTATTTGGTTTTATGTTTTCATTGTTTTGGCTTTGAGTGTTGAAGATTTAAGTTTTAAAGGGCTACATTGATTCACCCCCCCCTCTCAGTGTCATTGTGAGACTAACAGCAAAAAATAACATGTCAAAGGTGGAGCATCTCATGCAAAGTAAGAACACACAAAAGAGATGAAATAACGCACACGAAAGAATCATCTTATTTCGGGAGTTGATAAAATTTGGACATTACAGAATAAAGCACGCGGAATATTGAAAGGTATTTATTTAACTTGCCTCAATGAATGGTTTATAAGGTTAAGGAAATCTGATTTATTAAGAGTCATTAAATAAAAGATAAGAATAATTAAGGAGTTACAAGGAGATTAATTTTATTTTCGGGGGAGAAGATTTATAGGGAGTTATAAGAAGAATTTAATATATATTTGAGAAGATTATTGTTATAAGATTGAAGAAGAAAAATTGATTATTGAAGAGTGAAGAATAAAAGATTAAAAATTTGAAAAAGAATAATGATTGAAGGGAGTTATAAGAAGATAATTAATTAATTAAAGAAGAAAAAGATTATTGATTAAAGAACATTATTGAAAAAAAATTGAAGAAGAAGATTAAATAATGAAAATTTAAAGAAAGAAATATTATTGAAGAAGAATATCTTGATTGAAGAAAGGAAATTGAGTCTTGTGGACCAATGGTGGATGATCAATTATTTGTTGGGTTTTTTGCTACCTCTTGCAGCACTCTTTGGCCCTTTTTGGGATAGCACGGGTAGTGTTCGAAGGACTGTCAAGCCTGCTAGGTTTCTTAGGATCAGTGTAAAGCAAAAATGAGAACAGGTTCAATGTTTCTACTTTGTAGATGGTACTCAATTTTTTGTTATTGTTGGAGATGTTAATCCGAGTTTTATTCGGATTTTAGGGCTTACCAAAAGTGGCAGACCTATGACTGTAATTTGATTCTTGTTCTATCAATATAATTTTAAAAAACAAAAAATTGAGAATTTAAAATATTTAACAATGAAGAAATTAATTGAAGGAAAAGAATAATTGTTTGAAATATTAAAATTTGGAGTTTAAAGGATTTCTACAAAGGAAAAATTAATTGTTGAAAGAAAGTATTTTATTGAAAAGAAGTATTAAAGATTGAAGAAAAGAATTTGAAGAGAATAGAGAGTTATTGAAGATTGAAGAAAAGAATTTGAAGAGAATAGAGAATTATTGAAGATTGAAGGAAAATTATTCGATTGAAGAAGAAATATTAATTCTGGAGTAGTTAGGATTTCAACATCAAAGAAAATTTATTCTTCTTTATAAAATTGAAGAAAAATATTGTGTGAAAAAAGAGGATTGCAGAATTATTTGATTTGTTAAAAGAGAAGATATATTATTGAATACCTTGAAGATTGATCAAAGACAAGAAACACAACATGACAAAAAGAGAAACAAACATTTAATATGATTCACTAGAATAACGTAAGGAAAGGTTGAAATACATACAATTTTGCACACAAAACATAATAGAAAATGATGAAGAACATAAAGATATATTAATGAAATTAAAAAGGCACTTACAATCAATTTTCAGAGAAGCCAAAGACGATTTTTTTGCAATATTTGGTAATTATCTAAGTTCAAAACTTATTGAAGCAAATGAAGACTCTAAAGGTGCTATTACATTACCTATTGATATAGATAAGATAATATATATGGCATTACCTACTCTTGAAGTTCTTAAAGACAAGAACAAAAGACAAGAAGAAAGAATTGAAAATTTGAAGATCAAATTTATGATGAAAGATGTCAGCTGTGACACAAAAGATTTAAGGCATATGACAGCAAATGTGTGTTATGATCTTATTCAAGAAACAGATTTGGGTATAGACAAAGAATGTACAAAAGGCATATGTGTTGATACAGACAATGTTGATTTAAAAGTCTCAAACGTTAAACAGGGATATACAAATAACAAAGATGATAAGTTGTTACATTCTACATTTGTTAGCATCAACAAGTTTGATAATAATACTTTCAGAGGTAATGAGCCATGGGATTCATATGATAGCAGGGGTATCAAGGACAATATTAATATCAATGATGGACTATATTATTGTGTTGACTTGCTCATAAGTATGACAGGTACAGGTGGCAGCTCAGAAGAACAAATTCGGTACCAGAACCTGAAGGAACCAGAACAGAAAGATCAAGACAAGAAGCAAAGATTGAAAGTACAAGAGCCATGGGATTCAGATGGTAGCAAGGGTATCAAGGAAAATATTAATATCAATGGACTATTATTGTGATAACTTGCTCATACATATGACAGGTACAGGTGGCAGCTCAAAAGAACAGATTCAGTACTAAAACCTGAAGGAACTTGAACAGAAAGATCAAGACAATAATCAAAGATTGAAAGTACATTAAGGCAAAGGACGATTGAAAGTACATGAAGGCAAAGGACCTTCGTACCAAATAATGTAATAGGGGGGTACCAAATAATAATAGGCAGGGTGTTGGAGGTATTATATTATTTGGTACCTTGCAACACTAATGCAAGAACCATGTAAATAGTCTACAGTGTGAGTTTAATATTTAAGGATATAGTATGTGTCATGTAAATTTAGAGTTATGTAGGTGAGGTGTCATGTTAGTGAGTTGTGTGATTTGTGTCATTTAGTATGTGCAATCATGAGAGTCTTTATCCTCATGTGGATATGTGAAGAGTTAGATCTCCCGTGAGTATGAGGAGATGAAAAAATTATGTAAGTGTAAAGGTCAAGAGTCTTGTGAATATGAAGAGTCTCATGTATGTATATATTGAAGACAAAGCATTGTAATAGAGTATCAAAAAATAAGCATTGCATTTTATGCATTGCTTAAAGTAGATATTTATCAATAATATTCAGTGAGTTATTGTTCATTGTTTGATTGATTTATGTGAATATATTGTATGAATTTGTGTCTTGAGATATTGTGAGATCCTAAAAGAATACTGAATCGATAACATCAATTCCCTTGTTATGCTTGCCAGCTTTTCAAACTGAGTTTGATATTTACGGACGGTTGTTGTTTGCTTTAACATGGTGAGAGCTCTCGTGAAATTCTCATACTCACTAGGTACATGGGAGCTCGCAATCGTATACAGGTGTTGTTTGAGGCCTAAGTATTGGAGTCTAAGCACCCCTCACTTCACTAGACACTTTATGGGCAATTTAGCTTATAAAGTAACAGCTCCTTTGTGATATTTTAAAATCCTCGGCACACGCTTTCTAACCTAATCCATTAATAACCAAAAAAAAAATTACAGTTTTCTTGCACGATATTTTTGGAAAAAGGGCAAAACGGAAAATTTGCATAATAGAAAAAAAGATGGAAGGATAAGAACTGTTGCTAGCGTTGTGGAACACAACCCTAGAAAGTGCTCTAATACCACTTGTTAGAAACCTTCAAATCAAAAATAAACATATTCCACAATAACAATTGCATAAATTAACGGAATTGCAAAAATGAACTAACACAAATGCTTATAAAATTCACTAAAAGTAAATATAGCAAACTTATATTATCGCAGATCTCTTCGAGGGGGCAACCTCCTTGGAAGCAAAGCTTCGTTACAATATGAAATATGAGATGATCCATTCCTTTCCCACTCTTGTCTTTATATAGACTCATATTTGCAAATAAGTAATTGTTACATCATTACAATAACTCCTACTTACAATAAAGTAACTATTACATCATTCTCCTACTTACATCATTACTAATTCCCACTTAGAAATAGCGGTTACATCATATCGGGCCCACACACACTAGGTGCCCAAGGTGCAACATTACATAATGATAGCTATGTTAGGATATGGCCCTAACACAATCTAATCAAGAATATTGCACTTAATCACCCCTAAACTTGCAAGATCAACAATTGCTTCCAAGAAGTTTCTATTTATCCAAAACTCTAATTTTTTAAGATATTTTTTTTTTTAAATTGTATTTTTAAGATGCATTTTTGGGAGTTATAAGGCGTATAGGAGCATTTTTTGTGTGGACAATTTTTTAGAGAAATTTGGCATTTAAAAGAAAGTTATAAGCATTTTAGGGACATGTTATTGAAGTGAGCATTGTTTTTTGGAGAGAAAGTGAACATCAAATATTTAGAGGTTCATTATTTTGTAAATATCTTTGCAAATTGCAATTGTATGTAACAAGGTGCATTTTTGGCACTGACCAACACCTTAATAATTTTGTATCAAAAATAAAATTTGATGTACAAAAAAAAATTAAAAAACCGTTGTGTCGAAGAAATCAAAATCCAAAGAGAAGTGTTCACATCATTAGACAACATGGAAAAAGCAAAGAGAAAGCAAACAAAGAAACAAAGTGATATTAAAAAGTGTGCATCATCAAAAGTTAGTATAGATAAAGAAAAACAAGCAAAAATTCAAATGTATAGGTCATCAAAAATAAGTGAAGGAGGAGAGGAACAAGCTAGAGATTTTTTTCAAGAAGATAGAGATATTGATGAAAATGAAGAATTATTAACACTAAATTCTTGCTTACATTCCATTATCATAAATGCTCAAAAGTATGCGTCAGCAGAATTAATGTGTTACTTACCAATGATTCACAAAGAATCTGAAGAGGGAGATTTCCCAACACTTAAGGACTACTTAAGTACTACGCTCGAACAAGCTTATGATAGCTCTAAAAATTTTGTTACAATACCTATTGATGTAGGGAAGATAATATACATAGCATTACTCACTCTTAATGTCCTTAAGGGGAAGTACAAAAAGCAAGATGAAATAATTGAAAAGTTGAATAATAAGCCCAAGATAAAAGATGTGAGTTGTGACACTAGTGATCTTCATCAAAGGAAAAATGTGAATTGTAATACATGTGATTTGAAGCCCATGATGGTAGACAGTTGTTGTGATACAAATGATTTGGAGCCTATATTGGCTCATGTGAGTTGTGATACTAGTAATGTGAGACCAGTGACGACAACTATGTGTTGTGACCCAAGTGATTTGCATATTGTTTGTGAAGATAAAGGTGGCAAAAAACGATTGTGGTGGTCATGATAAAGACCATGTCATTATTGATTGTTAGAGTGATTATGACAAAGATAGTGATAATGACACTTCAAATTGTGTGGAAGGTCATTGTGAAAATGGTAATAGAAATCAAAATGGTAATACATAATTTGGTTACTTTTAAAGGTATACTAAAGGGATTGGTTCCAAACTGTTAAATAGAACAAGATGCAAAGATACAAGTTTTGGAAAATATGTGCAAGGCATAAAAGAGCCCATAATACCATAAATAAGGCCAAAGTGTGAAGAGCTTGGATATAAAAGGTAGGCTAGTGAAATTGTGACAAGGACCACTAATATCAATTTTATGACAGACAACAATGAAGGACAAACAAGTAATAGTAAAACGAAGAATGGTAAAAGCAAATTTGTGACAGGAAATTTGTGACAGGTAACAATGAATGTATAACAAGGAACAACAATGAAGGACAAACAGGTAATAGTAAATCGGGGAATGGCAAAAGCAATTTTGTGACCGAGAAATTTGTGATAGGTAACAATGAATGTATAACAAGGAACAAGGAACAAAATGTGTGTCAAATATCTGTGAGACAAAATTTGTTAAAAAGGAATCAAAAAAAGTTAACAGTCGTAAACATTGTGGCAAACATGGACATAAGATTGAGAAATGTTTAGACCTCCATTGTTGTGAAATTTGTGGAGGAAATTTCCATTCTCAAAATCAATATAAAGAAAAGAAAAATAACAAAATAAAAATGAATTGTGGATGGATAAGTATGTATGAATGGGATAAGATGAAAGAAATGTTGTGTGGTTTCTATAGGACATTAAGTGTAGTATCAAAGTTTGTTGAATATCAAGAATAATGTGAGTTTTCCCATGGTAAATTCTGTTGAGAAACTTGAAATAAATGATTTCAGAAGATTATGATCCAAGCACGGCTTGGGAGATGACCTACAATGACAAGGACCTATAGAAGAATGCTTATGTGGAATATTCCGAGGATGTGGGTGATTCCAAAGTTATAATTCAATGATGATTTCTTAGAGGTGATGAACTTATGGTTGTTCCAATGGCTAACCCAATGGTTATGACTTTCGATGTTAATTTATCTTGTAATTATTTGATATTTTGTAATCATTTGATATTTGTAATTATTGGGAGATAAATTAACATCTCCCATAATAGAAAATCGAAGAGACATCTCCTATGAGATTATGAGAAGATGAAAAGATAGATGAAGGTGAAATCCCAAGAGCTATAGAATATAGAAGTATCCCAAATATGAAAAGACTCCATGATGTATAAAATTACCTGCATACACCAGAGTTTGGCCAACAGATTTGTATGATAGTGGGAATATTGTGATATAAAATATTGTTATATTGTGAAAATTATTTTGTATTTGTGCTTTGTTAAAGCCATGTCCTTGTTTGAAATATTATTGTGTTTATCTCCCCCATTTGCTAACAGGTTATTTATCTCCCCTGCCTGCTAACATCCTATCAGTAGATGAGAGATATAAACACAATAATATTTCAAACAAAACATGGGCCTAATAGAGCGCAAAGACAAAATAATTTTCATAATATAAAAATATTTTAATTCACAATATTCTCACACAATCATACAAATCTGTCAGCCAAACTTTGTTGTATGCAAGTAATTTTATACATCATGGAGTCTCTTCACATTTGGGAGACTCTTCAATATTTTGCAGCTCTTGGCATTTCACCTTCAATTGTATTTTCATCTTCTCATAATCTCACGAGAGATATGTCTCTCCAATTTTCTCTTATGGGAGAAATATTAATTTATCTCCCAATAATTACAAATATCAAATGATTACAAAATATCAAATAATTACAAGATGCCAAATAATGTAATATTCTCTAACACCCCCTCATATTACATTATTTGGTATAAAAATCATTCTTTAGCTTTGGTTTTGGTTCTAGCTTTGGCTCTAGCTCTGTCATTTGTTGGTTGGCTTTCACTTTGTTGGCACTAGCTCTGTTGAATCTACGTAACCTCCACAGGTCAATCTCTCTGAACTATCCAAGTCTACCAATAGGGTCAATACCTCTAGGTCTCTGCCTCAGCATCATCAATACCTCAAGGTTGCCTCTAGGTCACCTTTGGATCATCATTGCCTCTGGATCGCCTTTGGGTCCTTTGCCTTAGGGTCGCCACTTGGCCATCATTACCTCTAGGTCAGAGACTGGATCATCACCTTTGGGAAATCACCATTGAGTTATAACTTGAGAATCATCCACATCCTCAAAATATTCCACAAAAGCGATCTTCTACATGTCCTTGTCACTGTGGTAATATTCCAAGCAATGCTTGGATCATAATATTCTAAAATCATTTATTTCAAGTTTCCCAACACAATTCTCCATGGGAAAACTCACATTATTCTTTATATTTAACAAACTTTGATTTTTCACTACACTTGGTTTCCTTCTATAGAAACCACACAACATTTATTTCATCTTATCCCATTCATACATACTTATCCATCCAAGATTTATTTTTATTTTGTTATTATTCTTTTCTTTATATTGACAAGAATTTTTTTTTGTTACGTACAATCAGACACACACCCACCTCCTCACACACTCACCCACGCTGTGGTTTGAACCTTGTGCTGTCCCCCCTGGGACTATTGACAAGAATTTTGAGAGTGGTTATTTCCTCCACAAATTTCACAACAATAGATGTCCCAACATTTCTCTATATTATGTCTGCCACAATGGTTACAACTATTTCCTTTTTCAGATTCCTTTTTAACAAATTTTGTCTTATTGATATTTGACACACATTTGGTTTCATTGTTCCCTGTTATACATTCATTGTTACTTGTCACAAGTTTCCCTATCCCAAGTTTGCTTTTACCATTCCCTAATTTTGTCTTATCGATATTTGTTACACATTTGGTATTAGTGGTCCCTATCACAATTTCACTAGCCTATCCTGTATATCCAAGGCCTTCATATTTTGGCCTTATTTTTGGTATTATGGGCTCTTTCATGCCTTGCTCATATTTTCCCAAACCTGTACCTTTGTATCCCATTTTATTTAACAATTTTGAACCAATCCCTTTAATATGCCTTTCAAAATAACCAGATTTTGTATCACCACTCTGATTTCTATTGTCATTTTCACACTCACCTTCCACAGTCATTGTTACTATCTCTGTCACAATCAATAATGACAACATGGCCTTTATCATGACCACCACAATCATTTTTTGCATCACCTTTATCTTCACAAATAATATGCAAATCACTGGTTTCACATGCTATAAATGTTCCTTGTATGAGATCATGTTGGTCAAGAATATGCCTTAGGTATGGAATGTTTCATCCATGCGCCGTAGACCCGGCCAACATTGACAGGCTGAAAGGAAGAAATGCCTTCCATGCCAATCTCCAGAGAGGGCTGGTTCCCTTGCGACTTTATACTTGAGGATTTGAGATTAAAGAAACAGGAAAGGAATGATAAATGACTGAAAGGATGGGAAATATGGTTGTGAGCTAGCTTAACAGGGGATGATGAACAAACAGCACGATTACTCAGTTATACTTAAACCGATAGCCATTAGCACAAAGGATGTAACAGAAATTAAAACTGGATACTCTCACAATATGCAACCTCCAGAATTATTCCAGCGTTTACTCTTTATCAGAAGCTAAATCCAGACATAGAATTATAGCTATGAGACAGAGAAGCAAATTTAATAGAAATAAAGAATAGAAGGCATACACATGAAAGAGATTCAGATTTAGAGCCAAGGATCCTTTGTATTCATAGCAGAGCTTAAGCACAGCAGTTTTCTAGCAAAACGTCCATCATTTTACATTATAACTGCTAGTTTTTATAGAGGATTCCGCCTCTGAAACATAAATGCCCAACCACAAAACGTCGCAGTGGCAGCAAAGATTTGATTCCAACACTCATCAGAAAGTAATGAAGCATGGCTCGAATTTGATGACTCCTTGAGAAGTAGCTGCGTGGCTTCAATGCAACGACGTGATTCGCCTGTAGCGCCATCTCCTTACTTGTTGGAACCGCCTCAATGGTGAAAATCAAATTCTGAGATCCGGGGGATTGGATTTAGATGCTTCTCTGACCAACCACCATTTAATGGGCGAAAGCGCGATGCTGAAAGCTGCTTCGAGCGACCGCCATTTGAAACAGAGGAGAAAATGAGTTTCTCTAAGAAGAGGCGCGAAAGGGAGTTTCGATGCCTCTCTTGAGCCAAACAAGAATTTGTTGGTGTGGACTCCAATATGCAATTTTTGTTTGAGCATTGACCCAAAAAGGACCTTCGCTCTGCTCTTTGCTCACAGCAGGATTGACAGCTAGTCATGGAACGCCACTTGGAAATCGCTTTGCAAATACCGAGAGTTTCTATCGCCATACTGGAGAGGTGGGACCTAGCGCACAGCCTTGGGAAATGCCAAAGGCATTTTGCCCATACAAGGTCCGAAATGGGCTTGCGCCCTCAAGTTGGGGTGAAAAGGATTGGGCCCCACTTGCATTTCGGCCGACCTCTAGCCCGAAATGGGCTTGCGCTCTCAAGTTGGGCGAAAGCGCTTGGGCCCCACTTGCAACTTTCTTCGAAATTGAGTTGCGCTGGCTTTAGAAAAAGACAAAAAGGCGCTTTCACCCCTACAAGCCCCGAAACTGAGTTGCGCTCTTGAGTTGGGGCGAAAACACTTGGGCCCCACTCAGTTTCAGCTGACCTCTAGCCCGAAATGGGCTTGCGCTCCAAGTGGGGGCAAAAAGGATTGGGCCCCACTTAGCATTTGGTTGACTTTTAGCCCGAAATGGGCTTTCGCTTCATTTTTTCCTCGAAACTGAGTTTCGCCCATACAAGGCCCGAAAAGGGATTGCACTCTCCAGTTGGGGCGAAAGCAATTGGGCCCCACTTTGCATTTCGGTCATCTTCTAACCCGAAATGGGTTTGCGCTCCATCTTTTCTCCGAAACTGAGTTGCGCTGGCTTACTTAACCAGTCTCTATTGCCGTCTTTGAGACCGAAATGAGTTTTCAACAGAAGTGTTGGCACGAAACAACTCTCGCCTGCCAAAACCATGTATTTACTTGGACCCCGCCATGAGAAAGACCTTGCATGATGAGTGAAAAGAAAGGACTGCACGCTTCCTTGAGTGCAGCCAAAAAATCTTGACAACAAAACGTGGAAAAAAAGGAACGCATTCTGAAAAAGAAGAGCTTTTCAGGGAAGAATAGATCATTACATAGCAAAATTTCTCACAAAAGAAACAATGTCGCAAGGATGCCAACATCTCTGACACCTCGCGGGGGGATTGAGCTCGCCTCAATGTGAAGATCCCAGGCCTTATCTGTTGGGCTCAGATTCATCGTCGCTCTCTTTTTTTGAGATCCACCAAACAAGATTCGATCCGCGCAAACCTTGTCATTAATTGCATTACCTGGGATTCTGTAATAGGCTCACCCCAACTGTCAATCTCCGAAGTGTCGCCTTCAAAGACATCCTAGGCTGGGTTCAATTCTTCTTTTGTCAGAATAGCCCCGTCATCGTCAGTGAAACCGGGGAAGCCGAGTTGTGCGAGGGCTTCGAAATACATCAGAGAAATGTGCCTTTCTTGCTCGAACACTTCTAACATCCTTCTAGCCTCTCAAGCTCTTTCCACTTTAGCGAAGTAAGCCCACAGTGTTACCTTTGTGGTTGCCCATGACCGAGCGAGGGGACTCATAGGTGTAAGCTAGAGGTCCTTTTTTCTAAGGTTTGCACCTTCATAGCTAGTTCCAGCCATCGGTCTATATCCTTTTCGGCATCCTCCACAATAGGTCCGCCTTGAGTAACTGTGTGCTTGGCCTCCCAAATGAATGTGAGGACTGCTATTGCTTTCGATGCCCTAGCTCGGAAGTTAGCCAATCCTTTGTGAAGACTTTCGCTTGCACCATCTTTCCTGTTAACTGAGCCTGCAATTCCTGGATCCGAGCATTCAAGGCTTGCACCTGGCCTTCTGCCTTCGCGTCTACTTTGAGGTGATGTTCAGTTTCTTTTTTGTAATTACCCACCTCTTGCTCCAAGCTGGCCACACGCTGTTGTAACTGCTCAGATTTGGACTGAGCCTCCTCAAGTTGTGCCCGTGTTTGTGCTAAGGTCTCCTCGAGCTCCACATTTTTGGCCTCGAGTTCGAAGAAGCGAGCTTTGTAGTGCTCTCTGTGGAAATATATGGAGCCCATTTCAACCTGGATATTCCCCATCGTCTCTGCTGTGTCGATTGTTCTCAAGTCTTCAATCATATGATGATAGGAGTAATCCGATGGTGTCATCTCCTCCAGGGGATTTTGAACTTTGGGCACCTTCTCCATCTTGTAGAGTTCTTGTTAGGAGGTGAAGTCAATATCCAGATCTCCAATGTTCTTCAACAGAGAGGTGCATGGTGGTGGAGCTTACGGAGAGGAAACAAATAGTTTTCTGGAGTCTTCCTTTGGGAGAGGAAACGAACAGCTTTTTGGAGTCTTCCTTTGGAAGAGAAACGAACAGTTTTTTGGACTTTTCCTTTGGGAGAGGAAACGAACAGTTTGTTTTTTCTATAAAAGGGGAATGACCCCTTGCATGTAAAAATGTTGATTGAATGTAATTCTACCAAAATCAATAAAAGATCAAGCTACCATTGCCTCGTGGTTTTTCCTACACATTGTAAGTTTTCCACGTAAAGTCTGTGTTACTGTTTTTCTGTGTTATTGTGTTTTCTGCTTGCACATAATTTTGCTATTTCTTCTAACATCTTGTTTCAGAGCCTAGGGTTTTGTGCGAGTGGGAGCTACAACAATGACTGGAAGTGTAACCAAGTTTGAGATTGAAAATTTTGATGGCAGGAACTTCGCCATATGGAAGATGAAGGTGGAGGATTTGTTGGTTAAAAATGACCAAGCCCTAGCCTTGAAAGGGGTCGCGAGTAAACCAAGCAACATGAAAGATGAGGAGTGGGCAACGCTGGATAGGAATGCGGTTTCTACAATCCATCTATGCCTAGCGGACTCCGTCTTGTTCAATGTTGTTGAAGAAAAGACCGCGGAAGCCCTTTGGAAGAAGCCTGAAAAGTTTTATGAGACGAAATCTGCAACAAATAAGGTTTTTCTAAAAAAACAGTTTTACAGCCTAAGGATGAAGGAGGATTCATCTGGGGCAGATCACCTAAATGAGTTTAATACCCTTATCAGTAAACTGGTTTCATTTAATGTGAAGATGGAGGATGAGGACAGAGCTATCACCCTACTTTGTTCCCTCCCGGAGACTTGCGATCATTTGGTGATGACCATCAGCAATTCATCATCAGGAGCTCTAACTTTTGATGATGTGATAGCCGCTTTGTTGGCAGAAGTGTTGAGGCGGAAAACGTCTTTGGAACCCTCAACCAATGAAGCCCTAGTTGTGAGAGGTTGATCTTTCGAGAAGAGTCAACAAAGTAGATCACAGTCCAGATCTAAGTCTAAAGGACACAAGCTGAAAGGGAAGTGCTGGCATTGTGGGAAGCCAGGGCACTCAAAGAAGGATTGTTGGCAATTAAAAAAGGAAAAAAATGGTGAAAAGCAATTTCAGCCATCAACTGAGGCCAGTATAGTAAATTCTGGAGAGACGGCAACATGTGTGGCTTTCTGTATCAGCAACAGCAGATCTATTTTATATACCTGGGTTTTGGACTCGGGTGCATCTTTCCACATGTCTCCTTATAGAGACTGGTTTGACAAACATCAACCATATAGTGGTGGGAAGGTCTACTTGGGTGATGATCACCCTTCAGAAATTGTGGGAAGAGGAGACATAAGGATCAAGTTGGACGATGGTAGAGAAAGGATGTTATGTGATGTAGGACATGTGCCAGATTTGCGGAAGAATTTGCTCTCAATCAAGATGATGGATAAGCTAGGGTATTCTGTCACTTTTGGTAACAACTATTGCAAAATTACCAGAGGTGCTATTGTAGTACCAAAGGGAGAATCTTATGGGATCCTATATCGTTTATGTGGTTATACGATGACAAACCATGAAGCAGCAACAACTTCTGTTCAGGATGCAGTAATGTTATGGCATCAACGCCTAGGCCATATAAGTGAAAAAGGTCTGAAAATTCTGCATGACAGAGGTATGCTTTATGGGATTAAGTCTTGCAATTTAGACTTGTGTGAGCATTGTATTTTTGGTAAACAAAAGAGGGTTCGGTTTATTGCAAGCCCTGGTAAGAGTTCTGATTTTATGCAACTTATACATTCGGATATATTTGGACCAGTCCCCACTCAGTCCTTAAATGGTGCCATCTATTTTCTGAATTCTATAGATGATTATTCTAGGAGAGTGTGGGTTTATTTTTTGAAGAAGTCGGAAGCTTTGCAGAAATTTAAAGAGTTCAAAAATCGAGTAGAGAAAAGTTTGGGCAAGCCGTTTTATGTCTTATGTCAGATAATGAGGGTGAATATTGCTCCAAGGAATTTGATAAATTTTGTAAGCAGGAAGGAATTAAGCACCAGAAGACTATACCATATACTCCACAACAAAATGGTGTGGCTGAGCGGATGAATCGCACAATCATGGAACGTGCAAGAAGCATGCTCAGCGCATCAATGTTGGATAAAAGGTTCTAGGCAGAGGTTGTTAATACAGCTGTTTACCTCATTAACAGGTCACCTACAGCTGCGTTGGATGGACAGATTCCAGAGGAGGTTTGGTGTGGTAAGCCATTTGATTACTCTCATTTGTGTACCTTTGGCTGTGATGCATTTGCCCATGTGCCTATAGAAAGAGGGTCCAAACTTGACCCGAAGTCAAGCAAATGTGTTTTTCTCGGCTATGGAGATGCAGTAAAGGGGTATAGACTGTGGGATCCTACTGCCCACAAGGTAATTATTAGCCAAGATGTTATTTTTGATGAAAATTCCATGCAACGGAAGGAGGTAAATCAAACACCTGATGTTGTACCAATTGAAGTAGACATGAACGAAGATGAAAATGAAAATCAGCATGTTGAAATTTTTTTAAAGCATGCTAAAATTTTTGAACAGCATGCTGAATTTTTTAACCAGCATGCAGAACAACAAATAGAGCAGCCACAACAGTCACAAGACCGAGAGCCACAATCCACAAATCATTGGGTTAGAAGATCAACACGTCCACAAAAGTGTCCGGAAAGGTATTCTCATGTTTATCAGTCCTCTTTTGCTTTGTTAATTGATGATGGTGAGCCTAGTTCATTTCAAGAAGCTAGAGAGTCTAAGAATGCAGAAAAGTGGAGGAAATCCATGGAGGAGGAAATCGAGGCACTTCACAAGAATAAAACGTGGGAACTTGTGTATCTCCCACCTGGAAGAAAGGTTGTTGGAAACAAGTGGGTTTACAAAGTAAAGAAAAACAGCGATGGGTTGTTGGAACGCTATAAAGCTCGCTTGGTTGCTAAAGGCTATGTGCAAAAGTCATGTATAGACTTTAATGAAATTTTTTCTCCAGTTGTGAAGATGACTACTGTTAGAATTTTACTTGCACTTGTAGCAGCACAGGATTTAGAACTGGAGCAGCTTGATGTAAAGACTGCTTTCCTGCATGGTGATCTTGAGGAGGATATTTATATGGATCAGCCTGAGGGCTATGAAGAAAGAGGCAAAGAGCATTTGGTTTGCAGATTGAAGAAATCTCTGTATGGGTTGAAACAGGCACCAAGGATGTGGTACAAAAAATTTGACACCTTCATGAAGAGCCAAGGTTTCAGTAGGAGTGAAGCTGACCATTGTGCATACTATAAGAGGTTCAATGATGGCAGTTTTATAATTTTGCTGTTGTATATTGATGATATGCTGGTTGCAGACCCCAGCACGAAGAAAATCATTGATCTTAAGGCTCAGTTGGCTAGGACATTTGAAATGAAGGATTTAGGAGCAGCAGACAAATTTTAGGGATGAAGATACACAGGGACAGAAAAGGAAGAAAGATCTGGTTAAGTCAAAAGTCATATATAGAAAATATTTTGCAACGCTTCAATATGCAGAATGCAAAACCAGTTAGTACCCCACTTCTTTCACACTTAAAGTTGTATTCCAACTAGTGTCCTAGAAAAGAAGCAGAGAAGACAAGCATGTCTCGTGTACCGTATTCATCAGTAGTAGGAAGCCTCATGTATGCCATGGTGAGCACTAGACCGGATATTGCCCAAGTAGTGGGAGTAGTCAGCCGGTACATGGCAAATCCTGGTAAGGAGCATTGGAATGCGGTGAAGTGGATATTCAGATATTTAAGAGGCACTTCAGATGCTGCTATTTACAACGGATCAAATAGTTTGCAAGTTAAAGGTTTTGTGGATTTTGATTATGGTGGAGATAGAGATGGGAGAAAGTCCACTACAGGATATACTTTCACTCTTGTTGGTGGAGCTGTGAGTTGGGCTTCTAAGTTGCAGTCTGCGGTGGCTTTATCAACCATTGTGATATCCAAAGTGTTATTCAGCTAGTGAAGAACCCAACATACATGATCGCACGAAACACATTGATGTCAAGTACCACTTTATAAGAAATGTGGTGGAAGAAGGTAGGATCCTGTTGCAGAAAATCGACACTGAAGTGAATCATGCAGATATGCTTACTAAGCCGGTCAAGACAAAGAAGTTTAACTGGTGCAGAACTTCTTTGGTCTTGCCGAAAATGTGATAAGGGCAGCATTGGGCAATTGGCACTTGGATGGAAAAACATAGGCAAAGAATTCCTGTATATCGACTTCAAGTGGGAGAATGTTAGGAGGTGAAGTCAATATCCAGATCTCCAATGTTCTTCAATAGAGAGGTGCATGGTGGTTCAGCTTATGGAGAGGAAACGAACAGTTTTCTGGAGTCTTCCTTTGGGAGAGAAAACGAACAGTTTTTTGGAGTCTTCCTTTGGAAGAGGAAACGAACAGTTTTTTGGACTCTTCCTTTGGAAGAGGAAACGAACAGTTTTTTGGACTCGTCCTTTGGGAGAGGAAATGAACAGTTTGTTTTTTCTATAAAAGGGAAATGACCCCTTGCATGTAAAAATGTTGATTAAATGTAATTCTGTCGAAATCAATAAAAGATCAAACTGCCATTGCCCCGTGGTTTTTCCTGCACATTGCAGGTTTTTCAAGTAAAATTTGTGTTACTGTTTTTCTGCGTTATTGTGTTTTCTGCTTGCACAAAATTTTGCTATTTTTTCTAACAGTTCCATCTTCTCCAGATCAAACATGGCCCTTTTTTCCACCTTGGCTGGAGCTTGCGCATTTTTTCTTTTTCGGCCCTTGAGCCAGCTTGAGGAAATTTGACACGCCCGGCGTATGCTCTCCGCAATCGGGCGCTCCTGCAGAACTTCTAGCTCCATTTCCAACGGTTCCTGTACTCCAAAGAGTGGTGTGAAGGGGAAAAGAGCACACTGGGGATTTGCTTTGGCAGACGGATCAGGAATAGATGAGGCAACGATTATGCTAACCCTTGGTGACGATGGGGTTTGGATGGCTGCGACCGAGGCCTTAGGATCTGGAAGTGGAATATCACAGGATGTCGTTGCAACCAAGGAGGTTTGTGAGAGCGAAAATAGGCTTGGGTTGACGGAAACAACGGACTTAGCGACTGTACCGGCAGAAACCTGAGGAGGGCTGGGGGCGGATGATGCAGGAAATGCAAATGCGTTGGTGACGGACGCAAAGGAACTAAACGTCTAAGAGACCAGAGGGAATGATGAGGGGAGCAACGACTAGGATGCAGGGAAAGGCATAGCAAGCATGGGGACACCGAATAAAGGTTGAGTGGAATTGAGGATTTTGGCGTTGGAAGACATAGTCGCCAAAGGCTCAGAAGCGAGGGAAGGAGAAAGAGATAGCGCACCTGCGGGCTCGGGTGCTGCTAGATCTGAAACGGTGAACTGTTGTGTGATCAAGCTTGCTCTTCCTTCTTCTCTATCTGATGTGTCTGCTTCTAGGTCAATCAGCTCCATCTCCTGCCGCTCTTGCTGCGTTGGAACAGGGACTTCAGGGACGCTCGCTTCCATGGCTGCAGACGTTGCAAAAGGGTTTGCATTGAGGAGCCAGGCTGGACCAATCCGAGGCTTCTTTCCAACATGAGGAAGCAAAAGTATCACATCATCGCTCCTCTTCCTTGGAGTGAACTATTCCTTAGGGGGCAGCTGCTCGTCTTTCTCCATAACAAGTGGGTCTTGTTCAATCGGCTGCCCCTGTTCTTTCGCCGCGTCTTCCACTCTGCCAGGGCTCTGAGTGCTCCGGGGCACGATATCGACAAAAGAGACAGGCTGGTACGTGTCAACATTTGGGTCATATATTATGGAGAAATTTTCATCCAACACGAGGAGCTGATTGGATGCCTGCTTTTTGTTGTAGACCCTCATGATCCACCAGTTGGCAATCTTGTCATCTGACCAATCGGGCAACCTGTCCTTTGTTGCCTGCAACAACTCCTTGTCAGGTACGTGCGTTGGGTTATCCGCAAGGTCATATTCGGCCTCCATCGTGTAGAAGTCGTGCCACGGAGGAAGTGACATCATCTTCTCTATGTGCCATTCCAGATCGCACCCCGTGGGATTATTTCGTTGTGCTTCAATATCCGAGCGTGGGCAGCTGTGGAAACTTTTTGCTCCGATAAATTGCCTGAAAACGTCCAGCGGGTCGTACCTCCAGCGCTGGGGGAGCTCGATTAGGCCGAAATTGTACGTCACCACGAGGAAAGAATTATGCCCGATGACTGATACCTCAATATCGCCGAATTGAAAAGGCGAGGCGCAGGTATGCGGCTTTCTCCTTCCATGCCCATAAGTATCATCGATGAAGTCGCTTTGCCGAGCAACTTCAAGGACGAAAAGGTGCTCTGTGGTGTAGTACGGCAACAAGAAGGGTTTTCCAGTAAACCAATAAATCCTGACGACAAGGCCCTGCGTAAGCTGGAACACGTCGCCCAGCTTCTTCTGCACTATCTCGTCTCTCATTTGCCTCGGAACTCATTCACAAATGTCGTAGATAAGCTCCAGAGCCGGGCCGAGAAACATCCTATTGAAATTATAGTAGGACTCGCTTCTGGACAAACTTTGAGTCCACTGATAAACTGGGAGCATCATACCCTCTTTACTGGTGCAATTCTTGGCGATGAAAACAAAACGACTATGCATGTGGTAGAAAAGGTACCAAGCAAGGAAAGAGCAAAGTCAAAATGACATATCCTTACCACTTTGCACATCGCTCAACAGTATGTGCATCTGCCGCGCCACCCACTCTGCCCAGTCAAAGAACACAAGCTTGGTCTCTGGCTTCATGGCGGCGGGAGAGTATAATTCGCCATGCGAGATACACTTTGTGAGGGAAATTTGCTACTTGTATACCGTTGTCTGTGGAGAGTCCCATAACCCATGCCAGCATGTAGTATATATTAGGATGCTTGAACAACTTCAGGGGTTTGGTCAGGTCTGGCAATACTCCGGGCACCGGCTTCTCCAATAACTACGCCTCCATAAACTGTCGCATCTGTGCTGTTGGCGTGTATCTTTCGTTCTGCTTGATTATGTTGATTTTCCTGATTGTGTAGTCGGTAGGGGGCTTTTCTCCACAAGCGAAAGCCTCCTGGACATCTTTGGAAGAAATGGTGAACAGTCTGTCCCCTTTGGCATTTTGGACCATCCTGGTCCGACGATCGTAGAATTTGGCAATTCCGCATACCAGCTCTGGGCAATTATGCAGAGGCGTGCACAAGTACCAATAGAGGTGAGAGTAATAGGCGATCGTCCGCCTGCTTTCAACAAAAACCCTTGTCAGCATGACGTCAACAGTCTGGCACAGTTTGTCAACGCTTTTGTTCGTGAGTATACAGTCTCTGATTCTTCCCAGCGTGTCGACGGGTGGTGGCACCTCCACTTGTTTCTTCTCTTTTTTCTGCCTCTTCACGCCTTCTCCCTTCTTGGTGGTTGTCTCCTTCTTGGGCTCCATGCTTTTCTTGCCCATTCTGATTATGCGTTGGCCCAGGCGCTTGCTCTAAAAAAAGACGTCTTCCTGTTGCTCAGCGCATCGCGTCACCAGCAACTATCTTGCTTTGAACTTCGACAAAGCAAACAGCGCTACTGCAAAACCCTCAGCAATCTCCTTATAGTTTCGTTTGAGCTGCAGCGCTGGCCTTCTTATAGCATTGCAATCGACCCACCACCTTAATTACGCTTTGGGGCGCAGTAATGCATGGAGGGATCATGGGAGAAGTAGGAGATCTCTTGTTTGCGTTAACCAGTGGTTGAGCGCTCCTCCCAATGATGGCCAACTGCGTGGGCCGCAATCTTACTCGAAAGACGTGATGCACCGCTTTTTAATTTTCAAGGCGTGATTTCCTGCTCCAACAGCCTTCCTCGGGGTGTGCGTTCGCTAAGCTTTTCTTCAGAATGTGTGCTCGGGGCATTGGAGAAAGCGAAACTCTGTTTCGCTTTACAAATGCTTTCGTCATTTTTAAGAGCCGAGATGGCTTTTGTTTTAAAAAATCAAACGAGAAACCCTTTCGCCCATTTAATGCCCGAAATAGAAAAAAGCGTCGTAATTTATGCAAGGCCTTTGTTAATTGGGAGAGGCTCATAATATATTCTTTTTTGGAGTGAAAACCATCTCCTTTAATTCTTTGCCACGTGGCACTTGCACAAAAACAGCTCGAAGGGCCACGATTTGGATCTCGCCCATAAAGGAGAGCGAAAGCGCCTTTTGCTCAACAAAGCTCCTGAAAGCGCTTTTGACCAATCTTTAACGTCATAAAAGAAAACGATTTACAAGAGCACTTTTCTCTTCCTTCTCTAACATGTGGCGCTTAAAAGCCTGAGCTTGTCGAAACTTCACGCTCGACTTTGACTTTTGGGTTGGCCCCGCCTCAGTTGTAGCTTTCGCTCCTTAAGGCGTCGAAACATGGTTTCGCCCCTATGCAAGAGCGAAACTCCTCTTTGCCAAATGATAGGGCGCCTTTTATCCACTGAACTGCTTTGCCAGGTGACGCTTAAAACAACGAAACAAACTCCTTTTGCTCAATAGAAGAGTGAAAATGCTTTAGCCGGCTTGGGCGCCCAAAACTGCTCTTTTCTTTTTCTGGTGCTAGAAAACACGCAAACTTAAACTAAAAAAAGCTTTTTATTTAAACTCTTCTCTTTCCCTGAATTGGATGCAAAGGATGCTTCTTTGGGTCTTACAAAGGATACTCATCAAGCATGGCTTATGAAGGAATAACCAAGGAACTCATTCAAATATCACCTAAGCTTGCCAAACACATTCAAATGTTTTCTTCGCAACTCAAACTTCACATGGGTTCAAATGCTTCCTTCAAGCGTAATCTGCATATCAAACGAGACCTGCACAGATCAAATCATAAGGGCATGTTGTTGGATGTTGACAATTGTCCCTTTTTACTGAAACTCCTCTCCTATTTGCTCCTCACACGAACTCACCATAGCTTTGATAAAACATGGGCCTAACATAATCCAAAGACAATAATTTTCACAATATTCTCACACAATCATACAAATCTACCAGCCAAACTCTGTTGTATGCAAGTAATTTTATACATCATGAAGTCTCTTCATATTCGGGAGACTTTTAAATATTCTGCATCTTGTGGCATTTCACCTTCAGTTGTCTTTTCATCTACTCATAATCTCACGGGAGATATCTCTCTCCAACTTTCTATTATGGGAGAAAATATTAATTTATCTCCCAATAATTACAAATATCAAATAATTACAAGATGCCAAATAATGTTATATTCTCTAACATATTTCTTTGGGATGTTCTTTTCAAAATATGATGACTCCTTAAAACAAGTCTTGGTCCTTCAAGCATTTGTTGCAAGGGGGCACTAAAAAGGTAATGCTTGTATGTAACATTTTCCATTCTACATATAATTAATATGATATGTACGATTTCCTATATTCTTTGAAGTACGAATTTAATGGAGATAAGGAAACGCAAAGACACAGAAAGGGGTCGATGAAAAAGACGACTATATGAAAAAAATAAAAAAATATAAGATAGAAATTTAGAACTACAAATAACAAGGCGCTTTAAAATACAGACATTTGAGTTGATCATTGGTTTTCTCATTACTAATCAATAGTCATAGAAAAAATAAAAATACATAATGTATTATTCGAAGAGTATAGTGATTGCTTCAATGTAATCGGGCCATTGTACTGCCAAGGGTATTCTTCAACATATCATGTTCATCTTCTCGTTTCTGATGACTTTTTTTTTTAAGTTTTTTATAGCTGTCCCAAAACATACAAAATAATTATGTGGTAATGTTATGCATTCACTGTATAAGCATAAATGGACTGCAAAACTTCTTTAGAGATGCTAGACTTAACTTTTAAAAGAAGCTATGCAGGCACATAGGGGGAATTAAGTTTCCGAATTTCAGTTGTTGATCTATCTGACAAATTTCCATGTTACATAAACAACTCTTCATATTTTAGTGGTGCAAGCATCCATCCATCTTGTATTCTTGTCTCTCGATATCAGGTTTCCAGATTTAAGTTGTGAAACACTAGATTACACGGGGGACATGATGGGGACATCCCCAAGTCGTCCCCGCCAAGAGGGGGTGCTTGGGGGATGACCCCACTACATCACATAGATAATTTCAAAAAGAAAAAGAAAACAATGAAATGATTTATATATCTTCTTCTTAGTTTCATCCGATCATTATTCATTTTCCCATTAAATGGTAAGGGAAAAGAGAAGGATTATATGATTATTCATCTCATGACATACATGACAACTTATCATGCATAATGTGAAGCATATGTGCGAAAGGATTCATGAGATCCATTATATCTTTCCTTCCATGAATTCCCCCAGTCATATATGTTTTAATTAATTGGGGAAAGGTGATGATGTGGCTGTCCATCTCATCACATTAGTGAGGGCTTCCTATGGAGGGGACCTTTGTTGGTGGAAAGATCCTTGGGCAGTGTCCTTACCAATAGATTGCCTATCCACATCATGTATTAAACATGTTGCACTATGTGTAGTGCTTGCCATGTCCTTGCTTGGATTTAGCATATTGAAATGAAATGAAATGAAATGAAAGATTTTAATTACGTCCGCGAGACCCAAATATGGTCTATGGGACCTCAAATATGGAAGTACAATTACTCAAATCATATCATATGATCTTTAATATCTTTGAGAAGGTTGTTCCTTCTCCCGCTGATTTGTGTTAGCAATTCCCCAACTTTTTTTATTTTACTGTCTTCAAATAAATCTGCCATAAACTCGTTCCCAAGTGTTTCTTTGTATTTGTCACGGATATCTGAAAAACTCGGCATTTATAGATGAAGTGTTCCTCCTGCCTCTACCGCCTCTGTGCCGCATAGAGTACATATCCTTTCTTCCCATTGTTCTTTGGGCGTTGTCCATCTCCCTGTTTCACATCTAAGCCTATGAGAGCTAGTCCTTATCTCGAGCAATGAGTATTTTTTCCTTCCACTTGATTTCAGCGCCTATATACGCTTTTTTCCTTGTGGTCATACGTTGGGTTAAAATTTGCAATATAATATTGTCTTTTCCTGCTTGCATTTTTCCACATTCCACTTCTGAACTTTTCATTCACATAATTTTTTATGTCTTTGTTGACATTTGGGCATTCATTTATGTTGATTTCCCAACGTTTCATCCATTTCTTATTTTGTTTCATCCATGTATTCTTTCGCCTATGCAACTCTTCGTCCCTAGCCGCCCTAGGCCATCTATCATTTGTCATGTTTTCTATTTTTTTCAAGTAACATAACAACTTGGTCATAGCAATTGCTTCTAAAGGGAACATTCCAGTTTCAGCTAGAATAATTTCATAAGGGGTTGTGGCCTTAATTTTGAGAAAGTTTGTGATTAGATATTTTTGAATCCTTTCTATTTGCCTCCATTTTGCATTTGTTGTGCCACTAGCCCACACCTCGCAACCATACAACAAAACCGGTGTAACAAGTAGGCCAAATAAGACCTTGGTGGTCTTCCACTCCCACAACTCGGCATTCCTACACCTGTTTTGAAGTGCATATAGTGCTCTCCAACCACTTTGAGTTCTTTTCATCCTACATGTATTCCAATTAAGTTTGTCATGAAAGTCTATGCCCATGTATTTGTATTCTACTACTACATCAAGCGGTTCTCCTGCAAACTGAAATTTGAGTTGTTGCTTCTTCTTTTTTGCTGAAAAAATCATAATTTTTGTTTTGCTCGTGTTCACCTCCATCCCAACTTCTTTACAAAAGAGTTCTAGAGCTTGAAGGTGATCTTCTAGATCTTTGGTTGTTTTGGCCACAAGAATTACATCATCTCGCATACATGAGGAGTTTTACCACATATTTGGCTAAATGCACACCCTCTCCCCCAAATTTGTTTATCCATTCTTCTAACTTGTCAATGTACAACCCAAATAAGGTCTGAGATAGAGGGCAACCTTGTTTGACACCTATGTCACTACCAAAACATTCAGATAACCCTTCCCGTGTTCTCGATTCTAGCCTTTACATGCTCATATAGTCCGTGAACTGCTGCCCTGTAGTGAATTGGAACCTCTAGCTCTTCCATTCTGCTCCATAATTTTTTCCTTGGCACTATGTCAAATGCCTTTTTGAAGTCTACAAAACAACAAAAAGCCTCCTCTTTTTTGTCCCATATTTTTTCCACTATGTGTCTAAGCGTGATACATTGATCAATAGTTGAGTGCTTGGGCCTAAAACCCGCTTGCCCCTTTGCTCTCTTTCCCTTTTCTTCCGCCCATATGCTGATCCTACGCTCTATCATACTCCCAAACAACTTTGCAAAGAGAGGGTTGATCATGATAGTTCGATAGTTTGAGGGATTATTTACATCTCCACTTTTAAACAAAGGAATGGTCAAGCTAGTTGTCCACTCAGTAGGGAAGCCATTTTGTATGACCTCATTGAAAATTTCTTTGATTTGCGGTGCCAAGATATCTACCCCCCATTTTATATGCTCCGCTTGAAGATTGTCTATGTCACGGGCTTTACCAGTTGCTAACTTTTTTATCCCTTGAATAATGTCTTCAATTGTGAAAAGTTCTTTCTTGACAATGATAGTAGGGGGTGTCTCCCGCTGGTTACTACGCTGATACAGCTTGTTTTGAATACTCCAACCACCGATTAACTCGTTATGTTATTTTCAGTTTGCATCCTTTTCACGCTTAGTTCCTTCCAAAATTTCTTTGGTTCATGCTTCCCTAAGTAAATCAATTCTTTCCTCCTTGTTCTAGTGTATTCTTCTTTTTTTGCCCTTACCAGCTTCTCATATGCTTTTTTGTTTGCTCTTGTTTTACCCGTTGGTTCCTTTAGTAATCTTCGCATTTTTTTGCAATCTTCATCGAACCATGGGTTGGTTGGGAAGCTATTCCTTTCTTTCTTTTTAGGTTTAGCTCTCTTGCATTTGTTTAGAGCTTCTTGAATAACGTGCATTAACCATTCACTCTTACTGTAATCTCTACTACCGTGATGTAGTTCTTCCCTTTCCTGTAACTTGTTATTTAATACTGTTCTAAAATTCTGCCGATTTTCATCTCGTTAAGAGAATGTTTCCCTTGTGAGGATATTTATTTTGATTGCCTTGCAAGTGTTTTTCCCTTGGTTTGTCTCCATGCATTCGAAGTTTCATAACAATTGGGTTGTGATCCGACTTAAGTTCCACTGGAGAATCTTCCACTTCTAGCTCCTCTATTTTTGGTATGTAATTCTGTGAGCATATTACATAGTCTATTACACTTTGTCCCTTATATGTTTTGCATGTATACTTTCCTGAATTTTTCCATTTGTTCATCCCATTGCAAATAATCAAATTGTATATGCTGCAAAAACCTAACAACTCTTCTCCATATTGCGTGATAGCCCCATGCTCATCTTCTCAAGTCCTCGGTCCACTCGTTGATTTTCCTCTTTTGGCATCCAAAGAGGATTAATCTCAATATCTTCGTTACCTTCTAGAATGTTAGCTTGCTTATTTGTTGTCCTTGCATTGAAATCTCCAATTAATATAATCTCCCCAACTTACTGTATATTGAAATGTCTCTTTTTAGGGAGGAGTATGGGTCTTCTCTGTTAAGGTCATGTTTCTTATAGAATTTAGAATTCTTGGGAGCAAAATAACATGCTGCTATGCTAATAACCGACTTATTTTCTAGGATCTTTATCCAGATGTACTGTTTGTTTTCATCTTGTTTTTCAATTTTAATGACCCTATCCCATTCCTCTTTTATTAAAACCATAATACCCCAATGCCCTTTGCCATTTTCTGCCGCTTTATTCCATATTGCTATTTTTTTGTATCCCACAAATTCTGGAGTCCTACATCCATCGTGTTCATGTGTTTCTGTCAATATGATTATATCTTTGTCTCTAGCAATGGGCCCTAACCCGGGTCCTCTTCTCCAAGGGAAACCTCTACAGTTCCAACTTACCATTGTAAGATGTTCCCGAGCGGGCCATACTCCCTATTTGTTTTGGATTTGTTTAGATGTGATGTATGCCTTTCCATTTCTTAAATATGCCTGTTTCCCTTCATTCCTTGCTGCCCTCACCTTTTCCCATTCCTTATTTCTTTCTTCCTCTAAATAAAATGTTAGGTCATCATCTAAATAAAATTTTGACCCTCTCAAAGATGCCTCTGTTTTTAAGTAACCTTATTTTATCCTCGTAGCTCATCAATGTGACCCGAATATGTCTATCTCTCGCCTCCTTCTCTCACCTCGCCAATTCTCGCTTGCTTTTTTTATCCGACCCTTCCATTGTAATCGATCTCGACAAGAAGTCCCCGGTTAAACGATTTGTGTCTTCCCCGTCCCCATAATCTTTCAACCCTTTGATGATTATATTTGATAACTTCTCATGTCTTTCTTTCTCTTCCGTTATTTGAATTTTTACTTGCTTCTCTATCAACTCTTTTTGTTGATTGACTGGTTCTTTTACTACTTGAGACCATGTCTTTGCCTTTGCTAATTCATTTCGTAGCTCATTTTCTCTTGTTTCCATGTTTTGGAGTGTTTTCTGTACCTCTTTTATTTGATTTGCATTTGTTTTTTCCACCTCTATTGCATCATTGATTGGGGGTGGATGGCTTGTTTGAGGACATGCCATTCACGTTGACCCATGTTTGCAAGGTTTTGTAGCTTTGACACTTGCTCCTTGAGTTGGTTGTTTTCCTTTTCCAGCCTCCGAATGGTGTTTATAACCTCATTCGATTTAGTTTCTCTTAATTTCTCCCTCCTTTCCATGCTTTCAAGTTTCTCTTTCATCTTCATTAGCTCTTGCACATAAAGTCTTGGTGCCCACATGAGTGGTGTAGTTGTGGGACCGTAAGTTTCTTCCTCATCTCGAAAACTCATTTTGGTGATTTGCCTTTGATTGTTCCTTATTCTCCACCCGTTTATGTGGTAGAATATTTTTTATTTTTATTTTTCGATATGCCCTCTTCATTGTTGTTGCCCTTGCTCGAGCTTGTCGACGCCTTAATATCCTCCAATACCGTTTCTCATTGACATATATTGGTTCTTGCAATTGTTGCTTCCCTTCTTCCATTTTCAAACCCTTTATAGCCGAACCCTCTGTACTATTGATCCGATGAAATAAATGTGTAATAAAACCCTCCTTGCTCTGCAAACCCTCCGCTGCAAACCCTTGCTGATAATAAAACCTTCTGCCGCAAACCCCTATAACGAATGTATTTCTCCTATCTACTTAAATTGTTTTATAAATCGAAAGAGGACGGAAAATGTGCTTACCCGATGAAATAGATGTTTAATACAATACTCCGCCGCAAACCCTCCTTGCTCTGCAAAAACCCTTTGCCGCAAACCCTTTAATTTTTTTGTGCTGATATTTCTTGTCTGGTTCAGTGTACAGTTCGAATCTTCTCCGTTCTATCGGCTCTGCTTCAGTATCCCCGCGCTCTGCTTCAGTCCTGCTTCAGTATCTTGCCGTAAACCCGATGAAATAGATGTTTAATACAATACTCCGCCGCAAACCCTCCTTGCTCTGCAAAAACCCTTTGCCGCAAACCCTTTGATGAAACAGTGATGAAACGTAGGATAAAGTAGATGAAAGGAATGAGAGTTTTGCATTCATTTTAGGTTTTTTCATGAAGCCTTGCTCATCTTTTTATACTTACCTACCGTTATATATAATGTATACTTTGTTGGTGCATGTCAACCACACTAGTACATTGGCCAAGTGAGGTGAGCTCTGCTAATAACAAGTATATGAATTGAGTGTCTGAAGGATTTTATATCTAATAAAGTGGTAGTCATGTATAATCCAATTTAGTCCTGAAGTAACAACTGATGATCTTGACCCGATACTATTTTATTATCCCCAAAACCCTTATTGGATATAAGGTAAAAGGTAGTTTTCTAGATCCAACATGCTTCTTGGGGTGTGAGACCCCCTTGTGCTAGAAAGGGAACTTTTTCACTTTACTTTCTCTATACTAGCTCAATTGTGTAACTCTTAGACTACTCTACTTATTTATATTTACCTACCATTTTATATCATCAATAATTTGTTGGTGCATGTCAACTGCACTGGTACACCAGCCAAGTGAGTTGAGCTCTATTAATAATCCAAATTTGAAATATTTAAAGAAATTTAAATCTGACAAATTTGCAACCCTGAAGAATCCTATTTTGTGATAAAGTAAGAACTCATTGCCTTGACCTAACACTAAGCATTAATTCCTGAGCCTGTTAGTGAATGTAAAGCTAAAGGTGATGTTTTAGATCCAGCATGCCTTTTGGGGTCATGAACGCTTATATACATTAGTTCAGTTATGTACCTCTTTGGATGTTGCCATTCAACCAACCTCATAGTAAATTAAGTCTTGCCAGACCATCTAAGCTCATAGAATACTGAAAGGTACTTGCTTAAAAATTATGTACACGTACGTATCTCATTGCAATGCAGGCTGTATTATCAGTCAAAGGTGATATACTCAACTTTTTATGTCCCAAACAAATTTAACAGATAGCAGGAATAGATATTTGGATGAAAGGCAACATGAAGTATCTACCAACATGATTTTATAATGACTCATACAAGCTATCTGCAACTTACCCAATCCACATTCATCATTTTAGTCCAGTAGGACATTTCATGCTCCAAAACCTGAAAGTATTGCTCAACGAAATTTCAAATAATTGCTTAAAGAAAAGTAAATTGACATGAACAATAAACATAACTATAGAATCCAAAGCACTAAAAGATTATGCATACATTAAGGCCTGTCCCCAACCACCTTTCTCTCGAATCATGATACAATATTTTTCATATATTTGTATTATGCTGATGTATAGACATTATTAGTATCTTTTGTGACCGTTTAGACACCACAAACCACTGCATACAGTCAAATCTTATTGACCTACTTTCACCATTCCTGTACATTAATAGAATTTCTTTCTTTCCCTCTCTCTGTAGCCTGATACATAGATGCCCTTTTTATGCTGCAAGCATCCTATAAGAAATTACACAATGACAACAGTATATAGATGCCTTAAAGATGGACCTACAGCATGACATAGAAGTACAAATCTAATTCAAGTGCAAAAGAAAACACAAGTAGCTATGGTTTCATTAGAAAAAAACATTAGTAAGTGGTTAATCAAACACACCTGTGTTGTATATGGATTGAAACTTATTCCAAGAGAAGTCACAAAATCCTCTGCGATACCCTGCCAGTTGATATCTGGATACGCTACAAGGTGAGCATTGTAGTTACCCACAGCACCAGCCATTTTTCCACGTAATCTCACTCGAGCAACTTTTTCTCGCTCTTCACTTAATCTTGAACAAAATATCGCCATCTCCTTTCCTAAAGTAGTTGGTGAAGCAGTCTATATGGGCTCAAAAACAAAACAAAAAAAATTGTCAGGGTCAGCTTAGATTTACAATGTCCGTTTATGGGATTTAGCCAAAACAAAAGGTTAGTTTATGGGATGTTCAATCAAACCATTGGTCCCAGCGAACATGTTATCATCAGGAACATGTCTTAAAAATTTTGAGAAAGCCATACATAAATTGGCTTGTTATGCCCAGGTCTATTTTGAAAATCAGTTCATAGTCATTCTGTGAAATGATTAAAATAAAAATACTTCATATGGTGTCCCACATGACAATGTGAGCAACAGTTTACAATTGCTTCAATCAGATTTCAAATATATCAACAAAAAGAAAAGGTGATTGCAAGAGTCATGTATAAAGCATGGTCTTCACAATCAACAACAATTAAAATCATATATGATACTCAACAAGGTAGCAAATATGCATCAAAAGCCTTAGAAGCATTATCTACTTGAAATAAAGTAAAATTGTTTTGGAATATCCAAAACTTGATCTAAGTGGAAAAACAAAGCCTCAGACTTTAGCATGCTTGCCAAACCAAAAACTGAAGTATACCCAAATAAAATTCATTTCAGATGGTTCAAAGTCAAACAATAAAAAACCTTGGTAAAAAGTAAAAGCATACTTCAGAATTGTTTTCCAAATTGAAAGGAATGTTAACAAATCAGGTATAGGAGATGCTTCATGAAGTAGCTGCCATCATGTCAATTTCCTTTGTGTGCTTGTATGTTTTGGCTCTTGCATTCCCCAATTAGATATTTAAGGGTGTAATAATCTGACCCAACATGTAAGGTTTTATTGTTATTTTGAAGCTTTGGCCTCATATCAGTTGTACGAGGCTTTCTGCTATCCAACATTGACAAGGCTATAACTAAAAGACTCTATCACCATACTGTATGCATTTCATTCATTGAACTTATTCATATAATTTAATCTCTTATGTCTTTAACTTTTTTATACAATGTTTCAAATGAATCACTGCTCTGATTATGGACTTAAAAACATTGTTTATATATAGATAAGTCCTCACAAATCACAATCATTAATGATAGGAAGCTAAAAACTTATAATACAACCTCCTTTCCTGTGTTTTAAAATGCCTTAATACAGTGTGAGTTTATGAGATTGTTAACTCCAAATTACTCATAAGCTTTCTCACCCAAAATTTATGAACAAATTCATGTCCTAGTTTTTCTCAAGTTTAAGCTGCCAAGTTATGCATTAAGTCCCATATTCACCTAGGAGATGAGATATTAGCTAAAGAGATGGCTCAAGCGTTCATTTATTTGATATTACCACAGGACTTCTCAATTAGTGGCAATGTAATAGCTACTATTGGATGATATTATATCTTGACTACAATCAAATACTTCAGAATGGCAACCATGCGCATGCATTGAACAATTCATAGAAGAAATCATACAATGACTAACATTATAATAGTTGACTAGAATAGGCTCATGGGATTTGGGGCAATTGGTTGAAAGTGAATAGTTCCAAACCCATAGGTGAACGTTAACATTTCATCAAATGGCATTAGCTCAACCGAAGAACTCATCGAATTTCAAGGAGGAGACCAAGGTTTGAATCTTGCAAAGCGATACATGCATAATAGCCAAGTTATTGTTATACCACTATGTTGTTATGATGTAATAGGGGTGGGACCCATTTCAATACCAAATAACCAATTAAAAGAAAGTTGACTGGAATAAATCATTTGCTTCTCACTTGATCCCAATGCATTGCAGCAAACACTTGTAAGTTGTAATCATTGACAACCATTCAGATTATCTTATTTTATGTATTTTGCCTTAAATTATTCAAGTATCAAATTGGAACTCTAAACATTAGTAAAACATGCTTTACACAATATACATAATGATTATAAACTTAATGCATGTGATAGTCCCATTATTTTAAAATGCTCCTGATCTTAATGCACTTGATAGTCTCATTAGTACTTCCCACAATATTTAATAAATTATTAAATTCTCACAGAACATAAAAAGAAAAATCGTAGGTTTCTCGTGATTTCTCACAAAAGTTGTGAGATATTGCAAGCGGCGAATCCCCCCCCCCTCAGCGCTGAGAAACTCGCCAACTCACAGCGATATTTCTCGCAATTTCTCGCCGTTTTCTTGCAGGAAACTTGGCAAGCCTAGGACAGCTAGCAAAAAATGGCGAGGAAAAAAAAGTTGAAGGCCATTTGGCCTTATTTTTGCATTTTTTCTTCTCTCCAACTGTGACCAATTTTTTACAGAGTTTCATTATTAGTGATTTTGAAAATAAAGTGTTTTCTATGTTTAGAGGAGTTTCAAAATTTCAACTACATACACATAAATCTCCAAGAAAATGACCATGGTATTTATGGTAAGCTTAAGTTCTTAAATGCAATAGAAATATAGAGATCTATTAATAGTTCCATGTACCATTTGAGAAAAGATTAATTGATGAAATAGGCAAAATATTTGTAACTGCATTTGATTAAAAATCTAGTATGTTGTATGTCGATTGCTATTCTTTTATTATTATACCAAACAGATTCTAACTGTCACCTCTTCCTTATATCATACTACAAGAATTTAAATTTGGGAAAATTTAAAGAAAATGAACGAGGACAAAGAAAGGGAATATGAAGCTAAGAGTGGTAGTAGGTTTCATTGAAAGCTTGTTCATTTTTCGAGGCACTTGAGGTAAAAGCAGAAAATTTGAGAGGATTGGAGATATACCACAATGACCCTGTACCTGAGAAGCCTCCAAGTTGACCGTCAGTTCAAAGCCAAGGCCAACCATCTAGTTCAAGCGAGAGGAGTGTAAAACAAAAAAGAGTTCAAAAACTACTTTATATTTTTAAAATTTTGCATTTGTATAATACTATGATGTATTTGGTTGGATTTGATGATCATGAATTGTAATTGTCCTCCTTTTTATGAATATCTAGTATAAAATTAGCTTCCCGGCTGTCCAATTGTTGTTTAAAATGGGCTTTTGTTAACTGAAAAAATTTCTTCGGTTTTTTTTGCTTAGTTTCCCAAGTTGCCGATAAAATCTCCAAAATTGGGGTAACGATTTTATCGCAAATCGGAGTTTTCCGACCATGTTTCAGACTATCAAACATAAAACTCTTCTAGGTATTTGGCTGCAAGTTGTAATTTAGAAGCAGAAATTGCATTTTTCTAAGTTGGCAAAATACTTAGAAAAGCCAGAACATCTTCCCAAACATAAATGCAAATGTTCCAATCAGATAAACATAACATAAAGAAAATATGAAATATTATTCAACCAATCAAGTGTAGTTTCTAACTTGAAAGAAAAGGCAATGCAGATGCCATACCTGACCATGCGTCCGAGACAACATTGGAATGTGTGCATACTTGTGTGCCAAGTTGCGTATGGCTTGAATTAACTGGTCCATTTTAGGTAGTATTACTAGTTCAAGAGCCTCCCGCAGCATCAAGGCATGAGCTAAATTATTAATATCTTCAGATGTGCAAGAAAAGTGAATAAATTCCAGTACCTGAAGAAACAGATCAAATTAATATGCCTCACAAGCTGCACAAGACAAACAAGAATGTTATAATTAGAACTACAAGTTCTAAAAGACAGGACCTTCAGCACTTGAATTAAAAAAATTATTCCTATATCATGAAATACATTTTTTAACCCTCTATGACTGCTTCAATTACATACACTCAAGTATTTCTCCCCTAGCTGATGGCTATCCTGATTCATATACATGGTATAGAGATGAGACTTATCACAAGCACACAATCAAAGTTTTCTTCATTGCATGAAAGGGGAGAATGTCATATAAAAGTCCTAATCCAATAAGCAAATAGGAACCAAAAAACAATTTCCATGTAGCAAATGTTCAATCTAACCTGATAAAAGCAGACATATAACATTGACATAATATTATTAAATGGAAAAGAAACTGTTCCTATCCCCAAGGTACATTTGTATCATGCGAATGCATTGTTCCAACACAAGAATCGGAAAACAGTTTATTGAGCCAGATCCTTTGTGTAAAAAACGTTTTTATCGCACCAACATAAGCAGGGATTTCAATGGTGGGGGAAGGAGGATGGACATCATGCCATTCTGTCATAAGTTAAAACCGTACTTATGAAAGACCTAAGATGGCACATTTGGCAATTTGAGTGTCATAATTGCTCAATTGCTCCACTAATTTATACAACATAAATACATAGCAAAAGTAAAAAATCCTAAGTGCTCCAGTGCATCAAGAGGGTATAACCTTGGCTACTTCTGGATGGGACTGGCACTTCCTTTTCAAGATATACTCAACTGCCTTGACATCATGATTTGTCACACCCTCTACTCTTTTCACTTCAAGGGCATCCTCAATACTAAACTTCTTAACAATGTCTTCCAGATACGATCTGGCTTCTTTGCTGAAGTTTGGAACTTCAATGATTTCCGGAATTTGAGATAGTTTCAGCAACCACTGAACCTGCCAAAGGGCAAACACAAAATCAAAAATATCCAGTCATCTAATCCTGAAGATTGCTTACTAGTAAAGATTGCAAATTTTATCTAACACCTAAGAACAAGAAAAGCTTAAAAATAATTACAGAAGATATGGAAACAAAATGGATACCTGAAATGAAAATTGCTATAAGCATAGTTTGGAAGCTTTTCCTCAGACAGTATTATTTCACTTGCTAGAGTCTATACAGAATTAAAAAATGACTTCATTTCCATATACCCTGCAGTAGACTACTCTTTTTGCCATCATTGTAAGCAATTCATTAGAACATAGAAGCTACTTAAGGGAGATGATTCCATGCAATCATGGCCAGCTTTCCTTCCTGCTTCAGTGAGTATAGCTAAAGCCTTTAAACGGTCTGTGCATTTCAATTTGTTTCCTTTTTGAATCAATATGTGCATTACAAAAATGTGCATTTATCTTCCCCTTTGCACCTCACTGGTGAAAATTAATATTATTAATCGTGTGTAATACAGATATTATATCCTCTGGCTTTCTTCCTATAGGAAAATCTACCATTAGCAGAAAACAAATTGGTAGCGGCTCCAAAATACTTCATTTGGCAAAAGGATCTGCCTTCAAATGATGCCACATGAGAGGGTCATGTGATGCTTAATCATCCAGCCATCCAATTACTTTGGGATCAAAGCAATTCAAGTAGGGGACATTACCACAATACTTTCAAAAATAAGCATCCTTGTGTTAATTATCCATATTTCTATATTGTTATCAGATTCTCATATCACTTATGCCATCATCACTAGGAATATTTCAGTTAGTTGTTAGGAATAGGCAGTTGTCCAGAACAATTTAGTTACTCATCAGTTATAAAATCATTATTGACAATAAGTCAGTTGCTTATCAGTTATGCAATCATCCAGCCGATTATGCAGCAATGATTAGGCATAAGTCAGTTATTTATCAACTGTGCAATCTTGCTGTCAGTTATGCTCTCATCATTAGGATTAAGTCAGTTGTAATAAATTCACCTCACAAGTGGCAAAAGGAATCTGCTGTCAATTAAATTAAGAAAACTGACCAACATGTGACAGAAGGGATTCATCAAATGAAGTTATAAAAGGCCTTGTATGCCTCAAATGACAAAGCTTCTCCAGAAAAATGTTTTGCACAAGTCTTGAGGAATGTTCGCAGCCAAGTGCAGCACCCCATAATGCCCATAATTTAAGATTGTGTTGGCATTCTCAGGAAAGTTTATTTTACCTTATGGGTAGTATGATATGCTATTTTGGTATACCATGAAGTTCTGTTTGGCTTTTATTTCCTTTAAGAAATCAAAAATAAATAAATTAAAAATTTATACATATATTAAAAACAGATTTTGGTGATGTTCTTTGGAAGATTCTCCAGTGGAACTTAAGTCAGATCACAACCCAATTGTTATGAAACTTCGAATGCATGGAGACAAACCAAGGGAAAAACACTTGCAAGGCAATCAAAATAAATATCCTCACAAGGGAAACATTCTCTTAACAGATGAAAATCGACAGAATTTTAGAGCAGTATTAAATAATAAGTTACAGGAAAGGGAAGAACTACATCACAGTAGTAGAGATTACAGTAAGAGTGAATGGTTAATGCAAGTTATTCAAGAAGCTCTAAACAAATGCAAGAGAGCTAAACCTAAAAAGAAAGAAAGGAATAGCTTCCCAACCAACCCATGGTTTGATGAAGATTGCAAAAAAATGCGAAGATTACTAAAGGAACCAACGGGTAAAACAAGAGCAAACAAAAAAGCATATGAGAAACTGGTAAGGGCAAAAAAAGAAGAATACACTAAAACAAGGAGAGAAGAATTGATTTATTTAGGGAAGCATGAACCAAAGAAATTTTAGAAGGAACTAAGCGTGAAAAGGATGCAAACTGAAAATAACATAACAGTTAATCAGTGGTTGGAGTATTCAAAACAACTGTATCAGCGTAGTAACCAGCAGGAGACACCCCCTACTATCATTGTCAAGAAAGAACTTTTCACAATTGAAGACATTATTCAAGGGATAAAAAAGTTCGCAAGCTCGGTAAAGCCCGTGACATAGACAATCTTCAAGCAGAGCATATAAAATGGGGGGTAGATATCTTGGCACCGCAAATCAAAGAAATTTTCAATGAGGTCATACAAAATGGCTTCCCTACCGAGTGGACAACTAGCTTGACCATTCCTTTGTTTAAAAGTGGAGATGTAAATAATCCCTCAAACTATCGAACTATCATGATCAACCCTCTCTTTGCAAAGTTGTTTGGGAGTATGATAGAGCGTAGGATCAGCATATGGGCAGAAGAAAAGGGAAAGAGAGCAAAGGGGCAAGCAGGTTTTAGGCCCAAGCACTCAACTATTGATCACTGTATCACGCTCAGACACATAGTAGAAAAAATATGGGACAAAAAGAGGAGGCTTTTTGCTGTTTTGTAGACTTCAAAAAGGCATTTGACACAATGCCTAGGAAAAAATTATGGAGCAGAATGGAAGAGCTAGAGGTTCCAATTCACTACAGGGCAGCAGTTCACAGACTATATGAGCATGTAAAGGCTAGAATCAGAACACAGGAAGGGTTCTCTGAATGTTTTGGTAGTGACATAGGTGTCAAAAAAGGTTGCCCTCTATCTCCAACCTTATTTGGGTTGTACATTGACAAGTTAGAAGAATTGATAAACAAATTTGGGGGAGAGGGTGTGCATTTAGCAAAATATGTGGTAAAACTCCTCATGTATGCAGATGATGTAATTCTTGTGGCCAAAACAGCCAAAGATCTAGAAGATCACCTTCAAGCTCTAGAACTCTTTTGTAAAGAAGTTGGGATGCAGGTGAACACGAGCAAAACAAAAATTATGATTTTTTTAGCAAAAAAGAAGAAGCAACAACTCAAATTTCAGTTTGCAGGAGAACCGCTTGATGTAGTAGTAGAATACAAATACCTGGGCATAGACTTTCATGACAAACTTAATTGGAATACATGTAGGATGAAAAGAAATCAAAGTGGTTGGAGAGCACTATATGCACTTCAAAACAGGTGTAGGAATGCCGAGTTGTGGGACCGGAAGACCACCAAGGTCTTATTTGGCCTACTTGTTACACCGGTTCTGTTGTATGGTTGCGAGGTGTGGGCTAGTGGCACAACAAATGCAAAATGGAGGCAAATAGAAAGGATTCAAAAATATCTAATCACAAACTTTCTCAAAATTAAGGCCACAACCCCTTATGAAATTATTCTAGCTGAAACTGGAATGTTCCCTTTAGAAGCAATTGCTATGACCAAGCTGTTATGTTACTTGAAAAAAACAGAAAACATGACAAATGATAGATGGCCTAAAGCAGCAAGGGACGAAGAGTTGCATAGGCGAAAGAATACGTGGATGAAACAAAATCAGAAATGGATGAAACGTTGGGAAATCAACATAAATGAATGCCCAAATGTCAACAAAGACATAAAAAATTATGTGAATGAAAAGTTCAAAAGTGGAATGTGGAAAAATGCAAGCAGGAAAAGACAATATTATATTGCAAATTTTAACCCAACGTATGACCACAAGGAAAAAGCGTATATAGGCGCTGAAATCAAGTGGAAGGAAAAAATACTCATTGCTCAGATAAGGACTAGCTCTCATAGGCTTAGATGTGAAACAGGGAGATGGACAACGCCCAAAGAACAATGGGAAGAAAGGATATGTACTCTATGCAGCACAGGGGCAGTAGAGACAGAGGAACACTTCATCTATAAATGCCCGAGTTTTTCAAATATCCGTGACAAATACAAAGAAACACTTGGGAACGAGTTTATTACAGATTTATTTGAAGACAGTAAAATAAAAAAAGTTGAAGAATTGCTAACACAAATCAGCAGGAGAAGGAACAACCTTCTCAAAGATATTAAAGATCATATGATATGATTTGAGTAATTGTACTTCCATATTTGAGGTCCCATAGACCATATTTGGGTCTCGCGGGCATAATTAAAATCTTTCATTTCATTTGTTGTCCAAATATTGTAGGCCCTCTTTAGGCTTCAGAAAGTTTTTTAAGCCATTCCACCCAATTTTGAAATTTCACATTTCATTCAATACTGAGTTTTCTTCCAGTTACAACAGCAGGTTCCTGTTAGGAATAGGGCATCAACTTTTACATGCAAGGACAATTTAAATGAAGAACATGCATAATTTTAGTATGATGGAAACAAAATATAAAACCATAGTTTTGTGTGAGGATGTCAAGGGACTTCAACACAGTAAAGGAAGTGTATACCTCAACAAAGACACGATATCGTATAAGACCATATTCACTTAAAATAGGTCCCAGCTCTTTAACTTTGTCAGCATATCTTCCATCTAAAGGTGACAGTGCAGTCAAAGATGATATTGCAGCCGAATCAGATAACTCAAACTCTCTAAGCTCTTTATTAAGGTGAGTACTTTCCTGGATCACAATAGAAACATGCCACCAAGTCAAAACTCAAACTTTACACCATTCTCTACCTATAGGGTGCCACCACAATAAAATTAGAATAGCCTTATCAATTAGAAAAACCAAAAAGCAAACAACAGCAATGGTCTCCAATTCACTTTATGAGGGCACTGTCATAAGGCTGGGCACACCATTCAGCAGAAATGGATAAAGTTGCAAAATAGTACAAAGAACAACTCCTATATTCAAGAGAGAAAATTTGCTGATCTGTAATGGTATGCACAGAAGGCCCTTTCAAATAAAATTGAGTAGCTTAGAATAGATCTATCTGATTTTACATTTCACTTCTTTTAACTCATCTAGAATACAATCAGAACATTATCTTTATTAAAAGGTTAAATGAAAAACGAGAAGTGTGCATGAAGAAAAGAGAATTTATTCTGACAAAAATGAGAAGTGCGCATGAAGGAAAGAGAATTTATTCAGATTAAAACAAGAAGTGTGCATGAAGGAAGTAGAATTTATTCAGATAAGCACATATACCTGAAGGCAATTATGTGAATGAAGCACTAGAATGATATTCTGAATTCTGATCACAAGTTATCAATGAACGTAATTATTTATTGCAAGGCCAACCTCAGTCCAACCTGGCAATGACTGATGCATTTAAAGAAAAAAATGGAGAAAAAAAACAAGCAAGCATCCATTTTGAGATATAGTCCAGTATAAGTCTTCCATTCTCTTTGCGCACTTATTGCTTGGGTGATAATCCTAGAAGTTATTTATTTAAACAGGGTCTACTTTCATGAATGATCAAGCCTAGATAATTGAGGTTCTATCTGAAGTTTGAAAGACCAGGTAGGGTATGGGAATATGAACATTTAATCATCAAGTGCATCGGTATCAATGTTATCATGTGACCAAGCCTGCGAGAAACATATTGTGTCTACACCTATTGATAATGCATGGATTGATGGTACATCACGAGCTCCTTGGAGCCTTTGTTTAGGGGCATGCTACTGCCACCAAGTATGTTCAATAGTGGAACCGTTCAGCTCCCTTGAGTATCTATTCCTGCATTTGTGTTGTATATGATTGACTGTTGGAGGAGTGACATCTAACTTGTGTTGAATATGTGTGACACAAAATAAAGAAATAAAGAAAGAATCTGTCAAAAACAAGACCTGGGTGCATTGAATTTTATACTTGCAGATAACCAGAAGATCCAATGCCATAGGATCCCAAACAGATTCTTATATACTATGAATCCAATTGGTTATTGTTAGGAGGTGAAGTCAATATCCAGATCTCCAATGTTCTTCAGCAGAGAGGTGCATGGTGGTGCAGCTTATAAAGAGGAAACAAACAGTATTCTGTAGTCTTCCTTTGGAAGAGGAAACAAACAGTTTTTGGACTCTTCCTTTGGAAGAGGAAACGAACAGTTTTTGTTTTTTCTATAAAAGGGGAATGACCCCTTGCATGTAAATTATGATTGAATGTAATTCTGCCAAAATCAATAAAATATCAAGCTGCCATTGCCCCGTGGTTTTTCCCAGCACATTGCAGGTTTTCCACGTAAAATCTGTGTTACTGTTTTTTTCTGCGTTATTGTGTTTTTCTCGCTTGCACAGAATTTTGCTATATTTTCTAACATCTGGTATCGTAGCCTAGGGTTTTGTGCGAGTGGGAGCTGCAACAATGACTGGAAGTGTAACCAAGTTTGAGATTGAAAAGTTTGATGGCAGGAACTTCGCCCTATGGAAGATGAAGGTGGAGGATTTGTTGGTTCAAAATGACCAAGCCCTAGCCTTGAAAGGGGTCGCGAGTAAACCAAGCAAGCATGAAAGATGAGGAGTGGGCAACGCTGGATAGGAAGGCGGTTTCTACAATCCGTCTATGCCTAGCGGACTCCGTCTTGTTCAATGTTGTTGAAGAAAAAACCGCGGAAGCCCTTTGGAAGAAGCTTGAAAAGTTGTATGAGACGAAATCTGCAACAAATAAGGTTTTTCTGAAAAAACAGCTTTACAGCCTAAGGATGAAGGAGGGCTCATCTGTGGCAGATCACTTGAATGAGTTTAATACCCTTATCAGTAAACTGGTTTCAATTAATGTGAAGATGGAGGATGAGGACAGAGCTATCACCCTACTTTGTTCCCTCCCGGAGACTTGGGATCATTTGGTGATGACCATCAACAATTCATCATCAGGAGCTCTAACTTTTGATGATGTGGTAGCCGCTTTGTTGGCATAAGAGTTGAGGCGGAAAACGTCTTTGGAACCCTCAACCAATGAAGCCCTAGCTGTGAGAGGTCGATCTTTCGAGAAGAGTCAACAAAGTAGATCACAGTCCAGATCTAAGTCTAAAGGACACAAGCTGAAAGGGAAGTGTTGGCATTGCGGGAAGCCAGGGCACTCAAAGAAGGACTGTTGGCAGTTAAAAAAGGAAAAAAATGGTGAAAACCAATTTCAGCCTTCAGCTGAGGCCAGTACAGTAAATTCTGGAGAGACGGCAACATGTGAGGCTTTCTATATCAGCAACAGCAGATCTGTTTTATATACCTGGGTTTTGGACTCGGGTGCATCTTTCCACATGTCTCCTCACAGAGACTGGTTTGACAAATATCAGCCATATAGTGGTGGGAAGGTCTACTTGGGTGATGATCACCCTTTAGAAATTGTGGGAAGAGGGGACATAAGGATCAGGTCGGACGATGGTAGAGAAAGGATGTTATGTGATGTGCGACATGTGCCAGATTTGCGGAAGAATTTGCTCTCAATCAAGATGATGGATAAGCTAGGGTATTCTGTCACTTTCGGTAACAACTATTGCAAAATTACCAGAGGTGCTATTGTAGTAGCAAAGGGAGAATCTTATGGGACCCTATATCGTTTATGCGGTGATACGGTGACAAACCATGCAGCAGCAACAACTTCAGTTCAGGATGCAATAATGCTATGGCATCAACGCCTAGGCCATATGAGTGAAAAAGGTCTGAAAATTCTGCATGACAGAGGTATGCTTTCTGGGATTAAGTCTTGCAATTTAGACTTGTGTGAGCACTGTATTTTTGGTAAACAAAAGAGGGTTCGGTTTACCGCAAGCCCTGGTAAGAGTTCTGATTTTCTGCAACTTATACATTCGGATATATTTGGACCAGTCCCCACTCAGTCCTTAAATGGTGCCATCTATTTTCTGACATTTATAGATGATTATTCTAGGAGAGTGTGGGTTTATTTTCTTAAGAAGAAGTCGGAAGCTTTGCAGAAATTTAAAGAGTTCAAAACTCGAGTAGAGAAAAGTTTGGGCAAGCCTGTTTTATGTCTTAGGTCAGATAATGGGGGTGAATATTGCTCCAAGGAATTTGATAAATTTTGTACGCAGGAAGGAATTAAGCACCAGAAGACCGTACCATATACTCCACAACAAAATGGTGTGGCCGAGCGGATGAATCGCACAATCATGGAACGTGCAAGAAGCATGCTCAGCGCATCCATGTTGGATAAAAGGTTCTGGGCAGAGGCTGTTAATACAGTTGTTTACCTCATTAACAGGTCACCTACAGCTGCGTTGGATGGACAGATTCCAGAGGAGGTTTGGTGTGGTAAGCCATTTGATTACTCTCATTTGCGTACCTTTGGCTGTGATGCATTTGCCCATGTGCCTAAAGAAAAAGGTCCAAACTTGACCCGAAGTCAAGCAAATGTGTTTTTCTCGGCTATGGAGATGCAATAAAGGGGTATAGACTGTGGGATCCTACTGCCCACAAGGTAATTATTAGCCGAGATGTTATTTTTGATGAAAAATCCATGCAAAGGAAGGAGGTACAGCAAACACCTAATGTTGTACCAGTTGAAGTAGACATGAACGAAGATGAAAATGAAAATCAGCATGCTGAAATTTTTGACCATCATGCTGAATTTTTTGACCAGCATGCAGAACAGCAAGTAGAGCAGCCACAACAGTCACAAGACCAAGAGCCACAATCAACAGATCATTGGGTTAGAAGATCTACACGTCCACAAAAGTGTCCGGAAAGGTATTCTCATGTTTATCAGTCCTCTTTTGCTTTGTTAACCGATGATGGTGAGCCTAGTTCATTTCAGGAAGCTAGAGAGTCTGAGAATGCAGAAAAGTGGAGGAAATCCATGGAGGAGGAAATCGAGGCACTTCGCAAGAATAAAACGTGGGAACTTGTGGATCTCCCACTTGGAAGAAAGATTGTTGGAAACAAGTGGGTGTACAAAGTGAAGAAGAACAGCGATGGGCTGTTGGAACGCTATAAAGCTCGCTTGGTGGCAAAAGGCTATGTGCAGAAGTCCGGTATTGACTTTAATGAAATTTTCTCTCCAGCTTGTGAAGATGACTACTATTAGAGTTCTACTTGCACTTGTAGCTGCACGGATTTAGAACTGGAGCAGCTTGATGTAAAGACTGCTTTCTTGCATGGTGATCTCGAGGAGGAGATTTATATGGATCAGCCTGAGGGCTATGAGGAAAGAGGCAAAGAGCATTTGGTTTGCAGACTGAAGAAATCTTCGTACGGGTTGAAACAGGCGCCAAGGATGTGGTACAGGAAATTTGACACCTTCATGAAGAGCCAAGGTTTCAGCAGGAGTGAAGCTGACCATTGTGGATACTATAAGAGGTTTGATGATGGCAGTTTTATTATTTTGCTGTTGTATGTTGATGATATGCTGGTTGCAGGCCCCAACGTGAAGAAAATCATTGATCTTAAGGCTCAGTTGGCTAGGACATTTGAAATGAAGGATTTAGGAGCAGCAAACCAAATTTTAGGGATGAAGATACACAGGGACAGAAAAGGAAGAAAGATCCGGTTAAGTCAAAAGTCATATATAGAAAAGATTCTGCAACGCTTCAATATGCATAATGCAAAACCAGTTAGTACCCCACTTCTTTCAAACTTAAAATTGTCTTCCAACCAAATGTCCTAGAACAAAAGCAGAGAAGACAAGCATGTCTCGTGTACCGTATTCATCACCAGTAGGAAGCCTCATGTATGCCATGGTGAGCACCAGACCGGATATTGCCCAAGCAAGTGGGAGTAGTTAGCCGGTACATGGCAAATCCCGGTAAGGAGCATTGGAATGCGGTGAAGTGGATATTTAGATATTTAAGAGGCACTTCAGATGCTGCTATTTACTACGGATCGGATAGTTTGCAAGTTAAAGGTTTTGTGGATTCTGATTATGGTGGAGATAGAGATGGGAGAAAGTCCACTACAGGATATACTTTCACTCTTGCTCGGTGGAGTTGTGAGTTGGGCTTCTAAGTTGGAGTCTGTGGTGGCTTTATCAACCACTCGAAGCAGAATATATTGCAGCGACTCATGCCAGCAAAGAGGCAATTTGGCTAGAGCGATCGTTGGGTGACTTCAAGGTAATGCAGGGGAAAATTACGTTGCATTGTGATAGCCAAAGTGCTATTCAGCTAGTGAAGAACCCAACATTCCATGATCGCACGAAACACATTGATGTCAAGTACCACTTTATAAGAAATGTGGTGGAAGAAGGTAGGATCCCCGTTGCAGAAAATCGACACTCAAGTGAATCCCGCAGATATGCTTACTAAGCCGGTCAAGACAGAGAAGTTTGAGTGGTGCAGAACTTCTCTGGGCTTGCTGAAAATGTGATAAGGGCAGCATTGGGCAATTGGAACTTGGATGGAAAAACATAGGCAAAGAATTCCCGTATATCGACTTCAAGTGGGAGAATGTTAGGAGGTGAAGTCAATATCCAGATCTCCAATGTTCTTCAGCAGAGAGGTGCATGGTGGTGCAGCTTATAAAGAGGAAACAAACAGTATTCTGTAGTCTTCCTTTGGGAGAGGAAACAAACAGTCTTTTGGACTCTTCCTTTGGAAGAGGAAACGAACAGTTTTTTGGACTCTTCCTTTGGAAGAGGAAACAAACAGTTTTTGGACTCTTCCTTTGGAAGAGGAAACGAACAGTTTTTGTTTTTTCTATAAAAGGGGAATGACCCCTTGCATGTAAATTATGATTGAATGTAATTCTGCCAAAATCAATAAAATATCAAGCTGCCATTGCCCCGTGGTTTTTCCTGCACATTGCAGGTTTTCCACGTAAAATCTGTGTTACTGTTTTTTTCTGCGTTATTGTGTTTTTCTGCTTGCACAGAATTTTGCTATATTTTCTCAGTTATTTCCTCTAGCCCTGTTCTAAAAATATCACATGAAAAAAATGGGAGCAAACTGACCTAACAATCAATCCCATTCAACAATGGCTCCTCCAAAACTGAATACTACAATTGGTTCTTCCTCCTTATCACAAAGCAGTGAACACCTACATAGAGGGTAAGTTGTCTGTATGACATGCTGGGGATAGGACAAGGAGCGGACATAAAGGATATCAAAAAAAGAGTACACAATTCTAGTGCGGCGGTTTCACCCAGATGTCGCTTCTCCTTATGCAAAACAGGAAAGCACAGGCATGTAGTGCTGCCTGATTTGATTTCCCATATTCCACAGAAAAGATGAACACCTTGTCAATGTGCACAGTTGCTGCACAGATTACCCTCATCGGATCTGGGATCCCAGGTTCAAGGGCGTGGAAGTCAAATGCATCTGGGAGCAAAGGAACTAAGACACCGTCATCTGAATCCAAATCTGCTATAAGCAGTGGTAGGCCCATCTGAGCTGGAGATAGAAAATCCACCAAATCTGTTCGATTTCTCTGCAATCTCTGGCCTACTGAATAATCCCAACATTAAAGAATTAGCAGAGCAGATTGCAAAGGATCCTGCAGTCAATAACATGGCTAAGCAGCTGCAACTGAGAGTGCAAAGTGTAGAGCAAGAAGATGTTCCACAGTTAGATACACAACACTACTTTTCCTATTGTATACTCTGCTTATAGGAAAACCAAACAAGTACGTATAAATAAATTTTCCAAAATTCGGAAAACCAAACACAACCCAGATCAGATCAGATCAAACCCTAAGTACCTTCAAACCAAACGAGAATGATCTGCGCCAATGCCTTTCACAGAGGGGAATTATATAATTTCTTTAAAAAAATGGGAAACAAGAACTTTCCCCTGAATTTGGAAAACCAAACACAACCCAGAGGAGAATCGAACCAGATCAAAGTATCTACAAACCAAATGAGAATGATCTATTCCAGTTGCATGCACGCATTTATCAGATCCAACGGATGAGTTATACACCTGGCCACACAGTAGGCTCAAATCATCAACCTTTCTTTTGGCACGCCCTGGCAATGGATTAAAGACTTTTCCCCTCAATGCCCTTCTAATGCCCTGTTTAATAATTTATTTGACAAACCACGCCCTGTCCAACTACGTTGCCTCCTCCTGACCTTCTGTACACATGATGTGTAGCAGAAGAGGGGAAACAAAGAAGACCAAAAACAAGGATCCTAACAAAAACGAAGCGAATGAAACACAGGATTTTAACCATAGAATCGGGTGGTAGGGCAACCTCACCAGCCTGTCAAGTACACAGACTAAACTGGCACTACTTAAACTTGCTCTGATACCATGAAAACTTCAACACTTGCTACTTGCATATTACATATTCAAAAATTTATAGTAAAATTACATACTATAAATAGCAAACTGCTGATAAGACCAAATCATAACAACCCTAATCAGCAATAACAACTCTGATATGCCTATCATGACAGTTATGCTAAATTATTCCAACAGTTGAATTGTAACCGTTGATCCTCAGCTTGAAGATGATGGTTGGATAACATATGACTTCACTGTTTGGTGGGGGGTACTTACAATTGGTTGGAGTGTGTGTTTGGTAAGTTTCATCTTGTTGTTGATAGCCACACCAATTATAACTTTCATTTCTTGTATCCATTTTATACAAAAAAAAAACAGTTGTTCCCTAGATATTTGAACATGTTGGATCTCTCCATTAAGGTTCTTTGGACCACAGTGCAAATAATTTTGATCTAGTGATTGAAGCCACCCTCCGTTAAAACTTATGTACAGGCAAACGCTAATGAAATATAATTCGGGTAAAATAAAAGAATGCATGCTAATAGATGTTTTAAGGAATAGAAGTGTGATGTCCAGTCCAAAATAGAAACGTTTCAAGGTTTATTGACCCTTGTTTTAGTGTTCCTATGCTAGTGTCACTGGGTGACTCTACAAGCATCCACTATTCCACAAAAGGTGGATCCATACCATAGTTGGAAAACTTGCCAATTTCTCACGAGAAACAGCTTTTCTCGCAATAAATTTTATGAGGTGCTTTTTTTTAATTTCTGAGCACCAAGAAATCAGTGATTTTCTCGCCAAAAGCTCGTCAATTTCTCAGCAAAACTGGCATGGGTGGACCAAAATGCAAATTTTTTAGTAAATAGGCTTTGAATTTTTCTACTTGTGAAATTTAATTGATTATTTTCAAGAAAGCTATAACTACATAAATAACAGATTGAGGTTTGAATCAATGACAATGCTACTATTCTTAAATTTAGTCAAAGTCATCTACCGTTTTTGTCTAGCATGGTGATTAAGGTTGTACTTAGCAATATTTAGTAAATCCACAAAAAGTTCACCTAAAAAATGAAAAAGGATGTTCACTTTTAAATCGTTTTCTACTTGTGATATTAATTGATTACTTTCGAGAAAGCTGTAACTACATAAATAAGGGATTGAGGTTTAAATCAATGACAATGCTACTATTCTTAAATTTAGTCAAAGTCATCTATGGTTTTGTCTAGCATGGCGATTAAGGTTGTACTTAGCAATATTTAGTAAATCCACAAAAAAGGTCACCTGAAAAATGAAAAAGGATGTTCACTTTTAAATCGTTTTCTACTTGTGATATTAACTGATTATTTTCAAGAAAGCTGTAACTACATAGATAACGGATTGAGGTTTGAATCAATGACAATGCTACTATTCTGTAATTTAGTCAAAGTCATCTACAGTTTTTGTCCAGCATGGTGATTAAGGTTGTACTTAGCAATATTTAGTAAATCCACAAAAAATTCACCTAAAAAATGATAAAGGATGTTCACTTTTAAATCATTTTAATTAAAGAAACTCAGAAACAAACCATATACAAAGTACACTTACCTAATTAGTAAAACAACTTTGGAATAATTCAAGACATAAATGATAAAGGTTATTAAATTATTTGAAGTTCTTTGGATTTAGTATGTAAGTATTATATTATTGGGTCACAAGGTTGGAGCGTCTTATCATGGGCAACCCAACCTCTCTACTATCATTCATTCATGAGCCATGGTATGGTGTTTATGGGCTCAAGACCTAGCTTAAGTAGTTGTATTTTACTATTTTGTTGGATTTTTATTGTTATTCAACATCATGAATTGTAATTGAACTCCTTATGAAAATCTAATAGAAAACCAACTTTCTTTCTCTCTAAGTTCTGTTTTTTATTATTTTTATTATTTTTTGGCCAAAGTTTGTCTTGTTTTCCCATGTTGTCAAGAAACTCTCCAAAATTGGAGTGTCGAGTTTTTTCCAAGTTGCGAGTTTTCCAACTATGATCCATACATACCAGATCCCCTACCTACCATAAACTCCCCCAAAAAAACCTTCCCCTCATCCTGAGCATGCCATTTGTTGAATCAATAATATTCCTAATCAAAATAACCATTGGGTTAAGACATTGAAGTAAATTACCTCAAATGATTCCAAGCTCTTTTGGACCTGCATAGAGTGGTCCCTCTTTGAGGAAGGAATAACAGAATACATGGTCTTTCTTTATCTCTGCCCAAGTAGTTTAAGAAAAATGGAATGGGATGAAATTATATCAATGTCCACAAATGATCAGCGTAGGTCTATCACAATGGGACTATGTATTGCAAACACGTAATAAGAAGCATACAAGGACAAATGTGCCCATGATAAACAAAAAGAATGGTAAGACCCATTTCAGGTCAAAGTTTGTAGTTTTACTCTTCTTGTATTCCAGATTTTTGTATTCTTTGGAGCACACTTTCTGGCTTTGACCAGGTCATTCTAACCAAGTGTAATATTTGAGCCCCATTGACTTCCTTTGGTCACCCATGGACATTGATAAATTTTCTTTATCTCTTTATTTATTTATTTCTCTCTATAATTGACTAAGAGATGTATCGTCTCACCAACCTAGCTTACATCAACAAGAGTGATTGTAGTGTGTAGAGAATGTCAAGTCCCTCTAGCATCTAAGATGTAATGGAAGAAGGATGTAATCAATCTCATAGATTTGGATGTGACTCGAGAGTGACTACCTCATGAAGAAAAAGTGTATTATGAACTTATAAAGATCTAAATAAAAAACTCACTTAGACTGATAAAGACTAAGGAAATCAGAAATCGGAAATTTGGATTGAACCAAAAATCCTAACACAGAGTTCAAAAATATACAATAAAGCAAACCTAAAAAAAACTTTTGAAAATAAACTTCATAGAAATCTATGCTCCTTACAACCAATAATCAAAACAGCCCATGCTCCCAGTTGAGTCACTCCCGATCTAAGAAAATAGCCAATCTTCTCTCCTCTCCATTGTGAATACCAATTTTCAATTCAGCAAAAGGCCTCTTATTCATGAAGTGCTTCATACTTCTAGATGAAGGAGTACTTTATTTTGTTCTTGGATGATTCCCCAACTATACTTGCTCTATCCTTCCAGCAGCAGTAGATTCTATATTTTCCGGCTGCACTTTCTATATTGTTTCCCCAACTGCACTTCCTTTATTCTCTTACCTGAGCTTTTTATTTTCCAACTGCACTTCCTTTATTCTCTAATTTTACTAGCTTTATTCTCTTAGCTTCCTTACCTTGTCTTAGTTGTACTTTATTTATTCTCATCCTAAAAACTAGTTTTTATTCCCCTATACAGTAATTGAGCTTATTGCAAGTCTGCCCTTCCAAATTTGATTGGTCCCCAATCATGCTTTGAATGTTGGACACCATAAGATATCGGGGCTTTCCCATGAGGCATCCTCAGCAAGCAACTCTTTCTATTAAATTAGGTAGTCAGTCAATACTTTATTTGCCAGGCGTTTATCTTGGGCAGCAAGGATCCCATCAGGAATTAATACCAATTAACCCTCATCATCCAATGGGGAAAAGTTGATTAAGCGTGTAAGTGTTGTACAATGGGGTAAAGTTGATTAAGCTTGTAAGTGTTGTCCAATTGCCTTCTTCAATCCAGATACATGAAATGTATTTTGGCAAATGGTGGTAACTGGAGTGTGTATGCAACTGACCCAATCTTTGAAAGAACCATGAATGGTCCATAATAATTGGGTGGCAATTCTTCAAAATCCTTTTTCTCAAAAGAAGTTTGCTTGTGGGGCTGAAGCTCGAGGAAGAGGGGATTTTCCACCTCTAATTCTCTTTCAAAAAGGTGCTGATCTGCTTGGCTTTTAATCTGATCCTGTGCTGTCTTTCAATTTTCCTTAGTAGCCTACAAGATTTGTTGAAATGAAATCTCAAACTGGTGATACTTTGGTTCCTTGTATATCCCAAGTAAACCAATGAATGTGGGTAATAACGATAGAATGCCTTAAATGGAGTCATACATATAGCCACTTCGTAGGTGGTATTGTACCAATTCTCAGCCAAGTGCAACCACCTGGGCAAAGCATTTTGCAAATCAGCTACATAATTACGAAGATAAACCTCAAGGGACTCATTGACAATCCCCATATGACCATCAGTTTAATGATGGTAACTGCTAATGAAGAAAAAGTGGTGTCGGCAAGCTAAACAATTCCTTCAAAAAATTGCTAATATCCTTTGAATCACAATCATGTACCATGTTAATTGGCAACTCATGCAATTTTTATAAGTTCTCAGGCATATTTTATTTCAAAGACTACATGACATCGACATCTCAAAGCTCTTTATCATTGCCATAAGGAGACTATATGAGGTAGTTGTTGGCCATTTTTGGACAGCCTTTGGTTTCTCAAAGGATGTCCAGAGCACCACTGGCATCAAACAAGCCTGCGCTCTTTCTCCTTCACTCCTTGGGATCTACATTCATAAGCTTGAAGAATGTATTTATCAAAGCACACGTGTTGATGATGGTTGTCTTCTACATCATGTCTTGATAGCTATATTGCTTTTTGCAGATGATGTTGTTCTTCTTGCTCATACTCCTAAGGGCCTACAAAGACATTTGGATGCTTTTGCTCACTTTTGTGACTTAATACAGCTTGCAATAAATCTTAGCAAGACTAAGGCGATGATCTTTAACACATCAAAGAGTACCCTATCTAAGTTTCAATCCATCTATAAGGGCAAGTTGACTGAGATCACCACTGCTTACACCTACTTGGGGGCTAAGTTTATAGGTCCTTCTAGTAATCTTTGACCAACTTCACAGTCCCATCTTTGCAAGGGATACGCATCTTCCTCATTCTTGGAATGTCGATGTTTCTAGCAGCACTTCCAAGACATACCTACAAAGATGCACCTCTTCGACAGCAACATCAAACCCACAGTCCTTATGGATCTGAGATTGGGGTCTAAGTCCAGGGTGTTTGATTGGGCTCACATTGAGAGGGTCCAAACTATTTTGTTTCAGCAATTTATTAGATGTAAAAGAGCAATTCCCCAATGTGTTGTTCAAGTTGAGTTTAGCAACCATCCTCTTTGCCTTGAGAGCATCTTTAGAATTATTTCTCAACTTCATTGCCTTAGATCCATGGGTGATTACACCTCAAGCCAAGAGAGATACCCATATTTGGTGCTTTGCTCCTTAGAATGCATTACCTCTAGGAGCTCTTTTGGTCATCATCGTGGATGGTACTCAGAAGTTATTTCTCATCTTCAATTAGTTGCCATCTCCATAGATCAATTACCTCCATTCAAATACTCTTTAAATGCTCCCACCCGCCTTCTTCCTAATAAGAGGGTGATTAATCAAGTAGTCAGAGATGATGTTTATTAACAATATATTTAAATCACTTAGGTCGCTCCATCTCAACCTCCTAGTTCTAAGTTGGCCTTCTACACTAAACATTTCATGAGGATTGAGAATGGTATTATTATTTGTCCTAATTATGTCCAATGACATTGAACACACAACCTTAGGATTCCTCTTGGTCAGCTCAAAGGATGTTCACATTAGTTGCAAGTGGAGACAGACCACCATATTCCACGAGAGGATAGGTATGTCAATTTTTCTCTATTTGAGAGGTGGATATTGAAGAACATTTCATCTTCAAGTGTCTTGCTTATTATAAGTTTTGAAGTAAGTACCACTGCTTGTACAAAGACTCGGGTGAATCGCTTACCACTTTTTTCAGCTATCCTAACCAAATATGCTTGGCTTTTCAACTCAAAGAAGCTATCACTCTTCGGCATCAATTATTACAAGGGAGATAGACTACTACTCGACTAATCACCTCATTCTTTCACCCTATCTTTGCAGTCAAGAGTAATAAGTGCTAATTTGAAGCTACAACTATCCAAAATTTTAATGATAGATTTGTGTGCCCTTGTTTCCATACAAGAGTGGCTATTGGGCTTTAGTTATTTCTTCTCGCTTGCAACATGCGAGGACTGAAATTCTTTAGTGTTGGGTTTCAGCCACACCTCACATACTGAAGATTTGTAGATAGACGCAACTTACCAGTTTCTTGTCCTCTACTATTGGTTGCACAGCCATGGATGATAGGAGAGTCTTGAGGGGTCGAACAACATATCCTCCTAGGATTATCCAACCAAGCCCTCTTAGTCGTAGCCATTCTCCTAGAAGCATCATTAGATCCTATGCTGGCCCTTTTGGTATATGTGGTGGTGATGACAACTATGCTTCTACTTTACATCCCACTATAGATTAATGTCGACACTAGGACCCATTGGAGCTCCTTTCTATCTTTGTCATACCTCGACTTCTAACTCCCTCTTAATCATTACTTTTAGCACGTTAGGGTTAATCCATTTTGGGTAATCCTCGTGGCTATAATTTTATGTCATAGAGTTGCTCCGCTTTATAATAGTTTACCCTTGATTCTTTACTCTAGTTTAGCTTATGTTCATAGTGCTTTTTAGTTACTATAGTGCATTGTAATTTATAGCAGCTCTTTTCAATGAGTCCCATTGGCCTACTTTGGCCATCTGTAGACATTAATAAAATTATCTTATCTCCATAGTACCTGGTAGATGATGTGCCTTGATAGAAAAATCAATTGAACTGAGATGAGAATATTTGGTTAATATGTCAACTATAACATAAATGTAATCCTTTCCATTGATTTTTGATAAGCCAGTTATGAAATCCATACTGATGTATTCCTATTTTTCTCTTGGAATAGGAAGAGGCTGAAGTAGTCCAGGACTTCATACAGTTTTATCCTTATTTCATTGGCATTGTTCACATGATGAAATAGATTTTCCTACATCAACTTTTAACCCTTCCACTTGTATACCTTTTTTGACAACTGCATACACTTTGAGGAATCCTACATGTCCAGCTGATGATGAACAATGATTTTCAACCATAACTTAGAGCTGAGGACCACTCTGTTATCATGTGAGATAAACCCATTTCTGAAAGTACAACACCTATTATCGTTGTTCTGGGCTGCTTGTTTATATTCTAATAATACTGTCAATTCATAAGCCTTCACTCCACTTAAACCTCATAACACCAATAAGGTAGAGACATGGAAATAGTTTTAAGAACTGGAATTTTGGAAAGGGCATCAGCTACTACATTCTTTTCGCCCTTGCAGTATTAGATGTCAAAAGCATATGCCTGAAGTTTGCTAACCCATTTTGCTTGCTGCTCATTTAGACCGTATTTGAAGAGGAAATACTTCCAAGTTGTTATGATGAAATTTGACAATGAATCTTCCACTAAGTATTATCTGAATTTTGAAAGGGCATGCATGACTACAAGCATTTCTTTGTCTGAATTTTCTACATTGCATTTAACCTCTCTTTCCACATTATGACTACACCAACTCCCAAGCCTGAAGCATCACATTTAACGATAAAAGGGAATAAAAAATATGGTATGACAAGCATCAAACAGATGCACATTACCCTTTTTAACTTCTCGAAGGCTATTCTTGCTTCTTGATTCCACTCAAATTTATCTTTCTTTGTCATATATGTAAGAGAAGCAGCTAAACATGAGAACTCTTTAATGAACCTGTGATAGAAGCTGCACAATCCAAGAAAACTTTGTAGTTATGTCAGGTTCTGCATTTTTGGCCAGTCCTGTATTGCTGAAATTTTTGTGTCATTGACCTTGACCTTATCACAACTAATGATGTGCCCAAAGATGCAATAATTTATCAAATGAAGGTGCATTTGCTCTCTTTGGCAAAGAGCCTTTGAGTTCGCAAGTACATGTGTGCCTGGGACTTTCTTCTGCATGTCTTCTGTGTGCATGCAAATTTGATGGTACACTGATCTTAGATCAGTTTGGAGTTAATAAGTGCCCCATGGAGCTCAGCAATAGATTATTCAACTCAGGGAATTGGAAACTGGTTCTTTATTGTGTGATTGTTAAGAGAATGATAGTCATTGCACATGCGGAAGGATCCATCTTTTTTACATACTAGTACCACAGGGGCAGCAAATGAGCTTTTACTCAGCATAATGTGTTCCATTTTTCACAGATCTGGAATCACCTTTACAATTTCACCCTTAAATACTTTTGGTTGTAAGTGGGAGGAATCATGATTGGTTCAGTGCCCTTTCCCAGATGGAGAGAATCTCCTACGAGTTCTCTCTAAACTACTATATTTAATCAATCAATTGATATTTTTCAATGACATATAACCAGAAACAATCATGCAAGGATACAAGTAAATCGAATGGAATTGCAAGTAAATTGTTTAGCCACTTGAGGTGGGCACTCCCTCGCCGTAAAGGCAAAATGTGCGAATAGCGCAGATGAAAAGTAGAAATAAAAGATGATAGATGATTTTAAATAAAATATCTAATCTAATAAATATGAAATATTTTCACATGGAAAACCTAGCCGACAGGCTAGGTTTGGTATGTAACATGACTCCCCTCCTCGGAAAGCTTTGTCCTCAAAGCTGGAAATGACTGGAAGATACTTTCAGATTCCCAGGTTGCATCTTCTTCAGGTAAATCCTGCCACTTGATGAGAAATTCCTGGATGTGACGAAATCTGAGTCTGCGTGTTCTAGTTTGTAGCACTTCTTCTGGTTGTAGATAGATACGCCCTTCTTCATCCAACACTGGTAATTCCGATTGAGAGTGTACTTTCTGGCCAATCACCTTTTTGAGACAGGAGACATGAAATACTGGATGTATGCGAGAAGATTGGGGTAACTCCAGTTGATATGCTACCTCGCCAATGCGATGCACAATTCTATAAGGACCATAGAATCGTGGTGCCAACTTCTGACTGGATTTGAGCTTCAATGATAGCTGCTTGTAGGGCTGAAGACGTAAGAATACCATATCACCAATATTGAATGTTCTTTCTGAACGCTGCTTGTCTTGTTGCTGCTTCATACGATTTTGTGCTTGGACCAAATTATCTTTCAAGATAGTGAGCATTGCTTGTCTCTTCTGTAACCAATCGTCGACTTGGGCCACTTTGGAAGATCCTGGTACATAATCGGCTATTGTTGGTGGCTTTGTTCCATATAATGCTTCAAAAGGAGACATCTTAGTGGAAGAATGGTAAGAAGTATTGTACCACCATTCTGCCAATGACAACCATTGACTCCATTGATATTGTTTATCCTGAACAAAACATCTTAGGTAGGTACCCAAACATTTGTTAACTACCTCCGTTTGACCATCTGTTTGTGGATGGTATGCAGAAGACATATTTAATTTGGTACCACTAAGTCGAAACAATTCTCTCCAAAAATTGCTAGTAAATATGGGATCACGATCACTTACAATATTTTTGGGCATTCCATGTAATTTAAAAATTGAATCCATAAATACCTTGGCCACTTTGCTTGCTGAAAATGGATGTTGTAAAGCCTAAAAATGAGCATATTTGGAAAGGCGATCAACTACCACGAAAATTACTGTTTTACCTTCCGACTTAGGAAGACCTTCAATAAAATCCATGGAAATATGTTCCCACTGGCGATCCGGAATAGGTAACGGTTGAAGCAATCCTGGTGATTTGACTGTTTCTCCCTTATTGCATTGGCACACTTCACATTCAGCTACCCATTGCTTAACCTCTACTTTTAATCCTTTCCAACAAAAGGATTGTTTAACCCGCATGTAAGTTTTCAAAAACCCTGAATGTCCTGCTGAAGGAGAAGCATGTGACTCCTCTAGAATCTGTACTTTGATTGGTGAATTGTGAGGGATGTAAATGCGATTCTTCTTACGTAATATTTGGTCATCATATGTGAAAAGAGGGTATTTAGAGGAACCCATAGATAATTCTTGAATTATTTGAGTTGTTTCACTATTGGACAACCATTCTGCCTGCAACTGAGACACCCATTGTGAACATGGTCCTGAAATGGCATTAATAACTACTTCATCTTCGTATTTTCTAGATAATGCATCCGCTGCCACATTTTCTTTCCCTTTCTTATATTCAATCACAAAATCATATCCCAATAATTTAGTCAACCACTTATTTTGTTCGGGATACGAGAACCTTTGTTCTAGAAAATGTTTGAGACTGTTGTGATCGGTTTTAATAATAAAACGGCTATTGATTAAGTAATGCCTCCATTTTTCCACTGCATGTAAAATAGCCAACATTTCTTTTTCATAGGTGGATCTACCCAAATTTTTTCCTGAAAGTTGTTTACTTTCAAATGCCAAGGGATGACCCTCCTGCATGAGTATTGCACCAATACCTGTTCCTGAGGCATCGCATTCAATGACAAATGGTTTTTGAAAGTCTGGAGTGGCCAAAACTGGAGTCGTACACATTGCCTCCTTGAGAGCCTCGAAGGCTTTAGTAGCTACTACTGACCATTGAAAAGCATCCTTCTTGGTGAGAGCCGTGAGAGGACCCACAATTTTACCATAGTCACGCACAAATTTGCGGTAATATCCCGTGAGACCCAAAAAACCATGAAGTTTCTTGATGGTTTTAGGCAAGGGCCAATCTTGTATTGCCTTAATCTTATTGGGATCTACCTTAACACCTTCGTGAGATACTATATGACCGAGGTACTCAACTTCTTGAACACCAAAGGAGCATTTAGATCTTTTGACAAACAACTTTTCTTTGCGTAGGATATGGAGAACTCTGTCCACATGTACTAAATGATCTTTCCATGATTTACTATAGATGAGTATGTCATCAAAGAAGACTAGAACAAATTTTCGTAGGAATGGACGAAACACCTGGTTCATGAGACTTTGGAATGTAGATGGTGCATTAGTGAGACCAAAGGGCATGACCAAGAATTCATAATGACCTTCATGAGTTCAAAAAGCTGTTTTGGGGATATCTTCTTCCCTAACTCAGATTTGGTGAAACCCTGAACGTAAGTCTAATTTGGTAAAGAATTTGGCACCATGTAATTCATCTAGTAAATCATCAATGACAGGGATAGGAAATTTATCTTTGATCATGATTTTGTTGAGAGGACAAAAATCAGGACACATACGCCAAGAATTGTCTTTTCGACGAGCTAAGACTACTGGTGAGGAGTAAGGGCTCGTACTATGATGGATGACACCATGGTCTAATAGCTCTTGGACAATCTTTTCAATTTCTATTTTTTGGGGTTGGGGATATCGATACGGACGACCATTGGGTGGAAGACTACCAGGCACTAGATGTATGGCATGGTCATGAGATCTTTTGGGAGGTAATCCTTTTGGTTCTTGAAAAACCTCCTCATAGTTAGCCACAATGATTTGGAGATCATCTTCTTTGATTTCAGGTATATCTTGGTCTAATTTCTCTATGCAATTGATTCGGGCTATGAATCCCCCACCATATTTTCTTAATATCTTTTCCATGCTATGTGAACTTACAACTTTTGATGGAGGTGTGGGTAGTCCTTGAAGATGAATAGTCCTCCCATTGGCTTGCCATTCGACAAAGCGATGTTTGTGGTTAAAACCCACTGTGGTTTCCAATTGTTCCATCCATGCAACGCCTAAAATAACTTTTGAATTTCCTAATTCCATAACAAAAAGAGGACCTTGCCAAGTATACGTACCCATTTGTAATGAAACTGAAGATGTCTTACCTAGACATTGAGAAATTTCCCTGCTTGCAGTTCTGACTTGAAACCGATCTTGACTAGAAGAGAAGACGTGCAACCCCAATGTCCTTGCAAGTTTTGCATCAATGAAGTTGTGAGTACTTCCGGAATCAATTAATACTGTCACCCTCTGTTTCCGAATGAAACCTGCCACCTTGATTGTATGGTGAGAGGATAACCCCATGAGAGCATGTACTGAAATAGTCATGGTATCCTCCTCAGCGACAACTTCGTTGTGTTCATTTTGGTCCTCAACTGGGAGATCCTCAGGTGCGTCATACTCCTCTATTTCTTCTTCTTCCTTGTCGGCATATTCAATCTGAAAATTTTGTCGTGGTGTACATGCTTGATCTTTTTGATGTTGAGTGCGACATTTGTAGCAGAAGTACCGTGACGGTTGATCATTTCTACGAAAAGAGTTGTTGCGGAATGGAGGTCGCCCATATGAATCACGTCGTGTGGATGGGCCTACGTGCGCCTTTGTCTCCACCAAATCAGCAATCCTTATACACTCATCCAACTTGGATGGATTGTGTAGGTCTACTTCAACTTTAATATGTGCTTTTAATCCATTTCGAAAAGCCGCTACTACCACGTCCTGTTGTAGGTCTTGTGCATAGGAAAGCATACTGGTGAATTCTGAAATATAGTCCCCTACTGATCCTGTTTGCTTAAGTGACAACAATCGTACTGTGTATGAACCTGTGGGACCTTTGTCGAATCTGTGAAGAAAGGCTTTTTTGAAAGTATCCCAATATAATGCATATTGGGGCTCCTCACGTTTATACCATGTAAACCATTGATAAGCTTCAGTGCCGAATTTGGTTGCTGCAAAAGGGACTTTGTCCCCTTCCAGAAATTTGTAGAATTCTAAGATGCCTTCCATTTTTGCAATCCACCCGCGTGGATCCTGGCCTTCAAAGGTAGGCATGTCAATGCGTGGATAATTGACTCCAGTTGGACCTCTTGGTTGGGAGTGAACATTGTTTCTATCTTGTTCCTCGTTACTCCTCTGTCTCTGGTTGTTATTTTGATAAGGTCTATTAAAACCTCTTTGTTGCTCCCTATTTTCTTCATTACCCCCATCCTCAATATTTTGGTGACCATTGTGATTCAGGGATTGACTATTTTGACCTCTATGGTGTGTATAGTCATCATAGTAGACATCCGTACTCCAATGATTGGAACTAGAAGGATTTGGTTGGGGCGGTTTCCTAGATGCGTTGAAGCTTGCAGTCATCATCTGAAGATTTACTATTAACTCTTTTAACACCTCATCATTGAGCACTGGACGATTACTTTCTACTTGGGTGACGTTTTCTTGTGCGGAATCTGGAGAGGAATTGGATGCCATTGGGCTGACCACTGGATGACTCGGATTAAAACTACCAATTCCGGAAGGAGAAGGAGAATTTTTTGTACCTTGGCTTCGACGAGCTCTTCTTGCGTTGTTGTTGGGAGTTTCCGAGCTTGTTAATCGTCCGTCAGATCCTTTGGTCCAACTTCTGCTCATGCACCTTCCAAAATCTCCTGCTTAGGAGCCTTTGAGCTTCAATTTTCTGCAAAAATTTGTTAAATTGCCCAAAAATTTGGTTTATATTCCGCCTAATTGTCACTCCAACTGTGACGCGGATTTGAATTTTGGCTCACCTCCTTGATAGAAACTTTTGACAACTTTCACCAATTTTGACAACTTTGGCAATTTCTTGACAAGTTTTTTTTTTTTTTGACGACTTTTGGACAATTTTAGCAAGTTTGCAAGTTCTTGATGACGTAAGCAAGTTTGGACACTTTTTGGTTACAATTTCTTGACAGCAACTTTTGCTAATCCTGACGACGTGGAGACAGTTACACGACGATAGGCCGGACACGAGAAACCAAGAGGAATCGATACACAACACCATGACACACAACAACGAACGCGACTCTTTCCAAAGTAGGACTCTACAAGACAACGCGATAGGACCACCCGACTGGACACGAACCCAACACGAAGGACAGCTTTCGAGGGACTGGACACGAACCTAAACGACACGCTGTCTACAATGAAGGACACAAGAGCCGACGCGACACTAACCAGCGAGGACTGGATGTGAACGACGTCACAACCCGGACTCAACGTGGCATGGACAACGAGGAACGCGACCAACTCAAGACACAAGATATGACACGGGACTCAATGTGGCACGAACAACGAGAGACGCGACTAATTCAAGACACAGGACACAACACGAAGGCAAGATCACGGACACTATTGAGCGAAGCGCGACTGAGAATGACGACTCGAAGACCTAAGACCAACCAGACACGGGGGACGAATGACACGGGAAGGACTAAATGATGACACCTAACACTCCCAAGGAACACGTTCGAGGCTTACGCACGAAGAGGCTCAATACGCATGTGACCTAAGTCACATTTCAATTGATGTGATGAATTCTTTTTAAACACCTTTGCTTCCTCCACTCGCTCAATGTAGGATAAATTTTCCCACTAAATAATAAATACGATTTGCTTACCTTAGACGGTGTTTAATAATTGTATTTTCTCGCCACCTGATTGGTCCGCAACCTTCGCAACTGGGCAGGAACGCACTGTGTATTTTCCTTGGCGATTTCGCGTGGAATCCGATCGTGTTGGTGCTCGAAATTTCTGGGACGGTGCCGGATGAATTCTTTGATACACATGATTATTCTGGAGCTTTGGCTGTCGTTTTCTCCCGATTCGTACTGCATGAAATGCGGATTCCTGCGGCTATGATGGTCTGCTTCTTAACTGCTGAAAAGCGTGGGATCGCTGTCAAAAAGGGATTAATTTATTTTCGTCACGCCTACAGATGCGTCCTTATCGTCTGTTTTAGGAGATGGATGTCTTCTTTGCCAACAGAGTAGACGCACACCAGTGTAAACAGCTCGTTGTTTGGCAAACCTTGGTTTTAACTTGGCTGTAGTTGCGAATTGGAACGAACCCAACCGCAAGCCTTGGCTGGAACGAGACCTGTCTTCCTGATACCACTTGGAGAGAGTCTCCTACGAGTTCTCTCTAAACCACTATATTTACTCAATCAATTGATATTTTTTCAATGACATATACCAGAAACAATCATGCAAGGATACAAGTAAATCGAATGGAATCGCAAGTAAATTGATTAGCCACTTGAGGTGGGCACTCCCTCGCCGTAAAGGCAAAATGTGCGAATAACGCAGATGAAAAGTAGAAATGAAAATGATGATAGATGATTTTAAATAAAAGATCTAATCTAATAAATATGAAATATTTTCACATGGACAGGCTAGGTTTTGGTATGTAGCACCAAATCTGTGATATGTTTATGACCTCTATCTAGTGGTATTCCTTCAGGAAGTTCTAAAAAAACATCTGCCTATTGTTGTATGATGTCATGCATAATCTGTGCATGCACAAGCTTTGTTGATTAATTTGATTGATATAGTCCCCTAAGGTTGTCACATTGGACCATATAGCCAAGGATTCCTTTTCTGATCTATTTTTGCATTCTATATGCTGAAATCAACTTACTTTTTGGAGGTCTAAACCCTCAAATTTGGTGATCTTGTGAATCCTGCATAAATTTCATGGACAGCTCCTGAAAATTCATGTTAATATCACCAGGTAGTCTTGGCCAGTGGACTCCTCGAATTACATCAACACCACCTTATGGCAGAGTATAAAAATCAGATTTCACAAAAATGGTTCCCATGCAAGGGGTGAGTTCTTTAACACGTCTACCTTAAAAAGGAATATCCTATACCTTTGGAGCAACAAAGACAACTTTCCATTTGCTCCAGTTTCTGAGCATATTTTTGTAAGCCTATGCTTGTGAGATGGCTTTGTCAAAATCTGTTGATCAACAGGCTTTTACATGCCTCTTTAGTTCTTCCTATAGTCCATCAACAAACAAGTATTGCTTGACAAGTGTTGGATATATCTCTGAGGTAGATTAGAAAGTTTCAAAAACTTCTCATCAACTGTCTTTTTGGTCAACACTACAGTAAAGCTCAGCAAATTCCTACCACATGAATAACTCATCACATTCACCATTCTGCATGTCCAAGTCATAATAATGCCACCATTCATAAACGTCTTCCTCAAAATTAAGCAAAGCAAATTGAAGTTTTGTTTTAATCATCCATGAGGTGTATTTGAAAATACACCTCCAGTTTATGCAATCATACTTTTGGAAGAATTTTCAGCATATCATATTATTGTAAAACCTAAACCTTAGGCGTGCAAAGCTGTGGCCCTGTCCTAGTATGGTCTTGTGCGCCAATATCACCTCTCATTACCTTACAAGCCTTGAAATCATACATTGCAAAAGAATTTACATCATTAGCCATGTAAGCCCTCCATAGCCTTGTAATAGGATCATCATTTTAAGTGTCAGGCTTCCTGTCAAGGATTTCGATATGGAGGACAAGATGTGTCATAGGCTGGCCTATGTAAATTCCAGTGAGAAGATGGAGACAACAAGGGTCCAACCCTATTAAGTGCTTCAGCTCCAAGGAAATAATGGCTACGCATTGTGATCAGTTCTTGAATCACTCAAGAAATCACCCATACATTTTCCGCCATGGGTTGTATAACCTCACATTCACTCTTAATAAAGAAATTTTGTGCATTAGCTCGTTGTCGCTGCTCATCATCATTCCGAATAGACATGTTGGAAGAATCAATGGCTCTAATACTATTGCTATGAACTTATGAAGATCTGAAATAAAAACTCAAATTGATAAAAGCTCAAAGAAACTTGAAAATTGAAAAGTTGGATCAAACCGGAAAACTCTATCACAAAATTTTTCTTATAGGCTCTGAAATGTAAAATCAGAAATATACAATAAAGCAGATCTAGAAAAAGACTTTTGAAAATAAACTTCTAAATAAAGAAACAATACAATATTCTGCTTATAACCAATAAAGAGACCAGCCCAAGCTCGCAAATAAGCCACTGCCAATTTGAGAAGATAACCAATCTTCTCTCCTCTCCAATATTAATACCATTTCTCAATTCAGCAAAAATGTCTTATTCATGAAGTGCTTCATACTTACAGATGAAGTGCTTTATTGTATTCTTATTTGATTCCCCCAGGTGTATTTCCTCTATCCTTCCAGCAGTAATTTCTATATTTTTCCAGCTGCGCTTTCTATTTTTCCCCAACTGCACTTGCTTTGTTCTCTTACCCGAACTTCTTGTATTTTCCAACTGTTCTTGCTTTATTCTCCAACTTTACTTAACTTAGCCTGTCTTACTTGTACTTTCTTTATTATCTTCTTTAAAACTAGTTCTTATTCACCTATGCATTATTTGAGCTTATTCCAGCACAAGACATCTTCGATTAGGATAATGAAAGAAAGCAAATAGTGAACCCTGTGAATCACAATATAAGCAATAATACCTCCATCTAATCTAATAGTAGATAGGATCATAGTTGGAAAACTCAAACTCAACAATTACATGGCAAAGCCATTTTTTAAGACAACTTATCAGCTCGAAAACTTTTGGGCATCAAAAAAAAAAACTCAATATATACAGACATGATACTTAAGTAACATATATACTACTTCTAAAAACATTAAAAACAAATTTAAGAGCTTAAAAGTCATTTTCCATTAGATTTTGTATTAAAACTAAAGTGAGGAAAGAGGATCACTGAAATGAATGAGGCAAGCTTCAAGGGGTAAGATAGTAAACAGTCAGCACTGCTTAGTAATAAGATGAAGAGTCTGCTTTTGTATGCAAAAGAACACTGAAGAAGTGGATCATTAGGAAGAACTTTTAAAGCGGGATCAGCACAGTGCACTAGAATTTTAAAAAAGGGCAAATGAAATTGAATTTTAAATTTAAAAAAAGTCCATCATTTTTTAATGCACAGCCAATTTTTTATAAGTTTATGGTGGTTTTCACAATTTTCTTGATCATTTATTGCCAAAACTTGATGATGAGTTTTCATGGCGATTTCTCAAGAGGCTTATAAGCCTGCTTTTTTCATGATTTCTTGACATTTTTTTCATGGGACATTCGAAGCTGAAGTGCTTCTCATTCTCAACCTCATGAATAGAACAAAGTCTATAAGTCTTGTCAAGTCAAAAAGAAATGATCAATCTTGACACACTATTGAATCAAGCAAACCCTCAACTAGACAAGCGAGATCCTCAAGCCATAAACCAAGATTGTCAAAGATAATTTGTTCTAGTGATAACACCATATTTGATTTGGATAAAGTGGACAACATATAAAACCATTAGGAATCTATGCAGCCAGGTAAATGGATACGTTTGTGTTTAGTGAATAAGTTTTAGTTTGTATGATTATTGTCTTTTAGATGAAGGGAAGATTAAGTAGAAAATGATATTCGTCTTTATGTTTCAAGAGATAGAGAGAATTGTCTTTATGCTTTCAAATTAAAAAGTTATTTGACTATATTACATTGAGCGGAGGAATGGAGGAGAGGAGCAGCGGAGGAATTTTGAAAGTTTCGGGCGGGAACAGCAGAGAAGGCACGGAGGGTTTGGGAAGGAACCTCGAGAAGGAATCAGGTGAGGATCCAGAGGAAGGGAGGCCTTCGGCGTCAGGTGGGGTTGTCCAAAGAGGGCTCGACCCTCCTCAAAAAGATCCGGACAAAGGGACCCAAAAGGGCGATGCGGGTCCCAGAGGAGGCCGGTCCTTTGCGGAAACTGTTAAGGGGAGAAAGAGTGATTTCCTTTCACTCCCACCCCTCATTCCGGTGAATAATAGGATAATGGCTCCCTATCGCTTCGATGGGTCCTTTTTTATCCATGGAAGAGTTTTCTTTAGTGGGTAAGTTTACGGGTGGAAGGCCGGATATAGAGACTATACGATCCTGGGCTCTTTCCAAATGGAGAACGGTGGGGAGTATGGAGGTTGTTGCCCTGTCCGGGGGTTTTTCATCATAAGATTTAATGACAAGGAGGATGCGAACCGCGTTCTAACTGGAGGACCCTGGTTTTTAGGGAAACGCGGTCTATTCCTCAGGAAGTGGGGGGAGGATTTCGACCCTGAAAACAGAATATCAATACTGCCCCTATTTGGGTTCGTCTTCCTAACCTACCAGCTCAGTTTTTCAATGAGTATTGGCTGCAAGGCATCGCCAGAGCGATTGGAGAACTGGTTTCCATAGATCATGCAACCTTGGCTAGGACAAGGATGACACATGCAAGAATATGCGTCAACGCTAATTTAGACTTTGAGCTGCCAAATATTGTGGAGCTAGGGTACGGCAACTACCTAAGAAAATAGGCGATGGAATATGAAAACAGGCCAGCTTTTTGCCCTGAGTGCAAAACCCAAGGACATTTGCAAAATCAATGCCCTAATCTAGCAGCTAGCAGAGAAAACCAAAGGATGGAAGGCAAACGAGCAAATGAGAAAGGGTTTCCTAGGAACCTCCTTCTAAATGGAGGCCCTGTGGGCAAAGGAGGGTTTAGGACATCTAAAAATAACCACATTTATCGAGAGAAGACAAAACAGGGGGGTAGGGCAAGGTCAGAGCAAAGACAAGCAACATCTCACCGACGAACAGGAAAATTGGGTAAGCCCTAAAATTCCAAGCTCAAATAAGTTCAAAATTTTAGAGGATCTAATGGTAGAAGGGGAGAGTGAGGAATTAGAGGAAGGAAACCTGCAAGGTGAAATCCTTGAAACCCTAGAATCCCCATCAAGGGCGGGTCCTACAAACCCCATAACCAAGAACCCCTCAAGCCCCCAGGGAGGGGTAAGGCAAAATCCTAGAGAATATAGAAAATGGGTGGAGGAGATAGAGTCTTCGAAAACAGACCTTCCCACCATCATAGCCAGAAGCTCGTCAAACCATCTAGAAGGTTCAATACAAAAATCAGGAGAATACAAGAAACAGAGAGAGGAGTTAGAATCAAGGATTGAGGTGGTAGAAATGAATGATGTTGAGGAATGCGTTAGTCCGGTTCTACAACGAGATAGTTCATCCACCTTTTAGCCCCAAGCAGACCAGGAGTACTACTAAGTCACCTATTGACTATGGAGATGAGAGAAAGAAGGGGAGGATGTCAAATGCAGAGCACAACAGAATGAGGATCGACAATGAGATTGCCAGGTGGCAAACGGAAAACATCGATACAACAAGTTATCCCAGGGCTTGAAGATAACAAATCGGGAAAACCTCCTCAAGGGAGGGGGAAGGGGAAAAACTCTAAACAATCTAAATGAAGGTTCTCTCATGGAATGTGAGAGGCCTCAATGGCCGACCCACTCAGAGGGTGGTTAGCTCGTTAAGAAGGCAATACAATCCAACAATTTTGATGTTGCAAGAAACAAAATTAGACGAAGCCCGATCAAAAACAATAGCAAAAAAGATGTGGAGTCAAGGGGACATGGTGTACAAACCGGCTAGAGGAACTTCAGGGGGGCTCATGGTTCTTTGGGATCCTCGGGTGGTGGAAGGCAGCATTATCCAAGATGATGACAGGGTGCTTGAGTGTTTTTTTCCATGATATTGACAACAATAGATCGTGGATCTTCTCAAATGTCTATGCTCCCAATGTTGTTCAAGGGAGAGCTTCTTTGTGGGAGTACTTGGGTAAGCTGGGTGATGCTTTCCATGACATCCCGTGGGTGGTGGCAAGCGACTTCAACACGCCATTATACCCATCAAAAAAAAAGGGTGGATCAAGGCTCCCAACCAGAAGTATGGAAGACTTTAATGACTTCATAAACTCAAACCAATTGATGGATGTGAGACTAAAAAGATCCAAGTATACTTGGAGCAACAGGCAAACGAGAAGCCAACTTATCCAGGGAAAGACTTGACGAGGTTTTTCTTATCAAAGGAGGCAATTCCTTGGGTTTGGAGACTCTACGCTGCAAACTCTTCCCAAAATTTCCTCTGATCACAATCCCATCCTTTTGGAGGTTCCAAAGTCAAACTCCTTCAAAAAACCTTTTCGATTCTAGTCAATGTGGATCAGGCACCCGGAGTTAAAAGAAAATATTTCCAGATGGTGGCGGCAACCCGTTCGGGGAAGTTCAGGTTTCAAACTTGCTCAAAAGCTGAAATTAGTAAAGGATAATCTTAGAACTTGGAATAAGGAGGTTTTTGGGAACTTGTTTGAGAACAAGAAACAAGTGGGAGAAAGGTTGCAGGTCATTGACAATTCGATACAAAATGGTATCGGTGATGAAGCTACTAGGAAGGAGGAGCAAGCCAAGCTTTCAGAATATCACAATATTTTGGCTTTATGGCTAAAGGATGGTGACTTGAACTCAAAGTTCTTTCATGTCACAACCTTGAGGAACAAAAGTAATAACAAGATCGGAGAGTTGACCAAAGGCGATGGATCCAAAACCCGGGATTTGATTGAGATCGGAGAGGAAGCAATTGCTTATTTCAGCTCCCTTCTCGAGGATGAATCCCGGTGTATAGAGGAAGCCAAGGACACTCTCCTCCGAGTTCATTCCTAGCTTGGTTGATGAGGCCATTAATGGTAAGCTTCTTGCTCCCTTCACTGACGAAGAAATTAGAAATGCTTTTTTTAGTATGGAACTCGAGAAGGCCCCCGGCCCCGATGGGTTCCCTCCTCCGTTCTTCCAAGTTTTCCGGGATATTGTGGGAGAGGATGTCATTTTTGCTATCAAAGAGTTTCGAGGCTTCAAAACATATCCCGAGAGGGTTCAAGTCCACCTTTATAGCCCCGATCCCTAAGGGCCCAACACCGGAGACAATGGCAGATTTCAGACCGGTTAGTTTATGTAACGTATCCTACAAGATCTTAACAAAAGCCATTGCTAACAGGATGAAAGAAATATTGCCCCTCATTATTGACCCTGGTCAAGGAAGCTCAATTCAGGGGAGATCAATTGTGGATGGTGCGATCACAGTCCATGAAGCTCGCACTCTGCTAGGCAAACCAACAAGGAGGTCTTTGCCCTAAAGCTTGATATGAATAAAGCTTTTGACCGCATTAATCGGGATTTTTTGATGGTTGTTCTTTTCTTCGAAGTTCGGCTTTCATCCTCGGTGGGTCGAGCTGATAAAAGAGTGCATATCCGAACCTTGGTTCTCGGTTTTTGTCAATGGCACGACAGTTGGGTATTTCCGGAGCCATAGGGGGCTCAGACAAGGAGATCCGATTAGCCCAATGCTGTTCATTATAGTAGCAGAGGCATTAGGTAGAACTATTAAAGCAGCATGCACTTGCTTGGATTAATTTCGGGGATTAAAGCCACCTCTCTCACCAACCCAGTTACTCACCAACAATTTGTTGATGACACTTTGATGTTGACCCAGTCGTCCGTGGTTGAAGCCGGAAGGATTAAGCACATTCTCCAACTCTACGAGGATGCGGCGGGACAGAAGGTGAACTTCAACAAGAGTAAGCTTTACTTCCTCAACACCCCAATTCAGAGACAAGCCAGAATAGCAAAGATTTTGGGATGTTCGATAGCGACTCTTCCTACCTCTTATTTAGGCCTTCCCCTTTTCTATGGTTCTCCGAGAGAATCTATGTGGGATAGAGTGGTAGAAAGAATCCAAAAGAAAGCTGGTGAGTTGGAAAGGACATTTTTTATCTCAAGCCGGGAAACTTACTCTCACTAAGGCATCCTTACAGAGCATTCCGGTTTATTTTCTATCGGTGTTTAAGGCCCCAACCGGAGTATACCAAAAAATTGAACAACTCCAAAAGAATTTTCTCTGGTCTGGGTCAGAGGAAAAACAGAGGATCCACCTTGTGGGTGGGGGCAAGGTTTGCAGGCCGAAAGAAAACGGGGGGCTAGGACTAAGAAGAGTTGCTCACCTAAACACAGCCTTGCTAGCCAAACAAGCTTGGCGTCTCATTAACAATGAGGAGAATGAGTGGACTACCATAATTAAAAGAAAATATCTTCAAGATACCGAATTCCTAAATGACACGGTGCACAGTAGAGGTTCGGCGTTCTGGAAAGCAATCTTAACAAGTAGAGAGGTCATAAAGAAAGGCCTAAGATGGGTTCTAGGTAATGGGTAGAAGATCAGGTTATGGGATGACAGGTGGGCCAAGGATGAAGCTTTATCTCAGGTTCCTCACCTAGCGAGGATCAAAAGAATCAGAGAGGATCTCATAGGAAGGAAAGTGGCTGATTTCATGAGCCGAGACAGAGGAAGGCTTATTTGGAAACGAGATAAGGATTCAAGGATTTGAAGCTGAATCGGAAGAAATCCAAAGCATCCTGCATCAACAATTCATTTCTATGAGACCTAAGCAGGATCATGTAATATGGGCAGCTACCAAAAATGGGCAATTCTCAGTCAAATATGCATACATGCTAATGTTAGATACTAAGGACCCCACACTCCAGACACAGTTGGTGTGGGTCAAAAATCTTATTCCTAAAGTTGCAATGTTCTCGTGGCTGGTGATCCAAGGCAGGATTCTTACTATTGACAACTTGATAAGGAAAGGTATGATAGTTGCTAACCGTTGTTTTTTGTGCAGGGCCAATTGGGAGTCCACCCTCCATATTTTCCTTGAATGCCCGGTCTCTTTGAGTGTCCTCAATGGGTTATTTCAAGCCTTTAGCATTTGTTGGGTCAGACCAGCCACCATCATTGACCTCTTCCACCAATGGCCAAATCCCTTTGTTAGCCTTAGGCTGAGGTTTTTTTGGAAGATTTGTCTCCATCATTTTCTTTGGCAGGTTTGGCTAGAAAGAAACCATAGAGCATTCCATGAGTCGAGCCATGATGTTACCTCCATCACCAATAAGATTCTTACCTTCGCCCGTGAAAACGTCAGCCTTATTCCTCATGAAGCTCGAAATCCTTCCCCCTAGGAGAGGTTGATCGCTCAATCCTTAAATATTACTCCGGGCGAGAAACCTTGTGTCTACCAAGGTCAATCCCGGATTAGATGTCAAGTGGAAACCGCCCCCGGTTGGTTGGTTCAAGCTCAACTTCGATGGGGCCTCTAAAGGTAACCCTGCGGAGCGAGGGGTGGAGGAGCGGTGAGAGACCATCAAGGCAAGTTGGTGATGGCCTTTTCACGAACAGTTGGGAACAAGGACTAACAACGAGGCGGAAGCAAGAGCGTTATGGAGGGGTCTTCGATTGGCTCAGGAGATTGAAGGTAAACTAATTATCGAAGGAGATTCGATGCAGGTCATAAACCTTCTCAGCAATGGGAAAAATCCTCCGTGGCGGATTAAGACTGTCATCGAAGAGGCTAGGATCCTCTACCATGCCAGGAATGATCGGAAGGCCCAGCACGTGTTTAGGGAAGCAAATAAAATAGCTGATATATTGGCCAATATAGGGGTGGAAGCCGTTAGGCTGGTCACTTGGGAACATGGGGTCCCAAGTGATGTGGACAAAATTATTCAAAATGATCGCCAATGATGATGAAAGCGTGGGGATCGAAAAAAGGGAGAGGAGTTTCATTTTTGTTTTGTCGATATTGCTTCGGTCCTTCTTGTGATGGCTTTAGTTTTCTTTGCAACGGGGGAAGGATCCAGGTGGCATGGTGGCCTCATGTTATGGGGATAGGGGCAAAGGCAGCGGCCAAGGACCGATGTCGCGATTTCGCGACATGTCGTAAGTTAAGGAAAAGCAAAATACAACAAGAAAGAAAAAGTGTCGCGATATCGCGACATGTTGAGCAAGAAAGAAAAAGTGTCGCGATATCGCGACATGTTGAGCAAGAAAGAAAAAGAGCGAGAAAAAGGAAAAGGGCGGGGATGAAAGAAAGAAAGAGTGTCGCGATATCGCGACATGTTGAGCAAGAAGGAAAAAGTGTCGCTTTTTGGCGACATGTTGAGCAAGAAGGAAAAAGTGTCGCGATATCGCGACATGTCGCATTTTCGTGACCAAAAGAGAAGAGAAAGAGCAAGAGGGAAAAAGTGTCGCGATATCGCGACATGTCGCATTTTCGCGACCAAAAGAGAAGAGAAAGAGTAAGAAGGAAAAGTGTCACGATATCGCGACATGTCGCATTTTCGCGACCAAAAGAGAAGAGAAAGAGTAGGAAGGAAAAAGTGTCGCGATATCGCGACATGTCGCATTTTCGTGACCAAAAGAGAAGAGAAAGAGTAAGGAGGCGAAAGTGTCGCGATATCGCGACATGTCGTAAGTTAAGGAAAAGCAAAATACAGCAAGAAGGAAAAAGTGTCGCGATATCGCGACATGTTGAGCAAGAAAGAAAAAGTGTCGCGATATCGCGACATGTTGAGCAAGAAGGAAAAAGGGTCACGATTTCGCGACATGTTGAGCAAGAAAGAAAAAGTGTCGCGATTTCGCGACATGAAGAGCAAGAAAGGAAAGAGTGTCGCGATATCGCGACATGTTGAGCAAGAAAGAAAGAGTGTCGCGATATCGCGACATGTTGAGCAAGAAGGAAAAAGTGTCGCTTTTTGGCGACATGTTGAGCAAGAAGGAAAAAGTGTCGCGATATCGCGACATGTCGCATTTTCGCGACCAAAGAGAAGAGAAAGAGCAAGAGGGAGAAAGTGTCGCGATATCGCGACATGTCGCATTTTCGCGACCAAAAGAGAAGAGAAAGAGTAAGAAGGAAAAAGTGTCGCGATATCGTGACATGTCGCATTTTCGCGACCAAAAGAGAAGAGAAAGAGTAGGAAGGAAAAAGTGTCGCGATATCGCGACATGTCGCATTTTCGCGACCAAAAGAGAAGAGAAAGAGTAAGGAGGCGAAAGTGTCGCGATATCGCGACATGTTGGATTTTTGCGGGCAAAAGCCAAGAAAAGGAGCAAGGAGGCGAAAGTGTCGCGATTTCGTGACATGTTGCCTTTTCGTGTCCAAAAGCAACAAAAGAGGTCAAAGAGGCAGAAGTGTCACGATTTCACGACATGTCGCATTTTTGACATGTCGCAGTTTCGCGACGATCCAGAGCAAATGAAGGAAAAGACTCAAGGACGACGCGATTTCGCGACTTGCCGATTCTTCGAGGCCGGAAGCGGCAAGAGAACAAAACGGGAAATGAATGTCGCGATCTCGCGACATGTCTTAGTTTCGCGACAGGCAGTGGCAAAGGAGCTGAACGAAGGCAGATTGTCGCGATTTCGCGACAGGTCTCATTGTTGCGACATGTCGCATTTTCGCGACTTTCTAGAGCAAATGAAGGAAAAGACTTAAGGACGTCGCGATTTCGTGACATGTCGCACGTTCGCGGATGGAAGCGGCAAGAGTGCAAAATGGGAGACGAATGTCGCGATTTCGTGACATGTCTCATTGTCGCGACATGTCGCATTTTCGCGACATGCAACGGCAAAGGAGCAGAACGAAGGCAGAATGTCGCAATTTCGCGACATGTCTCTTTTTCGCGACAGGTCGCATTTTCGCGAATATCCAAAGTAAAAGATGGCAACGACTTAAGGACGTCGCGATTTCGCGACATGTCGCATTTTCATGGCTGGAAGCAGAAAGAGTGCAAAATGGGAGACGAATGTCGCGATTTCGTGACATGGCTCATTTTCGTGACATGTCGCATTTTCGCGACTTATAGCGGCAAAGGAGCAGAACGTTGGCAGAATGTCGCGATTTCGTGACATGTCTCATTTTCGTGACATGTCACCATTTCGCGACTCTTCAGAGCAAATGAAGGAGAAGACTTAAGGACGTCGCGATTTCACGACAAGTCGCATTTTCACGGTTGGGGCAGCAAGAGAGCAATGCGGTGGGCCACTGCCTGTGTTCTAAGGTGTTTGTAAATTTGTGTAAGGGGCGGGGCTCTTTCTTGGCAGGGTGGCCTCAAAAGGGTACTAGTAGCGAAGGACAATCTGTTCCTATTGAGGTTTTGATCCGTAACAGCATAGTGCTGATTTTGTAAAAGGTTTTGGGTCAACCGGAAAAACCCGGATGTAATGAAATTGTACCTTAATTACCAAAAAAAAAAAAGTTTTAGTTTGTACACAAAGTGTTTGATGAAATGTGCATACATATATTTAATAATGTTATAAAGTGGCAATGTAATAATGTATGTGATAATGCAAAGTCAGAAAGTGAGTCATAAGCTAGTTTGTCTTGTAGTGAGTTAGGAAATGAAAGGTAAATGTAAGATACATGCAAGTGAAATGTAATTTAGGGAAATGATGAGGTGTTAGGTAGTTGGAGGGTGCAACTACCTTTTGGTTGTATAAATAAGACCCTTGCCTCATTCATTCAAGGGCATAGGTGTTGTACGTATGAGCATATGGTGGTGGTCGAGAGTATGGTATGATGCAGTCGGGTCATGTATGCAGTCATGTAATTGTGGAGTTGGCCGACGAGTGTGACGGTTGTGATGTGAGGGTCGCAACATGTGGGTGTTGCTGCTGTCTATAGATGACTGTGGGCATGAAGAGTATTTTGCACAGGGTTTGCAGACTGTAATGCTATTACCATACAACCATTGTTAATACAAATCTGCTCATATTCATTTATCATCTGCTATTGTTATTGTATGTTTCATGTGTATTGTTATTGCTAATTGTTGCAGGCAGATCTGTAGGTTTATTAAGTGGAAATGGAATTGTGTTTAAGTATGTTAAATTTCATTTCTACATTCTGACGCAGTTGTTTGTACGAAGTTGGGTCTAACTTGGTGACATGGAGTTGTGAGCAGCAAAACCCTTAGGCCAATGTGCAACGACAGCAATGGAATGCAGCCAAAAAAGCTGGTGAAGATGCAACAGATTTGTTTGTTGATGCAGACAAAGGGCTGTCTAAGGGGACATGCATGGTAGGCACACAGACAGAAGGAGGTAGAACATACACTGTGTCGTCCAAATGACAGAGAAGCTGCAGTCGGAGGAATTGCAAATGGAGAATCTACAGTCAAAGGAACTGTAGTTAAAGAATATGCAGTCAAGGGAACCGCAGTCAGAGGAACTGCAGACGGAGAATCTACAGTCAAAGCAACTGCAATCTATCGTCTTTATGCCACTAAAGTCTGTCGTCCTAATGCATTTGAAGTCTCTCGTCCAAATGCAAATGCCAAATGTCATCAATATGGCCAAACGGCAAGGCGCCATCAAGAGGATGGTCAAACGGCAGACTGCCATACAAACACAGTACAACAATTGTCAGAAGATGTCAGTGAGGAATTGCAGGCTGACGAAGAATATTTGGCACAGAAGCAATTGCAAGTTGTGGTGCACAATGGTGAGCAAGAGGGAAGTTCAACATCGATGCAAATGGGAGATGGGGTTTCCAACAGTGCACAAGAGAAGAGTCTGGCACGAGGGAAACTGCAAATTGATGTGCTCGATGGTGAGTGGGACAGGAGTTCGACATCGAAGCAACTGCACGTTGGAAAGTTATCTAGTGTAAAAAACAAGAGTACAGTGGAAGAGCAATTGCAGGGTGGTGTGCCTAATGTTGTGCATAAGGGAGCGATACACAAACAAGTGCTACCAAAGACAAGCCAACCTATCAAACCAAAGGCCAATTTGGGCATATCGTGTAAATGTCCACTATTTCATGGAGAAACAACAAAAGACCCAGTCAAGCGATGTGGCGAGCAACTAGGTAGAATAATGACGCGGACTGGAGGTTGTTATTCCTCACAACATTTCGTGGAGTTGCAATAGACCGGTACATGAGATTGCTAGAGAAGTATCAGACATAGGAAGAGATGCACAATGCATTTGTGCAAGAATTTGGGTTGTTTGACAATGATGATGCAATCATTGCTGAAATTTATAGAATGAAACAGGGTGAGAACAAGTTTGTTCGTTCATACAACTGGAAGTTGAGTGGGTTGTTTAACCATTTGGAGGAAGATCCATCAAATGCATTGAAGAGGAGATGGTTCATAGACGGACTTCTTATGCCATACCGGAAGAAGATCAAGATGATCCCTCCAAGATCATACCAAGAGGCTTTGGAATACGCCTTGATTTGGGAAAGTGATGCAAAAACATCATTGAAGTATTAGTGTCGTGTTAATGAACACAAGAGTGATCCTAAGGATGAAAGTGATTCTGATATTAAGAATGACTCAAACAGTGAGAGTGATGATTTTGGGCAAGAGAGTAGTTGGGACCAAGAAGTCAAGGAAGGAAGGGCTTCTGAAGAGAAGAACGATGACTCAGAGGATGAGCGTAACTCGACGAGAGCAAGATCATTGCTACATGTATATGCAACACATTGAGAGATTATAGAAAGAAGGGATGCCATTAGTGATGCGATCCGTGTCAACCGCCAGAGAACTAGAAGACAAAGAATTCAATATGATTTTGAGGCAAGACCCATCATACAATGTTGGCAATGCCATTTGTGGGGGCACTTTACACATGACTGTCAAAGTGTTGCTAGTCAAGAGAAACCAATGATGCATCAAGAGTTCAAAGCGCCGAAGAAGAGTTACAGGCCTTGCCAAGAAGTAGACGCGGCGAAGTTGATTGCATTTAAGGAATTCAAATTGCTTGAGGAGGTGAACTTGATGAGCTTGATTCGAATTGAGCAAGTGAATTTGATCTCAATCAAAGAGGCAAAAATCCCACAAGTAGTTGAAACTACGTAGGAAGAAGTTGCAAAGTGTCATCAAGAGACTAGACTTACAACTAAGGGCAAAGTGCAATCAGCAGGGTGATAAGACGGCAAAGTGCAATCAATAGGATCACCAGAAAAAAGACTGCAATCAATAGGTCCCCAAACAAAAAGAGTGCAATCAGCAGGTCCCCAGACGAAAGAGTGCAATCAACAAGGAGGCCATATGGCACAGTACCATCAGGAATAAGGTCGAACGGCAGAGCACCATCAGAAGGGCAACCAGATGACAGATTGTCGTACATATGAGGCTAGGACAGTCGGAGACTGCAGTCATACAATGGAGGAGAAGGTGTCATCTGAAGTAGTGTCGTCTGAAGTAGTGTCGTTTGAGGTGTCATTTGAAAGAGTTGTTGTCAAGTGCCATCTAAAGAGTTGTCATTTGATGTGCCATTTGAAGAGTTGCCATCCAAGACGCTATCAAAGAAGTTGTTGTCACAGGAGAGGTCGTCTGAGGAAATGTCGTCTAAGGCAATGCAGTTAGAGGAGTTGCCATCGAAGGTATTGTACAAGGAGAGAGATGTTTGTCAGAGGCTGACAAGTAGTTGATTGAAAAAAGAGAGCAATAACTTGGAGTTGAGGGGAAGTTGTTTAATTGGGTCAAGTGAAGGCTCCCAAAATGCTGATGAGGAGAAAAATTTAGTTCATGCAATGATGGTTTTAGTCGTTTCATTGTTGAGGTTTTTGAGCTCTTTATCTATAATCGGGTCGAGCCCCTCTCTCTTTAATAACAAGTGTGAAAGTTGCTTTTTTAATGAGCGTATATAAGATATTTGCCTGGTGTTCAATCGAAGTCCATCCTGGTCTCTTCGGGTTGGTTGTTCAGGTCAAGGCGACTCCCCTTTACCCTTTAAAATAGAGAGGCTCTCCTCTCCTCTCCTCTCCTCTCTATTTTAAGAGCGGATTCTTCTATCTATCTCGGGTTCAAATTGTCTCAAACCTTGCGTGAACACTGCCCCTCGACCCCACCCTGTATTGCGATAGGGTACGCGCGAAGGGCATTGCCCCTCGACCCGGCAAGGGGGCTCCCACCTCCTTGACCCCAGACACAAGTGGCAACAAGCTTTGCCCATCATGTTCATTATGTTGGTGATGTTGGCCATGTGGATCAAGTTGATGATGCGGTTAATTGCCAAAAGTGGAGTGAGCAATCAAAGACCAATGTATGGTTGGAAGCAATTTAAAGTGAAGTCTATTGCAAAAGATGTAAGGAATATGAGAAAGCAGAAGGAGCGTGACAAGAGATCCTAGTATGTTGTTCAATACTTCTATTCCCAATGTTCAGCTCATCTGTTGTCGAGGACACCAACCAATTTCGAGGAGGGGATAGATGTAGGTAGGCAAATTGATATGTCTGCATTTAGTGAATAAGTTTTAGTTTGTAAGAAAAGTGTTTGACGAAATGTGTGTACATATATTAAATAATGTTATAAAGTGGCAATGTAATAATGTATGTGATAATGTTTAGTGAAGTATTAGTATGTCAACAAAGTCATAAAGTGAGTCATAAGCTAGTTTGTCTTGTAGTGAGTTGGGAAATTAAACGTAAATTTAAGATATATGCAAGTGAAATGTAATTTAGGGAAATGATGAACTACCTTTTGGTTGTAGAAATAAGACCCTTGCCTCATTCATTCAAGGGCATAGGTGTTGTACTTATGAGCGCATGGTATGATGCAAGTGGGTCATGTATGCAGTTGTGTAATTGTGGAGTTGGCCACCATTTGTGTGACGGCTATAATGTGAGGGCCGCAGCATGTGGGTGTTGTTGTTGGCTGTAGATGACTGTGGGCATGAAGAATATTCTACACAGGGTTTGCAAACTGTAATGCTATTACCATACAACCATTGTTAATACAAATTTTCTCATATTTATTTATTGACTACTATTGTTATTGTATGTTCCTTATTGCTAATTGTTGCAGGTAGATCTATAGATTTATTAAGTGGAAATGGAATTGTGTTTAAGTATGTTAAATTTCATTTCTACAATCTAAGGGGTTGCACGGGAGATTGTTATGAAACTATATTACCATACAACCATTGTTAATACAAATTTGCCATTATTTATTTATTGACTGCTATTGTTATTGTATGTTTCCTTATTGCTAATTGTTGCAGGCAGATCTGTAGATTTATTAAGTGGAAATGGAATTGTGTTTAAGTATGTAAAATTTCATTTCTACAATCTAAGGGGTTGCAAGGGAGATTGTTATGAAACTATATTTCTCATAAACATAAATCATTCACCATTATGCAAAAATATCAAATCATTCATCCACAAATAATATTCCACAAAGATAATCCACACAATGAGACACAAATATAGATAATACCCTTAAGGTAGGGCAACACCAATAATACTCCTTAAGGAAGGAATAACTCCACAAGATCTCCCAAGATGAGAGGCCACTCCGCAAGCAAAGATGATTATAAGAGAATACTCTATATGAATGATGATCATTACAATGACAATATCCCTTCTTTACATACCCATCTTCTAATGCTACTTTGGGAAGTCGACTCCTGAACCCTTATCCCACTCATTATTATAATATAATTCACCGTATCCCACTTATTGTGTGGCCCATGCAAGCTATCCATAATACCCATATACAATACAATACCATATCCCCATATACCTATCCCTAGGTACCATAGCATTCCACCCTCCTTACAAATGTTTCATCCTTGAAACATGAGAATAAACTAAATAATATGATCTTTGAAGCAATGTTAACAACTAGTACCAATCTTGATCATCCATCCATCCATCCAAGTGAAATCTTGATTGGTAGGAGTCTTCGATGATACCAAGATAACATTGTGCAACTTGAATATCCATAATTGCTCCGTTGGCTCCATCTTTTGTTGCTCTACTTCGATAAATGATCGTTCCTATGGTTCCATGATGTTGTTGAACCACTCTGAAATTCAGAATTACAATGTTTTTTCTACCAAACATTTACATACTTGATGCCTTTCTAACTCCATGTAGGTCTATAATAATATTGATGCCCTATGCCATGCCTCCATGATTGTTGTTGCTCATGGTGGTGTGGGTGTTAATATGTTGCAACCTTAACCAGATGTTCTACTTCCTTCAATTCTTCAACATGCTGCTCCTCTGTTTTATATTCTTCCTCATGTTCTTTGCTCATGTGCCCTTTGTTTGGTGTGTCCTTGTGCTCTTCTAGCAAAGCTTCCTTGGACTTTGTTGTTGCCAATGTTGTAGACTCAGATTTTGATTCCTCTATTGGTTCCTTAACTTGTTCCCCTGCCATAACTGCTTCTTGCTTCTCCTTGGATCCTTGTTCCTTAAGCTGAAAAGTATCCTGGAGTTTTATCTTCTTTTTTTACCATAACATCATGAACTTCTTTTGCACATTAATGTTAACAATACCCAAAGAATCCAACCAAGGATAACCAAGAACAATATCCACATCATTCATCTCAATAGCATAAAAATCTGAATGTAAAACATATTTATTTATGGTGATCTTCAAATCTTCAAAAATTTGAACATTCTCACCTTGAATTTGTATGTCCTTAAATTTTGTTGCCTAAACCTACAACTTCTTAGCCAAAGCAATATTAATGAGATTATAACCTTGTCCTTTTGATTACATCCATGAACCTGTACGATAGAATTTTTAGATGAAATCAAAACCTTATGACCATCCACTTGGTTGTCTAGCTTCAAATGTGTGGTTCCTTCAACCTGCACACTACATTCCTTATCTTTTATTTATGTCACTTCCTTGAAATTTTCTAACTCCCCTTTCAATTCCTTTTGGTCATCCTAGAACCTATTTACTATTTTGTATAGTTATTGAGGATATCTTTCAAACCAGTTATCTTTTAATATGAGTTCCATTGATAGGTCAAAGGGTTTGGTCGATTGGTAAAGCGCCTTGTTTGGCATGTGTAACCCCGGTTCAAATCTTAGGGCCTCGTAGTACTGGAGGGTGTGTCCTGCCAGTGCCACCGGCTACGTTAAAAAGTTTACCCAATGCAACTGGAGGTTATAGTGGCACCAAGGAGCAGGATTCAAACCCACCAAGAGGCGATGAAAAATGTAACGAGTTACCAATTCCTCAAGTATACGACAATGCTTGCTCTGATTCTTCCCAAATTTGCTTATGCATATGGGCACAAGAAAAATTCCAAAACCAACTCAAAGCTTCCCCTTTAAGATAATAAAGTAGGTAACATTTCCAATTAGAGGAAGTAGAATACAAAGATTTAAAAAATTTGCACCATTCACTAACATCAATATCATCTTCTCTTTCAGAAAGATCAACTCCATGGGCTCACACCTCCACAAGAAAGGACAATGCAAACTAGGGTTTTACAAAAATATATATCTCCCCATTGATTTAAAGTTAAAATTTCACAAACAATTAGACCCAAAAAAATATCCTCCAAAATATCTATAGATGATTTGCTTATGCGAACTAAATAATATCTCAAATTTTGTTTTCCGAAAAAAAAAATGAGATTTGAAAAAACGTCACTGCCCCTGTTCCAGATGGTTGACTTCATAGGGTTGTATCTCCCTCAATACTGCTTGGATTCCTTCATACAATCACTCATTTTGAAGCTCTTCAAATTTTAAACAAAATGGTAGAAGAACCGTCTAAATCAAACAACTTTGCGCAAATATATGGCTCCTAAAAAATGAGACGTTTTTTGGCAAAAAAAAATGGCCAAATTCTACAATCCACAAAAAACAATTCCCACTTTGTCAAAATCATTGCTCTAATTGCTATGAAACTTTATTTCTCATGAGCAAAAATCATTCACCAATATGCCAAAATATCAAATCATTCATCCACAATAACAATCCACACAATAAATCAAGTGGCATTAGCTCAATTGCTTAGATTCCTCAACATTTCAAGGAGGAGACCTAGGTTCGAATCTTACCAAATGATACAAGGATAATATCCAAGCTTTGTTGTAATACCACTATGTGGTGATGATGTGATACGATGGGGCCCATTTCAATCCCATATAACCCATTGAAAAAAAAAACAATCCACACAATACGACAAATATAGATAATACCCTTAGGGTAAGGCAACACCAATAATATACTCCTTAAGGAAGAAATAACTCCACAATATCTCCCAAGATGAGTGCGCCACTCAAAGAAGGCAAAGTCTCATAATCCACTTCGTGGGCAAAGATGATTGCAAGAGAATACTCTATATTAATGATGATCATTACAATGACAATATCCCTTCTTTATATACCCATCTTCTAATGCTACTTTGGAGAGCCAACTCCTAAACCCTTATCCCACTCATTATTATAATATAATATTATAATATAATCAACCTTGGGTTATGTGTGGTCCATACCAACTATCCATAATACCCATATACAATATAATATAATATCCCCATATACCCATCCCTAGGTACCATAGCAGGGATCCAAGTGACCTGGACATACAATTGTAAGTGTCCTCACAAATAAATCTATTAATCACATCATGTCAAGGAAGAAGGCAAGGCACAAAATTCAAGGAGTAGCAAAAGAAGAAAAATGGATCCAATGGCATACCAACAAATTAAAGAAGTGAACTACTCTCAAGTACCAACCCCATTGATGCCCAATTAGGCCCTCATCAATAATCATCAATGAACATAAGGTTGGGTATGGATACCTCCCATGACCAAAAGCTAGGTACCTCTTACACTACAGTCCATGCAAATAATTGCCTAGCCCAAATATACTCTCAAACCAAAGGGGCTAAGCTGCATTGGAATGCAACCCCTGTAGTAGAAGACCATTGGTATGCATCCCCTTGTCCAATCCCATTGGGATATGTATCATTTATTCACCAATTGAGCAATGTGTTTTTTAACAATGGGCTTTGAAGTGTAGTTCCTATTATTCATGCAGTTACCACAAATTGACATGAAATTCGTTATTTTGTTGAAAGTTCTTAACCATTGCATAATTTTTAATGAAAATAGACAATGTGCTTGTCTAATTCATAAATTTTTGTAATGGTGTAACTAGCATCTTTGTCGTCCCCTTTTTCCTAGGATTTTGAAGGATCTCCTAGACATCCCTTTTACATGTTCCCACATTTCCTCATCCCTCTAAAAAGAAACGTGATCAAATATAGATCAAGAATGCCAAAGAGGAGAAGCATGTCATCAGTAAATAGCATGATAGCAATCAAACCATGTTGTAACAGTAAAATATTACCATTATCTCTAGAAGTATGCTCATTAAGAAAGTCTTCAAGATCATCAATAGACAGAGTGTTGATGAGAGTGGGCATCCCTGCTTGAATCCTATTGTGCTTTGGATGAACTCAAAGAATCTGGAAGGAGTACAGAAGCAACCAATAACCAGGTCGTAAAGCTTTCCAATAGCAGTAATGAAAGAGTTTGTCAGATCAATATTGTACAATCTTTGAGAGAGTGAATAGCTCGGGAAGGGCCCAAAAGTATTCTTAAAATCCACTAAGAAACTAAATATTCAGCAAATCTTTGACAAGCCTTCTCGAATATAGCCCTGAAAGTGAAAATGTGGCCATTTGTCTGGAACCCCCTTCCAAAAACCAGCTTGCATCTTCACCCTTGGATGCCTTTCCTCTAAAAAGCTGAAAAACATCATTTCTAGAACCATGGTATAGAACTTGGTAAAAGCCTGACCAGTCATAACGGTCCTCTAATGATTGGGACTCCATCCATCTCCTGAATTGTGAATAGAAAATATGATATGCTCTGACCATGTCAGAGGGAATCCAGAGCAAACAGCATCATTGAACAACGCTGCATTTGGCAAGGAGAGAGAAACCAAATCATAATCAAAGAAATCTGATTCAAATCCCTCACAATCAGCTGCCCATGAGTGCATAGTTTCTGGACAGTCCTCCATGGAAATCAGCGATGTGCTGCTTCATAACACCTCAAGCTGTCATTTGCACTTTGCAGGACTAACAAGAGTGTTGTCTTAAATATTTTTAATGTTGCCTCAGTTTTGCTTTTTGTGGAATGCATGTATAAACCATGGGATCGTACTGGAGACTCATCTTGGATCATCAATAGCATTTGTACTTGACCAATTTTCAAACTCAGATTTTCTTGCTAAACGCAAAAACATTAGTCATCAAATTTATCAGGATATTTATATTGTTTCTGTTTTGATAGAGTTTCTTAGGAAAGGTAAATGAATGGACAGGATTTTTCTGGAAATCAAAGAAATCTGATTCAAATCCCTCACAATCAGCTGCCCATGAGTGCATAGTTTCTGGACAGTCCTCCAAGCAAATCAGGAATGTGCTGCTTCAGAACACCTCAAACTGTCATTTGCACTTTGCAGGACCAAGAAAAATGTTGTTTTAATTTTTTTTTATGTTGCCTCAGTTTTGCTTTTTGTGGAATGCAATGTATAAACCATGGAATCGTACTGGAGACTCGTCTTGGATCATCAATAGCAAATTTTGTACTTGACCAATTTTCAAACTCAGATTTTCTTGCTAAACGCAAAAACATTAGTCATCAAATTTATCAGGATATTTATATTGTTTCTGTTTTGATACAGTTTCTTAGGAAAGGTAAATGAATGGACAGGATTTTTCTGGAAATACCCAACACAGTAACTCCTCGATCCACCAAGGATTGCCATAGCAAGAGGGGATTGCACTTGGATGCCTCTGTTCTCAGGGATATCAGTCATTTTTTATCAATAAAACATATTTATAATTTTAAGATAGTTTAGTTTACAGAAAGTTTTCTCCTAAACCATAAAAAGTGATAACCAGAAGGCAACCTGAATATAACAATATTGTGCTCGGTTTGCTACTTGAAGATCAAGAGACCATCACATCTGGACCGTGGAGGGAAGCAGGGTAGCAGCTTTTACTCTAGTTAAAATGTAACATTTCCTGCAAAGATTGCTTAGACACACTGCCACAGTTTCTAAAAATCAGGAAACTTCACATCTTGGGAACTCAATAATCTAAGTGGGACGCAAACCCCAGAGGAAACCAATAGGTGGGAAGTAGAATGGCTGAAGTTGGTTATCATTGCTTTCATTTGGAGCCAGTTAGAGCTACAAACAGTAAAAAGAGCGTGTGATAACTTTGAATCACTTCAAACAATAGGGAATTCTTGGATTATCTGGCGAAAATTGGAAGCCAGTAATGTAGCTTGATATACTTACAGTTTATAATTTTTTCCTTCTAACTTTGAACTTCTTATTGGCTTGCGGAATTTTGGAGCCTGTAATATAGCTCAGTGCATTTACAGTTTGTATTTATTTTCCTTAAAACTTTTGACCTTGTTGTTCGCTGCTACAGAGCTCTGTAACTGGTTGTATTTTTTAAAAAATCATTTAAGTACTTTGACTATTACTAGAATTTCTTTTTTTATTTTTCTCATTTTGCAAAACAAAAAGACCAACAACAAATGTCCTGCTCTAAACATTATAATATCAATAGATTATGCTGCTTGACAACTTCTTTTAAAAAATAATGTGCTTATAACAAAGTTTAAGTAACATAACTTAGGGGTTTGGGAAGACATGGGAATGAAAAAAGTTTCACACCTTCCAATCTCATCAGTGAAATTTCAGGAACTTTACTTTTCAGCGGAGAAAAGAAGTCAAGGTTTGAATCTTACCATTCGACTTTTTATATATATATATAATATTACCATATATAGTACCATAAAAAAAATTATGCAGTATACAGCGGAAGGAACGCAGTCTCTCACATGTTTAAGCAATAAAAAACAGACTAAGCTAGACACTATTGTTTTCATTTTTTTAAATAATAATAAAACATGAGAATAAACCATACCGTTGAAGAACCATCCCCTGTGTTTGTCTCCTCCCCATTTAACATTGACACGCTTGCGTGGGAAACCATTGAATTCCTCATTCCCAGGAAACACCTTTCTCCAATTGTTTTTAAGCCGAGGGAATGAACCGGGCGTGGAATTCTAAAGCATGAAATTTTGTTGCACGAAACAACAGAGGATCTTCGCCAATAAGAGGCAGGGGCTGGTTTACAAGGCCAAGACTGTAACGAAGTAGCACTAGACTGAGCCATACAGATAAAATTGTGCTCCTAGGAATAGACTCGCTAAGAGTATGCTCGGCCAGAATGGGGTCCTATTTAGGATTCTGAACTTGCCCGCCTGAAAGCAAATGTAACACCAAGGATACTGATCAGAACATGGATACCCACAATAAGTGTTGGCACACACTCATAGGCAATACACATAAGATGATGCTCAAAAAAATGAACACCCACAAATGCTATGGGAAAAACCACTTGACATGTTAGCAATATTGCTTGTAACATTGATACCCACATCAAACGTCTATTTAAGGAAACAGAAAATACAGAAAGTTTTGTATATATTGCGAAACAGAGACACCCACATGAGATTTTAATGTAGCAGTTACAACACTGGAAATACTGCTCAATAAAATTGTACACAAGAGAGCTTCCGGATTGCAATGTTAAAGGTGAAGATCATATTCAGAATAAGAATTTCGCGTTGAAGCCAAGCAGATAGAATAACCAGCCGAGATGATGGGAAAAAGAGGACCAACAATAATGTTATACTGTAACGTAGCTTATAAATGGTGAAAGCAAAATTAATAATTTTTAAGAGACAACTTTTTGGAAGCCCTAAACTCCAGCAGAAAGATTTGTTGGGTTTTAAGTTCAACACTCCGTTTAAACCATTGAATTTGTTAGTCTTAAATAAATATTATACTCTTTTTCAAAAAAATAAATAAATATTATACTCACACATTGCTATTAGGAGTAGTGGTGATTCATATCCATATTGTTCAAAATCTGCTAAAGGTTTTTACTTTTTTTTTTTTAAGTTATTTATATAGATTAAAATGAATCTGTTTATATTATATAAATGTATCTTTTTACAGGGATTTAAATTTAAGTTTTTTTTGAAGTCTAAGGATTTAATCTATGCAGGGTACTTGAGTGGTTAGCAGTTTGGCTTTTTTTTTAGTTTTAAAATTCAAACCTCAGCATGTGTGTAATGGTGAAATGTAATAAAAATTTTCAATTGCGTCTGACCCAAATATGGTCTAAGGAACCTCAAATATAGAAGTACAACTACTCAAATCATATTAAAAAAATAATAATAAGGATTTAAATGGTTAAACTCTAGATATATATTTTTTATTATACTTTATTTTATATATATTATTTATTTCAATCTTCAATATAATTAAATTTAAATTTATTGAAAAATAAAGGTGAGGTAATAGTAATTAATTTGGACATGGTCCTCCAAGGGGTCTTGTAGTGGTATGTATTTAGGTTTTTATCCAGAAGATCCATGTTCAAAAACCTTGGTACAAGAAAGTAAGACCTTTCAAAAAAACTGATGTTTTACCCTAAATTTTTTATCAAATGGTATTAGTTCAATGAGTTAGATTTTTCAACATTCAAAGAAGAGACCGAAATTCAAATCTATTTTTTTATCAAATGGTATTAGCTCAATCGCATAAAATTTTCAACATTCAAAGAAGAAACATACATTCAAATCTTGTCAAGCGACACATAAATAATATTCAAGTTTGATGCAATATCATTATGTGGTGATGTAATATGAGTGGACCTGTTTCAATCCATTGGAAAAAAAAATAACTTAAACATAATTTAATATTTATTTTTTAAATTATATTTTTTCAAATAAATTCCAATAAATAATAATAAGATTCATTTTCCATAGAGTACATAATGCTTTAATTTTGAAATAATCAATCTAACGTTTCATCAACTCCCAGCTCTTTCACTGTTAATGAATCTATCTAATGTATTTTTACATTTTTTGAAAAAGAAATCTTAAATGATGTCAACAAAAGGACAATAAATATGTAAATGATCCTATGTTTTGAAACCCTTCTCATACAATGTACATTTGAAAAGTCCATGATATCCTCTTTTTAGTATACTCTCTCCTATAGGAATTTTGTATTAGATTGCTAACCAAACGAATGTTCGAGCCTTTGGAAGGGTCTCTAGTGACCAAACATTCTCATACAAGGGAAATCATTGGAAGTAAGAAATTTTTATTATTCTAAATTTGCATATATCTTGACCATGAAGAAGTAAATGATTTGATGTTTCTAGATCTTTATTATATAAGGCACACCTGAAAAGTGCATGATGTCCTCTTTTTTGTCGACTCTTTTCTATAAGAATCTTGCTTTGAATTGCTAACCAAAGGAATATTGAGGTCTTAGGGAGGGTCTCTAGTGACCAAACATTCTTCCAAGGCAAATAATTAGCTATGGAAATTATAATTACTCTAAATCCTTGTATCGTAATTTGACTAAGTATCCACCATCTTCTGATAGATTTCAAATCAAATTATCCTTCTACATAAACCCAGGCAAAAAGAGTTCTTGAAGCATCTTTAAAGCTCATCTCCTATTAATTTGAGTTCCTCTTCTTCAACTAGGTTACCATAGAAACCCATGATCTAGAGTTGTTGCTCACATTAATATAATCTTTAACATTCGGGCCTATATAGGGTAGACATGCCCAAGCCAACAATTGTCATTTTGGACCAAAAATAAGAGGATAAGGCTCAAACAAACATTATACAAAAAAATTGTAGAATTCCCCTCTTTGTCTAACCATTTGATATGCTTCTTGATCAATTGCAAACTACTTGATATGAAGATCCATGTTTGCGATCCTTTGGGTAGGGTTCATTTCCTAAATGATACCTTCTTTTTTGTTGGAGAACAATGGGTTGTAATCAGGTCCCCCACCCTTAACAAATCACAACTCTCTTCTTTAGAGAATGAGAGTTTATAAACAAATTCAAATCTCATCTCAAATGAGTTGTTATATCATTTTACATAAAATGTTTGAATTCTTGATTTTTATTTTCTCGAACTTTTTCAATTTTTTGTGTGAATAAAAATATTCTAGAATTCAACATCCTTCTTGACATTTTTCTGTAATAGCCTTCACAATACCAAAACTTCACCTATACTATCTATGCATTGCATCTTAGTAGAGTAATATATCCAAAACATCACACTATCATAGCACGCTTTACCAATAAGGCCTCTCTTGGCTTTAAAAGATTATGTTAGTAACTCATTGATAAGCACTAAATATAAAATTGTAGAGACACAAGCTTTAATCCATCTGACTCTTTTCTTTCCAAATCCAAACTTTTCTAATACTGGAAAAAAAAATCCCATTTAACCCTATCATAGGCCTTACTCATATAAAGTTTTAAGATCATAGTTTTCTATTTTCTTGAAGTTGTTGAATGCATAACTTCATGAGCTACTATGATCATGTCCAAAATTTATCTCCCTTTCACAAATCCTCCTTGCTCTTCTAAAATAATTTTGTCTAATAATGGTCTTAACTGATTCGCCATCACTTTGAAAATAATTGTATATCCCATACTACATAGGCTTATGGGTCGTAATGAATCAAACAATTTTGCATCCTTCTTTTTTGGAATCAGGGTAATATATGTTGCATTTATTTTATAAGATATGTATTGTTTTATCCTAGACTGTTCCAATGCCACCAATAAAGAATCTTTTATATCCCAATTATGTTGATAGAATGTTGCATATCCCATATGGACTTGAGGATTTATCCTTATTAAAAGAGAAAATAGCGAAAAAAAATATGTTGTAACATTAAACAAGGGAAGAGAAAACTAGGGCATCAGTTGGGTAGCCGAAGAGATTTCTGGTTACTGTGGATTTGAAGACAAGATTGCTACACTAGGAGGGCCCAATAGGGACACCTTTGAATCCTCTTTTAGAGAGACATAGTTCTTTTGCATATTTTTTAAAGGATAAATCTCCACTAGACTAAAGAAGCACAAAAAATTGCATTGAAAATGCTCTTTACAGCTCTGGAAATAGATCAACATCTCAACGAGTTAATGGATGTTTGCCACGGTCAGAATCAAGGCCAAAGATTGTCATTGAGCAAAATATGGTCGAAGAAACTATTTTATATAGAGCCAATCATGATTTGATCTGTAAATTCATGGGTATTCGCCCTACCCTAAATTTTTTGCATTCTTGGGTCCGAAAAAACTAGGAGCCTCTTGGTGAGTATTATTTGTGGTTTATTAGCAATGGATATTTTATTGTTAGTTTTTCTTCACTTGTCGATAGAAATAGGGCTTTCAAATCAAAAAAGAGGAATCATGGTCCGATAGGATTATTTGTTCAACCCTGGAGAGTGGGATTTGATCCTCGAATGGAACCCATTGTTGTCCCAATTTGGATCCATTTGTATGCACTTCCAATGGATTTTTGGAGTGAGCAGGTATTGGAAATTATCAACAATTCCCTTGGAAGACATTTGGGTGTTTCCAAAGACACAATGGAAGGAAACACAGTTGTTTATGCAAGATTATGTGTGTAAATGGATCTTAGCCAGCCTTTATCGATATAGGTGGAACTCAAACTTGCAGGACTATCTTAGATTCAACAACTGGATTATGAGGCATTGCCCTTCAGATGCAAATTTTGCCACATATATGGGCATTTGGCCTGATCTTTCCCAAATAATATGAACATAAAAATGGAGGCTGCTCTTAAAATGTCAAATCTTCCTAGGGAGGGTAAGTCAACAATCAATAAAGAAACAACCAATATTTCTTAGGGTAAATAAGCACAAGGAGATGGTTTTGAACAGCCCAAAAGAAGGAGAAGGCAAAAGAAAAAATATGGTAAAGAGAAAACCCAACTCAAGCCCTCCAATAGGTATAAGATATTTAAGACACTAATGGACCAAGAAGAAGAACAATCCATGGAAGGAGTGGATGGGAATAATGAAATAATAACATCCATGTTCAAGCCCCTCTTTCATCTCCTCCCATCATAGAGCAGGTAATTGAGTGTAGTGAGTTACCGCAATTAGAGAGTATAGGGGCATTGATATTGCATAACCAAGAGCAACCGATAATTAAGGATGTCATCATGGGTATAATAGAAAAGAACAGAGAAAGGCCAACTCTAGGGATAACTCAAGTGGAAAAGAGATAAAAAAATAGCAGCTCTCAAGGAGTGGGTAGAAAATCAAATTAGAAATTGATAGCAGTTCAAGGAGACAAACTGATCAATGGAGGATTGGTGAGGCCAATAGATTTTTATTGTTCTCAAGGTAACCAATGAATATACAATCATGGAATGTTAGGGGTTTAAACAGTAGAACCCATCAATTTGTTGTTCGAAGACTCTTAGAAAAATATAAAACAATTTTTTTGCTTATGCAAGAGATAAAAATTATGTTGGATCTTATGTGTAAAACAATAAATAGACTTTGGAGGGGTGTTGGTCATATGGAAGTGGCTGCCCAAGGGGTCTCAGGGGAGATAGTTACTCTTTGGAACTCTCTTGAATGGTTTGTAATAGAACATATAGCTTGGAGGGGTGTTCTCACATCACATCTTAGGAATAATGTCACAGTTGAACATGTTTTAATCACAAATTTTTATGGGGCTCAAAACCTAGATGGTCAGATGCATCAATGGAAAGTTGTGCATAACATGATGGTCTCAAGGGAAGATTTAGACTGGATTATTTATGGGTATTTTAATGCTAAATTATCCTCTAGAGATCAGGAAGGGGGAACCCCAATTTTAGACCCAGGGGATCGACTTATGATTACCCAAGTCCAGGAATTACACTTGGTGGATATTAAATGCCCTGGAACCAACTATACTTGGACTAATAAGAGGAGGGAGCCACATAGCAGGAAGGTGAAGTTAGACCATTTTTTGGTTTCAAAGGAGGCATTTGTAAAATGGAATATAAAATTTCAGATTTTGGAGGATCCAGTTTCAGATCATTTTTCCATTTTGTTGGAAGGGGGGATCAAGATAGTGCAACATCACAAACCATTTAAATTTGAAAACCTTTGGTTACAAAGAGAGGAACTTCAAAAGAAAATTCCACAGTGGGGGGAATAAGGCCACCCAACATATGGGACAATAATGTTTATATTCCACAAACAACTTCATTATGTCAAAGATCAACTGAAACAATGGAGGCGAGCTAACAAGATAGACTTCTAGGTCCAAAGAGCTCCATTGGTGGCCAGATGGGATGAGGTTCAAAAACACTTTAGGAAAGGAACAAGTACAGGGCAACTCAAAGAAGAGGATGATGCATTGCATAAAGCGGTTGAGGACATTGACAAGCAAGAGGAGACCTGCTAGAAACAGAGAGCAAGAACCACTTGGTTATTAGAAGGTGATAAAAATACCAAATTTTTCCATCGGGCTGCCTGTGCTAGGAGACAGATGAACAACATGGAAGCTCTTCAATATGAGAATGAACACTCCTTTGATACAATTCCAAGTATGCATTTCCATTCAATGGATTATTTTTCTAAACTATTTAAGGAAAGTATGGTGCAAAATGAAGAGGCTCAAAAAGTTCTTGTTGTCATACCATTTGTTATCTCTGAAGAATAAAATTAGGCCCTACTTAAACCCATTGATAGATAGGAACTGAAGAATGTAGTCTTTGGAATGAGCACCAAAAAAACACCAGGTCCAGATGGCTTTCCAATTGATTTTTTCAAATCTTTTGGGACAACTTGGAGGAGGATGTAATGGCTATTATAGAGGAGTTCAAAGGTAGTAAAAGAATGCTTAAAACATTAAATCATACTTTCATTGCCTTAATTCCAAAAGGGGAGGAGAGGGTACATATTTTAGATTATAAACCTATTGCCTTATGTAATTTCATATATAAAATAATCACAAAGGTAATGGTTGAGCGACTAAAACCTCTTCTACATAGCATTATCTCCTTGGAGCAAGGGGGTTTTGTAGAGGGTAGGCAGATCTTGGATGGTGTGGTTTTAGCTCAAAAGGTAATTTATTCAATGCAAACATCTGGTAATAGAGGAATGTTCATAAAATTGGATATGTGAAAGGCTTATGATAGGGTGGAGTGGAGCTTATTGTCAAAGATGATGGCAGCATTTAGTTTCTATTAGGATTGGATAGAATGGGTCATGAGTTGTGTTTCTACTCCGACATACTCAGTGTTAATCAAGGGTCTTCCCTCGCAACCGTTTGGAGCTACTCGAGGCATTTGTCAAGGAAATCCTTGTTCCCCCTATATTTTTCTCATATTGGCTAAAGGCTTGGGTAGACTCATATTGAGGAGAAGACAACAAGGTTTGCTAACAAGTATCAAGGTGGGTGAGGAAGTTTTGAATCACCTACAGTTTGTGGATGATACAGGATTGGTGGGAGTGGCCAGCTTCAGGAAAGCAAGAATGATTAGAGATACACTTAATGTCTACCTTAGGGCTACAAACCAGGTCATCAATGATAAAAAAATCCAAAGTGGTATTTTTCAATCTTGATCAAAGTCTTCAGGACAAAATTTTAGAGATCTTAGGATTCACAAGGACTTCTCTCCTAGTGGTATACTTGGGGGTCCCTTTGCATTTAAAAAAACTAAAAATAGATATTTGAAGGAATCTTTTAGACTGTATCAAGGAAATAATTAATCATTGGTCTCACAAATGGTTAAGTTATGGGGTAGATTAACTTTTTTACAATCAGTCATTCAGGCCATGACAATTTATAAATTTTCTATCCTTGCTACCCCATATACCATATAGAAAGAGTTGGAGAAGATGGCTAGAAAATTTTTATGGGAAGGAGTAAAAGGAGAGAGGAAATGGGCATTAGTAGGTTGGGAGAAAGTAAGCCAACCCAAGGTAAAAGGAGGTTTGAGACCGAGAAGATCAAAGTTAAATAATAAAGCTTTGGCTGGAAAGCTTTACTGGAGGTGGATTTCCCAACCAACTTATTTATTCCGTAGAATCTTAACTAGTAAATATTTGGGACAAGTAAACCCAAATGAGGTGGGTTGTTTCTCTTTGGATGGTAATGGATCCTCAGTGTGGCAGGCAAGTTAGGATCTCAGGTAGTAAAAGATGGATTATTTTGGAAAATGGGGAGAGGGGAGAAGGCACGATTTTGGATAGATTCATGAGATCAATACCCATCTATCATTGTTGAATTTCTTGAACTGCAACCAATAAAAAGAACCATGGAAACTAGGGATTGGGTCCAAATTGAAAGTTATTTCAACACTAGTCAATTAGGGGATTATAATTTTAAGCAGTTTAAGAAGTTGGATGAGTGACCAATTTCAATCCCTACGGATTTGACACCCATCATAACTAAAATCTTGGCAGAAATATTTCTCACGGGTAGAGATAAGGAGGATGAATTAGCTTGGGTCTATGGGAGTCTTAGTGTCTACACGGTGAAGGATGGATATGATAAGATCCTTCCAGAGCCTCCTCCTCATACATATCAGGTTGAGGATTGGAGAAATATTTGGCAGTCCAAGGGTTGGCCAAAAGTAAACTTTTTTGCTTGGCAGTTCATGCATAATGGAATTCTTACTTTTGATAATCTCGGATGTAGGATAATAATTGGTCCATATCAATGTGTTTTATGCTACAAGAGTGAGGAAACAATTGATCACTTTATGTTTGAATGTCCATTCACGTGCCAGATCTGGGAGAGATGGTTTTTATATTATAAAAATTGAGTTAATGGTGATTTGAATCAGATTACTATTTGGGAAATATGGAAGAGGGATATACTTAAATCTAAAGCTCTTTATATTGGTTGGGAGCTTGGATTAAACTTCATTTGGTGGCAAGTGTGGTTGGAGAGAAATACCAAAATTTTTAGAGAAACCTTTTCTTCTTTAGATGGAGTTTGGCAGGTCATTTGGAGCAAAGTCATAGAAATTGTGGTAGTCTATGCTAAAGAGGAAACTCAGGTTGTTATAGGGGCAATGGAGAAGGAATTTTAAGTGCAAGAGGGGTAGGATAGAGCTAGTTTGAAACCACCCCCAGAAGGTTGTATTAAAATTAATACTAATGGAGCTGCAAAAGGCAATCTGGGTAGAGCTGGAGTTGGAGTGGTTTACCAAAATCATGTTGGAACAATGCTCTATTGGGAACTGCAAGGATTGGGAAGAGCCATAAACAATGAAGTGGAAGCCTTAGCTATCAAATTTGCTTCTATTTGGGTAATAAAAAAATGTTATAGGAGGATAATCCTAGAATCAGATTCTCAAATAATGGTTGGAGCTCTAGATTGCATGAGGAACTTTTCTTTGAAGACATGGAGGTTGAGGATTCTTGTCACTCAAATTAAGGAATTGTGGAGGGAATTATATGATGTGATTCTAGTTTATGTGAGTAGAGATCTAAATAAAGTGGCAGAATTCTTGGCTAAGATGGGCATCGAGAAGGAGGTAGGGGTTTAGTGGCACAGTGACATGGATATTGAGGATGAGATGATTAGGCAGGTTGGTGAGCAAATCCAGTGTTTAGCTAATTTGGAAAACCATTCCTGATGATTTAGGAGATTTGTGCTCCAATGTAGATCTTCTTTTATAGTTGTAAACAAGTGAACAACCATTGTAGAAATATGGTTTAAGAGATTTGGCTCCAATGCAAATATTATTTTACTGTTGTAAACATGTGTTTTGTTTGGCTAATTCTGGGAGAAGTCTCATCCCAACTTGTAAACGATCTTTGTTTTAATACAAGTTTTTTCAAATTATTTAAAAAAAAAAGACAAAATAGCTAAAAGAACTTCTAGAGTAATAAGCTCCATCAATTTCCTATTGTCTTTAGTTTTCTATTGTCTTCATTTGCTAAACAATTTCATTATATCAAGAGAACTAATATATGTTTGAAGTAGCTTTTTTACTAGCACTTTCTTTGATATTTGAATAATATCCAACCAAGTTTTGTTCATAATACTAAATTCATAAGTCTGCAATTCCAAAACACTATTCCTCTCACATTGTTTCCTTTTTAAACTAAATTCCTTACAAAGAGGAAACTTAAAAAAATTCTCACATCCTTTCCAAATAATATATCTTAAATTTTAATCAAATTCAAATGTATACCTATTAGCAATCTTGAAAGTGACATTGTATTAGGATCCAATTCTAACGTGGTACCACCTCACACTTGACAAAATGTGTATGGACAATTTTGATTGTATGTATAATTTTGTAATTTGGAGTCATGATGTAGTTTGTATTCAAAGTCTTTGACGAAATGTGTGTACATGTAATTAGAATATTCGAGTAATTGAATGTAATTTAAGATATTATGTAATTAATTATTAGGATAGATAGTCAAGGGCTAGATATGAGGAGGTTGTGGGATTGTAACTACCTCCCCTTTCTCAAGGAAATGTATAAATAGACCCCCTCCCAATTTCAAATCATTCATTTGGTGTGTATGTGCAAACTTGGAGATAATAAAAGGATATATATTTAACCTTTGTGCCTAAGCGTATGGTTATGTTGTGCTTGTGAACAAGTATAATGGTGTTGGGATGAATGTGCATTGGTCATATGAACATAATATAAGTTATTTTTTGTTTTATTCTATTTCAGTTCTAATATTTATCCCGTACATTGTGATGTTTATGTATTGTTGAGTTTTCCTATCACTTATTACTTTGTTCCTTGAATTGTAGAAAACAATTGTTGTGATACATTTGATATCATTGTCATCTAAAGTCTGAACCAATGACCAACATTGAATACATGAGAAAGTGAATGACAAATAACCTAACGTAACGCATGGGAGACATGAAAGCACAAGGACAAGCAAAGAGCTAATGAGGAGAAGTCATAGGATTATACAACAAATACAGAGAAATTCTAGATGTGTAACACACACAAAGGAGTTGTCTGATGATAAAAAAAAATATGTGATGATGATTGTGAGTTACATGTTGATGGTAGAAAGTTACATGTCGATAGTATAAAATTACATGTAAACAATAATGAGTTGTGTGTTAATGATAGTGAGTTGCATGTTGACAACATAGAATAATGTGACGACAAATTAAATCACAAGGAGTTATGCAGCAACAAGAAATTACATGATAATAAAGTTAGTGATAGGTAAACTAATTAAGTGTTGATAAAACTTGTTGATAAGGAGATACATAAACCAAAAGTGGAACATGTGTCGAACCCTCGTAAGGATGGTAGTTTGGATGGAGTGAAAAGGTAGTAGACATTGTTTTGGTGATGGAGAACATGTAAATGAAGACACAATATATAGATGAGATATGGCCCAGAATAATGTTTGCATAAGTGGTGAAGGAGGCACCAACATGGAGAGTGCATAAGATGAGATGGAGTAACTGGTAACTCTAGAACAAGTGTCGGGGAGAGTGTCTAGAGGTGTTAAGGATAGGAGTCAAGAACAAAGGAAACTACATGAGAGCATGCTCAAAAGACCAAATTTGAATCTTATCTATTTGCAAATGAGATGGTGTGTAAGCTCAATAGAGACTAATTAACACTTGTTTGAGGATGATTATTCATCAACAAAAGGTTTGTTGAGTAGAGATGAATCGATGAACAACTGACACCAATGGTAAATATGGTTGCAATAATAATGAGCAAGTAAAAGTACCAAAAATTCATAGGAGATGGGAAGGAGGATCTTGAACACCATATCAATACATTTAAAATGATATAGAAGGCGAATGGAGTAACAAATTAAGTTGTATGGCAATGACTATTCCCAACAACATTACATAGCATGGTAATTGATTGGCGCCTGAAACAAGAAAACCCCTTCACAAATTGGGCTAAGTTGAAACACAAATTTAATAAATTTTGATTGCTTCGAGATGACATAGAGATAAGTAGAAAAATTTACTCGATAAAGAAGAAAAAAGATGATTATCAAGTCATACAATTGTGTTTGAAGGAGTTTATTGCAAGATGGAGGTGAACTTGTTGATAGTTTGCAAAAGCAATGGTTCCCAAATGAGTAGCTACTAAGATATAAGACAAAATAAAAGTGGTTTCACCAACCACATACCATAAAGTATCTCATGCATTGAACCAAGAAAGTGAAATGAAGACATCAACAATAGGTAGTAGGAGCATGAGTCATGATCACGATAATGACTCTAATAGTAAGCAAGATGGCCTCATTGCAATATTCCAAGCAATGCAAAAGGACTTGAAGTGAATTATCAATAACATGAAGAATAACAAGGAGAAATAAAAAATGACATGTTGGTGTTTGGACTACTTCTAAAGGATATAAATATAGATTGTTTGAAGAACACATATTGCAACATTTATAAAGTTGCAAGACATGCGATTACAAAATTTTCATTCAACTTTTGTATGAAGCATCAAATGTTAAGGTTCTAGGAGGAGGAAAGGGATAAATCAAGCACTTGTCAAAGTGGACAAGGGGTGTCTAGTGGTGGATACTAGAACAACTGCCAAGGTAGAAGATAACCACAATTAGGAAATCGACCCAATAAAGGCAAAAATGAAGGAAGGTTGTAATACGATTCTAATGGAATGCCAATCACCCAATGTCAAATATGTCAAACATGGGCACACTTACACATAGAATTGCACAAACACATTGGTGGAAGAAAATGGAAATAGTACAACAATGACATGTATTTGGTGCAAACCTAACAACTACAATGAGGTTAACTATCCAAAGAAGATAAGTATTGATAACTCATAGAATATCAATTTTATTGATATCAAAGAGACTTAGTGGGACCAACAAATGGATAAGGATAAACATGTGGTGGTAGTGACATGGAAATAAATAAAAAATATGTAGTACTCAAACCTTGCTATGGAGAAGAAGAAATTGTTGGAGGCATGTGTGCAATTGGAGGAAGAAATGCAAAATATCAACAATGAGAAGAAAATGAACCTATTATCATTGAAGAGGAGGAGACATTAGATAAGCAGTTGGTGACACAATTACTAGACATGAATGTTGGAGTGAAAATATTCAATTTACTTTGTGCAATACAAAAGCTTCATGAAATAGTCAGGGAAGTTACGTAGACAAAGAAGGTAGTGGAGATGCATTACGAACTGGAAGTAAGAAAGATCACTAAGGATCAATACATTAACTATATGGTGTTGACGATAGACATTTGGAAGAAATAAACTTTGATCCAAATTGATTTGCTCAATCATAAATTGATGCAAGTAATCATGGACGAGGGTTCAAGTATGAACATGTTGCCTAAGGAGATAGGGAAAGACTTAGGGACACCATTTTTATGGTCTCCCAATTTCTAATTACAAGAAACAAACCAATATGGCATCAAGATGAAAGGTGTCTTGATTATGTAGAATGTGAAAATTATTGATGAAATGTTCATCCTAGACTTTCTAGTCATTGCCATGCAAAAACTAGCCTATGACACACTATTTGGACTACCCCATCAAACATTGTGGAATATAATATTAACGATGCGTAGATTGATGAAAAGTCATAACATTCCTTTGATGTGGCAAGAGAGATAGAAAAATTTGACACCATAAAGTACAAAGGACCAAACATGGTGCAAGTGAACTTTGGCAAATACTAGGAAGAGAAAATGATCCATTGTAGGGACAAGTGGGATCCAATTTTAAAAGCATTAACTTTTAAAAACTTTCATGCAGTATAAGAAGGTTTTTGCATGGACATAGAACGATCTATAAGGGATTCCACTTAAGGCATGTGTGCATCAGATTCTATTGATTCAAGGTTCATAACCTATAATAAGGTCATATAGGATGAACCCAAAGTACATGACCTTAGTCAATAAAAATATTGAGAAGATATTGAATGCAAGAATAGCTTTTAAGGAACAATGATCTATTAGGTGTCACCTAGAATCAGCTTAAATAAGGAGAGCAATCAAATCCATATTTTTTTGGATTTTTGGAGTCTAAATGTAGTGGCAATAAAAGATCTCTTTCCAATACTGTTTACTAAATTGATCTTGGAGGAGGTAGCAAGGCATGAAATCAATTAATTTTTTGATGGATTGGGCTACAATAAAATCAATGTTGGTAAGGAGGACTACCTAAAGAGCATGTTTTGTTGAAATGGAATTTATATGTATAATTGAATTCCCTTAGGTTTATGTAATGCTCTTTCCATGATTCAAAGGATCATTTTATGCATTTTTCAATAAATATATATAGGTAAATACAAAGTGTTTCTCGATGATTGTCATTGTATAATAAGGATGAACATCCGAAGTTGATGGAGGAGTGAATTAATGCTCAACAATCCTTAAACCCAAATAAGTACAAGTTTTTGGTGTCATATAGGAAATTGTTGAGTCATGTGATGTGCAAGAAGGGATCAAAGACCAACCCTGACAATATTAGCATCATAATGAGAATGGGGGATCCATATGATGTGATCTCATGTAAATTATTTCTAGGAAATGTCATATATTATTAATATTTCATTAAGAAGTTTTCATAGATGTAACATCCATTGGATACATTGATGTACAAAGGTGTTCCTTTCAGGTGGATGGAGGAGCACTAGAAGACCTTTAAGAAGTTGAAAGCAAAGTTTGTTTATGCACCCATTATGGTATTTCTAGATCAAGATAAGGAGTTTCATGTCGATATATATGCATCCAATTTGTAATTGCATGTGGACCTACATAGGAGGGGTAGTATTGGTTGGGCCAGCCCATATGCTTTTTAAGTAAGTGTTATCAAGGGAAGATAAAAACTATAACACGATGAAGCAAGAAACACTAGGGATGGTGTACAAAGTATAGAAGTCTAGACATTATCTACTTGCAAACCCTTTCGCTTTCTATATTGATCATTAAGCATATTTGTACTCGATCAATAAGTAAGCATGTGGCTCATTATGATGTAGGAGTTTGTGTTTTAGGTAGTGGTCATATGGGGAAAGAAATATGTGATAATGGATAAACTCTTAAGGATTTACTTGGGAGAACCTATAGGAGGAGTGTAGAATGAATTTTTTGATGCTTGCTTGTTTTTAATCATTGCATTGTCATTGTGGTACAAGTACATGGGAGAATACTTGTCAATGTGCAAGTTATCGAAGGAGTCATTAGTAGAAAAAAAGAAGAAGATAATAATCAAGCCAACATCATTCTAATTTATTATTGAATTATTTTATAAAATTAAACTAGATAGGATTCTATGAAGGTGCATAATGGATGAGGTGAATGCAAAATTAGAGGAGGATCATAAAGGGTTGGAAAGAAGATACATGGGGCCAAATGTGACCATGAAGACGGTGCTTTTGGTAGGGCTATGGTTGCCTACTCCTTATTGTGAAACAAAAGAGTTTATGACTATGCTTAATACATGAAAATAAGCAAAATATTGTTGTAGAGGGACTTCATGCCATTGCATCTATCTTAGCTATGGGAGTTATTTGAACGATGTGGTCTCAATTTTGTCAGATCATTGAAGACTTGCTAAATGAGATGCAGGTATATTGTGGTTACAACTATATATTTGACAAAGTAGGTAGAGACAAGGGCATTGTTAGGAAACTCCATAAATATTATTGTTCGATTCTTATAAGAATAAATAATTACTTTATTTGAAGTGTCTCTTCAATTGATGAATGATCATAGAGGATGCTTTCTTAACGATATTATTTAAGAGTTAGAGTTCAAAATATTGAATTCATTTCCAAGTTCATATTACCCTTGAACAAAGGCAATAAACAAGGCATTGGTATCCATAATGTACAAAACTTATGGAATAGAATATGTTGATTGGGAGGAGAAATTATTGATGATCCTATGGCTATATAGGATGACATATAACCTAATTATGAATCACATAACATTCTAATTTATGTGTGATTAAGAAGAAGTTATGTTGATCAAATTTTTGGTGCCATTTTTAGGAGTGACAATGCATAATCATCTTAGAAACCAAGAAAATATGGCAGAGAGGCTAATGACACTCATCAAGTTGGATGAGAAGAGGGTAATGGCATAATGGGCCATAAAGGTTCCCAATGTTGGCATAAGCTTTAGCATGACAAGAATCTATAAATGTCAAAGGTAGATGAATTAGTATTAAGTATAATGACAAGCACGAAATAAGCCAAATAAGTGTAAGACCTTATGGCTTGGAACTTTCAAGGTGGATGAAATGTTGGAAAATAACATAGTCATATTAAAGATACTAGATGGTACACATTGTCTAGAGATAGTCAAAGTTTAAAGCTAAATTTATGGAAGGTCAAGGAGCATGTGAACCTTGTCAACCATGAACCAAGCTAGTCTTTAGGATCCTTTGAAGGAATATTGATATATGAAGTTATAAAAGGTAATGGTATGAAGGAAGTTGGTGTGATAGACATAAGTGACCCTAAAGAAAGTAAACTTGCAGAGCAATTGGAATGATTGTACAAGCAAGAAGTTACAAGTATACAACAAGACAACATGTAGATGATGGTAGAACAAGAAGAGTTGGTGCTTAAATCCACTAACATTGTGTGCACATATCATATTTCCTAATGTCAAGGAAGGATGAAGGTTTCTCAATAAACAAATATCACTTGATGATGATAACATGTAGCAAATGGTTGTGACACATGTTGGATGAGAATAATCATAAAAAAAAAAGCCTTGAAGTGATGGGAGTATAAAATAATGAGTTTGTTCATAGCCATTGGACATGCACAACAATAGGTATGCTAAAATACAACAATTGTGCAAGAGAAGCGAATAAATTAATATTTATATGGGCAAATTATGAGACAACATACACAAAGGTTGATGTAGCTCTAACAAGATGTGCAAGAAAATTATAGTAATTTTTAGAAGAAGGACAAACTTAGAAGACACTCTTGGAGGATTATGATAAATGATCAAATGTTAGGAAATGTTGATAATCATGCGACAAAAGTTGAACTTCTGGAAGAGAACTATTTGGAGCACAAAGTTGGCAAACAAAAACTACCATAAAGGAGATTAGATGAGGTTAAATATAGAGGCATGCATGAAGTGTTGCATAAACATCTTCACAACACCAATGCACTAGAACAAGTATTACCAAATTTATGAACAAAATGGCAACTTGCGGGAAGAAGCAAGTATTCATGCATCCCTAACAAGTTTGAGTAGTGGGGAGGAAGATTGAAGTAGTGCTCACTCTAACTTAGATTTTAATAGAAGAATTAGTAAAGGAACACTAAGGATTCAAAGAGTTTTACATCCATGAGTTAATGCCAATTTTTTGCTAAATGATGCCTTATAGGAAGAGCATAATGAAGAACCTGAAATCACTTTGAGGAATTTAGAACAACATGGCAAATAAACAAATGAAGGAGAATAAAGAAACCAAAATTAGTTGGAGTCAAGGCTAAATATGGAGAAAAGTAAGGCAAAATTTATCCATGTTAAATTAACAAGGTTGTGATAAGTACTAGTTGTAGTCATCTACAAACCCCAAGTGATTTTGTAGACAATTTGAGTAGGCCATCGATCCATGGGAATGTTTAATATTTTCTTGTGATAAAGGTTGCTTAGGTCTTCTAGGTGGGTTGTTAGTTTCCCTATACCAACTAAGATAACATAGCCAATGTGGGAGGTCATATTCCCTCCTTTCCAACCACCTATGGAGGATCAATTTACCCCAAACAAACAATAAGTTATCTAGTAGGTACGATGGGCTATTTGTACCACCCCCTTGTCATCTAATGGGGACATATCCTTTGATGACCCTCGGGTCATTTCATTATGGACCCTCCCAATTCTATTCAAGGATTTTTTCTAAGATTTAGACTACCCCCAGGCCATTAGGTGAATAACCTAGGTTATTAGAGAAATATTATAGATAATTTGGCAATCAAGGGAAATGCTTAGAACACAAGTCAATAAGGAAGATGATGTTAAGTCATCCGAGGAGGAGAGGAAGAAAATGATTTATCCAAGGTCTAATATAGAGGTAAGTAATCAAAAGAGTAAGGGAGGTTGTCTAAACACAAGGAAAAATAATCAATGTAGTTTGGATTATCAAGTAGACTATCTATCCCTTGATCATTTGGGCTAAGAAGAACCAGGGCCATCTAGGCTAACAAACCAAGTTGTATGGACATCTAGGGAGACTGTTTGGTCACTTGAACTATGTGGGTCAATATGCCAATGTAGTTTAGGATGGTGTAAATATGCATTCCCAATGGGCCTCCATGCACAAGCAAGAATAAGGAGTTAACCATAAAAAATATGAAATTTATGCTCTAAATGAGTAATTGCATGCAGTGTAATTAAGTTATAGAAGTTGGATTGGTTGTTAAGATAATGGAGGGGAGTTGTTGTATGTAATCCAACTATACCCTACCTCCCTCAACTTATAAAAAGTTATGAGGAGCTCCCATTTGTTCACTTTCACACATAGAACTAATAAACAAGGAGAAGGAGCATAAGAAGAGTGCACCAGTCAGCCAAGGTTGTACTAGCTAGGGCATGATCCAAGGTACATACTATAGTGTCTAGAAGAAAAATCAAACACATTCCACCACATAAGATCTTAAGGATAACAAGGATAAGATAAAGCAATTGTACAAGAGAAAATTACATGGAAGAATTGAAGTTAGGGTTTTTGAAAACTACATTAAAAGTAAGGTTTTTGGTAGAAATCCTAACTACACGGTCAATAAATTGAAAAATTATATGCAAGTAATGAGCATGTAGCAAAAGGGCACTATGATTGGAAGGATTTTTCTTACCAAGAGAAATGGACAAACAAGGTGTTTTGGCATAAAATAAGCTATCCCAAGCAAAAGGAAGAAGTAAGAGGGTCATCATAAAGGTACTTATAGTATTGCATAGTGTCATAAGGAGTTGGCCAAGCATTATGCAACACCATCTGGAGGAAGGTAAAAAGTGTAGGAATAAAGTAGCTCAAATTTTGAGGAAAAATGGAATTTGTTTGAGAAATAAAAATTTGGAAGAGAACAACAACTTTTATCATAACAATATGATATTATTTCTCATGAGACAAAACTTCTATACAACTTTTATATTTATATATCAATATATATCTTAGTTTCAAGAGACTCTTCAATGTTTTTACCCCTTGGTGTTTCACCTTTGGTTGTATTTTCATATTCTCTCATGATGATGGGAGATGTGACTATCCAAGCTTATATGAGATGAAATTATTAATCATCCCCTAATAACTACATAACATCAAATAATGTAATAATGGCTAACACCCCTCTCATTACATTAGTTGGTATACAAATCATTAACCCCTATAATTCCTATGATTGGTAAACTAGAACTGTGCTCTAGCTCTGGCTTTGGCTCTAGCTCTAGCTTTGGCTTTGGTCATGACTCTTGCTTTGAGTAATCTCCACTACGTTTGCCTCTTTGGTCTATCTCAAGGACTACATTTGGGTCACTACCTTAGGATCTTTACCTTTGGATTGTCATTGGGTCATCACCGCTTAGTCATCACCTTTGGGTTGCCTTTGGATAATTGCCTTTTAGTCACCTTTGGATCATCCTCTAGATATGCCTTTAAGTCATCACATATGGAAAATTACCACTGAATTATAGCTATGGAATCAATCCACATATGTAGAATATTTCACTATAGATTTTATCACTAAAGGCCTTCCAAGCATAGCTCGGATCATATTTTGATAAAAAATTATTCATTTCAAGTTTTCCAAGATTACATTACTTTGTGCAAAAACTTACATTTGTATCATTCAACAAACTCCACCTTATTTTATAGAAACCATTCAACATATCTTTTAATTTATCCTATTCTGACACATTTGTCCATCCATAATTGATATGTATTTTGTTGATAACTTTATCTTTGTGTCAACACTTTCTTTGAGAGTGATTATTACCTCCATAAATCTCATAAGGATGTAGGTTCCAACACCTAGTTGTCACATGTTTGGATCTTCCACAATGACTACAACAACTCATCCTAGGAGCTTCATTCTTTGCATATGATTATTTTTTCACAAATTTAGTGTCATTGCTTTCTATTTGACCAATATATCCAAGGCCTTCATTCTTTGGCCTTATATCTAGCATTATGGGTATTTTCATACATTTTCTATATCTTCCTAAACTTGTACCACTATATCACATTTTTCATTAGTTTTGAACCAATTCCTTTGGTATGCTTTTCAAAACAATCAATTTCCTTATCTCCACTATGGTCTTTGTCACTATCACCAACAAAATTCAAATACCACACATCATCATCATAATGACCTTCAACATAATTTGAACTATCATTATCACTTTCAACTCTAACAATATGACCTTTGTCATAGCCAATACTATTATATTCTACACAAACTCTTCTCTTACCATCAATATTCAAATAATCGGTGTCATAGGCTATATACATCCCTTGTATGAGATCACTTATATCATGATACACATTTTCCATTGTAGATTTCAAATCACCTGTATCACAAGCAAAATTTGTACTTTGAATAAGGTCACTTGTGTCATAACAAAAATGTTTCATCATGGGCTTATCCTTCAACTTTTCAATTATTTCTATTTATTTTTTACATTGCACCTCAAGAATGTCAAGAGTGAATAATGCTATGCACATTCTTCTCATTGCACCAATAGAAATTGTCACACCATTTTCAAAGTACTCCTCAATTGTAAACACCACCTAAGTTTTAAAATCTTTTTACTTTCACTAGTTTTTGATGACCCACACTTTTGAATTTCACTTTGTTTCTTGGATTGTTTATTACCCCTTTATTCTTTGTTTTTGTCACTTCCTTGGCCATGAGTACATTATGTGTTGTTTCACACTCTTCACAATTTGATTCAAGTTATTTTTGAACAATTTACCCTTATTGTTGTTGCTCTTATTGATATTGCCCTTGTTGTTGTGACTAGAGATGAAGGATTGTGGCTTTAGTCCTTCATTCAAATATAGTACAAAGTCTATTTATACATCTTTTGATGTTTTATGCTTCACTTATACGTGGTTGTATTTCATTTTCCATTCCCAAATCAATGAGCATAAGTTCCATTGCATCCCTTTCATCATAATATTGCTTTGCGTATGTCTCCTTAGGTCAAGTTTCATCACTAGTAACTATGTCCTTAAGTTTTTTGACCACTAGTATTGTTCTCATTTATGTCTTCCATGGTGCAAAAATTGAACCTTTGAGTAGTTGAGTTTTTGTAAGATAATTTTTTGATGTAGTCACGGTGAAGGTTGTTTATATCTCTCAAAATGACCCTCTTTTCTATATACCAACAGTCCTATATATCAAACTTTTCAATATACCCACTCATCCTATATACCTATTGATACATGGAAGAAGCTTACCCTCTCAATATACATGGTCATATGCGAAAAAGACCTTAAGGTACATGAAAGAGAATGATATGTGGTACTAAGGTAGTATTTTAAAGGATTTTTCCTATTAATGACACCTACTTAACAAGAAATCCTTATACTTGGCTATAACTTCCCTATATACTTAGATTTTCTTAATTTCAAGATTTACATCTAATGATAGTAATGAATTGGGTAAAAATAAAGTGAAATAAAAGTCACAAAAATGTGTTCTTATTTCTCCTTGACTATTTATAGGGTCGATGCTTAAACATCGTTATGGTATCTATATTAGGCTTTAGATGTAGTAACTTAAAATGACAATATTGTCTATAAAGACAAGTTAAAGGCATCATTTATACTGAATGCTACAATTGTGCAAGGTACATGTTTTGATTTTTTTGTATAAAACTATTTTTGGAAAAGAGGTGTTAATCACTATCAAATACACCTTTTACAATAATAATTACTATTATTTTTGTAATATATTCATTATAATTATTTTTCATTTAATTTTATTTTTGAATAACAATAGGAAAAATTACTATAAAAAAATTATTTTCTAAGGTAGTATTTTTTCTTTAAAAAATATGTCTTGTATGAGATTTGAACTCTTGAATTTCCTTAAAAATATATTATTTCTTCCAAAGACAAACTCTTCCACTATTATACTTATGAATTGAAAGGAGAAACAACAATTCTAAGGAACACAATAACTCCTTATGGTCAAAGTTTGAAGTGACCTGCATCAACTCGATTTTCCTTATGCTTTCTCGAGAATCTTCATAGTCCATGCTTTTTGCCTGAATAATTAAATTAACTTCATCTTTTGATTTTCCATGCCCTCACAAATATTGACCAAATTAAAAAAACAAAAGAAGTTAAAAAAATATTGTGGGCTATGTCTCAACGCCCGATCCTAAAGCCATACAAGCCAATAATGAAGGTCAAGAACCAATCTCATTAACTGGTTTTTAGGTGATATATTTACATAGATCAATTTGACCATGTGTATCTGACACAAACATATACTTAATTAGGATTAACGAAAAGTGATCCATTCATAAAAATAGAAGCGTTGATATAGGTAACACAAAATCCTATTTTCATCATAACTCCCTATACAAAAATTAAGGATAACTTCTTAAAAAATAATATACCATCTTTGGGACAAAGTAGTCTTTGTCTATTTTGACCAACACTTCACAATCATAGGGATATTTAATACAAATATCATAAAAATTGAAGAAAATTGCAAAGAGATTAAGGTTACATCATGAGACTTGACATATTTGTATGTAGATGAATTAGAATCCTGAGATAGAAACAAATAGAATATATATGGTTCAAATGAGAGAGAAAAAAATGAGATAAAGACTTCTTAAGTTGCAATAGGCAGACCCAAAGAGAGAGAAACAAATAGAATATATATGGTTCAAATGAGAGAGAAAAAAATGAGATAAAGACTTCTTAAGTTGCAACAGGCAGACCCAAAGAGAGAGAAACCATAGGACAATAAAATGAGTAGTAACAAATTATGATTTGGACATAAGATCATTCTACTTTTACACTTAAAAAATCAAATTGGGTTAATTGCTTATTATTTTCAGGATAATATTCAACAAAATCAACAAGAATTACTAAATTTGCTTTCCATATTTACTATATACAAGAAAATTTTGAGCAGACATTACCAAAGAATTGTTAGGCTAGTGAATTCAGACTTTAAGCTTTTTTTTGATGGATTCTTCTATAATATCTCAAACCATCCTCGTGTTGAACTCAAGCATTCTATTCATATGTTCTCCCTTGTGATGTTTTCAGTGTCTTAACACAACACACTCATAGGGCATGTTGTTGGATGGTGATAGTCATTCCTTCTCTAATTATTCACACAATCTCACTTTTGTTATCATACCAAATGTTGGAATTAGTGAAAGCAAGCAACAATTTTTATCACAATAATATAATATTATTTCTTGCAAGACAAAAATTCTAAACAAATTTCATATTTATACATCGTGTCTTTGAGTTTCAAGAGATATTTCAATGTTTTCACCCCTTGGTCTTTTACCTTTAGCTTTTTTTTTCATCTTCTCTCATTCTCATGGGAGATGTGACTATCCAAGCTCATATGAAGTAAACTCATTAATCATCCCCTAATGATTACATAACATTAAATTATGTAATAATAACTAACAAAAATGGTTGTATTGGTCATCAGGTGAAAGAAGGAAGACATGGATAAATGTATAGGCTATTTGAGTGAAGACACAAGTTGTATGAACCATCTGGTTGAAAAGGTAAACTATTCAAAATAGGGTTGTCTTGAGGTAGGTTATTTAGAGTAGAGTTTTTAGGGTCATCTAGAGTAGGGCCATTTGTAATTTGGTCGTATAAAGTTGGGCCATATGGAGTTGAGTCGTCTATTCCTAGAATAAGGTCATCGAAGGTAGGGAGAAGGTTGTTTAGACATACAACAAAAATAAAAAAGACAAAGGAACTTAGAACAAAGAAACAAGTGACATACATAATAAGAGATGTGCTACATGGAGCTACAAGAGGATGCCATATCAACCAAAATAAAGTTGGGTCAGTCAAGAGAAACTATCATTGGAGTTAAAAATAGAATACCTATGGAGTAGAGTGCATTTGGAAGTAGTAGAGTAGAGTTGAAGTTAAAAATAGAATACCTATGGAGTAGAGTGCATTTGGAAGTAGTAGAGTAGAGTTGAAGTTAAAAATAGAATACCTATGATGAGGTACAAAGTACAATGGAGGCAATGGAGACTTCATAATTTAAGAAGTTTGAGAGATTGTGGAAATTTGATTTAGGGACATCTAGATTATATGTAGAGGGAGTGATTGTAGGCACTCCAACTTTCCAGTAAGAAATTTTTTCCATGATCCCATTGCAACAATTTGTAGAGGAGGTATAGAGTTGTGGATCTCCACCATTGGATGAGGAGGTACTGATCAAGATTACATCTACTACAACAGAGGTGATGATATAAACTTAATTATTATCAAAAGGAGAGAGAGGAAAATTACTTACATCAAAGCATATGTGGTGGAAGAAGGGGCAAAGCAACCAACCAATAACTCAAAGAGAGGAACCAACAAAGGAAATTAAGGTAGGAGAAGGAAAAAATACAATGAATACTACAAGATAGCAAGTTGATGCAAGGAACTAGATAGAGTTATAGATTTAGAAATGGAAAGCTACCAAAGCAAAAATCTACCTAAAAGGATAAAATGAAGAGGAGGATGCAGAAACCACCATAAGATATGATATTGAACATGATATCAAGTCTACATAGAAAGGAGATACGAGCAAGAACTTACTCATTGTAGTATGATATTTGAGGCAACCCTAAGTTTATAACACAAGAATAAATGAACAACTTAATGAGCTTTTTGAGATATTGGGTGGGGTGATTAACCGGGATAGAGTGAATTCAAATTGAGTTACCTTGGAGAATGATGACTATGGTATTACATGTAAATGATAAACTAGGTAGACTATTTATTTGGGGCCAACATAAATAACAAATGTTTTTTTGAATAAATCCATAGAATTCAACCATAGGAACTTGGTGCAGGTAGCAACAATATACAAACAATGAATAAAGTGATAAAGCTACCAAAGGTAACTCTATTATTGTACCGACACCCATCTTGAATGTACATTGATGAGGATAAATTTGACAAGTTTCTTTAATCGTTGGGGGTCAAGAAAGTCAACCTAGCACCTAAATTATAAAAAGTGAACACCATAAAAAATTTATTAGCTTATTTGATACAATGGTTGACAGTTGATTTAGAGGTATTTTAGGAGGGTGAACAACTTGAAACTAAAAGAAGAAGAATAGTCTAACTAGTTGCAGGAGATACAAGGATAACTTTGGCAAGTGTAGCAAGAGGTCAAATCAAGACTAGCCAGGATTAGACAAGAGGTAGATTAACTAAGGAACGAGAGGAGCATAATTATTTAATTAGGTAGCTAAAGTTAGAATATGTAGTAAGAAAGGAAGCTCTTAAATCCAAGGTGTAAGATATTTCTCACAATGATTAGTTTATTGTAAATTAAAATGAGCAACTTGCTAAGGCAAAAAGGAGGGACAGAGAATCAACAAAGAGAGAAGTAAATTGTGTGTAAGGATTGCAAAAATTGAGTAGAAGTCATAGCATTATGACTTCTATGGGTAAGATACCAAGCCTATGCGAAATGCTTGAAAGGTGAAATAGAGGACCTTAAACTATAAGGTTTGCAATTGGGGGGAATGCTTGTTCAGATTCCATCTATCCCTCAACCATAACAAAGTCAAAGCCCTCAATAGTAGCAATGTTAATGAATAAGTACATTGACCAATTTAGAGAGGATGACATATGTAGGATCTAGTTCTAAAGTGGTGTGACCTCAAGCACCACTTCAAGCCTGATAGAGTGCATATGGAGTCAAATATGCAAATATAATTTTTTAATTTTGAGTCAATTTCTAGTCCGTACAAAAAGAGTTTGATGAAATGTGCATACATGTAATTAGAATGCTTGGTTAATTGAATGGACATGTAATTTAAGATATCATGTTATTAAGTGTCGATGAAATTAGTTAAGTACAATGAATTTGTAGGAATATAGCTACCTTCCCTTTCCCATGGAAATGTATAAATAGACCCCCTCACAATTTCAAATATTTCATTAGAAAATATTCATGTATGTGTAAACTTGGATTTAATCAAAGAACATCCATTCAACCATTGTGTTTATTTGTGTATGTTTGTGTTGTGCATGTAATTACATGTGTGTGAGAACAAGTATAATGCTATTGTAGATGAATATAAATGGTCATTTGAACATAATACAAGTTATTTGTTGTTTTATTCTATTTCTTTCTCATACATTTTGAAATGTTGTGTATTCTTGATTTTTTCTGGCATTCATTGCCTATGTTCTTCATTTGTGAAATACCAATGCTATGCTACATTATATACATGTAATCTCTATAAAATGCAGTCTTCATGCATGGTTATGAACTTACCTTTTCAACCTACCAAATAATATTTCAATCTCTCCAAAATTGAGTTCTAAAGTTCTTTATTTCATTTATTAGGCAAAGGAATAACTCAAACATATTGATAAAAAATGTCAAATTTTAACCCTAAAATGTGTAGATAATCTATTATAAATATAGGGTAATATTAATAAAAAATTATACATATTTTATTGTATTAACCACTTAGCCAAAATCCTTCTCATATCATATTAACACTGATTTAAAATCCATGGTAATATTAATCAATTATTCAAAATCCTTCTCGTAGCATGATGACACTGATTTAAACTACATGGCCTCATTGGCCAAGGGATGACCTAAGAGAAAAGAATCAACAACAAATTAGAATGAGACTCAGAGGGACCATTTTTTTTTTTGAAAAAATTGAAAAACTTGTATTAATACAAAAGGCAATTACACAAGGGAGAAAACTCATCCCAACCAACAGCAGAGAACTAGACAACAAGCGGAGAGCACAAAGGCAACGCTAACCCCCACAAGCACGAGAAGACAACAAGGCGCGAAACGCGACATGTCGTGAAATCGCGACAATCAACCCCGTCGCGACCGCGACGGCGCCATCGATCAGAAAGCGGACATGTCACGATACGCGACATGGCGATATCGCGACAGACAAAGCCCTCCGCGTCCGATCGCCAAAAAAGTCACGAAATCGCGACAGCAACTCCCTCTGACGGTCTATCATCACAGGCGTCGCGAAATCGCGACAAGAACTCCAGGAAGCATCAAATCTCCAAAAGGGTCGCGAAATCGCGACGGAATTTCTCCGAAGCGCCCAGCCAGCAAAAGTGTCGCGATATCGCGACATATTCTCATCTTGACTCCCAATCCGCAAAAGTGTCGCGATATCGCGACAATTTTTACCAAAGCCATGAATGTGCCAAAAGTGTCGCGAAATCGCGGCGAATTTTCCTTTCGGTTCCCAATCTTCAAAGCGTCGCGATATCGCGACAAGTTATCCTCATTGCAACTTGTCTTCAAAATTGTCGCGATATCGCGACAATTAATCCGGATGACGCCAGTGTGCCCCAATTGTCGCGATATCGCGACGATTTTACCATGCAGCTTCGATCGACAGAAATGTCACGGAATCGCGACGAAATGTGCCCTTTGCTCAAGTTCACCAAAAAAGTCGCGATATCGCGATGATAATCCTCATTGCAGCCAGTCTTCAAAATTGTCGCGATATCGCGACAAGAAATCCAGATGACGCCAGTGTGCCCCAACTGTCGCGATATCACGACAGTTTTACCATGCAACTTCCAATCGACAAAAATGTCGCGATATCGCGACGAAATGTGCCCTTTGCTCAAGTTTACCAAAAATGTCGCGATATCGCGACGATAATCCTCCTTATCATCCCTGCGCCAAAAACGTCGCGATTTCGCGACATGTCGCGATTTCGCGACATGTTCCTTTCTAAGGCTGAGAAGGCAAAACTGTCGCGATATCGCGACAACTTCCAACAAGAGGCCACGACGCCGCTACATGTCGCGAAATCATGACAAAAACCTTCCTTAGCAGCAAAAACTTTGCACATTATCATAGGTAGCATTCAAGGCCTTGCCGAATCCCAGCATCCTCCACAGGCATATCACTATGCATCTGCACTCCAACTTCCTTCTCAGCACCTATCTTAGCAAGGAAATCGGCCGCCTTGTTGAAATCCCTACTCACATAGATGGGAACCACATCATCTAATTCTTTCCAGAGATCCTTTATCCGAGAGACAAGACTCCGCAACCTCCAGGCTTGCAAATCAAAGTTCCTCATGCAATCGAGAGCGCCCACCAGAATTTGGGAGTCGGACTCAAGAATTATCTTTCTATGGCCACGCTTGACAGCCCAGATAGAAGCAAATTTAACAGCCAAGGCCTCCGCTTCATTGTTTGTGGCATGACCCAGACCGTGCAGTTCCCAGTAAAGCACGGACCCACCATGATCACGGCACACAACTCCAGTACCAGCACTACCCGGATTTCCTTTTGCGGCTCCATCAGTATTGATTTTGATCCAGCCTGCTGGGGGAGGGTGCCATCTATCATGAGCCTGTCTTTCAAGAGCAACAACTCCATCAACCAGTGGCACAAAAACAGTTGATGTTCCTCCTCAACGTAGATGGCAACTGTTTCCACCACTTTGCTCCATATAACTTGCCATATTCCATCAAGTGAAGAGAATGTTTCACGGAAAATGCGGGCATTTCTCTCCAGCCACACCTGCCACCAAATAAAAAGAAAGCCCAGCTCCCAGCCAATTCGGAGAGCTTTGGATTTAAATCTGCCTCTCTTCCATCGGTTCCAAATATTGGTCCGAGTCACCTCACTGTTGGCTTGAATTTTGAAGTGGGAAAACCGGCGCATCCAAATCTGCCGTGTGAAGGGGCATTCAAACATCAAATGATCAGCGGTTTCCTCATGCTTGCGGCATAAAACACATTGAGAAGGACCGATGATGCCTCTGTGTCTAAGATTGTCAAAGGTGAGAATTCCATTGTGCATAAGTTTCCGGGCAAAAAAATTCACCTTCGGCCAACCCTTGGGGTGCCATATCTTCTTCCAAACATGGACCGGGAAAGAGTGTGGGAGGGGCTCTGGAAGAATCTGGTTAAATCCCGCCTTCACAGTGTAAACCCCAAGGTTCCCAAAGCCCCAGGCAAGTTCATCCTCTTCATCCCACCCAGTAAGAAACCTAGCTTTCAAAATTTTTTCTAAGATTGGTGCCAGCTCCGGTGGGATTGGAATTGGCCACTCTTCCAACCTCTTGAACTTTTTGAACTTGTACTCCCCAATGTGGTTGGTATTGAAATAACTCTCAATATGAATCCAGCCCTTGTCTTCTATGGCTGATTTAATGGGTTGCAATTTTGGAAACACAGCAATGATGGGAGGGTGTTGATCCCAGGAGTCAGTCCAGAAACGGGCCTTCTCCCCTCTCCCCACTTTCCAAAACAATTGATCTTTGATAACTTGAGCTCCCAGCTTGAGAGTCTGCCATACTAAGGATCCATTACCCTCCAAAGGGAAACGTCCTAGATCATTGGGGTGAGCATGGCCTAGGTATTTGCTAGAAAGAATTCTGCTAAAGAGGGATGTTGGCTGGGAAATCCACCTCCAGTACAATTTACCAGCCAAAGCTTGATTATTAAGCTTGGAGCTTCTCAGTCCCGACCCTCCTTTATCCTTGGGGTGGGTGACCTTATCCCATCCAACCAAGGCCCATTTCTTCTTCCCTTTTGCACCCTCCCATAAAAAGCTTCTGGCCATTTTTTCAAGCTCTTTCCATATAGAATGTGGGGCAGCCGGGATGGAGAATTTATATATTGGCATTGCACTGAATAAGCGATTGTAAGTAAGTTAGTCGGCCTCCATAGCTTAACCATTTATGAGACCAATGATTCATTTTCTCTTTGATGCCATCCAAAAGATCCTTCCAGATATCAATTTTCAGTTTTTTGAAATGCCGTGGAACCCCCAAGTAAACAACAGGTAGAGAAGTCCTAGTAAATCCCAGGATCTCAGTAACTCTTTCCTGTAACCTTCGGTCAAGATTGAAGAAGACCACTTTGGATTTTTTATCATTAATGACTTGATTTGAGGCCCGAAGGTAGATGTTTAAAGTATCTCTAATTCCTCTTGCTTCCCTGAGGCTGGCCACTCCAACCAATCCTGTGTCATCCACAAACTGTAAGTGGGTCAAAACTTCTGTCCCCACTTTAATACCTATTATCACACCTAGTTGTCGTCTTCTCAGGAAGAGTCTGCCTAATCCTTCTGCTAAGATGAGGAAGAGGTAAGGAGAGCAAGGGTCCCCTTGACGAAGACCCGAGAGGCTCCAAAAGGAGTCGAGGGGAGCCCATTGATTAGAACGAGAGAAAGAAGGTGTGGAGATACGGCTCATGACCCAGTCAATCCGAGTCTGAGAGAAGCCAAAGGCTGCCATCATCTTTGCCAGGAAGCCCCACTCCACCCGGTCATAAGCCTTAGACATATCCAACTTTATGAACATTCCTTTGTTGCCTGAAGTTTGCATTGTATGGATTGCCTCTTGAGCAAGGACCACTTCATCCAAGATCTGTCTTCCTTCAACAAAACCCCCTTGCTCAGAGGAAATTATTTTATGGAGAAAAGGTTTTAGCCGTTCAGCCATAATCTTCGTGACTATTTTATAAATAACATTGCATAAGGCAATCGGTCTGAAATCAGAGAGATGAACCCCCCCCTCCCCTTTTGGAATTAAAGTGATGAAGGTGTGATTGAGAGCCTTAAGCATTCTTTTATTAGTTACGGACTCCTCTGCGACGGCCAAAACATCTTTCTCCAGAGTATCCCCGGAAGGCACTGAAAGAATTCTATAGGAAAGCCATATGGACCTGGCGATTTTCCCGTGCTCATCCCAAAGACCACTTTCTTTAGTTCATCACTTGTCAATGGGTCTAAGGAGAGTCTGATTCTCTTCGTGAGAGATAATAGAAGGTATGACATTAATAACTTCATTTTGGGCTTCCACATCTTGTTCCCTACTTTCCTTAAAAAGGTTTGAGAAATAATCCATTGAGTGGAAATGCATTTCGGGGAGAGTATCAAAGGAGTGTCCATTCTCATCGTGAAGGACTTCCATGTTATGCATTTGTCTCCTTGCACGAGCTGAGCGGTGGAAAAATTTTGTATTTCTATCACCTTCTAGTAACCAAGTGATTCTTGCTCTCTGTTTCCAATAAATTTCCTCTTGATTATCAATGTCCTCAACCGCTTTGCGCAGAGCATCATCCTCAGCTTTAAGGTGCTCAGTAATGGTACCTTCCATGAAGTGTTTTTGCACCTCCTCCCATCTAGCCATCAAGGGGGCCCTTTGGAGCTGGAAGTCCGACTTATTGTTTTGTCTCCATTGTTTCAATTTACACTTGACAAAATGGAGTACATTTATGGAATTTGAACATTGCGGTCCCCAAGGGTAGGCGGCCTTCTTCCCACCAGCTGTGGAATTTTCCTTCGGAGATCCTCCTTTTGCAACCAAAAATTTTCAAATTTGAATGGCTTATGGTGTTGACCTGTCATCGGCCCTCCCTCCAACAAAAGGGGATAGTGGTTTGAGACTGGACCTTCCAAAATCTGGAACTTAAGATTCCATTTAATAAATGCCTCTTCAGAAACCAAAAACCGGTCTAACTTAACCTTCCTGTTGTGTGGCTCTCTCCTCTTGTTTGTCCAAGTAAAGTAGGTTCCAGGGCCTTTGATATCAACCGGATTAAAGGCCTGGATTTGGGCAATCAAGAACCGGGTCCCCAGGATCCAAAGCTGGGGCACCACCTTCCCGATCCCTAACGAGACAATTTGGCATTAAAATCCCCGGCTATGATCCGGTCAAAAACTTCCGGGATGACCTCATGTTGTGTACGACTTGCCATTGGAGCCGCTGGCCATCAAAGCATTGAGCCCCATAGAAGTTTGTAATAAGAACATGTTCAGTTGTGGCATTGTTTCTAAACAGAGAAGTGAGAACACCCCTCCAAGCTATGTGTTCTAAAGCTGTCCATACTTGAGGGTTCCAGAGAGTAACAATCCCCCCAGAGGCACCACTGAGCGACCACATCCATATAATCGGCACCCCGCCATATTACGTTAGCGAGTCTTGCACATAAGATCTACTGAGACATTTTTGTCTCCTGGATGAGCAAAAAGTCTGTTTTACATTTTCCTAAAAGTCCTTGAACAGCAGATTGATGGGTTACTGCTGTTTAAACCCCTAACATTCGAGGATTGAATAATCATTGAGGACCTTGTGAGCAATAAGACTCAATTGGCCTCACCGATCCTCCATTGATCGGCTTGTCTCCTTGTCTTGCTAGTAGATCCTTATTGGATTTTCTGCTGCTCCTTGGGAATTACTGTTTTTAGACCTCTTCTCCACCTAGGTAATCCCTAGAACCGGCCTTTCCCTGTTCTTTTCAGAGCTTCCCATATTGACGTCCTTAATAACCGAGTTGTGCTTTGGGGAGTGGATTACCAGTGTCCCTGAGTTCTCTGGTTGCCTTGTCCCAGAGGGTTCCATTACCTGTTCTAAGACCGGAGTAGAAGAAGGGGAAGCCTGAGAGTGAATGTTAATATCCTCAACATTCCCATCCACTCCTTCCATAACTTGGTCCTCTTGATCTACTAGGGATTTAAAGATTTCATACCGATTGGTTGGTTTAAGTTGTGCCTGCTCCTTGGAATTTTTCTTTTTATTTCTCCTTCACTTCGGTTGTTCAAAACCATCTTTCTGGAGATCGAAATCCTAAGGAATACTAGATGGATCTTGGACGGGGGTAAACTTGCCCTCTGCGGGGCGATTTGGATTTCCAAGCGGCGCCTCCACTTTTGTGCTCGAGAATATTTGGGCGAGAACCTCGCCGGATGGCCGTGCTTATGGCGGACTCTGCATCTAAAAGGTAGTGCCTCATAATCTAGCTGTTGTATCCGGGAGAGCCACTGTCAACTCAAGTTCCACCTCGGTTGGTAGAGGTGGCTAATGTCCATTTCAACACGAGATCCTAGCAAAGGCAGTTGTGTTTCCCTCTATAGTGTCTCTGGAGACTCCTATAAATCTGCCTAATGAATTACCAATCATTTCTAAAACCTGCTCACCCCAAAACTCCATCGGGAGAGCATACAGTCGGATCCAGACCGGGACTACCGTGGGTTCGATACGAGGGTCAAAACCCACTCTCCAAGGTTGAACAAATAACCCAGTCGGGCCATGGTTCCTCTTCTCTGATTCAAATGCTCTGTTTCTATCTGCTAAAGAAGAGAAACTAATAATGAAATATCCATTACTAATAGGCCATAAGGAGTACTCACCTAGTGGCTCCCAATTTTGTCTAACCCAGGTGTGCAAAAAGTTCAGAGTGGGACGGATACCCATGAATTTGCAAATCAGGTCGTGATGAGCACGATAGGAGATTGTGTCTTCGACCAGTTTCGGTTCTATAATAATCTTTGGTCTGGAAGTTGATTGCGGAAGGCAACCGTTAACTCGGTGTGTGGAAGCACCCTTGCCAGCGTTCTTGAGTAACGTCGAAAAGCGGTCCTCTGCGCTTCACCGAGTGGAGGGCGAGGGGTTTTCTTTCGGCATCTCGGCGTATGAACTCTTTTTTCCGGCGAGAAGAGGCGGAGGAGACCCCATCGGGCCCTCCCGGAACGGCTTACAAGTCTTCGAGTAGTGCTAGAAACAATCAAACAAAGGCTTTGGGAAGATTTGTCGGTCCGAGAGGCCCACGAGCAGACGCCGACGCCGGTTCAGAAGTTTTCCCGCCAAATCGCCAGAGCGCGAAAACTCATCCTTCCATTTCATCAGGTCCTTTATTAAGATCTAAAGGAAATTATCTTGTTAGATCACAAAGAGGGACCATTGTTACAACCTAAATATCTTTAATTTTTCCTTTTGTTTTTATCTTTAAGAAAGATCTCCTAATGCCTTTGTAAGAATAAATAGATATGGAGACAAGGAGTCACCCTAACAGAGTCTGTGGGATGGTTCAAAGTATCTAGCAAGGGTGTTGAAGTATGTGTAATCTAATATTATTAGGCCAAGGCCAAAAGTGTGAAAGAGTGCTTATGAGTACTACTCATGTAGCCTATAGGTAAGTATATATGTAATTCTATGACCATTCTTCATGTATATGTAATCCTATGCTCTCTCTCTCTATCTCTTATTTTATTTATGATATCTTAAAATTGCTCTTGTATCTCTAGATATGATCATGGTGAATGCATATTTTAGAATGTTTATGGAAAGTATTATGACTTTGAACCAAGGAACCATTTATCAAAATATAATATTTTGGAGTGATATAACACCATCTATTTCCTTTACACCAACCTTTATCAAAATAAAAAAATTGAAAACTATTATGTAGAAAACTCTATCAATCCCTATCATATGCTTTGTTTGTACCTAACATCATCAAAATACCTAAATATTTCAAGTAATGAGATAATGTATGGCCTCCTATCCAATGATTATGTCATTACAATTATTTTTTTCTTTGATATAACACAATCTAGAATGCTTTTTAATATTTTTGCTATAATATTTGAAAAGATCTTATAAATCACATTGCAAAGACTTACTGGATTAAAATGATTAGAATACTTTATCTTGCCTTTATTGGGAACTAGTGCAATAAAGGTGGCATTAATCTCACTTATTATAGCCTTCCTTTTCCTAGCCTCTTAAACTATAACCAACATATCAGTCTTTAACATATTCCAAAATTTTTGAAAGAAGATTGGAGGAAATCCATTAGGGCCAAGTGCCTTGTTAGGGTGGGAAGAGAAAATTAACTCTTATAGCTCCTCCATAGATGTCTTCCTTGTCAAGATTTTATTTTGTCCCTATGTGACAATTACTGGAATATTTTGTAAAAGCTTATCTTGAGCCTCCTTATCTTGCCCAACATTTGATAGAATATCTTTGAAATAATTAATTGCTTCATTTATGAAATTATCTTCTTCCTTAATATTTCTACCGTTTAGAGTTGAAATATTTTAGATGTGACAAAAAGACAAATCTATTTTGGCAGTAGCATGAATTTTTTTATATTTCTATCCCCTCCCTTAAGCCTTCCCTCAACTAGATTGTTGGAAACAATATAACACATTTTTTAATACATGATGAAAATAAAAAAGTAATTATTTTTCTTGCTCGTAAGTATCCTTGTCAATTCCATTATCTTCTATTATCTCTTTTAAAATTTTGAGTCTGGATTCAATTCATCCATTGCTTTAAATATGCCACCAAAAGATTTAACATTCCAAATCTCCATTTACTCAAAATATTTCAACTTTTGAAACAACTTATACATAAATAATCCTTCAAACTTTGCTTCTTCCTATCATAAAATAATAATCTAGAAGAAAGTAGGTAATTAGAATCACATATACTAAAAGCAAGAAGGCTTTGAACAATTATTATTGAGTTAAATATATATCAAAAGTGGGTTTGTGATCTGATCTTGATTGTAATAAAATGTCTAAAGAGATTGGATACTTTATTTGTAACCATGTATTGAATAGCAAAAATATATTCAATATTTATGCTATATGAGTTTACCCAATGCATATATTATTCCATATATATTAAAATATTAAAATAGTAATATTCCAAAGGCCATTTGAATTGAGAAATTATGCAAAATATTGCATTGGTTTAGACCATCTAGAAGTACCACCATGCTTTTCCAAAGAAGATAAAACTATATTGAAGTCCCTCCCACCCAAGAATACATAGACCAATATCATAAATCATTGTTGTATTTGGTGAATTATACTAGGGTTCTTCTAATATCTTTCATTATAGGTATATATAGCTAACTTTAATACTTTTATTTTTTCTCAAAAATAGACCCACCAGCTAATTGATTTTTGCTTCTAGAAATTATCCATTCCATTTGTATTTAACCATATTGTTGTAAAAACTCTAGAAGCTTCTATAGAAGAAATTGTTCGAGAATCCCTCATCTTACAAATATTTTTTAATGCATCCTTACAATCTCCACTACTTATTTTTTTTTAATTAGGGTAAAATCTAGGTTTTTAAAAGGACCTAAACCCTTTTACAATCCTAGATTGGTCTATCTATTCTTATAAAAAAAATCCTTATCTCCGAATGCTATAGAACATTTGAAACAATGAACTACCTTGTTACAAAACTCTACATATTTACATTTATTACCAACCTATTTACATTCATATATTTGAAGAGTCTCTAGAAAATGAAACCCTCAACAAACAAATCCACAAAAAAATTTAGGATAAATCACAAGTTTTTTGAAAGAGTCTTGGTCCCTTGTACAATGGTTTGAACTTGGATCTCCTGGATAAGAATCCAAAGACATACCACTACAGTGTCCTGATAGGGACATCCTCACTAGATTTTTTCTTGTATTAAAATAAATTTAGGATTATAACCTATTAATTTCATAATAACTTTTTTTTAAGTGTCTTATTCATATGCCTAATATTTCATGATACCATTTTCATCATCACTTTCTATTTTTATTTATGGGCTTAGCCCCACTTTAATTAATGCCTATAATATTTTTTTTTTGTTTTTAGTTTACCAAATAGATATTCCTTTGAGTTTCCTTTTATCCTTATTTTTTTTAAGGTCTCCTCTGCTTTTTTCCATTCCCACCATTACTTTCATCTTCATCAATCTCTTCTATCTTTCTATGTTTTTCATAATGAGACTTATATTTTAAAGTTTTATACTACCTTATAGAATTTGAAGTCGAAGGACTAATCTCTTTGATATATTCTTCGTTATGTTGCCCTAGAAACCCTAAAGTACGAGGATGATTCTACATAGTAGTTACTTTCTTATGATACTTTGAAATCCTTAAATGTTACCTTGGAAATGATACTTTATATATTGTTAAAATATGTTTTAATGGTAAAATTGACTTTTAATATTCTTTACGATTATCTTATACGTGTCAAATGGCTCATCATATTGATTAATATATAATTATATGTTTAATGAATCATCAATAAATCATTAATGAATAACCTCTCTGACATTATATTTGTTAGCCCTAGAAACCCTAAAGTGTAAGGATGATCCTCCATAGCAGTCACTTGCTTATGCTAATTTCTTATGTAGTGATATGTCACTGCCCCAAGAATCATAATTTTTGAAGGTTACAAAACAATGAAATCAATCTATCAACACCTTCCAAAACCCCTCAAGTTTTGGCTAAGTTCAAGACGAGTGTTGATTCACTTCATAAGTTTTGATTGATTTACAAGAGATCCATTAGCAAAGTGGAATGATTAGCCTAAAGGACCAAAGTATTGGGATTTTACTTATGAATTGCTAGCAAATCATTCTTAGGCATATAGAGAGGTAAAGGTACAAGTGTGGATCCCAAGTAATATATTTGGAAAGTGATATTTGGGAATGTAGTGGCACCATAATGCATTTTAGAAGTCTTCTAAGCCTTTTTGAGGCATGTAACATTTGAAGGTGCATCATTTTATTATAGATACTTCTAAATTTTTACTTTTATTAGGAATAATAGTTTCTCACCCAAGGTAATATAGGGGTAAGCTCTTACTATAAATAGAAGCCATGGGCTCCATTTTAAACATCATTTGGCCATAATAATTTAGAGCTACACTATGTGAAACCCACATTGTGCTCTTAGAACTCATGATTTTTGTGGGAAATTGATGAGTCTTTTACTCTCCAACAATGGTATTGTCATCTTGGATTGTATAATGCATGATGATTCAAGAATAGCCCTCCTAGATTGTAGAATGCATGGTGATTCAAGCACATCCTTTTTATCCATATTGTAATTCACACTATAATTTCATCTCAATTGAATGAAAATATTGTTGTTATTTGGATTCTTCATATGTTGATGGATCACGTACTTCCTTGCTATGGTTACAATCGTATTTTCATTTAATTCCTTGCACTTTAAACTCACAAATTTACTTTTTATGCATTTTATTTTTTACATTCACTTTTTGTATTTGATTACATGTAATTAGATTAGATTATTAGCAAGGATAGTGGGGAGCTGACCTAAATTTGGAGGTTGGAAGAGGCCATAAACCCTTCAATATAATTTTGTTGAAACTAGAATTGGGGCACATTCAAAGTTAGATAATTCTCTAGTTCAATATAGTTTCTACCATGCCTAGTGGGATTAGTCCCCATTATTTTCCCCACATAAGCATTTAATTTGTCATTTGGCTATTTTTCTTGATCTTGGTTCCAAATTTACATTCTACCACAAATGGGAGCAATTGGTACAAAGTTGAAATATTTACCAAGTTACAAAACAAATTGTGATTTACTCAAATTCTAGAGTGATTTGCTCCATTTGAGACAACCACCTATAAGATATCCTAATTCCAATAATGGGAGCAATTTGCTACGAATTGTTGGAAATTCACTTTGAATTCGTTAAAATTTCACAAATTGAATCCAAAGCAATTCATCAGGGACAAGTACTTGATTTATCAAGCCTAGTCCCAAATTGACCTTGAATTTCACATATTTTTTTATTATTTGTATTTGATTTTTGTAGGTGCTTTACAAATGATGACTCTGTTAAGAACTTTAGGATTGTAAAAAAATTGTAAAGCAAGTAAGACAATATTAAATCTACAAAAATCTCTTCAATTTGAATCCAATTTTACATCTACCATAGGAAGGAAAAATTTGGATCAAGTTTTGAGAAAATTTTACTAAATATCAAACAAGCTAGCAATTCGCTCCAGTTAACTAGTGAATTACTCAAGAATAGTAAAATTTCTTCATGTCAAGTATGAGGAGCAACTTGCCTATGTTTTATAGAGCGGTTCACTAAAAAAAGACAAATATTTTCCTAACTCCTCTAAGGAGAGAGATTTTCTCCAAAATCAAAGCAATTCGCTTGGTCCTCTATTTGTCATTTTTTTCAAAGTTCAAATTCTGCTAGCAAATCACTTGAGTTTGCTAGAAAATCTCTCTATAGACCAAATTTCATAAATTTTTAGATTTTGACTCTAAAACTTTGTCTATGCAGACATTATTGAGCATAAGTTCAAGCGATCAGGTAAAGAACATCAATCATCGAGGCTAATTACATATCAAAAAAATAATGCAAAAGAGAAAAGGAAGGAATATATCATTGCATAGGTGCATAAAGATGAATATATTTAGGAGATTCCTATGTCTAGGTTTGCTTCCTCGAAAGAGAAAATTTGAATGACCAATATTGACACTCAAAATCCTACATCCCAATAAATTAGTTATTATGGTTATAAACCATGTTATTCATTTTCTCTTGTAAACCAAACTTGGGTAAGTATGGGTCCTACTTTAAATCATACTAATACCCTTTATGGAGTGATCTTCTATGTAAATAACCCCATGAGTAATCCATCCTTTGCAACCCTACATAGTCTAATGAATATAAAACAACCTCTACCATCTAACACTTGGATCACACCACCTACAAATATGACTTCATCTCAAAATCTACCTGGATCTAGGTTATTTAACATGTCAAAAATTCCTTTCAAATAATTCTTAACTCCAAATGTAGGTTCTTCATGACATATTTTTATTTCTAATCAAAGTCATGGTTTTGCTCAAAATTTACGAGTATTGGTTGGTCAGATGGAAGCACAAAGCATCGAGGAAAACCTCCTAGGACAAACATTGCCTCTAACTAGCCAGATACAACAATGCTATCCTCTTCCAAACCAACATGTTTCTCCACAAGACTTGGAATATCCTTCTACATTTCCAAATGTGCAAGATCCTCCAAATAAATAGGGTACTTATCCTAATCCATCTCCTCCTCCTTTCCAAATATCAAATCCTTATTTTTCCACTGCCTTATAATACCTTATATCAATATATTCAAATAGCTCCATATCCACCTCAAGATTTTGTGGTAAATCCTTATAAAATATAATAATCGCATGGTCAACCTCCATAGAATAATTCAACATCTCAACTGCTGAAACCTCAAAATATTCTTTATTAGACCTATAATGGGCCATTAAATCTAGGGCCATATTCTCCTATCCCACTTGCCACTATGAAATCTTTACCAACCTTTGATAAGAGCAAGAATAATATGACAGTCTGAATCACCTCAATGAATTATCTACTCTTAAATCAATTCATCACATCCAACATGAAGACATCATTATCTATTTTTTATTTATTCTTTGTATGATAAATCTACATTATGCTATAAAGGTTCATTGATAATTATGTTATTGGTTAGGCTTCAATTGTAGAATCATTAATACATAGATTTGGTAGTACGATTAATGGGAATTTTATTTTTTTCCAATTGAATACTACATAAACACATCCTTAGAAAAAAATCACGATTACAATACTATATTCTTGAGGACTTTAAACATGTTTCTATGAAATTTTATGTTAAATGAGAAATAAATTTTGCCATATTATATCAAAGATTTATAATCTAACATTGCTATGATGGTTTGTAATTCTAACCACAACATTGTATTTGTAGCCTTTGAAGAACTAACCCATGTACAATATGTTATAATTATAGTAGGAAAATCACCACCTGTATCTCCCATGGCTTCCACCACTCACATTACCTTAAACACTCAAATTTTTAAATCTACATTCCCTATTTTACCAGTTCCAAACACCCAATCACTATATAGTACAACCCCTTCCCCATATATTATAACCCATCCTAGCTAAAACTAATAATCAACTATTATCTTTCAAACATAATTTCTAGCCCTACCTTCTCTACCATAGCCCATTAATGACACCTATCAAGCTTGATATGAGAGAAATGTTAGACATGGTGAAAACTTTGATCAACAAGAATAATGCTAAAAAGAGGTAATGACAACATCACCAAAATTGACAACCCTAAAAGACACTCCATCTGACTAAGAACCAAGTGCCTTGACAAAGTGCCAGTCAAGGTACAAATCGAGTTCAAAAAATATGGTAAATGTTAATTTAGAGGTTAAAACATTATGGTGTATTCCATGTAATGTGAGGAAAATTGTGTGATGACCATTAGTGCTAGAATTTGGAATATTTTTTAGAAACATCCCAAAAGATCCATTCACCACAATAATATGCAAAAATAAGAAGAAGAGAAAAAAGGAAGAGCGTATAAATGTAAAAAGAGAAAGAGATAAACGACACAACATTAGAGAAAGAATAAGGGGTGGGTGCCTATGTGTATACCCACAATATTTTTATATATGATAATATATTACAAATGATTATTGTTAGGAATATTCTAATTAAGATAAGCACATCCAGATAAATATTGCAATAAAAGCAGTAATTCGTAAAAGAACAAAACATTGTAGTATGAAATGTAAATGCAAAAATATATATCAATTCTCACAAATCACAATGCAAAATTGTTGGCCTCATCAAGGAGGCTACCTCCTTCAATACTTTAATTCATGTTGCAAAAAGATACATTCATTTATGCCCCCTTGTCTTTTAAAGATATATTTTGTGCAACCCTAACCTAACACTCAAGGGTTGATTACATGCAAAGTGCCACCTGAACTAGATTCTTCCACCAAAAAAATAGTTACACTCTTTATAATGGATACATGAAATGGTCCCACTTGTCTAGGTGTCTTAAGTGCCATATACCATTACAAAATATTACAAAATATCATTAGAATATTGTCCTTGCATTAGAAAGGGGTAATTACATAATAATGTTAGGACGAGATCCTAACATGCCCTTCCCATTCAAAAATCTTTATCCTAAAAGTTGAAGATGAGGAAACTATTGTTGTAGCTATTGGAGAGACTCCCATGTGGCATATTTTGGTTGTAGTCCTTTCCATTGAACAAGAACCTCAATGATGACATGGTTTCAAATGGTGTGCGATCTTCGATTCAAAATGTTTTTAGGCTCTAACATGATGGAACCTTCTTCATACAACTATGGTAAAGTGGACTAAGCAATACCTTATTACAAAAAACCTTCTTAAGAGAAGATACATGAATATTGGATGGCTTGAATGTGGATGGAAGGAACGATTTATAGGTTATTAAACCAATTTATTATAATACCTGGTAGGGTTCATAGTATTTGGTGGCTAGTTTTTGGCATCTACAAAGCTAAAGTGATGATTGTTTGTAGGGTTGCATGCAAGAAAAACCATATACTCCACATTAAAGGCACACTCAAAATGGTGTTGATTAGCTTGTTGATGCATACAATTTTGGTCCAATTCAAGATTCATCTTAAGTTGTCAGAGGACAATGACATGCTAGCTAAGAGTAGTGTCTACAGTGTGAACCATGGAGCTACCTAGAATGTATGAGGAGGGTGTTGATGAAGGATAACTATATACCACTTTAAAGGGTGCAACCTTGATCATGATGTTGTATAAAGTATTATACCATCACTTGGCTAAAGGGAGACATTTTTCCCACTATACAGGATGTTCGAATGTAAAGCAATGAAGGTTGGTTTCCAAGCATTTGTTAATAATTTTTGTTTGGCCATCAGTCTAAGGATAATAGGCCAAAATCATTTTGAGCTGAGTGCCTTGTAACTTAAACACTTCTTGCCAAAAATGACTAGTAAAGGTAGGGTATCTGTTTGACACAATAGATTTGGGTATTCCATGAAGGCAAAAGATGAAGTCTAAAAATATTTAGACAATTATGGAGGATGTGTAGGGATGGAACATAAATGACTATCTTTGTGAGACGATCCACTGCCACCTAAATAATTGATTTTACTCCCTATTTGGGTAACCCTTCAATAAAATCCATAGAAATGTCTGCCCATACTTGTTCTAGAATTGGTAAGGGTTGAAGGGTTCTAGGGGAACGTATAATTTATCCTTTCATTCTTTGGTACTTGTCACATTCAACCACAAAAGTTTGAATATCCTTCCTTACCTTCCAAAAGAAAGTACACTTGGTCCTTTCATAAGTTTTAAAAAACCCATAATATCTCGTTGTTGGTGAGGCATGCATTTCCTACAAGATGAATTGTTACATTTGCGAGGTTTGGGGAATAAAAAAGTAATCATGATATCTTAAGTCTTGACTATCCCAAGTGTATCCAAGGCATGACTTAGGTTTTGCTTGAAGTTTTTTGATCATAGTCTAAAAGCCAAAATTCTTGGCCATTTCTTCTCTAAGATTATTAATCTAATGAGGAATTGGTGAAGAGATATCATTTAACATACTTTGATATTGAAACTATCAGGATAATGCATCGGCCTTGATATTCTTCTATACTTTTTTATATGTGATTTCATAATCATAACCCATCAATTTAGAGACCCACTTTTGTTGTTCAAGTGTGGCTACCCATTGTTCTTAGAAGTACTTAAGACTTTGATGGTCTGTTTTAATTGAAAAATGACACCTAATGAGATATAGCTTGCAATGTTTAACAATATGTAAAATGACTAGTATCTCTTTTGCTTAAGTAGATTTTCCCAAATTTTGATCTAAAAGTGCTCTACTAGTGAAGTCCAATGGCCTTCTTACATAAAAATTACCTCGATTCCATTGCTTGAATCATCACTTTAAATAACAAAAGGTTTAGAAAAATTAGGCATTGCTAACATTAGGGTGGTTGTCATGGCTTGATTTAATTCCATGAAAGTCATCTCTGCTAGTTTTGACAAAATAAAATAATTTCAACATGGCTATTAAAGGAGCAACTATATTTCCACAGTTCTATACAAATTTACAATAATACCCCGTGAGTCCCAAAAATCCTTGAAGTTCTTTGAGGGTGTGAGGTTTTGGCCATTCTCAAACAATCTATTTTTTTTTTAGAATTGAATTTCACTTTGTATTTGGTGACAATGTGACCCAAATACTCCACTTCTTGCAACCCAAAATAACACTAAGACCTTTTGGCTTAAAGTTGATTCTTATGCAAAAGTTGCTGAGTCTGATCTAAATGTTTAAGGTGCTCCTCCCAAGGGAGACTATAAATCAAAATATCATCAAAGAAAATGAGAAGGGTAAAAAAAATGAATTCATCAAACTCTAAAAAGTGAAGGGTGCATTGGCCAAGACAAATGGTATAATCAAGAATTCATAGTGTCCTTCATGCATCCTCAAGGTAGTTTTAGAAATTTCATCATCCTTTATTATAATATCATGGTATCCTAATCCCAAATCCAATTTTGAGAAATATTGGGCACTATGCAATTCATATAACAACTCATCAATTATTGGAATGGGGAATTTATCTTTAAGAGTAATTTTATTGAGTTCTCTAAGATCCACACACAAATGCTAGGACCCATCTATTTTCCATACCAACAATATTGGGGAAGAATAGGGACCGATGTTGGGTCGAATAATCGTTGCAATAAGAAATTCTTGCACCATATTATCTATTTCTTATATCTATGCATATGGATACTGATAAGGGTAGGCATTTTGAGGACGACTACCTAGAATAAGTTAAATTGCATGATTGTAAGTATGAGGGGGTAATCCTTTGGGTTTTACAAAAATTATGGTATATTTTTACAATATCAACTATAATTCCTCTAAATGATCGTCCTCTCTACTATTTAAGTCTTGTATAGCAAATAGTTGGACCACAATACCATGGTTTTATTTTTTCAATAGTTTGTCATCCTACAAGACAACATTTTAAGAAGCCCTAGTCTTCAAGCCTCTTAAGGTGTACTATACTCCTTGTTGGCTAAATTTCATCCATAATTAAGAGAAATCCCATAATATTGGATCCAACAACCTTAGCCACTAAGCCCCTAAAACAACATCACACCCACCTAGGGGTAGGGCAAACATTTTGACCTTAAGATTATATCCCCCTATTTGTATTTTACCATTTCAATAATTTCCCTTACAAGGCAAAGTTCTTCCATTGGCAATCATGACTTCAAAGGAGTTACAAGTATTAATATAACAATTTCTCTATTTGGCTACCCTTGGGTCAATGAAGTTTCATGTGCTCTCAAAGTCAATGATAATTATAACCCATTATACTTTGAAGTGTCCTATCACCTTCATGGTTTTAGGAGTTGATACACCTGCTCAGAGTTGCACCAATTTTTATGCTTGGGATTCTTCTGGGATGTCTGGTTGTTCTATATGTTCCTCCTCTTAATGATACTCTTCCTCCTCAGAAGATTTAATTATAATTACCTCATCCACATATAACAATTTTTTTTTATGTTGTATGCATTTATGCCCTAGAGCATATTTCTAATCATAATTATAACATAAGCCTTGTGCTCAATGGGTATCCATTTCCTCACTAGTCAATCATTCGATTGGTGGAGATTTCGTGCTAATATTTAGTGTGAAATTAGAGGGAAATGTGGGTTTGGCCTATGGGAATGTGAATGATATCCTTTGGGAAGAAATTTTTCTTCTTCTAATCTCGCCAATCCTATGGCTTGCACCATACACTTGTTGGAATATATTACATTATTTGGTACATGCTAATGTACCATCTTGGGTACATCTCTATATTAGGAGAGTGTCTTAGATTAGGCTTTGAGTATTTACTTCATGTAATGTAATAAATGCAAAAGTATTATTAGAATGTGCAATGATGTAAATGTGCATGTTGTCCATGTGTACATGAGTCTATAGAATAGGAATATAGTCAGTTGTAGTAAGATGGAAGGTCAAGAGTCACACTCCATTATATATTGGCCTTTGTAGTAGAGAGAAAGAAGAGAGAACATAGTGAGAGTGCAAGAGCACATTAGAGTAGAGTAGTGCTCAAGTTAGATATAATGTAGAGCATGAATGAAGAATTAAGCATTTGAGATCTCCATATTTTGTATGAAGATCCCATTTTTGTGAGCTTTCATTAATGGCAATTTTATGAGTTATTATAGAAGTTTCTTATGCATTTTATATGCTTAATATATTGCCATTATCATAGATTTAATATTGCATGCTCATTTTATACCTTGTGGTTGCATTTCCTTAAATATATAGCATCAAAATCTAACAAGACAATGGTTTGAATATTTTTACCTCTATCTTAATATTATATTTCAACCCATTGATAAAATAAGCCTTAAAAAGTCATTCACTCAACCCCTTTGTCCTATTAGCCAAATTTTCAAATTGAGTCTAATATTCTAGGATAGTAGAGGTTTGTTTCAATTTAGTTAAGGCTCCTGTAAAGTCTTCGTACTCACTAGGGAGAAAATTGATGAGTAATTGGGACTCAAAGTCTTCCCAATAAGGGTTAAGAGTCATGTTCTATGACTATTGATACCATTGGAGGGCTTCAAATTCAAAGTTAACTTGACTTAAATTTGATCAATTTTTATAGTTTGTATGAAATCTTATGTACTGTCCATAACCCTCTATTATACTGTTGCAACGAATGATAATACTCAAATCAATATTTTAGGCCATTACTTAAGGAGGATTCCATGCATGCCCTTGAGCGAACTACTCATCTCTCTGATAGTACGAGAGGGTGATCTTCCCGAGTGCTATGCTTGGTGCATTATGGATAGACACACAATCAAAAAGCTTCATAGGTCTAAATGTTTCTTATAATCCTAGGGAGGGCTCCTGATATACCCAAAGATATGTGGGAGCTCTAAGTATTGGATCCTGATTGCCTCTCACTTCACTATATTTTTTATGGGTAATCTAGCTTATCCATTAGCGATAGTTCCTTCATGATATTTTAAAAACCCTAGCATAGGGTTTCTAACCTATTAAACTAAAATAGAGAAAAAATAAGAGATCATTTTTTTAATAATAGGATAGTAAGCAGAAATATGACATGGAAAATTTATACCTAATAATTGAAATAGGAGGGCAAAAACTCTTATAGTCACAAAAAAACATGATCCTAGAAATTTAGGAATCTTCTAATTAAAATAAGCACATCTACATAAATATTGCAATGAAAGTAGTAGTTCATAAAAGAATAATATGTTGCAGTATGAAATGTAAATCCAAAAATATATATTAATTCTCATAAATCATAATACAAAATTGTTGTCCTCTTTGATGGGACAACCTCCTTTATTAAATTTAATTCAATATGTAAAAAGATACATTTGTTTATGCCACCATTTTCTTTTAAATATACATTTCATGCAACCCTAACCTAATGCTTAAGGGTTGGCTTACATGCAAAGTTACACCCGAGCTAGAATCTTCTACCAAACAAATAGTTATATTATTTATAATGGTTACATGAAATGAATCCACTTGTCTAGGCACCTTAAGTACCACATACCATTACAAAATATCATTATAATAGGGTCCCCACATTGGAAAGGGATCATTACATAATAATGTTAGAATTACATAATAATGTTAGGATGGGATCTTAACAATTGCTCATTGAGGGGTATTTACAGTGATACCAAAACCCCAATGAGAGGTTAACCTTGAGTTGTATTAACTTAATCTTGAGGTTAATTTTACAATAAAATAATAATAAACTACCATTTAAGTACGATTATCCATTAATGTGGATTAATCATTACCACTAAGGGTGAATAAATGATAGTGCTCTTAGGCTTACATGAAGATGCATGTAAGCTTACATATAGATGCCCATAGGCTTACATAGAAGAATGCTCATAGGCTTACATAGAAATATGCTCGTAGGCTTACATAGAAAGATGCTCGTAGGCTTACATGAAAATATCTAAAGAATTATGTAACAATTGCTTGTAGGCTTACATGAAGATGCTCAAAGACTTACACAACACTTTTCTGTAGGCTTACATCAAGATCACTTGTAGGTATTGAACCACCATTGGCCTTTGGCCTAATAAGTTCAAATTACAAATATTTCAACAATTAGGTATGTTAGCTTTTGATGAGTATATGATATAGGAAATGCAACCACAAGATGTAAGATAAGCAATCTATGATATCTATATGATAATGGCACTATAATATGTAGGAAAATAAAGAGATAAACTTCTGCAATAACTCAGAAATATGCCATTAATGAAAGCTCACAAAAATAGTACAATGTAGTATAATGGAGGACATGAACACTCCATAAACTATTTTTAAAGGAACTACATTGTACTCCTCTACCAATCTATACTATGCACTCTCTATATTCTCTCCTCTCTATTTCACTCACTATAAGGCCTATATATAGGAAGATAAGTTCCTTGGCCCTCACTCTACCTTTGACTCTATCCTATGACTCATGTACATGTGGACTACATGCACATTTACATCATTGCACATTCTAACACTTGTGCATTTATTACATGCTGAAGTAACTACTTAACTTTACTCTAAAGTAAACTCCTACTCTAGTAATGTACCAAAGGTGGTACATTGATATGTACCCAATAATGTAATATATTCTCTAACACCCCCTTGTATTACATTATTTGGGTATTGAAGACTTTAGTCTTCAATATGGATCTTCATCTTGGTTCTAGAATTTGAGCTCTTCTCTCTTGCTTCCTTCATTGTCTTCTTTGTCTGAATCTGGATGAGTATCTTGTTCTGGTTCTTCTTCTTCTTTAGTTTGTAGATGGCCAAGTAGTGCATAGTTTTGTTGTCCTCTCATTATTTTAATTTTGAACCTTCTATTTCTTCTTCTACTTTTATGATATATAGGTTCTTCATTCTCACCAATTTGTTCCTTAGGAAATGCATTAGTATTGTTTTGAAATACAATAATATCTTGTGAAGTTTTGATAGAATCTAGAGCATATATATTTCTATGGATTGATCTAGTGGCTTCAATCTCATTTTGATTTATAATGTGACACATATTAACTCCATTTATGTGTCTGAAATCAATTATCCTTTTGCTCTCTACTATCTTTGCTACTGAAATAAGATTAGATGATAATCCAGGAACATACATTACATTATGTAGTAGAAAATTTGGAAATGATTTACTAGGTGTTACACACCCATATCCATGTATGTGATAGAATTTTCCATCTGCAATTTTCAACCTGTAATTGTTAGTGACTTCAAGACAATCAAACCATTGTAGATTTCCTATCATGTGATGACTTGCACTAGAATCAATATACCAAATGTCCTTTTCATTTTGACCTATGAATTTGTTTGAGTTTGAAGTGATTTTGCATCTTTGATATGGTATATTGGATGGATTTTGATCTTGAGTCCTCTTGTAGTGTGCATTGTGATGAAATGTCCCTCTTGTTATTTTTTCCATTGTAGTATATGATAGGATTCCTTTAGCTCTTTAGTATTTTAAGAACACTTTTGATAGATCCTTTGTAGTAGACTACCTTATGACTCCCTAGTTTAGAGTATGTGAACTATTTTGATAAAACCTTTCTAAGACTTAGGTTTTGTAGGATCCTTATGTCTCCCTAGTGATTAGAATATACTCTAATCTTGGTAAAGTGCTTAGGAAGTAATAGTTCACCTTTTGAGTTGATTTGGTAATGTTTTTGGAATGATAATAATCAACTCCTATTTCACCTTATTTCTCCTATTGATCTATGCACTTATCAATTTGATGGAGTTCTCTATGGTTGGATTTCTTTTATCTCTTTAATGTGTCTATGAGACAAGTATAAGCAATTAATTCCAACTCTTTCAAGCAAACAATAATTTTGCTTCTTTTCAACCTTTAGTTCTCAATAGTTCAATTTTCTAAATTCCAATTAGTTAAAGTTTGGTGTAGTATTCCTTATATCTCCCTAATTTAGAAATTTAGAAGATAATAATATTTGCAAACTAATATTTCAATTATCCAATGTTGAAAACCTTATATCTCCTACTATGAATATTTGCAAATATTATAATATATATGTACTTCAACTAATGTACCTTGAAATATCACTTGAAGATATAAACTTGCTTTATAATTCACTAATGCTTGGTTAATTCTTATTGCTCCAATGCAGTAGTAAATTTAACCTTATATGGTTCACCTTATAACTCCTTTTAACCTTAATGAAAGCAAGTAATTAATTTGATATTACCTTTATAATGTTGCATGTGATATACCTCTATCTTTGCTCCTCCAATGGATCCTTCGAGCATTGTATTTGTTGAATGATGGTGAGCATTCAATGCTCCTCTTTTAATGGATGTCTTGTCAAAGTCTTCTCCTCCTTTAATAGGCTTTGACCTCCCTGTGTATAAGCACTTTGATGCTAGCTAAATATGCACTTCCCCTTCATGAGTGCTCTTATTTATGGTAGCTACAAATATGCTTTTGCCTTCTTGATGTAGGTGCCAAGTGGCACGAGGTGTTACCAAATATTTTAGTCTCCTCCTTGAGTGGTGCAGGTCTTTGAAGAATGTTATGCTACGTGGCATAGATTTGAATACCTTCTTGGGCATTGGCTAAGGTAGGTGAGCATTGAAACTATGATGAAAGGTGTTACTTAGTTGAGCACCCTTTCTCTTGAGCATTGGAGTTAAGAGGATGAAGATGCCCTTTGTGCCAAGTGGCACAATATTCCTTCCATTGTTAGGACAAATGTAGATGTCTCCCCTTGCATGCACACTTCTTTCCAACATACCAAAATCCTTTAAGCTTCTTCAATACCTATTCTTGCCAACTATTTGCAAGCTTCTTTGGCTCCTTTGATAGCAAATACTTTCTCCTTCTTGCTAATGAGTGCAAGTTGTTCTATCGATGATGATATTGCCTCTCAAGGTTGGCTCTAGTTGTGATGATCCTAGGGCATTGGAATGGAGGTTCTATGGTGCTCCAATGGTATATTTAGGTGCTTCCTCTTGATGGATGATTCTTCCAAGTTGTATCTTGGGTATTGCACCTTCGTTTTTACCTTGTACCTTACCCTTTTATGCTTGCAATATGCTATCCTTAGTGTTATCTTTGTAGTGTGCAATGGATGATAGCTTACGTAGATAGTTTGTGCTATCCTTTACATAGGTACCTTGTGCCAGATAATCTGTTTATGTAGATACCTTGTGCTATGCAATAGATGATAGCTCCTTTACGTGGATACCTTGTGTTGTAGGTTGATGCTATCATAGGCGCTGGATATAATGATGAAAATGGTGTCTTTAGACACCTTGAAACCCAACTTTGTGAGCCCCTTTGTTGGCTCTCTACCTTGCTCAAATTTTTCTCCTCAAACTTCAATAATGTGGTCACTTGGAGACTACACTTTGCTACCTGTTATAGTGTCTTTAAGACACTCTTTCTTTTGTCCTTATTTGTTGTATTTGAAAGGACAAAATTGGTGCCAATGTAATGCAAACACCTTTGCAATAGATAGGATTAAGTCCCTTATTTTGCACCAAAGTTATACATCTCCTTTTGAAGCTATTCCTTGCTTCTTAGATATGGTGGCTCTCTACTCTAATCCTTGAGAGAAAATAGTAATGTATTGTTGCCTTCCTTACTAGACAACACTAACCTCTAACTTCTTTTCTTGGATAACTTAGTAACAATGAATCCAAGCTCTTAATCATGCAACTAATATGCTATTTTAGAGGTTTAAATTTGCACTAATTTTCACTACAACTAAAATACTTAGTGCACCTTAAAAACTCTTAAGAACAACTAGTATAGTGCAATATTGATCTCACCTTATCACTCCTATAAAAGAACTCTCAAAGTAACTTGAAATATGCACTATAAACTATGCAAACTTAATGTAGTCTTCTTTACTTCAACTAAACAATAGGAAGATGATATTTTTATTTCTTTCAAAATATATCTAACTCCTATTTTAATGTGTAGGTATTAACCTTAAAAGAAACTATCTTCTGCACTCCCTTGAAGACTCTAATATGCAACCTTCTCCTTGCAAATTTTAACTCTAATATGGTGCTTAACGAATCTTAATAATGAACCAAAAATCTAAAGTTCAACTAATGAACCTTTTGCACCAAAGTTGCTTACCTTAACGAACTCTGTAGATGAAGGATTGCAAGGTGATTAGATTCACCTTATTGCTACCTTTTACTGGATGAACTTGCAACTCTTCTTTGCTATCCAAAATAGCTTCTCAACACACCAATTTGTAGCTTTGTACCTCCTTATATCTTGTTGCCTGATACTATAGTTTGGTGGCTTCAACCTTCAGGATGTATCCTAGAAATCTAAAACTTAGCAGCTATTGATGTTGCCTAAGTTGTTGCTTTCTTGCTATCCTCAAATATAAAATTTTTAGATTGCAAAGTAGTCAATATCTCCACTAAAATGTTGTCCTTGAATCTCAAAAATTTGGTAGGGAACTCCTCCAAATCATAGCTAAGATTTTCCTTCAAGAACCCTTCAATTTTCTACTATAGAAACCAGCAGATCTCCTTTCTCCGAATGAGCCTTCTAGCCTTCAAAGGTAATCTTCAAACCTCTCAGGTTTGGTAGTAATGTCTAGCTCCTTTCTCCTTCAACCTCCTTGTCAAATTCTAACTTCAATCAAGGCCTTCTTCTCAAGAATCTAAAAGTCTTGAGGTCTTCACCAATCTCCTCTAAAATTTGGCAAACTTCTTACCAAATCCTTCTCCCTTGGGCTTGTTTTCGGATGGTGATAATTATCCCAAGTTCTTCCTTTATTAAGAACTTCTCCTTGGTGGTAAATTTCTCCAATGAGTTCTCCTAGGAACTCCTTTAATGGCCTTCTCTGAATCTCCTTCAATGAGGCTCTCCAAGCCTTCTCCTTCTTTCTCCTTGAGACCTCTTCTCTAGGGTCTTCACTCTCGTAGCTTCTCTGGTCTTTCTCAATGAGACCTTTTCTTCAACCTTCTACTATGGAAGTTTGGCAATGAGATCTCCCTCTTGGATCTCTAAAATATACTACTTTAGAAATAGGACTTTTTCTAGTCCTTCTCTATCTTCAAGCTTCCAAATATGGAAGTTCTTCAATGGACCTTCTATGGGTCTCTTCAACTTCTTTAGGGTGAAGTCTTCAATATTCAATGGAGATCACCAATCTCCTATCTTCACTGAGACTCTTCTCTTGAGTCTCTTCTTCCTTGAATCTACAATAAGGCTCCTATGGCCTTTTCTTCTTCTACACTCTGCAGGTCTACAATCTCTAGCAATGGGACCTTTTCTTCAGGCCTCCAAATCTTTGTTCTTCCTTTTGTTGCTTCTAGTTTTGGATTGATTCCAAAGAAGATATTCTTCCTAGCTCTTTTGTAGGAAGCTTCCCAACTTTCTTTGAATCTCCTTTTTCCTGCAACAAAGTATTAGGACTGTAATGGAAGAAACTCTAAATCTAGAGATAATCAATCTTCACTAGTTGATTTGTCAATCTAGTGGAATTTATGTTGAGTCCTAGTCTTCACGAGTTTTTCTGCAACCCTGTGGAAAGACTCTAGCCAAATGCAATCTCAAAAATTCTAAAAATGATATTTTTGGATTCCTCTCAATCTCACTTGTGGCTCTCCCTATTTCCTATCGATCTACCATGTGCTCTGATACCACTATTAGCTTTTGATGAGTATATGATATAGGAAATGCAACCACAAGATGTAAGATAAGCAATCTATGATATCTATATGATAATGGCACTATAATATGTAGGAAAATAAAGAGATAAACTTCTGCAATAACTCAAAAATATGCCATTAATGAAAGCTCACAAAAATAGTACAATGTAGTATAATGGAGGACATGAACACTCCACAAACTATTTTTAAAGGAACTACATTGTACTCCTCTACCAATCTATACTATGCACTCTCTATATTCTCTCCTCTCTATTTCACTCACTATAAGGCCTATATATAGGAAGATAAGTTCCTTGGCCCTCACTCTACCTTTGACTCTATCCTATGACTCATGTACATGTGGACTACATGCACATTTACATCATTGCACATTCTAACACTTGTGCATTTATTACATGCTGAAGTAACTACTTAACTTTACTCTAAAGTAAACTCCTACTCTAGTAATGTACCAAAGGTGGTACATTGATATGTACCCAATAATATAATATACTCTAACAAGGTATTCCTAAAGAAATCAGTATGATCAATAGTATCAAGCCTAATAGGCTTCCATCTTAGGTCAAACAAAGTCAACAATGAATTAACTTGCCTATCAACAACCCCAAATATAGCAGTCAATTCTTGCCTTACCAAATCCTCATAATACATTTTTTATATATTTATCACTAGTAAAGTGAATGAAGATTTTGAATTTGAGGATGATACCATATGTACAAATCAACAATGGGTTGGAACTAGGGGTAAAAAGAAAGCGCTTGAAGAGCAAGTCTCAATATAGAAACAAGTTGAAGTAAATAAAAACATTATTGTATTAAGGAGAGGAAGGTCATAATTAAACTTGAAAGATAAATTCCCAAGAGTAGTTGCACAACAAGAAAAACAAAATAAAAATTATGGGAATGTTACCACTAATATGATCCAAACAAATGCATAGGATAGTAAAGTCACATGGTTGGATAAAGAAAAATAACCAAAAACTAAAAGGAGGAATACAAAGGAAGTGGGTAAGTCCATAGAAAGGAAGGGTGATAGAGACAAGGATAAAATTTAGAAGAAGAAAAAGTGATATCTCAAATAACCTTCTCTCACTAGTGAATGACATTCAATTACTACTAGGCAATATAGAAAGTTTACTACATAAAGTGAAAGCATCTCAATCGAGTTCAAATTTAATATCATTGAGGAGATGTAGGAAATGCCTATCAAGGTGAGCATGCTAGAGATACTAGATCATTCCATTTAGAAATATCTACTTCAAGAAGCCCTCATAGAACAAGAAGAAAGTCATGCTAAGAATAAATAACCAAATCATATTCAACCTTATCTATTTGAACAATAAAACTTGATAATAGAGCATCCATATAACATTTAGATAAATGCGATAGATATCTTGAATGCTTCAAATCCCAAAACTCTAGAGCCATCTTGTTCTATATGAATGTAAAAAACAAAAACTATTTTTGAGATGTTGCATAGTTAAGTGACTATTATGGAGATGCCAAAAGTAGTCTGCAAAGAGATGAGATTGCTTTATACCAAAATGACTAGGCATCCAACCCAGATTCATGAAACCAAGGTAAACGTCATGGGAGTTTTGAAGGATCTAATTATGACCATAACAAAGAATCTAGAGCTAGTGGTAGTACAAGAGGTGATAATACTTTGTTGGACTTGTGTTGAATATTTTTCTTGTTATTCAAGTAGGGCTAACTCTAAAAGGACTTTACACTTTACCCCTATCCTCCCTGGTGTTCAAAGTCAAGCTAGGCCTCGAGTGAGGGTACAAGGGAGGCAACCCCTTATTTAGGGATTCGGGGGCATTAACCCTTGGGGATTTGTTTTTTGGGGGTTTAAGCTATTTTTAGACCCATATGGGTATTTTTGGGTTAATGTAATGTTGGCCCATGGTTTTGTGCCCATGGTATTGTAAAACCCCTTCTTGTGTTGTTGGTATATAAAATAACACTTGCATGAGGATTTGGTAATGAATTTGCAAGAACTATAATAACAAGCAAAAGGATATTATTGTATTGAAGACGATTGAGTTTATACAATAAGGAGATATTCTTGCTAGGTTTTTCCTGAAAGAGTTTTCTAGGATAAATTGTTGTGTAATATGTTATTCTTCTCTATTTTTCTTTTTATTCTACACTTACTACTTTTCTAGATTTTGTTAATCAAGGTATTATTTCTCTTCATACTTGACCTTCCCTAACATTTTGGTATGTTACTATTTAGATAATGGACATGTAAGCTATTAGGGGATGGGTACTTGATAATGGACTATACCCACATGAACATATAATAGGATGGAAAAATGATTTGAATTAAGAAGAAGCCCCCAAATAATTATCTATTGCATAATCTGGATGAAGATGATACAATAAATTTGTTGGACATTTTGAGTCATTAAGTCAAGTTGTCATTGATGTCAAGGAATGAAGTCCTCATTAATGTCAAGGAATTTGTCAAGAAATAAAGTTGTCAAAGTTGTCATTGATATCCAGGAATAAGCCATTGATGATGTCAAAGGTCAAGAGGAACAATGTAGAGGTTAAAGACAAAAGGGCTTCATAATATTTTTAATATTATGTGGAAGCATAAGTTAAAAGGTTTTTCATAAAAACCCAAGGAAGCTTATTGCAAAGGTAAAGGAAGGTTTAATATTTATTTTATAAAATATTTAAATTCAAACTAAATTTAAATTTTATAAATAAATATTATTTATGCAAAGGTGTACAATGAGAGATGGCCTGAATAAAACCAAAGGGTTTTAAAAAATTAATTTATAAAATTTAAATTCAAATTAATTTAAATAATTTATAAATTAATAAGTTTAGAGGAAAATAAAAAGCATCGACGTCTAAAAGTTAGAAGGTAATTCGAGCATCGACGTATATGCATGAGGAGGAAATCAATATATAAATCTATGCCTTAGAGGCATTAACATTTATCCTTTTTCTCGATCGAATTAATGCATGCAATTGTGTTGAGAACTTGTGTGGAAAAGATAAGCGAATTTTGTGTTTTAGTGCCAACAAATAAGATTTAAAGGGAACGGTGCCAAATTTCCAAGCGCAAACTGGGCAGCGTGGCCTAGTGGCAAGAGGACAACGGTTAGAGTGCTTAAGTGCTAGGTGACCTACGTTCGAAATGCGGCGGTAGCATTTTTGGTGGTTGTGTTTGTTTTGGAAGCACCAAATGAAAGGCACATGTTTTTGCTAGGCAATGCGGGAAGCCACTTGGAGCACGTGGTGCTCTTTACTCACCAAGAGAGCTCTTAGCTCACATGGCAGTTGGATTTGCGGCTAGGGTGTTGGTTGAGGCTACGTTGTGAGTTCGATTCCCTCCAAGGCCAAGGTAATATATTTTGATTATTATTTTTGTGTGTTGCCTAAAGTTTGGAGTTAAAAGGGTTGCTTAAAAATATTGTTAGTTGAAAATTATTTTTGATAATTATAAGGTGTTAAAGTGTTTGTGTCACATTGATTTGTTGAAGTTTTTAAAAGGATAGAGAGAACTTCTTGTTGGAAATAAAGCTAGTAAAAAGACCAAAAAGGAGTAAAAAAGGTGTAAAAAATTTGTTTCAACTATAAGCTTTGGATCTTACCCCTTTTACCTCCTTGGACGACAATTGACTGGATAGGTAAGTTTGTCTTGGACGACAACTTATTGGGCAGGATTGGACGACAAGGGCATCAAGGCGAACCAACTCAATTTCCTTTTTCCCTTTCCTACCTATTTCTTCTATTTTCCTAACTTCCCTATATTCCCTAAGTTTGGTTAATACTACGAGTATATATTCTAATGTAACTAAGGTTTTCAAAGGTTGAATATAATATTGATTATCTAATTTTTGCTCCTAAATTCTCTCAAATCACATATGGTATCAGAGTCGAAGGCGAGGGAGGCCCGAGAATCGAGAGCCGAAGCCAAGGACAACATGAGAATCGAGGTAAAGGAAGCCCAAGGATCGAAGCGAGAGAAACTCGTAGAGCACAACTTGTAGCTAGACCAAGGTGGGACCCGCAACTTAAAGCTCAAGGCCAGAGAAGCCCGAAGGCACACAGATCGAGGTGAACATTGGAGCAGGCCAACACAGTAGCCAACAGAGACAAGAGCGACACAGAAGGACCGATCACAGAGTGACATATGGTGATAGGAGGACAAGTCAGGAGCTGACATAGATAGACAATGAGGCACAAGGAGCTGATGCGAATAGGCACATGGTACACGAAGGGAGGAGCAACCTGGCAGATAAAGGTGGGCATACAGAAGGCAAAAGGGGCGATCAAGTGATTACCCAAAGGCAATCAAGAAGCATACTGCTTCTCTATGTTTTTAAAGTACAAAATCCCCTCTGTATAGCGGATGTGGGATTATTATTATTTTTAAAGTTGTTATCATGACTAACGAGATAAAGGAGGCAAGCCTCCTTTGGAATCCTGTCGGGCCATGCAGCTCGACTAGCTCGAGGAGCCAACCATAAGTTGCCCAACCCCCTCTAGGTTGCGGGTTTGAAACCCAGCTATAGTGAAATGCTTTTTTGTTTGAAATTGCCACAAAACTCCATAATAAATATATGACCTTCCTCCTCCATACCCAGTCATGGGCGTAGCTCGATCGGTGAAGGTGGATTGTTTGTGAATCGCATGTCCCGGGTTCAAATCCCGTGAGGACAAGTTTTATTAGTTTAAAAAAAAAAAAAGCTAAAAAGGGTTCGAATTAGGCTTTATAAGGAAGTTGGACTTCCTTAGCTCACGACAAGTGAGCTACTATCGTGGCAAACACACACGTTGTAAGGCCCAAGGCCATCATATGTCAAGGGTTCGAAACCCTTTGCCCTCATTTCTATAGTTGAACTTTTTTTTAAATTATTATATTAAAAATATTCATATTATATTTATAAAATTAAAACTTAATTTTTTTTAAAGCAATTATTTTATTTTTATTAAATAAGAAATATAATATTTTTTTATTATAAAAAAAAGGGGGACATTGCCTAGGAGGCAATTCATTGTAAAAGCAAAGTTTTTTGATTTAGGGAATCATAAAGAGTGTGTAATAAGCCTAAGAGGCTTAGTTTTTTTTTTTAAAAGAGACAAAGGATCAAATTGTAAAATTGTAACAAGGCATTGATGATAAGACCAAATGGTTGTTATCATACCTTATGTGCAATTTTAGCACGAGAAGGTGCAAAGAGTTTTGATAACAAATTCAGAGGTTATGGACTCAACATTATGTTTAGTCAACTTCAAAATGCAGTGATAACACATCAAAGGCATCCTGACTCAGGGTACGAGGCATACTTTGAAGATAACTCATTCAAGAGTGAATTTGAACAATCAGAATCAGTACAAGCTAAAACACAAGAATCAAAGTATACACACTACAATAATTCAGTAGAAATCCTAGAACCAAAATCATTGAAAATCATACAGATAAGTGACGATGAAGAAGAAGTGGCAGATAACTTTGTAACTCAAGAGATCGCATCCCCACATCAAGAGGACCAAGCAGTCCATGATAGATTAGAACAAGTCAAAATTGACTTAAATTTGTAATCTCTTCCTTCTTCCTTTTTCATATTTCCTTCTTTCAGCAAAAATATTTTATTGTAACCGTGAAATAAAGAGATTTTTTTGGTAACTATGTCCTCACACAATAGCTTACCTATACCAAAATTTAACGGTTATGACTATGAGTATTAGTCTATAAATATGAAGACCTTGCTCATAGGTAAAGGTTTGTGGGACATCATAGAAAAGGGCTACACAGAACCTTCAGACTGGACAACACTAAGTGCCACAGAAAAGAAAATATGAAAAGAAGAACAAAAGAGCAACTCTTCTGCTCTTTCTCATCTTCAAGCTGCATTGGAGAAAAGCATATTTTCCAGAATTGTTGCCTGTATGACTGTACAAGCTACATGGAAAACATTGAGTGATGGATTCTAAGGTAGTAATAAAGTGAAGCAGGTAAGGCTTCAAACATTGAAGCAAGATTTTGAAAATCTCCGAATGAAAGATAATGAAAAAGTCGGTGATTATTATGTTAGAGTAAAAGCAATTGTAGATAAAATGGTTACACTAGGCAAAGAAATCAAACCTGATATAATTGTAACAAAAGCGTTGAGAACACTTACACAAAAATGGAACCATATTGGCATAATAATAGAAGAATCCAAAGATCTTTCCATTTTAACATTTGATGCATTGATCAGATCGTTAATGTCACATGAAGAGAGGTTTCCTGAAACTCCTTCAACCAACTACGAAGGCGATGATAAGGCCTTCACTTCCAATGAAACTAATGGAAGAGGACAGGAAAGAGGTCAAGGTTGAGGCAAGCAAAGAGGTAGAGGCAGAGGCACCTACATAGGAGGCAATTCCAATAGAGGAGGCAACCAGAACAGAGGAGGCAATTCCAATAGAGGAGGCAAATCATACAGAAGAGGAAACCAACAAAGAGGTGGAAATCAAAATCAAGGTGCAAATCAAGGACAAAGTGGCAATCAAGGGTGAGGAAGTGACAAGTCCAAATTAGCTTGTTTCAACTATGGCAAGCCAGGTCACTTCGCTCGCGACTGCTGGTCAAAATATTCACAAGACAACAATAGTCAATATGGAAATTATGGAGAAGAAGATGATGCTTCTAATATTTTTCTATCATATGGACAATCATATAAGAATTTAAATGACACATGGATTCTAGATACTGGTTGCTCAAACCATATGAGTGGCAAAGAAAAACTATTTGCTACTCTAGATTCCACTTATAAATCCCAAATCAAATTAGGGGATAACAAAGCATTGCAAGTAGAGGGTATTGGAGCCATGGCGGTTCCAACCAAAGAAGGACTAAAGAAAGTGAGTGACATATATTACACTCCAAAGCTCCAACACAATTTGCTCAACGTTGGACAAATGATGGAGAACAATTATAATATTGTCTTTGATGAAGGACAATGTATTATTTTTGATAAAAATAATTGTAATCGTGTCATCACCCAAGTCCCCATGACAAATAATAGGTTATTCCCTCTCAAATTTTGTGAGCTAGGGGGATATCAACTTGCAAATGTAGCAATAACAAATCCAAGTGTGTTGTGGCACTTGTGATATGGTCACCTTAATTCCGCTAGCTTGAAATTGCTCACTTCTCAAGCTATGGTGACAAGACTTCCAAAAATCAGCGATCAACAGGAGGTATATGAAGGATGTGCTTTGGGAAAGCACTCCAGATCAAAGTTTCTGAGAGGACAAGCGTGGAGAGCCAACTATCCACTTCAGTTAGTACATTCAAACATCTGTGGTCCGATGCAAACATAGAGTCTCAAAAATAATTATTATTTTCTCACTTTCATAGATGACTTCTCTAGGATGTGTTGGATTTATTTCTTAAAGCACAAAGATGAAGTATTTGATTGCTTCATAGATTTTAGAAACAATGTAGAGAATCAAAGTGGGAATTATGTAAAATATCTTCGGACAGATCGAGGAGGTGAATACTCCTCAAAAGAAATTTTAAACTATTGTAAAGCAAGTGGGATCAAAAGGTAATTCACCACAGCCTATACCCCACAATAGAATGATGTGGTTGAAAGAAAGAACCACACCCTAGTTGAGATGGCGAGATTGATGCTTCAGACAAAGCATCTCACTAATATGTACTGGGCTAATGTTGTAAAAACAAGTGCATATATTATAAATAGAAGTCCAACTTCTAGTTTAGATGGCATCAATCCTTATGAGGTGTGGTATGCAAAGAAACCAAATGTAAAGCACTCCAAATTTTTTGGTTCTTTAGCATAAGCCCACATTCCTGATGAGAAAAGGAGGAAGCTTGATCCAAAAATTCAAGCTTGTATATTTTTCGGGTATTGTGAGTCTACAAAAGCATATAGGCTCTACAATCCCAAGACTCATAAAATTGTACTCTCCAGGGATGTAATTTTTGAGGAAGGGGACAATGGGGTTATCAAATAATTTTTTTTGATGATGAGTCCCAAGATGTAAATTCTTCACAGGTACAATAGGTGTCTCCAAAAAATAAGAAAGGCACACCACCCCCTCTAAGATCAAGCAGTTCAAGTATTTCAACCGCCACTCCAAGTCCTTCTCCACATATATCAGTAAGTTCTTCATCAATGGACATTGAATCTCCATCAAGAGGTAGAAGAACTTTACAACATCATCCATCCTTTCATATGCTAGATCAAAATTTCCAGAGAAGATTCACTAGAAGCCAAGCTAGTGAAATGAATACAGTTTTGCAGAAACTTGAAAATTTGCAATTGTATGGGGATGATGACTCCCAAGAACCTAGAGGAGATGAAGTCAATTATGCTATATTGACTAATGCACAGCTAGATCCGACTAGCTATGAGAAGGCATGTACTCAAAATATATGGCAAGAAGCCATGAAAGAGGAAATAACCTCTATAAAAAATAATGATACATGGGAGCTAGTAAAGCTACCCAAAGGTAAAAAATGTGTTGGATGTAAATGGGTCTACAAGACCAAGTACAATGCTTATGGAAGCATTGAGAGGCATAAGGCGAGACTAGTAGCAAAAGGTTTTACTCAGAAATATGGTATTGACTATGAGGAAACCTTTGCTCCTATTGCAAGACAAGAGACAATCAAATCAGTTCTTTCCTTAGCAGCCCATAAAGGATGGAATGTTCAACACATGGATGTAAAGAGTGCTTTTCTGAATGGATACTTGATAGAAGAGGTGTATGTTCAACAACCTCAAGGTTTCCAAGAACAAGGAAAAGAGAACCTTGTTTACAAATTGAAGAAAACACTTTATGGCCTCAAGCAAGCACCAAGAGCTTGGTACTCACGCATTGATGGCTATTTTAGCGAGTATGGATTCACAAGAAGCAAAAGTGAACCAAATTTGTACTACCTAAAGCATGGAGTAGACATTCTCATAGTTTGTTTGTATGTGGATGATCTAATATTTACGGGTAGTAACAATAAAATGAATACGGAGTTCAAAAACTCCATGATGAAGTAGTTCGAGATGAAAGATCTTGGTCTAATGCGATACTTCCTAGGCATGGAAGTGCATCAATAAAATAAAGGGATCTTCATATGTCAACACAAGTATACTCGAGACATGATCAAGAAATTTGCCATGGAGCAGTGTAAATCAATTGCAACTCCAACTGGACATGGGATCCAATTGAGTAAGGACGATGAAGCGTCAAAGGTTGACATAACCACTTATAGAAGCATGGTTGGGAGTCTGATGTTTCTCACCAACACAAGGCCCGATATTTAATATGTTTTTTCTCTAGTCTCAAGGTTTATGGCTAGTCCTTCTGAGCTGCATCTACAAGCAACTAAAATGATATTGAGATATATAAAAGGTACATTAGATTTTGGAATCCATTACCAAAAATGTAAGTCTATAAAATTAGTTGGCTTTAGTGACAGTGATTGGGACAGTAGTATAGATGATAGGAAATCTACATCAAGGAATTGTTTTAGTCTAGGATCAGGACTAATTACATGGAGTTTCAAGAAATAAATTGTTGTAGCATTGTCATCAACTGAGGCTGAGTATATAGCCATCACACATGCTAGTACTCAAGCCCTATGGTTGAGAAAAGTTCTTGAAGAGATTGGAGAAATTCAAAGTGGTCCAACTCGACTATATTGTGATAACATAAGTGCCATTTAGTTGGCATACAATCCAGTCCACCATAGCAGATCAAAGCATTTCGATATGAAGTATCACTTCATTCGAGATATGGTGGAACAACAAATAGTTGAGCTTCAACATTGTAACACTTTGGATAATATTGCATACATATTCATCAAAGGTATAGCTAAAGCTCAATATTAAAATTTGAGAGACTGTATAGTTAGTCCTCTCAACTTTAAGGGGGAGAATGTTGGAAATAAAGCTAGTAAAAAGACTAAAAAGGAGTAAAAAAGGTGTACAAAATTTGTTTCAACTATAAGCTTTGGATCTTACCCCTTTTACCTCCTTGGACGACAGTTGACTGGACAAGTAAGTTTGACTTGGATGACAGCTGACTGGGCAGGATTGGACGCCAAGGGCATCAAGGCGAACCAACTCAATTTCCTTTTTCCCTTTCCTCCCTATTTCTTCTATTTCCCTAACTTCCCTATATTCCCTAAGTTTGGTTAATACTACGAGTATATATTCCAATGTAACTGAGGTTTTCGAAGGTTGAATATAATATTTATTATCTAGTTTTTGCTCCTAACTTCTCTCAAACACTTCTCGCATTGAGTTATTTTGAAAAGAAAAGTGCATTGAATATTATTTTAATTGGGAGATTATAAGGTGTAAGTGGTGTATTATTTTTGTAAATGTTGATGAATATTTTCTTAAATATGGAGTGATAAGGTGTATGTGTGTCTTGATATTTACATTGTATTTTGAGGAAGTTTATCATCTTATAATTTCTTTGAGCTTGGCAAAGAAGTGTTTATGGTTGTGGTAGATTTATGAGATTCCTTCATCATCAAGAAAAAGGTATGAGCACATTATTCCATAGTTAAGTTGATTGGTTGGTTTTCTGGAAAATAAGTTTGGAGTGAAAAGGACTTGATTAGGGTTTCCTATTGAATGTGTTGAGTTAATGCTTCAAGGTTTTCTGGAATAAAGAGTTGTTATTAAAACCTTGTTTTATAAGCATTGTTGTTGAAGCCATTGGTTGTGTGAAGAACTTGAACTAGGGTTTGAGTATCATTGCTATGTGAAGATTGTTTTATAAGCATTGTTGTTGAAGTGAGTTGTTGAGCAAAGAACTTGAACTAGAGTTTGAAAAGAATATGAGTATCATTGTTATGTGAGATTTGTTGTTGAGCATTGTTGGAAATATTTTGAGTGAGTGATCATATGCTTGGACTAGGGTTTGTGAGCAAGGGTTATTTCATTGAGTGTTTGGTTGAGTAGATTTGGTTGAGCCTAGTCAAGTGGGTGTGTGAAGTGATTGTTCAAGTTCCATAAAAAAACTATTCTATATTCTAAATTGATTTGAGAAAGTAATTGAGCATTGAGTTGAAATTGAAGCATATTGAGTCTCTAACAATTCTCCTTATGTTTCTAAGAGAGTGATTGAAAGTAATTGAGCATTGTGATAAGTATAGAACATATTGAGTCTCTAACAATTCTCTTTATGTTTCTATGAGATTGGACAAGTTCTATGTGGACTTGTTGAGCAGATTTGAGGCAAGTCTTTGAGAAGACTTGTGGAGATATTTGAGTAAGATTTTGTGGAAGCTTACAATACAAATTGAGAGAATATTTGGATAAGTTCTTGAGAGGACTTATTGAGCTGATTTGGTTAAGTTCTTGAGAGGACTTATTGAGAAGATTGGAGCAAGTTCTAGAGAGGACTTGTGGATATATTAGTGTGAGCTTTTGAGGAAGCTTACAAGGCAAATTTGAGACAAGTCTTTGAGAAGGCTTGAGAGCAAAGTTGATTGATTGATTTGTTCAAACCTTGAGTTAAGGTTTAGGGCAAATCTAGCAGAGTTGATTTGAGATTGAGTCAAGATTTGAGTTAAGGATTGAGGATAGATATTGAGAACAAATTTGTGCTAGATCGAAGGATTGTGTGTTGAGTGCAAATCAGAGGAAATAAATTGAGGATAAAGTTTGGTGTAGATTTGAGGATAGGTTTGTGCTAGACCAGAGATAGAGATTGAGTAGAGTTGTACTAGACCGAAGGACTATGTTTAGTGCAGATTTGAGACAGAGCTTTGGAGGTGATAGAGTATAGAGGATAATAGTCTCCAGTGGATAGAGATCCATTAGCCAAGGTAGTGAGGATAGGTCTTCTGAGTGGGGACAAGAGTCTTTAGTGGAGAGAGATCCACAAGCCAGTGTAGTGGAGGCAGTAGTCTTCTAGAGGATCACCAACCAGAGCAGAGGAGAAGGAGTTCTCCTATGGATAGAGATCCATGAACTTGATTTAGGGGATTGGTGTCTCCTTTGGATAGAGGTCCATAAACATTGTAATAGGGAAAGGATTCCCAAGAGATTGATTGAGAAAATTTTAGTGAAATATTTTCTCCATGGAGTAGCCCACATTGGGTGAACCACATAAATTGTGGTGTCTCTATTGTGTGTGGTGATTTGTGCATTGCTTTGATTACTAGCTATTGATATTGCTATCTATACATTGCATAATATTGTTTGGGAAAGAAAAGTAAAAAGTGGTCTTATATTGTTCACCCCCCTCTCAGTATAAGCTTGTGTTCTTCAATTGGTATCAAAGCGGGTTCCTTCAGAAGAGTTTAATAGCTTGAAGTAAAAGCTAACAAGAACACAATGGATTCTAAGAATGTGTCCTCAGATAATTTAGCACCAGTATTTGATGGAAGTGACTATATATATTGGAGTATGAGAATGAAGATCTACTTGATGGCACTTGGAAATGAAATTTGGGAAGCAATTGAAATTGGATATGATCCCTTAATTAATCCTCCTACAGATAAGGAAGGTAAGCTCCTACAACATTACAATTCAAAAGCAATGAATGCACTTTTGAGAGGTTTGCATAGAATAGAGTCTATGAAAGTTATGCATTGTCAAACTACAAAAGAAATGTGGGATAAATTATAAAATATATATGAAGGAGATAAAAGTGTCAAGAAAGCAAAGATACAAAATCTCAAAGGACAATTTGAAGCATTAAGAATGAAGGATGAGGAAAATATTAGTACTTATCTACTTCGAATTGATGAGGTTGTTAATGATATGCAAGGACTTGGAATGAAGATTGATGAATCAGATGTTTGTGATAAAGTCTTAAGAACTCTTCCAAAAAGATTCAGTGAAAAGGTTTCTGCTATAGAAGTGTCAATGGATGGTGATTCTTTGACAAGAGATATGTTTCTTGGTATTATTACAAAATTTGAGATGAGAACAAAAGAGGAACCAAATCCTCAGAAAGAAGCAACATTCAAAGCAATCAAGAAGACAAAGGGTAAGAAGTCAAAATCAAGCAATGAGTCATCTAGTGATGAAGAAGAAAATTATGGCAGAAGGAATAAGGATTCAAGAAGATCTAGAGATACAAGATCTATTAAATGTTTCAATTGTGGAAAGTATGGTCATTATGCAACTGATTGTCAAGAAGCTAAGAATAACAATGATGAAGAAAAATAGGATCACAAGAACAGGGAATCAAAAAAATACATGCACCAAAATAAAAGCAAGGATGGACAAAGCAAACAAGGAAATAAGTTCTTTCAAAGACAAAAGAGAAGCTACTATGTGGATAAAGCAAGCAAGTACTCAAGTGATAGTGATGCTTGTTTTTTAGACAATGATAGAGATGAAGTCCTATTTATGATTGAAGAAAAAGAACAAGTTAAGAAAAGGACTCTAGTAATTCTCAAGTGTTTTAGATGTGGTAACTTTGGACATCTTGAAGATAGTTGTACAAGGGATGGTTATAGTTTTAGTGATGATGAATATGAGGATGCACTTGAAGGACTAGATGAAAACCTTCTAATGGCATTAGAAGAAGAAGTAGGTGATCCTATAGAAGACAAGCCAATAGAAAATAAATATGTGGACAAAGGCAAAAAAATAGAGGAATATTCAGAGAAATATGGATATGATCTCAAGGGAGAACTTATTTATGCTCTTGACATGGTAAAGAAGGTAAGAAAGCAAAAATCTAAACTTGAAATTCAGTTTCAAGAATGTGATGAAGAGAGAATATTGCTTATAGAGGATTTAGAAAAATCAAAGGCTAAGGCAAAAAGGTTCAAAGATAAGTTAGAAGCAAAGATCTTAGAATGTGAAAAGTTAGCACAAGAAGTGGCACTACTAAGAGAATATTTAGAAGACTCCAAAGTCAAGCTAAAAGGGTTCAAAAATAGCTCAAAGAACTTGGATAAGTTCATCAAGATACAAAAGCCTACATCAAGCAAAACAAGTCTTGGATTTGAACAGGTTCAAAAGAAATGGGAAGGAAAGTCAACCTCAAGTTTTGGAGGAGAAGAAAATTCAGATGAAGATACTTTAGAAGAATATAGTGTAAAAGAGAGTGAGACATCTGAGGATGAGTTGGACAATAGAGAGTTCAACAAGAACAAGAACAATGCACAAAGAAGATACAGATGGAACAACAATCAAAATAGGTCAAGAGAGACTAGGAGACCAATGAGATCAAGACAAGGAGGCTTCAATGGAAGATGCTTTTCATGTCACAAGTTTGGGCACATGGCTTCACAATGCAGGACATAGGAAAGACAGGAATATAGGAACAAATAACTTTTCCATGGGTATTGCTACTCATGTAATCAGTTTGGTCACAAGGCAATGAATTGCAGGGTTCATGACAAAAGAGGATATGGCTTCACTAGGAGAAATCCTAAGATATTTGCACCTCCAAGGAATAATAAAATTAAGTGTTATAAGTGCAATAATGATGGTCACACAACAAAGTGGTGTAGAGCAGACATTCTAGAATCAAGTAGGAACAGGAACATGGATATGAACAGGAACAGGGGACAAGAATGTAGACATGGATAGGAACATGGACATGGAAAGAAACAATCAAAGGAATTAGAAGGATCAGATAAGAAATAAAGAGGATAAAGGTAAAGAACAATGCTTTCTGGGAGTAGAAATACTCCCACCCCAGAATTAACCACCTCAAGAGAAGGTGGGGGAGGGGCTAAGCTAAGAGGCTCATTCTTAGCCCCGAGCCCCAAAGGTGACCCTTTGCCATTGATGTCAAAGGGGAGAGATTTGGTATTTGAGTAAAAAGGAGAAATCATTGAGCAAGGGGGAGCAATGTCCCAGGGGGAGTAGAACAAAGAAAAAGCCAAGTTTTTAGTAAAAAGAATTTGGGTTGCCATCAATGACAAAGGGGGAGATTGTTGGACATTTTGAGTCATTAAGTCAAGTTGTCATTGATGTCAAGGAATGAAGTCATCATTAATGTCAAGGAATTTGTCAAGAAACAAAGTTGTCAAAGTTGTCATTGATATCCAGGAATAAGCCATTGATGATGTCAAAGGTCAAGAGGAACAATGCAAAGGTTAAAGACAAAAGGGCTTCATAATATTTTTAATATTATGTGGAAGCATAAGTTAAAAGGTTTTTCATAAAAACCCAAGGAAGCTTATTGCAAAGGTAAAGGAAGGTTTAATATTTATTTTATAAAATATTTAAATTCAAATTGAATTTAAATTTTATAAATAAATATTATTTATACAAAGGTGTACAATGAGAGATGGCCTTAATAAAACCAAAGGGTTTTAAAGAATTAATTTATAAAATTTAAATTCAAATGAATTTAAATAATTTATAAATTAATAAGTTTCGAGGAAAATAAAAAGCGTCGACGTCTAAAAGTTAGAAGGTAATTCGAGCATCGACGTATATGCATGAGGAGGAAATCAATATATAAATCTATGCCTTAGAGGCATTAACATTTATCCTTTTGCTCGATCGAATTAATGCGTGCAATTGTGTTGAGAACTCGTGTGGAAAAGACAAGTGAATTTTGTGTTTTAGTGCCAGCGAATAAGGTTTAAAGGGAACAACGCCAAATTACCAAGCACCAACTGGGCAGCGTGGCCTAGTGGCAAGAGGACAACGGTTAGAGTGTTTGGGTGCTAGGTGACCTACGTTCGAAACACGATGATAATATTTTTGGTGGTTGTGTTTGTGTTGGAAGCACCAAAGGAAAGGCACACATTTTTGCTAGGCAAGGTGGGGAGCCTTTTGGAGCACGTGGTGCTCTTTACTCCCCAAGCGAGCGCCTAGCTCACATGGTGGTTGGAGCCACGACTAGGGCATTGGTTGAGGCTGCGTTGTGAGTTCGATTCCCTCCAAGGCCAAGGTAATAAATTTTGATTATTATTTTTGTGTGTTGCCTAAAGTTTGGAGTTAAAAGGGTTGCTTAAAAGGATTGTTAGTTGAAAATTATTTTTGATAAGTTGGAGGAATAAGGTGTTAGCTTTATTTTAATAAAGTGTTTGTGTCACATTGATTTGTTGAAGTTTTTAAAAGGATAGAGGGAACTTCTTGCATTGAGTTATTTTGAAAAGAAGAGTGCATTGAATATTATTTTAATTGGGAGATTATAAGGTGTAAGTGGTGTATTATTTTTGTAAATGTTGATGAATGTTTTCTTAAATATGGAGTGATAAGGTGTATGTGTGTCTTGATATTTACATTGTATTTTGAGGAAGTTTATCATCTTATAATTTCTTTGAGCTTGGCAAAGAAGTGTTTATGGTTGTGGCAGATTTATGAGATTCCTTCATCATCAAGAAAAAGGTATGAGCACATTCTTCCATAGTTAAGTTGATTGGTTGGTTTTCTAGAAAATAAGTTTGGAGTGAAAAGGACTTGATTAGGGTTTCCTATTGAATGTGTTGAGTTAATGCTTCAAGGTTTTATGGAATAAAGAGTTGTTAAAACCTTGTTTTATAAGCATTGTTGTTGAAGCCATTGGTTGTGTGAAGAACTTGAACTAGGGTTTGAGTATCATTTCTATGTGAAGATTGTTTTATAAGCATTGTTGTTGAAGTGAGTTGTTGAGCAAAGAACTTGAACTAGAGTTTGAAAAGAACATGAGTATCATTGTTATGTGAGATTTGTTGTTGAGCATTGTTGGAAACATTTTGAGTGAGTGATCATATGCTTGGACTAGGGTTTGTGAGCAAGGGTTGTTTCATTGAGTGTTTGGTTGAGTAGAGTTGGTTGAGCCTAGTCAAGTGGGTGTGTGAAGTGATTGTTCAAGTTCCATAAAACAAACTATTCTATATTCTGAATTGATTTGAGAAAGTGATTGAGCATTGAGTTGAAATTGAAGCATATTGAGTCTCTAACAATTCTCCTTATGTTTCTAAGAGAGTGATTGAAAGTAATTGAGCATTGTGATAAGTGTAGAACATATTGAGTCTCTAACAATTCTCTTTATGGTTCTATTGGATATTTTGACTTTAAGTTGTTAGATTTGAGGAAACTTAAGATATTGTAAATTTGGTAATAGAGAATGTAGAAGATTTGGTAAACTTCTTGAGAGTACTTGAGCAGATTTGGAGAAAGTTCTAGAGAGGAATTGTGGACAAATTAGTGTGAGCTTTTGAGGAAGCTTACAAGGAAAATTTGAGATAAGTCTTTGAGAAGGCTTGAGAGCAGAGTTGATTGATTGATTTGTTCAAACCTTGAGTTAAGGTTTAGGGCAGATCCAGTAGAGTTTATTTGAGATTGAGTCAAGCTTTGAGTTAAGGCTTGAGGACAGATATTGAGAATAGATTTGTGCTAGATTTAAGGACTATGTTTAGTGTAGATCAGAGGATAGAAATTGAGGACAAAGTTTGGTGCAGATTTGAGGACAGGTTTGTGCCAGACCAGAGACAGAGATTGAGCAGAGTTGTACTAGATCGAAGGACTGTGTTTAGTGCAGATTTGAGATAGAGCTTTGGAGGTGATAGAGTATAGAGGATAGTAGTCTCTAGTGGATAGAGATCCATTAGCCAGGGCAGTGAAGACAAGTCTTTTGAGTTGGGACAAGAGTCTTTAGTGGAGGGAGATCCACAAGCCAGTGTAGTGGAGGTAGTAGTCTTCTAGAGGATCACCAACCAGAGCGAGAGGAGAAGGAGTTCTCCTGTGGATAGAGATCCATGAACTTGATTTAGGGGATTGGTGTCTCCTTTGGACAGAGGTCCATAAAAATTGTAATAGGGAAAGGATTTCCAAGAGATTGATTGAGAAAATTTTAGTGAAATATTTTCTTCGTGGAGTAGCCCACATTGGGTGAACCACGTAAATTATGGTGTCTCTATTGTGTGTGGTGATTTGTGCATTGCTTTGATTACTGCTATTGATATTTCTATCTATACATTGCATAATATTGTTTGGGAAAGAAAAGTAAAAAGTGGTCTTATACTGTTCACCCCCCATCTCAATATAAGTTTGTGTTCTTCAAAATTTAGAATGAATTATCAAAATTTGTATATGATGAAGTGCTAGAGGATGACCAAATATTTAAGATAGTCACAATAATTGGTGTGCTTAATGATGATGAGGATCCAAATGTAATCTTAAAGGAGATGAATCTTGCGATTAATATCATATTAGAAGGACCATCTACATCTTGACTCTAACAAGCTAGTAGACATAGGATTCTAACAAAACCTAGAAAATATATTTTTATGGTGCAAGAACTAGAAATGAAGTAGGTGTATGTATCCAATTCGTAGATCCACATGGTGTACACACTAATTTTGTATGCTGATTGTTATTCAATTGCATAAATAACATGGTTGAATATGAGGCATTTTACACTAGATTGAGGAAGACCAAGAAGGTGGGGATCAAGAATTTGAAGGTGTTTATTGGATTTATTGGAAATATTTAGTACATATGAAATCAAGGTAGTTCCTAATGTTTTGAATGACAAGGTAGATGAACTATTAGCAATGGAAACACATTTTGACTCCAATATCGACTTTTGGTATAAAATAAAGAGATAGAAGTGATATTCAGGTGAGTAGTCCCTAGTGATTCTAAAAACTGGTAGGTCTTCAACAATGATGAGAAAATCAAGTTCTTACTTAAATAAGGTCAACATGCTAAATATGGAAATAAGTATGGGGATAACATTAAATATGAGATAATTTAGTTAGATATAAACCAACTACCAAAGGGTTTAATCACTATGGAGAGTTTATTCAATCCAAAAGACAACATCAAGAAATCCAACGTCAAGGTAAAAACCTCTTCCTACCACCTTGTCAAAGTCACTAAAGGAAAGAGTTTGCTACTTGGTAAAGAGTGCATCAAAGAAGAAATTGGTTTGTTCAAAGATCTTTGAGGAAAATATAGCGATATCATTTCTTGGTCCTACAAATATCTAACGATATATGATAAGAATATTATAGAGCATAAAATTAAATTAGAACTAGGTGTAGATCCCTTTTGGCAAAAATAATGGCTAGTAAATATAAAAATTAATGTAGTTGTGAAGAAATAATTCCTGAAGATCCCATAAGCCCTAACCATCTTCCCAATTAAACATTCCACATGGGTTGCTAATCTAGCCATGGTTAAAAAACATAATGGTAATATTGGGTTATGCTTTGACTTTATAAATCTAAATAGGGCATCATTGAAATATCACTATCCCTACTACCCTATAGATAAACATTAGTAAATGGTGGTATGATCATAGATGTTGAACCCTTGGATGGTTTCTAAAGGTATAACCAAATTTGGATAGAGGACATTGATCAACAAAATATAACCTTCACCAAAAAATGAGGAACCTTTGTCTACTAGAGGATGCTATTTGAGTTGTTAAGTGCAAGGGCTACCTTCTACTACACCATGGACATTTATTTTATGGGGCTAGTTGGTGAGATTATTCTTATATACCTTGACGATCTAACTATATACTCAAAATAAAAAAATAAGCATATTGAACACCTAGTGTAGACACCAAATCCTAGCCATTTATCATCCACTAATCATCATTAAATCATATCCATTCATCATTCATTATATATATGAATAAATCTGAGCCATCCATCAAAAATCCATATTAGCATACCATGTGGTAATCCTTACCGTTTATTAAATGTAATCCTTATCACTTATTAAGTTGCAATCTTAACTGCTCATCATGTTTTAATCCTGGTCGCTCGTTGTCATCGTCAAAATCCTAACATGAATCAAGGAAATCATAAAATATTATTCACTTTCATGAATAAGGATCGAAAATATTTATAAAGAGAGATCATACACATTTGCACAACATTTTTGCATAAACCCTAGCCACCATCGCATTCATTGTTCGATCATCGTCACTTTTGGAACTAGATCTAGAATCTACTTAGCATCCATTGCAGCCCATAAATACCTTAGGATGTTTCCCAAATATTGCAAAGCATCCACCATAGTCTGGAAACGCTCCAGGGCATCCACCAGACACTGAACTACATCTAGAAAACTCTCAAATGTTTTATGGCATCCATGCAACATCATCTTGAACTCTCAAGAACATAGATCACAATCAAGTATTGACAAGGCATATGTTTCATTTTGATTTATATTTTTTGTATTATGTTTCATATTTTGCAGATATTTAAACTATGGTTTGTAGTTTTATATTTCATATTGAAGAGGGCCTCACATAGTGGAGGCTCCACATGTGCTATTGATCTATTTTATGATTTTCTTTTGTGTAGATACAAGAAATGATTTATTGGATAGTTGTTGCAACTAGAGTGATCCTATAGAGGATACACAAGCCCACTCAACAACTTGTTTGTAGCAGAGAATATTTGAGAACACTGCATTCATTTGATCAAGGGTTTCACCCTTTTTATCATTGTATCATTAAAACAAGCATACTTTGTAAAACCCCTTTGTGATTTGGGGCATATTAATGGTGTAAAAGAGGAGATCAAAGGCTCCATAAGTCAATATAAAATCACTCTTTTATTTGCGCATGATTGCTTTATCTTTCAAAGGTGTAGAGAATATGGTATCTCACTTAACCCTAAAAAGTACATCTTTATGGTCCAAGAAGGCAAGTTATTAGGTCATGTGGCATTAAAATATTGTATAGCCCTATATCCTAATATGATAAAAGCCATACAAGACATTTATCTACCCACATTAGTAAAAGGGATTTGATTATTCTTAGGTCAAATATAACTCATTGCTATGTTCTTAACTAAGTTCATGTAATTAGTTAGGCCAATCACAAAAATATTAAAAATTGATGCTACCCTAGTATGGACTGATGAAGGTAGAAAATCCTTTCAAGACATTAATATACCATCACCAAGACACCATTTAGAATCAACCCTAATTTATCAAAGGACTTTAGGCTCTACCTATTTAGATAAAATGAGAGTTTTGCCACAATACTAACCAAGAAGAATGTTAAGGACAAGGAACACCCCATCTCATTCATGAGCCAGGTCCTCCACAACTACAAAGAAAGGTACACCTTCATTGAAAAATAGGTGTTTGTTATCATGAAAAATCTAAGTTATTTTAGATATTACCTATCATAGTTAGGACCACTATATACATTGTACACTTTTATGTTCTATCTTCTATACTCCATGATGAATTATGAGATAAGAGAGTAGGGTGGATAATCAAATTCAATATTTTAACATAGAAATTAAACCTGCCAAGCTCATCAAAGGTAGATACTTTTATGAAAAGCTTGTAATGTCTACTACAAAGGACAAAATATTTTTGTTAAAATAAATAGAGCTCAATAATCAAATAGGATGGATGAGAGATATTTATAGATACATGGCAAGTAGACAAGTCCCCAAAGGATTAACACTTAAGGAAAATGTTCGATTCAAACAAAAATTAATTCCCTATGCATGGCTAGATGACGTTCTATTCAAGAAGGGACCTAATGGAGTCTTGATGAGATGTGTTAAAGAAGAAAGGATGAAATCCCTAATCAAAGAGCATCATAATAAGGGAGGGTATTACTCTATGCCAACCCTAACATATAAAATATTAAGGACTATTTAATATTGGTCTACCATCTTCTTTAACCATTTCCAATGGGTCAAAATTTATAAATTCTAATATAGGCTTATGTGAAGGAGAAGAAAATCATTAATTACCTATTCCAATAGTGCGGCCTACACTTCATAGAAAAGATAAGTCCTTTGTCTAGTGTAGAGCATGGATGGATTCTCACTACAATAAACCACTTCACAAAGTGGGTTGAGGCAACACCAATTAAATAAACTAATTAAGAAGTAGTTGTCTAACTGCTAGAAGAAACCATCACTAAATTTAGAGCATCACCCACAATATCTACTTATAATACTACCTCTTTCATAGGGTTAAAGGTAATGAAATTCACCTTGGAATACATGTTTGTACTTAGGACACTCTCTATTTTATACCCTAAAGAAAAAGATAAGTCAAATCTACCAACAAGAATATAATAAGGATCTTGAAGAAAATTATCATAAAATCACAAAAATATTGGTATACTAAATTATATAAGGCACTTTAGGTAGCTGGAATAACACCTAAAGCCTCTATAGGGTTATCCCATTACAAGTGGATCTACAAGAAGGAGGTTGTGTTGCCAATCAATTTGGAACTTCCTTACCTCCATATATCACAATATGTAGAGCTTGAATACATTGAAATTAAAAAACACAAGCATGACTAAACACCTTCTTAGCCTTGGAAGAAGAAAGAGAAGACATTCAAGAGAATGATCCAACACCTGGAAGTGGTTAAAAGGTGTTAGTTTTTGAAGCTTTAATACTAATGTAGAATTCATAGGAAAATAATCACAGGATTGAATATAATGAAGTTGCAATATAAAAAATAAAATAGTAACTCAGAATATAATATCAAATAGAATAACTCATAATAATACTCACAGAATAATCATATAAACAATGCTCACAATATTGCACATAAAAATACTATTGAATAAAGGTCTACTAATGCAAGCATAAAGTTATGCACGTTCGATGATAATTACAATGCTTTGTCACAAATATATAATTCTATGGCTCTTCATATGCTACACTCTTGACCTTCACTCTTCTTTACAACTCTTCACTTTCCTATTTTAAGGACACATGTACACTTACATATTAGTCACTTGTGCACATTTACACTCATAACACTTGCACACATATTTACATGACACTTGTGCATTTCCTGCACATTATTACATTACACAAATACTTACTAATATAAGACAAAACCCTATTCTAATATTTATAATAATATACCAGGGTGGTATATTGGAATGTACCAAATAATGTAATATTCTCCAACAAAAGGTGGTTTGAAAAACAAGCAACCAAAATATATTACAAAGAAGATGATTTAGTTTTTAAGTGGAATGAGGATATGGATAAAATTTGAAGCTATTGAAATTTTGACTTCCTTTGGAGAGAATACTATAATTTTTTTTTAGATAATGGGTACCAATGATTACAATCTTGATAAGCTCGATGAAGATAATAGTGTCAATTGGAATTTTGGTTTAATGCTTGGTTTTTGTATTTGGGTGGAGAGTAGGAAGAGAGATATAAATAGGGAATTCTCTCAAGACTGCTCCAAATTTTCTTTTTAGTATAAATGGTCCCCAACTCTAGAGGGTTAGTAGTTAATCTTGGAAATGCAAATGGGAATGTATGCAATAATAGCTTCAATTAAGAGACCTAGTAAATTCATTCTAAAAGTGGTACATAAGGTAATTCCCCCTCTCCCAATGTAGTTTTACCTTTGTTTGAATTTGGTAATACATGCAAATAGTTTGAGTCTTTTACTCTGATAATTATTTTTTAGGGTGTATCCCAATGTAGCCATCCTGTAATCTTGGGTGAATTTTGCTTGGCCTCACCATGGAGTCAAGCTAGAGATGATCCAAAACTTTACCAAGGGATTATTTGTTTCACTTTACATATATTGAGCATGCAAAAACAATATACAAGCATGGGTCATGGTTCCTTAGTAGCTTCCTAATTGTATCTTCTCCCTAGACCCAAGACTTTGTTGTCTTAGAGGAAAGGACCACCACGATCCCTGTATGGGATGAGTTCCTTGGTATTCCTCTTCTCCTCTAGTCCTTCTTGAACTACATAACACCTCCTTTAGGTGAGGTCATTCAAGTTTAATTAGAAAAATTCTTTCATTCTCATCCTCAAAAGCATGTGTGTGTGTCAAATGATATATCTCCAAGGATATTAGAGAGTCAATTGAGATACAAATTGGTGATCTGTCTTATCATAATATATATCAGTTTACCTAGCACATGTTTTAGGCATCAATATTTTGACCATAAAGTTAAGGATTTTCCTCTCATGCCTCATAATAAGAACAAGTTGACCCCCTAAACAACTAGTGTTATTCCTCCTCAAACCAATGATGATGGTTGAACCACTATTGAAGGGTAAAATAATGCTTGCTCTATTGCTTCCAAGGCCTTATATCCCAAGGCAACATCTAAGACAACAACCACAATAAATTCAAATTCTTCTAAGAATGTGAAGGAGAAAGAGAGTCTTGGCCTACCATTAGTAGATACCAAAGGCAAAGAGGTTCCTAAACCATGGAAAATTCAAACTTTGAGGGTGACAAATGTGATCTCTTTACAACTTGCCACCTAGAGAGGCTCCCAATATTTCCCCTATTGCAAGTTCCCTATGCTCATGCAGTCCACGCTGAGAGGTGTAGGATAGAAACTTTATACCCCAAAAGTGGTTTCACTTATCCAATTTTTAAATGGGAAGTTATAGACTTGATTTAGAGCCAATTAGTTACTAGAATAGTTATGGTTCTTTAGAGTACCTTGATAGTGAAGACATATTATTAGATAATCCCTCTCAATAAACTTCCTTTCATGGAATATTTAGGGATTGATAGACTCTAAGCATAAATATGTTGTGTGGGAAGTTCATAAAAAATTCACACATCTCATTATTCTTTGCTTATAGGATATGACAGTTGTAGGATAATTGCTCTTCATATTTTGTCATGCCATTTGGCTAGTGAGCCACTTCCTTCACAACAATCATAAACTAGGTTGAGTTGGCATTACCATATTCATCTCCTTGAGGTGGTGGTGCCACATTATTGATCATGGATGTGACCCCATATATAGAGCATTATGGATAATTTTCAACATTAATAACCACTCATTTGGAGTGATTAATATTTATGCTTCTAATGATGCAGCTAAACAAGCATAATTGCGGTAATGGATTATGAAATCATTACCATATCCATCATGGGTCATGTGTGGAGGTCTTAACATCCGATAAGTATGATAGCCATATGATGCAATAGATAGTTGGAAAACAGGTAGCATGGTTTCACATGTATAATAAATTCAGATTTTTTGATCCCAATATTGGTCATCAATGATCCAACCCTCTCTGGTACACGTGGTCTAACATGCATGCTAGACCTCATAAGATCCTGCAATAGCTTGATAGGGAGATGCTATCCAAATAGCCCATATTCAATTTTGTCAACTATTATTCTCTCCTAGTGGATCCAATGCCCAAGGTTGTACTTTTGGACCATTCCATTTGCTTTAGTATTGAATGGTTAAGCAACAAAGCCAAAGCCTTGAGAATATAGTTCTATCTAAACATGTCACTACTAAGTCATAATCCCATTCTAGCACACATACAATATATCTGAAACCTATATCCATATCCTTACATGCAAAAATGGATGGATTGTATGGTGGAAAAATATGATCAAGCATAATTATCACTTCCTTTATACATATGGGTACCAATTAGCACTCTTTTATCGTCGTTCATATGAGATCACCACCTTGGAGCTTCGACAATCCACTGCTAATCTAGAAGCTTAAATTTTACCATCCACTTTACAAATATGAGTGACCAAGATCAAAAAATAATAACATATACACTTGCTACCTAAGGGGCTTAGCTCAATACTAGACTCCACTAGCTTAGAATTGAGGACTAAGTCTTTAAGGATTTTGTTTAGTTTCTTAGAGGGAGAGACATAACCTAGAAAATAAAGAGCATCAAATAGGGTAATAAGTGCTCACAAAGCTTCCTAATATTCTCTAGGATGTTGTTAAGAACTATCAACAAGTTTTCAAGGTGTAAGAACCTTCTCTTGCAGAGGACCATGCTTTGCAACAATGTGTTAGTGTGGTGTCTTATTAGATCTTTGCCTCCTAACATGTATTGTGTGACAATTTTATCTCCAGGGAGCTCAAGGATGTTGCTTTTTCCATGTATAATGACAAAGACCTAGGTTTTGATGGATTCCCCTACAAATTCTACAAATCCCTCTAGGATACCATTGGGCATGTCTTACAAAAGGTATATCTTGAAGTCCTCAAATCCAATTCCTTAGGGTAATTGATTAACATGGAAAACATCAAATTCATCCCCAAATCTTACGACCTAGAGAATATGTACAACTAGAGATCAATAAATCTACTAAATATATCGTATAAGATTATAGCCAAAGCTCTAACTCTCAGGCTAAGTATTTTTCTTCCTTTAATCATACATCCAAAGCAAATTGGCTTTATTAAAAATAGATATATCTTGGATAAAAATATTGTTGCTTGGAAAGGTATGGAGTGGGCAAGATAGTCCTAGTAGAAGGCTATGTTTATCAAGATCGAATTTGTAAAGGCCTATGATAGAATTGAATGACTATTCATTTTGGTGATATGGCAAGCATTAGGGTTTGGACCCAATTTTTTAAGCATTGTTAAAGTTCTTTTTACAAATGCCATTGCTTGTCTCACCATCAATGGCAAGCAGTCCACCTCATTTGGTATGCACAAATCAATTTACCATGGATGACCACTTGCCCAAGCTTTGTATGTTCTAGTAGTGGAAGGTTTTGGCTACCTTCTAATAGATGTAGTATTCAAGGATATTGTGAAAGGGATATCCATCATAAACACCTCTAAGTAGTTAGTAAATGGGTACTTTACAAATGATTCCTTTCTCACTCTTCTCAAGGAAAAAGATAACATAAAACATGCCCTCTAGTGTTTGGAAATATTTATTTGGCTAGAAGTAGTTAATGGCAAAAGACTCAATACTATATGTTATCCTTCCTTTGAAAACCCTTGTGGATCAATAGGTATGGTTGAAATTGGATAAAAAATAGAGAAATATATAGATTTTTGAAAATCCATTTTGTTTTCCAATCCTCTTCCTATACACTTTGGCAATATGTCATTGACAAAGAGGTAGAAAGTTATGTAAGTGGCTTACCAAGCCTCTTTCATTAGCTAGGAAATACCACATCTACTCCAATATCTTGGCTGCCACTCATGTTTATTACTCATCATGCTAGGTCCCCTCAAAATCCTCATACCAAAAACTAGAGAAACTTCTCAAAGACTTTTTGTGGGCCTATTCGGAAGAGGAGAAAGGTCTCCATAAAGTTGCCTGGGAATTCTATTCTCTCAAGGGACTCTATATATATGGGTCTTTTGGATATCCAATGACAAGGAATAATTCTTTGTGCCAAATGGGTTATCAGAGCCTAATAGAGTAATTAGGTTTGGAAAATATTGCTCTATAACTACATTTCCTGTAGAATACCCTATGGGCATAAATCTTAGAAAGGACTTGGCTTGCACTCAATTTTGTTTATAAAAGTGTTAGTGCATGTTCAAGGTACTTTTATGACCAAAAGTATAAGTAAGGCCTAGGATGCCATCATTTCCTAAATTCTAAGGAATAGTAATGCATTGAGTAATGGGTTATTCATCAACCAATAATCAGTTTGGTGGTCTTCCATTTTTACTTACCAAGACTAGCCACTAGATCAATTCCCCTTGATATAGACCTTGCGGTTCTTCCACAAAGGCATAAAGGTCATCTCGATATTTTTTTATAGACATAACAAAAATTGGGTCCCATGGCTAGAAGCCAAGATGTAATGCAACCTAATAGAGGAGGACAAAGAGACCTTTTAGAAGGTAATAGATTTAGTCCCCCATGGCATGATCAGGAGATCTTATCCATGGTGAAAAGACTAGAAATAATATACAAACACTTCATTCAAGAGTTATAAACCCTATAAAGGGTACTCATGGCTATCACCCCTCTTGCCCATAATACCAAAGCTTAATGCAAGGTGGAGAATCCAGTCTTCTAACAAGGTTTGGTGAGATAAATTTCATAGAGTTCAGGATGCAATTTTAGAGCCAAAGTTGGCTCATTTCTCCTAGTATCTTCTATTCCAAAATTTATCCATTGGAAAATACCTAGTCCACTTGGGTATGACTAAATCTAGATGTCCTTTCTATCTTCATCATGAATCCATCAAGCACCTATTTTGGTTATGTTCCAAATCCTAGGTATCATGGATATGGATTCATGACTTATTAAAACCCTTTGATCCTAGGTTATTTTCTTGGCACACAAGCCTTCTAGGGGATAGGACTAGAATATTTGAAACCTCTTATCAAATTTAACATATATTTAGAGTAGAGTTTTTGTTTGATAAATGAAAAACTATAAACAATGATATTTTTTCTAATGTAAATACATCTACACAAATTTCTACATATGCTATGGCTATGACATGCTTGAATAGATTAACATAGATCCAAATCCAGACCAATAAGGTGCCTCTCGAGATCCAATATTTGTCATATCTATTGGATCATTGGACAAACACCCCATGTAGTGTGGAGTAAGTTTCACTCTCCCCTCCTTCCCAAAGGATTCAACCTCCTCTAAGAGGTTGGAAGTGGGCTTGCAACAAGCAACAGGAAGTATAAGACCCCAAGATCAACGAACTAGAGAATAGACTAGCTCACCACCTCAACCCTTTTAGTCTAGAGATAAGAATTCCAAGGATATGAACCCTTACTCTTTTGGGTGGGTGAATCACAAATTCCCTTTCCTAAAATTGATTATTTCCGTAGAGAATCAAAGAGGACACTCTAGAGGAGAAGGAAGAAGGACAACACAAAGGTAGACAAACTGGGTAGAAGCCCCTTCTTGAGGGGTATGATTTATTGGAAATGGGGTAATACCATAGATAGATATTACCCCAATATCGGTGTAATACCTACTTCTACATGAATCACTAGTGAGTTCCTGCTTTTATTTATTATTTTTAATATTAGTTTATATTTTCTTAAACTCAATTTATTCTTGGGCTAGGTCCACAACATATGATTTTTAGGGTGTGCTATCATACCACCCACCTTTTTATGAATAGTATACTCTTATTTTTCTTTTATACTAATATAAAGTCACTCTTCAACCAAAAAATGCTGATAATCTTACCATGATAGATGGAAGAACACTACCAATTTTGGTAAATAAGTAGCACCTCTAAACCATTTGATAAAACCTTAGGCTAAAATAAATATAAATATATACATACATTTTTCTTTCTTTTTGACTATTATTTCTCAATTATCCTCCTTGCTTTGTCTTTCATTTTCTTTTGCAAAATACTTTTTTTGATTCCTTCTTCTTTCCTCTTTCTAAAATTATTCTTCCCCCAAGGACATCAATTTCATATTCTTGACAGGTCCACTTGTCATTATAAAAAAATTGCTCAAACAAGGAATATGCCTACTTGAGTGAGAAAACCTCTTGCCAAAGTGAGCAGATTGCTCGTCAAGTAGCCTACCAAGATAACCTACCCTACCTAGCCTTTTTATATGGGCACAAGTAGGTTGGGGTTATAAAACCCCTAACCTCACTCCATCCCATCCAATTTGCACATAATATCCTTCATTCTCATGCCCTGCATTCAAACCTTCTACTTCCAAGCTAGTGATGGCTTTTTAAGCTTTAGTACTACCATAAATCTCACAAATTAAATATCACATGATTTAATATAATGTAGCCACAATATAATAAAGTCAAGATAATGGTATGAGTAGAACAATATGAGAAAATTGACATGTATATCAAGACTAATAATGTATCAAATAACATTCAATAATAAACAACAATATGAATGTAAATAGCCTGAATCATACATGTACTAAGCATATAGAACAACTTTCAATATTAATTGCTTAAAATGTATGCAATCTCTATTACTTCTTTTCCTCTTACAAATATCAACTTGCTCTACTTTCTGTAATGTGATATGAATATGATATGTTCCTTTGTGACCAATCTATGGATTAATATATCCATAGTAGCATGACTCTTTACTTGACCATTCTTTTCCATATGCCAAGTCTCATGACTAGGCTTATCTATTTGACACTTGCATACTTGATGAACAATTGACTCTATATTGTATGTACACCTATACATGACTCTTACACTACCATAAATTGCACATTCTAACCTAAGCCACTGGTGCACATATTTATATTACGTATTTATACTCTTACATTTAAGAAACTTGTGCACATAGACTCAGCTTACATTTGCACACTAACTCACACGAATCTTGTGCATTTCCTATACATTCACACTTACATAAAGGGGAAATAATACTCACACTCTAAACTATGACTCAACCCTAATCTATTATTTACAATTGTACCATGAAGGTACCATGGGGGTACATTAGCATGTACCAAATAATGTAATATACTCCAACACCCCCTTGTATTATATTATTTGGTTATTGAAGACTTTAGTCTTCAATCATAGTTTTCATCTTCATCTTCAATCTTCAAGTGATCTTACAATGCAAGTGTTCTTCTACTTGAGCTTCATCAAGTTCATCCTCTTGCTTAAATTCATCTTCAGTTTATTTAGTCTTTGAAGCTTATTGAACTCTCTCATTGTCATCAGATTCTTGCATAAGAATATTTTCTTTACCTTTGTCTTTAGAATCATATGATTATTTCTTTTCCTATATAGTAACTTTTGAACATTCACTTAGAGCATCATAATAAATTCCTAAGTTAGATGAACTTGGAATATCAATATTGCATGAAGAATGAAATATCTTTTCTAGAAATGCTTCATCTACTTTCGTTTTCTTCTTGAGAGATTCAATTAACTCCTTTTGTTTCAATATCTCATCTTTATGAAGCTTAAGTGAAAGTAATGCCATATACATTATGCTACCTATATCTAAAGGTATCATAATACTATATTTTCCATCATCAATTGCTTCAACAAGTCTTGCATGCAAATAGTATTCAAATATTTCAAAATTTTCATCTATAGCTTCACTATAGATTAACTTTGAGACTAAATCTAATTTTCCTTCAGATTTTCAGTCAAATTCTTAATCCCAAATTTTATGACATCTACTTTTTCTTTCATAAAATCCATATTATTATCCATAAACTTGATTCATTTGAAGTATACATCCGTATAACTCCTAAGTTTAGATAATTAAAAAAATTTAAAGTTTCTAAATTAAATCCTATGGAGTAGAAATACTGAGTAGAAATACTTATGTCTCCCTAGTTTTAGAAATTAAGAATAAATATTTGCAAATTTATGTTTTTCTAAATTTTGATGTTGAAATCCTTTTACCTCCCAAGTATATAAATTTCCAAATATTCAATATTTTAATTTAAAAAATAAAACCAAATTAAATATATTTCAAAAAACTTTAAAGTTTCAAAATTTTAATTTTGATCCTTTTTATTTTTCAAAAATAAAATATTCAAACTTAGAAAATACGTATCACTTCAAATATTTTAAAATACTATCCAAGGTTTCAAAAATAACAAAAATACTTATAACTCCAACTTAAAAATTTAAATCCTAAAAATGAACTAAAGTCTTTTGAGAACTTTATAAAACATAAAAATCTTATCTCTCCACTAATACTTAGACTTTAGAAATCTATTAACAAAATCAAATATTTAAACAACCTTATTACTCCTAATAAACTTTCAAAAACTCAAAAATATTAAACTAACCCTAAATATTTGCTAACCTTTCAAATAAGAACTCTACACACACGTTCAATCCCATTTGCAGTTCAAATTTATCCCTTTAGAATGCCTCACATTCACTTTAATCCCTGATTAATCCTCCTTCTCAAGTGACACTTGTTATGGTTCTAGTTACACTTAATTATTCCAATTGGCACTGCATTAGACATTGCTCTCCTGCTTTCTAATGTTACTCACTGCATTATGACATCTACTATAACTTTTCCTTTATGCTCGTTTGGTGTTTGTCTAACTACCTAGTATTTTGACTGATCACCTAGTGCTTGATTACTTTCCTCTATTCTAATACTTGGTACTTGATAGTTTTTCAATGCTTGTCACTTTGATAATTATTCTATTTTACAACATATGGCACTTGATAGCCTCAACTCTTTTCCAACACTCGAATGTTGATAGCCTCTTTTAATTTCCAATGCTTGAACGTTGATTACCTCCAATGCTTAGACATTGATTGCTCTTCCTCTACTCATATATTAATGATATTTTCCACTACTCAGTATTTGGACGTTGATCACTTTTCCACTACTCAACACTCGAACATTGATTGCTCTTCTAGTGCTTGGTGCTTTAAGCATTTTGATTGCTTTGGCTTCCTCGACTTCATTTCAACTTTTGTTATTTTGTTCCAACACGAGTATTCCTAAATCACACTTAGTTCCAATGTAGACATTCCAACATTGTACTCTTTTTTAACAGGGTGCTTTTGATGTTACATTGGTTTGTTGAATGTAGTTTTAATTTGCTACTTTCCTTTCTACTTGCTTTATTGTAGGTTTTAGTGGTTCACAACTTAGCACTTATCTATGTGGACTTCTTAGTTATGGATTGCTTCAATGTAGCACTCACTTCTTGAGTAATTTGAATGTCGGTCGTCTACTACCTTATCCTAAAACTTCTTCTCTTAAGCTAAAACATTAAGCCTCTTCTCTACATCTTGGACCTTGGCCTTATTCTCGTACCTTGAATCTCTTCTATACTTTAAACATCTTATTTATGCTCAAACCATGAATATCTTCTCTATGCTTGAACCTTGAGCATATTTTGTACACCTCAAACTTAGAGTATCTACATCCAACCTTATCCATCAACCTTGTATCAACCCTCAGTTATCTTTTCTAAGCTTCGGTCAGTTGTTATCCTATAACTTGAACTTAGGAATATATTATGTTTTATGACAGGCTTCTTCTCTAATATATTTTTCTTATGTTTTAGGCTCTCCTTTCTTCTATGGCTGCTTGTAAAATTATTATCTAAATATTGGACCTTCTTTTCTTAATCTCTATATGACTGCCTCTATCAAGCCTTCAAGAACCTCTATTTATTTTCTTTTTATTCAAGCCTCTTGAGTCTATGTCAAGGTCAATATGACCTGAAACTTCAATATCATGGTCTTAGGACCCATATCTTCTTGTCAAGACCAATATCCTTGTGACCTGAATCTTCTCTTATGCCAAGGTCTATCTTCAAGACCTAAAACTTATCCTTATATCAAGATATATCTCCAAGATCTAAAACGTTTCTTTATGTCAAGGTTTATCTACAAGATCTAAAACTTTTCTTTATGTTAAGTTCTATCTCCAAGACCTGAAAATTTCCTTTATGTCAAGGTCTATCTCTAGGACCTAAAATTTTTCTTTATGTACTGATCTACAACTTGAAGTAAGATTACTTTAGGACTGTATATCTATATAAAGATAGATTTATCTTTCTCAAGACCTGATATATATTTCTTCTTTCTTCTAGTATATTTTCTTTCTGTTGTTGTCTTCTCTTCTTTCAATATGTTTTCTCCTACAAGTTGAAACTCTTCTCTATATTGTAGGGAGCTTCTCACACTTCTACTGGTTAATATCTTAATCTCTGCTACAACTCTACATCTATACTGAATTCAATATCAAGATAAATTTCTCTGTGACCAAAAAATTCTTGTTGCTTCTGTTAATGTCAAGGTGACTTGAATGTCCTTGTTTCCTCTATCTATTTTAAGATGACTTTGAATGTCCCTGATTCCTTTATCAATGTTAGGGGTTGGCTATGACCTTGAATGATCAACTATCTTAAATTTTATATGCCAATATAGCTAATTCATGGTCTTCACTAGTTGTTCTTCAACTATGAAAAGACTCTAGCCTTTATACTCAATATGATATTATAATAGAGTTCAAGTCTTACTACCTTCAAAGTAGACAAAATCAATCAATTTTATCAAATTGGACAAAATCAATTTTAAATAATGGTAGCTAATAAACTCTATCAATATGGATAGAGTATGGTAAAAGCTTTGATATAATTGATGGATTTTTAAGCCTTAGTACTACCAAAAATATCACAGGATCTAATATAATGTAGCCACAATATAATAAGGTCAAGATAATTATATGAGTAGAACAATATGAGCAAATTAATATGTATATCAAGGCTAATAATATATCAAATAACATTCAATAATAAACAACAATATGAATGTAAATAGCCTGAATCATACATGTACGTACTAATCATGTAGAACAACTTACAATATTAATTGCTCAAAATGTATGCAATCTTTATTACTCATTTTACAAATACCAACTTACTCTACTCTCTATAATGTGATGTGATATTGCATGTTTCTTTTTGACCAATCTATAGAGTAATATATCCATCGTAGAATGAATCTTTGGATACTTAACCATTCCTTTCCATATGCCAAGTCTCATGACTCTTGGCTTATCTATTTGACACTTGCATACTTGATGAACACTTGACTCTATATTGCATGCCCACTTATACATGACTTACACTACCATAACTTGTACACTCTAACCTAAGCCATTTGTGCACATGTTTACATTACATATTTGCACTCTTACATATAAGACACTTATGCACATAGACTTGAATTACACTTGCACACTAACTCACATGACACTTGTGCATTTCTTGCATAGTCACACTTACATAAATGGGAAATAATGCTCACACTTTAAACTTGAATCAACCCTAATATATTATTAATAATTATACCATGAAGGTACCATGGGGGTACATTAGCATGTAATGTAATATACTCCAACAACTAGAAGATACTAACATCAAAACAATACAAGCATGATTTAACACCCTATTAGCCTTAAAATAAGAAAGAGAGAATGTATTCAAGAGGATGATCCAACACCAAGAGGTGACCAAAATGTTGTTTAATAAACGAGCCATCAAGATGGATTAAAAGGAAGGGGATTTAGTGTTCAAGTGTGATGAGGATAGAGTTAAACCAAAAGTTATTGAAAGCTTTATTCCCTTTAGAGCAAACCCTATTAAATTATCTAGGTTATGGATCCAAATGCTTACAAGCTTACTATGATGGATGGAATAACACTACCAATTTTAGTAAGCAAGAAGCACCTTCGACCCATTTGTTGAAAACCCAAGCTAAAATAAATCTCTCTGTCTCTCTCTATTCCTATTTTTGGCTATCATTTCCTTACTATTATCCTTACTCCATATTTCATTTTATCTTGTAAAATCCTATTTTTTTGCTTCCCTCTTCTTTTCATTTCTTAAATTCTTCATTTCATAAGGACATCAAGTTTTTATTCTTGATGGCTCCATCTTATTTAGAAAATTTCTTAAATAAGTTATTCCCTTACTTGTGTGAGAAATTTGCTTGTAAAAATAAGTAGATTACTTGTCAAGTAGTCCATCTAACTGACCTATCCTACTTGATCCATTAATAAGTGTGTGAGTAGGTCAAGGGTGTAAAACCCTCTACTTCTCACTCCATCCCATCCACTTTACACATATTATCCTTAATTATCATGCCCCATACTCAAACCTTTTGTTGTCAAATTATCCTCTGATCCTAAACCCACTACATAAAATAAACCATGTATGATAAATCATCTTACAAAACACATGCTCCAATCCAAACAACCCAAATAGACTATGCATGCCCATTCATTGGATCCCCACAAACCTGGTGTAATTTCCCTAAATGAAACATTAAACTAAAACACTTAAACTTTGCACCAACCCTTAGGGTAGAACACATTTTTGCATAAGTCCTCTAGAGTGAGTGATTGACTCATATTTACAAATAAATTTCCCTATGAAACCAGTAATTTCCATCTCATCTCAAGCTAGCAAATTGCTAGCCCAAAAGTGAATTTCTTGCTTTGCATGGTGAATCACCTCCAAAATGAAAATATTTTCTATGCCCCCCTAAAAGAGCAAATCACTATATTTTACAAGTGAATCACTCCATTTTTCAAATGAATTACTTAGAAAGTCAAGAAAATCACTCCCTAGCTTACAACTTGGAAGAGTTTTTCATATCTCCAAAATTTTATCTTTTTCCATCTCAACCACCATTGACAGCTCTTTTGCCTCCCCAAGTTCTATACTAGAAATAAACCATATGTCTCCACCATTTACCAGCATTACCACACCAAACATCTTCATTGCCATCACCAATCCCAATATTGATATAATATGGGGAACTTGCAAGGGGAATGAAAAAAAAGGTCAAAGAGAAACAAATAACCCTTCCATCCTCCTTAAAATCCTAAGGATTTATTTAATGATCCCTATAAGGTAAAAGTATGGAAAGTTTAAGCACTCAATTGGAAACATCATGAAGGAGGTTCTTAGGATGTTTAACCTAATTCTGTAGATATATTCCTATAATATTAGCAAAAAATGGACTTTAGGCCTCATTATGAACCTGGTCCCCTAAGTTTAGAACTATCCTAAATTGGTGGAGGCATGTGCAAAGAGATGACCCTACAAGTAGAAGCATCAGGCCATCTCAATGTAGTGAAGAGTCCTTTTATATTATAGAGGAAGACATAAGGAAAATTCTCAAGGAAGTTGATGAAATGGCACTGTAGGTCACCTATAATCCCAAATCATAGAAATATATGTCACTCAAAATAATGGCAATATTTATTGATCCCACATATTAAAAACCCAAACAAAGCAATCAAATTTAGAGTCCTACTAGAGTTGGATCTATTTAAAATGATGTCTATATGGTTTCATTGAGAATAACAATTGTGCTTGGGGAGAAGTTAGATGCCAAGGTTTATGAACAATATATTACCCTTCTCCATGAGGTTGATAATTACCAAGGGCACTCCTAGATGATTGATTGTGCCAAATACACCACTAATTAGATGGATAATTTAGTCAAGAAATTTAAGAAGCCAAAATTTACATATCCCTCTTACTTAATCTACCTAATTTTATATCATAAGAAAGACTAGTTCCTAATCTTGTAGTAAAATCATATGGAGGAAGATGGGGAATTCCTTTTAGTAGTAGAATGCACTAATATACCTTGTTAAGGAGAAATAAAATTTCATACCCCTTCTATGATGAAGCATACAATATGATAATCGAGAAGATGAGAAAGAAAGTCCTAAGATTATCAAATGAGGCCAAGTAGCTATCTACATTTTAGGAATGGTCAAGTGAAGATTTATACTTAGGAAGGTTATGTTACTTTATCATCCTCTATGGATTTTCAACCACACCCTTTAAGTTGATGGTATTTTTTCTAGGATATATATTCAACCTTCTACCAATCCAAACAACCAATCATGAAGATCACTCCTAAGCTATGAGGGTTCTATAAGGCATTAAAATAGAAACTAAGGGATATGGGGTTGGAGCAACTCTAAGACATGTAGTCTTATGATCCAATCATATATTTTAGGGTAAATTGAATACCAAGGGTTTGAACACCTTCTTCATGTATAATAAGAGGTATTGTATAGAAAAGGAGGTAAACCCTAGAAAGGAACTAGCCCTAACCACCCATGGAAGCACAAATGAATATGAATATGAGATACACATTTGATATTATAATCCCTTGGAGTGGTATTATTTCTACATCAAGGCAAAGGATAACATCAAATTACATTTGAATATGAATCATGCAATATTAGAAAACCTTAATAGAAGGATCCTTGCATGGAAGAACTTGAGATATGATACGGGGACTTCAAACAGGTCAATATGGGATGACCCATTCAACAAGGAATTATCTACCATATGGGATAGGGGGCACCTACAAAGTGAAAAGGTCTATAATAATAGGGTAAGCATTAGGAATCCCTTAAAGTCTACCAAATCCAACATTTATGCCTAGAATTATCATATTTTCTATAATAACCACTTTAGTAATAGTTAGCTTTGTAGTGTGAGAAACAATAAGAGAGAGACGACAAAAGTTAAAAGGGAATGCATATGGACCTATTCTTAAGAAATAGGTGGTATCATAGTACTATCAACAACAAAAAACTCAAGTCAAAGAGAAGAAAATAATCTGAGGAACCCCTCCTAAGTTGGGAATGACCAGAGTAGTGGTCTTGACTACATTCACTTTCAATTCCCTTCCACTCTCTATTGCTCTTTCTTCTTTCTTTGCTTCCACTTCTATTTCCTCTTCTTGCACTTTTTCCACCAATTCTTTTGTCTTCCTTCCCTTACCATCTATTAGTGCAGCCTATGGTTCTGTTAGAGGTAACCCACCTTCAGTTACCACCTTTACTCCTCACACCACATCCATCATCTTATTTCCATTGTTATCCATCTAGGTCTCTACAACACAAATATTATTATCATATTCATTGACTTTTTTATCATTAATATCTTTGCTAGAAGAATCATTAGCATACTTCACGTCATGAGCAATCCCTTCCATGTCCATACTATTTCCTCCTATATCCAATCAACTCACTCCAACCATAATATTATCTCAATCACATCATCCCCCATCCCAAGATAGGTTAATACTAGTATAGGCAATGATGTCACCCACACCAAATCCTATGACTATGTATACAAGAGTAATTCTTGAAGCCAATGCACCCATAGGGCATAGTCAAGACTTTGTATAAAATACTACATGTAAATCCAATGAGACAAACATCCAAAAGGTATTTGACTTTATCATAGTTAAGAAAAATAGGTTGAAAAGAGAGTACAAATAGTTGAGAGATAAAAGATCCCAAGATCTAGTGCTAATAAGATCATAGTTGGCATATACAGGTAATAAGTTCCTCATCATAAAAGTGGTGAAGAATGATCCAACCAAGACTACTACATCCCTTGCTAACTTCAATACTAGGGAATTTGAGATAGATATAAGCCAAACAAATTCATACCAATTCATTAAAATCATGAATGAAATTTGAATAGGTACAACCATACCATTTTGATAACTAATAATGATGGAGGCCTTGAAGAAGAAGAATTAAGAGCTTGAAGAGGAAGTGGTATAATTATATGTAAAAAGAGTAGCTCTAGCAAGATAAAAAATATATTGAAGGGAGAAACCATTGACATAGATCTTCTAATGAAGTAATTTGATAACCTCAAAAACTAGCTTGACAAGGTTGAAAAGAAAATGCACAACTATAGGATATTTCACAATAGCTTGCATAGGGGCAAGACTAGTTGAGAAAGTAGAATGAATTAAAAAATCATAAGTAGAAGGTCAAGTTTAATAGTTACAAGCAACCCAACAATCAAAGAATCAAAAGACTAACTCTTGGTCCAAAATATTCTTAAGTGGATGAGTTGCACCCTCAAGACCTCGACCAAGATTGTATGCCTTAGAAACATGGGTCTCTGAGTCAGCCTCCAGATAAGGCGAGCTCTTATACACCTAGCTAATTTAACTAAATGAGAGGTTGTAGACTAAAGTAAGAAATGGAAAAGGGTTAGAAGGCTAAGCTAAAAGTGGTACAAATTTGATAACATCAAGAGACAGTGCAAAGAGTCTCACAATCCAAAATCAGACTAAACTACCTAACAAACTAGCTTACTTTATTTATGCTTTTAAATAATTAAACATGAAGAACTCCGAGCATTGCTAGGTCATTCCATAACTATAATGGTAAATACATGTAGATATCTAAAATTCAAAAATAACTATAATAGAATTATTTATTCCTAGCTTTAACATAAATGCTTAACTACTTAATAAAACATACATACATGTTTTGCACAAGTGATCAAGAGACCAAACAACAATTCAAAATTATTCAAAAGGCGTATAGCCTCAATCATACAATTATACCAATTGTAAAAACCAAAGAGCCAACCATTAGAATGGATTACATTCTAGTATATATAGATTTACAATACATCCAGTTATCTAGCCATGATTGCTTTATAAGCCTATCAGAGCAGGCACAGAGAGTGGTTGTCACACTCAAATAAACTTTACTTAACTACTTCGAACATGATTTGTTGATATGTATGCATATTTTATTATGAGTTTGTCTTGCATGCTCCATTGCTATATTCTAACCATCTGATGATGGTCCAGTTCTTTCTGTTATGCATATCTAGCTGAGCAAGGGTAGTGTTATGGAAAATTTTGATATCCTTAAAATATGGCTATCATGCTACCAAAACTTCCTAATCACAAAATTATATGCAAGCTTTGGTGGACTTACCGCTTTGACCTGTAAGGAGATTTTAAAGTAAATTTATGAAATATCGGGTCAAGTCTGGACACCCTAATAATATCCTAATTAACCATGGATGCTCTATCCTTTTGGCTCTTCTATATCAGATGGGTTTTTTATGGGTTTGAATTGTAACCAAGCTAATATGGTTTTTTAAGAATGTATATCGGTGCCTTGTCTATTGGGTGACTATAGAAAGAGTTAAGATTATAATGAAAATATTGAAAAAGAAAGAGATAACTGGTTTGTTTACATACATTCGAATTACATAATGAATATAAATAATTTACCAATGAAAGAAGGTGCTATTCACATGTTCAAATTATATAACACATAAACATACAACACATACATTTTTACAATAATCTGCAAGAAGGAAGAGATTTGTATTTGTATTAAATTTCATAGAAAATATTACAATAAAGGTCCGACAAAGTGCCAAGATCCTGATGAAACTCAATACAATGGTTCTCCCTGTTCAAATAAAGTAATAGAGGAACTCAAATCTCAATTATCATAAAGTAATCAAGAGCCTCCAATATCTGATCCAGTCACTGGAAATGATCTCAACTGGCTGGATATACCTTCAGGGATTCCTGCACAAATGGGAAGAATAAGGATGGGACAAAGAAAGACCAACACAGGAAAATAAAACAACCTAAAGTCATGGCACTTAGTATACCTTACTTGCAAAGTTTTCAATGGATGATTTATGATCACTCTCGATCGCTTCAACTCCTTTTAAAGGCTGATGTACCAAAATTTAGTTAAAAATACTTGGTGCAGGTTGCTCCACGTGTACCCTTTTCCACCTTTAATTTTCCAAAGTGCATTCCAGTAAGAACATAGCTATCCCAGGCTGTCCAAAATATCAGGAGATTGTACCACCTTTTTTGAATCTAATCCAACGGCTCTACACCAACGACGCTTGGGATTCCATGTTTCAATTATATATTTATTATAGAAGAAACAAATATATTTCAAAATGATAAATTTAGTCTCACTTATTTGTCTTCTTCTATGGTGGTGGGCCCTGTATCGACTTTTACATCTTTATATTTTTCTAGAAGTGTTAAGGCTAGAATAATAGTGATCTGACCCCATGCTTCATAAAAAAATGTGGTTGATGATTTTATGTCTTGTTAAACCATCATGAACTTATTGATATACCTTTTAAAGGTAGACTAGTTTTCATTAGTGAATTATTTTAGATCTTGGCCCAATTTATGTGTGTCTTCTTTAGTGCACTTGAATTATTCTATTTTCTTAGTGATAAGGACTTCGAAATTCTACTCTATTGCAAGCTCTCCAATCATATTACACTGTATTTTCCTTTTGTCATCTATTTCTTTGACTAATGCATGTATTTCTTGTAGGGTGCTTTCCCAGTAAGACTTCTGATGGATGAAGGCATTTAGTCTCTAAAATTCTATCTTGCAATAATGACTCTGCCCTTCTGCAGTTTGAACTTGTTTGTTCCCCACTTGACTATATTCTTCTTTGTATTTTAAATATGCAGGTTTAAAGACTAATGCTCTATTTTCTATGTCTTGCAATAAATTTTTGACAGTCTGAGTCAACTGCATCATGTATTTTAGTTCTTTGAATATATGTGGCAGACCCTTTAATTTTCATTTTATATCTTCAATTAGTACTTGCTTTTATTGTTCGATGTATTCTACACTATCAAGTGATCCTTTGGGCTACAGAGGTGTTTTCCCTTGTAGTTGTTTGAATTCAAATTTTAGTTTCTAGATCTCAGCCTGCATCAATTATTTTTCAGTATGTATTCGAGCTACCTCATCTGATAAATCTTGATTTCTCTATTGTAGATTTTTTGTGACAACCACCTAGTTTGGGCTTGTGTTTCAACCAAAACTACTAGATCTTCTTGATATTTAACATGAGCTACTTGAGTTATAGGGTCAAATCACATAGCTTTAATATTTTCCATAGATATAGTAGCCTCTAATGTGATCAGTGGTTCCCATAAAGCTTGTGGGTTGGAGGAGGTTGTTTTTATTACATTGTATTTCATTTTTTGGAGATCTCTTCCTTATTGCATTTCTTGAAGTTGCTGATCTTCATTGATATCAAATACTATGGCTTCTAATTTCCTTGTGAGGGTGAAGCTCTTAGTTTGGGTAGAGTCCTCTATCCTAGCTTTCTTTGTCTTATGGGGACCTTCTGAACCCTTGGAGACCACTTCATAGTTGCAAAGGAAATCTCCCCATCCTCCACTTAGCATGACCCCTTTCTATAAAATTTTAGAAATTTGAATTTCTTCATCATTAATTATTATTTCCCAAGGTCTTACTTGAGGCACATTGGTGGTTGATTGTTGTTTCTTCCTAGGGTCTACAATTTGTTGTATCATTTCTAAAAATTCATGTTGAGTTATTCCTGCTAAATATGTGAATATCTAATTGTTATTATCTGAACCTTCTGATATGGAGATTTCAGATGTGATGGTAGGTACATCTATGGGAGGGAGTTCTAGTTGAGGTACCTCAGGTTCTATTATATTGAGTACCATTTCAATTTTTTTAGGCTCTTATATGATCATTTTTACTATTGGATCATGTATTTCCTTTGGGAAAATGGTTGAGACTGAGGGGGCATATGATTCTACAAAATATTTTCTTACAACCTTCAATTTTGCTTAATATTGGACCACTCTCCTAATATTAGTCCAATCCCTCTTATTTTTATACTCTTTCCATAAAGATATCAAATTTTGATTCATTTTTGGCCCTCCTTTCAAAACAGCTAATACCAACTTATCTTTAAATTTATCTTCTTGATGTATTATTGTTACAGCCGACACTAGGGGTTTGACATTAGTGTTATATGTGTCAAAAGGATCGTAAGGGCACCATGAAAATTTAGCAAAAGAAAACATATCCATTTTCTCCAAAGTAGTCATCAAACTGAGCTAGCCTTTGTAAGTATAATGGCCCATATTGCAAGGGAAGGCTATCCATGTGAGCTTCACCTTCTTCCTGAGCAGCCTCATTTTTGTTTCTTCTACTATCTATTTCACAATATCAAGAGCTGCTATAGACATCGGGAAATACTTCGACAATACCTTAGGGGAGATTTTCGCTCCATAAATTCAAATGTATGTTATATTTTATAAAAATAATACATCATCATCTACTTTTTATTTTAGAAAATTAATTATTCCCTTCCTTATTCTATCTGGTGAATATCTGCATAACAGGCAGTGGATTTATGGTAAGAAGTCATTTAATAATTGGGTGTAACTAGACCAACCCTTGTGAATCCAAGGGAGCCTATCCTAGACTAGTTCTTCATAAGCCCCTCCCCATATTTCAATTATTGACTTATCCATTTGACCTACTATCAAGTGAATTAGAAATGAATAATGGGAAAACCTGGGGCATTGTCTCATGTTGTTACAAAATTACATTTTGTAGGGCTTTGAATTCTTTGTGCATTTTATCACTCAGTAGATCTTCCCATTTATACATAGAAGGACATTCTCGCCTATTGCACTAGCTTACTAAGTACAAGACTTATCTAGCTACCCCATTTAAATCAATTTCTCCTATGAGTATATTTATCATATCTACGTAATATCTTACCCAAGGGTGTAATTTAAATTTATGCACAAGAAAATTATAAGATACATGTGCGTTTCAGTCAAAAAACTTGGGATAGAAAGAACTACCCGTGAGGTGACGAGATTGCACTTTGAGCATTGGAGTACTTATGGGTAATGTTGCCTTTTGTAGACCAAAGACATTTGTTATCCATTTTTTGGTGATGCTAAATATTGCACAACTGCTAGAATTTTTGATGGACCAAGTGTTTGGATCATAGGCCACTGTAAACTAGGACATGAGGTCGAAGGAAAAGTATACCTTTAGACATATAACCTTAGACACATTGCTCCTCCATGGGTTGTAGTAAGGGCTCTTGTTGTCTTTGTATCTCCAAGATCTATCAAAAAAATCCATCAACAACCATGGGTGGTGGCTATTAGGGTCTTTCATATTTTCATAGCTGAAGACAACTTGTTCTTCTATCCTCTCGAAGAGCTAAAAATGTGACACAAAAAAATGCTAAATAAAATAGAACTCAAGTGAATCAAATATTGCACAACAAAATGGAATTTATATTGATAAAGGAGGGGGAGCCTAGAAAATCCATTGTTACAATAGTGGATCCAAGAATACATTGATACAATATTACAAATTTTTCTAGGGTTCTCCGAAACCCTAGCCACAAATAACTGGAGGTGTCTTCAACTGCATCTTTTCTTCCAACAATTTTGAGTGGGCTTCTTGATATCTAATATCAGGACACTCCAACTTAAATAGTTGTCCAATACTGATGTAGCACCTTTAGATCTGCACACAATGACACAACAAACTAGTTAGTAATACCTATGAGGGCTCCACAGTGTGAGGCCCTCTATAAGCAATGATAAACCCTAACTATCTGATACAAATGAAGTGAACATAAATAAAAGTGCATTAATGAAATAACAAACAATAATTTTACCTTACGTCCTTGTTGTCTTTTGATCTATGATATTTATTGTAGTTGGTAGGTGCGGTGATGCCCTAGTATTTCTTGAAGGCTAGGATGTGCTCATAATATTTACATAAAATTCCCACGGGTGCCTGATGGCTATAGGAAACACTCATGGATGCTTGGGACTGGGAGAAAGGTGCCCAGAGGCACTTGACGGTGATAAAAAACTCTCGAAGGTGTTCAACGAATGAGGGAATATTCTAAAGAAGTAGATCTGGCGAGGGGAAACGAATGGCAACGGTTGTGGGGGTTACGACGAGTGATGATGGAGGCAAAAGTACTTAGATATTCTAAGGGAAAATGAAACTCAAGGAATCTCAAGAAATTTGAAAACTTAGGTTGCTTATGGATTCAGGGATTGAGCCATAAAAATGGCTCCTATTTATAATCCAACCTAGGGCATGCCAGGGTTTCAATGACACTAATCATGTGGCTAAGATAAAAGTACATTGGAGGATGGATAATAAATTTAGGGTGTGGTATGGATTGATATAAATGGATGGATAGGATTAAATGAAATCATATGGTTGGGATTAATTCACTTATATAAATATATATTAATTAAATATATATAAAATATTAATATTAAATATATATAATAAATATATATAAATATACATGAATATGGGGAGGAAATGGTGGGAAAGCATTGATGGAGGAAAAATGGCTAGGGTTTGGTTTCTACAAATGTACCTTTTTATACTGCATTTTGTAAAATGTAATGCAGTACAAAAACACGAGACACCTATTTTGGCCAGGTGCAGAAGCAACTTCTCTTAGGATGTGGATCATGAGTTTGAAGATAAAAGAATAAAAGAATTTGATTTTTGTGTAGCTTACCCCCTAAATTGGTGAATGAGTTTACGGATGAATCTCACGAGCCTCTTGAAAAATCTGTGCAAATGAATGATGTAAACGTGATATCGTTTTTGCCCCAACGGTGGGAAGGGGATTGGTGCAAAATGTGATATGATGCATCTATTTTTGCCCCAAAAAATGAAGGGTTTTGTGAAAATATGATGGAGAATGTGTCTGTTTTTGCCCCAATATATGAACAAATTTTACCAAGTGTGGATGCCATGATCATGTGAGATGTATCCCCTTATGGGAAAGTCAAAACCGAATATGGTTTCCTCAAATTTGGGATGATTCAATGCTATTGAAAAATTTACCTTTCGACGTCACTGATATGCAAATATGAAAGATGCAAAGAGTAAAAGTAGTCAACTTTAGAATACCAACTAGTGATTGTTAGATAATTCCTATGATCAGAACCAATCACCCTAGCTAAATCCAATCACCATTATGATTGTCAAGGAAATGTGAAATGATGAAATTTGAGTTTGTCCATGTTTTAAGCCGCATGAACTAGGCCATTAATGATAGCTTTTGTGCAAATTTTTCTTGGTAAGGTTTCACATAAAATGCAATTTTTTTTATTGTAGATCTTTCATCTTACCGAATTGCATGGATGCAAATCGCTTCAATCGCCAAGTATATAGAAAAACCCACTAGATACAAGGTTCACTTGAATGTTGTTTGAACTTGGTAAATATGTAAATTATAATGTGAAATGATTATGTGATGATGTATGAGTTATGAAAATGATGATGATCATTGTTTTGTGAAGATTTGGACTGTTTTGGGGTGTTTTTGTAACTTGTTTGGTGAATTTGCAATGTGTGGTCGCAAATGAGAATTATGCATCCAAATCAGTTGGCATCTTCACAAAACTTGATAAAATGATGCAATGAATGCATGGATGAAATTTGAAGTTATTTGATTGGGAGAAACCACTATTTTATAAAAATTTGGTCTTTTGTGCAATTTGACGCCAAATGCTTATTGGCGCTTTTAATATGCAAAAACACCCACCAATGTTTAGGTGCTCTGCAAATACCTATGTGAACTTCGATGTGCCAGGAAACGCCCATGGGTGTCTCAAGGTTCTTGAAGCAGCTATAAATAGTTGGCAGGATAAGAAACCAAGCTCATTTGTGCTTTTGGGAGCTTGAGAAGATGTGTTTAGGAGAGTGGAGTGAAGTGATGTGAGGCATTTGGAGCACAAAATCTATGGTGGTAGAGGGATCTGGTGTGGAGGTTGGGACTACAGCTGGGGTGTGAGATGCTGAGGTAACACCTTGTTTATTATGCTTTTGTATTATGCAAATTTTGATTGTTTTTTTTGTAAAATTATTGACAAATGTTTTGTGTTGTGTTGTAGCTTAGGATTTTGGAAGCTCAACATCAGTTTTGCCTTACATCCCTAGGATGAGGAAGGTAGTTTCTAACAAGGAGGAGGAGCTATTGGAGGATGTGGGGCTAGCAGAGGTAGCCCGATTAGATGTGGTGAGGGCCGATGAGGAGTAACTCTTTGCCTTGGTGGAGAGGTGGGATGCAGATAGGGGGACCTTTCAGCTCCCCACGAGTGAGGTGACAGTTACCTTGGAGGATGTATATCGCATCCTCAAGGTACCAGTAGAGGGGATCCATTTTGATTTTGGGCTCAACCGAAAGATAAATATGATGAGGATGTTTGGATATGCATGGTAGGGGGTGAAGGTGGAGTGTGGGGGTATTCCTTATTTGTCCATGTATATGGATAAGGAGTTGGACCCCCTTAGTGCCTTAGTTATGTTCATGTTGGACAACATCGTGGCCTTGAACATCACTAGGAGTAGGTTCCCTAGGAACCTAATAGGGGTAGTGAGTGATATGCTCACTAGGTGGTAGGTATATGCATGGGCTCCCACCTTGTTGGCGTAAGTGTATCGAGAGCTATACGATGTGATGAGGTGAGGGAGGAAGGGGTTGGGGTGTAACTTGCTACTATAGTGTTGGGTATGGGAGCACTTTAGTGTGGCTCAGTCATATGGTTTACCTATGGCAGGATTGGGTAGGGAACAACCCTACTCTAGGTGATGGGTAATGGTTGAGGAGGAATAGTTGAGTCGATCAGTGAGGACAAGCCAATGGTACCAAGAGTTATGGGCTAGACTAACATTCACCCAAGTGATATGTAGGTTGTGGTAGGGTTGCATGTGGACTGAGGATGGAGATAACTTATGATGAGTATGGTAGGCTTGATGGGTGGTTGGTAGACATCAGAGCAACGTGGAGTACTTATTTCTCATGAGTACTCCTCCAGTTTAGGCTAAGGTAGGATGCCCCTGATGAGCCGATGCACTATAGGAGATATTAGGAGGAGATCGAGCTACCATGTGTGGAGCCGTAGAGGGTGATATTGGAGGATGATGAGGAGATAGATATCCTAGATGTGGAGGATGCAAGGACTACCATGGAGTATGATGCATGGTTCATGGTTTAGTCAGAATTGGTACGACATTGAGGTGCAGCTAATGGGGGTGGTGATGGTTAGGATAAGGATGAGGGTACTTAGAAGGTCATGGATGAGGGGACCCAGGAGACCCCCAAGTTACAGTTGTGCCTTCGATCTGATAGTCGAAGAAAAAGGGCTAAGGTAAAGCACATTAGGCTCCCAATATTGGGGGAGACAGGGGAGATGGGGAGGATGCATAGGAGGTTCCAAATGTACCTCTAGGTTGTAGTGAGGAGGATTGGGCATAACTGGAGCAGTAGGTGGTACAACGAGACACAAGGATTATGAGGCTCCAAGAAGAGCTAGCAGAGAGAGAGTGTCAACATAATGTCAATATAGCATGTCTTCGATCTCGACATAGATATATCGAGGTATTGGAGGATAGGTTGATGAAACATCATATTCCAGTTCTAGATCCTCAAACCTCATCTGTGTCTAGGGGTACTATGCGTAGTGAGTCTAGGCATATCTCTAGGTCTAGGGCTCCTAGTAGGTCACAAGGGTCCTCTTGGAGGGTATAGCTAGTACTTAGATGCACTTTTGTATACGAGTCTTGGTGTTCCATTGTATGTAGCTATTTGGAACTCATTGTACATGCGATATTTATACATATATATACATGGATTTTACCTTTTGTGTTATATGTGTTGTGTGAATGCTTTTTGTGTAATGATTTTGTGAAATGCATGTTTATATGGATGATGAATGTATATGATATATTATGGATGATTAATGCAAGGTGGAATGTATGGATGATTAATGCAAGGTGCAATGTATGGATGTGATATTGATCCTTTATAATTTAGATCTTTGCTTGGCCATTTTATAGCATTTTTGTTTAATCAAGGGCACCAAACTTAGTGGCAAATGGGATGGATGAATCATGAACTGACATGGATGTTGACATGGAAGAAGATATAGATGTTGATATGGAAAACCGAATGTTTTGCAGAGACTCAGACATCCTAGTGATATCAAACAAAATCACTAATACCACCTAATTCCTATAGGACCAAATGTGTGTGCAGTGAATTCTTTTATCGAATCAAGAGCATGGTAATGACTCAAGGTAATCAATAACCAGTGTGTGTGCAAGTGATTTCATTAACTCATATTGAGTAAATTGGGTAAACATGTTATGGATGAAACCAAGAAGCTAGCTTATCCATATGAGCGGCTAGAGGTCTCTTTTAAAAAAAGATATGTCACCACGCATGAGTGTACTCCACTGCCAGTCAAGCATCTATGGCTCTGGTGGAGGCTAACTCCATAGTCCATGACTTTTGTAATTGATCTCTTAGGTTTTGGGGATGACTACCTAACCATATGACTAGAAATATAGTACGATCCTTACAACCCAATGATCAGTGGTGTGTGATGTAAAATATTTAGAATATTTCTTAGGGATTTTTTCCTACTTTTTTTTTATTTTTGTAATTGTGGTAGTGGTGAGAACCACTATTTTTATGGACTATGTTGCATGATGGGACTAGCAAGGATGGTCCTTTTCACTTCAAGGTCTATACCAAGTACGGTGTTATCCCTAAAGAACACAAGCTTATACTGAGAGGGGGGGTGAACAGTATAAGACCACTTTTTACTTTTCTTTCCAAATCAATATTATGCAATGTATAGATAGCAATATCAACAAAAGTAATCAAAGCAATGCACAAATCACCACACACAATAGAGACACCAATTTAACGTGGTTCACCCAATGTGGGTTACATCCATAGAGAAAATATTTCACTAAATTTTCTCAATCAATCTCTTGGGAATCCTTTCCCTATTACAATGTTTATGGACCTCTATCCAAAGGAGATGTTGATCCCCTAAATCAGGTTCGTGGATCTCTATCCATAGGAGAACTCCTTCTCCTCTGCTCTAGTTGATGCTCCTCTAGAAGACTACTACCTCCACTACACTGGCTTGTGGATCTCTCTCCACTGAAGACTCTTGTCCCCACTCATAAGACCTATCCTCACTACCCTGGTTGATGGATCTCTATCCACTAGAGACTACTATCCTCTCTGCTCTATCACCTCCAAATCTCTATCTCAAATCTTGTCAACAAGTCCATTCAGAACCTGCTCAAATCTTCTCAACAAGTCCACTAGAACTTGCTCAAATCTGCTCAACAAGTCCACTCAAAACTTGCTCAAATATGCTCAACAAGTCCACTCAAAACTTGCTCAAATCTGCTCAACAAGTCCACTCAAAACTTGCTCAAATCTGCTCAAAAAGTCCACTCAGAACTTGCTCAAATCTGCTCAACAAGTCCACTCAGAACTTGCTCAAATCTGCTCAACAAGTCCACTCAGAACTTGCTCAAATATACTCAACAAGTCCACTCAGAACTTGCTCAAATATGCTCAACAAGTCCACTCAGAACTTGCTCAAATATGCTCAACAAGTCCACTCAGAACTTGCTCAAATCTGCTCAACAAGTCCACTCAAAACTTGCTTAAATATTCTCAACAAGTTCACTCAAAACTTGCTCAAATCTTCTCAATAAGTCCACTCATAACTTGCTCAAATATGCTCAACAAGTTCACTTAGAACTTGCTCAAATATACTCAACAAGTCCACTCAGAACTTGCTCAAATATGCTCAACAAGTCCACTCAAAACTTGCTCAAATCTACTCAACAAGTTCACTCATAACTTGTCCAAATCTGCTCAATAAGTCCACACAAAACTTATCCAAATCTTCTCAATAAGTCCACATAAAACTTATCCAAATCTGTATTGTAAGCTTCCACAAAAAGCTCACACAAAATCAGTCCACAAGTCTCCTCAAAGACTTACCTCAAATCTGCTTAACAAGTCCACATAAAACTTGTCCAATCTCATAGAAACATAAAGAGAATTGTTAGAGACTCAATATGTTCTACACTCAATGCTCAATCACTTTCTCAACTCAAATCAGAATATAGAATAGTTTGTTTTATGGAACTTGAACAATCACTTCACACATCCACTTGACTAGGCTCAATCAACTCTACTCAACCAATCACTCAATGAAACACTTCTTTCTCACAAACCCTAGTCCAAGCATATAACCACCAACTCAAAATGTTTCCAACAATGCTCAACAACAAATCTCACATAACAATGATACTCATGTTCTTTTCAAACCCTAGTTCAAGTTCTTTGTACAACAACTCACTTCAAAAACAATGCTTATAAAACAATATTCACATAACAATGATACTCATGATATTTTCAAAACTCTAACTCAAGTTCTTCACACAACCAATGGCTTCAACAACAATGCTTATCAAACAAGGTTTTGACAACAACTCTTTATTCCAGAAAACCTTGAAGCATTAACTCAAACACTCTCAAAAGGAAACCCTAATCAAGTCCTTTTCACTCCAAACTTATTTTCCAGAAAACCAATCAATCAACTCAACTTATGGAAGAATGTGCTCATACCTTTTTATTGAAGATGAAGGGATCTCATAAATCTGCCACAACCACAAACACTTCTATGCCAATCTCAAAGAGGTTAGAAGATAAATCTTTCTCACAATATAATGTAAATACTTAATTACACCTTATCACTCCACCTTTCAAAAACAACCATCAACATACATAAAATATTTATCCAATAACACCTTATAAACTCCCAACTAAAATAGACTTAACATCCACCAAAAATTAACTCAAACCTCTTTAATTTAATTTAATGGCAAGAGAAACTTTGATAAAAATCAAATCAACTTTCTTTATAATTCCAATGATATAAATCACTCATCAATAAAACAACCTCTCATTAATCCTTATTACTCCACAATAATAAAAATCAATTATCAAATCAACAACCTTTCTCAAACCCTTATAACTCCAACAATAATATAAATCAAACACACAACTTTTCACAAACCCTTATTACTCCACATTATCCTTTAGAAAAACCTTAGGAAAAAATTAATTATCAAAAATTACCTTTGCCTCTTAGTGGGTTTTGAACCCATGATCTCTGCCTCTGCGAGTGCTCTAGCCATGGCTTTGACCGATGCATGTGCACTAGATGCATGGTTAAGAGCCTAAGCGCTCTTTGTCCCCTTTGTCCTCGGTTGGCATGCAAAAACCAAGGCATGTGCAAAAAGGAACTTCCCTTGGCGCTCAAGACACACCACTCCATGCGAATCGATCATGTGCCTCTCAACTCCCAACGCCTTTGCAAAATGTGCACTACCAATGGACCACCATGTCCTTTACATTTCAAACAATCTGCACTCTCCCTTATCTCTTCTACCTGGCACTAAAGACAAGCGAAATTCTTGTCTTCTTCCTCAACGAATAACAAATGCATGAAAATGTTTCACTATGTCGCATGAAAAAAATAATGTCGAGGGGTAAGTTTCGAATGCCTCTTTGGCATTTATTTATACACGAAAATCCCTTTGCTTCTTAGACATCGATGCTCCCACTTTTGATGACGTCGGTGCTCCCACCTTTATAATTTATAAATTATTTAAATTCTAAGGAATTTAAATTTTATAAATTATATTTATAAACTTTAGCTTTAAAGAGATTAAAGCCTTCCTTGGGTTTAAACTTAAACCTTTAACTTGTAAAATATTCTGCCATTATGGGTCTTTTAAAAACTTAACTGCCATCTCAATGTGTGAGGAGATTTTTATATCCTCATAATGATTTTAATAAAACCATTTAATCTTCCACCATGGGTTTACCATAAACCCTCATAAAATATTATTTTTCCAATTTTCTCTTCAACTCTTCACATTGTTCCTGGTGCTATTGATGGTGTGCTCCATGGTATTAATGATGAATTTTCACCTTGACATCAATGACAACTAAATGAACTCAAAATGTCCAACAATCTCCCCCTTTGTCATTGATGGCAACCCAATTTCCTTTGTTCTAGGACATTGCTCCCCTTGGCTCAATGCTCTCTCAAATATCAAATCTCTCCCCCTTACTCAAATCTCTCCCCCTTTGACATCAATGGCAAAGGGTCACCTTTGGGTCTCGGGGCTAAGAATGAGCCTCTTAGCTTAGCCCCTCCCCCACCTTCTATTGAGGTGGTTAATTCTGGGGTGGGAGTATTTCTACTCCCAGAAAGCACTGTTCTTTACCTTTATCCTCTTTTCTTCTTATCTAAATTTTCTGATTCCTCTGACTATTTCTATCCATGTCCATGTTCCTATCCATGTCTACATTCCTGTCCATATATCTGTTCCTATTCTTATTCCTGTTCATATCCATGTTCCTGTTTCTATTCTTATTCCTATTATGTCTATGTTCCTGTTCCTATTCTTGTTCATATTCATGTTCCTGTTCCTATTCATATTCATGTTCATGTTCCTATTCATACCTATTTCTGGAATGTCTTCTCTACACCACTTTGTTGTGTGACCATCATTGTTGCACTTATAACACTTAATGTTATTATTCCTTGGAGGTGCAAATGTCTTAGGATTTCTCCTAGTGAAGCCATATCCTCTTCTATCATGAACCCTGCAATTCATTGCCTTATGACCAAACTGATTACATGAGTAGCAATACCCATGGAAAGGTTATCTGTTCCCATATTCCTATCTTTCATGTGTCCTACACTGTGAAGCCATATGCCCAAACCTATGACATGAAAAGCATCTTCCATTGAAGTTTCCTTGTCTTGACCTCATTGGTCTCTTAGTCTCTCTTGACCTATTCTGATTGTTGTTCCATCTGTATCTTCTTTGTGCATTGTTCCTATTTTTGTTGAACTCTCTATTGTCCAACTCATCCTCAGATGTCTCACTTTATTTTACACTGTCTTCTTCTAAAGTATCTTCATCTGAAGTTTCTTCTCCTCCAAAACTTGAAGTTGACTCTCCTTCCCATTTCTTTTGAACCTGTTCAAATCCAAGACCTATTTTCCTTGATGTAGTCTTTTGTATCTTGATGAACTTATCCAAGTTCTTTGAGCTATTTTTAAACCCTTTCATCTTGACCTTGGAGTCTTCTAAATCTTCTCTTAGTAGTGCCACTTCTTGTGCTAACTTCTCACATTCCAAGATCTTTGCTTCTAACTTATCTTTGAACCTCTTTGCCTTAGCCTTTGATTTTTCTAAATCCTCTATAAGCAATCTTCTCTCTTCATCACATTCTTGAAACTGAATTTCAAGTTTAGAGTGTTGCTTCCTTACCTTATTTACCATGTCAAGGGCATAAATAAGTTCTCCCTTGAGATCATAACCATCCTTTTCTGAATATTCCTCTATTTTTTTACCTTTGTCCTCATATTTATTTTCTATTGGCTTGTCTTCTATAGGATCACTTACTTCTTCTTCTAATGCCATTAGAAGATTTTCATCTTGGTCCTTCAAGTGCATCCTCATATTCATCATCACTGAAACTATAACCATCCCTTGTACAATCATCTTCAAGATGTCCAAAGTTACCACATCTAAAACACTTGAGAATTACTGGAGTCCTTTTCTTAACTTGCTCTTTTTCTTCAATCATAAATAAGACTTCATCTCTATCATTGTCTGAAAAACTAGCATCACTATCACTTGAGTACTTACTTGCCTTATCCGCATAGTAGCTCCTCTTTTGCCTTTGAAAGAACTTCTTTCCTTGTCTATTTTGTCCATCCTTGCTTTTCTTTTGATGCCTATATCTTTCTGATTCCCTATACCTGTGATCCTATTTTTCTTCACCATTGTTGTTCTTGGGTTCTTGACAATCTATTGCAAAATATCCATACTTTCCATAATTGAAACACTTAATAGATCTTAGATCTCTAGATCTTCTAGAATATTTATCTTTTCTACCATAATTAGCTTCTTCATCATTGGATGACTCATTGCTTGATTCTGACTTCTTACCTTTTGCCTTTTTGATTGCTTTGAAGGTTGCTTCCTTCTGGGGAATGGGATATTTTGTTCTTATCTCAAAAGCTGTAAGCATACCAAGCAACTTATCTCTTGTCAAAGTATCACCATCCATTGACACTTCTATAGCAAAAACCTATTCACTGAATCTTTTTGGAAGAGTTCTTAAGACTTTATCACAAACATCTGATTCATCAATCTTCATTCCAAGTCCTTGCATATCATTAACAACCTCATCAATTCAAATTAGATAAGCACTAATATTTTCCTCTTCATTAATTCTTAATGCTTCAAGTTGTCCTTTGAGATTTTGCATCTTTGCTTTCTTGACACTTTTATCTCCTTCATATATATTTTGCAATTTATCCCACATTTCTTTTGTAGTTTTACAATGCATAACTTTCATAGACTTTGTTCTATGCAAACCTCTCAAAAGTGCATTCATTGCTTTTGAATTATAGTGTTGTAGGAGCTTACCTTCCTTATCTATAGGAGGATTGATTAAGGAATCATAACCAAGATCAACTACTTCCCAAATTTCATTTCCAAGTGCCATTAGGTAGATCTTCATTCTCATGCTCCAATACATATAGTCACTTCCATCAAATACTGGTGCTAAATTATTTGAGGACACATTCTTAGAATCCATTGTGTTCTTGTTAGCTTTTCCTTCAAGTTGTTAAACTCTTCTGAAGGAACCGACTCTGATACCAATTGAAGAACACAAGCTTATACTGAGAGGGGGGTGAATAATATAAGACCACTTTTTACTTTTCTTTCCAAATCAATATTATGCAATGTATAGATAGCAATATCAATAATAGTAATCAAATCAATGCATAAATCACCACACACAATAGAGACACCAATTTAATGTGGTTCACCCAAATGTGGGTTACATCCATAGAGAAAATATTTCACTAAATTTTCTCAATTAATCTCTTGGGAATCCTTTCCCTATTACAATGTTTATGGACCTCTATCCAAAGGAGATGTTGATCCCCTAAATTAGGTTCATGGATCTCTATCCATAGGAGAACTCCTCCTCTACTCTAGCTGGTGCTCCTCTAGAAGACTACTGCCTCCACTACATTGGCTTGTGGATCTCTCTCCACTGAAGACTCTTATCCCCACTCAGAAGACCTATCCTCACTACCTTGGCTGATGGATCTCTATCCACTAGAGACTACTATCCTCTCTACTCTATCACCTCCAAAGATCTATCTCAAATATTCTCAATAAGTCCACTCAGAACTTGATCAAATCTACTCAATAAGTTCACTCAGAACTTGCTCAAATATGCTCAACAAGTCCACTCAAAACTTGCTTAAATATGCTCAACAAGTCCACTCAGAACTTGCTCAAATCTTCTCAACAAGTCCACTCAGAACTTGCTCAAATCTTCTCAACAAGTCCACTCAAAACTTGCTCAAATATGCTCAACAAGTCCACTCAGAACTTGCTCAAATCTTCTCAACAAGTCCACTCATAACTTGCTCAAATCTGCTCAACAAGTCCACTCAGAACTTGCTCAAATCTTCTCAACAAGTCCACTCAGAACTTGCTCAAATATGCTCAACAAGTCCACTCAGAACTTTCTCAAATATGCTCAACAAGTCCACTTAGAACTTGCTCAAATCTTCTCAACAAGTCCACTCAGAACTTGCTCAAATATGCTCAACAAGTCCACTCAAAACTTGCTCAAATCTTCTCAACAAGTCCACTCAAAACTTGTCCAAATCTGCTCAACAAGTCCACTCAAAACTTGTCCAAATCTGCTCAATAAGTCCACATAGAACTTATCCAAATCTACTCAATAAGTCCACATAGAACTTATCCAAATCTGTATTGTAAGCTTCTACAAAAAGCTCACACAAAATCAGTCCACAAGTCTCCTCAAAGACTTACCTCAAATCTGCTTAACAAGTCCACATAGAACTTGTCCAATCTCATAGAAACATAAAGAGAATTGTTAGAGACTCAATATGTTCTACACTCAATGCTCAATCACTTTCTCAACTCAAATCAGAATATAGAATAGTTTGTTTTATGGAACTTGAACAATCACTTCACACATCCACTTGACTAGGCTCAATCAACTCTACTCAACCAATCACTCAATGAAACACTTCTTTCTCACAAACCCTAGTCCAAGCATATAACCATCAACTCAAAATATTTCCAATAATGCTCAACAACAAATCTCACATAACAATGATACTCATGTTCTCTTCAAACCCTAGTTCAAGTTCTTTGTACAACAACTCACTTCAACAACAATGCTTATAAAACAATCTTCACATAACAATGATACTCATGATCTTTGCAAAACTCTAACTCAAGTTCTTCACACAACCAATGGCTTCAACAACAATGCTTATCAAACAAGGTTTTGACAACAACTCTTTATTCCAGAAAACCTTGAAGCATTAACTCAAACACTCTCAAAAGGAAACCCTAATCAAGTCCTTTTCACTCCAAACTTATTTTCCAGAAAACCAATCAATCAACTCAACTTATGGAAGAATGTGCTCATACCTTTTTATTGAAGATGAAGGGATCTCATAAATCTGCCACAACCACAAACACTTCTATGCCAATCTCAAAGAGGTTAGAAGATAAATATTTCTCACAATATAATGTAAATACTTAATTACACCTTATCACTCCACCTTTCAAAAACAACCATCAACATACATAAAATATTTATCCAATAACACCTTATAAACTCCCAACTAAAATAGACTTAACATCCACCAAAAATTAACTCAAACCTCTTTAATTTAATTTAATGGCAAGAGAAACTTTGATAAAAATCAAATCAACTTTCTTTATAATTCCAATGATATAAATCACTCATCAATAAAACAACCTCTCATTAATCCTTATTACTCCACAATAATAAAAATCAATTATCAAATCAACAACCTTTCTCAAACCCTTATAACTCCAACAATAATATAAATCAAACACACAACTTTTCACAAACCCTTATTACTCCACATTATCCTTTAAAAAAAAAACCTTAGGCAAAAATTAATTATCAAAAAGTACCTTTGCCTCTTAGTGGGTTTCGAACCCACGATCTCTGCCTCCATGAGCGCTCTAGCCATGGCTTTGACTGTCGCGTGTGCTAGATGCATGGTTAAGAGCCTAAGTGCTCTTTGTCCCCTTTGTCCTCGGTTGGCATGCAAAAACCAAGGCACGTGCAAAAAGGAACTTCCCTTGGCGCTCAAGACACACCACTCCACGCGAATCGATCACGTGCCTCTCAACTCCCAACGCCTTTGCAAAACGTGCACTGCCAATGGACCACCATGTCCTTTACATTTCAAACAATCTGCACTCTCCCTTATCTCTTCTACCTAGCGCTAAAGACAAGCGAAATTCTTGTCTTCTTCCTCAACGAATAACAAATGCACAAAAATGTTTCACTATGTCGCATGAAAAAAATAATGTCGAGGGGTAAGTTTCGAATGCCTCTTTGGCATTTATTTATACACGAAAATCCCTTTGCTTCTTAGACGTCGGTGCTCCCACTTTTGATGACGTCGGCGCTCCCACATTTATAATTTATAAATTATTTAAATTCTAAGGAATTTAAATTTTATAAATTATATTTATAAACTTTAGCTTTAAAGAGATTAAAGCCTTCCTTGGGTTTAAACTTAAACCTTTAACTTGTAAAATATTCTGCCACCGTGGGTCTTTTAAAAACTTAACTGCCATCTCAATGTGTGAGGAGATTTTTATATCCTCATAATGATTTTAATAAAACCATTTAATCTTCCACCATGGGTTTACCATAAACCCTCATAAAATATTATTTTTCCAATTTTCTCTTCAACTCTTCGCATTGTTCCTGGTGCTATTGATGGTGTGCTCCATGGTATTAATGATGACTTTTCACCTTGACATCAATGACAACTAAATGAACTCAAAATGTCCAACAATATCCCCCTTTGTCATTGATGGAAACCTAATTTCCTTTTACCAAAAACTTGACCTTTCCTTTGTTCTGCTCCCCTTGGGACATTGCTCCCCCTGGCTCAATGCTCTCTCAAATATCAAATCTCCCCCCCTTACTAAAATCTCTCCCTCTTTGACATCAATGGAAAAGGGTCACCTTAGGGGCTCGGGGCTAAGAATGAGCCTCTTATCTTAACCCCTCACCCACCTTCTTTGAGGTGGTTAATTTCGGGGTGGGAGTATTTCTACTCCTGGAAAGCACTGTTCTTTACCTTTATCCTCTTTCCTTCTTATCTGATCCTTCTTATTCTTATGATTGTTTCTTTCCATATCCATGTTCATATCCATGTCTACATTCCTATCCATGTCTCTATTCCTGTTCCTATTCTTGTTCATATCCATGTTCCTGTTCCTTTGTCCATATTCTTGTTCTTGTTCCTGTTCATATTCATGTTCCTATTTCTATTCCTGTTCATATTCATGTTCCTATTCCTATTCTTGTTCATACCTATTTCTGTATCTGCTCTACACCACTTTGTTGTGTGACCATCATTGTTGTACTTATAAAACTTAATGTTATTATTCCTTGGAGGTGCAAATATCTTAGGATTTCTCCTAGTGAAGCCATGTCCTCTTTTGTCATGAACCCTGCAATTCATTGCCTTATGAACAAATTGATTACATGAGTATCAATACCCATGGAAAAGTTATTTGTTCTCATATTCCTGTATTTCATGTGTCTAGCACTATGAAGCCATATGCCCAAACCTGTGATATGAAAAGCATTTTCCATTGAAGTTTTCTTGTCTTGACCTCATTGGTATCTTAGTCTCTCTTGACTTGTTCTGATTTTTGTTACATCTGTATCTTCTTTGTACGTTGTTCATGTTTTTGTTAAACTCTCTATTGTCCAAATCATCCTTAGATGTCTCACTTTATTTTACATTGTCTTCTTCTAAAGTATCTTCATATGAAGTTTCTTCTCCTCCAAAACTTGAAGTTGACTCTCCTTCCCATTTATTTTGAACCTATTCAAATCCAAGGTCTATTTTCCTTGATGTAGTCTTTTGTGTCTTGATGAACTTATCCAAGTTCTTTGAGCTATTTTTAAAACCTTTCATGTTGATCTTGGAGTCCTCTAAATATTCTTTTAGTAGTGCCACTTCTTGTGCTAACTTCTCACATTCCAAGATCTTTGCTTGTAACTTATCTTTAAACCTCTTTGCCTTAGCCTTTTATTTTTCTAAATCCTCTATGAGCAATATTCTCTCTTCATCATATTCTTGAAACTGAATTTCAAGTTTAGAGTGTTGCTTCCTTACCTTCTTTACCATTTCAAGGGCATAAATAAGTTCTCCTTTGAGATCATAACCATCCTTTTCTGAATATTCCTCTATTTGTTTACCTTTGCCCATATCTTTATTTTCTTTTGGCTTGTATTCTATAGGATCACTTACTTCTTCTTCTAAAGCCATTAGAAAATTTTAATCTGGTCTTTCAAGTGCATTCTTATATTCATCATCATTGAAACTATAACCATCCCTTGTACAATCATCTTCAATATGTCCAAATTTACCACATCTAAAACACTTGAGAATTACTAGAGTCCTTTTTTTAACTTGCTCTTTTTCTTCATCATAAATAGGACTTAATCTCTATCATTGTCTGAAAAACTAGCATCACTATCACTTGAGTACTTACTTTCCTTATCCACATAGTAGCTCCTCTTTTGTATTTGAAAGATATTCTTTCCTTTTCTGCTTGTCCATCCTTGCTCTTCTTCTAGTGCCTATATCTTTCTGATCCCTTATACTTGTGATCCTATTTTTCTTCACCATTGTTGTTTTTGGGTTCTTGACAATCTGTTGCAAAATGTCCATACTTTCCACAATTGAAACACTTAATAGATCTTAGATCTTTGGATCTTCTGGAATATTTATCTTTTCTAACATAATTAGCTTCTTCATCACTGGATGACTTTTTTCTTTATTCTAACTTCTTACCTTTTACCTTTTTGATTGCTTTGAAGGCTTCTTCCTTATGGGGAATGGGATCTTTTGTTCTTATCTCTAAAGTTGTAAGCATACCAAGCAACTTATCTCTTGTCAAATTATCACCATCCATTGACACTTCTATAGCAAAAACCTGTTCACTGAATCATTTTGGAAGAGTTCTTAAGACTTTCTCACAAACATATGATTCATCTATCTTCACTCTAAGTCCTTACATTTCATTAACAACCTCATCAATTCGAATAAGATAAGCACTAATATTTTTCTCTTTGTTAATTCTTAATGCTTCAAGTTATCCTTTGAGATTTTGCATCCTTTCTTTCTTGACACTTTTATCTCCTTCATATATATTTTGCAATTTATCCCACATTTCTTTTGTAGTTTTACAATGCATAACTTTCATAGACTCTATTCTATGGAAACCTCTCAAAAGTGCATTTATTTCTTTTGAATTGTAGTGTTGTAGGAGCTTACCTTCCTTATCTATAGGAGGATTGATTAAGGAATCATAACCAAGATTAATTGCTTCCAAAATTTCATTACCAAGTGACATTAGGTAGATCTTCATTCTCATTCTTCCCAAAAAACTTGTATAAAGATCGGTTGCAGGGAAAGAAACATAAAGAGGAAAATACTGAATACATAGACCTTGATGGAAACATAGAAAAGGTAACTCCAAAAGTGGTAGAAGATGAAAATGTACAATAGCAACAACAAGCACCTCAATCTCCAGAAAGTGTTGTTAGACGATCTACCAGGATAAGTAGAATTCATCAACGTTTCTCTGATTATGTTTTGTATACTGATGTTGGTGAGCTAGAATGTTTTTAGGAAGCATTGCAGATGGATACCAGGAATAAGTGGGAGCTTGCAGTGAATGAATAAATGGACTCTTTATTCCACAACCAAACTTGGGATTTGGTTGAGCTACCCAAAGGTAAAAGAGCTTTGACCAATAAATGGGTGTACAGGATTAAAGATGAGAATGAAGGGCATAAGAGATACAAAGCAAGACTAGTGGTCAAAGGCTTTGACCACTAGTCTTGCTTTGTATCTCTTATGCCCTTCATTCTCATCTTTAATCCTGTACACCCATTTATTGGTCAAAGCTCTTTTACCTTTGGGTAGCTCAACCAAATACCAAGTTTGGTTGTGGAATAAAGATTCCATTTCTTCATTCATTGCAAGCTCCCACTTATTCCTGGTATCCATCTGTAATGCTTCCTAAAAACATTCTGGCTCACCAAAATCAGTATACAAAACATAATCAGAGAAACGTTGAGGAATTCTACTTATCCTGATAGATCATCTAACAATACTTTCTGGATATTGAGGTGCTTGCTGCTGCTGTTGTACATTTTGATCTTCTACCACTTTTGGAGTTACCTTTTCTATGTGTCCATCAAGGTCTATGTATTTAGTATTTTCCTCTTTATGTTTCTTTCCCTGCAACCAATCTTTATACAAGTTTTTTGGGAAGCATGAGGATGAGAAATACTGGTGCCGAGTTATCTGAGGACCCATTCTTAGAATCCATTGTGTTCTTGTTAGATTTTTTTTCAAGCTATTAAAATCTTCTGAAGGAATCGGTTCTGATACCAATTGAAGAACATAAACTGATACTAAGAGGGGGGGTGAAAAGTATAAGACCACCTTTTATTTTTCTTTTCAAATAAATATTATGCAATGTATAGATAACAATATCAACAGTAGTAATAAAATAAATGCACAAATCACCACACACAATAGAGACACCAATTTAATGTGGTTCACCCAATGTGGGTTACATCCATAGAGAAAATCTTTCACTAAATTTTCTCAAAAAATATCTTGGGAATCCTTTCCCTATTACAATGTTTATGGACCTCTATCCAAAGGAGATGTTGATCCCCTAATTTAGGTTCATGGATCTCTATCCACAAGAGAACTCCTCCTCTACTCTGGATGATGCTCCTCTAGAAGACTATCGCCTCCACTGCACTACCTTATGGATCTTTCGCCACTGAAGACTCTTATCCCCACTCAGAAGACCTATCCTCACTACCCTTGCTGATGGATATCTATCCACTAGAAACTACTATCCTCTCTACTCTATCACCTCCAAAGCTTTGTCTTAAATCTGCTCAATAAGTCCTCTCATAACCTGCTCAACTTTTCTCAATAAGTTCACACGTAACTTAATCAAATATGCTCAACAAGTCCACTCAGAAATTGCTTAAATCTACTCAACAATTTCACTTAAAACTTGCTCAAATCTGCTCAACAAGTCCACTCATAACTTGCTCAAATATGCTCAACAAGTCCACTCAGAACTTGCTCAAATATTCTCAACAAGTTTACTCATAACTTGCTCAAATTTGCTCAATAATTCCACTCAAAACTTGCTAAAATATGCTCAACAAGTCCACTCAAAACTTGCTCAAATCTGCTCAAAAAGTCCACTCATAACTTGCTCAAATATGCTCAACAAGTCCACTTAGAACTTGCTCAAATATGCTCAACAAGTTCACTAATAACTTGCTCAAATCTGCTCAACAAGTCCACTCAAAACTTACTTTAATCTGCTCAGCAAGTCCACTCAAATCTGCTCAACAAGTCCACTCAAAACTTGCTCAAATATGCTCAACAAGTCCACTCAGAACTTGCTCAAATCTGCTCAACAAGTCCACTCAGAACTTGCTCAAATCTGCTCAATAAGTCCACTCAGAACTTGTCCAAATCTGCTCAATAAGTCCACACATAACTTATCCAAATCTGCTCAATAAGTCCACACAAAACTTATCCAAATATGTATTATAAGCTTCTACAAAAAGCTCACACAAAATCAGTCCACAAGTCTCCTCATAGACGTACCTTAATTCTGCTTAACAAGTCCACACATAACTTGTCCAATATCATAGAAACATAAAGAGAATTGTTAGAGACTCAATATGTTCTACACTCAATGCTCAATCACTTTCTCAACTCAAATCAGAATATATAATAGTTTGTTTTATGGAACTTGAACAATCACTTCACACATCCACTTGACTAGGCTCAATCAACTCTACTCAACCAATCACTTAATGAAACACTTATTTTTCACAAACCTTAGTCCAAGCATATAACCACCAACTCAAAATTCAACAACAAATCTCACACAACAATGATACTCATGTTCTCTTCAAACCCTAGTTCAAGTTATTTGTACAAAAACTCACTTCAACAACAATGCTTTTAAAATAATATTCACATAACAATGATACTCATGATCTTTATAAAACTCTAACTTGAGTTCTTCACACAACCAATGGCTTCAATAACAATGCTTATCAAACAAGGTTTTGACAACAACTCTTTATTCCAGAAAACCTTGAAGCATTAACTCAAAAAAAAAGGAAACCCTAATCACATTCTTTTCACTCCAAACTTATTTTCCAGAAAACCAATCAATCAACTCAACTTATGGAAGAACGTGATCATACATTTTTATTGAATATGAAGGGATCTCATAAATATGTCACAACCACAAACACTTCTATGCCAATCTCAAAGAGGTTAGAAGATAAATCTTTCTCACAATATAATGTAAATACTTAATTACACCTTATCACTCCACATTTCAAAAACAACCATCAACATACATAAAATATTTATCCAATAACACCTTATAAACTCCCAACTAAAATAGACTTAACATCCACCAAAAATTAACTCAAACCTCTTTAATTTAATTTAATGGCAAGAGAAACTTTGATAAAAATCAAATCAACTTTCTTTATAATTCCAATGATATAAATAACTCATCAATAAAACAACCTCTCATTAATCCTTATTACTCCACAATAATAAAAATCAATTATCAAATCAACAACCTTTCTCAAACCCTTATAACTCCAACAATAATATAAATCAAACACACAACTTTTCACAAACCGTTATTACTCCACATTATCCTTTCGAAAAACCTTAGGCAAAAATTAATTATTAAAAAATACCTTTGCCTCTTAGTGGGTTTCAAACCCACGATCTCTGCCTCCATGAGTGCTCTAGCCACGACTTTGACTTTCGCATGTGCTAGATGCATGGTTAAGAGCCTAAGCATTCTTTGTCACCTTTGTCCTCTGTTGGCATGCAAAAACCAAGGCATGTACAAAAAGGAACTTCCCTTAGCGCTCAAGACACACCACTCCACGCGAATCGATCGCGTGCCTCTCAACTCCCAACACCTTTGCAAAACGTGCGCTGCCAATGGACTACGATGTCCTTCACGTTTCAAAAAATCTGCACTCTTCCTTATCTCTTCTACCTGGCTCTTAAGACAAGCGAAATTCTTATCTTCTTCCTCAACGAATAACAAATGCACAGAAATATTTCACTATGTTGCATGAAAAAAATAATGTCGAGGGGTAAGTTTCGAATGCCTCTTTGGCATTTATTTATACACCAAAATCCCTTTGCTTCTTATACGTCTCTGCTTCCACTTTTGATGACGTCGGTGCTCCCACATTTATAATTTATAAATTATATAAATTCTAAGGAATTTAAATTTTATAAATTATATTTATAAACTTTAGCTTTAAAGATATTAAAGCCTTCCTTGGGTTTAAACTTAAACCTTTAAATTGTAAAATATTTTGCCACCGTGGGTCTTTTAAAAACTTAACAGCCATCTCAACATGTGAGGAAATTTTATATCCTCATAGTGATTTTAATAAAACCATTTAATCTTCCACCATGGGTTTACCATAAACCCTCATAAAATATTATTTTACCAATTTTTTCTTCAACTCTTCGCATTGTTCCTGGTTCTATTGATGGTGTGCTCCATGGTATTAATGATGAATTTTTTACCTTGACATTAATGACAACTAAATGAACTCAAAATGTCCAACAATATCCCCCTTTGTCATTGATGGAAACCCAATTTCCTTTTACCGAAAACTTGACCTTTCCTTTGTTCTGCTCCCCTTGGGACATTGCTCCCCCTGGCTCAATGCTCTCTCAAATATAAAATCTCCCCCCCTTACTCAAATCTCTCCATCTTTGACATCAATGAACTCAAAATGTCCAACAATCCCTCTTTGACACAAGATGTTTTTAATATGTGAAATTGTGTTTGGTTCAATAATGTTTTGGAGTTAATTCTCAAAACTTAGGATTTTCTATATTTATATGTTGAATGGTCCTAAAAAGAACTTGACATGTATTTTGGAGGTTGCTTAAAACACTAGGAGTGGCTGAGTGATCGAAAACACGTAGGATGACAATTTGAATTGGTGGACTTGTGTGGATGACTTTGTGAAGGTGCCCCTGATTAAAGAAACATGAATTTTGTTAGACCCATTAAGATATGAAACTTATATGAAAATATGATGTAGTGAATTTATGCAATTTGTGACTTGCATTATAAGATGTGGGTGAATACATTTTTTTTGGAATGTAGATGCATGTGAAATGCAGCATTTTGAATGAAATATATGCAAATATTTTTTGTGTATTATCCATGTATATATCTATATATAAATTAAATCATGCATAGAATGGGACCCCCAGACGAGGAGGCACTAAAACTGGCAGAGAATCTAGGTATTTCTTAATGTCATAGAAGACTTTTTGACACTCATCTGTCCAAGAAAGTGACACCCCGTTTTGTAGTAGGTTATTGAATGACCTACATTTGTCAAAAAGCTACATAATAAAATGAGGAATCAATTGAATATTTCCTTGTAAACTACGTAATTACTTTAATTTAGTTGGGGCAACCAAGTTAGGATCAAGACTAGGCATGCATTGATAGGACCATGCAAATATGCCATTCTTCCTCTTGAGGAGAGTAATTAATTGCTCTTGTTCTTCAGGTGATAAAATTTTGCCAAGCTTGACAATTTGGGGATTGTCCTTATCTAAACTAAGGTCCACATCGATGGTATCTTCAATGGATATGTGGGAACCTTCCTCAAGCTGATGGGATGTAGGTATAATATGAATGTCATCTAAGATGTCATAAAAATATTTTGGCTTATCCTCATCTATTTCTTCCTGGAAAACCTCGGGATCTGAAGGTGAAGGTGAAGGCGAAGGCAGAGGGGATGGAGGAATGTATTTCGCGGAAGCCCTTAATAATTCCTTGAACAGGACAAATTTAACAAAGGATGGAGGTGAGGAAATTCGGTCCATATCGATAAGACTTATGTCGATTGGAATTTACTTAGTCGAATCGTATGGATTATGAAGCTGGGTGAATGAATCAACAGGATTCATGTTGACTTATGGGTAAGGTGAATCAGGTTGGATGGAATGGGTGGAACCTATGAACCGGTACTAGGGGTTTGGTTAACCTCAACAACAACACATAATATATTTTACTAAATGATATATACATGCAATGCTAAAAACAAAATATTTTTTTGTTGATTTTTCATTTTTTTTAGTAGTGGTGAAAACCATTGTTTTTGTGTTTTGTACATATGTTACATGTTGAGCTTATGAAATGGCTTAATGGAATGGATGTGGTGGCTCACCAGTAGGGGCAGATCACTCTTGTGGAAGAAGCAAGTGAAATATGGGCTCATGGATGGGGAACATGTTGAGATAAAACTCATCTTGCTTGGTATAGGGGATGATGGGATCCGATTATTCTTTAGATTCATCTAAAATTATCGACATAAGCTCGAATTCTTCATAAATTTTATCATCAAAATTAACAGGATGGAGGGCTTCTTATCTTGAATTTAGGTTAAGCCTTTGGAAGGCTTGTTCAAGAGAAGAGGTGTTGGAAAGTGGGTGGTAACCTAGGACTGAATGGTCATGCACCTCTTGATATGGGATGTCAATATGTTGATGCACTACCTATTTATGCAATCCTAGACCATGACCTTACCAATTTACTGTGTGGAAATATCGATATGGAAATCCCATCATGTTTGGAATGTTGGCAAGTGCTAGTTCTCTGGGTTCCTCTAGGGGAGCTGGACTTGATGAAGAATCAATCCCCTCATATAAAAAATTTATGTTATTTGAAGTTGAACCCATGTTATACAATGCTCCTATGGCCAAATGTGGGTCACATGGATGACCAAAATCCTTAGCACTAGGGATGGTGAGGGGCATGATGATGATGTCTTGGACCACACATTCACCAATACTAGGATTAGTGGGGTGGACATCAACTTGGGATGACATGGAAGGACTATGGTCAAATTATGGCTCAAGGAATGATGGAGATGGAGGTATCTCAAAATCCATCAATTCGACTTGTGAAACATTAGGTGATGGCGATTATGGATTGGCTTGAGAAGGTTGCAAAATAAATGAGGATGATGTAGATGGCATTGATGTTGATGATGTGGACTGACTGTGACCACATGTACATGTAGTCAATGATGAAGGTGATGGGGATGTGGAAGCTTGATGAGGGTTGGTGATAGAGAGATCTTCAGGAATGGGATCCTTTGATAAAGAGATTGGTAAAGTAGTGGATGGATTGGATTATGGTGAAAGGAAAAGGTGAGTGGAAGGGAGCATGGACTCATAAGGATTTGAAATGAAATTGCAATACTTAAATGACTCAACGTTCATCGGTATGCAATGTACTTGTCCCTCATGAACGTATTCAAACATTGATATAGTATTGAAGGGACACATCTCATTTCCCTCATACAAGGTCTTCCAAGGAGCACATTGTACACCATGGATCCTTCCAAGATGTGAAACATGGTATGCAATGTTTTGACCCTGACTTCAATGGACAAAATAATAGTGCCAACTATGGAACACAAAGCATTGTTAAATGCTTTGAGGATGAATGATGACTTGGTAATATGAGATGGAGGAAGGTTCAAATGATGAAGAGTGGATGTGGTGATGATGTTGATAGAGGAACCGATATCAATTATAACTCTTTTAAAAGGCTTCTTGTCAATTAGAGCTATAATATGCAATAGAGGATCTACTTATTCCAATGAGATTGGCTTAATCTCAAAGTCATATAATGTGATGGAAGGCTCCATGCATGTTTGGATGCCCCCACAAAGTTGTTGAAGACATTAGGATCTTGTGATTGTAGTTCAATGGATTTGAGAATATCCATTTATGCCTCATGATGTGGGGGAGATTGTTGAAACAACTCATAAATTGATAATTTGGTGAAAACCATTTTTAGGTTGGTAGTTAATCAGCTACTCAATGAGATGATTGGTCGAGGTGGATGATTGATGGGTGGAATTGGTGGATTTGATTGGCTAGGGATATGTATGGGTGATGAAGGATTGGGTGAAACTTGTATGGGTGACGATGTTGAAGGTTTTTGACACATTTGCTTGAGGTGGTTGCCTTTTTTGGTTGTTCCTTTGACCTCTAGTGACCACATGGATGGCCCCTACAAACCCTTGGTATTGTTGGACATGATTGAATTGATTAGGAGGAGTTTTGGTGTTAGTCCCTACCCTTACATTTGGTTGCACCTCCTCATGATGAGGAAGTGATGTTTGAAATATACCAAGGTTTTGGTTTTGTTGAGCGAGTGGATTATCAATCTTGATCACCCCCAAGTCAATGATATATTGAACTATGTATTTAAATACATGGTAATTGTTGATATCATGCCCGTTTTTCCTATGATAAGGACAAAATAGATGCTCCTGATAGTGTTTACTATGTCTGGTGGGATCATCGGGTCTAATTTTTTGTAAATCAAGCTTGTTTGTGTCATATAACCTTCAGAAAAGGGAAGCATATGACTTGGATAATGGGGTATATTGGAAATTTTGTCAGACAAACTATTATCGAGGATGGTTTTCCACAACTGGCATGCATGGCTTGAGTTTTTGAGGGTACTGCATGATAAGCAATTTGTTACGGTGTTTGTTGCATAGCTTGTTGTTGAGCCATTACCAGATGAATCGTGACCACTTGATTAACTTGATTAGGCTGATTAGCTGGGGTAGCCTATATTGATTTTTGTTGGCCATAATAATTGCTTTTGTATTGGCCATTGTTCTTCCATTATTTTTTTTTAGGCTTTAATATACCTTCTTGGATTTTGATTTCCTCAATGACACTAGCCTGAGATAAATCTTCTTCAAATGATTGATAAGTTCATAGTTGAAGCATCCAAGAGATATTTTTTAAGAAAATCTTGGTGAATAGCTTAATTAGCTCATCCATTAGTAGGGTGAATGGTAATTTAGTGATGACAATCCTCCAATGGTTTCTAAAATTGTAAATAGATTCATCATCATATTGTCTTAAATCATAGACATCAAACAATGAGATATTTTTCTTAACATTTAAGATAAAATTTTCAAAGAATTGGTCAATCAATTGCTCAAAAGCATAAATACTATGGCTTGGAAACTGATTATACCATTCTATGGCATCCCCTCCTAATGTTTGAGGAAAATTTTGAAGCATGAGAGCATTGTCATTTTGAATTCTAAAGCATGCATGAACAAAGGTGCTCACATGTTCTTTGGGATCCTTAGTTCCCTTATATTTGTCAAAATTAGGTACCATGAAATATTTCGAATATGGCGATAATGGTACCAAAGGATGAATTGGTTGATTGATCAATTGGCGTAAGGTTGGTTTCTGGTTTGAAAAACTAGGAGTAAATTGAATCAATTGATCTATTTGTTTCTACATGGCCTTAATTCAAGGGTCTTCCTTAGGAATGTGAAAACCCTAAATTACCTGATGATTTTGAGGTGGAGTGGAGAAATTTTGTGGAGTGACTAAGTGATGAGCGATTGATAATATGGCTAGATGAATTTAATGGTATTTTATGAATGAGATATTAATGGTGAAAATATGGGAAATTACGGAATGATGTAGATGTATGAGGGTTATGGCTAGGCTGGCCAATGGGAATCAGATGGGTGATGGTATGGCTTGGTGGGGGAACATGGATAGAAACCATAGAAGACTATGGTGCCCATGATGGAGCCTGGTTAACAAGTACAATATAAGTAGAGTTATGTGAAGGCTTAGGGTTTTCTTGTACTTGTTGTTGAGCGTTTTGATGTTGTCTAAGCAATTTTTTAGGTGTTCCCATCCTTATTGATATCTCCATAAGAATATAATGGTATGGAGGTAGATGGTATGGAAGATGTGGCTTGGGGACAAGTTACACTAGGTATGGCAACTTGTGAGGTTGGAACTTGTAAAACAACATTGACATGTGCTTCATACAAGGGGTTGGTGTAAGTGGAGGTGTACGAAGTGCTAGGAGCACATGAGGGTTGGGGAATGGACATATGAAAGGAAGGTGTAAATGATGCCTCAAAAAAAGGGTTAGTATACACTTGGGTAAAGGTAGATGGTGACTAGAAATAGACAAGTTCCTACTATAAAGTAAGATCCTATCTAGGTGAATTGGGAATGGATTCTAAGGCATAGTTGGAAGACTTCATGAGAGCTTCTACTTTTGCCATGTCTATATGGATAATGTGGTTGTCTATGGTAGGGTAGGTTGAATCCTCTTGGGGCATTGCCATATGAAATACTATGGATGGCAAAGAATGTGATGGACCTACAGATAAATCTGTCTATGTCACATTTAGGGATTCTACCACAAAATTTATGGGGAAAGTGGATGAAGGTTCCATTTGATTATCTTGATTTAATTTTTGTTTTTGTTTTCGTGTTAATACCCTAAAGAAAACAAATCAAAATACTAATTATGCAATAAACTGAAACACCCAATTTAAATTTTCATAATAAAAACAAATAACCAATGCTAAGTTTGTTTAACACGTGTGTCTTACCTTATTCATTGGTTATATCATTTTAATGTGAGTTCATTTCCTTAGGTTTCAATCTTGTGTGTTTCAAATGTGCTAATCTGAATTAATCAAATAAAGGTAAAAATTATGGCTAAGTTGGGGCAACAAGATTCTTGTTGGTGATGAAATCTAGCAAGTTTGCTTGGGGATGAGTTAGGATTTCTATGGGCAGATATTGGTGGATGGAGATGAATGCCACCATCATCAAATCTCAAAAAATGGCTCATGATGAAATATAACCACTACTATTGAATGTGAATCATGTAGTGTGTGGTTAATTTTAAAATTTTTGATTTTCTATTGTGTTCAAACAATGTTAGAAGCAACTAATTTCATAAATCTAAGTCAGAAGAAAATAAGAGAATGCCAATTTCTCCAAAGGGTGTGAAGTACACCGCTTAAGACCTCCAATGATAGGAATACTCTTGGAACCCTAATGATGTTACTAATTAGATAGATAAAAGAAGATACTTCTAACCCTAACAATGCAAACTAATTATGCAATTTTGATTTACATGCAATCAAAATGTAGTATTATTTTTTTCACACAGTAGAAACTCAAAAATTTCAAATAGATATTGTGAATGGATGCAAATGATTAATTTAAATCCTAAAATGCATGCTAATATGAATGTTCTTTTCCAAATTAATGAATGAAATTATTTTTATATCAAAAGCTTGAAAAAGACACAAAACAACCAAAAAATGTAAACAAAAAAACTAGGGTTTGGTTAGAAGACTTACAAATGGACTATATATTTGTCCTAGCTCTTTGTAAAATATCCCTATGTATTTTTTAAATGCACCTAGGTGTTTTTGGATACCCCTCGAGCATCGTTGGGCATTTCACGCTCCTTTCGTAACTTCTATGAACTTCTAGAAACCCTAGATCCAACAAAATCTATGAAATCTATGCTTCTGAAAATCCTACAAGATGACAAAAAACAAGTAAATTAGTAAGGCAAATCATAAACAAAAACCCTTAGGGGGTCCCACCGTGATCACCATTTGAAGAGCTAAAAATGCGACAACAAACAATGCTAAATAAAACAAAACTCAAGTGAATCAAATATTGCACAAAAAAATGGAATTTATATTGATAAAGGGGGGAGCCTAGAAACTTTGTTGTTACAATAGTGGATCCAATAATCCCTTGATACAATATTATAAAATTTTCTAGGGTTCTCAGAAACCCTAGCCACAAATAACTGGTGGTGTCTTCAACTGCGTATTTGCTCCCAACAAGGTTGAGTGGGCTTCTTGATATCCAATGTCAAGCCACTCCAGCTTAAATAACTATCCAATGCTGATGTAGCATCTTCAGATCTACACATAATGACACAAAAAACTAGTTAATAATACCTGTGAGGGCTCCACAGTGTGAGGCCCTCTATAAGTAATGATAAAACATAACTGTCTACTACAAATGAAGTGAATAAAAATAAAAGTGTATTAATGAAATAATAAACAATAAGTTTACATTACGTCCTTGTTGTCTTCTGATCTATGAGATTTATTGTAGTTGGTAGGTGTGGCGATGCCCTAGCATTGCTCAAAGTCTAGGAGGTGCTCAAAATATTTATGTAAAATTCTCACGGGTGCCTAATAGTTGCAGGAAATGCTCGTGGATGCTTACGACTGGGAGAAAGACGTCCAAAGGCACTCATCGATAACATAAAGCACCCGGAGGCATTCGGTGGATGAGGGAAGATTTTGCAGAAGTAGATATGGTGAGGGGAAATGAATGACGATGGCTATGGGGGTTACGATGAGCGAGGATGGAGGCAAAAGTACTCAAATATTCCAAGGAAAAATGAAACTCAAGGAATCTCAAGGAATTCAAAAACTTAGGTTGCTTAGGGATTCAAGGGTTGAGCCATCAAAATGGATCCTATTTATAATCCAACCTAGGGCATGCTAGGGTTTTAATGACACTAATCATGTGGATGAGATAAAAGCACATCAAAGGGTGGATATTAAATTTAGGGTGTGGCATGGATTGATGTAAATGGATGGATAAGATTAAATGAAATCGGATGGCTGGGATTAATTCACTTATATAAATATTAATTAAATATATAAAATATTAATATTAAATATATATAAAATAAATATATATAAATATACATGAATATGGGGCAAAAATGGTAAGAAAGCATGGGTGGAGGACAAATGGCTAGGTTTTGGTGTCTACACCTCCATTGTTGCACTTGCGTGATTCTTCTGTTTCTTCCAGATTGTCAGATGAACTCATTAGTGTTGATAGTAGATGTTTTTCTTTTCATCTACAAGTATGGAGGGCCATTAGTGAGTTTCTCTATTATTTCTATCAGCACGGGTGGCAGGACGTCATGCTTAAATGAGCTAGAAGATACCATATTAACAACCTTCTGTGTGTTTTTTTTTATTTACTATCACTATCAATAGCTGGTGATTTTCACTCTCTAGAATCTTATGGTTTACTCTTGCTGGATTGTGTGACTTCATAGCAAACTAAACGGGTTGAGCTTGTATTTATAATGGAATTGCAGCATGCTAGTTTTAATTAAGCCCAACTAAATTTTTAAATTTGAATAATCGATTACTGTCACCTCTCTGGTTAAGTCATGCCTTCAATTTTTTTTTATTCAATGCCATCGAGATCTCACTGATCTTCATGATTGGTTGAAAAATTGGGTTGTGTACGTGAACCAATGTGCCCAATAATTTTTTATTTCTTGGGATTCCTTGGCTTTAAGGATAGTCCTACCCAAGGCTTTTTCTTGAATAACGAGCAAGGATATAGAGGGTCTACCTATATTTGTCCTCTACTTGCCCTAAATTGCTCTGATAGGATACCATTTATCAAGATCGAGCAAGTATGATTGGAAAAGCAAGTTGCCACCTAATCGATCCACCTATCCTCGAACCCAAACTTTTGTAAAACCTTATTTAAAAATATCCAATCAACTTGATCTCAGGATTTGGAAATATCTTATTTAATAAACATATTACCTTCCTCATTGAGTCTCACAGAGTTAGTAGCTTCCTATGCCAATATAATTTCGTCCATGATTTGTCTCCCTCACATAAATTTACACTGTTCCTTCAATATAATGGACAATAAAACTACCTTCAAATGCTTCACCAACACCTTAGAAATAATCTTACACATACATTTATAGAAGGAAATAGTTCAAAACTCATCTAACGAGGAGGCCCCATCCTTTTTCATAATAGAAGTAATAAAAGTACAATTCATAGCTCTTAAGATAAATTTAGATATTCTGGCCTCTTCAACTACTTGTAGGATTTCCTCCCCAAACTCCTCCCACATAATTTGAAAGAATTCAATTGGAAAATCATCTGGTCTTGGAGTTGTACATTTTTTCATCTCAAATACTACCTTTTGCACTTCCTCCAAAGATACCTCTCTGGCTAGGGATGCTCAACCAAAATACAGGGAGGAATGGACTCCAGGATCTCCCACTGTGTCTCATCATCCAAAGAAATATTTAAAAACATATCAGAGAAGTACCTTCTTGATTTTCCTTGCATCTCACACCACTTCCTTATGACCTTCCCCCTTCTACAAGTTAGAGACTTAATAAAATTAAAATCCCTTCTAGCCACTGTTGACTGATTGAAAATTTTTGTATTTCTATCCCCCTCCCTCATCTAGGTGATTCTAGACTTTTTTTTCCAGAATATCTCTTTCTTTCACTTCCATTCCTCCACCTTCATCTCCTGGATCAAGAGATCCTTAGAAAGACCTAAATGAATCCTCTCAGTCACCTACTCAAGATCTTACATCACCTCTTGGGACTCTCACTTAATATTTCAAAAAATTAGATATTTCTATTCTTTTAGCCTCTCTTTCACATACAGTATTTTAAAAATATAAACATTATAGTTCTAAATCTCAAGCATCTCTCCATCCACCATATAAGGATCAAATTCTTGAAACCCTCATGGTTGATCCATTCAAGTTGAAATAAAAAAGGGTTATTCCTTGGTTTAATCCAACTCAAGATATCAAGAGAGATTGGTTAATAATCATACTACACAAAAGAGAGAATATATGAGTGCAACACTATTCCTCTAGCTACCCAAGAGTCATCAACTAGAAAATGAACCAATTTTTCTTGGATATTGATCCAATTTTAGTCTCCTATTACTCCAGGTGAACAAGCAACCTTTTGAAACCACATATTTAATACCTAACATGTCCATTTGGTCAATGAAAAAATGACTCCCCGTGTCTAGGACTTTGGATCATCCTTGATTTTCCTCCAAAAAAGCAATAGCATTAAAATCCCCTCCAACTATTTGAAACATCTCCTTCCCCTTTTCTAAAATTACCTCCATTGCTCCACATTTTCTTTTATATTAGCTAGAGCATAAAAGTTAACTACCTAAAAGGGAGACACTTTTGAAAGTAGATACCCTTTTATCTCCAAAATTCCTATAGCTACCACTACATCCCCAACCTTTATCTTTCAAGGATACCACATACAAAGAAATCATCTAGAATCACCCTTGGAAGCAACTTCTAAACTCAAATATTCCTTCCAAATTATCTTGCAAACTACTGAGCTTTCATCTAAACTCAATTTGGATTCTTGAAGCAACAAAAAATAAGGATGATACTATTAAATCAAATGCTTCACAAAATTTTGCTTGGGTTTCACCCCTAAGCCCATCATATTCCAAGAAATAATCTTTATTTGGAGAGAGAATTGAAATATGAATCAATAGTTTGCATAATCCCCACTTCCACCAAATTCTTCCCTTCCTTATCTCACTCATCCTTTTTTAATTTTCTTCTAGTTGTATGTTATTTTTCTCCTTGATGCTTCCTTGGGGTGCTTGATGTAATTCTTAAGGGATTACTTCTCATTCCTCTCCTATCATCCCCCTCAATCTTGAGAACTCTTTCCTCTCTTTTCGTATCATCTTCAACTGCATCCCTAGCCTTCACTAGAATTGACTCCTCCAAGGGCCCAACCTCCTCCTTATGAGTTCCAAAGTCCTCTTGAGTACACATCTCTATCAAGGCCTAACCTACACTACAAGGGAATGATACCAAATCATCCTGAACAACCTACTCATGAGAGGGGTAATCCCCCACAACATCCACATCCACCTCACTAGACCCAAATCCTAGAACATCAAACTAATTTTTGAAAGGAACTTCCAAATGCTCCTTACCCTTCTAGCCACCAACCTTTGATCTTTTCTTGTTTATAATTGCATGAAAACCATTCTCCTATTCCATTTCCACACCTTTCCCTTGATGGGGATTCTTCTCCTTCTGCTTCATCTCAGTATTATTGGGAAAATACCTTATCAAGTGACCATAAATATGGTAATATCTACACCTAAAGGGGATCACCTCATTTAATCAAGAGCCTAGACCTTTATCACCTCCCTAATCTAGATATTAATAGAATCTAAGAGAGGACTAGATATATCCAACTCCACACAAATCCTAGCATAAGTAGTAAACTTACTTATCTTCATAATATCATAGACCAAAAAAATGGTCCCTATGGCCTCACAAATATCTCTAAAAACCTCCTCTTTCCAAATATTGAAAATAAAATAATGAAATATGGTCCACACCAGGACAACCGAAGGCAATTCCTCCATAGGATTGAACCTTGTGTGCCATAGTTTCATGTATAGCCTCGCTTTCCCCATGAAATAAGGGCTTCCCTCAAAAAAATTATTTTGATCCTCCTCCTTATCAAAAATAGCTAAAAATACCCATTTGCAAAAAGAACAATTCATACTTACCTTCAATGTTTTAGTATTGGGTTGTCCATCCCTCAATCCTTCTTAGGTTTGCCCTAATTTTAATGAATATGTAAATTAGGATCTTGGATTGTAAGAAAATTGCCTCATTGACCACCACTTAAGGCTACACCTTAATATATGGTCTCTCCTTGCAATGAATGTAGTCGTTCACCTTTTCGTCACAACCCACCTACGTTGAACTTGTCATACCAACCCAAGCCTTCTTTAGGGAATCATACACTTTACAAAATCTATTAGGGCTAAACCCTAAAGAACACGCAATCAACCCCTTAAATTTTAGACTTAGGTGGCTCTAGGGGACCACCCCCTCTCCCTCCATCAATAATATTTGCAAAAAAAATGAAATTTTTCTTGTGCCTTTGTTTGTTAAATTTTTAAACAAGACACCTCCATTGCTTCTTTATTCATCATCTCCTTTAAATATTCATCTCACAATATAGATCCTAATCCTTTGCTCATATCCTCCTCCTCTACTCATATCCTACTACTTTTCTTAGATCCCCCTCCTCTGCTAATATCTCATTCAAATCCCACTTTTATGCTAAAAGTCCACTCAGATCTTACTCCTTTGCTCAGATCCCATTTAGATCCTGCTCATATCTTGCTCCTCTCCTCCATAGCTTGGATATTATCCATTTATCACATGTAAATATTCAAACCTCAATCTCCTCCTTGAATGTTGAGGAATCTAACTGATCGAGCTAATGTAATTTGATAAGGTATGTAATGTTTTATCCTAGACTGTTATGCTTCTACCAATAAATAAACCTTAATTATTTCCTAGTTATGTTGTTAGAATGTTGTAGAGATCCAATCCATACCTAGGTATTTATACTTATTAAAAGAGAAAAGAGTTGAATAAACGTTTTCCAAAGTAATAGGCTCCATCAGTTTGCTATTGTCTTTATTTGTTATAATTGAAGGTACTTCTTGCAGTAGTTTAACAATAAAAACTTCATTCTCCTTTGATCCTCGAATATTTTGATAAAAAATTATTGTCTCCATTCTAATTTCACTTTGGTATTCAATCCAAACCCCTTCTATTGATTTCATTTTACTTATTTTGGTTGTTGATCTTTGTACTATTGTCATCCTTTGAAACAACTTTGTGAAATTATCGCATTCTTTTAACCAAGTTTGTCTTGATTTTAATTTCCAAATTTTATCTTTCTTACTCAAAATATTACGATATTCACTAAACAAATCCCTTTCCTCGAAGCTTAGGTTATTGTTCTCACTTTTTAAAAAATTTAAAATTTTCTCTTTTAGTTCTTCTTTCTTCTCAAAAATATTTTTGAAAGTGTTCTTGTTCCACTATTTTAATCTAGATGCCATTGATTTTATTTGTTTTTGAAGTGTATACAACCCACCGTTTCCTAAAGTATTAATGTCTATGCTACCATATCAATAAAATGTGAATGGTCTTCCCACATCTGCTCATATTTAAAAGATGATTTTTTAAAATTTGTTTACCAGTATTTTAACTCTCATTGGCCTGTGAATTGAACCAATATTTATCAAGGTATTAATTTTAGAAATCCCTTCATCTAGCCAATGATCTAAGATTAGTTATTTGTCTATTTTTTTTTGCTATCATATTTTTGGTCTATGTAGTCCTCTTCAAACTCAACCTCCCATAGATTATTATTTTGAATAAAATGTGATAAATCTCTTATGATTTGGGTTATTTTTCTAATTCCTTCACTTTTTTTTTTTGGTAAGTAGTGTTTGTATTTACAGTGGGTTTTAACAAGGATCCCAAAACTTGATTACATAAGCAATGAGCCTAGGGCATCAATCCCTTGAAACTGAACACCAAAACAAAAATCCCGCCCAGTGGTAACAGTAAGCATGAAACAATCCCTCTCAGCGGGAAACAAACAAATAAGAAAGAAAGTAGTTTTGGAGATCCCGCCCAATGGGGAGTAGCCAAAAACCACCATCGAGAAGATCCCGCCCAGCAGGAAGCAAAGAAAAACCGTTACAATAAAATCTCGCCTCGCGGGAAGCAGTAAAAACCACCACAAACAGTCCCGCCTAGCGGGAAGCAACAGGGAAATCCCGCCATCCGGGAAACCAACAGAAAATAAAGGATACCGCCTCGTGGGAAAACTGGCGAATTTGGCAGATCCCGCCCTGTGGAGAAACCAGCCGCCCACCGGGAAAACATTCCGTTCAGCGAGAGCCATCCTGCAGGAAGCCGACAGCCAGCACAGAGAGGATCCAGCCCATCAGGAAGTGACCAGAGAGTTGCACCACAAGGAACCCGCCTCGAGAAAATAGAAGAGGATCCCAACAGCAGGGACCAAGAATCCCGTCCAAGCACAGAGCCCGCCGAGGATTCACAAGAAAAAGGGGGAAGCTATCCAAACCCTAAACCGTCACCTCCACCGCACCAAGAAATGCAGGGGACCAGATCCACGCGAATAACCTGCAAAAAACCTCAGGGGGAAGCCTGAGGGAAAAATGGAAGGGATCCCCAACCAAACAGGGATCCCTGGGAAGCACCAGTCCAAAAAAACAACCAAGGAAACCCTAGCCGGCCGGGAGGGGGCGCAGATAGTGGAGAAGGATCTCCCCCCAGGAGATCATCTGCAAACAACCACTCCCCGGGAGGGATGACCTGGGTTGAGCCAGGGACTGGGCAAGAACCAGGAGCCATGGGAGGGGGAGCAGGGGAGGGACCAGAGCCCTTCCCTCTCTACTTTCTTCCCTCTCCCAATTCCTTCACTTTTTTTATTTAGCTTGGTTGTGGAATTAAAATCTCCTATGATCATGAATTAGGTTTTTTGGTCTTTATTTCTCATAAATGCTTCAATACCACTTTATACTTTTGATCTGCCTGACTTAGTTGCAAGTCCATAAATATTGACAAGGATGTAATGAATATATGCAAAGTAGAATGTGACTAATGAAGCTATCCAATGACCAATTTTATAAATAGTTTTACATGAGGTTCTAACTAGATTCCAACATGTTATAATTCCCCCAACCACTCCTTCTGAATCCATAGCATCCCATTCACATCTTGCCCATACTAATTTCATAATTTTAGAAACTTCTTTCTTTGTCATTTTAGTTTCATGGATACAAAGAATATGAGGCTTATTACTTAAACAGAGATCCCTAAAACACATTTTCTTTGAGGGGGTATTACCACCCCTTATATTCCATGGTATGGTAATCATATCTCATTAGGTTTTGTTGGCCCCTCCAAATTACCAATCTCATTTTGCTATTTGGTAAAGACAACTTCTACCAACTTAAAATTATGTTCCTTTTGATCTTGCTTCCTTGGCTTTTACTTGTTAATTTGAAGGTTTAATTATTTTTGCATTTCTAATATCAAAGGTAGGTAGTATTATTCTATTCCTCGATATTCTTTCACAACTTTCCTTTTCATTAGATTTATCCTATTTTGGATCTACTAAGGAAGCTTTTATTTATCTTGCTCATTTTTTGGTATTTCCTTGTTAGTAGTATAGGTATTAGCATTTAATACTACATTTTCTCTACCACTTACCATGTTTTGAATGATGCATAGCACTTCAATAGATTATTCAAAATCTAATAAGGTGCATTCCTTAGGTTCAACAAGAATATTCATCCCTAAATCAGGTTTAGACCGACTAGACTACTCCTTGTTAATATTATGTTCTTGTTGTACCATGTCCTAAAAACTCTAATATATATTTTCTTCATAGGCTAACATCTAAAAAGAATTGGTATTTCTTCCAATATCCTTACTGATATCCATTGTTTATTTACTTTCATCTATCCTGACCTATTTTTTTAAAATTGAAAACCATCCTCATCCATATCCATTTGTAAGTTTCTCTTGTGGTTTTCTACAAATGTTTTTGATGGAATCTTCTTAGGCTAAGATATTTCAATATGTCCCACCTTATGACATCTTATACATCTTGAAGATATATTTTCATAATCCATGTTTTAGATCCACAACATACCCTTGTACTTAAGAGTAATTGATTCTAGTAAAGGTTCATTAGTATCAGTCATGATCTATATTTAGAAATAAATAACCAAGACTCCATCTCTTGTAGTTTTTGAAATTTTAAAGAATTCTCCTAGAGTGTTGCCTATTAGCTTGAAGGTATTTATTTCCCATAATTCAATAAAAAACCCATACATCCTAACCTATTTTGGTACTAGGAATAGATTTACATTTGTAGGTGCAAAGCCTTCATACCATCAAATAAGGAAGAGTCATGTTCTTCCCACAAACCAAGGACCCCTTTCAAGATTCTATCTCTTTCCTCCCTAGAAAAAAATATGGATAGGAATAAACCTTTGGTTAGAAAGGATAGACTTCCTCTTGAATACTTCCATCTCTTGTTAATCCATTTTCTCAAAGTAGAAGCCCCCGACCAAGACCCATAAATTTACCAATGATTACCTCATCTTTGAGCAATGATAATTGTTGCTCTATAAGGTTCTCCCTAATATCTACAACTAGGGGTGATCCTAATGATTTAGCTATAAGTAGGTCAATGGTAAGGGCACTATAACTTGATATCTATTGATATTTACTAGTATATCCTATAGTGATTATATTATTTGAACTAGAGCTTACATCTTCCAAAACTCAATACATTTGAAAATTACCTCTATAATAAACCTACAAATATAAGAGTAGAACTTCAAATATAATGAAGGAATAAATGAAAATTATTCAAATTATTTTATGCCCATACAAAATATCTTGCCTCACTGAAGCCCTAGCCCTCCATTAATTTGAGTAAACTCTTGATTTGATCCTCATTACAAAGATTTTTGTTAGGAATCAACTATGTTTACTATTAAAAAATAATTATTATTATTATTTGAAGACACTATTATATAAGAATTTTAATCAAATTATATGTAACTTGTAATGCCGCACATCATATTTCAGGCCTATTTAAGGTGGTGCTCTTCTTCTTATATAAATAATTATTTCTAGTGACATATTCCTATGATGAAATTTTCTTCCACTTTAATACCTACATAATTGTTAAGATGTTATAATACTAGTATCTGCTGGGGCCCACTTCAATCCCAAATAACCGATTAAAAAAAAAAAAACCTAGAAATGTATGCTTTTGTTGGAAGATGCTCTTGATAACCGTTTAATTCATGTTGCAATCCCATATGACTGATTTAAAAAATAAATACATACATACATAATTTTGAGAATGAACCAATTTTTAGAATGGGTTTGTTGGAGATTATTTTTAAAAAGTTCGTAATTTCCATTTCAATTCCATATAGCCAACTAAAAAATAAATGTTGAAAATATTTTGTTTTCACTAAATACTTTGGAAAACCTTTCAATTATAGCCTTTCAACCATACTTTGATAATGAACTAATACATTGTAGTTACTTGAATGTATTTACATTCTCATCATCCTTATTGTGGAAATTAAACAATTTGTACATGATAGTAAATATAAGAAATAATAGGAAAATTAACTCCACTAAAGATGGAAGTTTTCTCTAGAAAAAAAATTGAGAGCAAAATATTTTTCGTAGGACTGCCCAAACTGTCGAACTTGTTTTGGTCATATTTCACTCATCTCAACTCGAATTGAGCTAAAATTTTGAGGGTAGATTCCTGAGAAACCATAGAACGTCTCTACAAATTTTTGTATCATTTGGAGAAACAAATATCTAGCACATCCCTATGTGTGAACAAGATTTTTGGTAAGTGACTGTGTGAGGGTTTCATCTGGTTTGAGTGCAAGTAGCTCTAGAGGTTGTTTTTTGGGGCCTTCGAGCCTTGGTGGCAAACATTTTTGTGATTTTTGCTCAAGATTTTAGCCAGATATGTTGCTGGGGACCCAATATGGGTTAGAAATTTGTCTTTCAATATATTATGTAGTGAACTTGATTGACAATGGATTTCAATTTGTTGCACAAAACAAAAGTGAAAAGTATACCTTTCCTCGACATCTAGGGCTTGGATTAAATAGATCACAAAACAAGTTTCAAGCAGTTGATTAAAAAACGATTTAGATATCAAGCAAATCTAGTGCTAAGGTGCACCCCCAAAATAAATCCACAATGGAAACCCCTTTCAAGGGCAAGGATTTCCAAGACTCACTCCAAAAATGAATTTTAGGTATGTCCTTCGGGGTGGATAACCTCAGCCTAATGCTAACATTAATCTTAGGGCTTCCAATAAACCTTTAAGAATACCTAATATTGATCTGAGGAAAACTGAGTCAAGATGTCTTAGAGAAACTTATGGAACTCCTATTTTTAAGCTTGATATGGGCGACATTCGAACTAGCATTGAAGATCTAGAAAAAGAGGACTAATTTATCGCTTCTTGGATTTTCGTCCAAGCCTATCTGCTTTCAAAGTTTGGGCTGTAAAAAGCTAGAAAACTAAATGTGAGTTACAAATCTCTATTTATCCAAATGTTTATTTTCTTCTTTTATTTTCTAATAATGAAGATAGAGGGAAAATATTTCAAGGGGGTCCTATTGAGTGATATTTTTGTCCAATCACAAGAATATACTCGCAATCAGGATTCTGCCTGGATACCTCTCTTGCAAGGAAATATTTGTAATTTTCCCAAGGTTTTGTTTAATGTATTTATCTGCTTGCAATGCTTAGTGAAAACTATGAAATACCAAAAGTTAATTGGATACCTCAGTTTTGCATATGCCTATTAACAAGGGGCCTCTTTTTGTTGATTTGATTTGCAATGATTTTGTTGTTCATTGAATTTATGAAAATGTAAAATTATCAATCAACTATTTACTTTGAAATAACAACCTTTGAAATGTGACTTTAATCAAGTTTTATCTCCAATTGTTAATATTTGCACTTGATTCTTTAAAAATTTGATAAATATTTCACTTTATCCTTTAAAATTGATTTCAATTGATTTTATCTCAAATTTTTAATCAAATTTTATCTCAGATCGTTAATCAAGTTTTATCTCAGATTGCTAATCAAGTTTTATCTCAGATCGTTAATCAAGTTTTATCTCAGATTGCTAATCAAGTTTTATCTCAAATTGTTAAGATTTGCATGAGAATAATCAAAATGAAATGATTAAATCTAAACTTTGCAATGTAAAAACTTTAAATTATCATATTAATTATTCACTTTAATAAAAAATTAAAATTTATTGAAATTTCAATTTTACATAAAATTAAATCAAATGATTATTTGAAAAAAATGCAAAGTTAAAACTTCAAATTTTTATCAAAATGTAAATTTACGTAAACATGAAAATTTGAATCTTAATTCTTGAAATCAACATATTCTTTTTTAGGGTTTTGATTTTTATTTGATGAAACTTTAACAAAAATAAAAGGCTAGGGTTAGAGAAAAAATAAAAACAGGTCACTGTAACTTTTATAATTTCATACCAAATCTATATAAACAAATATTCTAAACTAAACCAAAATTAATATCACCAGTATTCACACAATCCAAAATTAATGTGATGCAATCTTCTAAGGGAATAACACAATATATTAAAAAATAAATAAGTATACCATCCGCATGCATATAACTTATTAAAATTCCAATATATTGCAAAATGAAAGATATTTAATTAATGCTCCTTCAAAATACCTTGCTTCAATCGATTACAATGGGTGAAATTCCTTCAATCCAACAACCAGGGAGGAGATGCTCTTCCACAAAATCAAATTTCTAACATTGGCTTGCTCTAACTCATCTTCGACCCTTTTTCGTCAATTTCAATGGATATTTAAAATTTTAAGAAGAAAACCCTTCATTTTCTTTTTCGCTTGTTCATTTTTATAACACTTTCTCCAACAAAAAATCATTCACTTTCGTCTTCTTTATTTTCCTTAACTTGTAACCGCAATGCCTTCCATTTATTTAAAAACTCTTTCGATAATGCTTTTATAACTGCACCCAAATCTATCAACATCCATGCGCTCATAAAGGACTTATTTATATTTTATGATTTATTGCAGTATAGTGCCATTTGGCACATTAATTCTGACATTTCTTTATATGAAGATCTCTACGCATATAGAGCTTTTATTTATTTATTCCATACTTCCAAAAAAATGAATATGATCGGATGCTAAACTTATCCTTTTCTTCTGCCAGCAACATTAGCATCACCGTTCACCAATCGCATTGGCAACATAGTCCATCAACAAAAATGACATTTTGGAAGAACATGATGCCCATTCAATACCAACTCCCCATTCGGGCGTTCATCGTCATTCACACCACCAAACCAATAAAATATTTATACTTATTACATTCATGAAGCTTAATTATTGTCTCCCAAGCACGAAGTAAATTATGTGTTACCAGTCATGGCCTCCCATAACGCACAGATGCATATAACATGCGATATATAGAAACTATACCATAATTGTAAATTAGTCCAAATTTATCAAATATTTTTGGAGGTAAACTCACTAGTCAGAGCCTCATACTCAAAATGTCAATAATGATCTTACTGCCAATGGTGTCTAGAATAATGTAATCCATGAAGGAGTCATATTATCTGTTCTTTTTACTTTGACCTCCTTGATTCCATCACACACCAAGATCTCCACAACATAAATCTATTTTTATATGATGTTGCCCACTCAAAAATTGCAAGGATAACCTCATAGTGTGATGAGTATTGCACTCCATCTTATTTCTTCATCGTTAAAAATCACGTCATATTGGGTATAACCACTTCACAACAAGAAAAACTTGAAAACACCCCTTTCTATTCCTTTGCATTTATTCCATCAAAAGGTAGATTCGTTGTTAGATAAAAGTACCAAACCTCAATCATTGATGATAACGTATACACGAGTCGGTTGTTTTAATTTCTGCAACACAACTAATATTTTATGTTCAAAATGCACACATCAATGTGAACATGCCTTTGCACGCAATTGTGAAGGATGATAATACACAAGTAATTGACGCCCCCCTTCGACACCGCAAATGCTCTGCTACCAAATGCAAATAGTATGGAGAGTCAACGTTGCTCATAGCCTATGAACATAGCCAGTATGGAGGGTTCTCCAAAGGCTCTTACTGGTAGTTTAATCCCACATGCATCCAAGGATGACGTAGTGGGAGATTTATTAACTCAAACATGTATAATGTCTTATGACGAGTTTATCACAATACACATCCCATTTGCCACTTAGCTGTGCCCTTTGACGGGTCCTTGGAAACTAACTATACAACTATCTTGGAAACCATGCTGCCCCTTGAAAATTATGCCCCGCATCGACCGTGCTCAAGTGTTGTGTCTATAGGTTGACATGGTATCGAAAATTGGGCAAATATCTTTTTAGGAACCTGCAACAAAGAAAACACAAATTAATTTACGCAATTTTGCATAATGTTTTATTTTGATTTATTTATATTTATATATATTGTATTCTTTTTATTTATTTATTATTTTCTTTTCTTTATTTATTTATTATTTTGTTTTATTTATTTTTTATTATTTTGATTTCTTTATTTTTTTTTTATTTTGTCTTAAATGTTTTATTGTGATATAACTTGAATGGGCCTACAAGTAAAGATTTTAGAATAATCTCATAGAGGCTAAACTTTATAACTACTTTACTTTATAAAATTTGGGTGGGACTATAAAATGACCAATCAATCAAATATTCAAAACAAATAACTAAACATTAACATCAAAATTCAAGTGGGTCCCCAAATTGGGGTAGGTTGTGCAATGGCAAAAACAAATGGTGACTCTGCTGAAAAATGCTCTTGAGCATTTTGGATGAAGAACCCAATCTAAAATCAATAAACCCAAAAATCAACAAAATTAAAATCATCTAATGATATTCAAGAATTATGGGGTTAAATAGCTTCAACTGAAAATAAATATTCCATTTACTTTAGCTTAGTGTATGTTTTGTGAATTCATTCTTTTATTTTGAATCTATTAGAATTTCACCATCTGTTTTGCAATTAGGCTATGAAAGATATCACTCATAAATGTTTACCTCTAGGACAAATTCTTGGGATGGTCACAAGCCTTTAATAACTTAGTTTCTCAATTGGAGACCTTGGATGGAGGAGCTTCACCAAGCTAACTAGATAAGGATACTATCGGTACCATACTAGTAATTCAGATATTGGATCCCTATTGAGGACTGGCCTATTCAAATCCTAAAAAGGTAAAGATAAGATATCCAGTGCATCCTTCATATGAGATCTCTCTCTTGGTCCCATGATAAAGATTATTTTGGATGGAACAACACTACTAAGGGTGAGTATCCAGTTGCTCAAGGTTATTTGACCTTATGCCATAATAATCCCAACCAATTATCTGACATATTTTCTCAATTGTGGGCTCAAAAGCTATGGCCTAAGGTGAGGTTCTTTACTTGGCTTTTATTGCATCGTAGGGTGCATACTGGGGAGCATCTTATGAAGTGTGGTTTTCATGACCCTTTTAGATGTGAAATATGTGGAGAGAATGTGGAAACTCTCAGCCATATTTTTATTGTGTACTTTAACCTCTAAGCTTTGGAGGAGAATGGCCACTTTACTTGGCTTACAGTGGTTCAATTTTTTACTTTTGAACAACTTTGGAGGGATTGGCCTAATCAAGAGGGTGTTTATCATTTTATTAGGCAGTTAGTTTAGATGGGTTCTACCATTCTTCTTTGGAATATATGGAATGAAAGGAACAACCAAATTTTTTATCAAGATAGGAAGGATATTCACTATATCTAGAAAAAGACCATTGCCAACTTAATTGAATCAGTGCATCAACTCCTTATTCGCCCCCAAAACTCCCACCAAATATGGGATCAAGTGATGCAAATATTGAAGATTAAATCTTCTAAGAGCAACCAACTTAAAGGGAATGTGAGTAATTGTAAGATAGATAGAACAAGGAATTGGAAACCTCCTCCTAAGGATTTTGGAAAATTTAGTATTGATGGAGCCTCTAGAGGGAACCCTGTAAAAGCTAGTGTAGGAGGAATTGGTAGACTTTCAAATGGCTCCCTGGTTTTTACTTTTGCTGAGAATTTGGGTATTCTATCCAATAACCTTGTTGAGGGGTATGGTATCCTTAGAGGCCTTCAAGAGGCTACTAAGGTTGGATGGGAAAAGGTACTAGTTGAGTTTGACTCTCAACTCATGATTAATATTTTGAAGACTCCTTCTAAGAATCATAAGGTTAATTGGAGAATAAAAAGAATTATTGAGAAGATTCAATTAATCCAGATGGGATTTTTGAAAGTTGATTACAATCATGTGGTCAGAGATATGAATAAAAGTGTTGATGCTTTAGCTAATTGGGCTTTGGACAAAGGTGATCTTACTTGCTACGACCACCCTCTTAGATGGTGGGCTTCACAAGTAATGGAAGCTCTTCTTTCTATAATTTCTTTGGATGGCTCCAGTTCTGAAGGTACCTAGTTTCTTCTTGCTTTATTTTTGCTTCTCGTTGGTTCGTTCAGGGTATTTTAGTTCCCTAGCTCAAACTAATATTTCTTTTGTTTCCTTTGTTGATTCTTGCATTAATAGTCTTTTGGTCTAGAAAGGTCATTGTTGTGTTCTATTTTTTTCTTTTTTCTTTTCTATTTATGTGTGTGTGTTTTTTTTTTTTTGTGTTTTTTTGTGTTGTTTTTTGTTGTTCTTGTGTTTTTGTTGTTTTGTATTTTTTGTTGTTGTTCTTGTGCTTGTGTTTCTATATGTTTGTGTTAATTGGTGTTTTTGTGTTTTGGTGTGTGAGTGTTTTCTATGTTTTTATTTTTCTCTGTTGTTTGTTGTTGGTTGTTTTTTTATTATTATTTTTTTTATTATTTTTTAGGTTTTGGTTGTTTTATTTTTCATATTTTTGTGTTGGTTGTGTCTTTGTAGCGTTCTATTTTTTTTTGTTATGTTTGTGTTTTTCATGTTATTCTTGTATTTTTTTGTGGTTCGTGTTGTGTTTTTTATCATATTGTGTGTGTGTTTGGTTGTGCTTTATCTTTTTGACACACTCAAGGAGCATGTTTTTTATTTTTTGTTTTTTAATCTTTTTGTGTGTTTGTGTTTGTGTGTTCTTGTTTTTTGTTGTTTCAAGTTTGCTCCTTGAGTATATCAAAGGTGGTAGGCTAGGTGTGAGCCCTGGGTGATTTTGGTGGAAGAGATACCCTTGCCTCCTTGGGTCTTACTTGAAAGTGGCATCTCTTTTGGGATGTTTTCCACAAAAATAAATAAATAAATAAATGTTTACCTCTGCATTGCTCCACTGCCATCTGAGCATCTATAGCTTTAGTGGAGATGACCTTGATCTCTTCTAGACCTTTCTCTGCTACCAGCTAGGCGTCTATAGCCCCAGTAGAGATTATCTAAACCACCCATGCTTTTGATTGATTTACTTTATTTTTTTTCTTTTTTTTAGTAGCATTGAATTGCTTTATGAATATCCTATATGCCTCTTGGGTTAGAGATCACCTAGGTCTTAAGATGGAATATTTAAAGTATTCACCTAATCAATAAACTAGAATGACTACATCCTTCCATAATAAAAAATATCCTTTAAATGTGATGTCATATGTGAAGCTTTAGCAAAATATCGTATTACATCAATATCCACTATTTTAGTCCACAATTCAAGATAATTACTAAACAATATAATTTCACTAACTTCAGTTTCACATAATTTCAAACAAGCAATTCATCTTCAAATACTAAGACACACTTCCTTTAGAGAGACCAAGAGTCCATTGCAGTTACACAACTATACCACAATCTAGAAAAAAAATCAAAAACATGTTGTGAACGTGAAGAAGCAAAATGTGAACATAAACCAACACAAAATTTGGCATGAACCTGCATTATTGAAAACCAAAAATGGAAAACCAAAATGAAAATGAAAAACAACCAAACAAGAAAATGATGACAGTATCCAAATGATATGTACAAACACAAAAACGTGTATAAGTGAAAGCAAAATGAAACAACAAAGTGATGTACAAAAGCTTACAAAATCAAAAGCTATGTATAAGATATAAATATATACAAGTGATGATTATGCTCTACTATCTCAGGGATGGAATTAGTGCTTTAAAAACTGCCCATTGATCAGTAAAGGAATGTTCTCTCCACTTAGATTTTGCAATATAAAAGAATTTTCCTCAAGAATCTCAAAAATTTGGTAGGGACCTAACCAAATATTGTCAAATTTATTATGATCACTCTTCCTTTTGTGTGCTTTATTCCACAAAAAAACCAAACTAGCAATCCTAAAGGCTTTGACCTTGGCTCTCTTATCAAACCACCTTTTAACAACCCCTTGATGCTTACTACAATGTTGTAGGGCATCTTCCCTCTTTTCATCTAGACTCATTAAGTGAGTAAATCTTACCTCTATTTTATCATCACTTTCAAGATTATCTTTCATAAACTGAAGACTCTACAATTACAAGTTAGCAAGAAAAATGGGATCTTGACCATAAACTAAATGATAAAGAGAATTACCTATGGACAATTTTTATCTAGTTTTATCCACCCATAAAGCATATTTCAACTTGTTATGCCAATCTCTAGGATTCATTTCCAATAATTTCTTAATGATTGACAATAAGTTCTTATTAGTACATTCTGCTAAACCATTACCTTGTGGGTAATAATTTGAAAAAAAAGTTATGCTTACCTTATTGTCGTAAGCCCATTCTGCAAATTGAATTGAAGTAAAAGTAGAACCATTTTCACACACAATAGAATATGGTATACCAAATCTAGTAACAATGTGTTCTAAAAATTGAATAACTACTTTAGAAGTACAGTTCTTAGTGGAAATGGCTTCAATCCGTATGGTACAATAATCTATGGTGGTTAAAATGTATTTGTGGCTAGGTGAAGATTTTGGGTTTCTAACTCTTACAAAATATAAACCCCATTGTGCAAATGGTCTAGCATCAAATACACTTTTTGGGATTTAGTGAAATGCCATGCTTTCTACACTTTTGAATAACTTTTCTCAAATTATTAATGTGGTCAAATTTGTTCTTTGAGAAAACAAGAATGTCATCAACATAAATAACTATTCATTTACCTATCAAATCTCTAAATGCATAGTCCATGACTCCCTAAAATGTGGCACCTATATTAAGCAATCCAAAAGGTATTCTTCTATAAGCAAAGGTACCCCACTTCATGGTAAAAGCAGTTTTCATTCTGTCTTTTGGATCAATAAGAATTTGGTTATATCCAGAATAACCGTTAAAAAAAGACATGATCTCAAAATCATTCACCATTTGCAAAATATGATCAATGGAAGGCAAGGGGTAGTTATCTTTTTGTGATGTCTTATTGAGATTCCTAAAATAAATACACAAATGGATTTCACTTGTTTTCTTTCTAACTTGTACAATGTTTGCTATCCATGTAGACTGTTCGATTGGAAAATAATCTTAGCAACAATTTCTTAATATCATTTTGTATAAAAGGCTCTAGCAATGGGTTAATTGGTCTTTATTTTTTTTTAAATGGTTTTGAATATGGATTTAAAGGAATAGTATGTGTTATGATGTTTGCATTATAAGTCTTCAAATCCTCATAACTCCATGTTATTACATCAACATAATCTTTAAGATTCTATACAATCCCTTATTGTTCATTATGAGTGCAAGCCTTTCCTATGAGTACATTATGCGGGTCTTTACTAATCCCAAGATCAATAAAATTATAAGCATCATGTGGTAGTGAGGTTTTATTACAATTTTTGCTTTTGTAATCAATATCAAAAATCTTTTCGAGAGAAACTATACCTTTAGGAATCACATTGATTTTACTTGTTACCTCATGATCTTCATTTTCATCTTCTTGCAATCTTTCATCCTCATCAATCACCTGATTTTCAAAAACCCCTAAATTAGTTACAAAATTGAAAATGTGGCGATCACTTTCAAATACTTGCAAATTTTTCACATTATCTGGAATAGAAGGACATGGTATTAATTCGATTGAAAAAATTTTTAGCCTTCTATTATCAATAGGTTTAAGAGTACTTTCTATAATAGCTAATGAATCAACAATTCGATTGTTCTTCCTAGATATCAATAAAATATTGAAAGCATGGAATTCATCAATCAAATCTCTGAATCTATTTTTGTAATGAATTAGTCTTTTATCATGACATGTGTATTGGCCTTTCACCTGTTTAAAAATTAATTCTAAATCTCCTAGCACTTTCACACATCTAATATTTTTATTTAAGGTTAATTGTAATCCAAATGTCAAAGCCTCATATTCTATCGTATTACAAGTGCAAGGAAATTGTAATCTATAAGCTGTCAGAGATGATTTGCCTTTAGGACTAATCAATTTCACATCAGCTCCACTACCTTGTTTGGATTTAGATCCATAAAACTTAAGCATCCAAACAATATTTTCATCCTTAACAGGATTAATAGATGGTATTTCATTTTTAGATTCACCTACATCCAATTTTATTTCCAAAGTATAAACACCTAACTTAGACTCATTGTAAAGAATTTTATTGGTTATGTTATATTCAGTAATCAAATCCTTGAGTCTAGGTTCTCTTTTAATTTTTATTTGATTAGAAACACCCTTCTATGGTAGCTACATATGTCAAAAATTAGTGGCCATATATCCGTTTAAGTTCCTAGACCAATCTTTGCTCAACAACATTCCATACTTATCAGGTATATCTACAACATGTATATCAATATACTATTGTATCCTAGGTTCTAAGGCTAGCTGTATGTGAATATTATTAAGCATTCCAACCACATGAACTTCATATTTGTCTAGCAGAACAACTATTTTGTTAGAAGGGACAGGTTTCAAACCCATTTTTTGACAAACAATGTGAGGCATGACATTATTGGATGCTCCTGAATCAACATGATAATTGTGCAAATTTATTCATGCAATTCTTATGGTTAAAATAAAGGGAGGAGCTTCTCCTTTGTCCCTTAGTGAGGAAAATTGCATATCCATGGCTTTCTAGGATTCATTTTTGCTTTGATTACCAAAAGCCTGCATCAAAAATTCTTGTTGATTAGTCAACTTAGCAACATCAAAAAAATATATATTCGCTTTTATTTTTTAAATCCTCCACAATATTATATGCAATTTTTTCATGTGGTGATTGAGGTAAATTAACTTTAGATAGAGGCATGGGATTGTTACTAGCCTGTGTGGTAGGAGGAATAATTGTGTCATTTGGGGGAGTAGAAGTAAATGGAGCTTTAGACTTACCCCTAAGCTTGTAATTATGATTTCCTTTTTTAAATTGTCTGAAAGCTTGAACTTCCTCTTCTATAGACCCATCATATCCTTCATATTCTTCAGTTAATTCAAATGTTTCAACTACTAGTGTTGATTCTTTCCCTTTGCTAGTACTAGCCTATTGGGAAGGATATTCATCTGAAACAATTTCCATGTTATCCATATTTTTTTATAGAATATCTAGTGTTGTTTTGAATTCAGGGAACTCATTCTCACTATGTTATGTCATAGAATGTACCCTACACCAATTGTTTAAAGCTAAATATGAAATATTAACAATGGTGCTAGTTTGATTTGCATTAACAAACTTGTTTTGATTGGCAATAGGATTGGGTACTCCTCCATTGTTCGGACAAGTATTCCATAGTTTTATCTGAAAACTAAAATTTCTAATTTGATGAGAATTTTGAGGTAATTGTTTCTGTATTTACACCATGTCACTACTTGAGTTTTTGGACAACCCTGTGTAGGTCATTTACCTGAGAATTAGGTTTATTATTTTATCCTATAGTAGTTTGATTGGTTGAGTTATTTACAGTAGTGGGATTTTGAAAATTTGCTCAAAATAAACCTTGTGGAATCAATTGTTGTTCTATAGTCAAAGCCTCACTGTATATCATGGGAAGTGTAGTGATTTGAGGAGCTCTCATTATAAACATAGATGTTAAAGGGTCTAATGCCCTAAAGTACATGTGTATGGTAGTAGCTACCTAAAGAGTATATGGAGCAACTAACCTGCTATACAATTTATGGAAATGAGTTTTGAACAATCTCAGAGATTCATTAGGCTCAGTCTTGGCTGATGTAAACTAATGGCAGATTACAGCAAGATCTATGGGTATCCTAAATTGATTCATGAAAGTTGTTTCCAACTCAACCCAAGACGTAATAGAATTGGAAGGAAAAATAATGTACCAATCATATGCCATTTCGTCTAAGGTGAAAGGAAACATTCTGCAAGCAACATCCTCATGTTCAACTTGCAATATAATCAAGGTATCCTTGTAAGCTTGAATATGCTCTTCAATTATTCTAATTCCATCATGTTTATATTTAGGTAAATATCTTTTTGTGTTTTTGGGAATGTCATGTGCTACTCCAACAATGTTTAAAGGACTGTTATGAGCTCCTAACCAAACTATAATTCCTACCATTGGAACTACTGGTGGGAGAACAAATGGGATGATGGGTAAAGATGAAATGTTACTGGGTGGAATAACAATCGACAGACTCTTAGACCTTTTGATCCTCTTTGTAGGAGAAATGCTATGAAAAATAGTATCTTCAAAAGCCTTAGATCTTGTGATTATAATATTTGGTTCCAACTTTGATAATGCAAACAACAAGTGTTTAATGATCTTGAAGTGAAAATACTCCCATATTTCATATGTTTAACTGATAAATCATCATGTTCATTAATTATAAAGCATCAATTAAACCATAATAATAAGGAATATTCTCAAATTTGTAAAATGTTAGAATCCATGAATCATGAATTAGAGAATTTCCAACAATAAATGTGAACAATTTAAAAAAACTTCATAAATCAAATCAATTGCCTTCAAGCAAGCCCTTCTTCTAGTGCCAATTCTGTTGAATGATATTTTTATCCAATTTCAAGAATATACTCACAGTCAGGATTCTGCCCAGATACCCTCTCTTGCAAGGAAATATTTGTAATTTCCCCAAGGTTCTGTTTAATGTATTTATCTACTTGCAATACTTAGTGAAAACTATGAAATGCCAAAAGTTAATTGGATACCTCAGTGTTGCATATGCCTGTTAACAAGGGGTTTGTTTTGGTTGATTTGATTTACAATGATTTTGTTTTTCATAGAACTTATAAAATGTGAAATTATCGATCAACTATTTACTTTGAAATAACAACCTTTGAAATGTGATTTTAATCAAGTTCTATCTCAAATTGTTAATGTTTGCACTTGATTCTTTGAAAATTTGATCAATATTTCACTTTAACCTTTGAAAATTGATTTTAATTGATTTTATCTCAAATTGTTAATCAAATTTTATCTCAGATTGTTAATCAAGTTTTATCTCAGATTGTTAATCAAGTTTTATCTCAGATTGTTAATATTTGCATGAGAATAATCAAAATGAAATGATTAAATCTAAACTTTGCAATGTAAAAACTTTAAATTATCATATTAATTATTCACTTTAATGAAAAATTAAAATTTATTGAAATTTCAATTTTATATAAAATGAAATTAAATGATTATTTGAAAAAAATGCAAAGTTAAAACTTCAAATTTTCATCAAAATGTAAATTTACGTAAACATGAAAATTTGAATCTTAATTCTTGAAACCGATGTATTTATTTTTAGGGTTTTTATTTTTATTTTATGAAACTTTAATAAAAATAAAATGTTGGGGTTAGAAAAAAAAACAAGTCACTATAACTTTTAAAATTTCATCCTGAATCTGTATAAACAAATATTTTGAACTAAACCAACATTAATATGACCAGTCTTCACATAGTCCAAAATTAATGTGATGCAATCTTATAAGGGAATAACACAATATATTAAAAAATAAATAAGTATACCATCTGCATGCATATAACTTATTAAAAAATCCAATATATTGCAAAATGAAAGATATTTAATTAATGCTCCTTTAGAATACCTTGCTTCAATCGATTACAATGGGTGAAATTCCTTCAGTCCAACAACCAGGGAGGAGATGCTCTTCCACAAAATCAAATTTCCAACATTGGCTTGCTCCAACTCATCTTCGACCCTTTTTCGTCAGTTTCAATGGATATTTAAAATTTCAAGAAAAAAAACCATTCGTTTTCATTTTTGCTTATTCATTTTTATAATGCTTTATCCAACAAAAAATCATTCACTTTTGTCTTCTTTATTTTCCTCAACTTGTAACTGCAATGCCTTCCATTTATTTAAAAACTCTTTTGATAACACTTTTATAATTGCACCCAAATCCATCAACATCCACACGCTCATGAAGGACCCATTTATCTTTTATGATTTTTTGTAGTATAGTGCCAATTGGCACATTAATTATGATATTTTCTTTATATGAAGATCTCTATACATATAGAGCTTTAATTATTTATTCCATACTTCCAAAAAAATTGAATATGATCGGATGCTAAACTTATATTTTTCTACCACCAGCAACATTAGCATCACTGTTCACCAGCTGCATTGGCAACATAGTTCGTCAACAAAAACAACATTGTGGAAGAACATGATGCCCATTCAATATCAACTCTCCACCCGGATGTTCCCCATCACTCACACCATCAAACCAATAAAATATTTGTACTTACTACATTTATGAATCTTAATTAATGTCTCCCAAGCACAAAGTAAGTTATATGTTACTGGTCATGGCCTCCCATAATGCACAAATGCACATAACACACGATATATCGAAACTATACCACACGTGCAAATTAGTCCAAATTTCTCAGATGTTTTCGGAGGTAAACTCACCAATCATAGCCTCATACTCAAAATATCAATAATGATCTCGCTTCCAATAGCGTCTAACATAATGTAATCCATGGAGTCATATTATTTGTTCTTTTTACTAAGGCCTCTTCAATTCCATCACACACCAAGACCTCCACAACATATATCTATTTTTATATGATGTTGCCCACTCGAGAATTGCAGGGATAACCTCATAGTGTAATGAATACTATAGACCTCCATCTTATTTCCTTTTCATTAAGAATCACGTCATGTTGGGTACAACCACTTCACAACACCCCTTTATGCTCCTTTGCATTCATTCCACCAAACGGTAGATTCATTTTTAGAGAAAAGTACCAAACCTTGATCATCGATGATAACGTATACATGAGCAAGTTGTTTTAATTTCTGCAACACAACCAATATTTCATGTTTGGAATATGCACATCAATGTGAACATACCTCTATACGCAACTACGAAGGATGACAATACACAAGTAATCGACGCCCTAATCTGGCATCGTAAATGTCATACTACCAAATGCAAATAGTATGGATATTCAACGTTGCTTATAGCCTATGAGCATAGCCAGTATGGAGGGTTCTCCAAAGGCTCCTACTAGCAGTTTAGTCCTGCATGCATCCAGAGATGATGTAGTGGGAGATTTATTAACTCAAACATGCTTAATATCTTATGATGAGTTGATCACAATACACATCCCATTATCCACATAGCTACGCCATTTGGTGGATCCTTGAAAATTGACTATGCCACTATCTTGAAAATTGTGTTGCCCCTCAAAAACTATATCCCACATTGACTGCGCTCAAGCGTTGCATCCGCAGGTTGACATGGTATCGAAATCGAGCCAATATATTTTTAGGAACCTGCAACAAAAAAACATAAATTAATTTATGCAATTTTGCATAATGTTTTATTTTTTTTTTTTGGTAATTATTTTAATAGATTAACAGTGGGTTTTTATAGAGGATCCCAAAACCTTATGTACAAAATTAGCCAAACTTCTAATGATGTATCATGCCTCCTGGCTGGAAATATAAGCCTAATTGCAAGAAAAGCAGACCCTAGACTAATTGCCTTGAGGCTACAAAAAGGGCATTTAAGCCTGATTAACCATATAACGAAATGAAAAATAACCGAGAAAACAACAAGTAAAAGCCAAAGAAACTGGAACATGGAGAGCGGAAGCAAAACAACCAAACACCAAAAACTGCTAATCCTGATCCTTCGAATTTTGATGCTTCTGGTCCTGCTTCAAAATTTTAATCATGGAATTGACGGTAGTGAGAATGGTTGAAGCCAGGTCCAGAAGGGATTTACCAGGAGGAATCTCCCTATCACTCTCAGTGTCCGACGGGATCTGCTGCGGAAGGACGTCCTTCTCCTCCTTTCTGACTTTCTTCAGACGCTGGGAGGATCTGCCAGGGGTGGAGGATTTGCCACCAATACTGCGTTTTGGCCGAGAACGAAAGGTGTTGTTGTAAGGGGAAGGCCTGTCAGCACTGGGAGGGTTGTTTCTGAAGGGGCTGGAGGCTTGGCCCTACGCAGGAGAGGACACATTATGGGGGGCTTGGGAATTCAAGGGGTTGACAACCTGAGGAGGAGGGCGCATGGCCAGGGCATGCCTGTAAATGACTGCCATGAGGCCTTGATGGGTGGGAGGGGATGACGCTTTCCTACTCTTTTCAATGGCAAGGCCAAGGGAGTGCGTAAGGTAATCGGGAAAGCTCACTTGCTTGGCATCACGAAGGTGGTTATAGAAGCTAATGTGGAAGCTACGGAGAGGCTTGTCGGGATCATCACATGTAATATATTGCATGATGGGAATCATGGTGGACCTGTATGGTTCAGGGAGGGCTGACCGAAGGAGGCACGACTTGTCCCATCCGAGGTTTTTCCCCTTATCAGGGAACTGCTCCAGCTCCTCGGCCCAATTGTGGTTATCTCTTCTGATGATCCGCCCATGGGACGGCAGACCAGAGACCGCCGCCAAGAAATCAGCCGAAACACGAATATTAATACCTTTTATGACCACATCACCCTGGGTCCAAGTATCAACGAAGCCCTACGAAATTTCTTGGTCGGGGCCAGCAAATTTTTCCAGGAAGGGCAACAGCTTCTTAGCTTTCATAAACATGCATGCCTCATCGCAAAGGGACAGGGTAGAGGGCTCGATGAAGGGACCAGCCATGATTAATCACCTGCAGAATGCTCCAAAAAATAGAGATTGAAACAAAACATCGACAAATATAAAAAGGGAGGGGGAGGATAAATCTGACCGTGAGCCACCACCCACGATCGACCCGGAGCCAGCGCCGCAAACCAAGGCCAAAAAGGATAGGTGCCACGCAGATCACGAGCTCACCCATCCTCTGTCTGAAGGTGCCACGTGGTCTCTCCATTCCTTTTGCCATAAAACCTTCGTCCTCCTTCCATGCACGGGAAGGACTGGAAAGAGCATGCCAAATCCAAGGCAAGGATTTGGCAAGATCCAAGCCTAAACATTCCCGCACTCCGCCAATGTCCCATCCATGCATGAGCACCATTGGAAAGGGGTACTTTGAAATTCCAACATCGAACCAATGCCAGGAATGGGAAAAAATAGCAAGACCGCCTTGGTGGAGAAGAGTGTGTTGATAGCCTACAGGGCACCAAGTCTGGTGCACCTTGGAAACTTGAAAACAACTAGCTTTGGAAATAGGACTGTGCTTCGCATGATGCGTGCGCCCACTATCGCACAAGGGATTGGATAGAGCTGCCACCCTAACCCGATACTCATCGGGAAGGACCTTCCAAAATCTGCATGGGGAACACCTCATGAAGGGATATCCGCTCTGGCCAATCTTTCCACCTCGGATGGGAAGCGAGACCGCCACACGATCGGACACATGGTCGCGAGCCCTTTGTTGGCCATGTGGTCAGCCACGCGATTGCCTTCTCTAAGGATATGACTTGCTTTCCACCTACCACGTTGGGAAAGAAGCGTTCTTGCCTCAAGAACGATGTTGAAGACCCTCCAGGATGGGTCTTTGGTGCCTAGGAGGTAATTCACAATGTTGAGCGAATCTCCTTCAATAATTAGAGGCCGAGGATCCTCGGAGAGGATCTGGATTCCTTTCAGAGCGCCTCGGGCTTCGGCATAGTGATTCATCTGGGAGCCCAACTCTTCACAGTAGGCCACCACAAGATTCCCATCATGATCTCTAACAACACCCCCTGAACCAGCGGGCCCAGGATTACCCTTTGTCGCTCCATCAAAATTTAATTTAATCCACCCCACGGGGGGCTTGGTCCATATAACACTTCTTCGACAGGGACCTGTAATAGCTTTCGAATGCGGCCAGAGATTCATCCTTTTGAAAATCGCTTCTTCGCTCGAAAGGTGGGGACGGGGACTGGGAACAACATTAGAGTTCTCAATGGCATAGGATAAGGCCCTTTGAGCGACACAAGGAGGCACTTTTGGGGCTCTGCCAAAGACTCTGGCATTCCTCTCTAACCAAATTTTCCAAATGGAGTGGTGGAAGGAGGCCTCAAGGAGGAAGCGGAGTTTAGGATTCTTGAAAGGATTAGGCCATTGATGGAAAGCATCTCTGAGGGAGCGGGGAGAGCACCAGAGGATTTGGAAGGAGGATAGGACAATGCTGAGGACCGAGTGGGAAAAGGGGCAGTGCAGGAATAAATGATCCCTCGTCTCGCACTCCGCTAAACACATGTAACACCTATTGGGGAAGGCAAAACCCCTCTTGTGAAGGTTTTCAATGGTTAAGGCTTTGTTGTGAAAAGCAATCCACGCAAAGAAGTTCACTTTAGGGATGACCCCTTTCCTCCAGACAACTTTCCATCGATAATCCAGGGCAGTCTCGCTGGTAAGAAACTCATAGGCTGATCTAACAGAGAAAAGACCATCCTCCGTACCACTCCAGATGATTCTGTCAGTCCTCCTAACAGATGGAATTAAAACCGATTGGAGGATGTTTGCCAGAAAGGTAACCTCATTATTAAACCCTTCCACGACTGGAAGTTTCCACCGAGGGAAACGGGTGCTCCGGTCTATGAAATCCACCACCCTGAGTTGGGAGTTTGGGTCGGTTTGGCCTCTCAGCCCAGCAAGGTCCGCCCTCAAGCCAAGGGCTTCTTCAGATGCCCACCTGTCCTTCCAAAAGAGGATGAGGTTGCCATCACCCAAAATCCAGCGGGCTCCCAAGCTGATCAAATGACGGGTTTGGAGCACAGATTTCCAAAAATCTGATGCTACGGGGGTGGTCTCAACGTCAAAAAAGGAATTGGAGCCAAGATACTTCCTTTTGACCAACTTAACCCACTCCATCGGGTCACTAGTTAGGATCCTCCAAGCATGCTTCGCGATCAGAGCTGAGTTCATAAGTCTTGATCTCCTCATCCCCAAGCCGCCTTGGTCTTTCCGCGAGCAAACCTTGTCCCAGGCAACAAGAGGGATTCTGGATTTCTCTTCATTGCCAGACCACAGAAAGGTCCTCTGAATCTTCTCGATTTTGGAGTGAACAAAAACTGGAAGCATGAACACCGACATAAAGTAGGTTGGGATCCCCTGAAGACAAGCTTTGGTAAGGGTGGCTTTCCCGGCTTGCGATAGGAGTTTGCCCTTCCAAGTGCCAAGTTTCTTGTGAAGGCGTTCCAGGATCATGTTCCACATACCTCCACTGGCATGGCCATTGCAAGACAGGGGCAACCCCAGATAAGACGTAGGCAGGGAGTCAATGGTGCATTCTAAAATTTTGGCAATCCGGAGTTGCCTACGCAGGGGAGTGTTAATAAAGTAGATTTTGCTCTTGATGTAATTGACCTTTTTCTCGACAGCTTGCTCGTAACGGGAAAGGATCCGCTTGAGGGATTTGGCTTGGGCAATAGACGCCCTAGTGGAGATGAGGGTGTCATCCACAAATTGTTGATGAGTGACAGGTTCAACTCTAGAAGTCGACAGAATGCCAAAAATCTTGTTCTGACGAAGAGCCTCTTTCATGGACCAGCTCAGAACCTCCGCCAGAAGGATGAAGAGGATGGGAGACAAAGGGTCGCCTTGTCTGAGGCCTCTGGCACTTTGGAAATACCCAGCTGGGGACCCGTTGACCAGGACAAAAAAAAAGGGAGTGGATATACAACTGTAGACAAGGTCAATCCAATGAGGATGAAAGCCGAACTTGAGGAGGACTGCACACAAGAACCTTCTATCAACCCGGTCAAAGGCTTTGTTCATGTCTAGCTTAAGAAAAAGAGCAGCATTCTTGGAGCGGTAAGTAGAGTGAAGAGTTTCATGGACAGTGATGACACCATCAAGAATGTTTCTGCCTTTAACAGTGCTTCCCTGACAAGGATCAACCAGGAGAGGGAGAACGGGTTTCAGTCTATTGGCTATAGACTTGGTGAGGATCTTGTAAAAAACATTGCACAGGTTGATGGGCCGGTAGTCAAAGAAACTTTTGCAGGTGGGAGACTTAGGAATGAGAGCAAGAAAGGTGGAATTGAGTTTCGGGTGAATGGATCTGGAAGCTTGAATATCCCGAATAGCTTCGCACACATCCGAACCCACAACATCCCACATGACTTGAAAAAAATGGGGGGGAAAACCATCGGGGCCAGGGGCCTTGTCTGGTTGCATGGAGAACAAAGCTTCTTTAATCTCGGATGAGGAAAAAGGTTCCAGAAGCTTGATGCTTACCTCGTGGGGGACTTTAGTCGAAAAGTTGGCAAGCAAAGATTTTTGGACCTGAATGTTGTTGTCGGGAGGAGTGCCAAGCAAGTCCTAGAAAAAGTCAACCGCTTCGCTCCTGATTTCCTCTATCTCCCTGGTTACGCGCCCATCCTTGCAAGACACTTCTCTGATCTTGTTGGCCCCTCTGTGCCTCATGGTAGATGCATGGAAAAACCTCGTGTTGGAGTCTCCATTCTTCAACCAAAGGTCTCTAGATTTCTGGCGCCAGAAGGTTTCCTCCCTTGCAAGAATAGAATGGTAATCCACCAAAAGGCTTCGCTCTTCCTCCCTGAGACCCTCGGTGTAACCTTCGAGCTCCATCCTCTCCTCCAAAACTTTTAGGTTCTCCGAGATGGACCTTTTGGACTCAAAAATGTTGTCGAAAACCTCTTTATTCCATATTTTCAGCTTCTCTTTGACCATTTTGAGTTTTAAAGCCACTCTCTTAGGGGCGTTTCCTCCCACCTCCTATTGCCACCATGTTGAAACCAATCCTTTGAAGTCTTTATGAGAAGTCCACATGGATTCAAATCTGAAGGGGGTCTTAAAAATAGGCCCGTCGTTCACCTCCAAAAAAATAGGGTTGTGGTCAGACCCAATCCTTGGTAGGGTCGAGAGAGTTGCACCACCAAGGATGGGAATAGCTTCTTGGGAAATGAAAAATCTGTCGAGCTTGACTTGAATCAGGCTGCTCCCAATCCTTCTATTGCTCCACGTGAAGGATGCCCCTTTGAGTTCGATGTCAAGCAGGCTGTTAGTAGAGACAAAATCTCTGAAGTCCTCCAAGCTTCGGCTGGAATGGTCGGACCCTCCTTTTTTTTTAGATGGATGAAGGGGACAGTTGAAGTCTCCCCCTAAGACCCAAGGAAAATTACTAAAATTCTACCTCATCTGGGAAATAGCTTTCCACATTTTTGCTCTCTCCGTGGCAGAATTCGAAGCATAAACATTGGACAAAATCCAGGAAAAATTGGTGGTTTTGGAATGGAACAACACATTGATAATCCTATTGGAGGTTGATAGCAAGCTGCCCTCAACACTCACTGGATCCCACAGAACCATGAGGCCTCCCGCTGTTCCCACTGCAGGGCTGGACAAAAATTTTGCCTTGGCCCAAATGGCCTTAGCAACTTTATCAGAGGAGATAGCATCGGTCTTGGTCTCTTGCAAAATTAGGATGGAAGGGTTAGTCCTCTTTCGGAGATCAGCCACTAACCTCCGTTTGGTTGCTCCGTTCAGTCCTCTCACATTCCATGAGAGAACTTTCATCTGGACAGTTTGAGGTTCTTCTTGCCTCCCCTTCCTTGTTGGGGGGGAGGTTTTGGTACATGCGCTTCATCCGTCTGAGTATCAGAGTCATCCAGAACCAGCAGACGTTGGGTTCCATTTGCAACGTCTATCGTTGTCTCTTTGTCTCGCCTGTCTTTGTTAGGAGGACGGCCCTGCTTCCTCTCACTACCAAAATCCACACTTTGCTTTTGGCTCCTCGTATTTCGAGGGCTAATATGACCGGACTGTTCACCCCTCCTACCTAGGAGGTAATCTTCTAGCAATGTTTGTGAATGGTTGAAATCGGGATGGCCCTGGTCCTGGAGCTTGGGTGAATCAGACTGAGTGATATTTTGGGAGGGAGTCCGATCCTTCTCCTCCTACGAATGGCTTTCCAGGCGGGAGTCTGCTCCTTGCTGAGTGTTTGCTCCAAACTGCACAGGGTCCGTTTGGTGGGTGAAATTCTCTTCAGGCTGGGAGAATTCATCGCGGTCTCTGGAGGGGCCTGGAGATTCATGGCCCTTCGCATTTGGAATATTTGACTGCTTCACCTGGCCTTCACCATGTTCCAGGGGGTTACAGGTTTCACGCTTCTGCTTACCCGATTTTTGAAGAGGACAATTGGACTGGAGGTGCCCTTGAGAACGACACTGGGGGTAGAAAGTTGGTCTATTCTCATAGACAATAGCTTGTTTGTGAAGAATGGTACCTCCAGACCGGAGAGTGATGGAGGTTGGGAGCTCCGCCTCTAGATCCGTCAATACGCAAAAATGAGCTTGGACGAACCTTGTTCGAGCTCGGGTGGGAGGGTCAATGGTGACCAACTCCCCTATGGAGCGAGCAATACCTCTTATTACATTTTCATGCCATCCAAAGAGGGGAAGACTCGGGAGCCTAACCCATATTGGGGCAATGTTGATGTTCTGGGTGTCAGGATTGAAGTCCATGCCCCACTTCCTAAGAAACAGGCTTCTATGGCCCAGAAACCATGGGCCTCCAGCCAAGATTTTACAGTAGTCCTCCTTGTTGTTCAGTCTAATAGCGAAAAAACCTCGGGATAGGGCCGCCAACTCCATATGCCCAGAGGTCCTCCATTTGCTTGTCGCCCACTTGCGAATGGTCTCCATGTCGGGACGACCACCAATGAACTTACCTATGAGGGTATACTTCTCATACTCCATGAAGCTTGAGAGGACTTCCGTCGGGATGTCCAGCTCATCCCCAGTCGAAAATAGCTCCTTGGTAAAAAAATCGCTTAGGGTTTCTGAAGCCGCTGCCTAGGCATACGACTTCTGTGGCCCACCTCCCCATTTTTCTGGTGGGTCCTTACCCCGACTGACACCGTCGTCAATCCGATCTCCTTCATTTGGCAAGGACGCCTCCGTACCTCCGGACCCCGGGTGCCCTCCGACTGCTCCGTTGTGCCCATGGTTCGAACCGTTGCCGCTCCCGTGCTCTCCCGCAGAGGACTTCCCGCCCATCGTCATCTCCATGCTCTCATATATATATTATATTATTTTTATTTATTTATTATTTTTTTCTTTATTTTTTTTATTTTGATTACTTTACTTTTTTATTATTTTGTCTTAAATGTTTTATTGTGATATAACTTTAATGGGCCTACTAATAAAGATATTAGAATAATCTAATAGAGGCTAAACTTTAGAACTTCTTTACTTTCTAAAATTTGAGTAGGACTACAAAATGACCAATCAATCAAATATTCAAAACAAATAAGTAAACATTAACATCAAAATTCAAGTGGGTCCCCAAATTGGGGTACGTTGTGCGATGGCAACAACAGGTCCCGTGTGGGTTAGACTAAATTTGCATGAGAACTATGAAGCCCTAGCATACTAAATTATGAAGCCCTGGCATACTAAATTTAAATCCGAAGAAGAGATGCCTTCTATAGGTCCCATGTGGGTTAGACTCTTTGGCCTCCCAATTTGAATTCTAGAATTCGAATATTTTTTCTTCAATTAGAAACTCTTTGGGAACTTTTATGATGACTGATGATTGTACTCAAAAATTTAAACATATTATTTATGCTCGAATTTGTTTTTTAATGGATTTTGACAAACCCCTACCTAAAAATATCACATTATAATTTGGGGAGGACACTTGGGAGCAAGTAGTGGACTATGAGAACATTCCTTTTCATTGTAGAATTTACCATGAATATGGTCATTTGGCCAGTGTTTTCCCAAACAAAATTCCAGATCAAAATAAAGAAGATACAAATTCAACAGGTTTCCAAATGCCTAAGAAGAACTCTTAGAAAAAACTTGTAATAAAGGATTAATCAAAGTTATCAGCTAATATGTTTGAAATTCTTTCCACAAATGATGCCCTAGGTGAGGAAGAGGAAATAATGGAAATAGAAATCTTAGAAACACAATTTAGAGATGAAAGGAATAACTCGGAGACAACCCAATAAATCAAAAGTTTTCAACAAAAAAAGGGAGAAAATATACACAAGAAAAATAATATTTTAAATGTTGAGACTTCAAATAATACAGGTCCCAAGATAGACTATGTTGAACCTTCCAACAACACTTTGGCTTTGTACATGCATTCTTAAATGTTAGAAGACATCCTAAATTCATTTTAAGTAAGTCAAGAAACAGGGAAAAAATTGAATATGGATTCTAATCAAAAGGTAGGTCACAAGACCAATCAACATCATATGGTAAAAGAAGGTGAAAAGCTTGTAGAGGAAGGTAATATTAATTCCCTTACCAACTATTTTAGCCCTAGTATTAATGAAGATCATCACTTGGAATATTAGAGAACTCAAAGGAAGTCTTTCAAAACAAAATAAAATTAGAAGAATGATTCAGATAAACCATCCACATCTTGTTTTCCTTTAAGAAATGAATATGTCAATAGAGGAAATGGATTCAATTGCTAGTAAAATTTGGCCAACTGGAAAAGTTGTTTCCCTTAGTTCCCAGGGGACTTCTGGTGGCATTGCTTACCTTTGGGACCCAAAAGAGGTAGTTATTCACCATATGGTTGGCAGCTTGGGTCTTTTGGCTATGGCTATTCAAAGTAGACATTCCAACAAAATTATGCTTTGCATAATTATTTATACTCTAACTTCTTTGGAGGAAAATAGAATACAGTGGAAGGATATAACTTATATTATCTCTCATTTTCTTGAATCTTGGATCTTTATAGGAGGAGATTTCAATACCATCCTCTCTCTGGACTATAAAATAGGGGTAAATAGAAATTTGGACAAGAACACTAACCTCATGAATGAATATATTGCAAACCTTCATCTTGTGGACATCCAGCCTGATAATGGCCTTATGACTTGGTCTAACAGAAGGTAATACCTATCTTGTACCATGGAGATATTGGATAGGTTCCTAATCTCTGACCATTTCTTAATCAATGGTCACATTCCTAAAGTGAAGACTCTTAACAATGTTGGTTCAGATCATTGTCCAGTCATGGTGGAAATTTGGAAAACCAATGTGAGTTTCTCTCCTTTTTTATTTTAGTAAATGTGGCTTAGAGAGAGTTCCTTCAAACCTCGAGCGCAACAATGGTGGAAGGAAGGTAAACAAAGATATGGGACTAAGATGTTGTTTTATCAAAAGGTTGCAATATATTAAATCCAAATTCAAGACTTGGAACTGGAAGGAGTTTGGGGATGTTCATCAAAAAAACATGAAGTTATTGCTCAAATTGAAAATTTGAATAAGAAAATCCGTTTAGATAGCCTCACAAAGAGTAGAAGTACAATTGATATTAGACTCACAACTCAGTTAGAGGAATGGGAAAAAAGAGAACTCTTATGGAATCAAAAATCTATAATTCAATGGCTCAATGAAGGAGATCGGAACACAAATTTCTTTCACAAATCTCTTCTAGCTCAAAGATCTTACAAATTTATTTCTTTCCTAAATTCAGATTCTGGAGATGTTTTCTACACTTGGGATGGCATGAGCTCTATTGTTGTGAATTACTTTTCCAATATTTTTGCTGCTACTCCTCTTGACTTGGATTCTCAACAAAATGCTCTTCAAGTGATCCCTTCTCTTATCACTTCTTAGGAGAACTCTATTTTGACTGCTCCTGTTACTATTAATGAGCTTCAACAAGTGGTTTTTAAAATGAAAAAAAAGGAAAACCCTAGGTGTTGATGGTTTTTCCATTGAGTTCTACCAAGAGTTTTGAGATATTCGTCATGTCGATTTATTAGAGGTGGTGGAAGAAGCCAATAAAGCCAAATAAATTTTGAAGGTTATCAATAGAACTTATATTACTCTTGTCCCAAAAGCTCAAGAGGCTTATCATATCTCAGCTCTTAGACCTATTTCTTTATGTAATGTTCTTATCAAAATCATTACTATGATCATGGCAGAAAGGTTGAAGCCTCTTTTACACAAGATTATTTCCCTTGAATAAGGAGGTTATGTGGAAGCGCATCAAATAGTGGATGAGATAATTCTTGCTCAAAAAGCTATTAATTCCATGGAAATGCAAAATTCTCCTTCTTTGTTCATTCGTTTAGACTTATCCAAAGCTTATGACAGAGTGGATTGACAATTCCTTATCAAAGTTTTGAGGCAATTTGGTTTCTCTCAAGATTGGATGGACTATATTATGGGTTGTATCTCTTCAGTATCCTACTTAGTTCTTATCAATAACATGCCTTCACAACTATTCTTAGCTTCTAGAGGTATTAGGCAAGGTGACCCCCTCTTCCCTTATTTATTCATCATTCTTGTTGAATGCTTGGGTAGGACTAATAAAAAATAGAGACAAGAAAACCCTTGAGGGAGTTACCATTGCTCATGGAGCTAGGCCTATCTCTCATCTTCAATTTTTTGATGAATCTACTCTGTTAGGTAAAGCTACAGATAAGGAAGCTTCTAAAATTAAGTAAATAATTAGCTATTTTCTAAGGCTACCAGGCAATTGATCAATGAAGACAAGTCTGAAGTCATTTTCTTTCACTGCTCTACTAGAAATGAATCCATGGTCTTGGATAAATTAAGATATAATAATATCTCCCTTCCGGTCACTTATTTAGGCATCTCTATCAATACTCAAAGATAGAAAAATAAATAGTGGAATTGGTTGTTGGACAAAGTTAAGAAGAAAATTGGAAAGTGGACCAATAGGTGGCTTTATTTTGGGGGTAGAATTACCTTGATAAATTCTATCCTTAAATTTATACCTATTTATGTTTCTACCATGTTGAATATTCCAAAGGTTGTTCTTCGAGAATTGGATCAAATTAATCATCGGTTCCTCTAGAGTGGTACTAAGGAGAAAAGAAAATGGGCCTTGGTGAAATGGGATACTTTATATCTTCTTAAGAATGAAGGGGGATTAGGATTATGGTCTACTATTAATAACAACAAAGCTTTAGTTGCTAAATTATATTGGAGGATTTTACATAACCCCAATGCTCTTTGGACTAGTAATCTTTGTGCTAAATATGCTAAGAAAAAAGTTTTGAAGACCTTGTTTGCTATCAATTACCTACCAAAGGTTCTCCCATTTTAGCGGTTCTTAAGACTCGTGAGGATTTAATAAAGAAAAAATTATTTTTGGATCATTCATACTGGTCAACAAGAAAAATTTTGGATAGATTCTTGGGATGGTCACCAGCCTTTGATAATTTTTTCCCTGATTGGAGGCCTTGGATGGAGGAGCTTCACCAAGCTAATTGGAGGAAACTCTTAGCCATATTTTTATTGAGTGTACCTTAGCCTCTAAGTTATGGACGAGAATAGCCATCTTACTTGGCTTACAATGGTCCATTGTTTTTACTTTTGAACAGCTTTGGAGGGATTGCCCTAAATAGGAGGGTGTTGATAATTTCATGAGGTAGTTAGTTTGGATGGGTTCTACCATTCTACCTAAGAATATTTGGAATGAAAGGAACAATCAAATTTTCAATCAATAAAGAAAGGATATTCACTATATCTATCAAAAGACCATTGCCAACTTAGTTGAATTAGTTCAACAACTCCTTAATCACCCCTAAAACTCCCACCAAAGATGGGATCAAGTGATGCAAATATTGAAGATTAAATCTTCTAATACCAACCAGCTTAAAGGGAATGTGAGTAATTGTAATATGGAAATAGCAAGGAATTGTCAGCCTCCTCCTAAGGATTATAAAAAAGTCAATACCGATGGAACCTCTAAGGGGAACCCTAGAAAAGCTAGTGCAAGAGGAATTGGTAGACTTTTAGATGGCTCCCTGGTTTTCACTTTTGCTAAGAATTTGGGTATCCTTTCCAATAACCTTGTTGAGGGGTATGGTATCCTTAGATTCCTTCAAGAGGCTACTAAGGTTGGATGGGAAAAGGTACTAGTTGAGTCTGACTCTCAACTCGTGATTAATCTTCTGAAGACTCCTTCTAAGAATCATAAGGTCGATTGGAGAATACAAAGAACTGTTGAGAAGATTCAATTAATCTAGATGGGCTTTTTGAAATTTGATTACAATCATGTGGTCAGAGAATAGAACAAGAGTGTTGATGCTTTAGCTAATTGGGCATTGGACAAAGGTGATCTTACTTACTATGACCACCCTCCTAGATGGTGGGCTTCACAAATAAGGGAAGTTCTACTTTTTATCCTTTCTTTGGATGGCTCCAGTACTAGAGGTACCTAGTTCCTTTTTTCTTTGTTTTTACTTCTCTTTGGTTTGGTCAAAGTATGTTAGTTCCCTAGCTCAAACATATCTTTCTTATGTTTCCTCTATTGAATTTTGCCTTAAAAGTCTTCTGGCCTAGAAATGTCATAGTTGTGTTTTGTTTTTTGTTTTTTATTTTTCCCCCTTTTTTCTAGTTTTTTGAGGAATGTGTGTGTTTTTTGGTATTGATTTGTTTTTGTGTTGTTTTGTTGTTTTTTATGTTTTTGTGTTTTTCTTTCTTTTTTTGTGTGTTTTTGTTGTTTTTCATGTTTTTGTTTTTTTGTTTTTTTTAAGTGTTTGTGTGTTGTTTTTATGGTTTTCCTATGTGTTTTGTGTTTTGTTGTTATTTTTTATTTTATTTTTATTTATTTTATTTTTTTTAGTTTTTTGTTGTTTTTATGCTTTTATGTTGTTTTTTGTTTGTTTTGTGATTTTTTTTTGTCTTTGTTTTTTGATGTTGTATTTTTTGTGTTTGTTTGTTATTGTTTTTATTTTTTTAGGTATGCTCATTGAGTGTGCCGAAGGGGGAAGGCTAGGTGTGAGCCCTGGACATTTTTTATGGAATAGATACCCCTGCCTTCTTGGGACTTACCCAAAAGTGGCATTCCATTTGGAGTGTTTTCCACAAACAAACAAAAAAACCCACTAAAGTATGAATAATAATAATAATAATAATAATAATAATAGAAAATCCTATCTTCTAGATGCAAAGTCCTATTTGGCAAGAAGAGCTCTTTAGAAAATGAATGTTCCTTATAACACCTTCCCCCTCCATTGCTTCTTGCATGTATTTCATCTAAAAAAATGATGTTATTATTTTAAGGATGAAATTTTAATATTACCAGGTGTTGTAGGTGAGTTGGAGAGGAAAGGGCAATCCTCCAAGGGAGGTCCCAGGTTCAAATCTCCACCCTACCAAAAATTTGAATTGGGTATCCAAAATCCAATTGATAATGTTGGTGCGGGCAGGGTCGGGTGCGACTCCCGGGTGACTTTGACGGTGTAGAACCCCCTGTTCGTGGTCTCTCAGACCAAGGCGGCCCCACAAGGGGTTTTTTGCTTAAAAAAAAAAGAAATTTTAATATTCCATTCCATTTTAAAAAGTGGTTCTCCAAGTTTTAAGGATAAAATTTTCATTTTCTCCATAACCACTTTTTTATGTTCTTATGGAATTGCTTCTGGCATGTCTTTTTGATCTTATTCCCCCCTTGCATGGTACTCTTGCATTACTTTCCCATTGGAATATTTACTATGCTTTTAAATTTGATATCTTATTGGATGAATTATGCATTAGGTCAATTTTGTTTATGTGTTGACTACGGGACTACACCCAAACATTGTGGTTCTATAATTTTTTAAGAATTCATGCTAATTATTTCTTTCTTATGCATGATCTCTATGTTTTTTTTGTTAGAGAACAAGGGGTTGTATTCGAGTACCCCATCCTTGACAAGCCACAACCCTCTCCTTTAGATCTTGAGAGTTTACAAATGGATTCAATTCTCATCTCAGTTTGATATGATATAGCTAGATACCTACATCATTTTTCATAAAATGTCTCAATTCTTGATTTTTATTTTATGGAACTTCATTTTTTGTATGAATACAAATATTCCATAATTCAACATCCTTATTGAAATTTCCCTACAACAGCTATGTTTACTTAGAAGTAAACTTTGATATTAAATAATGGTGAGCATAAACTTAAACTGCATGTGACTTATAATGACAATTGGCCAAGCTACACCAAATAAGAGATGTTATATTGAACTTTACATGAGCAATACTTATGGATTTTATTATGTATGAAGAACTAATACATCTCTTTCTTCTTACCAAGTAGGACAAGTACATGATTTTAATTTTAAGAAAAATAAAAAGGCCATGGTTTTAATGTTGTTACTGGACCATAATACAATTAATGAAGGGAATAAATTTGAACTACAATGGGTGAGATTGAACAACAATGAGAGACATGATGCTTGAAGCAAATTAATACAAGGTTTAATGCCAATAATTAGCACAAGGTGCAACATCAATAATGTAAATTTAACTTGATAATATGGTTTGATATGTTTGTTCAAAGATAAACAAAAAATCTAATACGTTAAAAGCATGAGTGGATCAAGGTTCATGTGAGGTGATTTTTTGACTCTTTTGGACTATATATAGAGGATAATTAGTGTTATTAGAATGTTTATAACCTCCACTTATGAGGAAAATGTGAGGAAGCATTTCATAGGCTAAATTAGCTACTCGATGGGCACTAGTTCTAGTTGTGCTAGATCTAGTTTAAAATTGTATGGTTTACATAGATACTTCCATAGAGGGACATGGTGGAGTCCTTGTGCAAGAAGGTAGTTTATTACTTATGAGAGTAGGAAGCTCAATATGGTGAGCTTCATTATCTTACACATGATCTTGAGTTGCTAGTAAGATTTACAGACCTATATATATATATTGTATTTATGAATTGAGTTAAGGTCATGCCAACAAAGCCTTTGTTATATCTTCATGTAACTCAATCTTAATGCTCAATAGAGGAAATTTTTGTGTGAGTATGATCTTGATATACTTACATCAAGGGGAATGATGTGCTTAATAGAAGATACAATTTTTAAAGATTCAAATATATACATTTTTGAAGAGTTGCATGTTGGAGCAACTATCAACAGATGAGTGGTATTGACAAATGTAATAGATGATGTCCTCTAGTACGATGGGGAACAATATTATGGGATATAACTTTGAGATTAATGGTTTGCTTTGTTTTTTTAATTAAATATATGTTCCCAATACTATAAGAAAGATAATCATAGTAGAGAGGTATGAGGACCCATACTTGACACATCTTAGAGTGAAGAAAATATACACTAATTGATATAATTGTACTTTTGGTCTAGAATGATGAGTGGTATCATATAATATATTTCTAGATTTTTAAGTATTAAAAAGTTAACGTGGAGCATCAAAATTCTATAGGGTTTTTTTATCCACATGACACTCTCATATGGAAAAGGGATGTAGTCTCCATAAATTTCATGGTTGGGTTGACTGCATCTTCTTATTTTCATGATGCCATAATAGAAATGGTCAATAAGTTGACTAAGGTAGCCATTTCTACCTCAGTTGGACTGCATATGATGTATTTACAATAACCAAAGTTTACATTGAAAATATCATTAATATTAGGATGCCAAAGACAATCATATCAACTAGAAATTGTCTTTTTATGTCATAATTTTGAACCACATTTCAAGAGGGATTGGGCACTAAAATCACCCTTAGCATAAAACATAATTTTAAAAAAATATGGCCAAATAGGAAGAACAAAATAAAACATTGGAGGATATGATCAAAATGTATGTCATTGATTGCTAGAGTTGACAGGAGGAGTATATATGTTTGGTGGGTTTACCTACAATAACAACTATTATATAGGGCTTTGTTGTTGAGTATGAATATGATCTTGGATATGTATCATAGTATTCACCAAATTGAGTGTGATTTTAACTAATAAATGTATTTTTTTGAATTCTAAGAATAGATGCATGTGACTCTTGTTAAACCTTATTTTTAATCCCTTTGTTTTTGAGTGAGTGTTTGCAATTTGAAAGGATAATGGTAAGTTGATCCAACTATAGAAAAAAAAAACAAAAGTAGGATTAAGATAAAAAAAACTAGCTAAAACCATAGTGGCTAACAAAAAAGCATACCGATAAAAAATATGACTCATGTCAGATTCATAAAAAATTGTAGGAGAAAATAACTCATAAAATTCCACAAACCTTAGGGTTTTAAGAGTTTGGTGAAAGGGAAGAATATGCAAAACTTGAGTTAATATGGGTTGTGACAACAAACTCATACCTATGATTAAAGATGTTATATAAAATAACAAAGCAATAAGTATATCATTGACATCACAAAAGTTGTAATTTAATTAGTAAGTAAATAATTAGGATAGGTACATAATAATAGAAACTAGCAATTCACTATAAATGTTGAATATAAAATATGTCTTTGAAAATGATTCTAGATAGTAATGCAAGGAATAATGTTACAAGATTTTATTCTCATGAACATAATTCATTCACCATTTACTAAAATAATAAATCATTCATTCATAAATAACAATTTAAAATGTGATAGAGATAGATAATATCCTTAAGTTAGGGAAACACCAATAATACTCCTTAAGGAAGGATAACTCCGTAGGATCTCCCAATATGAGAGGCCATATCATGGGCAAAGATGATTATAAAGCAATACTTGATATGATTGATGATTTTTTACTATTACGATATCCCTTATATACCCAATATCTACTGCTACTTTGGGGAGGGTATAACCCTAACCTAGATAACTCCTCAACCTTTATCCAACTCATTATTATAATATAATATAACAATATAATAAACCTTGGGTTATGTGTGACGTATGCTAACTATCTATACTACCCATATATATCATATCCCCATATACCTATCCCTGGGTACTATAGCATGCCACCCCCTTACAAATATTTCATTCTTGAAATATGAGAACAAAACCAAATAAAATGAATTTCAAAGCATCATTTACAACTGATACCATACTTTCGATATCCCTTCTTTATAACCCAATGAAATGAACTTCAAAGCATCATTGACAATTGATACCAAATGCAATAATTCTTTACTTTTAAAAAATCCCTTCCTTATATACCCAACATCTATTGCTACTTTGGGGAGGGTATAACCGTGACCTGGTGATAAGGATCCAAAATAGTGTAATTAGATTTATTTCCTAAAAGTTTTATTTAATAAAATATTTTTAGATTTTATTAAATGTTGGCATGAATTATCGTCAATTTGTAATGTCAATAGAGTATTCTTGTTGACAGATATTTGTACCAATCTAAAAAGCATACACCTAACTAGTGCATCAATTAAAATCAATCATTAAAGCATCAAAATATGGACAACAATGAATTTAACAAGAAATCAAGGTTTCTTTTATTAAATATTTTCTAAATTTCGATTACAAATACGTCCCTTTTAGGGATACCCAAATCCTTGATACAATTGATACAATATTTTGAGGCCCCTAAACTGGGATTGGTGTAATCCGCGAACTCTCTAGAATGAACATGAACTGCACAAGGCTCGAGGAAGACTTCTTCTCATGCGATTGGAGGAACATGTTGCCAAGAACACCTTGAAATACTCAGATCCTGTAAACCTACATTCAAGAAAAAACATAGCACAATTAGAAGCAAAGGAGACTTCTCCTGATGAGGCTTTTGATAAAGATTTGCATGAATTATAACAAATGTGAAAAGAAAGCATGAAAAATTATAAATATAATTGTAAAATGCTTAAATTATGATAAAGAATGCTGAGAAAACAATAAATCAAGTTAATATAAGACATGATTTGCAATCAAATCTTGAAATTGATCTAATCTAAGAAGATTCTTAAAATAAGCAAATATGACAAATATTAAGGTAAAGCTACCTCTAATATTGTAAATTAACCGATCAAATGTTTGCTACAATGTTAATCTATGCTATATTAAGCTATTTGCATAACTGGAAATGGAAATCTACTACTAAAATGGAGGAAATAGAGCATCAAACCCTAGCCATGGGTGCCTAAAGCAGCTAGCTCTGTTAGCTATGACTGACAGTCGCAGTTATAGGAAAACTTTTCTTTATCTTGCAACTAGGGCCAGAAACTCTCAAATCCTCCAAGGAATTGATGATCAAGGGTCGCCTCAGTGTTCTGAAATAGATTGGTGGTTGAATTAACTAGAATTGTCAATGGAAGTGTGTCAATTTTCAATCTTGCTCCTCAAGCTCTTGAGATCTCCATTGTTGCAAGGTTGATGATAAAATTGGATTTTGGCAGCATATTGTTACTCTTCACAAGGTGCAATTAGCTCTCCAATTCGACAAGGCTTCAGTACAATGTAATTGAGCTATTATTTAGGGGTTTGCTCTTTGAAATTTGGGTCTTAAATAGACTCCCAAAATCCTTGCTCTATCTTCATGGAGAAACCAAGAACAAGAATTGGTAGTTGGTAGGAAGCTTCTGAATGATTCCAAGCCCAAACTGCTTCAAAAACATTGCAATTTGATTGTTGCAATTGATTTTACTCATCTTTGGTCATCCGAGTTTGTTATAGGGCTAGCCATGGCTCTTAAATACGGCTAAAACCCTAGTCGTAGGTGTCAATCATGACTAAGATCTTAGCTGTGGGTGTCACCCATGGCTAAGGTTGAATAGGCCTAGGATGCCTAAATTGAGTGGTTGAGACCACTGCTTTGCCTTGGAAAGGTCCAAGATCATTCATATGGTCTGCAAAGATGCCCATACAAGTAGTATCCTAAACATGACGCGTTTTAGGTGTCTACAATATTTTTCTATGTTTGGCATCTGCAAATCCCTATTTAGCTTTGTAAAATTAATAAAATATTAATCAATATTTGTGGTTCCTAATCACCTAGCTAACTTCATTAGTGTTGCTTTGGATCCATACTTTTTCTGCTCCACTTTAGTAACTATGATAATTGCTCCTATGGTTCCATGTTGTGCTTTCACTACTCTTATATACACTTTTTACTCCATACATTGTTATACTTTATGCCTTTTTGACTCCTTGTAGGTCCATAAGGGTATTGATGCTCTATGCCATGCCTTTTTGACTCCTTAGGAAGGACCTCTTTCCAAGTTAGTAGCAACTAAGACCTAAGTCAAGGACATTGATCCTTCTAATTCTCTTCCCTTCTTTCTTTCTTCTACTCCCATTTTTTTCTCCATTTATGTTTCTTCTCTTCTCGCATTTTTGATGTCCTCCATCACCATCAATAAGTGTGACCATAGGTTATCCTAGATGCATTCCATATTCTATAATATCCCAAATAATTGGAGCTACTCCCATCATATCATTCTTATTACCCACCATCAAAATCACAACTACTTTACTTCCACATTGCAAGTCCTTCACCTATCCATTCACTCCCATTTCCACCCAAGTTACTTTGCCTAATGCGTCTTCTTGTCCTCCTTTCCACCCTATTACATAATCCAAAAAACTCCTACTTGAGGCACTTATATTTCCAACTCCTACCCATGCGGCAAAGCCTGCAAAAGTAGCCCCAAAACTTAGTATATCCCAAAGCCTAGCCAAAATTTTATATGGAATATCACTAGTGCACTAGAGGAAACTTATGTCCATAAGGATTTCAAATCTCTCAAAGATAAAAATATGAGGGTTAAGAAAGAGTATAAACATATAAAATACTAGACCTCAAGAGAATAAATTATCATGTGGTCTCAATTAGATTCTAGGGGAAATAAGGTTCTAATTAAGAAGCAATCCCAAACAACCTTTCCAAACCCACCACTATCCTTGTTCACTTCACTGCTAGAGTTTTAGAGATAGATCTAAATATAATAGATCCATATCAAATAATATAACTCATGAACCAAATCTTCATTAGGGAAATCATGCAATTTTACCAATTAGAAATGAACTATGCAACAAAGAAAAATTAGTAGAATGTTAAGCAACAATAACCCAATTGAAGGTAGAAAAGTCATAACTATAGTAGGAGACTAAAGCCTTCAAGAATGTTTTCATAAAAAAGAGCTAAGTTGTAACAATAGGTTGAGGGCCTTAAATCCCAACTTGTTGAGAATTACACACAAAAGAAATAAATTAAATATTTTTTTCCACAACTTGCATAGAGGTAGAACCAACTAAAAAAACAACTTGGATAAAAAAAACCATAGCTAGTGAAATAACTAGAAGAAGTATAGTAAACCAAGAAGAGAAAGATCATAAAATATTTGAGCTCTAGGTTAAAATTGTGAAGCTACAACTTGGATAGAAAAAATCATAGATAGTGAAACAACTAGAAGAAGTATGAGAAATCAAGAAGAGAAAGATCATAAAATCTTTGAGCTCTAGATTAAAATTTTGAATCTTAAGGTAGGAGAAATGACTAACCTAGGGTGGATGTTAGGAGTAGAAAAAATGAATTCCTTATGGAATAACATTAAAACTAAGGTCATAAGTTCCAAAAGATAAATGAGAATTGAACTAGGGTTTCAGAGGCTAGGGTAGAGGTTTGGAGAATATTTTCATGCAAAAAACACCATCAGAGAGGATCAATCCTTTTGGAGGATCTTTTAACAGTAAGGATCATGGTCAAGAATGGGGGACATAGGTACTTCGATACCAAATCCTCCAAATCAAGGAATCTCATACTAGGATAAGCTATGTGGAACCCAAGGTAGCTTCAATGACTATCAAACACAAACAAATACAATCATAATCGCCATGGAAAAGTGAAAAAAAAGAGGATTATTTACTTGGAAGGGTGAATGGATGTTTACCACAAGCAAAAGAAATACCAATATTGGAAATAGTAGAGGACTGGATAGCTGAGGATATAGTTTATAAGATAATACACAATCTGATAGGTAAATTTGTGGATTTTAGACCATCTTTGCACTTCCTCCACACATGGATAAGGATATAATGACATCTGGAAGGAGAATACAAAATTCTAACTCTCCCAAATGGGTATTTTTCTATAGAGTTCACATCAATGGTAGACCGATAAAAAGTATTTGAGGGAGGGTTGTATCATCACGGGCTAGTAGGACTATTCCTGTAACCATAGAAGATGAGATTCGATCTGAGGATGAAACCAACTACATTACCAATATGGGTAAGATTATTTTCCCTTATCCTTGAATTTTGGAAAGAGGAGGTACTCGAGGCAATAGGTAACTTACTCGAGAATTATCAAGGTAGATCAAGAGATACAGTTTTAGGATGATCGGTACTGTTTGCTAGGGTTTGCATGGAAATGGATCTCAGTTGCCTCTTCCAATAGAGATAGACCTAAAATAGGGAATTTTTTTTGGCACCAACAACTGTATTATAAGGTTATTCCATTCAGATGTCGGGTGTGCCATGCTCATGGACATCTGGCTAGAATGTGCCCAATAGTTAAAGATCATCAATTTGGACAAGAGGGGACAAAAGCAAATATTAACATGGCAGACCAATCTCTTTAGAAAAAGGTAAATCAAAAGGAAGGGAAAGGCCCAAAAAACTTTGAGGGCTTCCAAAAAGTAATTAGAATTTCAAACAAAAGAAATCAGCACAATAACCAGAGAAAAAGAGAAAAATTAGGAAGAACAAATAATATATGAGATATTCAAACAACTGGGAAGCTTGGAAACAAAAGGGGATTTTCAAATGGAAGGATTAGAGGAGGATACTCAACAAGTCACACTAGTGGATCAGGAACAATACTCCAATATAGTGTTAGGGAATAAGTAAGGAGTAGAACTAGACACAACCTTTCATGTAAGAGGAGATTCAACCTACGAGGGAGACCAGACGAGGGGAATCCAAGTATGGGATAGTCTTAACTCAGGAAATAGAGGTGAAATAAGGAAATAAGAACAAAGACAAACCTACTTTAAGGATTCATCAATTGGAGAAGAAACAAAAATTGAATCAATCTACATGGAGGAAGTCAAACAAGGAAAATATGGAGGAACAAGGAAGAAATTTGAGCCATAATGGACAAGTAAAATTGATGGTTGATTTTTCTCTAACCGTTCTCAATAATTTTAATTACTTGGAATGTGAGGGGTTTAGGCAGGGGCCCTTGATAAAATGTAGTCAAAAACATTATCATGGATATGAGTCTAGATATCATTTTGTTACAGGAAACAAAATTGCAAGGAGAATATTTACAAAAAATAAATAGGAGGATACGACAAAAAGGAGAGGTCCTTACTCAATCGACATAGGTAAAATTAGGTGGATTGGCCACTGTGTGGAATCCCCAACTATTCCTAGCAATGTGGGGCCTCTACGAGAGGGGTGTTGATGGTTTGGTTACAAAATAGGGAAAATGGGAAAATTTGGACTATAGTTAATTTATATGGAGCACAGACAGTCAAATTACAAAGGGATCAATGGGCAGTCATCCAGACTTTCAAAGACAACTACCCATAGGACCAATGGATTGTGGGAGGAGATTTAAATGCAAATCTTAGAATAGAGGAATAACAAGGAGGTAGAGCCATGTTAGAAGAAAAGGATAGGTTCTTTTCAGTAATAACATGTCAAATAAATCTAATAGATATCCCAACTATGGACAACTCCACGACTTGGATAAATAGAATAAAGGAAGGGGAGACAGTCAAAACTTGCTTGGATCATTTCTTTATGGGGGATAAATTATTCCTACATACCAAGAATCAAGCGAGGCTCATGGATAAGATTTCTTCAAATCACTTTCCAATAAGCCTTACCATAGAAGAAGATAATCATAAAGTTACACGAACTTTTAAATTTGAGTTATGGTGGCTAAAAAATGAGGAGTTAGAGGACCACGTAAAGGAAAACCCAATTCAAACTCCACAAACAACTAAAATTTGTGAGGACCCAACTAAAGGAGTGGAGTAAACACAAGAAGGAACTCACTAGAATCCAAAAGAAAGAAATCAAGGATTAGAAGGAGAAGATTGCTCAGGAGATAAAACAAGGAACTATTATGGAAGATCTATTGCTACATGAAGCATAAATTATTAGGAGAGAAGAAGCTTTGGAGGAACAAGAAGAGGTCTATTGGAGGCAAAGATCCAGAGTTACATGGTTAAAGAAAGGGGGTCAAAACATAACTTTCTTTCATAAGATAGCAACAGCTAGAAGACAACATAATTGAATTACAAGTCTTACATATATGATGGGTCAATTAAAAACTACTAGAAGTGAAATGAAAACTATAGCAAATCAATACTTCCATACTCTTTTCAGTAGAAACAAAAATTTGAATGCAACATGGCAGGAGAAGATACTAGAGGTAATTCCACAATTAGTCAAACTTGAACACAATAAATTATTAATGGAGGAAATTTCTTTAGAAGAAACATCACATATCATACAAACAATGCAAATAGGAAAGATCCCAGGACCAGATGGATTTCCCATTGAATTTTATCAAAAAATTTGGGAAATTGTGGGCCAAGCAATGGTGGAGGCACTGGAGGAAATCATACAGAGTAAACAAATGTTAAAAGCCTTGAATTGTACTTTTATCACTTTAATTTCTAAGTGCCCACCTAGTGAGATAATTGAGAACTATAGGCCTATTTCACTATGTAATGTAGTATACAAAATATTAAAAAATCTTATGGTAGAGAAGTTAAAACCTTTTTACGAAATCTAATTTTAAGTGAGCAAGGTTGTTTTATTAAAGGAAGACAAAATATATATGGAATAGTAGTGGCCTAGGAGGTGATACACACAATGTCCAAGAAAAAGGACCCAGGTATGTTTATTAAATTAGATATTTCTAAAGCTTATGATAGAGTAGACTGGTCCTTTATGCAAAGGATTTTAGAAAAAATGGGCTTTGTAGAGGAGTGGAGAGACTGGGTAAAAGCCTGTACATAGACTACATATTTCTCAATTCTAGTAAATGGCAGTCCATATCCCATGTTCATAGCAGGAAGGGGGTTGAGGCAAGGGGACCCTCTTTTCCCTTACCTTTTTTATCCTTTATGCATAGGTTCTAGGGAGACTGCTAAAAAAATGGAGACAAGAGAGGAGTCTAAGGGGTTTGAAAATAAGTTCTTAGATTGAGATAAATCACCTCCAGTTTGTGGATGATACTACTCTTATTAGTCAAGCCAATCTCCTAGTAGCAAGAAACATAAAATAATTTTTAGATGGGTATATTCAAGCTACTAGGCAAACTTTTAATGAAAAAAATCTCAAATAGTTTTTTCAATACAACGAAGAGGGTGAGAGATAAAATTATATAGTTGTTGAACTTCATGGAAACTCCTTTACCCATACAATATTTAGGAGTACCTTTATCTGCAAATAAAACAAAAGGCGAGTGGAAAGGGTTGATTGATAGACTTCAAGCTAAGTTGAGCAACTGGACACACAAATAGCTAAGCTTGGGAGGAAGGCTTACAATGATTAAATGTGTGCTACAAGCTCTCCCACTTTATAAATTTTCCATACATCAAGTTCCAAAGAAAATTCTAAAAGATATTGATAAATACACAAGAAATTTTTTGTGGTTAGGTGCAAGGGAAGAACAAAAATTAGCACTAGTTGGGTGGGAGAAGATATGCCAACCAAAAAACAAGGAGGATAGGGGATAATATCAGCATCCCAAAGCAATAAGGGGAGAGGCTGAGAAATACATCCCAAGACTCAGAGTAGAAGGAGAGGGATCTATATTATGGATAACAATGGAAGCATGTTAGGAATTAATACATACATATCTTTATTAGCAATTAGGGGATGGAAAGGATGTTCTTTTTTGGGAGGATTCATGGAATCAATCTCAACCAATTATTCAAACATTCTCAGATATGGAGAGTTGGAAAGCAAAGCTCCAAAATATAGGGTGGTGGAAAGCCTCTTACTATATGAAATCATGGAATCAACATGTGCTAGACTTACTATAATGGAAACATCCCTGAGAATGGCTAATGAGGAGGATAGAGGAACTAACTGAAAAACTATGGAGGCATCTCCAAAGACATCCAGTTCAGGATGATTCTTATATGGATATACTTGGATGGGGAGGAAGTAAGTTGAGAATATATAAGGAAAATGATTGATACAAGGTAGTATGTGGATATGAGATTACCCCAACACCACTTCCATGGACATTTATTAAGCAAAAGGAAGGATGGCCAAAAATTAACATTTTCTCATGGCTAATTAACCACATAAAGTGCTTGACATTTGATAATTTGAGAAAAAGAGGTTTCTACGGGCCTTCCAAATGTGTTATGTGTGGAAAGGCAGAGGAGACCTTGAATAACCTCTTTTTTGGGTGTTATTTTACCAAATACATATGGATCAATTGGTGGAGGTAGATGAGATAGCATTGGGAAATTTTTGAGAGCTAGGAAAGCTTTTATGAGAAATGGAAATAGTGCAAATTTAAGACTAGAACAAAGAAAATGGTATGGAAGTTGGGACCTAGCTTCATATGGTGGCAGTTATCGCTAGAATGAAATGCACACATATTTAGATTAGAGAACAGAAAAAATGGAGCAAGTTTGGGAGAGGATTCTGAGTAAGTTAATGGAAACACTATCCATTATATTACAGGAGGAAACAAACATGGAAATGGAGGAAGTGACTATTCTAAGGAGCTTTGGAATAACTAAAAAAGAAAAATAATGAAGGTTTGGTTGTGCATGTGAGATATCCTCGAATAACATAGAGTGGATACCGCCTCCCAAAGAGTGGGTGAAGGCAAACACAGATGATGCTTCTACTAAAAATCCTAGAAAATTTGGTTTTGGCATTATCATACAAAATTGGAAAGGAGAACAAGTGTACTTGAGAGCAGAAGGTATGGGAGAGACAATAAATAATGAAGTAGAAGGATAGGCGATCTTGTCAACATCAATGATATCTACAAATCTACATTTACATAAGCTATGGATAGAGACAGAATCTCAGATATGGGCTAGATTCTTGGATCCGATAAGACCCTTTCATGTGCTAGGAATTGGAGAGAGAAGGAAGGTGGAAGCAGTTCAAAATATTTGGAAGGTTTTTCAAGATGTTTTTATTACTCATATCAAACGAGAGAGAAATAGGGTGGTAGATTATTTAGCAAAATGGAAAAAAGAACTGGATGAATGGAAATACGTGGACTCTCAGATGGAAAATCATATAAGTTGGTGCCAAAGAATCCAAAGGATGTGAGAGGTGGTACAAGCAGATAGCAGACATGTTCAAGATACCAATAATGACTTCAAAATATCATGAAGATTGATGGATGGTCTACGAAATTCTAATGACTGAGAAAAATTGAAATTCAACTATGGTAATGTTGATGTGTATGGATAATTGTATTATGGTGGCCTCAGGTGATGTTTTCAACAAACACACCTATATATTATTTTTATGGCTAATTTTTGAGTTAGGAGGGATTGGAGGAGGATTTTCTTCTTCCCTTGTTTCTTTTCCATCTCATTTTACTTTGTAATACAACTTCTATAAATATAATATATTTTTCATTTAAAAAAAAAAATGTGCCAAAAGATAATTTGAGTTTATGGCCAAAGTTAAAAACATCCTCAACCAGGTGTCAAGGATTATTAAGTAAATAAGAGATGAGTTGGTTGAAAAGGAAAGGTACCATGAGATACTCAAGCAACTAGTCATTATGTTTACATCACTATCAATGGGGAGAGATAAGAAGGATGCCATTATAAAACTAAAGAAGATCCTTGATGTCTAAAGAGACCTACAAACTTATAAGGACACAATAGTCTTGTAGGTCCAAAAGGCCACATCCTTAAAAAAAAAATTGCTAAATGTTTAAGGGTGTCTTCAATCCGTAGTTACATCCTAATGCTTCCTAGCTTTAGTCCATAGTTAGTGTGGTCAAAATTACCTTCTAAATAGTTTGGATCATGGCCCAGTGTTAACATGACCCTGGTCGCACTCTAAATCAATAATCTCTAGGTCGTAGTCATGTCCTGATGCCATTTGGCTCTAGGTTGCAATCAATGCAATCAAAATGGAAGTATCCCAAATTCAAATTATGTCTCAAAGTAAGGTTTCTATATCTTGCATCATCCAACATATTTCATGTCATGCACAACATCCACTAACTCTAGGCTGTGGTCAATACGATCAAACCAACTAGTTTTCAAATCTAAAATATGACCCAAAGTAGGGTTCCTGTGTCATGAATAAGAAGAAGATATAGTTGCACTCCATTCAATTTATTCATAATGTGAGAGGGCGTGCCAAGGAAAAAGATAAAATGAGATTTGGTGATAGATCTAAGTCTAGAGGTAGATCCAAGTCTCGGGGAAGGTTTGAGAGAAAATTTTGGAAATGTGGTAAGCTTGGACACATGAAGAAGGATTGTAGATCAAATAATGTTGATTCTAGAAAGAGATATGATGAATCCACTTCCACGGAGATAAATAAATCCACTTATGAAGGAGAGGATGTATATTTGGCATCTTGCTCCACACGTTCAGATAGTAAATATTGGTTGATCGATATTGGTGCCTCTTTTCATATGACTCCTCATAGGGGGTGGTTCAGTGAATATGAAAGATATGATGGAGGGGAGGTACTTTTGGGAGATGATTCACCACTTAGAATAATTGGTCATGGAAGAGTGAAAATATTTTTGTAGGATGGTAGGGTTAAAACAGAATAATTGGTCATGGAAGAGTGAAAATATTGTTGCAGGATGGTAGGGTTAAAACCCTCCCAGGTATGATGCATATTCTTGGCCTTGCTAGAAATTTAATTTCTATAAGAAAAATGGTTGAGGTAGTAGTGAACATCAATTTTAGTAAGGATTCATGCAAAATGGTTTTTGGATCTATGGTGTTAGCAAGAGGAGTTTGGATTGGAACCTTGTATAAGCTATTGGGAATCACTATAACAAATGAGTGCAATAGTTTGACTAAACCTGAGGCTGAATCAGATAAAAGTTCAACACTTTGGCATCATAGAATGGGATATATTGGATAAAAGGGATTGCGTAACTTGTACATGAAAGGTATGGTTCAAGGTATTCCTAATGGCTCCGTTTTTTATTTATTTATGTGAACATTGTATTTATGGCAAGTAAAATCGTGTGATTTTCCCATTTGGTGTTGCAAGATCAAAAGGGATATTAGATCTTATTCACAGTGATATCTTTGGTCATGTCCCTATTCCAACCCTTGGGCAATCATGGTACTATGCTTCTTTCATTGATGACTTTTCAATATATGCATGGATGTATTTTCTTAAAAGAAAGCTGAAGTGTTTGATAAGTTAAAAGAATTTAAAACACTTGTTGAAAATCAAACTGGGAAAAATATTAAGGTATTGAGGTCTGATAATGGAGGAGAGTATTATTCAAATAAATTTGAGGATTTTTGTAAGCAATGTGGTATTTCAAGACATAATAGTACTCCATATACACCTCAAAAAAATGGAGTTACTGAGAGATTAAACAAATTACTGATAGAAAATGCTAGAAGTATGATCAGTGGTGTTGGTCTAGCACAGGAATTTTGGGCAGAGGTAGTGAATGTGACATGCTACTTGTGAAATCAATCTCCTACATCAGCATTTCTGGATCAAACTCCATTTGAATCATGGTTTGGTAATAAACCCTCTCTTTCACATATTAGAGTTTTTGGTTGTGATACATACATGCATATTCCAAAGGAGAAAAGAAGTAAGCTTGATAATAAGGTTGTTAAATGTATCTTTATTGGTTATAAATATGATGTTAAAGGATATAAACTTTGGAATCTAGAAACTAAAAGCACAGTTTATAGTAGAGATGTGGTATTTAGAGAAATGAAAAGTGATCACAGGAAGGAAGTAACAGAAGAAGAACCTGAAAAGATACAATTTGATCTCATGGAAGAAGAATCCCACTCATCAGAAGAGGATGAACTAGAGGTTCATACACCTGTGGTAAGGAGATCAACACGAGAAAGAAGGCAACCTGAAAGGTATAGTCCATATATTTATCCTTCTTTCTTTGTTTTATCTGTTACTGATGAAGATCCTAGAATAGTTAGAGAATATGTTAATTTTGAAGAGGTAAATATTTGAGAAGAGGCCATGAATGAGGAAATGATGGCCCTAAAAAAGAACAAGACATGGGATCTAGTAAAATTACCTGGTGGAAGAAAAACAATAGGTTGCAAATGGATTTTCAAGAAGAAGCAAAATATTGAAGGTAAAGTGGAGAAATATAAAGCTCGCCTGGTTTCTAAAGGCTATTCTCAAGTAGAGGGAATTGATTATGGTGAAGTATTTTCTCCTGTTGCAAAGATAACCTCAATAAGATTTCTTTTATTTGTGGCTCCTGCATTTAATCTTGAAATAGAGCAAATGGATGTAAAAACTACATTCCTTCATGGATATTTGGAGGAAGAAATCTATATGAGATAACCTGAAGGATTCATTGTTGAAGGAAAGGAGGATTTTGTATGTAATTTAAAGAAATATTTGTACGTATTGAAATAATCACCTAGAATGTGGTATCAAAAATTTGATACTTATGTTTTAGGACTTGATTTTGTTCGTAGCAATGTTGATCATTATGTATACTCAAATCAAATTGGTAATGAACTTGTCGTTATAGTTTTGTATGTTGATGATATGTTACTAATTGGAAACAGTAAGGAAATAATTAGGGAAGTGAAGTCTCAATTAGCATCACAGTTTGACATGAGAGATCTTGGCCCTGCAAATTTTATTTTGGGTATGCAAATAAATAGAGATCGTTCAAACAAAAATTTGTGGCTAAATAAAAAAAGGTATGTTGAGACAGTATTGAAGAGATTTTGTATGCAATATTGCAAACCAGTGAAGGTACCTATTCTATTGGGTGAAATATTGTTTGTTGAACAATGTCCAAAAATAGAAGAAGAGGTAGAAGAAATATCTCATGTTCCTTATGCAAATGTTGTAGGGATTTTAATGTATGCCATGGTGTGTACTAGACCAGATATTGCCCATGCAGTGGGAGTTTTGAGCAGATATATGTCTAAGCCTGGTAAAGAGCATTGGATTGCTGTAAAAAGGGTTTTCAAATATTTGCATGGTACATCTGATTTTTCAATATGTTATGAAGGTACAGGAAAAGAAAACAAATCCTTGGATATAGAAGGTTTTGTTGATGCAAATTGGGCTAGAGATATTGACAATAGAAGATCTACTAGTGCATATATATTCAACTTGTTTGGAGGGGCTATTAGTTGGATGAGCAAAAGGTAAATTGTTGTTGCTTTTTCAACCACTGAAGTTGAGTACATGGCAGCCACTGATGCAAGTAAGGAAGCAGTATGGCTACAAAGACTATGTTCTAAAATTGGGTTCTTCCAAGGAGCTATGAAGATAAATTGTGATAACCAAAGTGCTATATTTCTAGAAAATAACCTTGCTTACCATTCAAGAACAAAGCACATTGATACAAAGTACCACTTCATTAGGGACATGATTGAATTGAAGAAATTTTTGCTGTAAAAAGTGGATACCAAGTAAAATGTTGTAGATGCTTTAACCAAGGTAGTTACCATAGAAAAGTTCATGTTTTGTACAGTTGAAATGGGTATGGAAATATTGGGTGTTGGAACTAACATTGATTATAGCCTTTATGCAAAGTATTCAACAAGTGGGAGAATTTTGGATGTGTCTCATCCTTTGTAGATGAAGTATTGTACGGTAGGCCCTGCTTCGACGGTCCCCTTTTTTCAAATATATTATCAGCGATATTATCAAAGCTATTTTCGGAGGCGTTGATGGGATTCCTATGATTGGTGGGTATGGGTGGTTTTAGTCCATGGTATTGTTCCAATGGTATTCTAATACCACATTGTGGTTTAGGGTTGTAAGAGTTTCCTTTATATTGATTGTAATGTCCCATTACGGGTAAGGTGAATAATAATAGAAAAGGAGGTGTGGCTCTTGTTTGTTGTATGTAGCCCATATTGGGTGAACCAAGATAAATCTCTTGTGTTCTATGTGCATGTATTTTTTGAGTTGTTATTTTATTCTGAGTTATTTATTTTTGCATTATTATTCTGGAATAAGTCTGGGTATAACTCTTCAAAATCAACATGGCATGATTGCTCAAATTTCCTTGATAAAACAAGATATTGCCACATCAACATCTTACTGGCTTGGCACTCCAATTTCCTTGTAATGCTTAGATTTTCTAAAATATGTTGTAAAATATTATAAAGAGGCCATGACCTCCTTTCAATAGGTCATCTCTAAAGTGTTTTCTTGTGCTATTGTTGTATATTCCTATAAATTAATGAAAAGGAGCATTACTTGGAATGTTTACCTCAAACTTGCATCTTCATATCTTCTGATTACAAACCTGTGAAGTCATTTATGCCAGTGTTGCTATGGTTAGTTTATTTTGCTAATTTGGATTGCTAACTTAGAGAAAATTTTAATGATTCATCTATGAATGATATCCCTCAGGTTGCATCAAAATCCATACCTACATATGATGGTTCAGGTAAGACTACTTATGAGCACTGTCAAGATATATTAAATTTAACAGCTATTCACAATATCAGAAATGAAGATGTTATTGTCAGGCTTCTAGCCCTATATTTTAGAGGTAAAATCCTTCATTGGTTTAGAACCCTAGAGGACAACAACATTCGTTCATGGGCTGGATTAGCTGGTCCTTTTGTGGAAGAGTTTAATGAGTCAGTTGATCCTTTCTCACTCTTGAATCAATTCACCGCTATGCAAAAACATCCACAAGAGTTAGTCTCTGACTTTAATTTGAGGTTTAGTAGGACATGGAAAATAATTCCTCCTAAAGCTAGACCAGCTACTCCCCTTGCATTTATGTATTACATTAGAGCCCTTGGGTCAGACTTGGGGTTACAAATGTAGCAGTCAGGTATAAATACCTTTCCACAAGTTTACCATGCAACTGTGCATGCAAAGAATGTTCTGATTGTTGTAGGAAGGCTTCCACCAAAAATGGTCATGCCTTATTGCTCTAAAATCCCTCAGTTTACACCTCAGGCTAGGACATCAACACCCTCATATATGGATCCTCCACCCCTATCATCACCACTTCCCCAAATGACTCCAATTCCTCCTCCCAAAACATCATTTGCTTCAATTCCTTTTCCTCCTCTCCCATCTCAGAATTCCCAAGAATCAACTTTGTTGCTTGATATCCAAAATACCTTGAAGACAATTAATAACAAGGTGAATACCATGGAAAAGAGAGAAATGGAAAGGTCTCAACAAAGAAGATTCCCATATGTTAATAGAGATCAGAAGCCTAGTACTAGTAATAATACAGGGCCTAGGGTTAATGCAAATCATGAGGATCATGAATTAGTCCCTGAAACCAGTTTGGTGAATGTTTGGTGTCTAGTCTGTAATGACCCTCATGACTCTGAAACTTGTGTAATGTACCAACATCATGTGCAACAAGCCATAAAGAAATATGAGAGAACCTAAAAGGGAAGAGTCAATATGTTATGGTAGCCTGAACAAGTTATGGTCGGACCAGACTCCTTTGAAGAAGAATCAGTTTCTGTCCTGACCAGATCTAGAAAGAAACCATTGCAGGTAGATCCACAAAAAATGGGTAAATTCCAAGTTCCCTCTCAAAATAAAAGGGAACAACCCCTACCAAATAATGATAAATTCTTAGTTCCACAGGCAGCTGAGAAGAGAGATCCAATTCCCAGGGAACAAGAAAAGGATAAAAACTCTCCAAAGTAGGGAGAAAAGGAGAAGAATAAAGAATAGTTAGGTTCTAAAGAAGAGGTAAAGGAGAAGTTGAAATTCCCTTCCATCACTAAGAGGCAAAGGATTGAAGCTACTCAGCAGTATAAGAGGAAATTTGGTGAAACTAAGAAAAATATGAGAAGATCCCTTTAGAAAAGTCTGATTTCAACATTGTAGAAGAACTAAAAAGGACTCCTTCTAGAGCAAGTCTTTATGACACTCTCTTCATCCCTGGTCAGATTGATCTACTAAAGGCTTCTTTGAACAAGAATTCTCAGGAAAAGGAGACCAATACAATGTTTAATTTGTCACATGGCCAAGAAAATATGACTCCAACAACCCTAAAAAATAAACCCCCACCTTTTTACATATCTCTAAGAATGGAAGGGTGGATTGTCCATAATTGCATGATAGATTTAGGGGCTTCAACAACAGTCATGCCTAAGGCAGTAGGTGATGAAATGGGAATGGAGTATACACATTCATGTCCAGGAGTTTTGCAGTTAAATGGAACACCAGTCAAAATTATAGGGGTTGTGAAAGATGTTTTGATGAAGTTACATAAAGCCCCAGAGGTCACTATAGTCCAAGAGATTGTGGTAGTAGACCTAGAGCCTTATTTTGGTTTATGCCTTTCCAGAGAATTCACTGCCAAGTTAGGGGGTTACATGTATTTAGATTATTCTTGCATGATGATTCCTCATAAAGGAAAAAGGGTAAGAATCACTCCTAAAAATCCAGTAGCTTATCACATTGAGAAAATTGAGGAAGACATGTACAACCACTCTGTAATGGAGGAACCAGAACTAGTGGAAATCCTTGAAGATCTAGAAATTGAAGATGAATTACCATTTAAGGAAGATCACAATCTGCTTGAAATAGGAATGGGCACCTATAGCATTTCTTCTGAAGCAGAGAAAAGGACTCTAGCCATATCTAATCAGACCTTAAGAGAATTAAAGATCTAGACTATGCATTTTGATGGAGCAAGATGTAAGAATGGGGCTGGGGTAGGAGTAGTTCTGAAATCACCTTCAAAAGGAGTAAAAAGTTTCTCCTATAGATTAACTTGGTCTTGCACAAATAATAATGTTGAATATGAGGCTTTATGCCTAGGATTGATGCAAGCAGAGAAAATGGGCATTAAAATTTTGGATATATATGGTGATTCAGAATTAGTGGTAAACCAAGTTATAGAGAAGTGTAACAACAAGCATCATTATTTAAAGACTTATAGAAATAGAGTCTGGGATTTAATGGAATCTTTTGATGCTTTAAACCTACATGTTGTTCCAAGACAGCAGAATCTTTTGGCAGATGCTTTGGCTGTCAAAGGTGCTAATTTTTCTCCATATTCAGATTATGGATCAGCTAAGAACAAGAGAGTTAAATTGGTTTTCAGACCTGTAGTACCAGATAGACAGATATTTTGGCAGGTATTTGAAAGTGATGACCAGATTATTGATTTCTTGATCAGAGAGGCTGGTTGTATCAATTCATAGGGTGACACATCCCAAGAAATTGAGTAGCAAGAAATTATATAGTTAAAGAATAATCACATACCTAAGGGGTTGATTACCTTAGAAAGCCTTTTTGACAATGAAGATGGGAAAAGGTCAAAGCAGATGCAGGTAGATGACAAGATTTACAAAGAAATTGAAATTAAAAATGGAAAAAGGCTTAAAGTTGGTATCCAATGCACTACAAAGGAAGTGGAAGAATTTAAGACTTTTGTCTCCAATACCAGGACATAATAGCTTGGACCTATGAAGATTTGAAATTTTATGATAAGAGCATAATTCAGCATACTATTGAGCTAGTGCTTGATGCCGGACCACTTAGGTAGAAACAGAGGCCGATAAATCCCAAGATTGAAGCTATTATGAGACAAGAATTGCTCAAGTTGTTAAAAGCAAAAATCATATACCCTGTTAAGCATTCTACATGGGTAGCCAATCTGGTCCCAATAAGAAAAAAGAACGGTGATATTCGCTTGTGTGTGGATTTTAGGAATCTAAATCAAGCATCTCTCAAAGATCATTACCCTTTGCCATAGATTGATCAGATTTTGCAGATAGTATCTGGAGCAGAAAGATTCTCTACTTGATGGTTTCTTTGGTTATAACCAAATCTGGGTAAAGGATGAAGACCAATTCAAAACAACTTTCACTACAAAGCGGGGTACTTTTTTTTATCAGAGAATGCCATTTGGACTGTCTAATTCAGAAGCTACATTCCAAAGAGCTATGGGACTATGCTTTTGGAGAACTCATTAAGAAAATAATTTTGATATATCTAGATGATATGACAGTCTTTTTTCATAAAAACAAGCACATCTCAAACATCTAGAACAAGTCTTTCAGAAATGCAAAGAATTTGGCATATCTCTCAATCCAAAGAAATCAATATTTGCAGTTCATGAAGGTAAGTTATTGGGGCATATGGTCTCTAAGCATGGGATGTCAATTGATCCAGATAGGGTGAAATCCATACTGGCACTCCCTCTTCCCATGAATAAGAAAGATTTACAATCTTTCTTTGGGCATATCAACTTTGTAAGGAAACATTTTATTGATTTTACTCAGATTGTTAAGCTCATTTTAGATCTTATTAAGAAATATAGAGAGTTCAAATGGACTGATAAGAGAAAGAAAGCCTTTGAGTTGATTAAGCAGGCTATTGCTACTACCTCCATACTAATCAACCTTGATTTTGATAAATATTTTATCTTATATGCTTATGGAATTGATAAGAGTTATGTTGCAATACTAACTCAAAATGATGATGCAAACAATGAACATCCTATATTATTTTGGAGTCAAACTCCCCATGAATATCAAACAAATTATAACTTTATTGAGAAGCAGGCTTTTGCAATCATGAAATCTTTGAAAAAATTTAGGCAATATTTAGCTCAGAGCAAGACTTTGGTATATGTAGTGCACCCTGATGTTAGAAGCTTCATTCTGCAAGGAGAGCTAGGTGATAAAAGAGTAGGGTGGATTACTAAGATCCAAGAATATGATGTAGAGATTCATCCTACCAAATTGGTAATAGGAAGAGCCCTATATCAATAATTAGCTACCAAAGCAAATAGGGAAGAAAAGATAGCCTATCAAATATCAGAATCAGATCAAAAGGATGACAAACGCCTAGTAGAAGTAGATTGGGTTGATGAACTTATAAGTTATTTTTAAACAGGTAAATGCCCTAGATATCTTAATGCCTCACAAATGAGAAGATATAGGCTTCAAGCCTTGAATTATATCCTTTTACCTGAAGAATTATATAAAAAAAACCTAGATGGAGTTCTTTTAAGATATATCAAAAATGATAAAAAAACAAGTAGAACAACCATTCCAGCAATGGGGGCTAGACTTTATTGGGGTAATAAATCCAAACTCTTCAGCTAGTCATAAGTATATTTTAATTGCCACTGACTATTTCACCATATGGCTTGAAGCAATTCCAACTAAAATGTCAGAGCATGAGGTAGTAATTGAGTTTATTGAAAACTTGATCACAAGGTTTAGTATCCCTAAAGCTCTGGTAAGTGATAATGATCCATCCTTCATAGGATCAAGGTACATTGAATTTTCTAGCACATATGGTATTAGTTTAAAGAATTCTTCAAATTATTATCCACAAGGGAATGGCCTAGCAAAATCTACCAATAAGAATGTGCTTTGAATGCTGAAAAGGGCTTTGAAATATAATAAAAGGAGTTGGCATCTACTCTTGAATCAGGTCCTGTGGGCAGATAGGATCACAATGAAGAAGTCAATAGGTACATCTCCTTACTCCTTAGTGTATGGAAAAGAAGCCATCCTTCCTACACACCTAGAGATACCTGCTCTAAAATTAGCCAGCTGGAGTGATTTGACTAGATGAAAATCCTTTGGAAATAAGGCTAGTGCAGTTATTATAGGTGGAGGAATAGAGGATTAAAGCCTATGAACAATTTTAGAAGCACTTGGCATAGACTAAAGGATGGTTTGATAAAAGGGCTACATGTAGAAAATTCAAAATTGGAGATTCAGTCTTAAGGTGGAATGAAGAGAAATCTAAACCAGGCAATCACCAAAAGTTTGATGCATTCTAGGAAGGCCCATACAAGATTGTTGTAGTCAAATAGAATAATGCCTTTCAACTACAAGATCAAGGAGGAAGTTTGCAACCAATCCCAGTCAATGGATATCATCTTAAACTCTATTTCAAGTAAAATCCTCTCTTTTGTATTATATGTAATTATTTTTTAAATTTTCATAAAAGAGCAAAAAAATAAAGTAGGGGATTGTGGCCCGCAGCTGGTTCTCAACTAGGGATAGAATGGAATTAAAGCCAAAATCTCCATTGCATGGCTTCACATAGCATCCAAGGCATAACAAGGAGAAAGTAACTGGTAAGTCAAAGCGTAGTCAAAGGCAGGCTTTGCATTGTGTCCTAGCTTCTAATGCAAGCATCGCACCTTTTTTCCTGCTTGTTTCAAACTTTAAACTATGACTTAATTGCAGTTTTTACCACTACATTAATGGTGGTAGTATATATAACTAAGGTTTCCATTGATTTTGTTATTGGTTAAATTTGTAATTTTTCAAAAAATAATTACAAAGATCTTAACATCAATTACAAAGGGATGAAATAGCATTTGCAGAGTTTCCATCATTAGCAATGGTATCTCTAGATCCAGAGAAGGCATTTGAAGGCGAGAGCAGCAGGATGGGGAAATACTTGGACATAGTTGTGGCAGTGGCAGACACTATTATGATATGGAAGATGAGGGATAAATTGAGGAGAGACATCGATAATAGGGTGTTGAGGGGATTATCAGCTTCAAGTACAGGTTCTTGTGTTGTTCATTCTCTCCTCTCTTTTTATATTTGTGATTCTATCCACCCATACCCAAAATTGATTTTTTCAATTGTTAAATTTTATGACCTAATGAATAGGGCAGTCAAAACATTTGATGGTAGAGTCATTTTTAAAATAACCTCTGAGCTCTGTTGCAACCTCTTTGCTATGGGTAGAGTTCCACATGTTAGCCCTAAACCTTTTAACCCAGATGAGCAAGCCAAGTATTATACCCAAAAGGGGCATCCTGAGAATGGGCAACACTTTCAGCAATGGGTATTTGGGTAGCTCAAAACCATAGTCTAAAGAGATAAATTACCTAAAACCCCAATTGCTACAAAGGATTTTGTCAACCCAAAGCTTTATTCCATGCTAGCAACATTAGCAGGGTTGAATTCTGACGTGAATGTGCGAGATTGGCAGATAGCTATGACTTACTGCATCTCAAACAAAAAATGTATGATATGTCACGGATTGACAAAAACACCAAGCCAATTTACTTTGATTGGCCCTCTTTCCTCGCCAAAAGAATCCATGAACAGCTGGTTGCAATGAAGAAGGGTACTCAAGCCGCATCGTTTAGACATTATTCTAACTTGGCATGGATGTTTTTCAGTGCAACAATGCAAGATATGCCCTGGATAGGGGTAAACAACAAAAATGAGGATGGAAACCCTATACCAGTTTATGTATGGACTAATATCTTGAGTAAGTCCGAATCCTATTACAATTTCAATAGGGAATTTTTAGGGCCAGCCCTCAAGATTATGTATGGACAATTTCCTAGGATTCCCCCTCTAGCAAAATAATTGTTGCGAATAGAACAAGTTGAAGAGGGAGACTGGTATATTTTGATCGAGGGCATAGTGATAAGATTATATGACTTCACATAGAAACCATTTGTGCCAACATATTTTGTCACCAGTCTTATATTGGCATTAGAGCATTGTAGACAAGTTGACTTCATTAACTCTACTTTTGGCTCTAGACAAAAGAAAAAGACAACAATCAATTACCCTTTAAATGTGGAAGAAATCACTTTGACAAGGAAGGACTAGTGGGAGGAAATTACTCAGACCATGGAAATATTAGGGCTTATAACACTCCCACAGAGGTGGAGGTACGACCCAGATAATAAGTTCTTGGAAAAGCTAAAAATCCTTAATGCTGGAAAGGCTCCAAAGTTTAAAAGGACTCTGAGGCCACATATTGAGAAATTCAAGAATAACAAAGAAGATTCCCCTCTAGAATGGAATATAGATAAAATGGAACCACTGCCCCCTTGGAGGGATTTTTATGACCAAGTAGCAAAGTATGATCCTGAGCACAAAAAAACTCATGAGTTAAAGGAGTCCAAAATCTAGCAAATTCAGTAGAAGACCGAATGGGATGAAGCCAAGATTCTAGAATAGTGGAAAATGAGAGTGGAGATAAGCAATATAAAATCTAAGTATTTGTCATCAATCTGATTTCAATTTTTCCAGTAATTATGATGAACACCTTAAAACTTGGAAGACCAACAATAGAAAAAATTTGGCATTAAGTTTTAGGAAGGCTGAAATAGGGGGAGAAGCAGAAAAAACTAAAACAACAAAGAAAATATTAGAGAAGAAAAAATAGAAGGAAATCCAAACTGATCCAACTACTCCTCCCCCTCAATCCCAACAACAATTGGATACTGCATCAACCCCACCTCCAAAGGTTGAAAGGGCATAACCTGCTTTTGAACCCTCACAAGAATAGTTACAAACATACAACAAAGGGGTTGTAATAATGCAAAAGATGGGATACTTTGGTGGAGGACTGGGGAAAGATGAATCAGGACCCACAGAGAACATAAAGGTGGAATAGAGGCCAAAGTATCTGGCCCTAGGGGCAGAAAGTTCTTCACAGGAGCCAACTAAAGAAAAAATAGATACCCTTCCTAAGGTCAAATTTACGTCTGTAGCTCCTTCAAAACTTCCAGATTCACCTGTTCAAAATGTTGTATCCTCTCCATTCCAGCAACAAGACAGTGATCCGCAAGATAGTCCTACATCCCCTCTCGTATTCAAGAGGAGGGCAAGAGATTCAGTTGGGGAGGGTTCCAAAGAGGAGAGTAAGAAGAGAAAACTAGATCAATCACAACATGCAGTTGAACAGGCACAAGTTGCAGTGACAGAACAATCAGCCCAGCAGGTTCAGCAACCTGATATTGATAATATTTTTTAGCAGTCTACTTTAGTAGGCTTAGGTATGGCTTCTATCCTTTCTTCTCCTTCTCTTTCTCATTCCCCAAGGAACTCCCCTTCCTCTTCTCAAGAATAGGAGGCACCAATACCATCACCACCACATCATCCACCTCCATATCCTCCTATGCCTCCTCCATTTTACTCTATACCTTCTCTACCTCATTTGTCAAAAATGCAAACCTCATCACCTTTAATCCATACTCATTCATTCCCAACATCATCACCCCTCATTTCAATAGAAGGGCAAACACCACCGTTGTCTTCACCATCCTCTGCACTAGCAACAACTCTTGCTATTGTAACATATGTTGCCACTCTTGCCATAAGCATAGATTCCACTATCATGTCCCTATCATCTTTTCCACTTTTGCCAGTCCCATTTCTACCATCACTCATCACTGCATCCACACCTTCCACCCATCCAATCGTGGCTTCTTTGCAGAAGGCCAAAAGTGTTGCAATGAACACTTAGAGCTACTAGAGTAAAAAATTTGCTCAGCCTTCCAAAAGAGCGACTCGTACAAGGAAGACTATGATTGTAGATCTAGTTGCTCAACAGAGGACAAGGATCTCCATTACCCCTCTAACAAACAAACCAGAGGAGGATATGACTTTGGATGACTATAAACTGGAAGAGCAAACTAAAGATATCTCTCAACTGCCTATAGAAGATGAGATTGTGATTGCCAAGGCTCACCTTGACACCATCTATGTCCAAAATGATATTTATAAGGAGAAATATGAGAAATTGAAGGTAAAGGTGGAAAAGTTGGAATCAACAATCAAAGATCTGAAGACTGTGGAAAATGCTATGAGAAATGAGGTAAAGAAATGGTAGAGAAAATATCAAGAAGTGGTGAAATTTAAACAAGAAGTTGAACAGCTAAAGGAACAGAACCAAGCTCAAGCTAAACTGATAGAATCCCTACAGCAACAACTTCAAGTTGAAAAGGCTAGAGCCACTAGTTTCTCCAAAGATAAAGTTAAACAAATCAGAAAGGAGATGTGGATTGAAGTTATGGAGAAATATTTAGAGATTCAACCTATAATTGATTTTATGGATGAAGCTAACCATTTGTTAGAAAAGACCAAAAAGGATATTGAAACTGCTCAAAGTGAGACTCAGCCGATGGTTGAGCAAGCCACAAAGATATATAGATTATCTAAATCTAGAGGCAGTCTTATTACTAAGCCCATTCCTAGCAGAGAGTGGACTACTACAAGACTAATAGCCAAAAAGATCCTTAGGAGATATAAGTTGATCAAAAAAGGAGGGTTATTAATGGATAAAATTGAAGGAAAGCTCTAAACGATTGTTGATTTCAATTAGGAAATGATGGAATATGGTTTCAAAGGATTATGGGATGAAAAATCTATGCTTTTAACAATTGAGGAACTTCAAATAGATTTAAAATCAATTATCCAGAATGATTCTAAGATAGATGCTTGGTCAGAGCCCATTAAGCAAGATCAAGTAATAGAATTGGTAAAAGGCCTGACCATAGTCAGAGAACTGATGGGAGAAATAGTGGAAATAGGACAATTTATTTCTTATGAGAAGTTGGTAAAACTCCAGTTCACCCATCAACAATTGATGGAGATATCAAATCCTACTCCAACAGCTTGGAAGGAAGCTTTAAAGTTATTGAGTTTTATGGAGCAATTATTTGGAGAAGAAATAGAACAGACATTTGAAACTGCTAAAGAGGAAGAAGAAGAATAAGATGAAGAATATCACCCTGAAGGAGAACAAGAAAATGATCCTCAAGGAGATCAAGAACAACATGTTGATGAAGATGAAGAACAATAAGTAAATATTGATGAAGATAAAGAACAAGAAGAAGATGATGAAGAGACAAATGAAGCAGAAGAAGAAGAGAATGTTGAGGAGATAGAAGAAGAAGATGATAGTGATGTGGAAATAATTGAGAAGCCTGAAGAGGCGCAAACTCAGCAAGAGAAAATAGAGCAGGGATCACCTCTGCAACAGGTAGAACAGTCATGAACATCAAAGCTAAGAGCGGGTCCAAAACACACTTTTTAAATGAATTTTGCTTTGACAGTTGTCATATGTAGTAGAGAAAGCATGATTTTGAATATATCATGAGGAACTAATGCTGCTAAACCTTTAAAAGAGAGGGGTAACCCTTACTAATGAAACAAAAATTTTACCTCTTACATTATTTTCATATGAACTGTTATCTACTAAATATGCTTTGCAAACATATGAGTGGGTAACAGTTATATGGAAGCAATATTTTGAGACATACTCTAGATTTTTTTAATCATAATTCACACTTTCATCCCATCCATCCGCTCATAAATCCATACCTCCATTTTTTCCATTTTTTTGTTCCAATTTCACCCATCATCCTCTATTTTCTCCAATTTATTTCATTTCCCTTTTTAGACTCCATGTACCCAAAGGATAAGGCTTTGAGTTCTATAACTCTGCTAGCAAAGGTCCCCTAGGAGGTGCTATAATTTAGGCCCAAAAGACCACATCCTTATAAAATTTTGCTAAGTGTTGAAGGGTGTCTTTAGGTCGCAGTCATGTATTGATGCTACCTAGTTCTAAGTTGTAGTCAGTGCAATCTAAATTACCTTCTAAGCAGTATGGATCATGTCCTAGCACCAACATGACCCTAGATGCACTCATAATCAACAATATCTAGAATGCAATCGCATATCGATGCTACCTAGCTTTAGGTTGTAGTCAACGCAATTAAAATGGAAGGATCCAAAATTTATATTATGGCCCAAAGCAGGGTTTCTAAGTCCTACATCATCCAACGAGTTTCATGTTGTGCATAGCATCTGTTGGCTCTAGGCCATAGTCAATACGGTCAAACCATTTAGTTATCAAATTTGAAATGCAATCCAAAGTAGGGTTCCCACATCACAAATAAGAAGATGTGACTACACTCCATTCAAGCTAGCTCTAGACCATAGTCAACATGGTTAAACTTACAAAGTTTACAATTCAAAATGCAGCCCAATGACACCAGCTCTAGGCTGCACTCAACTAAGTTGGCTTTAGGCTATAGTTAGTATGGTCAAACTTTTAAAGTTTATAATCTAAAATGCGGCCCAACGACACCAACTCCAAGCCGTACTCAGCCAAGCTGGCTCTAGGCCGCAATCAACATGGTCAAACTGGCTAGTCCTCAAATTTGAAATGCAACCTAGAGTAGTGTTCTCGCATTAAGAACAAGAGGAATATGTGGTTGCATGCCATTTAAGTTGATTCCAAGCCATAATCAACATAGACAAATCGGCCAGTTCTCAAATCCAAAATACAGCCCCATAACACCAGCTCCAAGATGCACTCGGTCTAGTTGGCTCTAGATTGCAGTCACTACGATCAAACTGGCCAATACTCAAATTCAAAATGCAGCCTAGAGCAACGTTTCATGTTACAAATATTAAAATTTACTCGAATTTAATATACTAATGAGGTACCCATCTCAAAGTAGGTTCTAGGCCATAGGCCAGCTCCAAGCCACGGTCAACCTAGTCAAAATCAACCTACTACAAAAAATAAGTGTGGATTCGAGACTCTATAAGAGAGAATGAAGCATCTATGGGTAGCGTTCATTGAAAACATAGCTTTTCTAGGAGCTTAAATCTCAGTAGTTCATTGGTAGATAGACAGTTGATTTTAGTTAACAACATGCATCATATGAAGATTTCAATGTGGTAGAGAGACATTGGAATCAAGATTTTCAACTATGACCTAAGGTTATTGGAGATAGGAAGACCAAGCATCAGATTTAGTTATAGATCTATGGTATAATATGATCACGAGAATAGGGGATGGCCTGGATACGTTCTTAGCAAGATCTTATAACTAGAATCCATGAAGGTCGAGCAAGTTGCAGAGGCTAGTTGGAGAATATCAATAGAGCATGATTGATCAATTTTCCTTGATCAAATAGGAGATCGCCACATCAACATCTTGTTAGCTTGGTACTCCAATTTCCTTGTAATGCTTAGATTTTCTAACATCTATTGTAAAAAACTATAAATAGAGGCCATGACCTCCTTTTAGGAGGTCAACTCTAAAGTGTTTGCTTGCGGTATTGTCGTATATTCCAATAAATTAATGAAAAGGAGCATTACTTGGAATATTTACATCAAATTTGCATCTTCATATCTTCTAATTACAAACTTGTGAAGTCATTTTTTCTAGTACTGCTATGGTTAGTTTATTTTGCTAATTTGGATTGCTAACTTAGAGCAAATTGGAATGATTCATATTTGAATGTATGCTTGGAAATAATTTTTTTCTACTATTCAAGGTGTTAATCTAATTCTGTTAATTTGGATTATTAATACTCTAGATGTTTGGAATAATTCTTGAAGTATGCAATTGTCTTAATGTTGAAGATGGCTAAGTTGTGAATGTTGTTAGTTCCAAGTACCATTTTGAAAGTTAAGCTATCAGGGGTTCTCTATGGATGCCTATGTTGTTAGCTTTATTCGTCAACCATAGATTTATTTCTTTCTTAACCCTTCTCATTTCCATCCCTATATTTTGTACATTTAACTAAGATTAAATGAGTCAACATTCAGTAAGTTGACAAGGAATACCAGCCTACTCTAGAGGTTGGGTTAAAGAATTTTGACCCATCCAATGTATGGTTTGGATTATGATTAGCAGGTGCTCGCCTTTCAAATCTTGCATATGATAGTCATAGCTCAAGTTTACCTTGATGTAAATCTAAGCCACAACAAGTCTCTTTAGAAACCCTAATGCATGAAAAGAATAAGGAATTTCAGCAGTTAGTCGATGTTGGATTGCTAGACATATATGATGATTAAAGGAAGCTCCTTGATGATGAAATCGTAAACTTTATGATCAAAGCGGATAAGGTCAGGTCTAAAGTTGAAATTATATTAAAAAGATAAAATGACTAGAGACTCTCCTTAGCAAGCTACAAGATATGGTGGGAAAGCAAGATGGGTTGTTAGAAAACCCATATGAGGACCTACCAAGATATGCTAAAGATCTCATAGATATCAAATTGCCTTAAAGAGGATGAAGAGAACCAATTTTTTTGTACTTTTATGGCAAAGGATCCCAATTTATATACTCTATGCCTAGTGATAAAGGAAGGATATGTGATCTCTTGCTAATCGAGGTTGGCACCCCATGAAGTCCCTAGAAATGTAGTAATAGGTTACTACCTTGGGATTCTACCTATTTTGGAGATGCATAAAACCTTATTGAATAAATTAATCAAGACCTCCAAAACTTAATTTTGCAAAGGACCTAAGGAATAATTTGCTCAAGATGTTATGATTAGCTCCCAAGTATCGAAGCACTAGTCACTAGGAAGTGATTGGTTCACAAGAGTGAAGCATGAGCATAATGGAGCAAAGTGCTTCTCTACAAGATTTATTCACTTCCCTCTTGAAGCAAATCACTCATGAACAAATAAAAAGGTAAAAGAAGATACACAAATCTTGAGGAAGATTTTTTAAAAGTGTTTTTTTTACATATAATGGCACCACCAAGAATCCTAGAGGCCTTCTAAATAGTTGAGGATGTATAGAGGCAACAATATCTAGAAGTGCATAATTTTTCTAAATATGCCCCCAAAACTTTACTTTTATGAGGAAGTAAAAAAAATTCACCCAAGGTAACTTAAGGGTGAATTATTATAAATATGAACCATGGACTTCATTGTAAACATCCTTTGGTCTTGATAAAATAAGAGCTACACTTTGTGAGACCCACATTGTACTTATTCTTTATTTTTGAGATTAATAAAAATTTGTTGAGACTTCTTACTTTCCATTAGTAGCATTTCCCTCTTATAATGTAGAATGCATGATGATTGCAACACTGTCCTTTTATCCTCTTGTAATTCCTTATTAATTTTATTTTATATGCATGGGAAAACCTTGTTGCTATTCAATTTTATCATGTGTTAGTTGATCACATGCTCTCCTTGCTATGGTTATGGTCATATTTAATTATAATCTATTTCACTCTAAAATTCAAAATTTACTTTTCATGCATTCAATTTAATGTATTTAGATTAGATCAAATATATTTTAGCAAGGATGGTTGGGATCCATCCTAAATATGGAGGTTGAAAAGGGCACTATCTCTCTCTTGAATTTTGTTGAAACAAAATTGTGAGGTGTATTAGGGGTTAGACTTTTCCACAGTTCAACACTTTCTTAGTTTCTTGATTTGGTAAACATGGGTTATATAGGTCCATCCTCCCAAGAAAAAATCAAATATAATTCTTATATAACAAACTATTCAGTGGAGCAACCATTAGAATGAATTGAAGACCACAACACATAAACACTAGTATCATCAATTCTCGCTATAAGCAATTGTCTAGACCTACAATGCCCAAGGATATATGTTATTCATCCATCCCAAAGATTTCTAACTAAATATTTTGCTATCAAATCATCCCCAAATCACATAAAACAAGCAAGACACATGAAACCCACCAATATAATAAATCCATCAATACTAACAACACAATAAACAATTCAAAATCCAAGATCAAGCCATCCCAATGGGAAAGTTGCAACGAAAGATATTTAGAAACCAACCACCATACAAGGAAATTGATTTAAATATATTCAAAAAATGTTCAACTCTTATGGCACATGCCACTACTTGGACCTACCTTGACCAAGGGTATGTTTTGCTTAAACATACCAATGCTCCCTAATAAGGATCTCATCATCCCTAAATCACTTGGAATGAACAAGACCTAAAAACACAACCATATTATAAAACCATCCATATTAGAAATAGTTCAAAAAGTATAATAAGAACTAAGCTTAAGCCCTCCCCAAGGGTGCACAAGCATGGGAGACAGTGACATCATACACGAGTAGAGCAAACTATATACCATATCAAAACCAACACTTTCATGGTAGGATCTTGGGAAAAGCATCTAGGTCAAAACCATGAAATAACACCAAAATATAAAGTAGACAAAAACCTAAGAACAATAACAATGGTAGGAAAACCCTAACAATGATTTTGCATCTAACCTAAAATGCACAATCATATCTCATGCATAAAACAATGGCACAAAAAAAATTAATTTTACTTTCATCTTTTGCATTGGCAAATACCAATATCCCTTCATACTATTTTTGTCTCCACCTTCCATAACCACATATCATAACCTAAATGTCTTTCATAGTGCTAAAAAAATAAGAAAAAACTAAAGCTTAAAATGAATCACAAATCCTAACCCAACAACATGCCAATGGCTTCTACGTTAGAAACTTTGGTTTTGCATATTTGTATAATATTTTGATCAAAATTATTGCAAATAAATCTAATGTTGCTCTATGAGCAATATGGATAGGAAGCACCTCCACATAAGAACCCTATATTTGTCCAAGACATAAGCCCATACAACATACCATTGGAGACCTATCCTGCCAAAATTCGTGTTGCTCTACTTACAACCACTCTACCACTCATCTACTACACCTCCCCAATTACATTTGTCATTAAACTATCCAAAAACAACCATGGGACCACTATGACCTCTATGATGGGTCATCTTGACCTCAAAAGCCATGCCCTTGAAAGTATGGTTAGGATTCTAATGAAAACATAAAATCAATGTAAAAGAATACTTCCTTAAATCCACTAATTCAGGAACCCTCACAACATTCTCCAACCATAAAGCTATAACATTGTCTTAGTGTTGTTGTCATCTAAAAATAATTGAACTTCAATATGAAGACTTCCATCTCATTTTCTTGATTTTACTTATGATTTAGCATTATATTCATACACAAAAATACAACCAATCCATCTTTCTAAAACGTGCCTTTGACCCAACATATAAAAGCTAATTGTATATTTTTGCCATGAGAAAACTTATTACATAGCCACTATGGAATAAGGGCTTTGTAGTGTTTAAGTTTTATTCATGATTCAATACCCTAAAGTACGTGTTTGTTCATATATATTTTATTAATATAACTTGATAATTTAGTTTATAAAATATAAAAGAATTTTATAGAAATAATATATTAAGATGATAAAAATGTTAATATTAAATAGGATTTTTTAATTGGTTGCATGGGTTTGAAATGGGCCTCACTCATATTACATCATGACAATATAGTAGTATTACAAGAGTCTGTCAATAATGTATGTATCATTTGGCAAGATTCAAACCTAGGTCTCCTTCTTGAAAGTTGAAGAATATAACATGTTGAGCTAGTGTCATTTAATACAAATGTTAAGGTTCAACCATGATATTTGTACATTGGTTAAGGATGTGAAATTCTTCATGCCTTACCAATTGCTCCAAACCTCATGATCTAAAATGTTAAGGAGCATCTATGAGATTTGAAATGGTTTAAGGTATGATACTATCACTTCCTACCAATTGCTCTACATCCCATGGATGATATTAAATAGGAATTTTTCTACGTTTCTATATTAACAATATTTTTATGTGCTCAATTTTTTCAAATAATATTTGTGAACCATATGATGTTAGTCAAGTGAAAAATCCATATATAATGAATTGGCTCAACAAACATTTAGCTCCTCGTGTATTGTGAAAATTGCATTATCATCATTATCAAATTATCCCTATGATGGAAGTCATAATGCCAAATCATTTTTAAGGGATTTTAAAATAATTTTAAACATTTGCTAGACATGATCCTAGATGCTACCGTTGAGGTACTAGCTTGATCCTTTAGATGACCCATTCTAGATTGAACTGCTAATATTTCCAAAGATCAATCAAGAGCTCTAACCAATTAGTCAATATTTTTACATGAAAATTTAGGGCTAGAACAAGTTTTATGGAAAAAAGGAAAGATCTTACTTATCAAGCGAAGCATAACATTGATAAAATAGTCTTAAGGAAATATTTATTAAAACTCTTTTACCACCAATACAAAATTATTTTGAGTGATAATTTAAACGTATAAGTTTACAATATTGTATGGAAACATAGTAGGAATTTATCAATATGGAAAGCCCGATCTAGGGAGCAAATGTTTCACTAGAAGTAATTATCAAGGATGAGATGATTGAGCATGATATAATGGTTCTTAAAAGCAAATGGTTAATATTCAAATTCCATGGATATTGGCAATAGTTTTTGGAGATTCAAAATTGGATCAATTGGAAGTGAGGAATGAATTAAAATTACTTTGATTTTTATTCCTAAAGGTTTTCCTTATCATATTTTCAAGTTCATAAATCAAAGAAAAAATAATGGGTAATGACCCATGGTTTAAGGGAGAAATGCTTTATATTTAAGACCATGGAGTAAGAATTTTTTGTTGAGTTAGAAACCATGAAAAAAATCATGGTGTGGGTTAGGTTTTTTGGACTTCCATATCAACGTTTTTTTTTGTTGGAGAATAATGGGTTGTACTCGGGTCCCCCACCCTTGATAGATCACAAATATCTTCTTTAGAGCTTGAGATTTCACAAACAAATTCAATTCTCATTAGAATTGAGTTGTTATAACTAGAAACCTACATAATTTTATATTAAATGTTTGAATTTTTTTATTTTAAAATTTTGGATCCTTTTTAATTTTTTTGTGTGAATACAATATTCTAGAATTTAGCATCCTTCTTGACATTTTCCTACAACAACCTTCACAGTACCAAAACTCTTCCTCTAATATCTAAGCTTTTCATCTTAGTAGAGTAATATTATCAAAACATTGCACTATCATAGTCTGCCTTACCAGATATAGATTGTTAGTTTCCTTCTTGAAGCACAAGTGCAACCACAAAAATTATAATAAATAGTTTATATGAAAGCATGTTCATGTTATAAAATAAAGCAAATATTACCAATAGAAAATATTAAAGAAAATCTTAATCATTATTTGAATTAGGTAGTCAACATTTTCTTGTTAGCTTTAACTAAACTTACTACTTCCTCTGACCATGGAGAAGACAATTTAACTTCACAATCCTCAATTAAAACCCATCTATTAGCTAGCCTATTTGCACAATTGTTTCCTTCCCTTAACGTATGTGGAAACCTGATTTCTTCAAACTTTATAGCAAGGTCTTAAATTTCCACAATTATCTCTTGTATATTCCATGGAACCTTTGCTTTCCTCAAAATTACATTTATTACTACGAGTGAATCACCTTCCATCCATACTCTTTTCCATTTCATTTGTTTACATATTTTTAATCCTTCCAAAGTCACCCAAGGTTTAACTTTATTATTTGTCTTAAGTCCACTAATGAAAGCGTAATGAGACAAAATCTCTCCATTATTTATAATTATTCCTCCTCTTGATGGTCTTGTATTTGCTTTAGAGGTTCCATCAAAATTCAACTTGACCAACTCCACATCTAGTGGTTTCCACTTTATATTCTTTACCTTCTTTTTGTTTCTCCTATACCCAACATCATAATTCCATTTGATGACTTGAATCCATCTATCAAGACTCTCTACTTCTAGATTAGGGATTGGGTGAGTTGATAGGGTTGGTTTAGACTCCTCTATGGCTAAACAATTATTCCTTTCATTACCTCTAAATCACTTTCCTTTAAATATTATTCTATTCCTTTCTAGCCATATAGTCCAAAGTATTGTATCTTTTGATATATCCAAGATTGTCTATAAAGCCTCACTTTTAAAAGTGTTCTTCCATTAGTTTAATCATTCTTCAATTCTATCATTCATGACCACGAATTTAACAAACATATTAAGAATCCATTGCCATAGTTTCCATACTATTGAGCAGTGTCCCAAGAGATGGTCTCTATTCTCATCCTCATTTTTATAAAGAACATATTATGAGGGGCCATGAAAACCCCTTTTCATAAGGTTATCTCGGGATAAATATCTTCAATGACCTATTATCTAAACAAACATTTTGACTTTAGGAATACTTGGGCTATCCCAAATATCTCTCCATATTCTTGCAATATTTCTATTTTGTTGGTGCTTTACATTATATCCACTTCTTATTGTGTATTCTCCTAAGCTATTCAACTCTCAAATCAGCTTATCCTTGGCTCCCCTCAAAATAATTATTGTTGCCATATTTCTACTCAACTACCTCCTAGCATCAATATCTTGTATACATGTAAAAAAAACTTCTTTCCATATGTATCTTCCCTCCTAATCCTTGTACAAAATGTTTGAAACCACCCTATCACCATATTTATCTTGAATTAATCTCATCCAAGATTTCAAAATTGGATCTAAATTGAGTGGTTTTTTATCAAACCAAGTATCCATCCAAATAGAAATTTTTTCTCTAGTTCCCACCATCCATTTTAAACTTTAATCACCAGATCAATTGACTTTTTAAATCGTTCCATAAAGCAGAACCATTTGGTAGAGAGAACGTACTAAATATTAAGCTTGGGTCATTGGGTTCAACATACTTAGAAGAATTCTTTCCCATTGTCTTTGACTCTCTTTGTACTATCTCCAAATTACTTTTCCCCTAAGATCTATGTTTGCATCTATAAGAACTCTTAAATCGAGACCTTCCCTAGTTTTATTATTACACACCTTACTCCATTTCACTAAAGGAAATTTCCTTTTACCATGTAATCCTAACCACAAAAACATGACATAATATAGATTAAACTTTTTTCTATCAATTTTGGCATAGTATACAAGGACATATAATATGTTTGAATGGTCTGAAGACTAATTTAATTAGTTGCACTCTTCTTGCATATAATAACCATCTACCTTTCCATGTTGGTAGTTTATTCTAAACTTTACTTATAATTGGATTCCATAATTCTATCCTCATTATCCCCTCAAATAATGGCATCCCTACATAAGTTGCTGGTAAATTTACCTCCTCCATTTTAAGTAACCTGCATATACCTGCTTTGATTTTAGTTGGGGTGTTTAGGAAGTAAATTTTAGATTTTTTCCTATTAACTTTTTGTCCTGATGCTCTTTTGTATTATTTTAATAAGTTATTCAAAGCTTTGGCCTCGTTTATCCTTGCCCTCCCAAAAAGGGTTGTATCATCTATAAACTATTGATGGGTGATGTTGTCAATGTTATTACTAGCCTTAAGTCCACTTATAAGCCCATATTTGTTAGCCTTCAAATTCCTACCCAAAACCTCTGCCATAATAATGAACAAATATGGTGATAGATGATCTCCTTATCTAAGACCTCTCTTGGCTTTAAATGATTCTATACTAACCCATTGACCAACAATGAATATGAAACTATAGATACACAAGCTTTATTTCATCTAACCCATTTATTTCCAAATCTAAACTCTGCTAATACTGCAAAAATAAATTCCCATTTAACCCTATCATATGCTTTACTCATATCAAGTTTTAATATCATTGCTTTCCCTTTTCTTGAAGTTACTAAATGCATAACTTCATGAGCTACTATGATCTCGTCCATAATTTGTCCCCCTTTCATATATCCTCCTTGCTCTTTTGAGCTAATTTTGTCTAACAATGGTCTTAACATATTCGCCATGACTTTGAAGATGATATTTTATGCCATATTACATAGGCTTATGGGTATAAAAGAATCAAACAATTATGCATCCTTCGTTTTTGGAATCAGGGTAAGATATGTTGCATTTATTTTATGAGGTATGTCTTGTTTTACGCTATATTGTTCCACTACCACCAATAAATAATCCTTCACTATATCCCAAATATGTTGATAGAATGTTTCAAAGATCCCATTTGGACTTAGGGATATATCCTTATTAAAAGAGAAAAGAGCGTCTTAATTTGTTATAAATGAAGGTACTTCTTGAAGAAGTTTATCATTAAGAACTTTAGACTCCTTTGATCCTAGAATATTATGATAAAAAGACCTTTGCCTCTTTTCTGATTTCACTATGGTTTTCAATCCAAACCCCTTATACTGATTTAATTCTACTAATTCTAGATGTTGATCTTTGTACTATAGCCATCCTATGAAAAACTTTATATTTTTATCTCCTTTTAACCAAGTTTGTCTTGATTTTAATCTCCAAAATTTCTCTTCCTTACTCAAAATATTATGATATTCACTAAGAAACTCCCTTTCCTTCGAGCTTGGATTATTATGATCACCTTTTTGAAATTTTGAAAGTTTATCTTTTAGTTCTTTCTTCTCATAAATATTTTCAAAAATGTTATTGTTCTATTCTTTTAATCTAAGATGTCATTGATTTAATTTTTTTGGAAGTGTATACAACCCACCGTTTCCTTAAGAATTTTGCATCTATGCTATCATATCAACTAATTGAGGATGATTTTCCCACATCTGCTCATATTTAAAATATGATATTTTTTATTTCACTTACCATCATTTCAAACTCTTATTGATCAGTGATCTGAACTAATCCTTGACAAGGTATTCATTTTAACACAAGTCCCTTCATCTAGCTAATGATTTGAGAGTATGCATCTATCTAATTTTTTTACTATTAGGTTTTGACCTCTCCTATTGTTGGTCTATGTATACTTGTCTTCTTCAAACTCAACCTCCTATAGATTATTGTTTTGAATAAAATTTGAGAAATCTCTCATACTATGGGTTAGTATCCTAATTTCTCTAAAGTTTTCATATAGCTTGGTTATGGCATTAAAGTCTCCTATGATCATGAATCGGGTTTCTTGGTATTTACTTATCATAAAGGATTCAATCCCACTCTAAACTTTTAATTTGTCTAAGTTTTAGGTCCATAGATATTTATAAGGATGAAATAAATATCTGCAAAGTAGCATGTGACTAAAGAGGCTATCTAATGACTAGTTTTATGAATGGTTCTACAGGAGGTTCTAATAGTATTCCAACAAGTTAGATTCCTTTTGTTGCTCCTTTGGAATCCATAGCATCCCGTTCACATCTCACCCATACTGGTTTCATAGATTTGGAAACTTCTTCTTTTGTCATTTTAGTTTCCTAGATACAAATAATACCAAGCTTATTACTTAAACAAAGGTACCACACCTCTATTTTAAGGGGGCATTATCACCCCTTATATTCCATGATATGATAATCATGTTTCATTAGGGGCTACTAGCCCTGCCTACAAATTATCGATATCATTTTGTTGTTTGGTAAAGAGAAGTTCAACCAACTTAGTTTGTGTTCTTTTCTCTATGTTTGCTCTTGCTTCCCCGGATCTTGCTTGATAACTTGAGGGTTTTCCTCTTTTTGCATTGCTTGTATCATGAGTAGGTCTTATTATTTTATTCCTAAATATTTTTTCATAACTTTATTTTTTATCAAATTTATCTTCTCCTAGCTCTACTATAGAAGCTTTTGACTTGTCTTGCTCATTTTATGGTATTTCCTTATTAATGGTAGAGGTATTAACATATAAAATTGCATTTTCTTTACCAATTTTTTCTCCTAAATGGTGCATGGTACTTCAAGAGAATCTTCAAAATCTAATGAGACACATTCCTTATGTTCATTGAGAATGTTTATCCCTAAATAAATATCACATTGAATAGACAACTCCCTTTTAATATATTGAACTTGTTATACTATGTCCTCTAAGCTTTGATCTACTTTTTCTTCACAGGCTAAAGCATCAAAAGAGTTGGCATTTCTTTCAATATGCTTCCTTATTGGTGTAACAACCCAGGTCTTCTCACCTGGTCATCAAAAAACAAGTTCTAAATTTTGGTAAATTAAATCATAAATGATGCAAGTACACCCAACATTGTATTAGTACTTTGGCATAGAGGATCACACTTCAAGATCTTTTACCGTTGCACACATTATATTAAGTGCTCGAGACTGGCCAACTTCCCACAATAGGTTACCATTTAAGAGATCCTTACTCCTTTCTCAAGTTTTCTTGATCTTGGCATGGGGTTGCCCTTCCAGGGCCCATAACACCTGAAAGGGTGGACACACTAATTCCCCATCTCAAAGCATGGAGGACTTGGATTCACAATCCCACTCTTGTCCTTATTGATCCACTAACCTGTTAATTTTTGAAGATTCATGCTTTGAGTTAGTGTAGCTATGCTAGTGCTTGATCATTGACCTTCATCTAAGGTTTAATCAGGGTCCGCCAACACTTTGGTTTTTCAGACCAAATGCCTTAGACCAAAACTCCAATTGACGGTAATGTTGCCCATACCATATACCACTGGACCTTCCAATCCCAAATCTACTCCCCATATTGAGTCTTATTGGTAATTCCACAACCAGAGTAGGCTTATGAGCATCCTCACGTACTATTCATATGGTAACCTGAAATGATATCCCATTCTATCGTTCTTTACTCTCAACAGTGGACCTTTGTCCCTTTTCTATTTGTTGGAGAACGATTACCTCCGATTCACAATAGTCGCCACTGCAAGCTATCGGAGTTGGGTGATTGACATCCTCCCGATGTCAATAAACATCCTCTCGATGATAGTAAGGGAAATTTCACCATCCATTGATGGTATAATGGAGAATATCTTCCTATTTTGATTTAGGGTATATGTTGTCCTTATAGCTTCCATGGTGACCAAAGTTGTGGTAGAAAGATGTAACCACAAGTAAAACAATAACTCTCACGACATATATACTATTATATATCATCATACAATATTATCCAAAATTAAATAAAACAACTTATACTATCATATCCATTCAAAATAAATAATTTATTAACCAAATTATTTAACATTCTATATTAAATAATACATTTTTTTTTGTTTGGTTATTGTGAGAAACCCCTATGACCGACGTACAGGGTTGAGCAGTCTCCTCCCAACCATGACCCCTCATAAAGCCGAGAGCTATACTTATCAATAGGGAATTTAACACAAAGCCACCACACACCCACCCCCTCACACACTCACCTACACCATGGTTTGAACCTTGGACCTCCCGAAGAAGAGCAAAAGCCCGAACCATTGCGCTGCACCCCCAGGTGCTTAAATAATACAATTTAAACATCCATAGAAAATATTATTAAACAATTTATAATTCACTTTAGTAATCCAAAAGAGATTTTACATTATGATTCAATAACTTATACCGTAATATATTGGATAAAGAATCTCTTTTGACAAGAAGTCATATCGAAAGTAAACTTATAAACATTATGTAATTATTTTGCAAAGACTTTTCAAAATAAGTTTGTAGCACCCTAAAATTGGCACAGTTAAACCTTAGTAAAAAAATAAAAAAAAATTAATTTTAATCCCAAACCGCCCGTTAACCGCCCGTTACCCGCTTTCCTTATTTTTCGTGCCATTTTTAGGATTTGTTTTGATCGTTGGACGATTTCATCGCAGATTAGACGAAATCATCCTAGATTTGACGAATTCATTTGGAACAGAACGTCCAGACGATTTCGTCCCAAAACCAAATTTTCATAATTAGCTTCTATTTTAACAGCTTCTCTAACGTGGGTAGAAAGCGTGTCTATGTAGTTAGAGTCTCCCCCATTGGAGATCTCCCAAATTGGGATGATCTCCAACCTCCTAACCTCTCCCTAATCCTATATAAACTAGGATTTTCTCAGTTTATCCCCTGCTGCACCCCCTGAACCCCCTAGCTGATGGATTTCCCTGCAAATTTAGTTCCTTGCACCTTAGAACACTTTCATACTTTTGTTTGCATTGCATATTTCAAGTTTTCTTGCAGGAATATTACTGTTCTTCAGCTGGAGCAAGCTTGGATCGTCGCAAGCGATTCCAAACGATTTAAGATGATCCTGTCGCAAATCGACAATGATCTCATATGATTGGAGGCGATATCAACTGTAATCCATATTGGGGGCAAGCAAAGCCCAGAGTTTGCATTTCCTTATTGTTTTTCTGCATTTCTTTACATATCATCTTAGTTTATTATATTTCTACACCCTGGAGTTCACCTCATCTAGCATAAATGCATGATAAAGTCAAAATAAATCGTTAGATTGATGCATTTCCTTTTAATTGCTATCTGGATTCATCATTTGGGCAAGCTTACTGTTATTTCCATTATTTCCCCTTGCTTTTGCAATTGCATTTTTGGTATTTTGTATCTGTTTCTATGATTGCAGGTTTTTGATGAATTCATCTGATGAATTCATCAGATCAACGACGATCTCATCTAATCTCAGATGATCTACTGAGATCTGAGACGATTCTGTGTAATTCCAGATGATTACGTACGATTGAGACAATTTGGACTACCGCAAGACTCAGAATCTTCATCAAACATCCGAAATCAGGTATGTTCTGTCCCATTCGGTATACTCTCTGTGTTTAGCATTTATTCATGTTTTATGTCTTCATAAAAATCAACATTGGCATATAGAATAGCTTAGATTCATCTTGGCTAAACCTAGGAATTGAATGATTGAGTATAAAAATGAACTCATCAAACCGACTATCAACCTAGGCGTGGAAACTGCCATTCAAAGTTTCCTGGTGAACCCACCATCCATCAAAAATTCACCCTTAGACTCCTCCCCCGAGAGGCAGGACCTTTCAAAGGACCTCTCAGTCTGAGGTATTGTCCCATCCTTCTCGCATCCCCCTTTCGGGCACGGATCCTATAGCCTGAAGGTAAGGATGCAAAAAATTTGGAGCGATACATTTTGGTGAACCCGACGTGAAAACTAAAAACCTTTTCAAAACAAATTTAAAAATAAAAAATAAAAAAGGAACGGAAGATTATTAAGATTGCATATCACATTTAGATGGTAGATTATAATAAAAGACGAGTTGTCACCATAAATGTTGAAAATCAATTAGCAGCCATAGAAATTACCTCTGTGCTTAGAGTACCTCAAACAAATAGAGTCCAACCTTTGTGGGATGAACTTGATAGGATATTGGGTATTATTTCATCTAGATCAACCAAACTTAGGCATATTAAGAGGTTTGTCCTAGATAGAATCCTGGATCCTGATCAGGTGATTTTATACCATGAGCTTTAGAGAGCTTGCCATAGGTGGTTAGCTGATAAAAGAGCACTTGTGTCTTTTGAATTGTACACCTTTGAGGAATACCTTGAGAATGCAGTTGTAGTATATCAGTTTCTAGCTCATATAGAGGATCAAGAAACCGATCTTACGGATAGAAAAATATGGAATAGAGTTCCTAGAGCTATGTTATATCGAGAGTATTGCCATGAGCTCTATTTCTACAGGTCAAAAACTGAAACAGATAACATCACCATAGCACACTTTGTCAAATTCTTGAAAAACCATTTCCAATTCGAAGAAGAGCATTTCATGACTCCTAATGAACTTGATCCCATCAATGATATCTATAAACTATTTATAGAAAACTAAGCATTTTTATTATTATTATTTCTTGCATTGAGTGTGTTGTTTGTTGTCTTTATCAAACATAAAAACATAAAAAAGAAAACAAAAACAAAAACAAAGCAAAATATAATAAAAATCAAAACATTTTCTTTTAAGTATTATACTAGGTATATAATTAAAATATATACCTCCCAAACTTGTCGCAAATATATATAAATATATATTTGCTAAAATCTAAGTTTAAGCATAACGACTAGACTTAGGAATGGAAAACAGATTGAAGTAGAAGAAGATTGGTTAGGAAAACAAATAAATAAACTAGAGGTCCTTCCTGAAGATCAAATTCCGAAAGAAGAAACCCTAGATCCACAAGAAGAAAACCTTGCTATAGGAGATGAACAAGAAGAAATTAATAAAGAGGAAGAATCCTCCTCTCCTAAAATGACTCCAGAAGGAATTGTTACCTTTAAAAACATGGAACATTTCTGGAAGTTCCTAAATACTAATATTGGCGCTCTTAATAAAGCAGTCCATATGGACAAGGATCAAATTAGTGACACCCAAGCAACCCTAGAAGAAATATATCACACACGCACTAATCCCTTGTCCTTCATTGATTAAGAAAGTGATCAAGCTGGACCATCCAATTTGGATATGGCCGTTATAATCCAGAACATGCAACAACAACAGGTTACCCAACCACCTAGAGTGCCTATTACCAAGCCTAAGGTTATTCCCACACAAAAGAAACCTTAATTCACTACTCTATTTCACCAAGTCATTGATCAACATACCTCAAATCAACAAAAGCCTAAAACGAAACCTAAAACCAATTTTCAACAATCTGGGATACAACATAATGCTACTACAAATCTTCTTCATAATACTCTTCCTACCAACCATTTGCATAATAGCAATATAGCATCTAATCCTTATGTCACACCATCATATGCTCACAAATCCCACGCTCAAATACCACCATACCAATATGGTGGACAAACTAGTAATATGGAAGCCATGGTGAAACAGTTAGTCTCCCGCATGGACCAGATAGATCCCTACCGTCCCTCGTACAACTATCGAGAGATGTGTAGTCAGCCTTTAGATCCCATAGTTGTAGCACAGCCATATCCTAAACACTTTCCTATGCCTACCCTACCTATATACAAAGGAACCAAAGATCCCATAGAGCATCTTCGTATGTTTAGAATAACATGTCATGATATATCACATGATGACTTATTATTACTAAAAATGTTCCCAAAAAGTCTAGGAGGAATGGCATTGGAATGGTATTATCAACTACCCACTCATTCTTTGAGGAATTTCAAAGAAACCGTCGAGTCTTTTGTGCATCAATTTAGTGCCTACATTGAAAGGCATGTAACCATTAAATATTTGTACAACCTAAAACAAGACAAAGATGAATGTTTTGTTGATTTCCTAGCTCGATGGAGACAGGTTGATAGGAAAATTACACTTTGTGTTACCTTATCGGGAAATCGTTGGATATCTTTATTAATAATTTACAAGAACAACTATCCTATGAATTATCAATTGCTACCTTGACCACCTTCGATCAAGCTATAGATTTAGCTCGAAGAGTGGAAGATGCTCTTGTTAGGAGAGGTCAACTTAAAAAGAAAGATGATGAGAAAACATCCAAAAATTAATATAAAAATAAACAAGTTGTGGGTGATGGAGTTACTGATAACAGAAACATTGCTCATATTAATACTATGAAGACAACGGAGAAGTTCATATTGAAACCTCCTGATAAACCACCTTGAGAATTTACTAGGTTAAATCAACGTCTATCAACCATTCTACCGCAATTATTAGAACGAGGTTTGATTCAATTACCAGCTATCCGAGAACCCGATCCAACTATACCCGAATACAGAGCGGATTTACATTGTGATTTCCATAGAGGACCTGGACATGCTACTAACTCTTGTAAAATATTAAAACATAAAATACAAGACTTAATCGATAACAATGAGATGGAGGTGCAAGCCTTTCAACCCAAACAAAATTCTCCCAATAATGCTCAAAAGAACACCTCCCAAAATCAAAATCAGAATGCCAATCAAACATTGGACATATTTCAACATCCTTTACCAAAGCATGGTAAAGAAGTGGCTAATCAAATTGAGCACCATAATGTTCCCCCTCCTACCCGATATGTAGGGACTATTAGTGTACATTTACCTACTCATGATCTGCAAATCTTTGACACAACTTTATCCATAGTTACGACCAGACCTCTATACAATATTCGGACACCTGATTTTAGTGATATAGAATGCAAGACTGAAAGTGACATGGAAATCACCTCAAATCAATCAAATAGTTTTGAAGATGAATCAGATCCTATTCAACCTATCACAGGTCATATGGTCCCAGAAGAACCATTTCTAAGAAGAGTCACTACTAGACCATCATCTCACCAATTGCTTTCTAATGAACAAGCCATAAATGTTAGACCAAGACCCATTCATCATCTGTAAAATAATATTGTAGGTACCCTCGAAGCCATTACTAGACAACAGGCTCAAAATTCTCAACAAGATCAAACTCAGAACGATGGATCAGTTCCATTTATTTTGAAAGTTCCTAATAAAGGGAATTAGGCACCTAATGTGCAACCTAAACCTCCTTATAATATTAATGAACAATTATCAAATACTACAGCTAGAATTTCCCTTTTAGACCTTTTAAGATCTTCTCCTACACATAGGGATGAATTAATGCTCACATTAAGCCAAATGATGGTACCACAAAATATTCAGCCTGAAGCCATGGCCAATACTATCATAACTCGAGAAGTCGATTGTATTGACTTTTGGGATAGGGATATACCGCAACATAGTTTACATAAGGATAACCCCTTATATATTATCACCCTAATTGGTGATGTAGCAGTTAAACGAGTCTTAATTGATAATGGTTCATCTTTAAACATTTGCACTTTTTATTTTTACCAAAGATTTGGGTTTAGAAGTGATGAAATGAAAAGAACTGATATGATCATAAAATCCTTCAATGATGAAACACAAGAAACGTGTGGAGTTATTACTATCCCATTGTAGGTTGGTCCAAGAACCTTGGACATGATCGTGTTTATTGTACATTGCCCTGCATCGTACAATATACTCTTGGGTCGCCCTTGGATCAACGTGATGCGAGATGTTCCCTCAACTTTACATCAGTGTGTTAAATTTGAATTTAAAAATCAGTTGGTTACCATTCATGGTGATCCTAGACCCTTTGATATGTGTGCTTTGGCAGAACCTATTGGAGTTCAATTTTGCCATGCTTTATCATCCACACATCCCAATTCTCATCAACCGTCTAAACATGTGAAACACACAGCCATAACATCATCTACTTTTTCTCCATCAACTTCACCTCTACATATAGTTCAACCATTTTTCGAGCAAACCACATTAGGACCCCAAAAGGATCCTAAACCCACAACCAATCCTTCTTGTTTTACTCCTATAACTTCCATACCTATATACCCGTCCATCGACATCTCTACAACGTCTACATCCACCAAAGGCATAGTTTTCACACCAGAAGATATGGGAAATGTTCCTTCTACCTCTTATGCTCTTACTGACGAGCTATTACCCGATTTATCTAAAATGCTTATATCAAAACAAACGTTGCTATGCAAGATTCCCTTAGTTTAAATAAATTGCTGCCCTCTCCTCGCACCTTGGGCCTCCCACAGCCTATGGGAATTATTTACCAAGTCGAGAGTTGCACTTTTATTTATAAGGGATATGATTGGGGAAGAATACCTAGAAATATTATGACACATTATGATGGATATGCTCGATGCTATTTTACTAATGAATATGTTAAAGCTAAATCCATAATGCTTAAATTGGGATATAAAGGGAAAGGTTTGGGACCTTCCCAAAATGGTATGAAAGAACCTTTCGAGGTAGAACCATGGCTTGCCCGATGTGGTGTGGGCCTATTTCCTAGTAAAGGTCAGCCCTTCCCATTTGAGGATGATGACCATCTCATATCTTACCAAGATTATTTGGATGAACACGATCCTTTGCGTTTAATAAATAAGCCATTTACATGTAATATGCTATCCATAGCTTACCCTCAGATGATTGCTGAATCCAAAGATGACTTGGAGGGAGATATTTTCCATGATGTCTCTGTTGAGGAATTATTACATAACGGATTTTATTTTGATGGCTCTATATCGATTATAGCCTAGCTTGAGGCCACGACTCCTCAAGAGGAATTATCCAAGCTAACCTTGGAAGAATTACAAGAATTGGGTGTTTCACCCGCCCCATCTAATTTTGAGAGAGATTTGCATATGGAAGTTGAAAATGTTTTAAAGATTAACATTGGAACCAAAGATAATCCTCACATAATTAACATTGGATCAGAATTGAGTCAAGAAAAACAAGATAAATACATTGTATTTATTACAGAATATGAAGATGTCTTTGCTTGGACATATGAAGATATGCCAGTATTAGACCCTTCTGTAGTTATGCATCACCTAGTAGTCCATCCGGATGCTAAATCTGTTAAACAAAAACTTAGAAAAATGCCCCCTAAAGTGACCTTACTAGTCAAAGGGGAATTAGAAAAACTCTTGAAGGTTATTTTTATACAAGCCATTGATTATGCTGAATGGATTTCAAATGTAGTTCCAGTAACTAAGAAAGAAGCTATCAAAGTTAGGGTTTGCACAGACTTCAGAGACATTAATGTTGCATGCCCTAAAGATGATTTTACTCTTCCCAACATGGATCAGATCATTTTTTTTACTATTGGGAGTGGAATGATATCTTTAATGGATGGATTTTTTGGTTATAATCAGATCAGGATAGCTCCTGAATATCAGGCTAAAACAACCTTTATTAGCCCTTGGGGGACCTTTTGTTGGAAAGTGATGCCATTCGGTTTGAAGAATGCCGGTGCAACCTACCAACGAGCTATGACTTATATCTTTCATGATACGATGCATGATATTCTACATGATTATGTAGACGATATTATAGCTCGTTCCACTAAAGAAGATGACCATTTAGACGAGTTGAGAAAAGTATTTGATCGGTTAAGGGAATATCTTATCCGACTGAATCCAGCTAAATGTATATTCGGGGTTAAGTCCGATAAATTACTAGGGGTTATAGTTTCTTTACATGGCATTGAAATTGACCCTCTCAAAATCATGGCTATTACTGATATGCCCGCACCCACAAATATATCTGAATTACGAAGTCTACAAGGTAAACTTCAAGCGATTCATCACTTTGTTGATAAGTTGGCAGACAAAACAAGACCTTTTCTTAAGCTTCTTAAGAAAGATGTCTCTTTTCACTGGGACGATGAATGTCAGGAAGCATTTGAACTCCTCAAACAATATCTCCTTAAACCACCTGTGCTTTCACCACCTAGATCTGATCGCCCATTTATCTTGTATATTTCTGCTTCAGATTTTTCCTTGGGAGCTATGTTAGCTCAACTTGATGATGAGAAGAAAGAACGTGCTAATTACTACATTAGTAGAACCTTAATCAGTTATGAAACCCACTACACAGCCTTAGAGAAGTTATGTCTAGCAGTCATATTTTCTACACATAAATTACGCCATTACATGCTTAGTCAAAAAACGTATGTTATTGCTAAGTTCGACCCTTTGCGATATCTCATGAGTCGACCTTATTTATCTGGTCGTACGACCAAGTGGGTTCTTGCACTAAGTGAGTTTGACCTCATGTTTATAGGACAAAAGTCTGTTAAGGGTCAAATCATAGCAGATCAATTAGTTGTTGCACCCTTAGAGTCTACCCATCCCCTCATCATTGAGTTTCTCGATGAATGCCTTAAATTAGGGGCAGACGATCCAGAGCAATGGTCCCTATACTTTGACGGAGCCCGATGCATGAGTGGGGCTGGTGCAGGTATTATTTTCATATCTCTGCAAAAACATCTTATACCTTTGTCCTTTAAATTAACGTTTGCTTGTACTAATAACACCGTTGAATATGAGGCTCTAATCCTTGGATTACGAGTTGCCTTGGCACTGAAAATTAAAAATTTATTGGTTTTTGGTGATTCTCAACCTGTCATAAATCAAATCAATGATGTTTATCAGACCAAAGATGATAAATTGCGTCCATATAGAGCATGTCTTACAATTATTATCTTTATTTGATAAAGTTACCTTGGAAGCTATTCCTCGAACTAGAAATCGTGCGGCTGACGCTATGGCTACAGTTGCATCTCTTTTGCCCTTAGAGTTAGATGATGAATATGCTACCATCATTATTCGTCGACTCCAGGAACCTCCTTCAAATAAATCCTGCTTAGAACCTTTGGATGTGTTTTTAATCAATGAAACTACTCCTAAACTCTGGTACACTAATATATTTAATTTTCTTCAAAATGGGACCTTCCCTGAAGGTTGTAATAGCAACCAGCGTCGGTTATTACGTAGACGAGCAAGTCGCTTCGTAATTATTGGTAATACCTTATATAGGAGATCTTTTGAAGGCATCCTATTGAGATGTTTGAATCTAGACGAATCTAGATCATCTTTGAGTGAAGCCCACGATGGATCTTGTGGGGGACACTTTAGTGGTAGCACCATTGCTAAGAAGCTCCTTAGGATAGGATATTTTTGGCCTACCATGAAGAGTGATGCACATGATTATGTGCGCCATTGTGATAAGTGCCAGAAACATGCTGACCTTGTCCATGCGCCTGCACAAGAGCTGTAGGCTATTTCATCTCCTTGGCCCTTTTCAAAATGGGGCTTAGACATCATTGGAAAAATTAACCCTGTGTCATCTAATGGACACAAATTCATCATAACCGCCACCGAGTATTTTACGAAGTGGGTTGAAGCTATGCCCTTAGCTTCTTGCACTGGAACCCAAGTTTCCAAATTTATTTTTAATCAAATTATTTGTAGGTTCGGAATTCTTGCAAATCTCATCTCGGATAATGGAACTTGTTTCAAAAATAAATATGTCAAGAAATTATGTCAAATATATAAAATTCAACATCGTTGGTCCACTCCCTATTATCCTCAGGGTAATGGCCAAGCAGAAGCATCTAATAAAACATTAATCAAAATTCTCAAAAGACTGGTCAATAAATCTGGTCGAGATTGGTACATCCAACTATATCCTGCTTTATGGGTTTATTGAACTAGAATTCGTACCCCCATAGGTACCTCGCCTTTTGTTTTGGTTTATGGCGCTGAAGCAGTTTTTCCCTTTGAATTAGAAGTTCCTTCTTTGGCTCTACTACTTCAAGATACTAAAGTAGGAGATGAATATCGTGCTGGGCGATTTAGTCAGCTGGAACTCCTAGATGAAAAGCACATCAATGCTTTGGAGCATCTTCGTGCCTACCAAAACAAGCTTAAACGAGCATACCTCAAGAAAGTTCATCATCGATCCTTTGAGATCGACGACCTTGTCTTAAAAGAAAATCAAAAAAATACTAATGCAACTAAAGACATTAAAGGTAAATTTGAGCCCAACTGGCTTAAACCATATATCATCACTGCTAAATTTGGCTCAGGAGCATACAAATTATCTACCTTAGATAGTAAAGATCTTAAAGAACCTATGAACATTATGCATCTCAAACGCTATTATGCATAAAATGTGGTCATTTCATCATTGTATATATTATTGTTCTGCATGTTGTTTCATTTCAGTCACTTATATGAAAATTTCATAAACAATCACATTGTGTTTATTTCAATTCATAAATTAAAATCAAAATATAAAAACATCAAAATCTTCAAAAACATCTTTTATTTTCACACATGTTAATTCTTTAAGTATTGCAATTATATTTTCAGTTATTTTGTATAAATTAGCATTTATTTGGAATCCCGCACTTTCACACTCACATGGATAAATATCTTGATTTTATTTGATATGATTATTACTCTCTCTTATATCAAAGTCCATAGTGGAATTAAATAAAGATTTTGAGCACAGAGAATTGATCTTGTTATTTACTTGAACCAAGTATATCTCTTCACATTAAAATGATTTCATTGCAAATTCGATATGATGCTACATAGCAGAAGTGGTTTCTTGAGCGAAAAGTTTCCCCTGCTATCCTATCATGCACATGGTCTAGAATCTTTGAGAATTGACAAAAGGACAAGCTCACCCCTACCTAGAATAAAAATACCTTGCTCTACATCCAATCCGAGCAAGTATCCCTAGTATAGAAAGAAAAGGAAAATTCAAAGAAAATGAGCAAAAGAAAAATATTATTTTGTACCATCATAGCAATATTTCAGCATTATCTCAGTTCCAAGCAAAAATACAACAAAAAAAAAAAAAGAGAAAAAGCAAAAGCAAACAACAATAAAATCCCTTTCCCTACCCCTTGAAAAGAAAAGAAGGGTGAATGAGCTTGAATCCCTGGAATTCTCAATTATTCGAAAACTGTGAAGTAAGCCCCATAACAGGTGGTTTGTGCCCAACCCACTTGGCCTTGGGTAATCCCTAGTGTGGTGATATGTCTGTCACATTAGCGACCTTCTTTTTTATAGACCTATGTCGGCTTATGGATTAGCTAGCTCTTGATAACCTGACTTACATAGCAGTCTGGTACGGATATAAATCATAGTCAACGAACACTCATTTGGTTAAATTCAAATTACTTGTATCAAGTTATCTTGCTCAAAATTGGTAAATGAACCATACAATTGCACACACATTTGTATTTGAGAGATTTTTGTATCATTATGATAAATCAAGATCGATAATGAACTCACATTTGCACATGAGGGTTCCTTATAAATCTACATTTGTCTTTGAGATAATGTAAAATATTTTTGCAACTCTTTTTGGAATAATTTTATCTTATTTCAGCACATTTGGTTAGTATAAAAACAATTACATCCATTGTTTTCAAAAATCACAAAATACTTTCAAACAACATATGACACAAATATAATCAATAAAGTCATGTTCATATTATTATTTTCTGTTTATCAAAAATAAAAATAAAAAAACAATCATGCAATAAAACTAAAATATCAAATTCTTTTTTTTTGGATTTCGCGATGATGGTATAAGTCTATACCCATAATTCTATGCCTAGCGCAAACCATTGTCCTAATTTTATTTTCCCATTCATCATAAAAACATATGACTTACATCATTATGTTACACAATTGAGCTTTAAAATGAACGAACACTTATTCTATTTTGTGTCATTATGTCAACATTTCATTTTGCAATGATGGTATAGTTCCTAGGGACTTATTCAAAAAAATTATCACACTTAGGAATTTATGCCTAGCCAAAATCATATTTCTTTAATATGTTATGCATAATATTTTTTATGAAAATCTGAAAACAAATCATCACCATCATCATTTCCATCATCACAACACAAAGTCTTAAGACAGTCTCTTAAGCACTCTTTTACTTTTAACAATATTTCTATCCTGGGATTAGCTTGACGACCTAGTGAGCGGCGACTCCATGAAATGGTCTAAACCAGCAACAATGTCCTTTGAAATTATTGTTAGAAGTCCCTTTTATTTTTTTATTTTTTTTATTTATCAAAACACACCACAAAACAACCAATTTATTTACATCAGATTATTTCATTTACAATTTTTGGCATGACATAAATTTATAATTTATTTCCAACGACATAATTACACGACCAATTAATCAACAAAATTGAAAATTAAAGCATCATACAACATATACACAAGTCATATCATCAAAAAGACAATCTGTATATATCATCAATCAATTATGCACATCATCTAGATTGGTATGCCACAATCAGTACCCTGGCATACTCAATCCCCTCAAAAAGTAATAATAATATATGCAATTAGTCTGCAGTCTGTAGCGGCTAGCCTCGAGAAGCCCTCGAGCTCTCCGCCTCATCTCCTCTCCCGCCTTGAGGTGGAGGAGGTGGTCCCATAAAGGTCCGAGCTATGTCTCGGGTCCTCATCATCGATCATGAGGATGTCCTCGATGATCCCATTGTGATCGGATTCGTAATGGGGACTAGTAGTGGTATCCTTTGGTTCTCTGGAACCATGTGGTAGTACAACCCCTTATAGAACATGGTCTGAGCAATAGACTGTGCCAGATCTCGAGTGCTCACCCCTCCACTCTAAGCCCTGAGCCATGTAGCCTCATCTTGTAAAGTCTGCACCTGAGCTCGAAGGCAGGCAACCTCAGCCCAGAGAGCCATCGTCTCGTTGCTCTCCCCTACCTCCACACCCTTGCCCTTATCGGGCAATGGTGGTCTCTCCCCCTACTGAGAAGGGAATCTCTCCTCCCTCCTCCCTATCTCCCATGGCCTCTATGGAGCCTGGCCCATCATCTAGCATCTCTGCTACGGGGACCGTCGCTACTCTCTCCCTCTGTGACCCTACGTTGCCTCAATAGCATCCTGGTGCCACCTCCCCATCTGTCGCATAATCGCATGCATCAGACCCTGCACCCTCGTCATCCAAGGAGGGTGGATGCCTATGTACCAAGCATTGTACCCGTCTGCAACCCTAGCATCGTCACCATCCACTTGTTGGATGAGGGCATCGTCTGCATCTTGACTCCAGAATCGTTGCATGTCTAGAGCCCCGCTTAGTGTAGTATTATCTCAGACAATCTGGGAGTACTCGTAATCCTTGAGAGAAGGGATCCCCTGTTGTAGACCGAACTATCATAGAACCCGATCGTAGCGGTGGAGCTCTACCTCTCCCCGCTCCATCCGTAGCCAGTAGACTCACCTGATGCGAGCCAGTTCTTGCCCATCCTCTGCCCACCCTGGATGTTCTTGCCATGGCCTCCAAGTGATCTGGTCTAGGATGAGGTCGTCTAGCAACCTCCGTGACATCAGCAGATCTATCCATCATTGTGACCCTCTCTGTAGCCACCAATAGAAAACCCAGGGTCTTTCTCGATCAACCCCTATCAGTGGGAGCCCTATCGGCCTCCACACTACGATGTGCTCCCAGCACTAAACCTGCAGTAGTGATGTCAAAACCAGACATCGACCTCCCTTGTATACGACCCCATGTAGGATCCTATACAAGCGGCATAACACAAAGTTGCCCCATGCAAATTTGTGTATGTGGTCTCTTATGTCGCAGACCAGATCTGAGAGAAGCCAGGGTAATCTGCATTCACTCTGGTGGCACAGCAGTAAGCCATCGACCACCCCTGCTAAAACCTGAGTAAACCTAGATACCCCAGGCATCTACCTTAGAGACTCGATGTTCACTTTGCCCTTATCTAGGGCGAAGCTCGGGTCCCCGGTCAACCTCATCATAGCCTGGCCTTGATTGGCCGCGACGCCCTAAACAATCAAAATTTCAAACAAAAAAAAATTACACAAAACAAATTCAAACCTAATTTACTAGGATTAGATCCTTACCCGTAGCCCGTGTCGAACCTCTGTCGATCGGTGCACTGTCTCAACCATTTTTGTCTGCAGAGATCAAACAATAACAATGAACAGTAAAAATGAATTAGGGTTTTCCCTATTTTTTTTAATTTTATTTCAAAAACAACTTTTTTTTTAATTTTGCTTTTTCGCGCTTTTACCTCAAACGTTCGATTTGGGTAAAAACTCGGAGGGGGCACCATAGTAAGCAGTCGTACGATTCGACCAAGAATCGTCGTCTAAAAAATTGAGTACATTTTTGCTTTCTCATAAAATGGGAAAAACTCGTCTTTAACGCATTTTCTTCGAAAAATTTGCTAAAGAGGGGGCAAAATGTAGCACCCTAAAATTGGCACGATTAAACCTTAGTAAAAAAATAAAAAAAATTGAATTTTAACCCCAAACCGCCCGTTAACCGCTTGTTACCCGCTTTCCTCATTTTTCATGCCATTTTTAGGATTTGTTTTGACCGTTGGACGATTTCATCGTAGATCAGACGAAATCGTCCCAGATTTGACGAATTCGTCTGGAACAAAACATCCAGACGATTTTGTCCCAAAACCAAATTTTCATAATTAGCTTATGTTTTAACAGCTTCTCTAACCTGGGCAGAAAGCGTGTCTGCGTAGTTAGAGTCTTCCCCGTTGAAGATCTCCCAAATTGGGATGATCTCCAACCTCCTAACGTCTCCCTAATCCTATATAAACTGGGATTTTCTCAGTTTATCCCCTGTTGCACCCCCTGAACCCCCTAGCTGATGGATTTCCCTACAAATTTAGTTCCTTGCACCTTAGAACACCTTTATACTTTTTTTTGCATTGCATATTTCAAGTTTTCTTGTAGGAATCTTACTGTTCTTCAACTGGAGCAAGCTTGGATCGTCGCAGGCGATTCCAGATGATTTAGGACGATCCTGTCGTAGATCGACGACGATCTCATACGATTGGAGGCGATCTCGACTGTAATCCAGATTAGGGGCAAGCAGAGCCCAGAGTTTACATTTCCTTATTGTTTTTCTATATTTCTTTACATATCATCTTAGTTTATTATATTTCTACACCCTGGATTTCACCTCATCTAGCATAAATGCATGATAAAGTCAAAATAAATCGTTAGATTGATGCATTTTCTTTTAATTGCTATCTGGATTCATCATTTTGGCAAGCTTACTATTATTTCCATTATTTCCCCTTGCTTTTGCAATTGCATTTTTGATATTTTGTATCTGTTTCTATGATTGCAGGTTTCTGACAAATTCGTCAGATCGATGATGATCTCGTTTGATCTTAGACGATCTACTGAGATCTGAGACGATTCTATGTAATTCCAGACGATTACGTACGATTTGAGATGATTTAGACTGTTGCAAGACTCAGAATCTTCATCAGACATCCGAAATCAGGTATGTTATGTCCCATTCGGTATACTCTCTGTGTTTAGCATTTATTCATGTTTTATGTCTTCATAAAAATCAATATTGGCATATAGAATAGCTTAGATTCATCTTGGCTAAACCTAGGAATTGAATGATTGAGTATAAAAATGAACACATCAAATCGACTATCAACCTAGGCATGGAAACTGCCATTCAAAGTTTTCTAGTGAACCCACCATCCATCAAAAATTCACCCTTATACTCCTCCCCCGAGAGGCGGGACCTTTCAAAGGGCCTCTCAGTCTGAGGTATTGTCCCATCCTTCTCGCATCCCCCTTCCGGGCACGGATCCTATAGCCTGAAGGTAAGGATGCAAAAAATTTGGAGCGATACAAAGTTATATGGAATACAAGATAAGATTTAATTTCTTTAGAATGTATTTAATATCTAACAGATTCTTATAAAAAAAACCTTCTCTTCCAAGCTTAACACAAACCCTGTTTCAATCAACCTCCCCCCAACATTCTAATGTGTGCTTCATATATTGAAAACATAAGACTATTTATATATTTTTCACCTATTGGAATCAAAAATAGTTTGATTTTCCAATGTTTGCAAGACTTTTCGCTGACTATATCTGGGTTTAATACATTTAAATAAACTCTCAATGAATAATAACGCTATATACTTAATGGCTCAAGATTTTTCAACCAAGGCTTTTTGCCTGCTACGCAAAACCCCTATAAACTCAGTCGAAAGAACGCATGACTATCTAGTAGAGCATGTAGTTGAGGGTATGCTATAAACAATATGGTGTTTTCTTACTAGGTTTAATAGTTTAGTAAGTTTGATAATTAACACAAGCTAAATAATAAAAGCCAAAGATAAAAGTCTTAAAGTGAAATTATTTTCAATCTACTACTATCTTAGATGAACCAAACCAAACCATGCTTTAGATATAAAAATGTATCTCAATACAAGAGAAAATTAGTCACTTGCTATGGCATAAAGTCATCTTTCCAACAACAACCGACTATATAAACTGTCATTGCTGATAGGAAACACATCAAGATAATTTCCATGGGTTTTATATTTATTTTATAAAGCATTCCAAAATTTATCGATGAGCATACACAAGGCTATTAGGTAATGACTTGATACACTAGGACAAATTTCAGTAGACAAAAACTATACAGAGGCTTATAATACATATTTTGTTTTCCTTTCCTCTTTATTGTGGCTACCAATTATGGACGGTTTTATAGAATCTAAGATAAATTTATATGGTATGCATGCTTCATACTCAACTAACCTTCTAAACACATCCAAGCTCTATGGAACCTCTCACCTACTTGACGCAATGGTAGCCAGGTGGGGAGGATGAACAATAACATAGAAAAGCCACAAGTTCAACTTCTTCAATTTAGTTCTCACATAATAACCTATTACGAGCAAAGAACAATCTGAATATTATATGTAAATGTTACACTTTACATTTATTAAAGGTAAATGACTCTTATGACTAATTGCAAGTCTCTGATGAAGATAGAATACAAATAAAATTCAAGTGTTCGTCATAGAAAAACAACATCTGCCATATCCATCGTCTTTGATCGACTCCGCCTACAATCGCCCCGGTGTTAGCTTTGCAAACTCCTCACAACTATACCACATTGATCGAGCGAAGAGACAAGATTGGAAGCTAATTTTTTGGACCAACTTGGTCCAGTATGTATGCAATTATAATATTTAATGAAAACAAGACAAGAAATACAACATAGAATCCATACATTCTATTAACATTCTCCATTCAGCAAATTTTCAATAGGATTTTGGAATAAAAAAAAATGTGTTATATGCCCTCAAACAAGAGTTCCAAATATCACACAAAAAATATATAAAAATACAAAGCTTTCTAGTCATGCATTCTCAACTCAAAATAACACGTCTTGTCTCTACTGTCTATAACATACAATTTTATCGTAGCATTCTTATTTTTCAAACTACATTATATCAATCAAATTCTTAGGATTATTAAGATTAAAATTTTATTCCATACATTTAAATATCAGGTCATTGCATATGATTAGCTCATACATAACTTACACATAAACACATATAACATTAAGCAATACGATGGACGAACGCCAACCTGTAAATGAGTAGACATTCACAAGACGACTATCTAGCTTCCCAATTCGCTGGACAACAAATTCGTAGGAACTTTACACGTATAGTCTAAGCATTTCCTTCTCGACATTTCTCTCACTCCTCCTCCCTTATTTTATAGAGAGATTAATTAATTTTAAAAATGACACATCACACTAATTCATGCAGCGAGTTTTCTTACCAGATGGATATGTCTAGCTTGTCCATTTGGAGAGTGGAAAACGATATTAACACATGATTATGTTTCCATGAATAATTTTGTTCATTCATTATATATATAGATATATATAAACATCATATTGTATAATTCTTTCTAGTAGGCAAATTTGAGTATTTATTAAAAAAAAAAATTATTATTGTTATTTTTATGATATATATATACATACATATAAAATGCAGTGACAAAAGTACAAAAATGTAGCAACACATATACAAAATGCAGCAACAGGCAGGATGACCTATATGAAAAATATCTACACTGGGCTTCCATGTACCCACGAGCCAAGGTGCATGAGGCACTACATCATATCCCACCTTACCTGATGTTTTCAACCTCTATCTCCGCCAGGAGGTGGTATTTACCTTATTCGTTTTTCCTGTTACGAAGTGAAAACCTGCACCTGCAATCACAAACGCTTTTTGCAGTATCAAATTCTTCTAGTAAAAAGATAATCAAATAATTGGGATGTTACATTCTCCCCCACCAAAATTTAACACAATCCCTGTGTTAGCTAATATAACATTGTAGGTTTTCAAAATAACAGAGCATATAATTATTAGCAAATAGCTATATATTATGCAATATCTCAAAAGTTATATTCAATATTACAATATCAATATTTCAAATATGCATAAAAATACCAAATATTATAATAACAATATTCAAATTGTTTCTTTGATTAACAGTTTCCAAACAAGAAAGGGAATTGTCTTTTCATCTCTGCTACATCTTCCCAAGTAGCATTTCTTTCAGAGTAGAGGTTCTACTGGACTCTACATTGATCAACTATTTTTTTTCTCAACTTTTTGGTTCTGTATCCCAAGATTTTGATCGGTCGAACCTCAATGAGCTATGGGTCCGACATTTGTAAATGAGAAACATCCAAAATATGAGATGGGTCAAAAAAATATTTGCGAAGAGAAACATGGAAAACACTATGGATCTTAGATAAATTTGGTGGTAAGGCAAGCTTATAAGCAACATGACTTATTTTGGCAATGATTTCAAATGGACCGACAAATTTGGGGCTCAATTTGGTAGACTTAATAGATATTTTGGTCATTTTGACTCTGAGGAAGACTTTATCACCAATAGTAAACTCTCTAGGTGTTCATTTAAGATCAACATAGCTCTTCTGGCAGTCTGCGGCTTCACAAAGTCACTGGAAGATATTTTTTAATTGGACCTCCATTTTCTTAACTGCTTCAGGACCGATCACTTCTTGATCATCCAAATTATCCCACGTTAATGGTGTTCTACACCTTTGTCTACATAGGGCTTCAAAAGGGGCCATACCCAATGTGGTATCATAACTGTTGTTATACGTAAATTTCACCATGAAGAGATAATCTTCCCATTTACCTTGGTGGTCCATACAAAAATATGTAACATATCTTCCAACACATGATTGACCCTCTCGGTCTGCCCATCTGTCTCAAGATGATAAGTCGTGCTAATATTTAGCTTTGTGCCCTATGCTCGATGCAAAGCTTACCAAAATTTAGAAGTGAATCTCGAATATCTATCCCAGATAATTATTCTAGGGAAACTATGCAATCTCACGATTTATCGAGCAAACTTTTATGCTATTATGGGGGTATCATCACGAACATTGCTTGGTATAAAATGTGCCACCTTAGTCAACTTATCCATAACTACAAAAATTGCATTATTTTGAAACTGAGTTTTAGGTAGACCAACTATAAAATCCATGGAAATCACTTGCCATTTTTGTTCCGGTACATCAAATAGGTGTAGTTGTCCCCTAGGATGTTGATGTTCATATTTGACTTTTTGGCATTCTAGACACCTTGCATAAAATTGTACCACATCCTTCTTTATTCTGGGATAGAAAAAGTCCTTTTCAAAATTTCTCCCATTTTTATCACCTGGGTGAGCTGAATATGGAGCACAATGGGCTTCCTGCAAAATTGTTATTTTTATCCTGTCATCATTAGGTACTATTAGCCGATTTCAAAAATACACCAGATCTTATTTGATACTAAAATTTGTATGTCGACCTGGTTCTTGCTCGACCTTAATACGACATTGGTTGTAAAATTCATCAATTTTTTGCATTTCCTTAATTTTCTCCTTTAGTCCATACTGATATTTTGTGAGAGCAGCTATGTGTCTTCTTCGACTAAGGGTATCTGCCAGTTTATTTTCCTTTCCTTTGATGTATTCAATTCCAAAATCATATTCGGCTAGGAATTCCATCCATCTTCATTGTCTAGCATTTAGCAAAGGTTGGGTGAATATATACCTCAAACTCTGATGATTAGTCTTTAACTCAAATAGTTTTCCCAACAAATAGTATCACCAAATATTAAGAGCATGGACTACAATAGCCAACTCTAAATCATGAGTAGCATAATTTATTTCATGTTTCTTAAGCTTTATGGATTCATATGCTACAACTGCCTCATCCTGCAACAATACACCACCTAGTCCTTCTAGAGAGGCATCAGTACACATTGTAAATGGTTTTTTGAGGTTAGGTATTTGTAGTATGGGTACAGTTGTTAGCTTTTATTTAAGGATTTTGAAAGCATCCTCATGTTGGGTTGTCCATTTAAATGTTTTTCCTTCCTTTATAGATTGGTAATAGGAAAGGCTATTTTTGAGAATTATTTAACAAGTCGTCGATAGTATCCAACCATACCCATAAAACTTCTGACTTTGAAAACATTTGTGGGAGTTGACTAGTCTACTATGGCTTCAATCTTTTTTGGGATCCACCACTACTCCTTCAACTGAGACAATATGTCCCAAATACTGAACTTGTGAAGTATAAAACTCATACTTGGATAATTTTCCATACAACTGATTTTTCCTGAGGATTTATAAGACAATTATCATATGTTGATCATGCTCTTCTCTATTCTGAGAATAGATCATAATTTCATCCAGAAATATCAAAACAAACTGATCTAATTGTTCCCTAAAATCACTATTCATCAAGTTCATAAAACTAGTTGGTGCATTGGTTAATCCAAAAGGCAACACTGTGAACTCATAGTATCCATAATGAGTTATAAAAGTAGTTTTGTAAGTATCTTCTTCCATGATTCTCATTTGATGCTAACCTAACCTAAGATCGATCTTGGAAAATATTGTCGCTCCTCTTAATTGATCAAACATATCATCAATCCTAGGTAGAGAATACTTGTTCTTTACTGTCATTTTATTGAGCATCATATAGTCAATGCACAATCTCAGAGATCTATCTTTCTTTTTAACAAACAGAATCAATGCTTCCCATGGTGAGACACTAGGTTTAATGTGTCCTTTTTCTAACAAATATTGTAGTTGGGTTTTGAGTTCTTGCAATTCAAGGGGTGTCATTTGATAAGGGATTATGACTACAAGAGATGCTCCTGGAAAAATCTCAATAGAAATATAAAATTCCCTTTTTGGAGGCAGTCTAGGCAGGTCTTCAGGAAAAACACCTCTAAAGTCATCCAAAATAGGATATTGTTGAAATAGAGCAGAACTAGACTCACTTTCTTCCTTATTATTTAGTTTGATTATGTAGAGTCTACACCCTTTCCTTAAAGCTCATTTAACTTGCATTGCAATAATTAGGTGGGGTTCAAAAGATGCTTGATTATAATGGATATGGATTTGCTGATCAAAGTCATTTGTGAAGTCCAACCACCTTTCTTCAAAATTTAGTAAGGCTTTGTGGGCTTTTAGCCATTCTACTCCTAGGACTATATCAAAGGCATGTAAGGGTGATACATAAAGATTTCAATTAATATTTCCCTGGGGTCTATCTATTTGAGGATCAAATAATCATTGGTTGACCATATAATTTTATCCTGAGTCATACTCGACTTACACCTGTTTGCCATGATCCCAAGTTTAAACATTATATCCCTCAAAATACTAGTTGAAATAAATCTATCAGTTACACCACTATCTATTAAAATTTGAACATCTTTCTTTCCCAATTTTCCTTTAATAATAAATGGGATAGCTTTTCCTAAGAGGTTAGATTTACCTATAGCAATATAGATCCTATGTGGGGCCTCTCTATTGGATTTCTTTTATCAGTTCTTTGCGGACACTTATTTGCATAATAATCCAGGGCTCCGCAAACAAAACATACATTTGGTCCTTTGTTATTTTGTTTTTCACCTTCCTTGTTTTGATTGACATTCTTACCTTTGTCCTGGTTATTATTTCTCTTTTCCTAAAAATTTCTACGATCTGCCTACCCCCTATTTCCCTAAAACTTTCCCTTGTTTCTGTTATCACCTCTATAATGACCACCATATCTAAATTTCTTATACTAATCCTTGCCCTTATCCAGCTCTGGGTATCTTCTCTTCTTAGGATCCTCCTTTTCAAATTTTTGATAATAAACCTTTGCATTATTTTGGCTTATCTCCTCATAACGGACAACATCATAAGCAACTGTCAAGGTTTTAGGTATCTTTATTCCAACAGGTGTTCCATATTTGGGATGTAGTCCCATTACAAATTTTTGAGCCTTAAACTCCTCATGCTTGTTATATTCTAGCACATAATTCAAAAGTTGAACAAATATTTGATAATATTCAATCACAGTCATGTTTTCTTGGCATAAATTGATGAATTCACCGTATTTCTCAATATAAAACTGCGGTGTAAGGATATGATCCTTAAATTCCCTTTCAAATTCTTCCCAAGGTATATCAGTAGCCTCTTTCTGAGTTCCCTTTATATTATTTTTGACTCCCTTACGAGTCGTCGTAGTCCCTTCCTCGGTACTTCTGCAATCTCCTCTTGCAGATTAACATTTGTTCTTCTCGAGGTTCCTACCATACCTGATGATAAGAGTTATGTTAAAACAATAATACATGTTTTACAACCTAGGGTTTCACAACCTAGGATCTGATACCAACTGTAACAACCCAGGTCTTCTCACCTGGTCGTCAAAACACAAGTTCTAAATTTTGGTAAATTAAATCATAATGATGCAAGTACACCCAACATTGTATTAGTACTTTGGCATAGAGGATCACACTTCAAGATATTTTATTGTTGTAGATGATATCTTAAGTGCTCGAGACTGGCGAAATTCTTGTTATAGGTTACCATTTAAGAGATCCTTACTCCTTTCTCGATCTTGGCATGGGTTGCCCTTCTAAGGTCCATAACACCTGGAAGGGTGGATGCACTATTTCCTCGTATTAAAGCATGGAGGACTTGGATTTACAATCCCACTCTTATCCTTATTGATACACTGACTCATTAATTCCTAAAAATTTATGCTTTGAGTTAGCGTAGCTATGCTAGTGCCTGATCATTGACCACCATCTAAGGTTTAATCAGGATTCGCCAACACTTTGGTTTTTCAGACCAGATGCCTTAGACCAAAACTCTAGTTGACGGTAATGTTGCCCATACCATCTACCGCTGGACCTTCCAATCCCAAATATTCTCCCTAGATTGAGTCTTATTGGTAATTCTCATGTACTACTCGTATGGTAAGTTGGAACGATATCTCATTTTATCGTTCGTTACTCTCAACAGCGTAGGATCTTTGTCCCTTTTTTGTTTGGTGGAGAACGATTACCTTCGATTCACAATAGTCACCATTGTGAGCTATCGAAGTTGGGTAATTGACATCCTTTCGATGTCAATAAACATCCTCCCGATGATAATAAGGAAAATTTCACCATCCATTGATGGTATAATGGAGAATATCTTCCTATTTTGATTTAGGGTATATGTTGTACTTATATCTTCCATAGTGACCAAATTTGTGGTAGAAAGGTGTAACCACAAGTAAAAAAATAACTCTCACGACATATATACAATATATAACATCATACAATATTATCCAAAATTAAATAAAACAACTTATACTGTCATATCCATTCAAAATAAACAATTTATTAACCAAATACTTTTTAAACATTCTATATTAAATAATACAATTTAAACATCCATACCAAATATTATTAAACAATTTATAATTCAATTTAACAATCCAAAATAGATTTTACATTATGATTCAACAACTTATACCGTAACATATTGGATAAAGAATCTCTTCCAATAAGAATTCATATCAGAAGTAAACTTATACACATTATGTAATTATTTTGCAAAGACTTTTCAAAACAAGTTATATGGAATACAAGATAAGATTTCATTTCTTTAGAATGTATTTAATACCTAAAATATTCTTATAAAAAAAACTTCTCTTCTAAGCTTAACACAAACCCTATTTCAATAGACCTCCCCCCAACATTCTAATGCGTGCTTCATATCTTGAAAACATAGGACTATTTATATATTTTTCACCTATTGGAATCGAAAATAGTTTGATTTTCCAATGTTTGCAAGACTTTTCACTGACTATACCTGGGTTTAATACATTTAAATAAATTCTCAATGAATAATAATGCTACATGCTTAATGGCTCAATATTTTTCAACCAAGGCTTTTTGCCTGCTACGCAAAACCCCTATAAACTCAGTCGCTAGAACACATGACTATCTGGCAGAGCACGTAGTTGAGGGTATGCTATAAACAATATGGTGTTTTCTTACTACATTTAATAGTTTAGTAAGTTTGATAATTAACAAAAGCTAAATAATAAAAGCCAAAGATAAAAGTATTAAAGTAAAATGATTTGCAATCTACTACTGTCTTAGATGAACCAAATCGAGTCATGCTTTAGATATAAAAAATGTATCTCAATACAAGAGAAAATCAGTCACTTGCTATGGCATAAAGTCGTCTTTCCAACAATTATCGGCTACATAAACTATCATCGTTAATAGGAAACACATCAAGATAATTTCCATGGGTTTTATATTTATTTTATAAATCATTCCAAAACTTATCGATGAGCATACACAAGGCTATTAGGTAATGACTTGATACACCAGGACAAATTTCAATAGACAAAAACTATACAAAGGCTTATAATACAGATTTCATTTTCCTTTCCTCTTTATTGCGACTACCAATTATGGACAGTTTTGCAGCATCTAAGATAAATTTATATGGTATGTATACTTCATACTCAACTAACCTTCTAAACACAGCCAAGCTCTTTGGAACCTCTCACCTACTTGACGCGATGGTAGCCTGGTGGGGAGGATGAACAATAACACAGAAAAGCCACAAGTTCAACTTCTTCAATTTAGTTCTCACATAATAACCTATTGTGAGCAAAGAAAAATCTAAAGATTATATGTAAATGATACACTTTACATTTATTAAAGGTAAATGACTCTTATGACTAATTGCAGGTCTCTTACGAAGGTAGAATACAAATAAAATTCAAGCGTTCATCACAGAAAAACATCTGCCATATCCGTCATCTTCGACTGACTTCACCTACAATCACCCTAGCATTAGCTCTGCAAACTCCTCATATCTATTCCACATCAATCGAGTGAAGAGACAGGATTGAGAGCTTAGTTTTTATATCAGCTTAGCCCAGTATGTATGCAATTCTAATATTTAATGAAAACAAGATAAGAAATGCAACAAACAATCCATGCATCCAATTATCATTCTCCATTTAACAAATTTTCAACAGGATTTTGGAATTAAAAAAAATGTGTTATATGCCCTCAAACAAGAGTTCCAAATATCACATAGAAAATATATAAAAATACAAAGCTTTCTAGTCATGCATTCTCAACTCAAAATAACACGTATTGTCTCTACTGTCTATAACATACAATTTTATCGCAGCATTCTTATTTTTCAACCTACAGTATATCAATCAAATTCTCAGGATTATTAAGATTAAAATTTCGTTCCATACATTTAAATATCAAGCCATTGCATCTGATTAGCTCATACATAGCATACACCCAAGCACATATAACATTAAGCAATACAATGGACGAATGCCGACCTGGAAATGGGTAGACATTCACAAGACGACTATCTAGCTTCCCAATTCGTCGAAAAATAAATTCGTAATAACTTTACACGCACAGTCTATGCATTTCCTTCCCGATATTTCTCTCACTCCTCCTCCCTTATTTTATAGAGAGATTAAGTAATTTTAAAAATGACACATCACACTAATTCATGCAACAAGTTTTCTTGCCAGATGGATATGTCTAGCTTGTCCATTTGGAGAGTGGAAAACGATATTAACACATGATTATGTTTTTGTGAATAATTTTTTTTATTCATTATTTATATATATTGTGTTAAATTTATATTAATTGTTTTAAATTATATTTTTTATTATTTACTTATCATTTATTATATTTTTTTTTTATGTTGTATTACACTATTATTTTTTTTGTTATAATTATATATATATATATATATATATATATATATATATAAAAACGGAAACATCATGTTGTATAATTCCATCCAATAGGCAAGTTTGAGTATTTAATAAAATTTTCTTTTATTATTGTTAATTTTATGATATATAATATTTTATTCTCTTATATATATATATATATATATATATATAGATATATATATATAATGCGAGTAACACATATACAAAATGCAACAACAAGCAGGATGACCTATATGAAAAATATCTATAATGGGCTTCCATGTACCCACGGGCCAAGGTGCACGAGGCACAACATCATATCCCACCTTACCTGACGCTTCCAACCTTTGTCTCTACTAGGAGGTGGTATTTACCTTTTTCGTTTTTCCTGCTATGAAGTGAAAACCTGCACCTGCAATCACAAATGCTTTTCGTAGTATCAAATTCTTCCAGTAAAAAAATAATCAAATAATGGGGATGTTACAATTGGTCTCCACTATTTAATTGATTTCATTTGTTTAGATCTATTTTTTGAAGTTGAAAACCATCCTCATCCATATCCACTTGTAAGTTTTTATTGTGGTTTTCTATAAATGATTCTACTGGACTCTTCTTAGGACATGATCTCTCAATATGCCCCACCTCATCACATCTTCTACATCTGAAATATATGTTTTCATAATCTATGGTTTGGTTCCACATCTTATCCCCATACATAAGAATTATTGATTCTGGTAAAGCTTTGCTTATATCAATTATGACCAATATTGAAGCATAAATAGCCCATAATCCATCTTTTGTTGTTTTTGAAATACTAAGGACTTCTCCCATAGTATTTTCTATTGCCTTTAATGTATCCATATCCCAAAATTTAATGGGTAACCATTACATCCTAACTCTGACTAGTACTAGGGATAGATTTAGATTTTTAGGTGAAAAGACTTCATACCAACGGGTAAGGAAGAGTCCTACTCTTCCCACAAACTAAGGACCCCCTTTTAGGATTCTATCTCTTTCTTCCCTAGAACAAAAAATGGTTGGAAAAAACCTTTGGGAAGAAAGGATATAATCACTCATAGAGACTTCCAACTCTTATCAAACCATTTTCTCAAGGCAAAAACCCCTGGAAAATACCCATTAAATTTACCAAAAATTGGGTAAGGGCTTTGGCCTCTCTATGGGGAGGTTCAAGGTTCAAACCCCACTTAGTACGAGGGGACCAGAACCCCTCATAAAAACTTGGTTAAACTTAAATTTTAACTAAATCCCATCAGAACTTCGTAGTTAAGCATGCTTGGGCCGGAGTAGTACTGGGATGGGTGACCTCCTGGGAAGTCTTGGTGTTGCACCCTTTAGAAAAAAAAAACTAAAAGCTTACTATAGTGGTATGGGCTTTGGCTTCTCTTCGAGAGGTCCAAGGTTCAAACCCCGCTCAGTATGAGGGGACCATGACCCCTCATAAAACATGTGTAAACTCATTCAAATTTTTATCAAATAGCATTAGCTCAACCGACTAGTTTCCTCAACATTTAATATGGAGACAAAGTTTCAAATCTTGCCAAGCGATACATGGATCATTTACAAGTTTGTTGTAATACAACTATATGGTGATGATGTAATAAAGGTGGGCCTGTTTCAAGCCTATATAAACAATTCAATTTTTTTTTTACCAAAAACTGTCCTATCTTTGAGCAACACAGATTGATCCTCTATGGTGCACTCACTAACCTCTACTACTAGAGATGATTCTAAGGATTTAGCTATAAATATATCCATGGGAAGGAAACTAAAACTCAAAATCTACTAAAAATTACAATAAATCCTATAGCAAATATAATATTTGATAAAAAATTATAATAATTTGCATGCAAAAGTTCTAACATAAAGAAGGGAAAAAAAGACTTAGCTGAAAAATTATATACCTAAACAAAATTTCTTACCTCATTGAATCCCTGACCCTCCATTGCTCCTCCCATCATCCAAATCTTGGCTTACAAATATTTACAATTTCATTTTTCATGACTTGAAAAATTATCACTACCCTTGTTTTGGATGGTTAGCTTCATAGGGTTATATCTCCCTCAATATTGCTTAGATTCCTTCATATGACCACTCATTTTAAATCTCTTCAATTTTCACACAATTGGTCCAAGAATAAAGTGAATCATTTCCATATTAAGTTATAATAAGGATGTTTTAAATAATATTTGCAATACCTTAGGGGTATTCATCTAAGAGGTACCAACTACTAAGGAGAGAAAACATTCTATATATTCCTAGATATATGTTGATATGGATGTTTCAAAACATTTTCCATAATCTATCATGATTAAATTTGAATAAAGAGAATGGGATCAACAAGTGTATTATGAAAACATTGCAGTATGATGCCAAAAATATTATGAGATTGGACATGTGAAAAGAGATTGCAAAGTGAAAATGATAGAGAAAGAAACAATTTTTTTTTGTCATGATATAAAATTCAAGAGGAAGTAAGGAGATCACACTATAGTAGAAGCTAGATTACATCAAGGATTTCCACTCCAAAAAAAGAGGCAAAGAAGCCTATATGTAGCATCGATTGATAAAGATCATCATAGTTCACACGAATCAACTATTAGAAAAAATAAAGAAGGCTACAAGGGATGCAAAAGTGTAACGTCTAAGCTGAAATTAATAAAACAAAGTAGACATAAGAGGTCAAGTTTAGTAAATTTGCAAGCTTACTATAATGGTAAGGGCTTTGGCCTCTCTTTGAGAGGTCTAAGGTTCAAACCCCACTCGGTATGAGGGGACCAGGACCCCTCATAAAAACTCGTGTAAACTCATTGAAAAAAAGAGGTCAAGTTTAGTACAAGTAAATTACCTACATTTTCCTTGAGTATTATAAAATCCTCTCCTTGCAATAAAAATAAAACTAGCATAGAGGTTATACCTTACATTTTAGGGTTTCAAGAGTAGCATAATAAAGAAATGAGGATGAAGGGTATTTATATTAATTTAGGGTTTTAAGGGCAGCATAAAAAGGAAATTAATATGGAGGAACATCCTTTTATTTTAGGGTTCGAAGGGCATCTTATATAAGAAAGTGCTTATGAGGTTATTCCTTGCACTTTAGATCCTTTAGAGCAAAATAAACTTGTAGATAATGAGCCTCACTATAGATAATATGAAAATTTTGAAAAATATTGATGAAGATGAAAATGTTTGTGGGAATGAAAAAAGGAGAGGAAGATCGAAGAATAAAAATAAAGATAAAATGAAACTTAGAGGGATATTAATATGGGAAAACAAAAGCATATATCACAAGTGTTAATAAAAAGTAAGATTAAGCCAAAAAATATAAACAAAAACTGATGATGAAAATGATATCTTGGAATAATAGGGGCATGAATAGGAAGCCTTAAAAAAAGGTATTAGGGAATTGACTAGTTATATAAGCCACATATTTATAGAAAATAAATCAATTAGTTTTAACTATTTGTGGTGTTAATATTCCTGAAAAAAAAAACAAATTATAGAAGGTAACTTGTTGAATGGGATTTTATCTCTTAATTCAAATGATATTGAAGAGTTGATTGTGAAAACTTCATAGCTTGTGGCAGACAAATTATATATATTTTTGCTATTGGTAAATAATAGGGTTTTGAAAGGACCTCTTCCCTTTTACAACTCCTAGAAATCTAAGAATAACAAATGAATCAATCTAGGTACAAAAAGCAACTTATCTTCTTACAAATTAAATTCAACATTTTTTGAACAATAAAACCTTTTTTTGACCAAAAGTGCAATAACCAAAATAGTAACAGTAACCTGCTCTATTGCTTTTTCTACATCTACTATCTTAATTTCTACATCTACCATTTGAATAGGGTTTTTAAAGGGATCCTCCCCTTTTACAACTCCTAGAAATCCAAGAATATCAAATGAATCAATCTAGGCACAAAAAACAACTTATCTTACAGATCAAATTTTGCATTTTCTAAATAATACAACCTTTTTTGACAAAAAGTGAAATGATCAAAATAGTAATAATAACCCACCCTACATTTGCACCCTATGTTTAGCCAAGGCATTCATACCTCGAATATTCCAATATAGAAAATTTATTTTGTATTTGAAGAACATGTGCTTATACTGAGAGGGGGGTGAACAGTATAACATAAAACTTTTTCCCAAATAGAAGCATAAGCATTAATGAAACCATAAACATCACACAAAGCATCACACACATAAGAGACACCATTTTAACGTGGTTCACCCAATGTGGGCTACCTCCACAGAGAAAATATTTTACTAAAACTTTCTCAATCAATCTCTTGGGAATCCTTCCCAAATTACAATGTTTATGGACTTCTGTCCAAAGGAGATGTTGATCCCCTAATCTCAAGTTCATGGATCTCTTCCATAGGAGAACTCTTTCCCCTTCTGCTCTAGCTAGTGATCTTCTAGAAGACTTCTATATCTACTAATTGGTGGATCTCTCTCCACTTGAAGACTTCTCACTCAGATCTTGTCTTCAATTGTCTTGGCTATTGGATCTCTATCCACTGAGACTCTATCCTCTATACTCTGTCACCTCCAAAGCTCTGTCTCAATACTGTACCAAACATAGTTTAGTCGGTCTAGCATAGTTCTGCTCAATCTCTTGCACTAAACATAGTACAATCGGTCTAGTACAATTCTTCTCAATAGGTTCACTCAGAACCTGCTCAAATCTGCTCAACAAGTTCACACAAAACCTGTCTAAATCTGCTCAATAGGTTCACACAAAACCTGTCTAAATCTGCTCAACAAATCCTCTCTAGGACTTGCTCAAATCTGCTCAATAAGTCCTCTCTTGGACTTGCTCAAATCTGCTCAATAAGTCCTCTCTTGGACTTGCTCAAATCTTCTCAATAAGTCCTCTCTTGGACTTGCTCAAATCTTTTTAGCAAGCTTTCACAAAAGCTTAACTCAAAATAGTCCACAAGCCTTCTCAAAGACTTGTCTCAAATCTGCTTAACAAGCTCACATAGAACTTGTTCAATCTCATAGAATCATAAAGAGAATTGTTAGAGACTCAATATGTTCTATACTCAAAGTACAATCAATATCTCAATTCAATCTCATAGAAGCATAAAGAGAATTGTTAGAGACTCTATATGTTCTATACTCAAATCCCAATCTCAACTTAATAGAAGCATAAAGAGAATTGTTAGAGACTCAATATGTCCTATTCTTAAATCTCAATCTCAACTCAAATCAATCTCATAGAAGCATAAAGAGAATTGTTAGAGACTCTATATGTTCTATACTCAAATCCCAATCTCAACTCAATAGAAGCATAAAGAGAATTGTTAGAGACTCAATATGTCCTATTCTTCAATCTCAATCTCAACTCAAATCAGAATATAGAATAGTTTGTTTTATGGAACTTGAACAACCATTTCACACATCCACTTGACTAGGCTTAACCAACTCAACTCAACCAATCACATCAAGGAACAACCCTTTCTCACAAACCCTAGTTCAAGCATGTATCAACCAACTCAAAATGTTTCCAACAATGCTTTATCTCAAGTCTCACATAACAATGATACTCATGTTCTTTTCTAGATCATGTTCAAGTTCATTTCATCATCAATGGGCTTCAACAACAATGCTAATGAAACAAGGTTTAAATACAACTCACAAATCAGAAAACCTTGAAGCATTCAACCAACCATCTTCACAAAGGAAACTTCAATTAATCCTTTTCACTCCAATGATATTTCAGAAATCAACCACCACAAACAATCAATAGGAGAATGTGCCCATACCTTTTTGATGCCAATAAGTTGTCCACAAAATCTGCCACACTTAATCACAACTTTCCTTTTCAATATTAATAAGGGTTAGTGGTCTTTTAAATAATCACAATAAAAGCATAACTTAATTTACACCCTTTTCACTCCAACTTCATAAACACATCCACCAAAGTCTATTTTAATAAAAACCCTTATTAAGAATAACCCACAATAAATCTCTCAAAATCACTTTAACAACAACTCCTTATTTCTCCTAAAATCAATTCTCCATTTCCATAAAAATAAAACATAAATCAAATATGCTTTTGCAATAATAATCACAGCCCTAATGATAAAATTTAATTCCCATTAAATACCTTATAACTCCAAACTTTAGGGCTAATAAAAATTATTAAAGGCAAAAATGTAAATACCTCTCAAGGGGATTCGAACCCCTGTCCATCACACACCATGAGCATCTTAGCCATGGCTAATATTCCAACCGAGCCAAAGTGCTCATTGGAAAAGCAAAGGCCAAAAGGGCCTTTAATCTTCCTCCGCCTGTCGCAAAGGACAAAGCGCCAAAGCGCTTCCCACACGTTATCGTCAAGGGGATTCGATCCCTGATATTTGTGTTGCCCATAGTCTTAGCAAAATTGATACGCCAATGCACCACGCCTCATACCACGTTTGAGATTTCCAAATCGCTGCGCTTTCTTCTTTGCTTCCTTTTCAACAATTCGCATGAGCTCTTTCGAATTCCAAGGCAATTAACACACGAGAGCAAGGATGATTATTTGGTTTAATTGCCACCCCTTTATATAGTGTTTAATAACACTTTGAAGACGTCGATAGAAATATTAAAATTGTATTTGCATGATGACGTCGATGGGAAACTTTCCATTTAAATTTGAATTTAAATTTTAAATAATTAAAATTTAAACCAAACATTAAAACTCAAATAACTCCATCATCGGGGCACCTTTTTTGATGAAACGAAAGCCCAATGTGGGTTTTAAGAAAAACCCAGATCAAATATGTTGTCCATGGTTTTAAATAAAACCTTTTATTTTCCCTACCTTGGTTTTCACAAAAACCCTTCATAGATCCTTTTGACATTTATTGCTCTATTGACATCAATGACAACATTTCAGCTTAGGGACTCAAAATGTCCAACAATCTCCCCCTTTGTCATTGATGGCAACCCAAATCCTTTTACTAAATTCTGACCTTCTTTTCTGCTCCCCCTGGGGCTTTGCTCCCCCCGGCTCAATGCTCTCTTAGATATCAAATCTCTCCTCATATCCAAAAACTCTCCCCATAATACACAAATCTCTCCCCCTTTGACATCAATGGCAAAGGGTCACCTTTGGGGCTCGGGGCTAAGAATTAAGCCTCTTAGCTTAGCCCCTCCCCCACCTCCACATGAGGTGGTTAATTCTGGGGTGGGAGTATTTCTACTCCCCGAAAGCACTATTCTCTGCCTTTGTCTTTTCCTTTTTCTTTTTGTTGAATTCTCTCACTGTTTCTTTTCGAGTCATCATCCCTGTTCCTGTTCCTGTTCTTGTTCTCATCCATGTTCCTATTCTTGTACCTGTTCTTGTTCTCATTCTTGTTTTCATCCATGTTCCTGTTCTTGTACCTATTCTTGTTCTCATTCTTTTTTGAGTCTCTTTTCTTTTCTGAGTCTCTGTTCCTGTTCATCTTCTTGTTTCTATTCATGTTCCTGTTCATATTCTTGTTCCTGTTCATGTTCATATTCCTGTTCCTGTTCATGTTCATATTCCTGTTCCTGTTCATACCTATTTTTGGAATATTTTCTCTACACCATCTTGCTATGTGACCATCATTATTGCACTTATAACACTTAATGTTATTATTCCTTGGATGTGCAATAGTCTTAGGATTTCTCCTGGTGAAGCCATATCCTCTTCTATCATGAATCCTGCAATTTATTGCCTTATGACCAAACTCATTACATGAATAACAATATCCTTGGAAAAGTTGTTCTCTTCCATATACCTGTCTTTCATGTGTCCTGCATTGTGAAGCCATGTGCCCAAACCTGTGACATGAGAAGCATCTCCCATTGAATCTTCCTTGCCTAGACCTCATTGGTCTCCTGTTCTGATTGTTGTTCCATCTGTATCTTCTTTGCCCATTGTCCCTGTTGGACTCACTGCAATCTGACTCATCCTTAGAAGTTTCACTTTCACTTACATCTGAGAATCCCTCTTCTGAAGTATCTTCTTCTGATGTTGTTTCTTCTTCTTCAAGACTTGAAGTAGACTTTGCCTTTTCTTGTTTCTTTCCAAAACCTAGACCTGTTGAACATGATGTTCTTTGTTGTCCATGAATGAACTTATCCAAGTTCTTAGAGCTATTTGTGAAACTCTTCATCTTGATCTTGGAGTCCTGTAAATATTTCTTTAGAGTAGCCACTTCTTGTGCTAACTTCTCACATTCCAAGATTTTTGCTTCTAACTTTTCTCTGAACTTACTTGCCTTGGCCTTTGACTTCTCTAAGTCCTCTATGAGCAATAATATTTCTTCATCACATTCTTGAAACTGACTTTCAAGCTTAGAGTGTTGCTTTCTTACCTTCTTCACCGTGTCAAGAGCATAGATAAGTTCACCTTTGAGATCATAACCATTCTCTATTGAGTAGTCCTCTATTTGTTTGCCTTTGTCCATATCATTTCTTTCTTTTGACTTGCTTTCTATAGGATCACTCAATTCTTTATCTTCCAAAACCATTAGAAGATTCTCATTTGGACCCAATATTATGTGTTGAGATCGATCCTCATTCTCTTTGGATAAATGACATTTTTCCCTCTTGATCTCATTGAGTACATAAAGATTTCTTTCTCTTATAGCACTTGCTACCAGTTTTCCAGTTTTAGACTTTCTTACTTCACATCGATCTTGATGAAAGGTTACCATATGACCTTGATCACAAAGTTGACTAATGCTCAAGAGATTGTGTTTCAAGCCTTCCACATATAGAACATTTTCAGCTTTTGCTTTCCCATTGCCTATACTTAGAGTTCCTTTTCCACTGATTTTTGTTGAACCATTGTCCCCAAAGTTTACTGACCCTCTATTTCCTTCTTTCAAAGTTATAAATTTTTCTTTTTCTCCTGTCATGTGTCTAGAGCACCCACTATCCAGAAACCATTTCTCTTCTTTATCCTGAGCATGCAATGCTATTTGAACTAGCAAAGATTTTAGTTTTCCTTTTCCTTTTTCTTCTTTCCTAGTAGTTTGAGTTGTGGTCTTTCTACTAGACTTAGAATTTTCTAGATTGCATCTTCTAGCTATATGCCCAAAGTTATTGCATTTGTAGCACTCAACATCATCATCCATATATGATACAAGAGAATCCATACTACTACTATCATAGTCTCTATTAATGCAATGCACAACTTTATGACCATATTTATTGCAAGAGAAACAATGTCCATGGAAGAAATTTTGTAACCTATTTTGATGAGGACTCAATCTGGTATTCTTTCCTTTGTGATCTTCTTTTCTAGAGATATGGTGGGGTACCTTATTTTTGCTTGATGTTTCTGCCTCTTGCTGACTTAATCTCTTGTTTATTTCAGTTCTACATTTTAACATAACAATTTCTGCTGCCACTCTCTCAAGTCCTGCTTCTTTGGCTTCCAACATATCTCTTAATTGATGTTCAATTTCTCTTCTTTCTTTCACTTCCATTTCGAGTTCTATTAGCCTTTGCAAAAGCTCAATTCTTGCTGATTCAAAATCTTGAATTTGTTCCCTTAGTTGTGCATTCTCTTCTTGAATCCTTTCAAGATCTTGGAGACACTTGGAGAGCACTTCTTCAAAGTCTATACTTTCTTCACTCCCTGAGCACATGTGTGATACTGATGGATCCATCTCCAAGTTGTTAAACTCTTTGTGGAGAGACCGACTCTAATACCAATTGAAGAACATGTGCTTATACTGAGAGGGGGGTGAATAGTATAACATAAAACTTTTTCCCAAATAGAAGCATCAACATTAATGAAACCATAAACATCACACAAAGCATCACACACATAAGAGACACCATTTTAATGTGGTTCACCCAATGTGGGCTACCTCCACAGAGAAAATATTTTACTAAAACTTTCTCAATCAATCTCTTGGGAATCCTTCCCAAATTACAATGTTTATGGACTTCTGTCCAAAGGAGATGTTGATCCCCTAATCTCAAGTTCATGGATCTCTTCCATAGGAGAACTCTTTCCCCTTCTGCTCTGGCTAGTGATCTTCTAGAAGACTCTATCTCTATGTTGCACTAATTGGTGGATCTCTCTCCACTTGAAGACTTCTCACTCAGATCTTGTCTTCAATTGTCTTGGCTGCTAGATCTCTATCCACTGAGACTCTATCCTCTATACTCTGTCACCTCCAAAGCTCTATCTCAATACTATACCAAACATAGTTTAGTCGGTCTAGCATAGTTCTTCTCAATCTCTTGCACTAAACATAGTACAATCGATCTAGTACAATTCTGCTCAATAGGTTCTCTCAGAACCTGCTCAAATCTGCTCAATAGGTTCACACAAAACCTATCTAAATCTGCTCAACAGGTTCACACAAAACCTATCTAAATCTGCTCAACAAATCCTCTCTAGGACTTTCTTAAATCTGCTCAATAAGTCCTCTCTTGGACTTGCTCAAATCTTCTCAATAAGTCCTCTCTTGGACTTGCTCAAATCTATAAGTCTCTATAAGTTTTCTCTTGGACTTCTTTCTCAATAAGTCCTCTCTTGGACTTGCTCAAATTTCTCAAGCAAGCTTTCACAAAATCTTAACTCAAAATAGTCCACAAGCCTTCTCAAAGACTTGTCTCAAATCTGCTTAACAAGCTCACACAGAACTTGTTCAATCTCATAGAATCATAAAGAGAATTGTTAGAGACTCAATATGTTCTATACTCAAAGTACAATCAATATCTCAATTCAATCTCATAGAAGCATAAAGAGAATTGTTAGAGACTCTATATGTTCTATACTCAAATCCCAATCTCAACTTAATAGAAGCATAAAGAGAATTGTTAGAGACTCAATATGTCCTATTCTTAAATCTCAATCTCAACTCAAATCAATCTCATAGAAGCATAAAGAGAATTGTTAGAGACTCTATATGTTCTATACTCAAATCCCAATCTCAACTCAATAGAAGCATAAAGAGAATTGTTAGAGACTCAATATGTCCTATTCTTCAATCTCAATCTCAACTCAAATCAGAATATAGAATAGTTTGTTTTATGGAACTTGAACAACCATTTCACACATCCACTTGACTAGGCTTAACCAACTCAACTCAACCAATCACATCAAGGAACAACCCTTTCTCACAAACCCTAGTTCAAGCATGTATCAACCAACTCAAAATGTTTCCAACAATGCTTTATCTCAAGTCTCACATAACAATGATACTCATGTTCTTTTCTAGATCATGTTCAAGTTCATTTCATCATCAATGGGCTTCAACAACAATGCTAATGAAACAAGGTTTAAATACAACTCACAAATCAGAAAACCTTGAAGCATTCAACCAACCATCTTCACAAAGGAAACTTCAATTAATCCTTTTCACTCCAATGATATTTCAGAAATCAACCACCACAAACAATCAATAGGAGAATGTGCCCATACCTTTTTGATGCCAATAAGTTGTCCACAAAATCTGCCACACTTAATCACAACTTTCCTTTTCAATATTAATAAGGGTTAGTGGTCTTTTAAATAATCACAATAAAAGCATAACTTAATTTACACCCTTTTCACTCCAACTTCATAAACACATCCACCAAAGTCTATTTTAATAAAAACCCTTATTAAGAATAACCCACAATAAATCTCTCAAAATCACTTTAACAACAACTCCTTATTTCTCCTAAAATCAATTCTCCATTTCCATAAAAATAAAACATAAATCAAATATGCTTTTGCAATAATAATCACAGCCCTAATGATAAAATTTAATTCCCATTAAATACCTTATAACTCCAAACTTTAGGGCTAATAAAAATTATTAAAGGCAAAAACGTAAATACCTCTCAAGGGGATTCGAACCCCCGTCCATCACACACCGCGAGCGTCTTAGCCATGGCTAAGATTCCAACCGAGCCAAAGCGCTCATTGGAAAAGCAAAGGCCAAAAGGGCCTTTAATCTTCCTCTGCCTACCGCAAAGGACAAAGCGCCAAAGCGCTTCCCACACGCTGTCGTCAAGGGGATTCGATCCTTGATATTTGCGCTGCCCACAGTCTTAGCAAAATTGATACGCCAATGCGCCATGCCTCATACCACGTTTGAGATTTCCAAATCGCTGCACTTTCTTCTCTGCTTCCTTTTCAACAATTCACACGAGCTCTTTCGAATTCCAAGGCAATTAACACACGAGAGCAAGGATGATTATTTGGTTTAATTGCCACCCCTTTATATAGTGTTTAATAACACTTTGAAGACGTCGATAGAAATATTAAAATTGTATTTGCATGATGACGTCGGTGGGAAACTTTCCATTTAAATTTGAATTTAAATTTTAAATAATTAAAATTTAAACCAAACATTAAAACTCAAATAACTCCATCATCGGGGCACCTTTTTCGATGAAACGAAAGCCCAATGTGGGTTTTAAGAAAAACCCAGATCAAATATGTTGTCCATGGTTTTAAATAAAACCTTTTATTTTCCCTGCCTTGGTTTTCACAAAAACCCTTCATAGATCCTTTTGACATTTATTGCTCTATTGACATCAATGACAACATTTCAGCTTAGGGACTCAAAATGTCCAACAGTTTTAAGTTAAGAAATTTTTTTCCTCCCAAAGACAAAATTCTTTGCTTCCCCTTAGCTACATCCTTAACAACGGCTCTGGTTCTCAATTACCCAAGATTGGGCCTTCCTTGAGAAACTAAAATTTCCAAATCAACCTTCTTAGATTTCCTTCTACTTCTAGCAATATTTTTTGGATAACCTTTTCCTCCTTTTCCAACTTTGAATCACTAGTAGAAGTCCATTCTCCTCCATCTTCTTCATCCTCATACCCATTCTAAATAATGTTAATATTTTTTTTCTCCCATAGCCAATCAATAGCACATTCTATCGAGGAGTGGTTTCTCCTGAAACCCTTGTTTCTATGCTCTTTTCCTTTAGCCATGCTAGAGAGTGTGGTTTTTTCTCAATATTCTCTTCTACATGCAAAGAAGAATTATTTTCCTTTTCAATCAAAGCCTTAGTCATCGGTTCATAAATACCTCTAGGTTGAGTTTTTGGAACAAACTCTTTCCCTCCAAAAATGCCATCCCCATCAAGGTCAACAAGAACCTCAAAGCTATTTGAAGATGGACCCTTACTACTTTCACCAATTTTTTTTTGTTCCATAGCTATTCCTTGCTTAGTTTCCTTTTTCCTCCAAACCCTCAAAGGTTGTTTAGTTATATTATTCATAACTTTCTCCTTAGGATTTTTTGGGCATGTTTTCCAAATATGCCCTACCCTTTTGTAAAGGTTACACAAGGGAATGAGAGTTTCATACTAGATCTCTTGTTCCCATTCCCTATAATATGAAACTAGCCAAATAAATTTAGGTAATGGTTCAACCAAATTTGCCTGTACACAAAAACAAACTGCTATCATTATGGTATGGAATTTAGTAGTTGAATAAAAAAGTAATTATTTTTCCAATTGTTTTAGTTATCCCGAGAATAATATTATCCTAAAATTCAATTGCAAGCCTAGGTAGACTCACCCATAAGGGCACTGATTGAAGAGTGGTTGTGGTTGGATTAAAGCCCTGACTCCATTTTTGTAAAAATAACCATCTCCTCCCAAAAAACCATGGGCCCCTCAACAAAACATTTGCCACATCCTCCATATTTGCAAAGTTAAACAACAAAAAATTATTATGCAAAACCACCAATGCTTCATGCCCCAAAAGTTTTCATTTTTCCGAACCCACTTCCTTATTGTATCTAAATTCTGTCTATTGCCAAAAAATTCTTAACCATTTTTTTTTCCTTTCTAAATCACTTTGTTAGCCAAAATTATTGGAACCTTAAGAGAAACCCTTTTCATCCTGATCTAGAGACAAAACAAATCCATCTTCTTGCGAAGTTTGACCTCTCTTCAAAACTTGCTTCCAAGAAGCACCTCCCTTTGACCTTTCTACTACTGTTGAATTCGAATCTACTGCTCTTGGATCCAAAGGATTAGAATCTCTCCTATCCACGTCGTTAGGGGATTCTACCGCAACAAAACCCTTGCTTATCGCCTTTCCTGCTCCTCTTGTTCTTGTCTCTTCTTTCTCTTGACATTCTTTAGCTTCCACAATTTTCCAAAAACAATATTCTATGTATTCAAGGTAAGGGTTTGAAGCATTGTCGCACTTTGGATGAACTCGTTGCTCTTCCACCATACTTCATACTTCATTCCATGAAACCTTGAAGAAATTTTATATTTTTGATAGGAAGACAAATGGAGAATATTTTTGACAAAAAGACAACTTATAGACATAGTTTAATTAGTTTGATAATAAGAATAAACTAATGTTTTGTTATTTTGATGGGAGTGAATAAAAATCACACATAGCTTATAAATTAAAATAATAAAAATAAAAGGTCTTGGCAGAGTTGTGAATAATAAGTGCTTGCTTTGAAGAGGTCAAAGGTTTGAGTCCACTTTATATTTGATAACATCGCTTATAATTCTATCAAAAGTTTTAATGTCTTCACTTTTAACCTTCTCAAACTATACTCAAGTTATATGACGAATATATCCCATTTCAATCTCTATAACTAATTAAAATATTATAAATTAAAAAAATATTTAAACTCTTATAAACTTTATATATATATTTATTTATTTATTTATTTATTTTTTTGTTGGATAATAAGGGGTTGTACTCGTGTCCCCCACCCTTGACAAATTACAACTCTCTTCTTTAGAGCTTGAGAGTTTACAAATAAATATACTTCTCGTCTCAATTGAGATGCTATAGCTAGAAACCTACATCATTTTACATAAAATGTTTGAATTCTATATTTTTATTTTTTGGATCTTTTTAATTTTTTGTATGAATACAAATATTCCAGAATTTAGCATCCTTCTTAACATTTTCCTATAGCAGTCTTCACAATACCAAAACTTCACCTCTACTATCTATGCCTTGCATCTTAGTAGAGTAATATTTCCAAAATATCGCATTATCATAGTCCGCTTTACCAAATATGGATTGCTAGTTTCCTTCTTGAAACACAAGTGCAACCACAAAAATTATAATAAATAGTCTATATGAAAACACATTACTATTACAAAATAAAGCATATATTACCAATGGAAAACATTAAAGTAAAACTTAATCATTTATTGATTTAGGCAATCAACATTTTCTTGTCAACTTCAACTAAACTTACTACTTCCTCTAACTATGGAAAGGAGAATTTAACTTCACGATCCTCAATCAAAACCTCTTGGCTAGACTATTTGCACATTTGTTACCTTCCCTTAATGTACGTGTAAACCTTATTTCTTCAAACTCTTTAGCAAGATCTTGAATTTCCACAATTATCTCTTGTATGTTCCATGGAGCCTTTGTTTTCTTCATAATTACATTTATTACTATGAGAGAATCACCTTCCATCTGTACTCTGTTCCAATTCATTTGTTTGCATATTTTTAACCCTTCTAAAGTTGCCCAAACTTCAACGTCATTATTTGTCTTAAATACACTATTGAAAGTGTTGAGGATACTTATTATTATTTACATTATTCTTATTGTTATTTCTTATTTTACACTTTGTATGCACATGAGGCATAGTATGCCCACATAAGACATAGCTTGTTAGTAGTTTGGATGTGTTGTTAGCTGTTAGAGATCTCCCTTGTCCTCTAGCAGTTAGTTTGCATCCTAGTTTAGCATTTAGTTAACCATTAGTTAAGTGGTTGACCAGATTGTTGCAACCACTTAACCACATACTATCCTATGTAATAATATATATTAGATGCATTTTATGAAATAAAATAGCTTCATAGTTTGTATCTACATCATTGGTATCAGTTAGCCTAAGGAAAATTTTACAGGAAGGAGGACATAACTGCCACTTCACTGCTAGGTCCTAGGTAGATGCTAGTGGAGTTGACTTGGAGTCACCCACAACATCAAGTTGAAGCTGAGGTGATAGAGGGCAGAAATTACCCCTGCACCAGGTGTTAAGCACCAGTTTGAGGCCAAGTTGTGGCCAAGAAGAGGCATTGCCCAAGGTTTGCCAAGCAAGCACCAGATCTACTGAGGAATTGCTGAAGACTTGCCTAGAAGAAGCAAATTGGAACTCAAGTTGGAGCCCAATTGATCTTGTAGAAATAACTTCAACAGGAGCTCAATTTTGAGCCAGTTTTATGGTTTGCATGAATTCTTTTTTATAAAATATTAGTATTTTATATTAATATTTTATTAAAAAAAAATTATTAGAATTTTGTGCATGATTTTTTTTTAGGATTTTAAGCCTAAGTATTAGTGGCCACCTATTCCTTTTGTGTGCCATAAAGCCACACAGTCGACAGCTCTCACCCCAACCGTCGGTGCCAGCCACCTGATGGGCACCCATCGGCCAGCCATGTCGGGTCAGACTTGTCGATCGGCCACCAGCAACCGACGACAACCGATGCAGTCGACACCCACCTCACGGTAGCCGATGTTGACCAAAAATTACCATAACAGTAGTTGTTCGACCTTTCCCACACCGTAGACGACCAGCCTTACCGCTAATGTCGATGTTGGATGCCGACGTTGTCGACCTTAAACCAAGATGAACTTGATGCTGCAGTTGAGAGACGACCACTCCACCACCCATGAGGAAATTTGTCCCTCCCTTGAAAATTTGCGTAGGAGGCACGGGTGAAACCAACAACTCCCACGTCGGGCCTTTGGCATGCTAAGATCTGAACAAATTTTGGCAAATTATCGACGATAAAAAACCTACAGATTTTTTATTTTTGTGAAGTTGCAAGAGGAAGGCAGTTGACGATGAAGCTCAGGAATTTTTCCATGGCCTCGATGGAGTTACAACGTCCCTCCGGTGATCACTATGTTTCGTTAGAAACCATCTCTGTGTTTTTCGACAAGCAAATTCATTTTTTGGCAAGGATATAAGAAACTGGTGAGCGAATTAAAATATGGCAGATAAAATTTAAAAGGTGCTAAGGTTTGGTTTAAGCGTTTACTTTATCGGCCAAGGAAGTTTCGTCGACAACATTTCTCGATAGGAAGGCCGATCGACACCGACAAGACACCAGTGGGATTAATCCCACATTAGCCCTATAACGGGTCAACGAAGGTTTTATAAGCACGAAGGCACTTATACTTAATTGTGAGAACCTAACGGTGCTTACATAGATCGCTTGCACGATAGGATGCATTAAGGCACCAGCCACGACTGTTGCTTGTGCCACTCGGACCTTGACCTTGGTTCGGTGGACACATGGCAGTTTTTTGTGCTCGCCAGGTTGTACCATGTGGTAGTTTTTGGTGTTGTTCTATGCTCTCCAGGTTGTGCCACATGATAGTTTTTGTGCTTGTTGTGAATAGTGGTTGTTGCTGCACCATGTGTCAGCCTAGTTGACCGAGGTTGAAAAATTCAAATAAGTTTTTGGCACGTTTTCAATTTTTGGTAGGAAACCCTAGGAGGGAGAATTTTTTTAAAATTCAAAAAAAAAAATTGAAATTCAAAAATTTGGCAACAAAGGACACCAAAACTTCAAGAGGTGATAACTTTTGCATTGTAGAGGCTAAAAATTACAATTTTTTTAGTATTAACTTGTTGTAATTGCAAATTGAGTTGTAAAAGCACTAATTAGCCTATTTTTGTAAAATTTTGGAAGGCAAACATATTGTGAAATCTAGGCATTACAACATTAGGAAAATTGTCAAATTCCTAAATCCTAGATTAAGTTTCTGCAAGACCATTTTGTAATCCTCCTAGTTTGGCATACACCCGAAACCAAATGGCTCATGACCTCAGAATAAACATGGAAAACCTCACCGAAGTAGTAGATATTTTGGCAGAGAAGGTGAGAGACATTGTTGTGCAATTTAATCCTAGTGAACTCAAAATCCACCATAATCATGCCAACAAAGCAAAATGTGAGGTTAAGTTGTATGATGGATCTAGAGATCCGGATGTCTTATCTGCATGGATTTTGGATATGCAAACTTGGTTTGCTTATGCTGAAATTCTGGAGGATGAACAAGATACATTTAATACACTCAAACTCATAGGTTTAGCAAAAGTTATCATTGTATAAAGAAAAAGCCATAATGCCACAATGACTTGGAAAGAATTAACTCAAATTCTGAAAAACACTTTCTTTCCACCAAACTACCAAAGTGACCTCACTACCAAGTGGTATAGATTAAGGTAAACCTATGGGATGTCTGTTTCTGACTTTATTTTCCAATTTAATAGGTTAAGGGTATTGCTTGGTGTGAAAGATTCAGAAGAGGAGTTGATTAATACATTCACTTGTGGCTTGCAAGATCAAATTTTCAGGGAAATCAAACTCAATGTTTTCCTCACCTTGGATGTGGCATTCAATCATGCCATTCTTGCAGAGGAGAAATTTGGTGCATATCAAAAGTCTCATTCATCACAAGAGGGCTCTTCCAAATGCGAGAATCAGCATCAATAGAAGGTGAAGAACAATTATCATTCTTCCCCTCATTCTTCTTCTCCTCCCACTTCTCCTAAAGCATATTCTTCTTCCTTTCATGCTAAATATTCTTCTTCTTCATTGTATTGTGAATTTTGTAAAAAGCATGGACATGTAAAATCTAAATGCTATACTTTTGAGAATTTTAAGAAGAATAAATCCCTAATTGTACAACCTACACACGAGGAACCACAAGATGGTTCTATTTTGGCTACAAGGACAGAAGAAGAATATCTTGCTTTAAAGGTAAATTGAACAAAGTTACCCTAATGTCCAATGTATTTTCTCAAGGGGGGCATGACCATTTGTTTTTCACTAGAGCCCACTTGACACATTATTTCTATGTTGATTGTATCATTAATAACGGATCGCAAAAGAACCTGATTGCGAAGTCCGTTATGGAGAAGTTGAAACTTCCCATCAAACCACATCACCAACCTTATGCACTTGGGTGGAAAGATGTAGACTCCACATCCAACATCACCCATACTTGTACTTTGAATTTTGCTTTTGGTGACAAGTTTGTGGACAAAGTTAGGTGTGATGTCATAGATATGGATTGTTGTGGACTCTTGCTAGGTAAACCCTATCAATTTGATAGGAATGCTATTTATCATGCTAAAAAGAACACCTACACATTGGAGTTGCATGGTAAAACCTACTTGATACAAAGCACTACACCTACTTCCAATTTGATGTTGAGTTGTAGGCAAGTAAGGAAGCCACTAAGTCAAGCACTCATTTTGGCTTCTACTAGCATTTGTCCCACACAAAATGAAGAACAAACACCACCTAAGAAACATGCAAAGGAATAAGTTTCACTCCCACATGATGAACAATCACAAGAGCAAGTGGTTAAGGAACCCACCATTCTCACTCATGAGAAAGATGTCATTGATTCCATTGGTATAATTTTGGGTACACCTACAGCTACATAACCACTTATTCCATAGAAGTTACATTTGGCTTTGCCCACTCCCACCATTTCACACATGGAGGAGTAAGCTAAGGTTACTTCCTTCACTGAGCATCGATAGATCCTTCTAGGCAAGATACCACAGGACTTGCAGGAGACTCCGCATGGGGTGGTGTGTAAGCATCACAATCCTCACTCACCACAGGTTGGAAGCAGAGTTTGGGTTCCTTTGGATGAGCGTCGCTTTCTAGAGACACCATTTTAGGACCCTCTTTTGGTATCTGATCTTGTTTTCAGCCCTACAACAACAGTGGCACCTGATCGTCAGTTTCTGCTCATTTTAGATAGAGTTTTTGAGATGAAGACTCATCACACTAGATAGGGTTCTTCCACTACATACCTTATCGCCCGTTGCGGTCACTTTCCACACATGGCTCGTTGGATTCCTCACCATGAGATGGCCCATGACTTTCCACATTTGTTAAGAGCATTGGGGTCCAATGCTTATATGGTTGGGAGGAGTGTTGAGGATACTTAGGCTTATCCATTAAGCTTAAGTTTATATTTACATTATTATTATTGCTATTTCTTATTTTACACTTTGTATGCACGTGAGGCATAGTATGCCCACATAAGACATAGCTTGTTAGTAGTTTGGATGTGTTGTTAGTTGTTAGAGATCTCCCTTGTCCTCTAGCAGTTAGTTTGCATCATAGGTTAGCATTTAGTTAACCATTAGTTAAGTGGTTGACCAAATTGTTGCAACCACTTAACCACGTACTATCCTATGTAATCCTATATATTAGATGCATTTGATGAAATAAAATAGCTTCATAGTTTATATCTACATCAAAAAGCATAACGAGACAAAATATTTTCTCTATTATTTCTAATTATTCCTCCTCCTGCTGGTCCTGGATTTCCTTTAGAAGCTCCATCAAAATTCAATTTAACCCACTCTACATCTGGTGGTTTCCACTTTATATTATTTGCCTTCTTTTTGCTTCTCTTGTACCCAACATCATAATTCCATTTAATGACTTGAATCCATCTATCAAGGATCTCTGCTTCCAAATTAGGGATTGGGTGAGTTGATAGGGTTGGTTTAGACTCCTCTATGGATAAACATATATTCCTTTTCATTACCCTTAAATTACTTTACTTTCCTTTAAATATTATTCTATTTCTTTTTAGCCATACAGTCCAAAGTATTGTATCTTTTGATATATCCCATACTATCTGTAAAACCTCACTTTTATAAGTGCTCTGCCATTGCTTTAACCAATCTTCAATTCTTCTATTCATCACCATGCATTTGCCAAATATATTAAGAATCCATTGCCATAGATTCCAGACTATTGATCAATGTCCTAAGAGATGATCTATACTCTCCTCATTTTTACAAAAAATACATTGAGAGGGGCCATGAAAACCCTTTTTCATAAGGTTATCCCAAGATAAAATTATTCTATGACCTACTAGCCAAACAAACATTTTGACTTTAGGAATGCTTGGGCTATCCCAAATATCTCTCCATATTCTAATGATATTATTATTTTGTTGGTGTTGTACATTATATCCACTTCTTGTTGTGTATTCTCCTAAGCTATTCAAATCCCAAATCAATTTATCCTTGGCTCCCCTCAGAATAATCACAATTGTTATATTTCTACTCAAATGTATCCTAGCATCAATATCTTGTATACTTGTAAAAAAATATTCTTTCCATTTGTATCTTCCTTCTTAATATTTGTACAAAATGTTTGAAACCCTATCACCATATTTGTCTTGAAGTGATCTCATACAAGGTTTCAAAAATGGATCTAAATTGAGTGGTTTTTTTATCACACCAAGTATCCATCCAAATAGAATTTTTTTCTCCAATTCCCACCACCCATATTAAACCTTTAATCATAAGATAAATAGATTTTTTTAAACCATTCCAAAGAGCATAACCATTTGGTAGAGAGAAAGCAATAAATATTAAACTTGGGTCATTGAGATCAACATACTTAGAAGAATTCTTGCCCATTGTGTTTGACTCTCTTTGTACAATCTCCAAATAAATTTTCCCCTGAGAGCTAACTTTGCATCCGTAAGAACTCTTAAACCAAGACCTCCCATAGTTTTATCATCACACACCTTGCTCCATTTCACCAAAGGAAATTTCCTTTTATCATGTAAACTTGACCATAAAAAGGATCGCATAATATAGATTAAACTTTTTAAACTGATTTTGGCATAGAATACAATGACATATAATATGTTCAGATGGTCTGAAAGACTGACTTAATTAACTACACTCTTCCTGCTAACGGTAATCATCTACCTTTTCAAGCTGGAAGTTTATTCTGAACTTTACTAATAATTGGACTCCATAATTCTTTCCTCATTCTCCCCTCAACTAAAGGCATCCCTAGATAAGTTGCAGGTAAATTTGCCTCCTCCATTTGAAGCAACTTGGAAATTATTTCTTTGATATTAGAAGGAGTGTTAAGGAAGCAAATTTTGGATTTTACCTATTAACTTGTTGCCTTGATGCTCTTTTATATTCATTTAAAAATTTATTCAAAGCTCTGGCCTCATCAATCCTTGTCTTTTTACAAAAAATACATTGAGAGGGGCCATGAAAATCCCTTTTCATAAGGTTATCCCAGGATAAAAATCTTCTATGACCTACTAGCCAAACAAACATTTTAACTTTAGGAATGCTTTGGCTATCCCAAATATCTCTCCATATTCCAATGATATTATTTTGTTGGTGTTGTACATTATATCCACTTCTTGTTGTGTAATCTCCTGAGCTGTTCAACTCCCAAATCAATTTATCCTTGGCTCCCCTCAGAATAATCACAATTGTTATCTTTCTACTCAAATGTCTCCTAGCAACAATATCTTGTATACTCGTAAAAAAATCTTCTTTCCATTTGTATATTCTTTCTTGATATTTGTACAAAATGTTTGAAACCCTATTACCATATTTGTCTTGAAGTGATCTCATCCAAGGTTTCAAAATTGGATCTAAATTGAGTGGTTTTTTATCACACCAAGTATCCATCCAAATAGAATTTTTTTCTCCATTTCCCACTATCCATCTTAAACCTTTAATCATAAGATCAATAGATTTTTTTAAATCATTCCAAAGAGCATAACCATTTTGTAGAGAGAAAACAATAAATATTAAACTTGGATCATTGAGATCAACATACTTAGAAGAATTCTTGCCCATTTTATTTGACTCTCTTTGTACAATCTCAAAATAACTTTTCCATGAGAGCTAAGTTTGCATTTGTAAGAACTCTTAAACCAAGACCTCCCCTAATTTTATCATCACACACCTTCCTCCATTTCACCAAAGGAAATTTCCTTTTATCATATAAACCTGACCACAAAAAGGATTGTATAATATAGATTAAACTTTTTTCAACTGATTTTGGCATAGAATATAATGACATATAATATGTTGGGATGACTTGAAAATTTGACTTAATTAACTGCACTCTATCGATAAGCATCTACCTTTTCAAGCTTGAAATTTATTCTAAACTTTAATAATAATTGGATTCCATAATTCTCTCCTCATTCTCCCCTCAAATAAAGACATCCCTAGATAAGTTGTAGGTAAATTTGTCTCCTCCATTTGAAGCAACCTCGAAATTCTTGCTTTAATATTAGCAAGAGTGTTAAGGAAGTAAATTTTGCATTTTGTCGTATAACTTTTTATCATGATGCTCTTTCATATTCCTTTAATTTTTTTTTCAAAGCTCTAGCCTCATTAATCCCTATCTTTCCAAAAAGGGTTGTATCATCTACAAACTATTGATGGGTGATGTTGTCGATGTTATTACTAAACTTTATATTATAGTAAGAAAATGTATATTTGCTTTTTAAGTATTTTTTTTATTTTTTATTTTTTATTTTTGGTTACATAGGAGAGTTGGTAACAACCATTATTTTTAGTAACTGGCCAGCGCATGGTTTAAATCACAGGGTCTACAACCACCAAATCTATCCATTGTAATATCCCACCCAAGCTGAGATACGAAATTTCTGCCTTGTTTTGTTATTTTGGAAATTTGCAAGGTTTTCGGTTTTTGTGCAATGTTCTGATTTTTTTTGTATTTTTTATTTAAGTACAGAATGATGCAGGAAAAAGTTAAACTGCTAACTTGAACAAATAATATCTAGCAAACTACTTGGCGGGAATCAATGAAACTTGGAATTTAGATAATATAAAACTATAAACCCTTTAAAGGACTTTGGAAAGTATCAAAATACCCGAAAGCTGTACAAGACTGAAAATGGCGACTTTATAGCTGAACAACAACACAGGAATATATGTATTTCTTTCCCAGCAACAAATAAAGATGTCTTTTTACAATATCAATGCAAAGGAAAGCTTCCAATCCTTATCCGCCTCAATTATAATCATTAATTGGCACCCAAACTCTGAATATTAAAAACCACCTTCAATGCCAGGCAAGATATGGTACGACCAGGCTAGAGGAAATTATGGCCAGCAAGAAATGTCTGAAATCTGCCCTGAAACCCTATCTGAAAATCCTCTGAAATCTCCTCAAATTTAAGCACAATACATTCCCCGTGATGGAAATGCTCTGGATCACCCTGAGGATGTCTTCCAATCCCGAAGATGATGTTCCTGTCGGAGGATTTCGTCTCCAAACAAGCTCAAACCCTTGCAAAATGCCCTGCAAGTTTTCTCTCCAAGAGAAGCCAAAATAAAATATATCCAAGCATACCAATATGAGAGCAAGCAATCAATAAATAGACTCCTCATTGAGAAGTTTCCTCCAGTGGGCTCAATGTGGGATAAAACATAAAGTCACCTTATAAAGTCACTTTATAATTAAAACTCCTTTTTGCTCCAAAAAACCCCTTTTTAATTAAAATATAGATATCCGATGTGCAAGGCTCCAAAATAAAGCGTCTATGATTTAAAACTTTTAATTCCCTTTCCAACGAGCTATAACACTTAGGTGCCCATTAAATTATTTAATTAAAATGGCAACCTTAGAAGAAAATAATTAAATATAGCTCGTATTAACACCCAAATTACGAAAACGGTCGAAAAGCATCGAAATCGAAAACCGATCGCACAGGAGTGATACCGATGATGAATAATGATGAACGGACCTGAGCTGGGTGACTTACTATAAATAGACGCTCTCTCCAAGAATCTTGGAGAACAAACTAGAAGCTGGGTACAACCTCGAAAAGTGTCATCGGGGTCCTCTAGACCACCTGAGCTCAATGCCATCATCAAAAATCCCCTCTGACACGTTTGACGGACTCCAAGAGAGCCAGGGTCAACCACAGTGCTAAAGTGACCAAGAATGGGGACATTACAGTCCTCCCTTCCCAAAGATTGCTTGTCCTCAAGCAATACCAACACAACATCAAAATCAACATTCTGAACCAGTTTGCAACCAACTGTTATTCCAGGGTCCCATGTCCTCCTTAGAAAGAAACCACCATGCTGACGTTGCGCCACTCTGATCACAACAGGAAATCCACTATGCTCAATTAGCTCAAGACTAAACTGCAGCTCCATAATATGATCACCCTCCAATCTGAAACTGATATGTCTATCTACGCTGGAATGAAATATCTCTTGCCAAGTCATATTAGCAAGAATATCATCAGGTATCTCACTACTAGTCTCCACCATGGGCCAAAAGAAAGACAATCTACTCAATAGGAGAACGAAGTTCTCCACATATCTCATCATGAAGTCCCCATAGTAATGAAGAAAAGACTCGGTCAAGAGGCAATCATGAGAAGCAATAACAGTACCTATCCTAAAAGTGACTTTGCAATCGGGAGCTAGTATCCTCTCATTGACACTAAACCTCCTAGTGTCTACTGAGCAATCCCAAGCACACCAATCCACTGTCATCATCAAAGCATCACCTGAAAGTATTATTGCCAGCAATATGGAAAATCTACAGTAATCATCAATCACCCAAGTAGAGAAATAGACTATCTGCTCAATACCCCAAAGGTTTCCCACAAACTGCTGGTAAGAAATCTGCAATTGACCATCATCTAATGTCACCATACTCAGCAAAAAAATGTTGGGGCAGAAACTAACACCCAAATCTCTGACCCTTGGCACAAAGTCCCTACCATGAGTGCTAGTAACGTTTCCATAGTTAAGTGCATGAACACCCAACCAAAAATGAAATTGAGAAACCAACCCAAACATTCTCTCAATCCATCGGGTATAACTCGGTTGATTTCGGGTACTACTTCCATCTACAATCATCAAGGTATCCTTTGGCATAATAACTACCAGCATCAAGAAGAGACCGCAATGATCACCAAACAACCATGTTGAGCATAAAATTAACTGCATGATTCCTGAAGAATCACTCACCACCGGCTGCCCACCAGCCAAGTATGGATAAAAAACTATTTGCTCAGAGACAGATTTCAATAAACTCATCACTAGAAAGTGAGAGCAGCAACAAAAAAACTGATAAACTGCAGTAGACCAACCATCCAACATGATCTCGAACCCCTGAAAAAGTATACTGCTCAGCAAATAAGCATTATACTCGGTATAACTCGCCATGGTGACTCCATAATAATGTCGGTTAGCCCCTGAAAAGTGGCTGATATAGAAGAGGGCGGCAATGTCAACTCTGAAAATGACCATCCTGGGAATGCTTCCGCTGCCCAAAGCTGGAAACACCCTAGTGACACTTAAACTCCAAGTGTCCAAAAAATCATCCCATGGATTCAAACACTCCCACTCAGCAGAAATTATGAGAGTCTCATCAGGAAATATATCAATCTTCAATATGAAATGACAACTAACACACTCTCGAAATGCCCATATAACCATCCAATAATGAAACAGGTCAGCTGCAACACTTGTTGCTTTCAAAGAAAACCAATAACTAACCTCTCCAACAAACTGAACAGTCTGAATATGAGGTAACATACCACTGTCCAAGACTGAAATCATCTCATAATCTGATTTTTGATAAATCAGCATTGTATAAGGAGTACATATGCCAAAAATATGGAAAAAGACGGTCAAAATATAAAATCTAAACACATCCCAAGCTGAAATTACCTCCCAATAAGTCAACAAGTCTGCAAACCTCCAGTCCTGGTTCGGGATCTCTCTCCAATCCACTTGTATGAACACAAATGGAGTTGTAACATGGCTGCTCAAGGAGTATACAGCAGTAAACCTCCCACTCCATTGATCAACAATCCTCCAAGGTATCCTTCTCCCATCATCCTTCATGTCTAGAAGCACATGCATATGATTCAAGGTATTTCCAAGAGTAACATCACACATCATAAAAAGTTGATCCAAAACATCATCAATGTCATGACAAGATGAGAGGACAACTACTGTTTTGTTCTGCAAATAAAGACTCGTGCAAGGAAGACAACTTTTATTCCATGCCCAAAAACTGAATGGAGCACCTAGATCCCAAATTCTTATGTGATGATATGCATGTATTCCTTCACCCTTCTTATGATGCCTCATTTGATTAAAACAATCTTGTATGGATGAAGAACAAAGCATCATACCTCTATGCAAGGGATTATAGGCCAACAAATGATCAAATTGTCTACCTTTAGTTGCTGGTCTGAAAATTGCAGCAAGCTCCATACCAACATTATGCTCAAATGCATACTCCACATCATGTCTTCTCTGCATGTCGTCCCTGTATGTTTCATGAAATGAAACACTTCGCTCATCAAATGAAAAATTGTTATCAGAATGATCCACAAGTTCATCACAAGTGCCAAGTGAAGCATCCCTCTCGTGTGTATCATGAAAGTCCACCTCATAAAGTGGGTTATCAAATGTCACAACTTCACCCATATCAAAGAGTGGGTTATCAAAAATTTTGTAATCACCCCACCCAAGGTCTTCATCAAATTTAGGTGCCAACACACCCGGATCCCAAGGACTGAAGAGCTGATTACTTAATTCTGCCCCAACAAGTTCTTTTTTCCTACCATGCATGTCTGTCTCTGTATGTAGTTCACTCTGTAAATCACCAAAGAAAATGAAGCGATTCGGAACATTTATTACATTAGGTTCAGCTGGGATACCAAACCCAAATCCACATGTGTCTTCATTACTAGAATGTGATGATGAAATAGTATCATATACTAATTGAAAATTTGTTTTATGTTCAACATGTTTAGCATCTAAAAAATCATTTGTGAACTCATAAACAGGGGCTGCCTTGAAATTTGAAACAATCCCATCATGCTCTTTTCTTGCAATACTATTAGCGCCTTCAACACTTTTGTCATCAAAACAATTACTAACCATGGAGTCTTCAATAATTTATTCCACAACCACATCCAATGTTTCTGGTATAATGTTTTCATTAGGTGCATGCAAGTCAAATGAACCAATCTGAGACTCATTCATACATACCACATAAAAAGTGTCATTGTCTTCACACAAATTTTCTGTTTTGATCTCCTCTTCCTTTCCATCTTCTTCGCTGTCCAAAAATGGCCTCAACTTCTTCTCACATCTTCTCACAACACTATCAACCAATTCATGAGCAACAGGTGAAGCAACCAAATATCGCCTCCAAACAGCCACTAACATAGTCCAAAGTGGCTGAGGAATTTTGTCACTTTCATTGATGATCAAAACCATAATATCTCTCATGGCTGCAATAACATTATCAGTATGTTTTGATCTAGCTGTAGCAATAAAATGATGAAACATTTGGTAAATCAAATCATCCAAGCTCAAGTCTAACATGATGTTACCCAATCTAGTTCTTGCAAAAGTCTCAAGTATAGTAACTCTCCTAGCAAAATGAGAGCTTTTGACCTTTCCCAAATTTCTGAAACTATCAACTAACCGCTGCATTATCTTCCTCAAAGTGTTATCATCATAAGGAGCTTTAGGAGCTGAAATTCTCAAAATTTCACTCAAGCAAGAAGTGACCATGAGTCTTACCTCCTTATCTGTATATCTCAACCATTCATGTTGTTTGAAGGAAGTCACTGTAGGAGCTATAGTTGTTTGTATCACCTTAGAAGGTGACTGATTTACCATGTGTAGACAATCCTCCACTTCTCTCAAAGTGCTGAGAAGAACATCCTTGGGCTGAGATAGGTGCCCAAGCTTAACCCCTGCATAAAAAAATCTATTGACCAACTCTTCTTCACTATTTGATGCCATGCTACATAACTGAAATTTCAATTCTCTGAGTTACCCAACAGGATGGCAGAATAGGTTGTGCTCTGATACCACTGTAATATCCCACCCAAGCTGAGATACGAAATTTCTGCCTTGTTTTGTTATTTTGGAAATTTGCAAGGTTTTCGGTTTTTGTGCAATGTTCTGATTTTTTTTTGTATTTTTTATTTAAGTACAAAATGATGCAAGAAAAAGTTAAACTGCTAACTTGAACAAATAATATCTAGCAAACTACTTGGCGGGAATCAATGAAACTTGGAATTTAGATAATATAAAACTATAAACCCTTTAAAGGACTTTGGAAAGTATCAAAATACCCGAAAGCTGTACAAGACTGAAAATGGCGACTTTATAGCTGAACAACAACACAGGAATATATGTATTTCTTTCCCAACAACAAATAAAGATGTCTTTTTACAATATCAATGCAAAGGAAAGCTTCCAATCCTTATACGCCTCAATTATAATCATTAATTGGCACCCAAACTTTGAATATTAAAAACCACCTTCAATGCCAGGCAAGATATGGTACGACCGGGCTAGAGGAAATTATGGCCAGCAAGAATGGTCTGAAATCTGCCCCGAAACCCTATCTGAAAATCCTCTGAAATCTCCTCAAATTTAAGCACAATACATTCCCCGTGATGGAAATGCTCTGGATCACCCTGAGGATGTCTTCCAATCCCGAAGATGATGTTCTTGCCGGAGGATTTCGTCTCCAAACAAGCTCAAACCCTTGCAAAATGCCCTGCAAGTTTTCTCTCCAAGAGAAGCCAAAATAAAATATATCCAAGCATACCAATATGAGAGCAAGCAATCAATAAATAGACTCCTCATTGAGAAGTTTCCTCCAGTGGGCTCAATGTGGGATAAAACATAAAGTCACCTTATAAAGTCACTTTATAATTAAAACTCCTTTTTGCTCCAAAAAACCCCTTTTTAATTAAAATATAGATATCTGATGTGCAAGGCTCCAAAATAAAGCGTCTATGATTTAAAACTTTTAATTCCCTTTCCAACGAGCTATAACACTTAGGTGCCCATTAAATTATTTAATTAAAATGGCAACCTTAGAAGAAAATAATTAAATATAGCTCGTATTAACACCCAAATTACGAAAACGGTCGGAAAGCATCGAAATCGAAAACCGACTGCACAGGAGTGATACCGATGATGAATAATGATGAACGGACCTGACTGGGTGACTTACTATAAATAGACGCTCTCTCCAAGAATCTTGGAGAACAAACTAGAAGCTGGGTACAACCTCGAAAAGTGTCATCGGGGTCCTCTAGACCACCTGAGCTCAATGCCATCATCAAAAATCCCCTCTGACACGTTTGACGGACATCCAAGAGAGCCGGGGTCAACCATAGTGCTAAAGTGACCAAGAATGGGAACATTACATCCATCTCGTTAAGGTTAACCGATGTGAGATGGGGACCACCGTTGCTTCGAGATTCGTACCGTCAACGTCATTTTTGCGCGCACTCAAACGATTCAGAACAGACTACTACCTTTAGCACAAAGTGGGCATGCCCGCGAGGTTTAGACCTAAATCTCCTCTTAGTAAATGCCCAAAGTCTATATATATATTAAAAAATAAGATTTTTGAAAAAGTTGTTATTCTATTTTCAAAATTTGAAATTTGAACTCTTGATAAATCAAAACACCCTTTGGCTTTTTGATTTTAGATATAACCATATCTTAATGATAAATAAATATTCACAAACATATTTTTAATATTAGAATTTCCTTCCACTCCAACAGCCTCCGCAAACAAGTCGCAGAATTAGAATTGGAAAATTTTATAGAAAAGAATTTTTCCCAGATTCCGTCCTCTTAGCCTGGATGAATCTTCACCGCCCTTGCAATGTGTTCCCCCTCCATTTGACGGGGTCTTTTCACGTTGCATACTTTCCCATCCAACGGCCTTAGTCCTCCCAGAGATCGGAACATTCCGTTGACCTAACACGTGGCATGTCTGAAGACAAATAGTAAATTTAGGGAAAGTTAGGGGTGTTTTGTTTGTGTGTACGGGTGAAACTCCACTCCAAAATATGTGAGAAAATTGTCTGTGCTGACTTTGGTATGAGTTTGCAACTAGTGGGTATGCAGAATTTCCAAGGACTTGAACTGGATCTGTAGCAATTGGAGTGGATTGCCTCCCCAATTTGATTTACTGCTGAAAATGAGTGGAGAATCCCCCACTCAGAACATATTAAATCAAGGAGGAGGAGGAGCACAAGTGTGCAGCACAGGCACAGGCTCCACCTCTCCATTGGGTTCCATGATGCCCAATTCAGTAGTGGGGAGCCCAGGGATGGAAGCAGCCTTGGCTGCAGCTGCTTCGGCCCAGCTGAACCCTAATCCCAATGCTCAGGTGCCCTCCAATCAGGGCCAGGTGCCTTCCAATCAAGGGCAGGTGCCCCAAAACATAGGCTTGAATTACCAACAAGGATTAGGGCAAATGCAAATGCAAGGGCAGGGTCAGGGGCAGCCCCAAATGATGGGCCAACAAAAGGCAGGGATGCTGAGGCAGCAGTCGCAGCAGATGATGATGCTGTCTTCTTCTTCAGCGCTGGCTTCTTCTCCCTCTTCTAATCTTCAATCTCAGCAGAACATGGGTGCCATGGGTTCCATGGGCTCCAACCCCATCCAGTCCCCTACAAGTGGGCATTCTGGCATGCACAGGTCATCTTCGGGGCCTCGCCTTAACCCGTCACAGCAGTTCCCTTCCAGGTCTACTATTTATGGGCAATTGCCCTTCAATCACCCTTTACAGCAACAACAGTTGACTGGATTGACAAGGACAGGGATGACGGGGCAGCCTCAAGGCCCCACGCATCTTTCAATGCTCAACCAGGCCAGCCCGTTTTCAAGTATTCAATCCCACTTAATGCAACAGGTAACCTTCTCATGCATTTCCGAAATTTCAGTTCTAATAAAAAATTTAGTTTTTGTGGTGCTTACGTGGGAAGTGAACCCACAAGAATACCATGTACTGGGCCTTTCACGCAGCTCGTCTTTGTTCCTATTTAGATTGACCCATGTCGTCCTTAAAGTTCGTAAGGGGTCTGCCCGAGTCTACACCAGCCTTGCAGAAGTCATCTTACCTGTCCTTACAGCTAGTCCCTTAAAGAACACCAAGAAATCCCTGTTTTATTTCCACTAATATTCAGAGCAAGCACCAAAAATAGGATTTTAGGGTATGGGGCTTACCACCATCTAAACCATCTATGGTTGGGGTTAAAAACCCAGCAGTTTCCATCACATCCTAGCATACAAGGAATCACCCCAACCCATATGCAGCCATACTCTAGTGCTGGTTTATGTCCCCCTCATGGCTGGCTGTGTTGTCATATTCCCTGGAGTTCAGGAGACTAAATCAGGACGAGTTGCATTCTCCTCACCGCATTAAGTAGAAATGAAACCCAGGTGAGATGAGGCAAACACCTTTCCAAGTGAACTACAACCACTTCAAAAAAAAAAAAAAAAAAAAAAAAAAGATTGTTGCTTTTTTGTTTTTGGTAAAGTTGTTTGGTGCAATGGTCTGCAATCTCACCAAGTTAATTGTACTCATCAGAACTTTGTAGAAAGTATGCTAGAGTATGCTAGAAAGTATAGGTGACAGTTGAGCCTTCTTCCTTACAAGCCAAAAATAAAAATTTGCACAAGTATGTTGTTCTGATGAGTGATGACACAGATCAAGGATTTGGGACATCGGATTTTAAGGGGCAATTGACTTTGTTCTAGCACCCATTTTCCAGTAGCTTTGGGCAGAAATAGACAACTTCCCCACCCTTTTAACTTATACCATATAAATACAGTCCCAAACTTCTGCAGCAATAAGCTGGAATAATGCAGACTTGCAGCTTTCCTGGTGATCTAGTTGCATAATTACTCTGTTACAATAATTACTCTCTTACAATACTGGAAAACAATACAGAGACCTATGAAGTTGATTTTTCTCAGATGCTTTGCACCATCGAGTAGTGCAACTATATTGTTTTGATAGCACGGGATCAGAATAAAAAAAAGATGGATTCAGTACATTATATTCTAATGATAGCTGTACGGGTCTTGGGTATCACTTTCCAGAAGCATTGAGCTGAAATTGAAAATTTGAGATGCTTATTTGTCAAATTAACAGCTTGCAAGGAATTATTTTTCTCTTGATAAAATGCATCTTTACCCGCTGCTGTTAATTCCATATAGTCAAGTCTGCATGGATGTAGGTGGACACTTATTTGCCTGAAATTTTTTAGTTTTACAAAGGCCTTTCCGAAATGACTATAGTTTGTCAACTTTGTCTTGGACAATGCAAGGACTTTGGGAAAATCTCAAGACTCGATTGAACTCAACATATTAAAGAATTAAAAAGAATTTTTAGTTTTTATTTGTGTTTTAGTACGCCATGCTTTTTCAGTTTTCCCAAGGTGTCATTGTGGTCCAAATGGACTTTTGACTCTTCTGCTTAACTACTCCAAGTATGTGACCATGCCAATAACCACAAGGTAGTCCTTAATAGTGATTCTAAAACATGTCCATGCAAACGCAAAAGCTAATACCCACTACATGCATAATAATGTATACTAAATCTCTTGTAGCCTCCAGATGAATGAAAAATAAATTTGGATAACCTTAATGCTACAAAGACATATACTATTAATGCAAACAATCCGCTTCATGTACTTTTATTATCTTGATACACATGCTGGATTAGTCTTTCGTTGCCCTCAACTCAAATGTTGACTTTTCTCTGTTTTTATTTACCTTACCTTTTGTTAAATCAAAGTTATGTTTTTCAAAATGTATAGTTCAGTTGGTATTGAATATTAATTCTGTTCAGTCAGTCATGTCTTTTCTTTCATACTCTTGGAATCTTTTTTAAATGTTGTTATTTTGCTATGCATGGAGTTTCCAATATATTATCTGACTGGTCATTACATCAAGCAGTCTTTTTTCTGTAAGCAAATACAAATTACTTAATGTTTCATTTGAAATACAGAATATGCACGGACTCGCCAACATAAATGTTAATTTTTTTTCAATGAGTTTACACAGCTTTTTTTGAGGGGTCCCAGTCCCTTTATACGGAGTGGGGTTTGAACTTTAGACCTCTCAAAGAGAGGCCAAAGCCCTTACCATTGCAGCAAGCTTGCAGCTATCACATATATGTTAATTGTTATTACATCAAATATAAATAATTATTTCTTTGTAAGCAAAGTTTATTTTTTTATATTTGAAATAAAAAAGATAACTTTGGCCCCTTGGGCAGCTACATGTAACATAATTATAACAAGATGTGCACCAGACAAGCGGGGGAGAGACTCCCCGGTAACTAGAGAAAATACGAGAGTTCACATCCCAAAGTTTCATTTATCTAAAGTTGGCTCTATATTCTTGTTCTCCTTTCTTCTCTATTCCAGGAGATTGAGATGTGTTTAATAAGATTTCTTCATTTTCCTCCATATGTTTGCCCTTTGGATGTAAATGACCTTCAAATGACCCAGCTCTTGGATATTGTTGGATACACTTTTCATGCCTAATGACCTGGAGATGAATTGATGTAGCCCTAGAGCTGTAGATGATCTTAGGTGATTCCATCTACATAGTTGTTTGGTTCATCCTTTTTATCAGACTCTGTAGGTCTCTTTCTTTCCCCAAGGAAGGAACAAACTTTGTCTTTTGCTTTCCTTTTCAACAAATTTGTTGTGTCTTCAATTCTAAAAGAAGGTTGTTGGGTGGGGGATGGTGGAACAAACCCACCTTTTCTATTTGAACATTCATCGACACCCTGGAAGAGCTCTCACACTAATAAAAAAACATGAAGTAAAGAACTTTATATAAAACTTTGCACATTAAACCCTTTAAGCTTCTTCTTAAAGTGACAACATAAGGTTTTGTTGGAAAAATTAGCCTGACTAAGCTCTATCCAAAGCTGCAGAATTAGATTGCAGAGGTAGCATTATATGCTCTCCTCCCTTTACAAGTAATATATCCATTCAAGACTATCATCACAATTGTTCTCTTCTTAAATATGACTTATCAAATGGATTCATTGAAGTTAATTCTATCCTTTTTTTAATTGGTTGGCTGGGATTGAAATGGGTCCCATCCATATTACATAATGACTGTATGTATTACTGTGGTATTTCAACAAAGCACGTAGTGGTATTTTAACTCGCAATTATGCATATATCACTTGGCAAGATTTGAGTCTGTCTCCACATTGGAAGCCCACATTTTTAACCACTCGAGCTCATGCAATTTTCTTTTTTGGTTCTTTAATATAAGATGTATTTTATATTTACAAGTTGAGCAAAATAAATTGTAGGTAATGAAATTAAACATATAGAGACTCCAAGGGGAAAAAAATTATTGCAAAAATCAATGGGATTTTTGTTGGAATATATTTACATTAGCATTTACCACCTTGGGTACATCTTTAGATTAGGAGATAGAGTCTTAGATTAGAGTGTGAGTATTTACTTTACGCAATGTAATAAATGCACAAGTATTATTAAAGTGCGCAAAATATTTTGGTAATGTAAATGTGCATAATAGTCCATGTGCACACGAGTCCATAGAGTAGGAAGATGAAGAGTCTCTAGAAGAGTGAAGGCCAAGAGTGCTCCATATGAAGAGTCACATTCCATTATATATGTGTCTATGAGTATGTGTGTGATATAGACAATTTTAGAATGAGAGTGTGGAGAAGTATGGTGTATTTGAGATCTTTATTCAATTGAGATACAATTTTTGTGAGCATTTGTTAATGGTATTTTTATGAGTTATTTATGAGTTTTATATGTTTAGTATTTTGCCATTATCATATATTTCATATTGCAACTTTGTTTTAGATCTTGTGGTTATTTAATCTTAAGTATTTAGCTTCAAAAGCTAACAATGTTTCCTCTGGTTGATAATATGAAGCTACAAATAAACTTGAGTTTTAATTTGAAATAGACCCCCTAATAAGATTTGAATAGCTAGTAAATTCTTGTCAAGGCCACTACTGTCATTCAGGTCAGTAAGTAATGCAGATGAACCTCTAGAAGCTAAAGAAGATGTAATACTATGTGATGTTAGTTTACTTACTGCTTATGCTAAGCTTCATTGGGGCTACAATTTTAGAAGTAAAGCAAGTGGTCTCTGTGTGTATCTTTCTATGTGTGTATGTGTGCACATATATACATATATATGCATATAAATTTTTTGATGAATATAAAATAATGCCTAGTAACTAATGAGAACCTCTATTTTTGAATACAATTTTTTTTGAAAGCTGTTTTCTCATATTGGCATGGGGCATATGATTCCTTTATCTTCTGTAGCAATTAAATTGAGAAAGTCAGAGTAGGTCCTTATCTGATGGCAAAGGGTGTAACTGTCACTATATTGCATTGTATTGTGATTCTGAAAGGTGAATTTATTTCCTATACTACTTGGGAGTGTTGAGATGTATAAATATTTGTGATCTTAACAGGAAGAATGACAAAATTTTATGAGAACGTTGATGATGTGAAACTGTATCTTATAGGCACGACAAAAACAAGCACTTCAGAGCTCTCATTTTCAGCAGTCAGTGTCTTCAGGGCAATCCTTGCAAGGTATGCAAAATATTGGGATGATGGGCTCACTTGGTCTAACCTCACAAAGTAGAATGAATGGGTCACTTGCTTTTACACAGCAACGAGCTGCATTAAGATCACCATCTACACCCCAACAACAATCATTATCTTCACCTCAGGTAACTCTCTTCTTTGAAACTTCATGTTTTGATAGTGCTTTATTTGCCAACAATAAACAGACATGGTTGTAGAATTGATTCAAGTGGAGATTTTTTATTTGTGTTTTTTTAGTTTCTCCAGTAATATTCATTTAGTAGTTCTTGCATTTCTTTTAGCCTAGAGAATAATGAAAGGGACATGTTGTTTGGTGCTGCCCTGTTCAAGAGTCTATTTGATTGGTGTAGTGACTTTTAAGATGCAAGTGTTATCTAAATATGGTAATTCCTATTAATGTCCATGGATGATCAAAGAAAGCCAGTGGGACTTGTCGAAAAAAAACTGTTACAATGCACTGTTACAATGACTTGTCGAAAAAATAAATTAGACTGGAGTAGCTAAACCAAACTAGAGTAAAACTATACGAAAGTGAACAGTACAACATCAGGTTGTAGCCTTGAGAGGCAGACCCAAAAATGGGTTAAAGCCCTGAACATGTATTAGTCAATTGAAAAGAGAGTAATTAAAAAAATGGAGAGAAATAGAGAATTAGAGAAGAACTCAAGTGGATGGATCCCACAGATATCTGTGGTAGAATGTGGAGTAGAAGGCAATTCCACCATCATCACCATTCCAAAAGTGGATCTCAATCTGTGGTAGAATGTGAAGTAGAAGGAAAACCACCATCATCAACATTTCAAAGCAAGATCTAATGACTCTCTTAGGAGAGTGGCCAGGATTAAGGGGCTTGGTTGGATAATCTTGGGAGGTCAACGAGTTTGACCCTTGATGTGAAGAACCTTTATTTCTCAGACATAAATAATTCATATGCAGAAATATTAAATTAATCAATCCACAAAATAATCCATACAAGAGACGATATGGAAAATACCCTTTTAGGTTGGCAACACCAATATTACTCCTCATGGAAGGAGTCACTCCACAATATCTCCCAAGATTAGAGCCGCTCCATGAGTCAAGACGGTTGCAATAATAATTACTTGGATAATCATTTACAATTACCTGCTTTCTTCTTTATATAATCATCATCTAATGCTATTTTGAAAGGGTATAATCCTAACCCTAGCCAAATCCCTATTATAATATAATATCTCAAATATAGTCCTTGGGTCATCTATGGTTCATGCTAACTATTGTTAGAAACCTTCTAGTTAAAATAATCACATCCACGTAAATATTGCAATAAAAGCCATAAATCATGAATGAATAAAATATTGCAATACGAAATGGAAATGCATAAATATATTAATCTCACAAAATCACTATACAAAATTGTTGGCCTCTTTGAGGGGGCAACCTCTTAAACAAAACTTTGATTCAATATGCAAAAAGATACATCCATCTATGCCCCTCATTAATTAAAGACTCTTCATAACCCTAAACCTAACGCTCAAGAGTTTGGCTTACATGCAAGTTGCCATCCGAGCTAGAATATTTTACCAAACAAAACATTTACATTCTTTATAACAATTACATTAAACAACAACACTTGTCTAGGCGCCTTAGGGCCACAAACTATTACTAAACATTACATAATATCATTAGGATGGGGTCCCCACTTTAGAAAGGGGGTTTTTACATAATAATGTTAGGATGGCGTCCTAACATGCCCTTTCCCTCCAAAAAAAATTGTCCTCAAAGCTGAAGATGAGGAAACTGTTGCTAGAGCTGATTGAGTAACTCCCATGTGGCATCTTTAGGTTGTAATCCTCGCCATTGAACAAGAACATCAATGATGACACGATGGCGAAGGGTGCGCGATTTCTGGTCCAAAATTCGTTCAGGCTTGAGAATGATGGATCCTTCTTCATCTAGCACTGGTAATGTGGATTGAACTTGTACCTTGTTGTTGACAACCTTCTTCAATGAGGAGACATGAAATACTAGATGGATCCTGGAAGTGGTCGGAAGGGCCAATTTGTAGGTTGTTGAACCGATCCATTGTAATACCTAGTACTTGGTAGGGACCATAGTATTTTGTTGTAAGTTTTTGGCATCTGCGGAGCTGCAGAGACAATTGTTTGTAGGGCTGCAAACTGAGAAAGATCATGTCCCCCACTTCAAAGCTGTGCTCAGAACGGTGTTGATCAGCTTGCTTACGCATACGATTTTGGGCCAATTCAAGATTGCCTTAAGTTGTCGGAGGACAACAACATGTTGGCTGAGAGTGGAATCAACAACTTGAACCTTGGAGCTTCCTGGAATGTAGGAGGGGAGGGTGTTGGTGGAGGAAGATCGTATATTGCTTCAAATGGGGTAATCTTGGTAGCGGTATGATATGAAGTATTATACCACCATTTGGCCAGAGGGAGCCATTTAGCCCATTATGTAGGATGTTTTGATGCAAAGCAATGAAGGTATGTTTCCAAGCACTTGTTAACAATTTTGGTTTGGCCATCAGTTTGAGGATGGTAGGTCGAACTCAGTTTGAGCTTAGTGTCCTACAACTTGAATAGTCCTTGCCAAAAGTGACTGGTAAAAGTAGGGTCCCTATTTGACACAATAGATTTGGGCATTCCATGAAAGTGAAATATGGAATCTAAAAAGATTTGAGCAACTACGGAGGCTGTGTAGGGATGGGATAAGGAACAAAAATGAGCATACTTTTTGAGATGATTCACTACCACCAGAATGACTGATTTTCCTCCCGATTTGGGTAGCCCTTCAATGAAATCCATGGAAATGTCGGTCCACACTTGTTCTAGAATTGGTAGGGGCTGAACGGTTTTTGGGGAGCACATAGTTTTGCCTTTCATGCTTTGGCACCTATAACATTTTGCCACAAAAACTTGAATTTTCCTTTTCATTCCTTTCCAAAAGAAGGTTCGTTTGGTCCTTTCATAGGTTTTTAGAAACCCAAAATGTCTTGCCATTGGTGATGCATGCATTTCTTGCAAGATGAATTCTCGCATTTGAGAATTTTGTGGAATAACTAGTTGGTCATGATATCTCAAGTCTTGACCATCCCAGGTTTATCTAGGGCATAAGTTGGCTTCCTCTTGGAGTTTGTGGATCAAAGTTTGCAAACTGGAATCCTTGGCCGTTTCTCATCCAAGTTGAGTTATCCATTGAGGAAGTGTAGATATAGCATTTAACATACCCTGATCTTCATATTGTTGAGATAGTGCATCAACCGCTACATTCTTCTTTCCTTTTTAATATGTGATTTCATAATCTTAGCCCAACAATTTAGATACCCCTTGTTGTTGTTTAGGTGTGGCTACCCTTTGCTCCAAGAAATACTTAAGACTTTGATGGTTGGTTTTGATTGAAAAGTGATGCCCAATGAGATATGGCCTCCAATGATTAACAATGTGTAAAATGGCTAGCATCTCCTTTTCATAAGTGGATTTGCCCAAATTTTTGCCCGATAGTGCTTTACTGGTGAAAGCCAATTGTCGCCCTTCTTGCATCAAAATTACCCCAATTCCATTGCCCAAAGCATCACTTTCAATGACAAAAGGTTTAGAAAAGTCAGGCATTGCTAACACTGGAGTGGTTGTCATAGTGTGCTTTAATTCCTTGAAGGCTTGCTCCGCTGGTTTTGACCAAATAATTCTTTCTCAACATGGCCGTTAAAGGATCTGCTATCTTTCCATAGTTCTGCATAGATTTTTAGTAATACCCCGTGAGTTCCAAAAATCCTTGAAGTCCCTTGAGGGTGTGAGGCTTTGGCCATTCTTGAACATCCTGAATCTCTTTAGAATCTACTTTAACTCCTTCTTTGGAGACAATGTGACCCAAATATTCTACTTTGTGCAAACGGAAAGAACTCTTGGATTGTTTGGCATAAAGCTGATTTTCTGACAAAAGCTGCTAGGTCTGATCCAAATGTTGGAGATGCTCCTCCTAGGTTCATCTATTATCATCAAAGAAGGCTAGAATAAAATTTTGAAGGAAGGGCTGAAAAATGTCATTCATCAAACTCTAAAAAGTGGAGGGTGCATTGGTCAGACCAAATGGCATAACCAAAAACTCATAACGCCCTTCGTGAGTCCTAAAAGCAGTTTTAGGAATGTCGTCTTCCTTGAGTCGAATCTGATGGTATCCCGACCGCAAATCACACTTTGAGAAAAATTGGGCACCATGCAACTTATCTAACAGTTCATCAATAACCGGAATGAGAAATTTATCTTTAATAGTTATTTTATTGAGTTCTTTGAAATCCACACACAAATGCCAAGACCCATATTTTTTCCGCACCAACAGCATTGGGGAAGAATAGGGACTAACGTTGGGGTGAATAACCCTTGCATTGAGCAATTCCTGCACCATCTTCTCAATTTCTGATTTATGGACATATGGATTTCTGTAAGGGTGAACATTTGGAGGAAGACTACCTAGAATAAGCTAAATTGCATGGTCATGAGTACAACGAGGGGGTAGTCCTTTGGGTTCCTCAAATACCGAAGCATGTTTTTGCAATAAAAGCTGTAATTCCTCTTAATGGTCCTTGTATTTGTCATTTGAAGCTTGTATAGCAAATAGTTGGGCCACAACTCCATGGGATGACTTTTTTAGTAGTTTCTTCATCCTATGAGATGAAACCAGTTGAGTAGCCCCAACCTTCAGGCCCCGTAAGGTGTACTCTGTTCCTTGCTGGGCCCAACATTCTCAGCCACCGTGCTCCCAAAACAACATCACACCCACCTAGGGGTAAGGCAAACATATCCGCCTTAAGCTTATATTCCCCTATTTGTATCTTGACATTTCAACACCTTTAGAAGGCAAAGTTCCTCCATTGGCAATCATGACTTAAAAGGAGTTACAAGTATTTATATAACGATCCCCTTGTTTTGCCACTCTTGGGTCAATGAAGTTATGTGTGCTCTCGGAGTCAATGAGAATTATTAATCGTTATCCCTTGAAGTGTCTTATCACCTTCATAGTTTTAGGAGTTGATATACTTGCTAAGGCATGCATTGAAATTTCCTGTTGGGCGTTTTTTTGGGGCTTTTGGTTGTTGTGTATGTTCCTCTTCCACCTTTGAAGATTCTGTTGTTGCCTCATCCACATCGAGGAAATACATTTTCTGGTGCATACATTTATGTCTTGGGGAATACTTCTCATCACAGTTATAACATAGCCCTTTGGGCTCTTCTAGCGTCCATCTCTTCTCATGTCAACTTTTTGATGGCAAGAGATTTGTTGGTAGGATTTGATGTTGGCTTGGACAAAAAAGGTCGTCGGGATTGAGAGAATTTGGAGGTGCATCCTTGAGCCTTAAATTTTTCTTCCGTCAATCTAGCCAATGCTATTGCCTGCTATAATGTGTGCGGCCTTAACATTTTAACTTCAGCTTTATTGTCATCCTTCAAACCACTCATAAAACAACTTTGGAAGAATTTGGGACTCAAGCCAGTGGTATGATTGGCCAATTTTTCAAACTGAGCTTGATAGTCTCGAATAGTTGAAGTTTGTTTGAGTTTAGAAAGAGGTCTTGTAAAATCTTCATACTCACTAGGACCAAATCGAGTGAGTAGTTGTTGCTCAAATCCATGCCAAGTAAGCTCGGGGTGTGCTTTTTTGAGCCACTGATACCATTGTAGGGCATCCGATTCAAGATTGAAAGAGGCAATTGTGAGACGCATATACTGAGGAACATTATGAAGATTGAAATACTATTCTACTCGACACAACCATCCCTCCGGATCCTTTCCATCAAACTTTGGAAAGTCTAATCTGGGTAATTTACTATGATTATTATTGTGTATTTCCCGCTCCTGATTGCTATGTCCTTTGTCCGTTCGATCATAAGAATTGTTGTTGTATTCGATTGTCCCCACCCAGGACAATCGTGCCTTGCAGGGAGTGATACGGTGGGGTTGTAGTCAAGAGTGCAGGGTTTATCTCAATCGGGGGCCTCCAAGAGTTTTTACAAGGCTGGCTCCTTGTTAGGATGTGATCTTCAAGGCGCGCTTGTTGCTCAACAAAGGGAAAGGGATGCGAGAAAGTAAAAGTAAAAAAAAAAGAAACAACTCAACAAAAGAAAAGGGGGTGATGCGCTGAGAGATCCGCTAAGATATTCCTGCAAAAACAGGCCTGAATGCTATATGCTAGTGGTGAACACTTCCTCTCCTTGACATAGTGAAGTGCAAATGAGAGTTACCAATTATACACATGCATAAGAAGGTAGGTCCCGCTGGAGAGCCAAGCAAGTGACCTGGTCCGAAAATAGATGCAGGCCACATACACACACACACTTAATAAAATCCAATATTCAGGCAAAAGGTCACAGACATATACATACACATAAAAACGGGTCTGCAGGCTATGCAAAAAAATAAACATAGGCTCCCAGGCTATCTACCCATTTTTGGGAATTCCCATCACCTAAGTGCAAAAGATTGCTTTAATTATTACTCTGGATCTTTGAGCTGCTTTCGCTTTGGCTCCATGTTGTTGTTGTCCTTTCTCGGAGATACAAGCCATTTTTGCAGGAAGGACAATCTTTCTCAAAGAATGTGCACCTCGTTGGTTTGACTTTCGGGGCATCAATGTTGTCTTCTTCGGGAGTTTTACTCCATCTCTTGGGGCCGCTTATCTTCAGTTTTTTGGGACTTTTTGCCGCTTGCACCTTTGTTGGGACGTTTGCTTCTGTCTTTTATTTGCAACTCAGGAACTTCCAACTTTCGAAAATTTCTTGTTCATGAGATCTGGTCTCTGATCATCGGGACTTTTTGATCGAACTCTTCTCATGTGCTTGTTCGTGATTTAGACATTCGCTTTCGAAAGGCGTAGTGATTTATCACTACAAGAACCAAATCGACCATATGTGTGGGTGTTACTAGTTAATCGACCTTCCAAGTCGGTAATTTTTCCATTTAATGCCTCCTCCATTTCTTTTTGTTCCCTTATCACACAGGCCAAGGAGTCATGTAAAGATTTGAGTTCATCCCTTAATTGGCCTCCCAAATGCCCCCCCCATTGAGTTACTTGAGCAGTAATTTTTTGATCCATTTCTTGTGCCTTTTGTTCCCTAGTGCTTGTAGCCATACTCAATGATTTTTGACCTTCTAAGGATACTTACTAAAAATAGGAATACTATTTTGGTAGTTACTATTTTTAGTAATGGTCCCGAAAAAGTGTTTGGGTGCTATATATCAAATATATCACCTCGAAAAGACGGTCATAATGGACTAGGTCTCCAAATGACATTTTTTGGCACCCCAAACGTTTTTTTTTTTGGGGTCAAGTATCGTCTACTTTTCTCCTGGAGTCTTTGTTCACCCAGAAAATTGACTTTTGTCCGACAACCCCCTTAGTAGGCCTTGTAGTGTCTGTTACTGACAACTATCCTATTTGACTCTGTAACTCATTGTTTTTGACAGTTGCCTTGGCAGACTCTGTTACTAACAATTGCCTTGATTGATATGATTCTTGACTGTAACTGACAACTGCACAGTCAGACTTTGTCTTGACTGTTACTGACTATGGCCTTGGCTGAAATTATACCCGACTGTTTATTGACTACTGCCTCGACAGATCCTATCTTGACCGTTACTTTAACCACAAGTTCTTTCGGCTATTTTAGTACAGTCTGTGATAGTGTAGTCTCTTCAGTATGCTCAATTTCTATGGAGGGTTCTTGGGTTTGGTTTTAACATTCAACAAAAATAGGGTACCCTAGGCCAAGGTGTATGCACTGTCCATAACCGTCTGTTATACCGTAGCAACGAACAATAATGTTTGGACCAATATTACAGGCCACTACTCAAGGAGAATTCCATGCATACCCTTGAGTGCACTACTCACCTCTATGACAGTGTGAGAGGGTGATCTTCCTGAGTGTTGTGCTTGGTGCACTATGGATAGATACATGGTCGAAAAGCTTCCTATGGCTAAAAGTCTCTCTTAATCCTAGGGGGTCTCTTGATATACTCAAAGATACGTGGGAGCTCAAGTTTGTATACGGGTGTTTTCTGAGGCATGGGTATTGGAGTTTGATTACCCCTTAATTCACTAGACGCTTTATGGGCAATTTATCGTAGCCAATAATGACAGCTCCTCCGTGATATTTTAAAACCCCCTACATAGGGTTTCTAACCTATTAAACTAAAACAAAGTAAAGAAAAAAATTTGGCTTGATTTTTATTTTATAGGAAAATAAGTCAGAAAATGAAAACACAGAAAGTTTATACCTAACAAGTTGAAATGGTAGGGCAAGAATTGTTGCAGTCGCAGTGGAACACGGCCCTGGAAAGTGCTCTGATACCACTTGTTAGAAACCTTCTAGTTAAAATAATCAAATCCACATAATATTGCAATAAAAGTAGTAAATCATGAAAGAACAAAATATTGCAATACGAAATGGAAATGCATAAATCTATATTAATCTCACAAAATCACAATACAAAATTGTTGGCCTCTTCGAGGAGGAAACCTCCTAAACAAAACTTTGATTCAATATGCAAAAAGTTATATCCATCCATGCCCCTTGTTATTTTAAAAATTATTCATAACCCTAAACCTAATTCTGAAGAGTTGGCTCATATGCAAGTTGCCACCCGAACTAGAATCTTCTACCAAACAAAACAGTTACATTCTTTATAATGGTTACATTAAACAACACCACTTGTCTAGGCGCCTCTAGTGCCACAAACTATTACAAAACATTACATAATATCATTAGGATGGGGTCCCCACGTTAGAAAGGGGGTTATTACATAATAATGTTAGGATGGGGTCCTAACAACTAAACAGTATAGTTGGGTTATTTAGAGCTCATGCCAACTACACAATACATTATTATATTGTTAGATACCTACCCCTAGGTACCCTAACATTCCATCCCCCTTAAGAATGTTTTGTCCTTGAAACATGAGATGAAACCAAATAGTATGATCTTCTAATCATTGCTGATAACTGGTACCATTCTTGATCACCTAACCATCCAAGTGGAATCTTGATTGGTGGTGGTCTTTAATGATTCCATGCATTTGTTGTGCCACTTGTTAGAAAATATAGCAAAATTATGTGCAAGCAGAAAAACACAATAACACAGGAAAAACAAGTAACACAAATTTTACGTGGAAAACTTGCAATGTGCAGGAAAAACCACGGGGCAATGGCAGCTTGATCTTTTATTGATGTCGGCAGAAGTACATTCAATCATAATTTACATGCAAGGGGTCATTCCCCTTTTATAGAAAAAAACAAAAACTGTTCGTTTCCTCTTCCAAAGGAAGAGTCCAAAAACTGTTTGTTTCCTCTTCCGAAGGAAGAGTCCAAAAAACTGTTCGTTTCCTCTTCCAAAGGAAGAGTCCAAAAGACTGTTTGTTTCCTCTCCCAAAGGAAGACTACAGAATACTGTTTGTTTCCTCTTTATAAGCTGCACCACCATGCACCTCTCTGCTGAAGAACATTGGAGATCTGGAAATTGACTTCACCTCCTAACATTCTCCCACTTGAAGTCGATATCCCAATGCTGCCCTTATCACATTTTCAGCAAGCCCAGAGAAGTTTTGCACCACTCAAAATTCTTTGTCTTGACCGGCTTAGTAAGCATATCTGCAGGATTCACTAAAGCGTCGATTTTTTGCAATAGGATCCTACCTTCTTCCACCTCATTTCTTATAAAGTGGTACTTGACATCAATGTGTTTCGTGCGATCATGGAATGTTGGGTTCTTCACTAGCTGAATAGCACTTTGGCTATCACAATGCAACGTAATTTTCCCCTGCATTACCTTGAAGTCACCCAACAGTCGCTCTAGCCAAATTGCCTCTTTGCTGGCATGAGTCGCTGCAATATATTCTGCTTCAGTGGTTGATAAAGCCACCACAGACTGCAACTTAGAAGCCCAACTCACAACTCCACCAACAAGAGTGAAAGTATATCTTGTAGTGGACTTCTCCCATATCTATCTCCACCATAATCAGAATCCACAAAACCTTTAACTTGCAAACTATCCGATCCATAGTAAATAGCAGCATTTGAAGTGCCTCTTAAATATCTAAATATCCACTTCACAGCATTCCAATGCTCCTTACTAGGATTTGCCATGTACCGGCTAACTACTCCCACTGCTTGGGCAATATCCGGTCTAGTGCTCACCATGGCATACATGAGGCTTCCTACTGCTGATGAATACGGTACACGAGACATGCTTGTCTTCTTTGCTTCTGTTCTAGGACACTGGTTGGAAGACAATTTTAAGTTTGAAAGAAGTGGGGTACTAACTGGTTTTGCATTCTGCATATTGAAGCGTTGCAGAATCTTTTCTATATATGACTTTTGACTTAACCAGATATTTCTTCCTTTTCTGTCCCTGTGTATATTCATCCCTAAAATTTGGTTTGCTGCTCCTAAATCCTTCATTTCAAATGTCCTAGCCAACTGAGCCTTAAGATCAATGATTTTCTTCATGCTGGGGCCTGCAACCAGCATATCATTAACATACAACAACAAAATAATAAAACTCCCATCATCAAACCTCTTATAGTATCCACAATGGTCAAGCTTCACTCCTGTTGAAATCTTGGCTCTTCATGAAGGTGTCAAATTTCCTGTACCACATCCTTGGCGCCTGTTTCAACCTGTACAGAGATTTCTTCAGTCTGCAAACCAAATGCTCTTTGCCTCTTTCCTCATAGCCCTCAGGCTGATCCATATAAATCTCCTCGTCGAGATCACCATGCAAGAAAGTAGTCTTTATATCAAGCTGCTCCAGTTCTAAATCCTGTGCAGCTACAAGTGCAAGTAGAACTCTAATAGTAGTCATCTTCACAACTGGAGAGAAAATTTCATTAAAGTCAATACCTGACTTCTGCACATAGCCTTTTGCCACCAAGCGAGCTTTATAGCGTTCCAACAGCCCATCGCTGTTCTTCTTCACTTTGTACACCCACTTGTTTCCAACAATCTTTCTTCCAAGTGGGAGATCCACAAGTTCCCACGTTTTATTCTTGCAAAGTGCCTCGATTTCCTCCTCCATGGATTTCCTCCACTTTTCTGCATTCTCAGACTTTCTAGCTTCCTGAAATGAACTAGGCTTACCATCATCAGTTAACAAAGCAAAAGAGGACTGATAAACATGAGAATACCTTTCCGGATACTTTTGTGGACGTGTAGATCTTCTAACCCAATGATTTGTTGATTGTGGCTCTTGGTCTTGTGACTGTTGTGGCTGCTCTACTTGCTGTTCTGCATGCTGGTCAAAAAATTCAGCATGATGGTCAAAAATTTCAGCATGCTGATTTTCATTTTCATCTTCGTTCATGTCTACTTCAACTGGTACAACATTAGGTGTTTTCTGTACCTCCTTCCTTTGCATGGATTTTTCATCAAAAATAACATCTCGGCTAATAATTACCTTGTGGGCAGTAGGATCCCACAGTCTATACCCCTTTATTGCATCTCCATAGCCGAGAAAAACACATTTGCTTGACTTCGGGTCAAGTTTGGACCTTTTTTATTTAGGCACATGGGCAAATGCATCACAGCCAAAGGTACGCAAATGAGAGTAATTAAATGGCTTACCACACCAAACCTCCTCTGGAATCTGTCCATCCAACGCAGCTGTAGGTGACCTGTTAATGAGGTAAACAGTTGTATTAACAGCCTCTGCCCAAAACCTTTTATCCAACATGGATGCGCTGAGCATGCTTCTTGCACGTTCCATGATTGTGCGATTCATCCGCTCAGCCACACCATTTTGTTGTGGAGTATATGGTACAGTCTTCTGGTGCTTAATTCCTTCTTGCGTACAAAATTTATCAAATTCCTTGGAGCAATATTCACCCCCATTATTTGACCTAAGACATAAAACAGGCTTGCCCAAACTTTTCTCTACTCGAGTTTTGAACTCTTTAAATTTCTGCAAAGCTTCCGACTTCTTCTTCAGAAAATAAACCCACACTCTCCTAGAATAATCATCTATAAATGTCAGAAAATAGATCGCACCATTTAAGGACTGAGTGGGGACTGGTCCAAATATATCCGAATGTATAAGTTGCAGAAAATCAGAACTCTTACCAGGGCTTGCAGTAAACCGAAACCTCTTTTGTTTACCAAAAATACAGTGCCCACTCAAGGCTAAATTGCAAGACTTAATCCCAGAAAGCATACCTCTGTCATGCAGAATTTTCAGACCTTTTTCACTCATATGGCCTAGGTGTTGATGCCATAGCATTACTGCATCCTGAACTGAAGTTGTTGCTGCTGCATGGTTTGTCACCGTATCACCGCATAAACGATATAGGGTCCCATAAGATTCTCCCTTTGCTACTACAATAACACCTCTGGTAATTTTGCAATAGTTGTTACCGAAAGTGACAGAATACCCTAGCTTATCCATCATCTTGATTGAGAGCAAATTCTTCTGCAAATCTGGCACATGTCGCACACCACATGACATCCTTTCTCTACCATCGTCCAGCCTGATCCTTATGTCCCCTCTTCCCCCAATTTCTAAAGGGTGATCATCACCCAAGTAGACCTTCCCACCACTATATGGTTGATATTTGTCAAACCAGTCTGTATGAGGAGACGTGGAAAGATGCACCCGAGTCCAAAACCCAGGTATATAAAACAAATCTGTTGTTGCTGATACATAAAGCCTCACATGTTGCCGTCTCTCCAGAATTTACTGTACTGGCTTCAGCTGAAGGCTGAAATTGGTTTTCACCATTTTTTTCCTTTTTTAACTGCCAACAATCCTTCTTTGAGTGCCTTGGCTTCCCGCAATGCCAACACTTCCCTTTCAGCTTTTGTCCTTTAGACTTAGATCTGGACTGTGATCTACTTTGTTGACTCTTCTTGAAAGATCGACCTCTCACAGCTAGGGCTTCATTGGTTGAGGGTTCCAAAGACGTTTTCCGCCTCAACTCTTCTGCCAACAAAGCGGCTACCACATCATCAAAAGTTAGAGCTCCTGATGATGAATTGCTGATGGTCATCACCAAATGATCCCAAGTCTCCGGGAGGGAACAAAGTAGGGTGATAGCTCTGTCCTCATCCTCCATCTTCACATTAATTGAAACCAGTTTACTGATAAGGGTATTAAACTCATTCAAGTGATCTGCCACAAATGAGCCCTCCTTCATCCTTAGGCTGTAAAGCTGTTTTTTCAGAAAAACCTTATTTGTTGCAGATTTTGTCTCATACAACTTTTCAAGCTTCTTCCAAAGGGCTTCTGCGGTTTTTTCTTCAACAACATTGAACAAGACGGAGTCCGCTGGGCATAGACGGATTGTAGAAACCGCCTTCCTATCCAGCGTTGCCCATTCCTCATCTTTCATGCTGCTTGGTTTACTCGCGACCCCTTTCAAGGCTAGGGCTTGGTCATTTTGAACCAACAAATCCTCCACTTTCATCTTCCATAGGGCGAAGTTCCTGCCATCAAACTTTTCAATCTCAAACTTGGTTACACTTCCAGTCATTGTTGCAGCTCCCACTCGCACAAAACCCTAGGCTTTGATACCAGATGTTAGAAAATATAGCAAAATTATGTGCAAGCAGAAAAACACAATAACACAGGAAAAACAGTAACACAGATTTTACGTGGAAAACTTGCAATGTGCAGGAAAAACCACGGGGCAATGACAGCTTGATCTTTTATTGATTTCGGCAGAATTACATTCAATCATAATTTACATGCAAGGGGTCATTCCCCTTTTATAGAAAACACAAAAACTGTTCGTTTCCTCTTCCAAGGGAAGAGTCCAAAAACTGTTCGTTTCCTCTTCTGAAGGACGAGTCCAAAAAACTGTTCGTTTCCTCTTCCAAAGGAAGAGTCCAAAAGACTGTTTGTTTCCTCTCCCAAAGGAAGACTACAGAATATTGTTTGTTTCCTCTTTATAAGCTGCACCACCATGCACCTCTCTGCTGAAGAACATTGGAGATCTGGATATTGACTTCACCTCCTAACACCACTTTCCATTAGTACTCTGTTGGTTCCATGTATTCGTTGTGCTACTTTGATCTTTATGATGACCATAAATATTACTCTTTTTCATCCAAGCTTGCTTGTAGTCGCTAGTGGTTGCATATCCGTAGTTTTTGCTCCTATGGTTCCATGGAAGTCCATCAGAATTCTTTTGCTGCTCTACACCCTTTCTCCATGATTATTGCCTCTCATGGTGGTGTGATGGTGATATGCTACAACCTAATCCTTATGTTTTGCTTCCTTTGATTCTTCAACCTTTTGTTCCTCTATTTTACTATCTGCTTGAGGGCCCTTCTTGGATTCATCCTCTTCCTCCTTTTGCTCTTCCACTTGTGCTTGCTTGGACTTTGGTTCTACTTCTTCCTCAAACTTGGCTTCTGATTCTTTTGCTGGTTCTTCAATTTGTTCCCCTGCAATAAATTCTTGTTTCTCCTTAGATTCTTGCTCCTTAAACTGAGAAATATCCTACAAAGTTAACTTCTTTTTCCTGTACCAAAATTCATGAACTTCTTTGCACATTAATGTTAATTTTTCCCAATGGATTAAGCCAAGGATAACCAAGAACAATATCCAATCCATCCATAGCAATGACATGATAATCAGAACACAAACATGTCTATCTATATTGAGCTTTAAATCTTCAAAAATCTGCAAATTCTCTCGAATTTGGTAATCTTTGATATTCTTTGTTGGAACCTATAAATTGTTAGCCAAGAACATGCTGATGAAGTTATGCATACTACTAGGGTTTATGGATACAATGACTTTCTTCCTTTGAATGCATCGTTGAACGTAAAAAATCGAATTTCTAGATGAAAAGAAATCCCTTTGATCCTTCTCTTACTTTTCTAAATCCAAAGATGTAGTTTCTTTGTCCTTATCATTATCTTCCTTATTTTTTTCTCTTTTCCTCCTTGAGTATTCTGAGCTCCATTAACGAGGCTAAGCCAATGACTTCCATCATGTTTTTGGGGTCCTACATTTTTACTCTAGCCTGTATTTCTTTCTTGAATCCATTGATGAAACAACTTTGGACAAAAATCATCTAACCCTTTTGTCCTGTTTGACACTTTCTCAAACGCTATCTGGTCCGGACATAATGTGAAATCCTCTCCAGCAAACTTTTGTCTCCATGAGCTTAAATCAAAATTTCCTTAATGCAACTAGGGTTTTCTCACAAATAAAATTCTTCTCACCACATCTCACCAAATTTTCACATGAAATAATTAGGTCTGACAAGTTCCTCCAAAACAAAACAAACGGCAGCTAATTTGCTCACCTAGAGAGAGGATCTTTTTTTTTTTTTGTCTAACGAATTTTTGCTGTCTCAAATAACAACTCCGATAACCTAACTTCAAAATGTTATAACTTCTTCAATACAGCTCAGAATCTAGTATGTGACTAGTCGTTTTTGTAACTCGAAGAAATCTACATGATGGCGCAGGAATCACTGAAATCTGAGACATTTCTGCAAAGATATGGAAAAATATGATGAACTTTGTGCTGTCAAAATCATCATCTTTATCAGCTCTAATAGTCAAACTTCAATTGACCATAACTTCGTCAATATTACTTGGAATTTTGCAAGAGACTTGAAGCGGTCTACACGATGAAACAAGAATCTTCTAAATATGATGCCCCCCTCAACCCACCCCCTCGGAAACTTAGCAAATCCTAAAAACAGTCTCTGCAAATCTAGAAACCCTACAAAAAGTCCCCACTTTGCCAGAACTGTTGCTCTGATACCAGATGTTAAGAATCTTTACTTCTCATAAACATAAATAATTCAATATGCGGAAATATTAAATTAATCAATCCATAAAACCATCCGTACAAGAGGCAAGATATAGAAAATACCCTTCACATAGGGCAACACGAATATTACTCGTTATAGAAGGAATCACTCCACAATATCTCCCAAGATGAATGATTACTTGAATGATCATTTACAATTGCCCTCTTCCTTCTTTATATAATCATCATCTAATGCTATTTTGGGAAGGGTATAACCCTAACCCTAGCCAACTCCCTATTATAATATAATATCTCAAAAATAATCCTTGGGTTATTTATGGCCCAACTATACAATATAGTTAGGTTCTTTATAGCTCATGCCGACCATGCAGTAGAATATTATATTGTTAAGTACCTAGTCCTAGGTACCCTAACACCTGAAAACTCTCATAATATCTATGATTAATGAAACAGTAGAAAAAGATAAGAAGCTGATAAATTACATCTGTCAACAACTCCTATACAAATGAGGCATTGATAACAGTAATTATACCAATTAAAAGTAGATTGATAGCATTAATATATTATAGGAGCCAACTTATCTCCATGCAGCCAAAGATATTAATGGCGGGTCGAAAATATTATAACAGTCAAAATTGAGTTAGCAAGTCAAACACAGTAGCCAACATACTTTGCTGATGTTAGAACTGTTCTTGCCGATGTCAATGATCATATGGCAACGAAAAGTCAGCCCATACACATGATATTTAATTTGACCCAGTCAACATGTTAAGTAACGAAATGAATTTTCTCTTAAAGTTCTGTGCTAACATCATATAATTATAATGATGCCATTTATAATGTCATAAATGGACGACAATGATTCTGATTTTAATGATGTCATTAGTTGTAGTAGGTGTTCCCTTGTTGGACTTTATGTAGTCTTTACAGTTCCTTACACAAAATTTGAAACTCAATTTGATGAGACGTAGGCCTGACTCTGGCACTAACATCTGCCATTGATGCTGTGCAATCTTTGTTTGTGCGCAGCTTTTGTCATTTTGCAGTAAAAAGTTCTTCACTCAACAATATCAGAGGAAGAAAATAAAAAAATGATAAAGTTATGTAACTTTTTTAATATCCACAAGCATTGTACATATCAGACTACCCTGTAATCCTCTGGGTTTACTATGTGTAGGAGGAAGCACCTGTGTTGTGCTATCTTCCTATGGGGTGTACATACTTAAACCTCCATTCGATTCAAACCCTAGACCTCCTATCTAGAGTACCAAAGTCTTCACCGTTAGGCCTACTTAGGCTGTACACTTGCTTTCCCTTACCCAAGTGCTTTAGTTTTGTTTTACAGATCTGTCCACATCTAGACCAAAATCCTGTCTGATGTGTATTTTTTTTTGGGCTTGCCAGAGTTGTATGGTCCAATCTACCCTCTTCTCATAGAAAATAAAAGAAAATCTAAAAGTAATAGACAAATTTTGATGTTGCTTTATGGGCTTTAGGACAAATGGTTAAGAGTGAAGAGTTTTACACAATAAGCTAAGGTTCAAATCACATCGGTGAACCTTAACACCTACCCATTGGATTTGGGTCAAGTGTTGGAGAATGAGGAGTTTTACACCATAAACCAAGGTTCCAATCTCATGGGTGAACTGTAAAATTTAAGCTGAAGGGGTTTGGAACAATTGGTCGAGAGCAATGAATTTCATTTTGTAGATCAAACCTCCAATCCCATGGGTGTACCTAATCATTAACCCATGGAGCTTAGGAAAAATGTTGGGAAGTGAGGAGTTTCACACTATAAACCAAGGTTCAAATCCTATGGGCGAACCTTAACATTTTACCAAGGGGTTTAGGGCAAGCGGTGGGGAAGCAAAGAGTTTCACACCATAAATCAAGGTTCTAATCCCATGGATGAACCTTCACATTTTGGCCCATGGGTTCTAGAACAAGTGGTTGAGAGTGGAGTTTCCCATGGTAAACCAAGGTTCAAATCTTGTGGGTGAACCTTAATATTTAATCAAATGGCAGGAGCTCAATTGGTTAAATATGTCAACTTTCAAGGTGAAGACCAAGGTTTAAATCTTGCTAAATGATATATGCACAGTTGCCAAGATGTTGTAACGCCATGGTAACACAATCATGACATTATATGGGTGCGCCCCATTCCAATCCCATATAACCAACTTAAAAAATAAACGGAATTTGATGTTGTAGATATTTAGCACATAGTTGGAAAAGTCATAGAGAAATCACGATTCCTTGGGTTTTCTCGTGCTATTTGGTTTTAGTGATTAAATTGTCCCATTTTCTCGAAGCCTAGGAATGGACAATTTTTTGGTGAGAAATCATGCAAAATATTGCCAATTTCTCTTGATTTTCTCGCTGAAACTTGGCCAGGTACAAGCAGAATGTAGAAATAACCATAAAAAGGGGAAAAGTGTCATCTCTCTCTCTCTTGTAGCTTACTGGAAGTTTCAAGAGGGTAACCTGACATTTACAAATGTAGTTTGACAAAGATTTGACAGATTTAAATTCCTGTTTTTGAAGATTTCACATCTTGGCCAAATTTTTAGAGGTAAAGTTTTTTTGTTTTTACTCATTTTATTTTTTTCCTGTTGTTTTCTTTCTTCTTTGCTGTTTCTAAGGAGTCTAAGGTATTGTCTTAGACTCTTGACACTTAAAACTTGAAATGTCCACCAAAGAGCAGAGGAAGTTAGAGGAAAAGAGAATGGAGGTTCTAGTTGGAGCTGGGGTAGGGCATAGGGCCTATGTTTATGAGGATGAGCCATTATCCAAATATGAGGAAGTTTCTAGTATCGTTGCATCAAAGTCCATCCTTGACCCTTGTCTCCAACGCTCTTTTGGGGAGAGTTAGGGTGGAAGTAAGGAGGGCTTCCTCCCACAAGGTTGAGGGAGATAACCCTTGGGACTATTGCATGGCGGAAGGAGAAGATAAAGAAAGCTCGAATGATGGTGGCAAATTTTTGGTACTACTACAACATTCTTTTTAATGCCATGAACAACCCTTATTGGGATGCTTTGGTGAGGGCATTCAACGAAGTTGGCAAAGGGATAAGGGCACGTACTGCTAAATATTTTAGTGGCCCTTTTCACAAACATAGGTGCTCTTATAGAAGAGCAAAGACAATTGTGGAGGAGAAACTGGTGCAACATTTTATTCAATGGATGGATGGATGGATGCGAGGAATTACACGCTCCTCAATTTCTTAGTAGCTTCAGATGGATCCATGGTCTTATTGGAGTCTGTTGATGCCTCTTGAGAGGTGAAGAGTACACAACTCTTGTTTCATTTGTTGGAGGAGGTTGTGCTTGACGTGGGAGTGGAGAATGTTGTCCAAGTAACGACTGGCAATGTAATGACCTATGTATTTGCTTGTAAACTTCTTGAGGAGAAGTACCCTTCTATTTTTTGGAACCCATGTGTTGCCCATTGCATTGAGCTCATCCTTTAGGACATTGACAAGTTGTTATGGGTGAGGACTGTGGTTGATGAGGCGAAGAACATCACCACATACATCTACAACCACACATGGGTGTTCAACTTGATGAGAGAACATGATGTTAGGAGGGACATTCTTTGCCTATGTGTTCCCTAGTTTGCCACTCACTTTATTGCCCTATAGAGCCTTCAAGCTGCAATGCCTGCTCTTAGGAGGATGTTTGTTAGTAAAGAATGGTATGCCTCGTCATTTTCTACAAAGGATGGGCAAAAAAATCTTCCAACAAATCTTTGACAAGGCATTTTGGGTGTGCATGCAGGAAATAATCGACGTAAATATTTGGCTTTCTGTAATATAATTTTATTGTTCTAGTATCTTTCTAATTTTTTTGAATAGGAGGTTTTGCTTGAAGTGGGAGCAGAGAATGTTTTCCAAGTAGTGATGGACAACGTAGCAGCCTATGTATTTGTGGGTAAACTTCTAAATGGCAAGTAAATTAAAGGGAAGAGCAAGTAAATGCCAAAACAAGTACCAGAGGTTAGTTCTAAATGGGTCCAAGACTCATCCCTGACCTTTGGGTGGATTTACCTTTACTACGCAATACCCTTGTGTGTCTCTTCACACACAACTATGCATAAAATGTATGGACGAGCTCATTTTAGAAGGAAATAATATCCATGAATGACCCATGGTAAATGAATTGCAAATTTTTGTTTATTGAATGTCTAAGGCCTTAACCCTCATTTAGAGGGTGACCAACACGATCCATTGTAGCCTTCACATCATATGGCCAGGATGTGGCATTGTACCCTAACACTTTATGTGAACAGCATGAGGCGTTATACCCTTACATGTCATGTAACCAGCATGAGCCATTGTATGCTTCCACATTTGCACATGTTAGAACTTAGAACTACTCCACCTTATTTTATGATGCATTGTTTAAAATCCATCCTTAGACCAGATAAAATCAAATTTGAACTAACTGTAGAAAGCATGCATCTGTGGCACTTGCAAGGGGTTCATATTCTTTAACTTTAGTAATTTCTGTTCACAGAATTAGGATCATATGCTTGAACATTAGTAAGTTTTCCTAATAAAAAGAGCCTAGAGTGTAGGTGGAATAGCACAAAATATCCTCAATATGTAGATGTCTACTTATAACTGATTATAACAACAACACAATTTCAACTATAACTTATTTTAACAACACAATTTCAACTATAACTGATTATAACAACAACACAACTTTACTAACAACACATGCAAGACTCTTGCTGGGAACTAATCACTGATTTAATTGTTTGTATCAATTGGTAATGATTATTTGTGTACCTGTTTAAAACTGAAAGCTAAAACCTGAAATTTTCCCTGCAAATTTGGCTGATAATACTGTTCGAAATAGCTGTTATGTAAACTTCTCTCTGTTTTATCCCTAACTGACCAGTATAACTTGCTAACTAACCCTGTTGAGACAGTTTGAAAATCTCATATAGAGCAGCAGTAAAGTAGCTGTCATGAAGGATGATTTGTGCCCTCTTAGAAGCTTATGACATGTACAGATTCACTTCATTGTCCATCAATAGTTCTAGGAGTATAAATATATTGTGGGGTTGCTTTATACATTTTACGAGTCATCTGATAGGGTGAATGTCATCCTTCATTACAAGCTGGCTTTCTGCTCATCTATGTAAGATTTTCGACCTGTTTCAGAAACATTATCTGGCACCAGCCTTTGTTATTTTTTAAGTGTGTAACTGGCTCAATTGAATCGTGTGGAAGTGCTTACTGCTATTGTCCCAGAAAAGAGATTATATGTAGTTCCTTGCCTCTTATATGTAATGTGTAAACAGGAAGCAGAGAAAGTCAAAGCTCTTCTTAGCCGTCACTTTGCTTTCACAACTTTTGACATCATCGTCAGGTCCAGTCCTTAATGGTTTAGAGATTTGGGCTCCCAATTCTGGTGCTTATGATTGGGTTTGGAATGAGCAGGTCCAAACCCTTATGCTTCAGCATACCAGACATTGCAAATGGTTTTTCTTACAGAGTATTGTTCTAGCCAAGTTTGGCACTTGACATCTTCAACTTGCAACAATTTTCAGGCTTGTGCTTTACCTCCACAGGCTTTGTTCTTTAGATGACTCCTTGCCCATCAGAGAGAGATGTCCCTATCTGGGTCTTTGTTCATCGGAGTCGTCACATTAGCTGTCTACACTGCTGGTATTTCAAGGTAAGTTTGCATCTCCAATCCATTGGCATCTCCATTGATTGACATCCGCCCTTTGGCTATCTTTAGATGCACCCCACAGTTTCCTTTTGTCCAAGGAAGTGATTTACACAATTGTAAGACAGGACATTCACAGGCAGTATATCTAGGTCACTTGCATTTCTCCTGCACAACCTCTTAGCCCTATGTTGGCTTGTTATGCTACACACTCTTTGCAGGTTGTTGATGACACCATTTCCCCACCCGACTATCTGCTTTTTCGTTGCTTACAGGGTTTGCAAAGACCCCTGGGCTGATTAAGGTTTTGCTTTCACCAGCTCCATATTTAGATGGATCACCATCTCCTGCATGAGGACAGTATTTATCGGCTCTGCTTTCTCCACAAAATAGAAAATGAAGAATACATTATCTTAAGGTGACACTTATATTAGGAGATCTGCAGAGATGTTATCTTCTTTGTAAAGACTTGGGAGGTTCTCTTACCAGTTTCTTTTGGTTCTCCGGTGCTCTGCTCTTTTTGTGTGAGGATATTACTTTTCTGCAGAGAGCATTACGATTGACATATTGGTGCACCAGGCTGCCTGCTTCTTTTCCAGCTTGTCTCTATTAATGGTGTTAAATGGCTCCATGACTGCATGATGGTCTAACCATTTTTGACAATCAATGAGATGACATGTCTACCAATCTCCCGCTGATGCCACTGTCCAGTACCATTCTCAGCCTAGATGGCGTGATCATGTTTGTTTGTGCCATCGGACCTCTCATCGACCTTCCAAAAGTCATACTTTGATGAAAAATTTCCTTCCTCCTGGTAGTACATCGGCCATCCATGGTAGGAGTGAGACCATCACAACAATGGGTGGATACACCACATCTGCTATGCAGGATTGACATTTTATATCTGCCATTCATCTTCACTAGTTTCCTTATTACTCGTAGCTCATTGGCCTTGTATGCTAGGAGTGACACCATAACAATGGTGGGTGGGTACACCACATTTGCTACGGAGGATTACCATTATTTCTCTGCCATCTCATCTCCACCTTCTTTCTCACTACACTTTCTCTTTTTGGGATTTCACCTTCCTTTGGACATTCCTATACTCTTGCTCTCTTATTACATGTATTAGGGGTTACCCTTCTGGGTCTGCTTCCTGCTCTTTTCCTTTTTTTATCTTAGTTTGTTTTCCTTAGGGTTCATTGGAGCCTATAGTACTCTATATTAAATTGCTATCTTGTTGAGTCATATTGACCTTTTTTGGATCACTTTTGGACATTAATAAAATTTCAATTTCAATTTCTGTCTGTTTATTGTATTATTTAAAAATGTTTTGGAGGTCTCACAGTAAAATCTGCACTGATGCTAATTATTGCAACTCCTGGACTTAAGTTCCATAGAAGGAAAAACCATAGAGAAATCGCAAGGTCTCGTTTTTTTTCAAGAGAAAATAGGGTTGGCGAGAGAACAGGACTATTTCCTTGGTGTTTAGAAATTGCCGAGAAAATCTCTAAAAACTCACTGATTTCTTGGCAAAAACTCGGCAGAATTTAAGTGTGAATGGGCAGAACATGGAAAATTGGAAAGAACGGGGAAAAACACAATTTTTTTTTCAATTAGATTCTTGCAATGTTACCTTGCGAACTTTTAAAAAAGAGCACTGAATTTGAACTCTTGCAGTGTTACGTTTATTTAGATTCTTTTCAATTATGATGCTGTCAACTTTTCAAGATATTGCCATCTTTTTATTCAATTTAGTTTTTGGATGTTTGTGATGCTTTCTGTAATTCTAAGTTTATAAATCTGAATATATTTTTTTTCAGTGAAAGATGTTGATATATGGTGTTATGAGATTCTAAGTTCACGGGCATTGTTCTCGAATGGAAATAGTTAAATAAACCTTTTACTTAGATTGTTTTTCATGCCATGAAATTAGGTCACATTCTTTTTATTTTAATTTTTTTTTGCAGAAGATACAGACACAAAATTTGCCAAGAGTTCCATCAATAGGATCTATGAACTCTCAATTAACTGGTCTTTCGCAAGGTGGGCAATCAGCTATAGTCCCAGGTTCACTTGCGCATCCCCAGCAGTGGTCAAAGCTACAACAGTCCAGCTTAACCTCATCAGCTTCACCTCCTTATCAACTTCAGCAGCAACAACAACAACGGCAGCAACAAGCCCAACTACAACAACAGGCGCCTCCATCTCTGTCACAGCAACAACCTATAACATCTCATTCACAACAACTATCTCAACAACAAAACTCACCACAAATCCAGCAACAGCAGCTTCAGCAATCTCTTCAGCCGCAATCAGTGAATCGAATGGCTCCACTGACAATCCAGAAGCCTTCAACTCCAACAGGATCTCAATCTGGCACCTCCACATTAAGTGCACCTCTCCCACTAGGAACTAACAGTCAAGGAGCTGAAGGCAGCCTTCCAATTCTTCAAAAGAGAACAATCCATGATTTAGTTGCCCAGGTAAACCTAGATACCATTGTCCTCATTTTTAATGTTGATACTTGTTTTTATATATTCATTATCTCAATATGTGAATTCGTTCAATGCTTGTTATAAATCAATGTAATCCTGTGTGGTTTATTCTTCTTGTGATTTCTGTTATGTGCATGCCTTATCTCATTTCCCTTGTTTGGTAACTAGGAATTATGCCTGTTCTATTGATTATTTGTTTTCTAATGATCATGTTCTTGACAAACGTACATGATGTGAAAACACTAACCTCATATTGGGAATGTTGAGACTAGCAGTTTAATGTGTTATGATTTGTAAGGCCAATATATGGTGACATTTTTACCAGTAATAAGTAGACTTGTAGGCATTGATCTCAGAGTCTTGTCCCTGGGTTGGCTACTTGCTGGGAAACAAAGCTGGGCTAAATTGCTTCCCTCAAACTCAGTCTAACTTGCGAAGGTTTGGCAAATTTATGTGCAGCAGGTGTTGTTACCCAGTGATTTTTTTTAATATTTTTAATATTTTAAATGTTTGTTTGCCGAGTTAAATCTCTTGTTCAGAATGCTGTATTGTTCCTAAATCAGAATTGTGTGACTTTGTGTAGATTAAACATGAATGTTAAGTCTTAGTTTGATAATCTATCATTTAACCTGGTATACTTGGTTCTATTATTAGTGGGTTGAAGCATCACATAATATTAATTAAGGTCTGTAGAAAGAACTAGTTTGACAACTTATAAGTCATTTGGGAATACACAAAATTAGTTAATAAGCTTTAAAGATATGATTTTACGTACATTAATTTTAGTTATTGGTAAGTTTATAGGATCCTTGTTTACCTGTTCATTTCCCTTTGTTTCCTAGATTAAAACATTGGCTAGTATTTTGTGTTTCTTTTTTGTCAAAAAACCAAAGATTGCATAAACTACCTTTTTCTTGAATGTTTCATGATCTTTTGCATTTCATTCGTCTTTGCTCTTGTAATTTCTATTTTTTAAATTGGTTATATGGGATTGAAACAAACCCCGCCTGTATTTCATTATATGATTGAATTAACCCTGTATTTCAATGAATCATATTATTGTGGTGTTACAACAAACCATATTGTCATGGCACCTATGGGAATTGAATCTTCATAGGCTCTTGTGAGCCAAACATTCTCACCAGTTGGGCTTCAACCTCATGGGCCTGTCTTTGTTCTTGTAATTGAGTAAAATGTCTATTGTGTAACCCACGTGTTGTAGGTGAGTTGGAGAGGGTAGGGCAATCCTCCAAGGGAGGTCCTTGGTTCGAATATCCACCCTACCAAACACACATTGGGTACCCAAAATCCAGTTGATAATGCTGGTGCGGTCAGGGCTGGGCGCAACTCCCGGGTGATTTTGACGGTGTAGAACCCCTTGGTCGTGGTTTCTCAGACCAAGGCGGCCCCACAAGGGGTTTTTCGCTAAATTAAAAAAAAAAATGTCTATTGTGTATTCTCATATTTAGCACATGTTTTGCAAGCCCAACTTAGTTAAGCAAATGTAATAATAGATCCCCTTTAGGTAGTCACAGAAATCATTTTAACTGCAAAAGACATTATGCATTGTTAGAGATGGACAGAAGTGTGATTGCTAGGCTAATTGGAGAATTATTTAAGGAACCATGTTAATTGTTGTTCTTAGGGACTTAGAATTAAGAGTTTGCCTTTTGCAACCCAACTCAGAATTGCACTATATCAGCCTAGCTAGGGCCTAGCAACATACAATTGGTTGTATAACACAATTATCTTGTCAATCATCCCATTTTACCGTTGGAAGGAAGAAAGCGATAGAGCACCGGGAAGGCAAAATGGCAACCAATTGAAGTTCTAGATGTGTTTTGTCATTAAGAGAATAGCAAATTCACTGGTTGGAAGAATGCAGAAACACAGGCTGTGAAAGAAGATAACAGATCAAGCAATATGAAACCCTATATAATACAAACGTTATCACCTTTTGTGAAAGGAGAAACACCAAACTTGGTCATAAGGGAAGATAACAAATTTGGCGATATAAGCCTTCGAAACTTTGCGACCTTCTATCAAAGGAGAAACAAGAAACATAGGATTTAGATAAGATAATTTTATTAATGTCCACAGATGGCCTTGAAGGAAACAAGAGCAGAGAACAACAAATAGAATCCAATAGCACAGATAAAAAACAGCAGAATTGGTCTGCAATTGAACAGTTGTGAATTGCTCACAAAAGATAGATCTTACATGGAGACAAGGGCTGCATAAATAGCCTTATGTATACATAAATAAACCTACCTAACAGGCCTGATAGGCACCTACTTCATCTGTGTTGGATGGGTGCCTTTAATACAGGTTTGACTTTGCATATACTCACATGGGAGTAAAATATTCAACATAGATGGCTAACATGAAGTAAAAATTAATCTAATATTCTAACACCCCCCTTTAAGATTTACTTCATTTATTCTTAACCCAAGTTCAGTTCCGAAGTACTGAAATTTCTGAATGCTGAGGGGCTTGGTGAATTATATCAGCCAACTGCTCATTTGTTGGCTTATAGATCAGCTCTACTTCTCCATTCTGAATTTGCTCCCTGATATTATGATGGTGCACCTCAATGTGTTACTTGGCCATTCTGAATTTGCTCCCTGATATAATGATGGTGCACCTCAATGTGTTTGGTGCGAGCATGGAACACTGGATTCTTTGCAATCTTCAAGGCGCTTTGGTTGTCACAATAGATTGTTGCTGGTTCTGCTTGTTGAAGACCAAGATCGCACATGAATTGTCGAAGCCAAATGGTTTCCCTGGTTGCTTCTACAACTGCTTTGTACTCTACTTATGTGGATGAGAGTGCAAGTATGGGTTGTTTCTTACTACTCCATGAAACTGATGCTGAACCAAGATGGAAGCAGTATCCTGATGTGGATTTTCTGCTGTCTGGACAACTAGCCCAATTAGAATCTGAGTATCCTTCAAGTTTGAAGTTTGCATTGTGCACAAACTTTAAGCCATATGGTAGTGTGCCTTGTAAGTACCTTAGCACTCTCTTTCCTGCTTTCCAATGACTATGTTTAGGACAATTCATGAACCTAGATAGCATGCCTACTGAATACATCAAATCTGGCCTACTTGTAGTCAAATAGATTAGACTACCAACTAGTTGTCTAAATAATGTGCTATCTAATGGTTTCCCTTGCTCATCAGCAACCAATTTTGTGCTAGCTTCCATGGGAGTTGGAGCTGATTTACAATCTTGCATTTTGAACTTTTGCAAGATTTCCTTGGCATACTTAGCTTGAGAAATGAAAATTTCTCCAGGCTTTTGCCAAACTTCCACTCCAAGACAACAATGGAGTAGCCCTAAATTTGTCATCTCAAAGTTATTCTTCAGATCTTTTTGAGATTATCAATGTCTTCTTCATCATCACCTGTAATTATTAAGTCATCCACATAAACAATTACAAGAGAGGTGATAATACCACTTCGAACCTTCAAGTAGAGATCCGAATCAGCAGAAGACTTCTGGTATCCAGTTTGGAGGAGGTACTTGTCAATCTTGGCATACCAAGCTCTAGGAGCTTGTTTTAAGCCATAAAGTGCATTCTTGAGGTGGCATACAAGCTGCTCTTTACCTTCTTCTGCATAAACAGTTGGCTGGTCCATGCACCCTTCTTCAATTAGATCTCCATTTAGGAAGTCATTCTTCACATCAAGTTGATGTAATTTACATTTGTATTGAGCTGCTAAGGCAAGAATAACTCTAATGGTGATCATCTTGGCTACTGGTGCAAATGTCTCCTCATAGTCTATGCCATGTTTTTGACTGAAACCTTTGACTACCAATCTTGTCTTATGCTTGTCAATAGTACCATCTGATTTGAATTTGGTCTTGTAGACCCACTTTTTGGATCACTGGGTGTGGGTGTGCTTAATCCTGGCTGTTCTTTAGCTACTCTATGTTGAAAAAGTTCCAACTCCTTAACACAAGAGTCTTTGATGCCTTCATCAAAGATTACTTCACTAGATACATTAACCTTTTTATTTTTGATCTCATAGACCCTATATGCTTTACTTACATCACTGTAACCAACAAATATACATCTGCTACTCTTATCATCTAATTTCTGCCTTTTTTTCTTTGGAACATGCATATAGTCAATACAACCAAAAATTCTTAAATGAGTAAAAGTGGGCTTTTTACCAGTCCAAACTTCTTCTGGTCTCTTGTTTTGAACCGCTTTTGTGGTGCTTCTGTTTGTCAAGTAACAGGCTGTCATTACTGCTTCCGCCCAAAGTGTGTTAGACAGCTGCTTTGCCTTCAGCATTGATCTGCCCTTCTCAACCAAGGTGTGGTTCATCCTTTCTGCAACTCCATTTTGTTGAGGAGTATAAGGTGCTGAAAGTTGCCTTTTGCTGTTTGCAAAATGCAGTGAAGGGATTTGAGGTAAATTCTAGTCCATTGTTAGTTCTGAGAATTTTGACCTTCTGGTTGCTTTCATTCTTAGCTTCTACTTTGAATTCTTTGAATGCATCAAAAGCTTGTGATTTGTACTTGAGAAAATAAAGCCAAGTACGTCTTGAGAAATCATCAATGAATGTGATCGAATACTATGCACCACCAAGAGATGCATTCTTCATTGGGCCACACAGGTCAGAGTGTACCAAATCTAACTTTGATTTGGCCCTCCAAGCTTTGTCCTTTTCGAACTTGTCTCTATGCTGCTTGCCCATGACGCAAGCTTCACACAAACTTTTATTTGTTGAGATCTTTGGTAAACCATGCACCATATTCAACCTATTCATGTATTTAAGACTGGAGTAGTTAAAATGACCTAGGCGTTCATGCCATAATTGGTCCTTTGATGATCCTTTAAAAATCATGGCTTTGTCACTATGAGTGATAAGTTTATATAAGCCTGATTCCTCTTTGCTTACACAAATTACATTGTTTTGACTGTCTCGTATCATACATTTGTCTTGTCTATATAGGATTTTTATGTTTTGTTGTCCTATCTGACTAACTGAAAACATATTTTTCTTCATTCTAGGTACATACAAAACATATTTGATGTAAGTCATCTTACCATTTGATGGAAGCTTTACCAACTCCTTTCACTTGCAATGTTGAGTTGTTGCCAAAGGTGACGTTTCCTCCTTCCATCGCTTGGATGTCATGGAGCCAATCTTCTTTTCCTGTCATGTGCCTTGTAGCACTAGAATCAATGTACTACACTTGGTCATCATCATCATGTTTTGACTGGTATGCAACAACAAATATGTTGTCGCCCTGTTTGGATGCATAATGGCCACCTTGATTCTTTTGATTATCAGCTTGCCTCTTTTTGCAATCCTTTGACATGTGACCTAGCTGGCTACAACAGAAACAAGTGACAACCTTCTTTTGCTTTTGATGTTTTCTTTGATTGCAAGGCTCCTCATCCTTTTTCACAAAAGGCTTTTTTTTCTTGAACTTCTTGAACTTTGCTGCATAAGCTCCAGAAGAATCTTCTTCTTCATTTTTCAAAAGAAGTTGTTCATGTTGCAACAAGATTCCCTCCAATTCTTTGAATGTGAGGGTACCAAGTTTCCCACTATGTGTGAGACTTGTAATCAAACTTTGATAATCTTTGTCAAACTCTTGAAGGTGGCTGAAACTAGCTCCTTGTTGGTGATTGTTTCACCAAGTGACTTCAATTGGTTTGTGATGCCTTTGATGGATTGCATGTGATCTGCTATGGCACCACTTAGCTTCACACTGTAAAGTTGTTGTCTCAGTGTGAGAGCATAAGCTTCTTTCTTGTGCTCATACAAAGTCATGATGAAATCCCATGCTTCATTTGGAGTAGTAGCATCTGCCACATTCTCAACAATGCCTCCACTGATTGAAAAATTAATTAAGGCAAGAGCGATACACTGGTGCCATAATCAGCTTGTGTTGTAGCATCTGTTTTATGGTGTACTCTAGTGCCTTCTACATGGCTCTACAAGTCATGAAGCATCATCAAATTCTTCATTTGATGCTTCCATACCCCGAAGTTTTCAGCTCCGAGGATCTTTTCGGTCAATAAATTCAACATGGTGCCTGGATTGGCCATTTGACACCTGAATTTGAAGTAAACAAAGGACTACAAGAAGTGGGGTCTGCTAACACAATTTTAATAATTGCTAAAGAATTGACTCAACCTCCCCCTTTTTTTTAATTAAATAATCTTTCAATTAATGAAAGATTATAGACTTAAAAAAAAAAAAATATATATATATATATATATATATATATATATATAAAATAAAATTTCAATTAATGAAAGATTATTAATTAAAAAAACTTTAAAAATTAAATTATAAAGTAAGTTCCTTTTTTTTTAAAAACAAAGACTCCTTTTTCTTTTTAATTAAATAATATTTTAATTACCCAGGTGTTCTAGGTGAGTTGGAGAGGAGAGGGCAATCCTCCAAGGGAGGTCCCTCCCAGGTTCGAATCTCCACCCTACCAAAAAGTTGAATTGGGTACCCAAAATCCAATTGATAATGTTGGTGTGGGCAGGGCCAGGCGTGACTCCCGGGTGACTTTGACGGTGTATAACCCCCTGGTTGTGGTCTCTCAGACCAAGGCAGCCCCGTAAGGGGTTTTTCGCTTTAAAAAAAAAAAATATTTTAATTAATAATTGATTATTAATTTAAAAAATTAACTTATATAAAAAAAATCCCACTTTAAAGACACCTACCAAGCGGACTTATTAAAAAAAACTTACAGAAAGACCTTTCTTCGGACAAGCTCATGCGCCTGTGTTGTATGTCACCAAGCGATGTTCGGCTTCAAATCGACGTCACAGGGGAACGATGGAGGTGTCCACGAAGTAGGCAGCCAACAAAGATTGGCGGACAAAGGGGCTATGGCTGCGGGATTGGGGTGACGACAGAGGGCGAGGGCGAGGGCGAGGGCGAAATCAGTAGGGAAAGAAGATTCGGCGGGGAAACGTAACTCAACCCTTCGACCTCTGGTAGCAAACCCTAACAAGAGGAGCTATTGCGACGCCTAGGGAGGAGTTGTGGCCAAACACGGCTATAGATGTTTTGTTGTTGAAGTTCGAGGATCTGTGCTTTAATTTGCACCGGGGGTAACAACTGTGGAAGAATATTGAAACAAGGCGGCGACACTTTGCGGTATTGCTCAGATGATGTTGGTAATGGCCGTCAGACCAGAGCGGGACCAGATCTAGTGCATGGTAGGTGTGGAAGTGGCACGCCCCAACCACTCTTTCGCCTTTGGTCATGTGGGTGGAGGATCTAGAATAAGGGTTGTGTTCCTGGGGTCCAATGGGCCCGGTCGTGAGTCTGGGGGCACCGGTGTTTTCCTCCCCCACAAAGTGGAAAACGGTTATACAACCAAATCGAAACCAACTTGCGCCATAGTTCTCTTCCCAACAAGGATTGTGCAGGCTCTAATACCAATTGAAGGAAACAAGAGCAGAGAACAACGAATAGAATACAATAGCACAGATAAAAAACAATAGAATTGGTCTGCAACTGTGAATTACTCACAAAAGATAGATCTTACATGGAGGCAAGGACTGTATAAATAGCCTTATGCATACATAAATAAAACCTACCTAAAAGGCCTGATAGGCACCTACTTCATCTATGTTGGATGGGTGCCTTTAATACAGGCTTGACTTTGGATATACGTACATGGGAGTAAAATAGTCAACATAGATGGCTAACATGAAGTAAATGTTAATCTAATATTTTAACAGGCCAAAGTAGGCCAATGGGACTCATTGAAAAGATATATTACAATGCACTGTAGTAACCAAAAAGTACCATGAAAATAAGCTTGACTAGAGTAAAGAATCTAGTGTAAACTAAACTAAAGTGGAACAACTATATGGCATAATCACAACCTCAAGTGTTACCCATAATGAATAAACCCTAACATGCCAAAAGCAAATGAAGAAGTTAAAAGAGAGAGAGAAAGAGAAGAGCTCCAGTGGATCCAAGTGCCACTGCTAATTGGTAGTGGGATGTAAAAAAGCATTGTTGTTGTCTTCACCAACTATACCACAAAGGGAAACATAGGATTTTATGATACTCCTAGGAGAATGGCCAAGACCAAGAGGGCATGGTGTAGTTCGATCCCTCAATTCTCTTCAAGCATCCATAGCCATAGAACCAATTGAAGAAGATAGGACATCGACAAGTTGTGTTTGTCTACAACTCCTTTGTACATGAGGGGCGGTTAAGACCTGAAGCTAGAGAACTGCAGTTTTGTCCTGCGACATGCAAGAAAAAGAACCAAAGCTCTAGTAGTCTTTTTTGTATGCAAAGAAGGGTGCATAGATCTATAATTAACATTTTGGAGAGTCGTAGATTCAAATGAACACTTATCACTCTTGATTGTAGAGATAGAGTGAAAGAATGAGATTAGTCTAGTGGTCTCCCTTTTAATGAAATAAAATATTATTAATGTTTGTGGTGGGCCAAAAAAAGACCCAAGGGACTATAAGAAGGACAATAATGACTTCCAGTTTGCGGGTAAAAAGCCCAACAAAGAAAAGAAACTAAGTTAAATACAAGACGTAACCCGAAAAACGGGCTAAAGAGAAGGGAAAAGAGAGAAGGGAGAGAAGAGGGCGGGAGGGCTATAGTCCAAAGGAGCGGAGTGCACGCCAAGAACGGAGAGAGAGAGGGAGGGGGAGGGAGCAGCCCAGGAAGGGCAAGCTCCAAGAACCCCCAGAAACTAATCTCTCCTAATAGTCGTGGCGGAAGTCATCCAACTGAAGAAGTCAATGATATATCTCTGCCCATCGCTAGTTCGGGACCCTACCAAGTTGTTGGTGCGCTGCCTAGTGACCCTGTTGCCGTTCGAAGTTGTGGGTGTCACCTGGTCCATCGGAGCTAGTGAATTAAGTTGTGATGAACCGATGTTGAGGGGGGTGAGATCCATTTGGAGGAGAGTTTTTATGGCGACGAAACTGAGTTATCTCCCTAAGAAAGAGTGCGAGACACTGCTGGTCCAAGTATCTAAAGAAGGTAGAAACATACCGAGAGTTGTCTCGTCAAAGAGTGATAGCTTCCTTAAGGTATAGGGCTAATCATCTGTAGTTAGGAGATCTGGAAAAAGTGGCAAGCACTCCACATGCGTCTCTACACAAGCAATAACACCTCCCTTGAAGTTCATAATATATAGGACACTTAAAGATGAAATGTTCTTTAGTCTTCACCTTCGAAAGAGAGCAAAGATGGTGGCCTCTCTTCACTCTCAACTGATATGGACACACTTTGCACTGACCAAGAGGGATCCTAAAGCTGTGTCAAATGTCAATGGACATAATTAGGACAAGTACAAATGGCATTCTCAATCCTAATGAAATGTTTAGTGTAGAAGGCCACTTAGGACTAAGAGGCTGACATGGAGCAACCTGAGTGAGCTGAATATAGCCGATTAACATCATTTCTATCTACTTGATTAATCACGCTCTTTTTAGGAAGGTGACGAGGAGCACTTAAAACGAGTATTTAAATGGAGGTAATCAATTTATGAAGATGCTAATTGATTGAAGAAGAGAAATAACTTTTGAGTACCTTCTACTATGACAATCAGAAATGCTCCTAGAGGTAATCCATTTTGAGGAGCAGAGCGCTAAATATGGTAAACTCGATCAACTCACCCTTCTAGAAGAACTGAAACTTAGATAGGGTACTCTTTGATCTATTGAAGATCATATCCTAGTCTTACTAAGATTGACTACTAGGTGTTTAAGTCACAAAAGCGAGCAAGAGCATCCAACTGACTTTGTGGGCCCTTAGGAGTATGAGCAAGAAGAACTTCATCAGCTTGAAATCTCTCAAACACGACCTTGCTAGTGCATAATTTATGTATAGCTCCTTTGATGGCCCTTGAAGAGAAGAGGTGACATGATGTAGGGGGGAAGAGAGATTAATGGTGGGCTGCCTTGGGATATCATATAAAGAATTAGCATGAGAGACACAAGACTTGTTATCGATGCACATTGAAGGGTGCGTCCAAGGAAGAAAAGTGCACCAAAAGGATTTGGGAGAGTGTTAAAGAGCATCTAGAAGCCCACGACGCATATGGGCAAAAAAATAGTTTCTTACGTTGAATAAGGCATTTATGTTCTTGATGTGTGGAAGATATAACTATGGGCTCATTGATAAGAGCAAAATAGAGATTCCAATGCATGGACTTGCTTTCTTCATCATACCAACCATTCATGGGACAGGCACCAATGTGATGGACAGGCTTTGGCTGAGGAAAAGAGTGAGGAAAAGAGTCAAGGGCATTGAAACATGTTTAGAAAAGATCAAATTGAATTATAGAAAAATGCTTTTGTATTACATATTAGATTTTTCAGAAACAAAGAACTATATAGTTTTTTGAGGAGATCACAAGTGTCGGCCAAAATTCAAATTGTGCTGGGTTAGTGATTGGTAAATCAATCTACGTATACCAGTACAAGGAATGAAAATGTGTCGTGGTCTTCCAACTAAATTTTGCAGTTAAGAGCTGTAAACATGAGGGCAAACACTCCACGCCTTTCAAAAAAATTAAAGGACTCGAAAAACTTGAAATCTAATCAGCTGTAAGATCTGGAATCAGAACTATATATCTAAAACTCTTTTAAGTTAGAAATCTAAAAACGGTTATAAGACTAAACCTCAACTACTGAAAAATTAGAATTTAAAACATGTAGGAAAATATTTTGAGTAGTATTGCTGGAAAGATCTCTTTTTTGTTTTCTTGGTTCATGTCGGAACAACTGAAAAGAAAACTTGGATAGCTGGAAATCCTATCTGCATCCAACAGGATCTTTACCTGGAAGGTGTTTGGTCACATAAGATGTTACCATTGTGATTTTGTACAACACTTCCTTGACATCAAAGAGGTTGAGTGGAAGAGATTTTTCCCTCCTTAATTGTTTGTTAGACCACCAAATGTTTCTAGTCATGCATAGAAAGTTCTGAAACCATGAAAAATACATCACAGGGAAGACCTTTATTTTGATTGCATCGTTTATAAAAGAATCAAAACTAAAAATAAAAGTGGATATGAGATTGAAATGGGCCACCCATATTACATCATGACCATTTTACCAGAGTATTTCAATGAACCATACAATGGTATTATATCACTTGGCGAGATTGAACCCAAGTCTCTGCATTGGGAGACCTCTTTTTTAACCACTTGAGATCATGTCGTTTGATGATTGCATTATTTTTTTTTAAATCGGTTATATAGAATTGAAATGGGCCCCACCCATATTACATCATAAGCACATAGTGGTATTACAACAAGTAGGCAATTATGGACGTATTGCTTGGCAAGATTTGAACCTAGGTCTCCCCCTTGAAAGTTCAGGAATTTAACCAGTTGAGCTCATGCCATTGGATGATGATTGCATCATTGTTATCCCTCGGACAACTGTTTTTCTCATCTGTCAAGAGATCAGGTTCCAACATTAGCAACGGTAGAAATTTGCTTATGATTAACACGTCCATTAAAATGTCTTTCTTGTAAAGATTTTCTGAATCACTGTCAAATAGGTTGCCAGTTGAATTATCTTGGTAGGGCATGCAACTGTGGAAACACCAAGAATGCAACAACTGCCAATTATAATGCCACATATTATGAATCTTTTAATTTGAAATTTAATCCTTTTATAATTACTTTATGAATGACAATGGTAAACTTTATTCTTTAGGTGTTTCTGTAATCAAGGGAGTAATCTTTCAAGGATGATTAGTATAACCCCAAAAAATGAGGAGTAACTTCTGGCTTACTTTGACTTAATGATGACTTTCTGATTGGAGTTATCCTGTTTAATATTTTGAGAAAGAATTAAGGAGAATGATCTTGTATGTAGTTAGTCATTACCAAATACGATCATTTAATTTTTGATTGGAGTTTATTTTACCATCTACTTTTCATGTGTGTAGGTTGACCCAAACGAGACGATAGATCCTGAACTTGCAGATTTTTTGTTAGAGTTTGCAGATGATTTTATTCAATCGGTAAGATCTTTAGTTCTTCCCTGTTATAAGTTAGTCTGTGTTACTTTATGCTTTTGTTCTGAGCAGGGTTTGTTTATTTGTTAAGGGAATCCTGGAGAATTCTGACCACATAATGGTAGAAAGCATGCTATGCAAAATTTGACTGAATTAAACTCCCAACTGTACCTGCTACCTGTCCATGATCCTTATTTACTTACCATTTGCTTTGTTGGTATAAACCCTTTACCTGTTATGATATTTGCGTATGAGTTGGAATCATTTGTGGCCAAGGTTGCCATACCTTCGCTATATTTCTTTACTTGGAAAAAGGCTTGGGAAAAGTTATGAAGCCATCGGTCCACCCTAAAAAAGAAACGAGATTGTGTGAAACTAAATCTCATCCACCATTCTTCCTTGCAGATATGCTAACCTTTTTGACCACCAACTCCTTCAAATTTGATGAAGTATTTGGTTCTAAGGCATATGCTTATGACCATTTTAGGAATCATACTTCTGCAGGGAATCCTGCCGTCATGAAGTTAAAAGCAGCAACTAAGTTAGAAGGACTTCATACCATGTTTAACCCAAAGAACAAGCTGCAATAATGACACATCAATAGAAAACACAGGTTGCCAGGCATTTTTTCAAGCATCTTCCAGCATTTCACAATAGCTTCCAGGTTCCACAATAAAAAAATTAATATAACAATCCTTTATTCAAGCAATGTGATATTCAGTCCTGATTTTGTTTTTAATCTTCCTTGCTAACAAACACAATTTGTAACCACATATTAATCATGGCCAAGTTGATTTTGCTTTTAATTTTCCTTACTAACAAAAACAATTTGTAACCACATATTAATCGTGGCAAAGTCATCAATGACTTGGCCACGATTAATATGTGGTTACAAATTGTGTTTGTTAGCAAGGAATTAACACAAAAACAGGACTGAATATCACATTGCTTGAATAAAGGATTGCTATATTGATATTTTTATTGTGGAACCTGGAAGATATTGTGGAATGCTGGAATACTTATTTTAGAATCTTGTTGTAGAGTTGGCACGGAGTGTAGTTGATGTTGGACTTGGGTTGTGGACTGCACGTTATTAGTTGAAATGCATAGATGTTTACAAATCGTATTGTGCACTCTACCACTACTTGCCTATTATTCTGTTCTATCAGTCAATGGCGATTTCATATTTGATATGTCAGTGATTTACATTTTCTTAGACTGGTCTTGTTTGGCAGTATTGTCATGGCCAATGTATGCAGCTATTCTGATGTATTTTGAGTTTGGAACTAAGTTGCATGGAAACGGATACGGTATCCGATACAAAGACGGTATCAAATATAGATATAAGAATTTTTCAAAACCGTCTAATATGGATATGACATTATAAAAAGCATATATATTTTATATATTAAAAGAAAAAACATATAACACAAATGTTTACACAAATATAAGTTTTATATAGGATATTTTCATTAATTAAGAAGACAATTGTCATTGTCTTTAAAATTTAAAATTTATTTTTTAAACATTGTGTAATCTTCTTTTAATCTCATGTCATGGATGCAACTCTAGATGTGACTAGGCCATATCTGGATGTATTAGATTAACATAGTTGAGAATATCTGCAAAAAATCTGCAGAATCCCGATTTTTTGAAAAAATCAGCATTGCCTATTTTTTGCCTATTTTTTTCAAAAAATCTGCAATTTTTTCGTTCTTTTTTTTGAGGCTGCGGCTGATCTAGGGTTTTTTAATGCAAGCCCATTTTTCAGCTGTTAATGTTCAAACTTTGAAATTTAAAGTTTAAACCCTAAAGTCGAAACCCTCTTTCTAAGTAAATATTACTGCCTGATAACTATGTATGTAAGCCCATTTTCAGCTGTTAATGTTTGAAAGTTTAAACTTTGAAGTTTAAATTAGGGTTTTGTTTTTCTTTCCTCTTTTTAAGTAAATATTGCTTCTTGGTAACTATGTATGCAAGCCCATTTTTTAGCTGTTAATGTTTGAATTTGAAACTTTAAACTTTGAACTTGAAGTTTAAACCCTAAACCCCAGTCTAGGCCCTAGGGTTTTGGTTTTTTTTAATTCAATCTCTTTTTAAGTAAATATTGCTGCTTGATAACTATGTATGCAAGCCCATTTTTCAGCTGTCAATGTTTCAATTTTAAACCCTAAACCCTAGCCTTTTGGTTTAAGGTTTAGGTTTTTTTTCCTTTTTTTCAAGTGATTGTAACTTTGTTGTTACTTGTTTCCATGTGCAGGAATATAAAAAATGAAACCTTTTTCTCCTTATTGTTACTTGTAACTTTGTACCTTTTCATATTATAAACATTACAAGATGTGTTTTGTCACTTTCATGTGTACTTAAACCTTGAGCCTTGTATGATGTCTTGACATGAATTATTGCAATATCTGATTTGCATAATGTTAATTCATTGTAATATGCATGAAAAAGACTTTTTGTCAATGAAAATTTTCGTTTTCTTTGTTTTTTTTTAGCTGATTCTCTGTCGATTCTTTCCCCGATTTTTTTGCCGATTCCCGATTTTTTGCCTATTTTTAAAATGCCAATTCTTTGCCGATTCCGATTTTCTCAACTATGATTAGATATTCATGAAATAAGTGCATTTATTCGGATAATTTTAGAAATAGTACCTAAATATTTGATACGTATGGATATGGTATCTGAGAAGTATCGCATTGGTATCTGTATGTGATATGTACACATTGTATCCGAGAAGGAGGATTGCTGGATATGATAACTCTGGTTTGGATTGAGTTTAACAAACTGAATGGTGTGTAAATTTTCCTAACCCTGGATAACTTCTGCCCTACATTATTTTTAAATAAATCAGATCTGAAATTGATTTATTTAAACATGCACCAGTCACACAGATGGCTGGAAAAATAAACAACATGAACAACGGAAGTTAAATATATTTCTGAACCTGAATTATTACAAAATAAAGGAGGCTACAGCTACAACAGGACACCCTGCTCTCTTGTTGCCTTTTTGGCCAGCAATTTCACTATTCTCCTCCTAAGCTTGCAGTTTTTCCTTCAGCATTCTGTTCTCTTTCTCTTCTTTCTGTGTATAAAACACTCTTGACCTTCTCCTTTTATCCTTGAAAAGGTAACCCTAATCTCTCTAACCCTAAGATTAGATCTCATCTCATCTTGAGATGTATGGTTAAGAATAGAAAATCACTTAAGTGAACTTAAAAATAGAAAATCACTTAAGTGAATTTCAAAATAGAATTCGAAATGTCTTGAACCACTTCTAGCACGTTCATACTGAAGCCTATGCAAGAAGTTCCTGTTCGAGCTACATTTCTCAACACTCCCTCTTAGCGAGGAAGGAATTTTGCACCAATCCAAGTTTGTCTCTGAATGCTTCAAACTTCCCTTTCACTAAGGGCTTGGTCAAAATATCAGCTACCTGCTGATCTGTGGGAATATACTGGACCTTTACGACTTCCTTCTAAATCCTATCTTGTATGAAGTGATATTTGATGTCTATGTGTTTGTACTTGTCATGAAATACTGGATTCTCAGAGAGTTTGATACAACTCTGATTATCACAGTATACCACTGTGGGATCCAACACTTGATCAATCAATACTGTAAGCAACTTACGAAGCCAGATGGCATCATAACTAGCAATACTGGCTGCCATGTATTCGACCTCTGTTGAGCTAAGTGCCACAAAAGTCTGCTTCCTGCTGAACTAAGATATCATGCCTGATCCCAAGCTAAAGCAACACCCTGAGGTGCTTTTCCTGTCTGCTACACGGCCTGCCCAATCTGAGTCTATATACCCCTACAACCTCACTTCATCATTTCCAAGATATCTCAGACCATACTCCATCGTGCCGCTCAATTGTCTAAGCACATGTTTTGTTTCTACCCAATGCTCTTGCCTTGGCTCCACCATGAACTGACTCAAGGTGTTCACTGCAAAACATATATTTGGTCTAGTGTTGACCAAATACATCAAGGATCCTATCAGTTGCCTGTACAACGTAGGGTCCACCAACTCTGAATCTGAGGCTGTCACCTTCTTTAGATTAGTGATCATGGGTGTGGCCATAGGTTTGCTGTCCATCCAAAACCTCTTCAGGATCTCAACTGCATACTTACCCTGCCCAAGGAATATCTCCCCTAGTCTCTGCTAAACCTCCAAACCCAAGAAGTAATGCACCCTGCAATGAGTTTCTCTGCACATGTAAGAAACAAGTCATCTACATATAGCACCAAAATGAGTAGATCAGTCCCAACAAATGTGTAATATAGATTAGGATCTGCATCACTTTTGGCGAAGCTCGCACTCTACAAGTATCCATCTATCCTGGAATACCATGCTCGGTGCCTGTTTGAGTCTATATAAGGCTTTCTTTAGCCTACAAACATGGGACTCCTTCCCATTTACGTCAAAGCCCTGAGGCTGCTCTATGTACACTTCTTCCTCAATGATCCCATTAAGGAAAGCTGTCTTCACATCCATTTGATGAATCTGCCATCCCATAGATGAAGCTAAAGACATTATTGCTCTAATGGAAGTGTATCTGGTGATTGGAGCAAAAGTCTCCTCATAGTCCACTCCCTCTTTTTGGGAGAACCCTCTCGCCACAAACCTTGCCTTGAACTTCTTGATGCTGCCATCTGCAACATGCTTAATTTTGTAGAGCCACCTGGAACTCACAACCGACTTCCCCTCCGGTCTTGGCACTATGTCCCAAACATCATTCTTCATGATGGAGGTGTACTCCTCCACCATGGCATCCCGCCAAACCTGCTGGTCTGTTGCCTCCTGAAAATTGGAAGGCTTTGAATTTATAATGTTACTCATCAATGCCATGTAGTTTGAAAACTTCCTTGGAGGTTTGCTCTCCCTAATCATGCTGCTAGGATCCTCAACATACTCCTGAGCATCCCTCAATGTTTGTGTAAGCCATCGAGGTCTCCTAATAGAACTGGAAGGGGTTAATGTCTCCTCCTCCTCACCTGAAGGTTGCTGTCTTGAATTGGAAACCATTGGTGTCTCTGGTGACCCTGGCTCAACCTTCGGAGCTTACTGCTCCTCATTCTCTATCACTGGAATAGGCTCTTGGGACTTCCTGGATGCAACGTCCTCCTCAAACTTTACATCCTTGCTCATTACTGTCTTCCTCTTCTCTAGAATATAAACCCTGTAAGCTTTTGAAGTCTCACTATAACCTACAAATAAACCCTTCCTACTGGAGGGCTTCAACTTGGTCCTCTTCTCTACCTGAACATGTATATAAATTGGACATTCAAAGATGTGGAAATGACTCACCTCTGGTTTCACACTAGTGAATGCCTCCTCTGCTGTCTTGTCGTCCAAGATCCTGTGAGGACACCTGTTCTGGATGTAGATTGCTGTGTTTTATGCTTCTGCCCAAAGAAACATTGGCAAGCCCTGGTCATGAATCATGGCCCTAGCATCCCCTATGAGGGATCGATTCTTTCGCTTTGCAACCCCATTGTGTTGTGGGTTGTATGAAATAGTCAGCTCCCTCTTGATTCCTGCCTGCTTGCAGAAACCATCGAACTCCTTGGAGGTATATTCACCCCCATTGTCCGATCTCAAGACCTTGATCTTCTTCTCTATCTGGTTCTCAACTAGAGCTTTGAACTCCTGAAACCTGCTAAAGACTTCATCCTTGGTATTTTAAGAAGTAGATCCATGTCTTGCGAGAGAAATCATCAATAAAGGAAACATGGTACATGCTACCTGAAATGGATACTATTGACATCGGTCCACAAACATCCGAATGTCCTAGATCTAGTATCTCTTTAGACCTATGCTCGCTGTTTGGGAAAGCAGCCTTGGCATGCTTACCAAGCGTGCACCCTCTGCATACTCCCTGTTGCTCAATGCTAAACTCTGGAAGACCTATGATTATCTCCCTCAGAATAGGCAATGCTCTATGATGCAGGTGCCCCATCCTCTTGTGCCACAACTCACACAAGTTGTTACTACTATGAACTAGGGCTTGAACAGGTTCACCCTGCAACTTGTATAGACTGCCTTCCCTCACCTCTATCACTTGTGTTGTTTCTGGGCTAGATTCTTTTGGTCTAATAATGACATGCTGGTTCTTGAACTCCACTGTATAACCCTTATCTTCCATAACCGAAACTGAAAGCAAGTTCTTCTTGAGACTTGGAACAAACAAAACATCATCAAAGTCTAAAGAGTTCTTTGACTGGAGTCGAAAAAGAATGGTACAAATTCCTTCAACTGGATACTTGGCATCATCACCAAGCTCAACTTGAACCCTTAAGTCCTGCTCTTGTAGACTGGTAAAACCCTGTCGGGCGGATGTCATGTGCCGAGATGCCCCACTGTCCACATACCAAGCATCCCTTGGAACCGTGCTGGTAGAAAGGCAAGAGACCAACGAGAAATCCTTCTCGAATTTGGTAGCAAACTCGCTCATCCGAGTTTCTGCGGAGGTTGCTACCTGCGTCTGCTACTGCTTCCCTTTGCCCTTCTTGTCTAGACACTGTGATGCATAATGGCCGTGCTTATGACAAATGAAGCGCTTGAACTTGCTCAAGTCCTTAGTGACTGTGAGGTTGGCTCCTCATTCTTTACCTTACCCTTGCTGGGTCCTTTACTTCTGCCCTTCTTGGTTTTTCCAAAGAGAGCTAGGTTATCGTCACCACCTTTCTTTTTGGCCATTGACTCCATACAAGTCTTCATCCCACAGTTTCTCAAAGGTGGGAAGGTGCTCACGAGCACAGATGCCTTTGAAAAAATGGTTCCCATGAAGTTGAGAAACCATTAAGTGCCACGTTCACCAACTCTGTGTCTTCTACCTTGTCCCCAACTATTTCCAGTTGATCACGAATTTGCGTGATCTTCATCAGGTAACTAGTAACGGTGTCATATCTGGTCATCTCCATAGATTTGAGTTTGTTCCACAATATCATCTTTCTGTTTATGTTTTCGCTCTGGTAAAGGCTAACCAGGGCATCAAACATCTCTTTTGCCTTTGTCTTCTCGGATATACGAGGAATCAGGTGATCCTTCACTGCATCCAAGATCATCCGCTTGGCCTTCACTTCCTTCTTTTTGTGAGCTGCCAATTGTTGCGGATCTGTAGGCAGAGTCGCATCATCCTTGATAATATCCCATAGATCATTCTCTTTTAATAAGAACATTACCCTAACATTCCAGGGCAAGAAATTGGAGGCACCTTCCAATCTATCCTCAAATCTGAGGCTAGCTGCTGCCATCTTTGAGATCTGAAATATGAATGACTCAAAAAATATGTCTTGCAAATAAGCTTAGTCCTTCAAGCAAAAAATATGAAACCCTCTAACTGCTGGTTTTTAATATCCAGCAGTGATCTACTGTTGTAAACCCTTGAGGATCTCAATCGCAGAACCTAGCTCTGATACCATGTAAATTTTCCTAACCCTAGATAACCGCTTTCCTATGTAATTTTAAAATAAATCAGATCTGAGATTAATTTATTTAAACATGCAAACAGCGTGAACAGTGGAAGTTAAATATATTTCTGAACCTGAAATATTACAAAATAAAGGAGGCTATATCTACAGCAGGACACCTTGCTCTCTTGCGTGTCCTCTCTTGCTGCCTTTCTGGCCAACAATTTCACTGTTCTCCTCCTAAGCTTGCAGTTTTTCCTTCAACAATCTGTTCTCCTTCTCTTCTTTCTGTGTATAAAACACTTTTGACCTTCTCCTTTTATCTTTGAAAAGGTAACCCTAATCTCTCTAACCCTAAGATTAGGTCTCATCTCATCTTGAGATGTATGGTTAAAAATAGAAATCACTTAAGTAAATTTCAAAATAGAATCGCTCAAGTGAATTACAAAATAGAATCGCCCAAGCGAACTTAAAAATAGAAAGTCACTTAAGTGAATTACAAAATAGAATCACTTAAGTGAATTACAAAATAGAATCACTTAAGTGAACTTAAAAATAGAAAATCACTAAAGTGAATTTCAAAATAGAATTCGAAATGTCTTGAATCACTTCTAGCACGTTCATACTGAAGCCTACGCAAGAAGTTCCTATCCGAGCTACATTTCTCAACATGGTGTTGTGCTGATCAGCCTTACACTAAAAATGGATGCATGATCCCTGTTTGATAAATTACTATGCAAGCACAATAAGAAATGAGTGAGTAATCGTAGATTGCCTTTTATTAGGACAGTAAACAACTTATAATTCATAAACCCTCCTTGATCGTTTTTTGCACCAAAGACGTCACATCTTATATTTTGTTCTGTTGTATGCCACTGCTTGATGGTTAGTCAGCCTGTCCTCCCCACTGTCTTCAGAATGGTTCCTGCATTTTGTCTTAGCAACAGGATCTAGGGTAGTATTCCTGTCCTTAAATAATGCACTTGATGGTGATGTAATTATTGCTGAATCACTAAGGTTATTATCATAGTTACCAGGTTTGTCCAATCTTGGACCCGGAGTCTGAACTGGACCAAACTGGTTCAGTTTGGTTCAGTCCTGTTTTTTTTTTTTTCTTTTTATTTTTTTATTTTTTAGTGTATAAAGTTTTTTTTTTTTTAATATTCGAACATAAAATAAGGTTTATAAAATATAACTTATATTTATAAAGTACAAATTTAAAATATACTTGAATGTGAAAAAAATGAAAGACTTTTTTTTTTAAATATTTTTTGCATATATATATATATATATAGATATATTAGTTATTCAAACTTTTCCGAGCTGAACCAAACCTCCCCGAAAAAAACCAAACCTCCAAACTTTTTTGGCCTTCGTAACCTCCGAACTGAACCGGACGTGGTAACTATGGGTTATAATTATAAGCACACAAAGACTGGATTGTTGATGTGGTGGCCTAGCAATATGAAAGAAATGCTGAATGAATCTTGTATAGAAATTTATACTACCAAGAAAACTTTTCAGAACTGTTGCACTGGATGGAGTAAGCCTATCCTTGAGGGATTTAGTTTTTTTAGGATTTAGATTCATGTGATTTTATCCAATAACAAAACTCAAACAGTGAATGAAAGTTTGAACAAAGGACTTGTTCATTTTGGCCTGCAATTTATGTTGCCACAGAAGGCTAAAACTATTTGAACATATTTGAGATAGTAACATACACTAATACGAGTTTACTCAGATGTGCATGAAATACAATATTGATTGACTTTTGGAATATTGTTGGAGAATTACTAAGACCAATATGCATGATGAGCCACTCCTAAAGAACTGGTTTTGAAAACCATTTGTTTGATAACGGGCAGATCCATGGCACCGGATTTATCTGTTAGCTGGATAATTCCCCATCTCCCCACCTTCACAAATATAAATATTTTCTTCTTGTGAGCAGATATATGAGATTATTGTTTTTGGATAACTGATACTTATTTTGCACAATTATATTTTTTAATGCTTTATATCTGTGCATAGTCTTCATTCATTTTGCTGTTTCATGAGCATTATCAAGAGGGGAGGAGCACAAAGAGAATTGCGAGGATGGATCTTACCATCCTCTAGATGTTGCGCTTTCAAAAGGTTTAGTTGCAATACATAGGAAAATTATGAAGGGAAGAACTGGGAACCAACTCGATTTGATATTGTATGTTTATGAAAGGAGGTAATCTTTTAGGTTTTTCAAAAATATCATATATACATAAAAAATAGCTTGAATACCAAAAGGAGAGAGCTTTATTACTTTATCTTCCTTGGTGTACTGCACACATTGTCAAATACTTATTGAGATTAATCTGCACCACTCCTTGCTTTCCAAAAAACTAGAGGTTTGGTGAAGAAGAAGAGGCGAGTTTAAAGATTTACCATCCTTTTGAAGTTTGTAAGTACCATGCCTCTCATGTTGAATGATTTTTGAAGGAGTGGTTTGCAACAATAAAGTTTAGAAATATCACATTGAACTATATCGTTGAAAGGTCTAATAACAAAAGTGGGTTGTAGGAAGCTGTAGTTTTGCAACTTGCTTTTGAAATAAAAGTTTTTATCTGTTTGCCATTATCAATTTTAAGAAAAACCATGTGATCCTTTTCCTCTTAAGGCCGAGTTCAAAGTGTTTCCTTTTGGCTTGATGAATAGTCTCTAATCATTAATGTAAGTTGCAGATCTAGAGCAACTGGATCATTATCTGGAATCTTATCTTGTGGCTCAGGATTTGTGATAAGAGTCTTAGACTTTTTCTTTGCTTGAATGTCTCTGCATTCTTTAGTAGAATGACCATACCTCTTATGATGGTTGCAATTTTTTCTCTAATAGCATTAGGGAGAGGAAAAGGAATGGTTGACTTGAGCCCTGGGACCGTCCATTAGAGCTGGACTATGTCCTGAAAGTGGAAGAGTTGGAGGAAGAAGAACTAGTATGGTTGGAACCAGAACCTTTCTTCAGAAATTAGATATCAGTTTATTTTCAACAGACATAACTGGTTTGTTTGCTTTTTTTAAAGAACCTAATTTGAACATGGCTATTACTTATCTAAGCATGGGCAGCAAACTATAAAGAAATTTAATCCTGTTCCTCTTCTTGATCTAGTACTTCTAGCTATACTTGGAGCTTGTTGAACACTTCAATTTTTTGTTCAATTGATTGACGTAGAAGTGGACTGACCTGAAACCATTATTCTCACAGACTAAATTTATACTTGGTTGGGTAGAACGTTTTTTTCATGGCTTCATTTAGATTATTCCATTGGGTAATTGGGTGAGGATCACCATCTACTTCTTCAAGAGCTGTCGATGTATTCAAGAGCTGCAAACATATCATGATAATTCTATCACCATTCTAGGGTAGTCTCATCCCAAATGTACTTCATCACTTTGGATCTTTTATGTGTCAGAGAACTCAGGACGAAGCTTGAAGTATGCCTCAAGATGGCATAACCAGGAGTTTAGCTTCTCACCATTGAAGCTGCAACCGAACTGAAAATCTCTTTATTTTCACGTTTGACTATATTGTGGTTTGTGAAGTTGGATTTTAGATTTTACAAGAGCATCGTCTAACCTTATTGCATTATTTCTTGTATGATCTTAGTTTGGTTCTTAGCTTGCATGGTAAGAATTTGCTTAAAGTGAATTGCTATTAATCAAATCTTACAATGCATACTCTCCTTTGTTTCTGAAATCGATATTGGATTGGATCATGGATGTGTTTGAAACTTTGAGGTGAGTATGCAAGCGCTCGACCAGATTGGGTTGGAGCCTGGTTGCCATGTTGTGGAGTGGATAGATCCTGGCTATTGACCTTGTGGTGACAATTGAAATTTGCTGAGCATGTGTTGTTTAAAATACCTAGGAGGAGATCAGGGGAGCGACAACAAGAAGAGAGGTACCAGAAAAAACCACGATTCATTGTAAAGCTTGCAAAACTACCTTATGAACAATGTGTAGGATTGATGTTCAAGTGATCTTTCATTCTAAGCTCCCAATGCTGAACTCCACAAATTTGATGCTGAAGGGAGGTGGACCTAGCAGAGGTAGAAGGTGAAAATCTTCAAAGAGACTAAGGTCAAGGGTGTTAATTGTAAGGGATGAAATAGTGTTAGATCCTGTAACTATAAAATATGAGAACACCGGAGAGGGCTAACCCTAGAGGCCTTGATCACTGGGCTTTGATTCAAATGAGATGGGCACACAAACAAGTTGTTGCAGCTATTCATGCGCTTACTGTATTATGTATATATAAATAGTACAAAGAAGGCTGAGATTGTTAGTTATAGCAAGTGTTAAAAAGAGAACCCTTGAGAGGATAAAATCTACAGGAGGCAAACTCTAGAATCTAATGCCAAATGATATGAACATACAAATAGGTTGCTGGAAATATATATGTTATACACTCTTTGTACAAATAGATGGATAAAGAGAGCACAAGGGAAGCTCCTAGAAAGGAAAGGTTCTAAGAAGAGAAATATATGTACATGGAAACTTCTTGGAGAGAGGAGGAAGCTTCTATAGGGTTTACAATGTGCATAAAGACATGCGCAAAATATGTGCAATATGTACAAAGGATATACAATTATTGAATGTGCATGCAATTAAAGAGTATAATAAAATACAATAATCTATTACAATAAAATACAATAATCCATGCGTCTATGCCTCATCAATCTTATCATTTTAGCCATCAATTTAAAATAGCAATTTCAAGATCTGTTGTATTGAAATCAAAGTTCAAAATATCACGATCGATAATGTATTGTAGGTCGCCCACATGTGTTGCTTGATTGTCCAAGGAGAGGTTCGTTCTTGCACTTAGATTGTTTTTGTGAGTCATAAGGATCCTTCATTAAATCAAAATTTCAGTTAAGAGGGAGAGAGCACCCTTGTATCCTGCTGCTATAGAGGCTTCGAGGCTTAAATTAAAGTCATTCTGTGCCCATGGTGTTATAAGGGGAAAGAGCTGTAATTTAGCTGTGGTGTTATGGAGTAACAAAGATCACTAAACAGCACAGGCAATGGGGGTTTTAGTGAAGGGATTCTAGTTCATTACATAGTTGGAAAAATTGTAACTTGGGAAAAACTCAATGAACCAAATTTTGGAGAGTTCTCAGCTACTCAGCAAAAACTCGGGAAAAAAACATTGAAGAAAATAATTTAATTCACAAAAAATATTATATTTAAAACAGAAATTAGAGAGTCAGGAAGTCAATTTTCTATTAGATTTTCATAAAAGAGTATAATTACAATTCTTTGAAGGATGCAAGATATTTATATTCAACTTAAAAAGAAAAAACTCAGTACAAAACCTGAGCTTGTTCTGGTCAACAACAAAAACCAAACAGCTCAGCACAAAAAAAGTCATAAAACCATATGACCATCAGGACGATATCCCTAAAGACAAGTCTTTCCAGGCTTATAGGAGAATTCCAGCCCATGCGTTACATAGTAAAGCAGGTTTAAACTGCACTATGTTCTTGCTTCTTTGCCCTCCTATCCTCTTCTGCGGCCACCCAAGCCTTGACCTCGTTTCTGACTGTATTGTCTTCTGCTGGACATGAAATTACAGTGCAGGTTGGAACCCCAACAAGTTGGTATTTGGGGTGATTGACGTCTCCGCGCATGTCTTTGCCACAATAATTGCAGATGACCTGAGTTGGCAAAATCCCTTTTATGTTGTGTTTCCTAATCGGTTGACTTGGCTTGTTATCTGTTCCTTGGCCATCACCCAAAGAAGCCATCTATTTTTCCCTCGCAAAAATGGTAACAGTTAAAAGTCTAAGACATGGACTTAGAGGTTTCAAGGGCATGGGGCCATGTCTTAGACTCTTAAAGAAGAGAGAATACAAAGCACAAAAAAAATGAAAAGAAAAGAAAGAAAGCCCAAGAAATGCTTAAAAATACAGAAACCCTACCTCTGAAATTTTGTCCCAAGATGTGAAATCTTCAAAAACAGGTGTTAAATCTGTCAAATCCTTGTCCAAATGTGTTAGAGAATGTCTGGTTACCCTCTTTAAACTTGCAGTCAGGAGAGAAAAAAAATGCAAAAATATGAGCCATTTCCCTGATTTATAGCCTTTTTCCTATGTTCTGCCTCTACCCGACCATGTTATCATGAGAAAATTGTGAGAAATTGGTGATTTTTGGTCAATTTTTTGCCAAAAAATAACCCATTTCTTTGTGCCGAGAAAACGGGTGATTTAATTGCCTGGTCCAAAAACTCGTGGAAAAAACGATATCTCATGATTAATCGGCGATTTTTCTAACTATCATTCATTACACTTTCTTCAATGCATAAGTTCAGGAAGACCATTGGATAATGTTTTATTACGTTAGGATGCCTCTATGCCTGAGTAGGGTTGCTTTGACACTATTCCTGTGCATGTTGTCTAACCTTTTTTTTAAATTACAGCAATAGACCTTTCAATCAAGTTTTGAAGCTATATTTAAAACTCCAAATTGGAAAAACAAAGTTAATATTTACTTTTTCCGTAACCCATTGGTCATCATACATATTACTTTTGTAATTTGTCTGCCTATCATTTCAAATTCTACCAAACTGGAAAGGTAAAGTTGATATTTACTATTTCCGTAAGACATTGGTCATCATATCCAACACTTCTGTAGTTTATCTTATCAACTCATTTCTTTTGCTAGTTTTGTTTTGAGAGTTTGCACAACTTAAGAGCAGCGTCAGGTTTATTGGCACAGGAAAAAACTTTTTAATATCAGATTTGGTAAATTAGCATGAAATCTTTGTAGGTAGGAATTATCCTACATTGTGATAATTAGATCAAATGAACTAGCTTGGAATTAAAATTATGTAATTTTAGAGCATAGTGTTGTGGCTTGTGTAACATGATTTGTTGGATCAAAAAACAAAAAAAAAATGTCTTCATAGAAACAGGACATTTAGTGAAATTATCTACTTTCAAAATGGTGATGAAAGCAACAGTGTACAAGCTATGCATCTTTGCAGTCTATTTATAGCATACTTTATTATAATTATAAACCCTTTATTGTAAGCTATCATCATTCATTGTGATGTGAGCAACTTATACAAGCTATTTAGTTTACTATCTGCAAGGGTGGGTGGATATCTTAAGGAGGCTATCGAACATCACAGAATGAACACAGACAAGATCCTCCTGGATTAATCTTGCAGCAGTATTGAAGTGAATCGCTGCTGAGCTCTAGGAAGAAAACTTACTTTTCTAATCTATTTTTCTTTTTGTTCCCATAGACCGTATTGGTTCTCCTGTGGATGAAATTAAAATATTTCATTCATTCATTCATTAAAAGCATGATGGAATGAAATGACATTCAAGTTATATCTGACTGATTATGGCATCACTATTCATTCTTATGACAAATATTGCTGTTTATTGCTAAGCAGGCCACGCAGTGGGCATGTGCATATGCCAAACATCGGAATTCCCCAATTGTAGATGAAAAGGATATGCTCTTGCATTTAGGTGAGTTGCAGTAATGATTTCATTTATAGATGTACAAGTGTAGTCATATGTTGCTATTTGATTTTTTTTATTCATATGATGGTGCAATTGGATGCCAAAATATACCTTTGCAAGTAACTTTTAACATCTTTTATCATCATGCTTCTTTATACAGGTATAATTAACCAATTATCCTTTGTTTCATTTTGTGTAGAGCATAACTGGAAGCTGTCAATCCCTGGCTATAGCAGCAAAGAATGCAACAAAAAACAGAGGGTGGTAAGAATTGTTTCTGCGTCTCTGGTATTCTTTTGCAAAAGATATACATCTTGAAGTAATGTTTATGAAAGCACAGAACAAAGTGCAGAATTCAAATTAGAACAAAGTTTCCCCAGTGTAATGCTAAAATCTACGTGCATATTTTGGATCATGTTATGGCTTTGATTGTCAGACATGATATTTGTTCAGTACCATAGCATCAAGCAACCTTGCATTTTGTTTTGCAAAAAAGGCAAAAATCTCTTACATGGTTCTTTTTCATTTTTCCTGCGAGAGTTGTGCAGTCTGGTAGTGAGGCTCATCAGAACCGACTTGCCCTGGTATGATTTGCCTTTCTTTCTTTATATACACCCCAGTTTTCTCCAACCTTTAGTATTTCCATTACATAGTTCTTTGAGCAACATGGATTAGCATATACTGAGTTTTTAAAATTCTCCACGGTACAATCAGATTCAAAAGTCAATGACAGTGTCACAAATGGAACCTGAGGCAGGACAAAACAAGAGTGCTACAGGGTCAGTTAATGGGAGCTCCAATGCTATTATTGGGAGCCCTAATTCTGGAGTTCAGGGAGTGAAAGCAATGCAGAACTCGACTTCAGTTGCTCCATTCTCAATGGGATCGCCAGGTGTACAAAAAATTCCTAGATTTTAGAATATTATTTTTTGTGGCAAACATAAATTAGGAACCATAGCAACCTGTAAATTTTGGGAGCAAAGGGCAGCATGCAAGCCTGCAGCCCTTAAATTTTTTTCGTTGACTCTTGTTTCTTTATACTATCACTGGCCTTAATTGGCCAGTTTTTCTCGTCTGTTCATTTGTGATCTCCAAGGCAGCATTTTTGTTTTGCGAGATTATCTTGCCTGATCAAAGGCAGCATGTGTAGATTTGCTGAGAGAATTATTTATAATTATAAAAGAGGTTGAGAAATATTGCCCACTGAATATTTTATTAGAGAGGAGAATACATAGTGCATCTATGAACTCAGGGAATGATGAAATAATGAAAGTGCATGCATTATTTGCAGAAGTTTATTGCTCACATATTATTGATCTATTCAAATCTAGTATTTTTTTTTTTAATTTGTGGAAAACATCCCAAAAGGGATGCCACTTTCGGGTAAGACCCAAGGAGGCAGGGGTATCTTATTCAAATCTAGTATGAGTGATAAGTAAAAATGATTTATATTAGCACTTAACATATCAAATTTTTGAGAAGGATAAATATGTGCAAGTAGGAGATTGGATAGACAGGTTAGACGCCTGGTAAAAAATCCATAAAATTTAAGCAGCCTCATGTAAGGGACTATATTCTTAAGACAGGTTAGACCAGCAAATTTTAGGAGCCTCATGTGAGGGACTATAATAATTAATTTATCTATTTTTTAGGTTAGACACTTGATACTCCATAAAATTTTAGTAGCCTCATGTGAGGGACTAGAATTATCTATCTATATTTTGCACATAAATATTTCCCTACTATTATTTTTTTTGGTAAATAAAAGTCTTCATTAATTACCGGGTTTTGCAGGTTAACCCAAAACCTATTACAATATCCAGCCTTCTGCTGAGATTGTAGATCCTAGTCATCCTTGAAACTTTCTTACCATAAATTGTGTTGAATCCCCTACAACACCTTACTAACAAAGCACACCCATACCTAAACATAACTGTAAACATTACTTACATTGACAGGAATTGAAGTTTGGAACTTTGCACTTGTGAAACCTGTTGCTTGCCCATTTCCTATTCTCTGTCGGAATCTTCCAAGGCTTACACCCTGTTACCTTCATTTCCAATTTGGTATGATTTAGAGGGAAACCCCATAGTTATTACCAGCTCCATGGGGAAAGAACACCCATTCATATTTCTCCTTAACGGGTAGGTTTCTTTTCATGACTAATAATGTTTTCCACTTCACGTGGCACACCTTGTGTCCATGTCACCAAACTACCAACATCAACACCTATGTTGGCTAATTTGTCACCTGACCTATTGGCCTCACGGTACACGTGACGAGCCCTCCTGTTCTGTCTTGCCGCAAAAAGGATCCTCACTTCATGGATGACTCCCTCGATTCTCCATGGAGGTTTTTTGCCATTGGTTAACAAGTTGATGATGTTCATAGAATCACCTTCAATCATCAAGTTACCTTGAGTTGCTTGGGCTACTTGCAACCCTCTCCAAAGGGCTCTAGCTTCTGCTTCGTTATTAGTTTCGATTCCCAATGGTTCAGCGAAGGCCTTGACCAGATTTCCTTGATGATCCCTGATTATTCCTCCAGCTCCAGCTCTTCCCGGGTTCTCCTTGGCTGCACCATCAAAATTTAGTTTAAACCAACCCTCGGGGGTGGCTCCCAAGAAATCCCATTTCTGGGATTGGGCAAAGGAATGGAAGGTTTGTCCTCAATACCTAAGGCCCGAGCTAATTGTTTTTCTTGGGGAAGAATTGAGTGGTTCTCATCCACTAAGGTGCTAAGGTTTTCTTTCGCAAAGACAATAATCCCGTTGAGGATGGTTTTTGGGTTGTGAATGGTATCCTTAAAGGCTCTATGGTTCCTTTCTAGCCAAATCTGCCAGAGAAAATGATGCCAACAGATTTTCCATAGGTACTTAAGTTTTAGGCTAACAAAGGGTTGAGGCCATTGATGGAACACTTCGGATATAAGAGCAAGCTTAACCCACGAGATCCTAAAGGCTTGGAAAAGTTCATCCAGGATGGACTCCGCTACCGGACACTCTAGAAACAAGTGTTGGGTTGTCTCCCATCCTGCCCTGCACATGTAGCAACGGTTAGCAATAACCATACCTTTGGATAACATATTGTCCATAGTGAGGATTTTTCCTTGAATCACCAACCATGAAAAAAAGGATATTTTAGGAATTAAGCCTTTGATCCAAACCAAACTCGGTTGAAATTGTTGACCTTCCACATTGAGAAGCAAATTATAGGCAGACTTAACTGTGAAGTCACCACTTTCAGTCTCAACCCAAACAATGTGATCTTCATCCTCTCCAGAGGGAATAATTTGCTGAGTTAAAATGTTATAAAGCTCTTCAAACTCCGCTTCAAAACCCCGTACTCCGATGTGTTTCCACCTGTTGATATTTATATCCCGCCACATATAATTTGCAACCTTCTTCCCAATATGCCGCTCCATATGCTCTTGAATCCTAGCCAAACGAGGATTCTGGGATAACTCCTCAGCTCTCACCCACCGATCCTTCCAAAAGTCTATTGTTTGCCCATTTCCTAGAATCCATCTAAGACCTTTCTTGACAAGATCCCTGCTCGTGAGGATTGCCTTCCAAAAAGCAGACCCCCCGCTTGCTAAGTTGTCATTAAGGAAGTTCACACCTTGGAGGTATTTCCTCCTAACTATGGCAGTCCATTCATTATCGACCTTAGTCAATAACCGCCACGCTTGTTTGGCTAACAGAGCTGTATTGAGATGAGCAACTCTCCTCAATCCTAACCCCCCATCAGCTTTAGGTTTGCAAACCTTGTTCCAACCTACTAAATGGATCCTTTTCTTATCCTCAATCCCCGACCAGAGAATTTTTTTTGAAGTCGCTCAATTTTGTGATACACCTTGCCGGTAGCTCGAAGACTGATAGGAAGTAAACGGGTATACTTTGAAGTGAAGCCATAGTTAAAACTGCTTTGCCTGCTTGAGATAACAGATGTCCTTTCCAACCTGCTAGCTTTTTTTGGATCCTCTCCAGAACTATGTTCCACATTGATCCTTCAGGTTTCCCCGTAAACAGGGGAAGACCTAAATAGGAGGTGGGAAGGGATGCAATCTGACATTCCATGATCCTTGCTATGCTGTTTTGCCTAGGAATGGGGGTATTGATGAAATAAAGTTTGCTCTTATCAAAATTCACTTTCTGTCCAACCGCTTCTTCATACATTATGAGAATATTTTTAATCCTTCTTGCCTCAACCACATAAGCCAAAGTCAGTAGCAATGTATCATCAACAAATTGCTGATGTGTCACCGGGGTAGTTAGCGACGTGGCCTTGATACCTGATATGAGTCCAACTACCGCTGCTGCCTTAATGGTTCTTCCCAAGGCCTCAACTACAATGATGAACAACATAGGACTTATGGGATCTCCTTGTCTTAGACCACATTTGCTTTGAAAAAACCTGCAATAGACCCATTAACCAAAACTGAAAAACAAGGCTTAGAAATACACTCTCTTATTAACTTGACCCATTTCATGTTGAAGCCAAATTTTAATAAAACTGCCTCTAGGAATTCCCAATTTATCCCGTCATAAGCTTTGTTCATGTCTAACTTTAAAGCCATGACTGCTTTTTTGGTCTGAGCGGTTGTATGAAGAGCCTCATGAACAGTAATAACTCCATCTAAGATTGATCTTCCTTGTACATAACTTCCTTGACTTGGATCAATGATAACCGGTAGAACTTTCTTCAAACGGTTGGCTAAAACTTTGGACAAAATTTTATAGGATATATTACACAGGCTAACCGGCCTAAAGTCAGCCATAGTCTTGGGGTTGGGGCCTTTAGGGATCAAAGCAATGAAAGTTGAATTGAAACCCCTTGGAATATGATTTGAACTTTGGAACTCCTTGATTGCAGCAATAACTTCTGCTCCAACAATATCCCAACAAACTTGGAAAAACCACGGTGAAAACCCATCCGGCCCAGGAGCTTTGTCAAGATCCATGTTAAACAAAGCCTCCTTGATCTCTTCGTCTGAAAAAGCTGCTGTAAGAGACTCGTTAATCATTTCATCAATGAGTTGTGGAATGAATTGAAGGAGAGAGTCCTTTGCTTGGGCATTACAGGCCCGTTCTTCACCCAATAATGAACTGAAAAAATTAACAGCCTCGTCCCTGATCTCCTGAATGTTTTGAGTTGAGGATCCATCCACCTTAGTTAAATTTCTAATATTATTGTTGCTTCTATTGCTCAATGTGGTAACATGGAAATTTTTTGAATTAGAGTCCCCTTCCTTTAGCCATAATGCCCTTGATTTCTGCCTCCAATACATCTCTTCACAAGCTAAAATATTATAAAACTCACAAAGGGTTTCCTTCTCTTCACTCCTTGTCGCCTCATCATAGGTTCCATTTTGGATTTTGCTTTCTATTATTCTCAGCTTTTTCCCCCACTGCTCTCTTATTCTCAAAAATATTTCCAAAGACTTCTTTATTCCATATTCTAAGGTTGTTTTTCACCATCTTAAGTTTTTGAGATAGTTTGAAGGAAGCACTTCCCTGGATAGGCTGCTGCCACCATTCCTCTATTCGTTTCTTGAAGTCCGGATGTTTAACCCACATTGACAGAAATCTGAATGGCTTTTTAAAGGAGTTAGCCTGAAATGCCTCCCATAGAATAAGATTATGGTCTGAAGCGCATTTAGGAAGGGCTTGTAACGCTGAATCACCAAACATTGTTGTAGCTTCCTTGGATTAAAAAACCTGTCCAACCTTTCTTGAATCAGCTGACTTCCTATCCTCTTGTTACTCCATGTAAATTTGGCTCCTTTTAGTCTTACATCCATCAATTCATTTGTGTTAATGAATTCATTGAAGTCCTCCATGCTCCTTGAGGGTAACCCACATCCTCCCTTCTTATCATATGGGTAAAGGGGGGTATTGAAATCTCCCCCAATCACCCAAGGAATGTCTTTAAAAGCTTGGCTCAAATGCCCCAAAAACTCCCACAGTTCAGACCGCCCTTGGACAGAGGTGGGGGCATAAACATTTGACATAATCCAATTCTTATTAGTATCAAAATCATGAAATAATACGCTTAAGACTATTTCATTTGCCCGAATAATACTTCCTTCTATTTTAATAGGATCCCATAAGATCATGAGGCCCCCGGATGCTCCTCTCGCCTGTTGAAAGGCCACTTCCCCTTGCTTCCAAATCCTTCTAGCTATAAGTGCTGATTGTGCCGCATCTGTTTTGGTTTCTTGAAGAAAAATGATAGTAGGATTCCAATCCTTCCTTATAGACTTCACCATCCTTTGTTTTGGTGGGCCGTTTAGGCCTCTCACATTCCATGAGAGAACCTTCATTTAGACAGTTTGATATTTTTTCCCCGCCCCCCTTCCCCCGATCCAAAGGGGGTTTGTCAATTTTGCTATTATCCCGGCCAGGAATAGCTTGTCGTAACAATGTTCTTTGCTTTCCGTTTGCAATTTCTTCATTGATTCTCATTCTATAGTGCTCTGTCGTAGATATTCTCCCTTTCTTTCTTTCACTTCCATAATCTATCGGAGGCTTGGTAGTGCTTCTAGTCTGTTTTGGACTGAAATGAGGGGGCATATACTGTGATAGTCTAGGGCTTGAACCTTCTTCCTCATTTTGGGGGTTTTCAATTCCCTCTTCATCCTCAGCCTTGTTTTGGTTCACCTCTCCTATCTGGTTCCCAACTATTATAAATAAATTATTTATATGGATATATAAATGGGTTAGACCTTTATATATATTGTTTTGAGTAATAATTCTTATACACATTCGCGGTGAGGATTGAACTTTGCAAGTGACATCCTTGCATTTATATTCTTCAATTTTCAACAAAGAGGAGACCGAGGTTCCAATGTTCGAATCTTGCCAAGCGATACATGTATAATTGTCAGGCTGTTATAATACCCCTATGTGATATAATAGGGGTGGGGTCTGTTGCAAGTCCCATATAATCTATTGAAAAAATAAAAAATATATAAGGTTCTCTAGAATTTTGTCTTAATTTATCTTTAAATTTGTCATCAACAAGATTTAGTTTGAAATTAATTAATTTCACACAAGTACATATAATCTTTCTTTCAAGATTACTTGTCGGAGAATGATTTATCTTTTAGTCTAGCAATTTATTGTTATTTGCTACACTAATCTCAAACAACATAACAATTAATGTAAATTTAAACAAAATCAATGATTTTGATGTTGATAGGTAAGTCTACCATTGGGTAAACAAGATTTTAACACAATGAAGGTTGAGATGTAAGATGACCATTTTACAAATAAGACTTAACACATCTAAGTGAAACTATATGCTTATTGCAATGTCTAAAAATTTGATATAAAATTAGAAATGATTTAGAAAAGCCAAGATCCTTTTATGCATGCAATGCCCAAATTCTCATGTTAACAAAGGTATATCTTGACACAAAGTAGAGATACCACCAAATAATAGGTACAAGTGCTTCTCTCTTAAAAAGAGAACAATGGGATTTGTTAGAAAATATGACCATTCCAACAAGTCTACAAGTTGAGAAGATAATAAAGCACATACATTATTTGCAAATATCTATGGAACCTAATATTAGATATGAGTGAAGAGATTGATAAAACCTATTTTAGAGATATTAATGCAAACATAATCGTAAAATAAAAGGAAAATAACATGCATTCACAATAAATACAAGTATTTATCTTGGAAACTCTCGACCAGGAAAACTAGTAGAAACTTAGAGCTGTACCTCTTTCTTTATATTATATGCACTTATAACAAAGCAGTTCCAGAATATATAGGTATCCTGCAATACCGAACAACCCTAAACCAACAAATGGTATTAGAATACAATGGGTACAAAACCATGGGCTAAAACCACCCATACTCGATAATTAAGGAGACCGTCCAAAATATAAGGACCTCGCACATCGTGTTGAGGTGTACAATTATTTATTTTCTCTGCAAAGGATATCACACGTCTAAAAATCTCCCACTTGTTGAATACTTTGCAGTGGGATCTATACAAATCACAAATTCAACTACTTGGGACAACTAAGCCCATTGTCTACATGCATCAAGAAAACTTCTCAATACTCACAGACTTAGGTAATGAATCTGCAACACTTTTTAGATCATCATTTTTCTTCAATGACACCCTGTCTTCAACCATGTCTATAATAAAATGGTATTGTACTGCAATATGCTTTCTTAGAATGATAACAAAAAGTTCTTTGTCAACTAGATTGCACTTTGACTACCACAATTTATCCTTACAACTCCTTGTAAGAATTCAACATCACCACATAGTCTTTGTAACCATATTGCTTCCGTACTTGAATGAATGGTTGACATGTACTTAACTTTTGTAGTTGAAAGCACCCCTACAACTTGCCTTTTGCTCATCCAACTGACTGCTCCACCAAACAAGCAAAATAAATAACCACATGTGGATCTTTGGCGATCAAGATCTCCAACCCAATCTACATCAACAAAACCTTGTACATTCAATACCTTGTTTGGTTTAGGCCTTCCTTGATAGCATATTGCATGATTTGTTGTGCCATGCAAGTATTTGAAAACTTGCTTTACAATAGTCCAATGTTCTTTCCTTGGTTTTGACATATATTTGCTTAGAACTCCCACTGCATGGGCATTTGGTTTGGTACAAACCATGGCTTACATCAAACTCCCAACAACACTTGCATAACGAACACAAGATATTTCCTCTTCCTCTTCTTCTGTCTAGGAACACTATTCTGCTGACAACTTTACATCCAAATGAATGAGTCTTGACTGATTTACAATCATGCACATTAGATCTCTTTCATATTGTATCAAAATATTTTCTTTGATTCAATTAGAGTCTCTTATTTGACTGATCCCTCTTAATATGCATGCCCAAGATGAAATTAGCAGGACCAAGATCCTTCATATCAAACTAATATGACAATGGAGACTTAAAATTCTGGATGACTTCCTTGTCATTTCCAATAAACAACATATCATCAACATACAATGCCACAATAATAAAGTGATCACAAACCTGTTTGATGTACACAATGATCAATTTTGCTTTGTAAAAAACAAAGTCCCAATACATAAGTATCAAACTTTTAACATATCCTAGGTGATTGTTTCAGACCATACATAGATTTCTTCAACATGCATACCAAGTCCTTTTATTTTACTATAAAACCTTTTGGTTTAGGCATATAGATTTCTTCTTCTAAATCCCCATGCATAAACGATGTCTTCACATCCATTTGCTCTACTTCTAGAAATGGAACACCAATTGACAAAAGAAATCCAATAGAAGTTAGTTTAGCAACAAGGGAGAAAACCTCACCAAAATCCATTTCCTATACTTGGGAATATCCCTTTACTACTGGATGAGCTTTGTACTTCTTGACTTTACCTTCTACATTAAACTTCTTGAATACCCATTTGCTACCAATTGGTTTTCTTCCAGTAGGCAACTTCACCAAATCCCATGTCTTATTTTTGTCTAAAGATTTTATCTCATCAACTGTGACCTTCTTTCATAATTTTCCATCCTTTGCATTAACTACCTCTTTAACAGTTATAGGATCATCATCATTAACATAAAATAAAAGTAGAATGAAAATTGGGCGAACTATACCTTTTTGGTTTCCTTCTTTTTCAAGTCAATCTCCTCAAGACTAGAGTTTGAGGATCTGGTTCATCATCTTTTGTTGAGTCAGATTGTTCAATCCTGAACTCAAACTACACCTTTTTTGGTTTTTTCTCTCCTTGTTCTTCTTCCTACTTGGGAGCACTTTTAAACTCTCTAAAGATTACATCTTGACTATAAATAACTATCCTAGTTTTTGGGTTTGAAAGTTGTACCCTTCTACACCATCTTTATAACCAATAAAGATACACTTCGTTCCTTTATTATCTAACTTACTCATTTTTTCCTTTGGAACATGCATATAAACATCACAACAAAAAACCCTAAGAGGTTTAAGAGGGTTTCTTATCAATCCATGACTCATATGGAGTTTTATCAACTAATGCTGTTATAGGTGATTGATTTACCAAGTAACATGCAATGTCCATAGTCTCTACCCAATTTTTTTTGTGCTAATCTTGCACCACTAAGAACACCTTACCTTTTCCATCAATGTCCTATTTATTCTTTCTGCAACTTCATTATGTTGAGGAGTGTATGGAGTCATCTTTTGCCTTGCTATTTCACACTACTTACAAAGCTCCTCAAAGTCATTGCTACAAAATTCTCCTTCATTATCTATCTACAACACCTTTATCTTCTTCTCTATTTGGTTTTCTACAAGAGCCTTAAACTCTTTGAATTTTGCAAAGACCACCATTTTTTTTGAAGGAAATGTATTAATGCATATCGCGAGAAGTCTTCTATAAATGAAACATAGTACAAGGATTTTCCAAGCGATGGAATAGACACGTCCAAATAAATTGTTGTGTATTAGCTTCAAAATCCCTTTTGCTTTTGCAACACCAGTTGGAAACTTTACCCAATTTTGTTTACCATTACCATTTTCTAGGAGACTTAATTCTCCTTCTTGACTTCAACCTATCCCCAGTTTGATGCTTATTTTTATCTTGGGAACGACCCCTTACAAAGAAGGTATTCTGGGATAAGCCCTCCATGGATTTCCACCTCATTTCTTTTGATAACAAGGATGCAACCACATCTTCAAACCTTAAAGTAGTTGCAGTAGTACTTCCAATGAACACAACTAGATTATCCCATGAATCTAGCAATTAACATAACAAAGTAATACACTTTTCTTCAATCATTTTAATATCAATAGAGGCTAACTGACTTAACACAGTGTTAAACTCATTGAGATGTTCTGCCAAAAAATCCCCATCATTCATTCGAAGGAGATACAACTTTTGAAGGAACAATTTGTTTACTAGGGACTTTGATTGATATAAAGCCCCTAACTTCTCCCATAACTCCTTAGCATTGTTTTCTCCAAAGACATTGATCAACACTGAATCTGTAAATCACATTTGGATATTACTCTTCGCTTTCTTGTCTAGCTTCTCCCGATCTTCTTGTGACATCCACATGTTTTTTCCTAACACAACAACCCATTGATCTCTAACCATAAGAAGATCTTCCATATTTAGCTTCCATAACTCAAAGCTCTTGCCATTAAACTTTTTAATCTCGATCCTTGTATTGCTAGCCATTTTCCTTCACACTGAATTCACCTGCATAAAACTACCACTCAAAACTAGGTTTATTGCGGACCCAAGATACTCTTGCTCTTCTCAGATCGAGCTAAACCCTATCAACAAAGACACCCCCCTAAAGCCAATAACCACAATTTGATACCAAATGAAGAGATTGATAAACCTATTCTAGAGATATTAATGCAAATAAAATCATAAAATAGAAGGAAAAATAATATGCATTCGTAGTAAACACAAATATTTATCCTGGAAATCCTTGACTAGGAAAACCAGTAGAAACTCAGAGCCACAATTATATATATATACAACACCAAACAACTTTAAACCACCAAGTGGTATTATAATACAATGGGTATAAAACCATGGGCTAAAACCACCCATACTTGATAATTAAGGAGATCACCCCAAAAATAAGGACCCCACACATTGTGTCGAGGTGTACTTTTTTGATTTGATTTTATAGTATTAGTTAATTTTTCTCTGCAAAGGTACAACACATCCACCAATGAGAGCTTTAAAAAGAAAATAAAAGACAACAAAAACAATGCATATAAATAATAAATTTTGCCAAAAATAGGTGAAAATCACCATTGTTTTTGTTCTCTTATAGTCCATGTAACTTTGTTTATATATTTTTATAAAATATATAAGGGCACAAAACCATGTGCCTAAATCACCTTTTCAACTTTCTTTCCACTTGATAATGCACTTTCTCAAGGATGAATTCAATATTCTTCCTATAATAAGTGAATATGTTTCTATTGACAATATTATTTATGTATTAATTATATTTTCTTGTGTCACAATTATTTGACTCTACTACTATGAACTTCACAATTTCTCTAATAAAAGGAAACATTGATAATATTTATTTATATACTAATTGTATTTGCTTGTGTCACAATTATTCAAATTTACTACTACACACTTCATAATTTCTCTAATAAAAGGAAACACTATTTTAGTATGTCTAGATTTAACTTGAAAGTAAGATTCCTTGCCAAAGAAATAATAATTTAACTATCATTGTCTACTATCAAGGCGTCTAGATCAATAATAATATCATTGCATAATCTTCTCAACCACATAAGATGCATTATTTTGGCTTCATATTGAATAAGGTCACAATTGATTTTGGTTATTGTTAGGTACAAAAGAGTAAACTAAAACAATCTATTGTTTAATATTTACATATACAAGAAGCAAGCATACATAGATAAGCTTTTTTTTTTTTTCTAGGGGGGGAAGAGGGAGGGGGGGAAACCATAAGGAAAAAAGCTCAAATAAATTGTCAGGAAGGCAAAGTGCTCAAATCCTTGCTATGCAAGGTTACAACAAAACAATGCAAAAATTCTTTGTGATTTCAAAGAATAACTCTTTCACAACTTAAATAATGGTATTTGCAATTTAATAATTATTTAATCAGGGTTGATAATCTTATATCTCCTACTTAATTATTACAAATATTATATTAAGTGTATGCACCTCAATAATTATTTTTTTGAAATATAAACTTGCTTTATTATCTACTAATGCTTGGTTGATTTGTATTATCCAATGCAATAGTAAATCTTATAAAAATCACCTTATAGCTCCTTTTAGATTTTAATAAAAGCAAGTAAATAACCTTATTGGTGCACGATATACCTTAGTATAGGCTTTCTTCAACGTACCTTTTGCAACGCTATGCTCGTTGGCCAATGCTCCTTGAATGGACGTTGTTGCAACGCTATACTCGCTGTCCAATGCTCCTTGAATGGACGTTGTTATTGCTTGATGTCGTTGAGCCTTTAGTGCTCCTTCATTAATGGATGTTTTATTTGAATCTTCCACCTCCTTATGTGGACTTTTGACCTTGCTGGATGTCTAATTCTGGCGTTGAATCTTCATGTCTAGAATGCACTCTTACACAATGCTCGCTATGAACATGCTTCCACACCTTACAGACTTGACTACGTGCCTTGAAATCTATTGTCGTTCTCTAGGAAGGCACTATTAAATAGTGAATATGCCTTCCCCCTTATGACAAGTGGTGCTTGGAAGTTACACCAAAGGTGAGCGTTGAGATATGAGCTCTTTTAATGCTCATTTTCCTGTGCAATAATGGTTGGGCATTCGTAACCTCCCAATGATGGCTAAGCTTAAGTAACCTCCCAGTTTGTAACCGAAGATGCCTTTCTTAAAAATTCTTCTTTGAATTTACATTGAGCAATATGAGAGTTCCAAGAAGAATTATGCTAAGTGGCGCTTAGGGTTTTTGCATGTGAACCTTCTCCAACGTATATTTCTTACCTCTTATTTTGCCAACCAATGCTTTCTTTCCAACGTATTTCCTCTATAGGTGGCTCCAGCTAAGATGATGAGCAATGCTATGATGGAGGTTCTATTGCACTCCAATGGTGGCTTTGACTAGGATGATGAACAATGCTTCGATGGAAGTTTTGAGACACTCCAATGGTGACTTCGAGCTAGGATGATAAGCAACGCTTCGGTGGAGGTTTTAAGACACTCCAATGGTGGCTCTGAGTGCTCCTTTTGGACGAATGTCTATCTCTTGGGTATTGCTCCTTTTGTTTATCCTTATGCTTTAATCTTCTCTTACTTTCAAGCTGCTATTTTTCTGCCTTTGTAGATGATAGATCCTTCCTTGTGCTATGCTATGTATGCTTGTAGGTTGCTCGTTGTGAATGTCCAAAATCGTGGGTGATGTGAGTGTTGAGAAGCAACACACCCCACTAATCATAAAATTTTGATCTTATTATAATTGAATTTTATTCTGCGAGGGGACCCTCTTGAAGTATCTTGATTTTATTTCCAAGTTTTGCTTTTGTCAAGGTGATGCAGGAGCATCCGGTGACAGCAGAGCTATCTTGCCTCAACAGAAAAATGTCTAAGTGTTTGCCTTGATGTTGCGATATCGCAACAGAGAAAAGTGTCGCAATATCGCGACATGTCGCATTTTCGTGACTTAGGAAGGAGAGAGAAGGCACGAAACAAAAATGTTGCGAAATCGCGACATGTCGCATTTTCGCGACTCAAGAAGGAGAGAGAAGGCACGGAGTAAAAATGTCGTGATTTCACGACATGTCGCGATTTTTCGTGACCAAACAAAAGAAAAGAAACGACAGGCGGTTACAGGGGCCGTTACAGAGGAAACTGTCGAGCGGTGGGTATACCGAACGTCATCATTGGTTGACAGGCGGACGAAGTCTACGATGGCGATACTGGACAAGCACGTGGCACCAAGGTGTAGTGAAAGCCGACGAAGATCAAGAGTCTGAAAGAAAGACGTTTCGAAAGCCAAGCCAACGTAGAGGCACGGGAAATGAAACGAAGCGTCAGAAATGGGAGATGAAGAGTCATGTCAGGGATTTTAAAAGGGGAAGCGAAGGCATGCACAAGGGGTTGGAAACGGCTGAGACAGAGTTGCAGACGTGAAGGCCAGAGGGCCATTTTGGACCTGTTTGAGCTGTTTTCTTCCAAGGTCGAAAAACAGCGGAGACGGATTTGCAGTCGAAAAACTGCAGAGGCAGAGTTGCAGATGTGAAGGCAAGGTGCCCTTCTGAACCTGTGTAGGCTGTTTTTCCTTCCAGAGTTGGAAATATTGTAATAGAAAAAGAAAATAAACTACCTTTTGGGATAAAGGGGTTTATTTGGCAGACCGCTGCCATTATTGTAATTTTTCCAAGTTTAATGAATGAGAATTGAGAATTTGGGTGAGCAATTTTGGCTCCCCATCAATGAGATTTGAGTGTTTGGGGTGAGCTTTTTTTCGTGTCCCCATCAAGTGGTATCAGAGCGAGAAGTTCCTGAGCGTGTAAAAAGATCGTCGAACGTGAGGCAGTTTGCACTAGGATCTGTGGAAGAGCGGAAGTTCCTGAGTGTGTGAACAGATCGCCGACAGTGAGATAGTTTGCACCAGGATCTGTGGAAGAGCGGGAGTGCCTGAGTGTGTGAGAAGATCGCTGAAAGTGAGGCAGTTTGCTCTAGGATCTTTGGAAGAGCGGGAGTGCCTGAGTGTGTGAGCAGATCGCCGAAAGTGAGGCAGTTTGCACCAGGATCTGTGGAAGAGCGGAAGTCTTTGAGTGTGTGAACAGATTGCCAAAAGTGAGGCAGTTTGCACCAGGATCTATGGAAGAGCGGGAGTGCCTGAGTGTGTGAGCAGATCATCGAAAGTGAGGTAGTTTGCACCAGGATCTGTGGAAGAGCGTAGGGTTCCTGAGTGTGTAAACAGATCGTCGGACGTGAGGCAGTTTACACCAAAAGCTGCGCTTAAAGTTTGTGAGAGAGAGTGAGGAAGAATGCCTCCACGAAGAAACCGTGGTGGTGGGAGAAATGTGGCACCTGAAGAAATATTTCAGAGCTTTGTAGAGGCAAGTGCGAGCCCCGTAAGAGGTGTTGTGAAGAGAAGTAGTCCAAGGAATGCTTCTAAGTTGAGAACGATGGATAAAGGAGAGAAGAGCAGTGTTGAGGTTGAAGATTTTGCAAATACTGAGATGTTGAAAAAAGAAGGTGACAAAATAGTACAGAAGTGAAGGTCACTTCTCAATCCACCTCGGTTGTCTGATGCAGGAGCATCCAGTGGCAGCAGAGCAATCTTGCCTCAACAGAAAAATGTCTAAGTGTTTGCCTTGATGTCGCGATATTGCGACAGAGAAAAGTGTTGCGATATCGCTACATGTCGCATTTTCGCGACTCAGGAAGGAGAGAGAAGGCACGAAACAAAAATTTCGCGAAATCGTGACATGTTGCATTTTCGTGACTCAGGAAGGAGAGAGAAGGCGCGGAGTAAAAATGTCGTGATTTCGCGACATGTCGCTATTTTTCGCAACCAAACAAAAGAAAAGAGATGACAGGCGGTTACAGGGGCCGTTACAGAGGAAACTTTCGAGCGGTGGGTATACCAAACGTCATCATTGGTTGACAGGCGGACAGAGTCTACAGTGGAAGTACTGGACAAGCACGTGGCACCAAGGTGTAGTGAAAGCCGACGAAGATCAAGAGTCGAAAAGAAAGACGTTTCGAAAGCCAAGCCAACGCAGAGGCATGGGAAATGAAACGAAGCGTCAGAAAAGGGAGACAAAGAGTCATGCCAGAGATTTTAAAAGGGGAAGCGAAGGCATGCACAAGGGGTTGGAAACGGCTGAGACAAAGTTGCAGACGTGAAGGCCCGAGGGCCATTATGGACCTGTTTGAGCTATTTTCTTCCAAGGTCGAAAAACAGCGGAGACGGAGTTGCAGTCAAAAAACTGTAGAGGCAGAGTTGTAGATGTGAAGGCAAGGTGCCCTTCTGAACCTGTGTAGGTTGTTTTTCCTTCCAGAGTTGGAAATATTGTAATAGAAAAAGAAAATAAACTACCTTTCGGGATAAAGGGGTTTATTTGGCAGACCATTGCCATTATTGTAATTTTTCCAAGTTTAATGAATGAGAATTGAGAATTTGGGTGAGCAATTTTGGCTCCCCATCAATGAGATTTGAGTGTTTGGGGTGAGCGTTTTTTCGTGTCCCCATCATAAGGTTTTAAATTTTGCCCACATCAAGGTGTCACAATAGATTGCGTAAAAGCATTGATCTTAATTAAAGTTTTTTTGATATTTACACCTCAATGATATTATTTTAGATTATTGATTTCAGAAGATTTAATCTTCAATAGTTTTCCTAAGGTCTAAATTATTAAAATCAATTTGTAGGGTTTTCTACAAATATTCATCTTACAATAAATTCACATCAAATTTGAAATCATCATATATTTTGATAGAAGAATCCGTTTGAGGTGATTCAAATTCTAGGTGAAATATCTTGATATCCTATTTCCAATGATACCAAATTTGCCAAATGTTAGAAGTGAATTCCATCCAGAAATAGCAGTTTCTTGGTGCATCCTGCGATATTCTTAATGCGATATCTCTTTATCAAAAATAAATTTTTACGTTTTCTTTGCATATTTGGATACCCATTTGGTTGTTCTAGAAGTGTGCAAAATTTCATCTAAATATGAAAACTTTGTTTTTCACCTAATTTTGCATTACAAGGGTTCAGGAGTAAAGTCGCGGCCTGAAACAAGCTTGCTTCATCCTGCAGTTAGACTTGGTAAAAATGAAGAAATTAAAATTAAAATCATGGGGTAGAACCAACTCCTTTATCTAAAGCTTGCTCTATCCAACTACCAACATTTTTATATTGTTGTGCTCTCTCCTACGGTCAAAAGGGTCAACAAAGGAGAAGTCCGCAAACAAATCGCGGGCTAGAACCATCTTCCTTGGAAAAGTTACGGATTTTTTGGGAGATTCAATTTTATTTTAATTCCATCTAAAAGCATGCTCCATGCCGCGAGTGAAAGTTTGGTTTTTATATTTGGATTTCAATTGCCAATTTATTCAATTTAATCATCTCCGAAATCGGCAATCTCTCCACCTAATCTCAAAAGAGTTAAGTATTTTTATTTTGGAAAATCAAAACCCTTGTTCTTTCCGACTACCAAATTTTCTTTAATCATCGTGGGGTAGAACCAACTCCTTTGGCTAAAGCTTGTTCTCTCCCGCTACCAAGGTTTTTATATTTTCGTGCTCTCTCCTGCTGTCCAAATGGTCAACAATGGCAAAGTACAAAATTAAATCGCGACATAGAACCCGAAAATCAAATTATTTGAAACCAAGGAAAAGTTACGGATTTTTTGAGAGTTTCAATTTCATTTTAATTCTGGCTAAAAGTATGCTCCATGCCGCGAGTGAAAATTTGTTGGTGACTTCTGATTTTAATTGCTAATTTATTCAATTTAATGATCTTCGAATTTCCACAAATTTTCTAAAGTCATATCTTTTCCTCATTTAAAAAAAGGTTAAGTCTTTTCATTTTAGTGAATCAAGCCATGTTCTATCCAACCATGTTCTATCCCGCTCCATGTTCTATCCCGCTCATGTTCTCTTCCGCTCATTGTTCTCTCTAGCTTCTTGCTCCCTCCCACTCGTTGCCCTATTTTGTGATTAAAGAGGAAGGCATTATAATTTAAAATTATAATTATAATTTGTGCCCTAAAATTAAAAGTCCAAACCTTAGGGATATTAAAAAAATAATTAATTAATTAAAAAAATCAAAAGTTTCAAACCTTAGGAAAATAAAATAAATTAATTAATTATTATATTAATTGTCTAATATTTGTCTTTTTATTTCTATTTTTGTAGGAAATTTGCTAGTAGCAAGAGTAATAGCAGATGTGATGACATACACGAGACATTAATGCAAACCGAGCGAGAGCATCATGTAAAGGCGGAAGACGTGTAAAATTAATGACCCAACTAGATTTTATAGAATGAAAAATTGATGAGGCATGGCCAGAGTAATGTGCATTGGATAGAAGCTTCTGCAACTTGCTTAAAAGTAAAGTTTTCGCAAGCGGTTAGAGTTTGATAAGGATAAGATCAAATTCTTTCTTCACCATTTATGGCAAGATATTTGAGCAGATATTTAGAAGTAGTTGGAGTTGAATGGAACTCTATTAAAATATGTTTTATCATGTAAGGCCCTAACGATGGGATTTTTATAATAGGGTTTAAATCTTTGGAAGCAAGATATTTTTGAAAATATCAGGGCATGTCCTGAGTCTATATATACTTCCTTTGAATGTAAAATCCGGATGCGAAAACTTGGAAATAAAAGACTTCTTGCAATTTTTAGCAAAACTTGCTTCAAATCCTTTATTTTGTACCTAAGGTTGGTGTGCGGACATCTTCTAGAACAACGTGGTTAGGCACCTAATCTTTTTTGGGTTATGATAAGTGCACTATCTTTTGTTTTCGTCTCACTTAGGATTTATTTAGTTTGATTGTAAACCTATGATTGTTAAGATTATATTATGTTGTTAAGCTTCATTTTGTTTTCTATGCGTGTAAGGAAATTAAAGGCTTAGGGTTTGGGTCTGTATTTTAATTGCTCTATTCTAACTGCACAAGCTTGACTGCTAGTGAGAAATACCAATTGATGCTTACCTCCCTTCTATTTGTAATTTTCTTTCATCCCATGTTGTCTCTGTCCCATGCTCAAGGTAGAAGGTGATCTTAGAAAGTTGGACACTTTCTTCATTTGATTTTGTTTTGTTGTGAAGCTAAGTAGTCTAATTGATTTTAATGGTTGTAACTTACAATTAGATTAGATATCCTCTCTTTTCTGCTCTACCCTACCCTCCTTGTTTTTACTTTTGAAGAGATCTATTTTTATGTTCTTTAAAATTATTTATTCATTTAATATGCTAAAACCTAAAGAACTAGATCAATCCATTAACGCAAACCTCATAACTGAACTTAACAAACCACCATCATACAACAACTATAAGAGGATAAACTCCCTTATAGGTAAAACTTGCGGTCACATAGGCTATCAAGAAGTGGAAAAGAGCAAGGACGTTCGACTCAACCTTGTAACTCACATCTTGGATACCCAATAAGATCCTAAAGTGAGGGATTCATTTCCATTTATGTGTTATTGGCATTTCTTGTTTACTCTTCTTAGGGTGTGCATAAAAGACCAATCAACACTGTTTTGGCGCTAGGAGGGCCTGAACCTCCATTTGTGGTGTTTTAATTAAGTTGTGAAATATAATCATATGTTGGGTTTTATCTTCTATGGTCTGTAAAATTTTATCCTTAACTGGTGGCTTTTCCCTCCTCGTTAGCTCTTAAATTATGTTTGTTTGTGTTTCTTGAATAGCAAAACACTAATCAACACTTTTTTGGTGCTAGAAGGAGGGTCAAATTTCATTCGATGTTTAACAAGGTGTGTTTAAAGTGAGAAATACAATTTTACATTGTGTTTTATCTTTTGTGGGTCATTAATCCAACAATCATGGCCAATTGGTTGGGCTCCACTACCTTGAATATTCCTGGTGCAACCCATGATTTACCTAGGAATCCCAAGAAATATTTTCCAACCTACAAACATGATGGTGCTAGGACAGCTGAAGAGCACATTGTTGCCTTAAAAAATGCTCTTAAATTGTTAAATATCCTTCATGAAGATGTTGCTTATATATTATTCCTGTTCACTCTCCAAGAGGGAGCGTATGAATGGTTTTTGAATCTGACCAATGAATCTATCACCAGCTAGGATGAATTAGAAACTACTTTTATTTCCCAATCGGTTAAGTGATTGATCCCAATGTGCTATATCAACAATTCTCCAACATTAATATGGGATCTGGTGAAACCGTTAGGTCTTTCAATGTGAGGTTCCAAAAGGCTTATGGTAGAATTACTGGTCATTACATCCCAAGTGCAAATTTGGCCTTAGAAATCTATAAGAATGCCTTGGATCTAGTGACCTCTATTTTCCTCAAGAGAGACACCAATATCACAACCCTAGCAAAAGCTTATAAGGAAGCTCTCATTCTTGAAAGATAGTTAGGACCTCAAATTTTGAGCAAGCCTTTGATATCCTATGTTACACAAAACATGTCTATTTTGAATCCCATTCCACATTAGGTTTGAATGCCAATGCATCACACTCCACCCGAGGAAACTCCATTAATTGTGACACACACTGAGCATGTGTAGAATGCAAAGAAAGATTTTGACAAGGCCAAGGTGGAAGATGTATCTAAGATGGTCCAAAACCTAGCAAATGACTTCTTGAGTTTTAAGAGATAAGTCTCTATGAGAGAAAGTTGAAACCGATTTCCTTACCAACCAAGTCGACTCCCTAGACCTTCGTATGAAGCCAATAAGAATTACAAAAAAGGAAAAGAATCCAAAGTAAACATATGTGACCTAACATTACCTAACAGGTGTAGGATTCATGGAACAATTCAACACGAAGAATTATATTGCCTGGAATTTTACAATGCTTTTGAAGCTCTGTTTGGTGAGTTGGGTTTTCTTGAAAATCAAAGAAACATTGATAATTCGGGTTCATCCAAACATAGTGCTGCTATGGTTTTGGATTCATTCACCTTTCCAAATGAGTCAAAAGACTATGCAGAAGTACCTATGGATGAAGTACAAGATTTTCAATAGTTCCAAAGGGGCAATTATAATTTGAGATGCAAAAATCTAGAACCTACTCCTAATAATGATCCTCCCCACCAAAGGGTAATGAGAATAAGACTCAGGATCAAATTGGTGTAGTACTTGGGAAGGAGTATAACATTGTTGAGGATATGAAGAAAATCAAGACTTACTTTGAGCCTTCTGTTAAACTTCAAGAAAAGGAAATAGTGAATGTGAATGTGGCCAACCAACTTAGAATATAACGAAAGTCTAGATATAAACACATGATAATTGAACATAATGTCAAAAATGGCGTTGTAAATTGTGCTGATGCTGATATTGGGGTTTATAATTGTTGGTCAAATATCTGCCTAATCAACAAAACTACGTTTGTGCACCCTAGACATGGCCAACATTGAATGACCGGAGGAAAGGAATGTCCTCCGTGTCAATCTCCAGAGAGGGTTGGCTCCCAAGCTAAATCCTACACTGGTTGAAGACTAGAGTTGCAGGAAAGAAATTAGAAATTGCGAAAAGAAATGGGAAATATGGCCACAGGCCGAAGGTGTAGGATTCGAGGTAGACTAACAACAGGAAATTCACCCAAGCATGAAATAGCATATAACAAAAGAAAAGCAGCAGAATTTACTTATAAACTTGCAGGAACAACCTTCAAAATAACACTCCAGCACTCACTCCCTCATTAGCAACATTTAAATTCAGATGCAGAATTCAAATCTAACAACAAATAAGGCACATGAATGTAAAATAGAAGTGCACGAATACAGAAGGAAATTGCACACAAGATCACTTGCAAATTCAGAAGCCTTGTGTCTTCTATTGATGCAGAGAACTTGGAGAGTTTTCTCGCAAAGTGTCTAACCTCCTTTTACAATGAGAATTCAGTAGTATTTATAGAGGATTTCACCTCTTTCATTAAATGCACATGGAGACAAAATGATCGCAGATCAGGAACCATAGTGAGGAAATTCCTCCTCGGAAATATTGAAAATTCATTCTCTTGGAACAACGATCCATATTTCAAGGAAACATTCCCAGGAAATCAGCATCTCTAGGGCATCGGTGCACAGAAAATTAAGAGACATTTGATGCCTTGAAAACGCGCTCCCGCTTTGGAAATCATGAAAATCCTCCTGTATTTTTAACACGGCTTTCTTCTTCGCTTGGGATTCACAATTTGAGTTACTCCTTGCCTCCATTATTTAATGTTTTCCATGATCTACCCTGGGCGCCTTTGAAAATCTGGATATTGATGATGAATACACCTTTTATTGACTTCCTCCTTTTTGACCATGGCGACAACAATTCCTTTTATTTTTGGTGAAAATATTTAACAACTGCATCATTCCCTTTAAAAATCATGTTCACCCCCAAAAGGGGTACCAAATATAGTCACCCTCCCTTTGGGGTGAACGCGATGTTGAATATTCAATGTGCCTCAACCATCTCGATGCATTCGCCCAACCTTCATTCGCTAGTGCGTTCGCATGATCCTACTTTTGGGAGGACGTTCGCCCATGGGAGGGGTGAATAGGATGTTCACCCCTCAACCTGGGTGAATGCGATGTTGATTATTTAGTCATGCATGCATCGTTGCTGCTTTATATTACGTTCACCCCAAGGTGGGGCGAATGGAGCTTTCACCCCATCTTTGGGGTGAACGCATCCCGTCACCGAAATAATTTTTTAAATATGGGTGAGCATATTTTTCAAACCTTTAGAAAGACGTTCACCCCAAAGTGGGGTGAATGGATCTTTCACCCCATATTTGGGGTGAATGCATTTTTCACGTCTCATATTTTGGGCGCTTTCAAGTCTTTCAATCCTTCACCATTTTTATTTTAATGTTTCCTTCTTTTCTTTTGATAGAGTGTGTAGGGCCGAAGGTGTCTTCAATTTGCAGTGTGCTTTCGAATGTTGCAAACTTGAATTTCTAATGCAGTTCTCAATTTTTTTCCCTTTAAACATTCATCACTTCCAAGCTAAAAGGGTACATATACAAATAAAAAAAATTAAGTAACATATAAAACTGACCAATAATATTTTAGGATTAATGTCACATATTACAATCAAAATGCTCCATTAAAATAAAATAAAAATCCCAATGTGGCAAAGTACAAAACTACCAATATTTTTGGTGACTCACGGGGTATCCAGCTCGCATGGATGCAAGCGATCCTAGGCCTTTATCCATTGGGCTGCTATGGAGTCTTTTTTCCAGCTGCCTTGGCTGGCACCTTTGCTGCAGATGCCTTTCGATGCGCCTCCTCTTCGGCTTTCTCCTTGGCTTCAGCTTCGACCGCCACTTTGAGGACTTCAGCTCGCTCTACTTCTTCTGCTGCCTTCTCTGCCGCTGTGCGCTCTGCTGCTACATTCTTCCCTTGCTCTTTGAGGTTTTCAGAGGTAACCTCATAAACTGTAACCACTTCTTCCCAAGCATGGGTGGTGAATAGGCTGGGCGTACTCAAAGATTCATAGACAAAGTGCAAGTTCTGAACATCCTCCAAGCTGAGGCGCTTTGCTCTCTGAGCCAACTCATACAAGGACAACTCCAAGCGGGTATATTTTTACATTAGAGGCAATACCTATGCTTCTATGATGGGCTCCTCCCATGCATCGATCTCTGAGGTATCCTCTATGAACTTTCTCCAAGCCGTAGTCAATTGTTCCTTAGGGAGAGGTTCACCCCATTCATCAGTGAAGTCTAGGAATCCCAACTCGACAAGAGTATCAAAATGAGTCATGGAAATAGTATGCTCTCACTCGATGGTATTAAGAATTTTTTGTCCTTCTCTCACCAGGTCCATTCTCTGAAAATAACTATGCAACGTGACTTTGGCAGTTGACCAAGCATGATCCATTTCGCTCAGGGGGTGAATGTGAATACTAGAATTAGCTAGAGCTTGAATTTTTACTGCCATCTCCATATATGGCTCTAGCATTTCCTCTATGTTATCAATCAATTGTTGGCCCAGCTGGATCTGTATGCTAGCCATCCATAAATAGTGCAACACCTGAACTACTTGTTCGACCAGCTTCTCATAGTTTTGAGTAGAATGAAGGTGCACTTCTTTAATATTCTTCGAAGAAAATCTTATAGCCTGTGCAGCCTTCTCGACTAGTTGATTCTGGATAGCCTCTAGCTACTGTCGGAGTGAATGCATCTCTATCCTGGCCGTGTCTCTTTCTTTTAAGTGCACTCCGACCTGTCGATGCAAGTGTTCATTTTCTATGGTAGTATTTTCTTCTTGCACTCTGCTTTTCGCCAAGGTAGCTTCGAGCTCAATAATTTTATTTTCATTTTCAAAATATTTCTCCTTGTAATGCTCACCATGCAAGTATACCGAGCTCATATCAACCTGTATATTACCCATATTTTTGGTCGGATCTATCTTGGTGAGATCTTCAGTTATAGTCTCACAGACATAATCACTCGACAACATTTCTCCTTGTGGCTTTTGGACTAAGGGAGTGATTCTAGTCGTGTGAGACTCCATGGCGACTGGGTCAAAAGCAACCTTCTTGATCGGTCGAGCTAGAGCCAAGGCCTCCTTTCACCTCTTGCTCTTCAACCACTATGAAGAACTCAGGTGCGCTCGATTAATTTTTTCCACATCTGGCTATTTTTGTGCCACCTGAACATTGGGTAATGCTTGTATTTCCAAAAATGGGGTGAATGGAATTATAACTTCTGAGCGGGTAGGCTCAAAAGAAGTAGTTGTGATGGCTAGAAGAGGGGAACTAAAATGGTAGATTGGATGGAGGAACTAGGTTTGGTTACAGTTATGCTTACTCTGGGAGGAGCTTGCATACTTATAGCCTCAATGGTAGTGGTGGCGGTAATGGAAGGGGAAGGGCACAAAAATGGGTTTGGCCCGATGCATATGAACTAAAAGAAAGGGAGGTCAAAGAAAAGGGAAGAGAAGAAGGAGCAATAGTGACTTTGGGAAGGGAATATGAAGGAAGTGAAAGAGATATGGAGGGCATACCAAAGGGTGGAGAAATGGAGATAGAAACTGATGGGAGTGAATCAGAAGTCACTACATGCTCCAGAAGAAGAAGAGGGAATAGAAGATGTACCTTCGAGCATGGAAGGCCATGTGATGCGGTGATGGGAGTGGTTGTGAAATAACTTCTTCTTGGTGCTCTTCCACTCTCTCCTCAATATTCACATTCTCCTCGATATCCACAACTTCCACTTGAGAACTCTTCGACTGATGGTCCTCCTCTTGTTCTGGAACCATTGGAAATATTTGTGCAACCATAGTCGGAGCCTCTATTTTGGCGAAGGATTAATAACTATGATCAAAACAATAGGAACTGGAAGAGTTATGATGATTAAAACTTCAATAGAAGTAGTGATGACACCAGTCCTTGGTCTTTTCACCACTTTGGGAAATGGTGGTACCTTTGGTACATTTTGCTTCTTCGATGCAGGTGCCTCCTCAACTTTCTATCTCATCCATTGCGATCTTCGTCTAAATACATACTGTTGTTCTTCTTCCTCTGGAGTCTCCTCCTCAACTAACAAATGTTTTCCCTCTGTCTCACCTTCACCACTATCGGAGTGTTGAAAACTCTAAGGTAGAATATTGGTGAAAGCAATGGGTTGATATGAATCAACATACTCATCATAAATCTCTAAAAATGACTCATCCAACTTCAGCCCATAAGGAGTTGTTGGCTTCCCTCGGTGAACCCGTATTATCCACCAATTCATAATTTTCTCCTCAGTCCATTCAGGCTCACTTTCTTTAACTTGGCTAAACAAACCTAGTGGAGGGATTTGAGATTTATACCTGGTCGGATTATACTCTGCCTCTTGCTCATAGCAGTCGTGCCAAGGTGGAAGTGTCATCATCTTTTCAATGTGCCAATTCATATCGGGCCCATCAAAATTATTTTGATTCTTCTGAATATCAGGTCGAGGGCAACAATGAAATGATTTAGATTTTATAATTGCTAAAAACTTGCCCAATGGGTCATACCTCCAATGTTGTGGTAGCTCTATGAGTCCCAAATCTTGCAATGTTACTGTAAGGAGCTGATTCTATCCTACTTGGCTCACCTCTATACTACCAAATTTAAATGGCATATTGCATGTCATTTTCTTACCATGCCTAGCTCCATACACATCATTCACATAATCTGACTGGCACACTACTTCCATAGCAAAAACATGCTCAATGGCAAAATAGGGCAACAAGAATGGCTTACCCGTAAAACCAAAAATTCTCACAACTATGCCCTGAGTGAGCAGAAAAATATCTCCTTTCTCTTGGGCAACCACTTCTCTTAATTCTTATGGCACCCTCTCACATGTACCACAAAGTATCTCTATTGCAGGCCCCAAAAACCAACTGTTAAAACTGTAGAATGACTCCCTTCTTGTCAAGATGGAAGTCCACATATAAACTGGCAAAGGTTCATTTTTCTCATCTGTCTGCGTTACTGCAATGAAAGGAAAGCATCGTTGGAGTTGGAAAAAGAAATACCATATCAGAAAATAAGTGTGCTTGAATGATTTTTCCTCCCCAATTTGCAACTTCTCCAACTGAAAATTCAACCTCCGGGAAATAAAATCAGCCCAATCGAAGAAAATCGGATTGGTGCCCTGTCTCATAGCTGAAGGGGAATAGAATTCCACCTGAAAAATACATTGTGCTAAGGCCACTTGCCACTTATGAATGGTATCATCTGAAGGTAAACCTATGACCCACGCCAACATTGAATAAATATCCAAGCTTTTAAAATCTATGAGCGGCTTTGGCAAGTTAGGAAGCTGCCCCATCGGTGGCTCCTTAATCAGTTGGGTCTCCATAAATTGATGCATTGTTATCATGGAGACATATCTATCCTCTTGTTCATCGGTATGCAATTTTTTATGAACCCCATAGGAAGGAGGCTTTAAACCACAAGCGAATGCCTCTCGAACCTCATCTGGGGTGATGGTGAAGAGTATTTCCCTCTTTGCATTTCTCACAGCTCTGGTAAATGGGTCATAAAATTGAGCGATAAGCAACACTAGCTTAGGATAAGGATGAACTAGTAGGCATAGGTACCAAAATAGCTATGAATGATAGGGCACTATCAGCCAACTTTCTGATGTCACCCCCTGGTTCACTATGAACTCAACATCCTACCATAATCTTTCCACACCTTTGTGGGTAATGATACAATCACCGATTTCTGCCATTGTGTCATCATATGGGTCTAAGTCAACATAGTCATTCCTTCGGGCCTTCTTAGCTCTAGATCCTCCTCTTTTCTTTGAATTTTTGGGCTCTACAGCCTCTGTAATTTCTTTATTCTCTTTACTTCACTTCCCCATTGTTTCTTTTCCTAGATAAATATTTTGAATGCTCTCTGGGAACTTCTGCAATGATAGTTCAAAATACAGTAGTAATAAAAATTTGAAAAATAACTATGGGTTTTACCTTGTTCTTTATATAGAGTGCTCTCCCAACTACCATAATAAATGTTGAGTTAACCTGGGCACTTTTGGGAGGATGTGAGCATTGATTCGCTCGCTTGGCACCACTCCCAATGCTTTAATGGTATCACCTTTGATTCACTACCAAATCATCCTAGGAAAGAGTGCCCTCCCTTGCTGCGTAAATTCATTGTAAATCGTGCCCTAGTTGTTGAAGCTTGCTTGGAAAAATAAATCAGCCACCTAAAAACCAATGGTATGTATTCTTTGCTCCTCGGGAACACAAATCTTCCATAGGGTGCACGTTTGAATTAATTGCTTTTAAAACATTCTTCTACCTGCATTCCTGCTCTCCAATATTTGCCACGTGTTCAAGGGTGCAATCCTTCCGCAACGTGCTTCTGAAATTATGTGCTTCCCCTTTTCCTTCGGTGAAGTCATTTTGTGGGTGCCCAATAATCCCCTTTTACTACCTTCAAAAATAAGAGCAAATTTTTTCCTCATTCCAGGGTGCCTTCGATTTGCTTGGTAATTCTATGGCGAATAGCCTCCCTTTAATAGATTTTTCTCTTTTGCCTTTTCATCCATATTTAGAAAATCTGATAAAAAAACAATTGCTTTTCAAAGTGCTTTTCTCCTTTTTTAGATTTTTCTTTGATTTTTTTTATACATAATGCGTTCGCCCTTTAAACAATGCGTTCACCCAAACTAAGGGTGAATGACCATTTCACCTCTCATCTAGGGTGAACATAATTTTGATTCTTAAATGTCACGTTGACCAAGGGTGCTAGCATATATATTATATATATATATATATATATATATATATATATATATATATATATATATATATATATATATATATTTTTTTTTTTTTTTTTAAAATATACCATCACCATTTTAAAGCAAATAAAATACTATCAAAAGAATATATACATATTTACAAGATGGTACCTCATTAAAATCTCATCATTGAATATAGGCCTTCAAATGAAGACCATTCACCAGGATAGGAAGATCACAACCCTCCATGTCATGAAGATGATAGGCATTTTCCGAATTTACTATAGAAATCTGAAAAGGGCCTTCCCAGATAGCATCAAACTTATGGTGTTTCCCTAGCTTAGCCTTTTTCTCATTCCATTTGAGAACTAAGTCTCCCACCTGAAATCTGTGCTCAGTTGTTTTCTTTTTGAACCACTTCTGCATCTCTTTAGTGTGCTCGATGAATGTTTGATACACCTTTTCCCTATCTTCTTCCAACTGTAATAATTGTGCCAATATTGCACTCATAGGATCATACTCCTCATCTTCATCTTGAAATAACTGCAATGTTTGAAGGACTGGAAGCTCAATGTGGGTGGGTAGAACAACTTCTTTTCCATACACCAAAGAATACGGAGATGTTTTGATAGATTTTTTTATGGATATGCGATCTGCCCAAAGAGCCTGGTTCAACAACAAGTGCCAACTCCTTTTATTATTTCCTAGTGTCCTTTTTAAAATATGTAATAAATTTTTATTGGTAGATTTGGCCAAACCATTCCCTTGTGGGTAATAATTGGATGATGTTTTGAGATAAATTCCATATTTTCTAGCGAACTCTATGATTTTGGCCCCAATGAATGGAGTTCCATTATCAGTTACAATTGAATCTGGGATGTCAAAGTGAGTAATGATTCCTTCCAGAAAAGATATGATGGTCGCTTGATCAACCTTCTTGGTGGGAATAGCCTCTGCCCATCTGGTGAAATAATCAATCGTCGTTAAGATGTATTTATGTTCTATGGAAGAATGTGGATCAATGACTCCAATGAAGTCAAGACCCCACTACTAAAAAGGTGCTTCCACTTGAATTGGGTGTAGAGGCAATGCTCCTTTCCTGATTCTACCAATGTATCATTGATAGCTATCATAGTGTTGACTTACTTTATGAGCATCGATGAACAGAGTAGGCCAAAAATAGCTAGCTCAGATAATTTTTAAGGCCATAGGTCTCCCTACATAATGACCACCGGATAGTCTAGAATGAAATTCTTCTAATATTTTCTCCTTTTCAGATTCCTTCACACATCTAAGGAGAACTCCATCAATATTCTTGTGAAATAGCCCATTAGGCAATATAACATATTTGAGGGCTTGCAATCTAAACCTCCGATGTTGTGAAGCATCAAGGTGTGGTGGACACTTCCTAGAAGTAAAGAAATCAATAAGCTCCTCTGTCCAGTCATGATTGCTTGGAGTATGATTTGCACAAATACTTTCACCAACTTCTTCTTCTTGCATTATAGTCAATGATTCTGATGTTGCACTTTTAGCCAATTCTTGACAAAGAGCTCATCCATGAACTAACTTTGTTGATCGGATCTCCACATCATATTCTTGAATTTTTGAGACCCAACCTACCCTTTTGTCACCTAGTTCTCCTTGGAGTATGAAGTTTTGAACATCGGGATGTATAACATAAATGATAGTTTTGCTCTGGGAAACAAAGTGTCGAAACTTCTTCAATGATTTCATCATCGCGTACACCTATTTCTCAATGAAATTGTACTTCTCTTGGTGAGGTGCAATGACTTGGCTCAAGAAGGCAATTGGCTTCTCATCTCCATCTTCTTGCTTCTGTGTCAAAACTGCAACATAGCTCTCTTGCTCACCTACTGCATAGAGAATGAAGTCCTTTGAATAATCAGGATTAATCAACACTAGAGCTTGGGTGATTCTTTCCTTGATCTCCTGAAAATCTCATCTTCTAGATTCTATCCATTTAAACTCGGTATTCTTCTTTAAGAGCTCAGTCATGGGTTTCACAACTTGAGCAAAGTCAACAATGAACTTTTGGATGAAATTTATTTGGTCGAAGAAAGATTGTAGATATTTTTTGTTAGCAGGCAATGGTAGCTTCAAGAGTGCTTCAGCTCTTGTAGGATCAATTGCCAATCCTTCTTGTGAAATCACATGACCTAATAATTTCCCTTCTTTAATAACAAATATTGACTTCTTCAGATTAATAGAAATCTTAAACTCACGACACTTCTCGAACACCTACCTCAAATGAGAAACATGGTCTTCTCTGCGATGTGAAAACATAATCATGTCATCAAGATAGATTACAATAATTCTATTCAATAACTCATCGAAAGTGATGTCCATGGCCCTCTGAAAGGTAGCACCAACATTTGAGAGTCCAAATGGCATCCTTTGGTAGGCGAATGTGCCCCACTTTGTAGTGAATGTTATTTTATGTTGGTCCTCATCCTTCACCCATATCTGATTATAACTAGAGAAGCCATCTAACAATGAAAATATTTGCACTCTAGCGACCACATGAAGGATTTGATCAATCTATGATAGAGGGTAATGATATTTTAGTGATGCCTGGTTCAAGTTCCAAAAATCTACACACAATCGAATGTCTCCATTCTTTTTTGTACTGGCACCAGATTCACCACCCATATCGAGTGCTTAATTGGGTAAATTATCTTTGCCTCTAGCATCTTTAACAATTCTACCTTCATGAGTACTTCTATCTTGGGATTGATAGGCCATTATTTTTGCCAAAAAGGTTTTACTCCCTCTTGTAGCTCGATGGTATGTTGGATCACGTTCTTGTCATATCCCTTCAAATCTTGATAGCTCCATGCAATGATGTCGGGATACTCATAGCACAAGTTCTTAATGTCTTCCAACTCTTCCGACATACAATCAATTCTAATTTTGATGATCTTCTCAGGTTCTAGCTGCAATTCCTTATACTCCTTGGCATCCACCTTGATCCTGTGCTTTTCAGCCCTATCATTTTGATCAAATAAACTTTCCAATGAAATCAGTCCCCTAGGAATATGATTATTCTTCAATTGTATCATCCCCTCCATCTCTTCTTCGATAAGATTTCTATCATCTACGCTTGCAACTTCCTTGATGAGAAAATTGACTATTTTCTCATCATTATCGAATACTTGCCAATAGATGTTCTTGTCAGGGATTGAGGGTCTATAGATCACCCTGATAGTCTTGGGATTTCTGACTATTTGCTCCATAGGAGAATAATTCATGCCAAGAGAGGCTAGAATATCTGCATGTTTGTTTTGCTCATGGGAAATCACCTGAATGTTCAAGGCTGTGAAGGACTCAAACAAATCCCACACTTTGTTGTGATAGGCTTTCAGGTAATGTTGCTTAGACACACATTTATTTGTGGTTTGATTGACAATGAGTTTGGAGTCACCAAAAATTTGCAACTGTTTAATGCCCAAATTTTTAGCCTTCTTCAATCTGAGGCACAATGCTTCATATTCGGCTGCATTATTTGTGCAACTCCAAGTCAGTCTATAAGAATAAGTCTTCTGTAACCCTATGGGAGAGATCAAAATAATACCAGCTCCTACACCATTCTTACATCTAGCACCATCAAAATAAAGCTTCCATAATTGATCTATGATAGGATCCAGGGAATCAGGGACTTTTTCTTCAATTTGCTCTGGTTTGGTTATCGTATAACAACCAATGTCTATTCCAATCATTGCATTAAAATCCATGAGTGAAAACTCATCTTCGAGGTGAAGTTCACCAAGCGCTTCTTCCATCAAGTCAACCTCTCCTAATTCTTCAGTCATCATGTTAACTGCACCTGGGGGATTTTCTTCTTCCTCCAACTTCTCAATATGAAAATTTGATGGCTTTTCATTATATATGTGAATCCTCTTTCCTTTGAATGGTATTTCCAAATGCGAGTAGTCTAAGGAAAGGTATCCTCCTAGTTTCATTATGAACTCCCTTGAGAGGCACATGCTAAAGTATGGCTCCAGGTCAACCACCACTACTTCTTGGATGACAATGATTTGTGGCATGCTATGCAGGATGATGGGAATATCCTTGATTACTCCCACCATCTTGACCGGAGTCCCATCCAACTACAACACTCCTAGGCTACTTCTTGTGTATTCCATCCCCATCACTTCACATACTACCTTTGGCATGATAGTAGTCACAACACCAGAATCAATCATACAATTGTGTACAATCCACCCCTCCATTCTGAGTGACAAATAAAATGGGGGTGGCCTATTCTTTCCAGTGGTCGAAGTCGGTAGTGCTTGTGCCAACACTATTTGAGAAGGACTTTTCTTTTGGTCTTTAGCAGTCTTAAGAGATTCTTGCAGTAGGTCAACTTGTCCAGGCAACTGTAGTGCATCATATAGGCTCACTTTCATAGGTATCTTCTTCATTTCTTCCACAATATTATAATTTGAGATGGTCAAAGCCTTTTCTTCTGTAACCCACTCATACTTATCTCGGTACTATTGAGTAGCTTCTACCCTTTGTCTTTTTGTCAATGATGGGTACTTGAGGTGCTCTTTGGCCTGCTCTTTTGTTTCATTTTGAGTTTGGGCAGCTATTGCAGGTTGTGAAGTTGATGCTCTTGTTTGTGTCTTTTCTTGAGCTTGCTTAGGTAGTAAATATTTTAACATGATAGTATCCTGTTGCTTAGCCATTGCACCAGGTGCTTTTGTTGGAGGTTGCCCTTTTTCATTTTGCACCTTTGGTTCTGTAGGCACCTTCAAGGGTTCAAGCTCAGTTGGATCTATAGTTACTGGCTTCTTTTTGGACCTTGTAAGAACTAAAACTTGCTCCAAGGATGGCATCATAAAATTATGATCAGCCTCCTTGATCATGTTGATTTGTCCGCTAGCTGAAATTTTTGCAAGCGTCTACACATAATTCATATGCACCATGCAGGTTTCTTCTCCATGAGGATCATTGCATGTTGAACACTAGTACACCTTTTTTGCTATGCTAGGTTCTTCATTTGCTAGCATAGTTGTGCTCTTCTTAGGGCCTCTACTAGTAGATGCTTGCTCTCGAGTAATCGATGGAGTTTGAAATCTCCTTGATCAAAATTCAGCCTCGGCTTGCTTCTTCCTTACCATCGTAAGCTCATTTGATATCGTCCTTAAGGTTGAATTATTAGATTTCACCTCTTGTAATAATGTCGTGAAAGGATCAAGATTAGAAGGTGAGGGTGCTTGGCAAAGGTAGAGGTACTTGTGGTAGGGAAATGATAATGGGATCGGTGGTATCGATAATGTTGGAAAAGGAATGGATGATGGCAATTGTGGTACTGATTGAGTGGGTAACTATGAAAATTTTGGAGCTAGGTGTTGTGGGATAGGGATTAGAGCGATTTGAGGTGGGCCTGAGCTCCATGAGGGAACTGGGTACATGGAAGGCATGGGTTGTGAAAATGTACTTGAATACAAATGTTTTGGTAGGTCAGGTAGAATAGGCATCATCATTTTTGGAGGAAGCTTACCTATGGCAATCAAGTTGGATTTAGCTTTTTGGGCTTGCGTATACAAATTAGGGAAGGTATTCACGTTGGTTTGCCGAACATCCATGCCGATGTTAGTGTTGAATACCTTGAGATAATAGAATGCAGCTTGTTCATGCATGGGTTACAAACCATCAGGAACTCTTTGCTAGCTTCGAGTAAACCTGATGTTGAAATCAACTATCTCCTCCTACGGATGTCTTTGGATCATTGTAAACTGATGCAACAAGGAGTATGGGTCAGCTTGTTCATGGAAATTTTTTATCAACAACTCTACCAATTGATCCCATGAGGTAATAGTACCAAGTTGCAATGATCGGTACCAATACAACAACTTTCCTCTCAATGACAATACCAATAATTTTACCATTACGTCTTCATCCGTTATTCCATGGATCGTAGCCAAAGAAGCTACATCTTGAATATGTTCATAGGCTATTTTACTAGTGCCATCATAGGTCGGTAAAGCCTTCAAAGCTGCTTGGGGCACTAGATTTTGTGCTTGTAAGTTCAAGGTCCCTTGAGCTATTCCATGTTGGGAACTGCCTTGGTGGTTGTGGCTATTGAGGTGGTGGGTTCTGAGCCATGTGGACTGGTGTGTGGGGTGGAGCTTGAGGAATGCTAGTGGCAGTACTAACTGGACTTGTAGGAGTAGAAAATACATCGACTAGTCATGAGGATGTGGTGGATGATATATGGGATGTATGAGGTAATGAAGATGTACGATGTAAAGTGGCTAATTGAGGATGCTCTCCTAACCTTTGAATATCAAGTTCGTAGAACTCAATTGGATTATCTAGATTTTTGGCCTTCGATCTTGTATTCATGAGACACAACTTTCGTTGTTCTCACGTTTGGAGATTTTTGGGTATAATCGAGTCACCAGATGTTCTAACTATACAACATGAAGGTGAACATCAAACCTTAATACTGTCGAAAGTGGAACTTTCGGGGTCCCATCGAGCGTGCCAAAAATTGTTGGTCAAATATCTACCTAATCAACAAAACTACGTTTGTGCACCCTAGACATGGCCAACATTGAATGACCGAAGGAAAGGAATGTCCTCCATGTCAATCTCTAGAGAGGGCTGGCTCCCAAACTAAATCCTACACTAGTTGAAGACTAGAGTTGCAGGAAAGAAATGAGAAATTGTGAAAAGAAATGGGAAATATGGCCACAGGCTAAAGGTGTAGGATTCAAGGCAGACTAACAACAGGAAATTCACCCAAGCATGAAATAGCATATAACAAAAGAAAAGCAGCAGAATTTACTTATAAACTTGCAGGAACAACCTTCAAAATAACACTCCAACACTCACTCCCTCATTAGCAATATTTAAATTCAGATGCAAAATTCAAATCTAACAACAAATAAGGCACATGAATGTAAAATAGAAGTGCATGAATACAGAAGGAAATTGCACACAAGATCACTTGCAAATTCAGAAGCCTTGTGTCTTCTATTGATGCAGAGAACTTGGAGAGTTTTCTCGCAAAGTGTCTAACCTCCTTTTACAATGAGAATTCAGTAGTATTTATAGAGGATTTCACCTCTTTCATTAAATGCACATGGAGACAAAATGATCGTAGATCAGGAACCATAGTGAGGAAATTCCTCCTTGAAAATATTAAAAATTCATTCTCTTGGAACAATGATCCATATTTCAAGGAAACATTTCCAGGAAATCAGCATCTTTAGGCATCGGTGCATAAAAAATTAAGAGATATTTGATGTCTTGAAAATGCACTCCCACTTTGGAAATCATGAAAATCCTCCTATATTTTTAACATGGCTTTCTTCTTCACTTGGGATTCACAATTTGAGTTACTCCTTGCCTCCATTATTTAATGTTATCCATGATCTGCTCTGGGTACCTTTGAAAATCTAGATATTGATGATGAATACACCTTTTATTGACTTCCTTCCTTTTTGACCATGGCGACAATAATTCCTTTGATGCTTGGAAAATATACTTAACAGCTACGTCATTCACCTTTAAAAATCATGTTCACCCCTAAAAGGGGCACCAAATATAGTCGCCCTCCCTTTGGGGTGAATGCGATATTGAATATTCAATGCACCTCAACCATATCGATGCATTCACCCAACCTTCATTCGCTAGTGCGTTCATGCGATCCTGCTTTTGGGAGGACGTTCACCCATGGGAGGGGTGAACAGGATGTTCGCCCCTCAACCTAGGTGAACGTGATGTTGATTATTTAGTCATGTGCATGCCGTCACACTTTATATTACGTTCACCCCAAGGTGGGGTGAATGGAGCTTTCACCCCACCTTTGGGGTGAACGCATCCAGTCATCAAATAATTTTTTAAAGATGGGCAGGTGCACATTTTTCAAACTTTTTAGAAAGACGTTCACCCCAAAGTGGGGTGAACGGAGCTTTCACCCCATATTTGGGGTGAACGCATTTTTCACGTCTCATTCTTTGGGCGCTTTCAAGCCTTTCAATCCTTCGCCATTTTTATTTTAATGTTTCCTTCTTTTCCTTTTGATAGAGTGTGCAGGGCCGAACGCGTCTTCAATTTGTAGTGTGCTTTCGAATGTTGCAAACTTGAATTTCTAATGCAGTTCTCAATTTGTTTTTCCCTTTAAACATTCATCACTTCCAAGCTAAAAGGGTACATATGCAAATAAAAATAGAAAGATAAAATAACTGTAACATATAAAATCGACCCACAATAATATTTTAGGATTAATGTCACCGCATTACAATCAAAATGCTCCATTAAAATAAAATAAAAATCCCAATGTGGCAAAGGACAAAAACTGCCAATAATAATTTGACAACTGAGAAGGTGAGACCAATTAAAGCTCCAACCAAATATAATAATGATATTTAGACATTTCACATTGATGGGAATAAGTCTAAGCAAGGCTCGAGTACAAGAGCAAATTCTAGAAATTCCACTAGTGGAATAGAAACTGAAAACTTGAACATTGGAGTAGTAGAGCAACCACAAAATGTTCAAGTTATTAAGAACTATGATCCACAAATAAAATATGATCTCACTAAGTTGTTACATAGGTCTAAAGATGTGATGGCCTAGTCCTATAAATGCCTTAAGATATTTGATCCTGGGAGGTTTACACATACAATCCCTTTGAAAGAATTCTATAAACCCTTTAGACAGAAACAAAGACATGTTGATGCCTTGATTTTGAAGGAGGCAAAAAAATTGTATGCGCTATGGGTTGATAGAAAAAGACATAAGCAAGCGTTGAAAACTTCACCATTCATGGTATTATATGACGAATAATTTGCAAGGTGATATACTTTCAAACTTGGTGTATCTGTGGGACAAAGCCCATGAAAAGAAAGGTAAACACACAAAGTCTTTATCGGGTAGCAGAAATTCTAGGAAGCATAAACTGGGGTGCATTTCATCTACAGGACTTGGAAGGTATTTTTCTAAACTTACCTGTACATGGTCAAATTTTAAAGCATTATTTATTTGCTTTTCCATATGCTACATCATTTGAGTAATTGAAGGGACCTTTGTACATATGTATATATTATTGTGAAAAGGTAGTGAAGTAGTGCTTTTGTTTAATTTGTTTTATCAACATTAAGTTGGTTCTCGTTTTCCAAATTTTCATTTCTTTCTTATTTTGGGTCTTTGTCTCGTTTTTGCAAATGAAACCAGGGTGATTTTGGCTAATGATGTTCTAAATGGGAAGAAGTTGGTAATTCTTCTTATCCAGAATAATAGTAGAGAGGTAATTTAGATTTTTGCACCTTACCCACCGCAATTATTTTAATTATAAAAGGAACTATTATGTTGTTTAGCTGGAGAACTCCCAGGGAATCCAAGAAAAGTTAGTAATGAGAAGAAAATTTTGATTCACAGAAGTCATTTTTATAGCTCTTAAGAGGCTATTGGTGTCTAAAAACTAATATGGTTAGTTGATCCGTTGTTTGGTTAGTGAAATATCAAGGTAAATGCAAATTTTGAACCTTCAGTAAGACTTCCCAGCTATCTAGTCTCTACCAAAAAAAGAGAAGAAAAGATAAAAAGAGTTGTACAAAAAAGAGGAGAGTTCCATAATAAAAGAGAGATAACTGAGATTTTTGAAAGAGAAATCTTAGACATGTTCACTAGGGCTATAGACGCTCCTTGGCTGTGACCCAAGGTCTTTAAAAGAAAGTTAAGAGTAACTCTATCAGGGCTATAAAAGGGTAAACTAGAATTCGAGTTCTACTCAAATAATCCTATGTAGTCCAAATAGTTTGGTTGATCCTTAGTAAGAATATAAGCCATGGTCATCTTAAGAGGAAGGATTTATACACTTGCAATCACACACCAGATTTTTCCTTGAGTGATTCAACCTAGTATGTTCCTGATAAATTTCTACAGACTGGCAGATAGCAATTAAAATGTTTTGAAAATATTTGTGGCAAGGTATGGTACATGATTTAAGTTATTTTAAAACTAGAGTTTTGGGTTCCAAATAGTGCTACTATTTCTCCGCAGACGTTGTCATTTTTTGAGACGCAACACCCCACTTATCATAAAATTTTTGTTTTATTATAATTGATTTTTATTCTCCAAGGGGACCCTCTTGAAGTATTTTGATTTTATTTCCAAATTTTGCTTTCATCAAGGTTTTAAATTTTTCCCACATCAAGGTGTCACAATTGCTTGCCTAAAAGCATTGATCTTAATTGAAGTTTTTTGGATATTTACACCTCAATGATATTATTTCAGATTATTGATTTCAGAAAATTTAATCTTCAATAGTTTTCCTAAGGTCTAAATTATTAAAATCAAATTTTAGGGTTTTCTACAATTATTCATCTTACCCTAAATTCACATCAAATTTGAAATCATCATATATTTTGATAGAAGAATCCATTTGAGGTGATTCAAATTCTAGGTGAAATATCTTGATCTCCTCTTTCCAATGATACCAAATTTTCTAGAATTTAGACGTGAGTTCCATCTAAAAATAACAATTTCTTATTGCAGCTTGTAAAATTAAATCATAGCATAGAACTCGAAAATCAAATTATTTAAAACCAAGGCAAAGTTATGGATTTTTTGGGAGATTCAATTTCATTTTAATTTCGGCTAAAAGCATGCTCCATGCCGCTAGCGAAAATTTGTCGGTGACTTTGGATTTTAATTGCTAATTTATTCAATTTAATGATCTCCAAATTTTCACCATTTTTCTAAAGTCATCTCTCCACCTCATTTAAAAAAAAGGGTTAAGTCTTTTCATTTTAGTGAATCAAGCCATGCTCTATCCCTCCATATTCTATCCCGCTCATGTTCTATCTTGCTCATGTTATCTCCCACTCCATGTTCTATCCCGCTCATGTTCTCTCTCGCTCTCTCTAGCTTCTTGCCCCCTCCCGCTCGTTGCCCTATTTCATGATTAAAGAGGAATGCATTCGAATTTAATTTTTTAATTATAATTTGTGCCCTAGAATTAAAAGTCCAAACCTTAGGTATTTTAAAAAATTAATTAATTAATTAATTAAAAAAATCAAAAGTTTCAATCCTTAGGAAAATAAGAGGTAGGTAATAGATGAATTGAGGGAGGTCAAGATTATATGTTGACCGTGGCATCGATACCCAGGATAGGCTAAGGATAGGACAAAGCTATTTAGGGTCAGTAGGACCAGATGGATGACCATAAAGAGAGGATCTAGAGGTCTTCTAGTTTGACCGAGTCTTGAGGTAGTTCAGGATCTTGTACGAAATCCTAGACCTGGAGGATTACTGGTATTGAAGAGTCTACTGGGACCCAACAGGGATCAAGGATGAGGCAGACTTGGTTAGGTGGGTAGAGGACTTGGATGATCCTCCTTACATGAATCCCAAGGTTGATGATGTGGGAGTGGCCTTCGGCTACAGGCGGTGGTATAGAGGAGTCGTGCTTTGGAGGATCTTCTCGCTAGTGCTGATATAGAGGCACTAGGTGATGGACCTAGATATGTAGCAAGCATTTCAAAAGGCAACTCGTAAGGCCATAGAGAGGGCACACCAGGGCTAGGCCACTTTAGGCTAGAAACTTGCATGGGTCCGTATTGAGGTGGTTACTCGCTAATTGACTGTTGTGGGGCAATTACCCACTAGGATGTATGTTGAGGCCTACTAAAAATGGCCAAGGAGATTATCCTGTAATGGGGTGTTGAGCCCACTGAGTTAAAAGGGAGTATAATCTAGTAGGAGGTCATATCTAATAGGATACCCACTAGGATGTATATTTATTATATGTGGGGTGCAATATAAGGATAATATATATTAGGCGAGTACTACCCTCGATAGGGGGTTTTAAGGATGAAACACTTGGTGAGTGTGTGCAAATGTGCAAAAGAAGACAACTTTAAAAAATATAAAGGAAGAGATAAATATATATATACTTGTTTAAAAAAAAAGGCAATTTTTTTTTTTGAAAGCAATAGAGAAGTTGATAAGGAGATATTAACAAACTACCATCCTTAAGACCAAATTAGATAGAGCAAAGAGAAGCAAGACAAAAGAAGTGGAAAAACCGTAGGTGGGGATATTGCTAGGTATCAAAATCCTAGTTAAAGTGCAATCCATGTGAGCTACAACCTAACTAGGTATTATCACATGCCATAGTCGCAAGATCCACGAAATCTATATGATCAAGCAACTATGAATAAGCAATCATGTAAAATATGACACTCCAAATATGCAGGTTGTTTAAATATCAAGCAACCAATGCAAAAGATGACAAGCAACAATGAAGTATGAACAAGGAGATGGATGCAACAAAAATGTAAATGCATAGCTAAAATGATGATGATTGTTTTTGATGTGATTAAAACTTATTATTATTATTATTTTTAGTTTAGGCAAGCAGGATGATAGTCGACACAAAATCTAAGTGTGCCAACTTTATTGGCATAAGAAACAAGTATATCATGAACTGTTTCCCCAAAGAAATTTCTAGAAAGTAGGTCATCTCGATGATGAAAATCATAGAGAAGCTCCTTCGTAGCTCTTTCCATGACAACCATGGCACGATAATCATTGCATTTTTGAACAAGACCATTCTTTTTAACATAAAGATTATTATAAGACAACAAACCAGGATATTTAAAAAAAAAAGCTTATTTTTGGAACATAAAAAATCAATCATATTACAAAACAAAGCCTCAGAAGAATAAGGGGGACCATCATCCTCATCACCCATTCCTGAATTTTGATAATCCATATATTTAGCATAAGTCATAAGATGATCATCATTGTCAAATGGTAAATGTTAGTCTTTACTAGGTATAAAACCTATGCCACATATCCCAGGCCAGACCTCGACATCCAAAGGCTCTTGAATGTCCTTCTGTTGTGGCCCCAAACATTTACCTACATATCCCATGCTCAATAGGATATGTTTAGGAAGTGGGTAATCATTGGAAAGGTAACAATGAGCAAAATAACACTCAACGGGAGAGGGGTTACTACCACGTATATTTTATTTGAAGGTAGTTCCTATGAAGATAAAGGTACATGTGACAATGTGTACACCATTACACCTTTATTATGGGGTAAACCCATGGTTCTTGGTGATGGTGGTAGCTTGGCTAGATCTAGAAGAGGTTCTCGAAGAAACTAATTATCATGATCCTAGGATGAGAAATTTGAGATGTGTTCCTCACTCATTTTTAAATTTTTGAAATTGTTCTAATATTTGAGATGATGAACATGGAGAAACCATTGAAGAAATAAGACACAGGTTAAACTTAGATCAAGCTCGCTATACATTTGAGCAAAACTCAAATGGTCGAGGGTCACCCGGAATGGTGATAACTTGATTTTTAAATTCAAACTTTAGGTATTTATGAAGAGTAGAAGGGACATTATTAATTGCATGGATCCAAGGATACAAGAAAATTTTTAAAATATGTAGGAAAATGTACCACATAAAACAAATTATCCAATAGTTTAGGCCCAACCTTGAGAGGAAGAAGATGACACCACAAGCCTCTTGGGACTCATTGTTGAAAGCTTTTATAATGATATCAGATTTGGTTAAATATTCCTCTTTTAATACAAATTTTTGAAAGAATTGATATGTACACAAATTGAGGGAAGAACCATTATCAATCATAATTTTCTTAATAAAGGTATCCCTAATAAGTGGAGTGATGTAAAGTGAAGAATATTCTTGTGGGTTTGAGGAAGGTTTATCATCATCCGAGAATGAGATGTGATGTATCCCAAAAGAACTTACGATATCAATTATAGCATTAGGAGAAATATATGAGGGAACTGATTTTTGCTTTAGAAATTCCATCAAAGCATCTATATGGTTGGGAGAAATTTGTAAGATCTCTAAACTGATATATTTTCTAGATTATTAGCTAACTACTTTTGGATATCAAATGAAACCTTGGGTTGTGGTTTCAATACTAAAGGTGGAGTCCTGTATCTGAAACTTTTCTCTAATTATTCTTCAAAATTGAACCAGGCTATAATACCAAAGTCTATCCTTGCTGAGGATGATGAGTCTAAGATTTTCCTGTAGCTATCCCAACCATGCCAACCATATTACCATAGGGAGGAGGCTCATTCTGATGAGCCACCTGATTTGTTGCTTATTGATTATGTTTTGGCAATGGATCTTTGAATATTTCCATATCTTGATTGGTAGTTGAAGTTTATTGAATAGAAAATTTATTATTTACCACTTGATAATTTCATAAATCAATACATATTGCATCAATCAAATCTTGAACCACATGTTTTAACTTTTTACAAGAATTTGTCCAATATCCTTCTGCTCTATATGTTGACCTTCCTTGTACCAATAAGCTGTAGTATCTGGTTATCTTATGGGAGGTAATTCAATTGCATTGGCTTCTAAAAGTTATTTTAAAACTGCTTCCATTGATATATTAAGTCTTGTAAAATTCCTTTGTGGATGTTTCTTGAGTACTATCTTTTGTAGGTTGTTAGCAACATTATTAACAAGTCTACTATCCATTCCACTATCACCTATAGCATATTTGTTCTTATGTTGAGACTTAGTAGGATTATCTTCTTTGAATTTGAGTTGACCTTTTATGATAAGCTAAATCAATTGCTTGATCAAAAGATGCAATAGTAGTAGTCTCTAATGCATAAGATAATCTCTCTTGTAAATTACAAATAAATATCTCAAGCATATCTTTTGGAGGTAAAGTATATCTTAAACGTCCAACTAAACTTCTCCAAAGAGCCAAGAAATCTGAAAGTTCTCCTCTTTACTTTGTTTCAAATTATAAACATCTTTCATTGTTAATTTCTTTTTAATATAGGCACCAAACTGTTGAACAAATAATTCTACTGTTTCCTCAAAACTCTTCAAGGAATTATTAGGCAACCGATAGTACCATTCTAATGCCATGCCACCAAGACTTTTAGGGAATATTTTTAGTAACAACATATCATCATAATGAGATCATGGCAATATGTTCTAAATATTATTAAATTCTCTATTGGATCTTTTGTCCCCTTGTCAATAGGTAAAACTGGCATAGGAAAATGCTTAGGATAAGGTCTAGCAGCAACAATAGGATCCAATAGCTGATTACACATTTCCTTATATCCGTAAGTAAAACTTGAAGGTTGAATCATCTCAACTTTTGAAACCAACTGCTTTACCATATTTGTCAAATTTTGCACTTCTGGATTACTATTATGGATCATCCCCAAATTCCCTAAAGGAGGAATATATGTGTGTTGAGGAACCAATGCTTGACTCAAGTTGGATGCATGGATACTATTGTTATATGTGGTGCCTTGTGAAAATGGAAAACTAACATTTGGTGGAACAGAAGCAAAATTTTTTAGATTAGAAGATTGAGGAGGAAATTAAAATTAATTTTGAGTGACACTACTAATTGGAGGGACTTGTAGATTCCTTCCAATTTTGGTGGTTGTAGTAGTATCGATTGCCTGGTTTCTTAAGTCATGAAGATGCATTGATATAGGTAAGGGGTTACTTTGATCAAGCATAGGGGTGCTTATGGGAGGAGGAGGTGGAGGAGTTTAGCCTCTTTCGAGATGATCTTCTCGCTCCATACCCTCCAATATATTATCCCAATTAGCTTTCATAAAGCCCAAAATGTGTTCAAATTATGAAAAGACAAACCCACCATTAGGGCCTTCATAAGGATCAAAAATCATTTCAGTTTCCATGTTATCTTGTTCTTCTAGATCTATGTTAGGATCCTCTCTATCAATATGATCATATTATGAAGGAACATAATTAAATTCTAGGTGCTTTCACTAACTTCTAAGAAGAGGAGCCATTAGAAGAGGCGAAAGGATAGAAGAGGAATACTAAAAACAAACACACAAAAAATATTTTTAAAGATGTTATTAAGGTTTTTATAGCCACACAAATAGAATTAGTGATATTTCTGAAGTAGGGAAAAATGGTGCACCAAATAAAGATAAACAATGTATGTATCTATGCCCTATCGTTAATGAGCGCCAAACGAAAGCATGCAAGCAAATGGAAAGATAACAACCAACAAGAAGTAAAGCAAAACAAGTATATCTCTTATTAATTGAAATGATCCAAAATTATAGGTTACAATGCATCCCCTTGAGGGCTCAAAATGGGTGATACAAATTTTTACAAATCGGGTGCCCAAAGGTCAAATCTCTCAAGGAATTCGGGTGCACATCCAATGTCTTTCCTCGTACCCACAATCGAAGTGGGTGGGCCAAAGTTGCTACCGCTTGTGTCTTTGATATCTGATGTCTTAGGCTACCTCCCAATGCACTATAATGACCTACACCTACACACAAGGAAACCAAAATCATCAAATAGCGAGTGCGTATGATAAAAAGCATGCAATCCCCACAGGGGCAAAATGGCTAATAGTGAGAAAACGCATCAAACCAACTCCAAATGATAAAATATGAAATGGGTATGTAGAGAAATAGGTTTTGGGAAGATATCACCTAAAATTGAATCGAAATCGCATCCGACCGTGTTTCAAAATGAGGGCGACCGTTCGTAACCTACAAAACCCAAAGCAAGCAATTTCCTATCCTACGCATATCCAAAATGCATGAAAATTGGATAGAATACATAAAATACTATTATAAGAAAACCCATTTGATTATATTTGTGATATCAATCATAGTTTGGGTGTTCTCTCAAATGACCTCCGGATACTTGCAAGAGACCCTACAAAACACTAAAAATGCAATATCTCGGCCAATATAACTCAGAATGACATGAAATTTGAACTGCATAATATAAGCATGTATAAAATATATAATTAAAAATAGTCAAAAAATCATGCACAAATTTCTATTCATCTTGGGGTGGAGCGAATAGCAGATCTATAGATTGGGGGGCATCCGAGGGTGGGACGCCCATAGAATCTGCCTAAATTTTACCACCAATTCCACTTGGGAATGGTGAAAAACCCTAAGAGATGTGTTGTCATCAAATTTGGTGTGGAAATTCACTCAAATGGTCCGGTTATGTGACAAATTGCGCCTACTAGTTCACTCATGAACCTCCTTCGCTAGGTAGAGATTCTGAGGGAAAATGGGCACAAAAGGTGGAAAGAAATCTTAGCAGCACTCTATTGCATAAACCTAAAAATCCTCTCCATTGTGTGTGGAAAATTTCTCCACTTTATAGCCTAAGGAGGCTTCAGGGGTCAAAAGGCATGTGAGGGCATGCGAGGCATGAGGTGCCACTTGGCCACCAGGGTGGCATGCATTGGAGGGAGAAGAGAATCTCCCAATTTGGCCTCCCTCATGGGTTGGAGCATTAAGATGTTGCGTACCTTGTACTCCTAGCTATTATGGACCCAAAATGTAACCGTTGGCAGGCGCTATTTGTCCAGGTTTGACTTTTTTCCAATCAAACCTGCTATTCGCTCCACCCCAGAGCGAATGTTGCTATTCACCCTGGGGTGGGACGAATAGGTTCTGTATTCATCCCAGGGTGGCATGAATAGCAATAGGGTGTCCAAAAGGTGCCAAAAGTGGCCTAGAACCTTTCAAAACCTTGCATTAAGTGGTTAGAACCACTGTATACCTCCTGAGGGCTGCCCTAGGGGCCTTGGTGTGTCGCGAAGTCACTACTTATGGTAGCACAATCGGATTGAGCCAAATTTTTAGTGTCTAAAGATGCCCATTTTTGGGATGCATTATGTGCATCACAATACCGAGAAAAAATAGATGACTAAAATTATTCAATGATTAAGGTTACTCAATAACCTAACCAACTTTAGATGCCCCAATCCTGGAAAGAGCATGCATCCTTGAATCCTTGCTTCTGATGAGCTAAGGAACTTGCTTTACCTTGGATGTCATTCAGTCATGAAATGGGGGTTCCCAGTGTTACACATGCTTACTAGATGCCAAGCATTTTAACTTGATATTTTGTGCTTGTTTATTGCCCCAAGAAGGAGCGTGATTGTCTTTGTCAAAGATTCGTTGGACAAACACAATTTGCATGATTGAGTGTGTGCTTGTTGATTTGACTTGAGTATGACTACCCCCTCAAGCGACGAGTCGATGAGGGAATGAATCGTGAGAAAAGTGATGAGTCGCTTGACCTAGATGACTGTTTGGTAAGGTTACCTTCAGTTGTACTCATTGAGAAATGGCACAGTTTTGAAAGGATTTGAATGATGCTATGGGGTTTCATGGAAGCAAGAAGTTGAAAACTTCATTCTCGAGGGCAGTCTAGCCAAAATGGCCTTCTTAGGGACTAAAGTAGTAACTTGGCTATGCATCCATGAGATATTTGTGTTCCATATTAACCCTGAGTGAATTCCATCAGATTTGACATGTTTTTGGTGGGTGTTGAACCCTTTTCTTTGTTACTTCCTAGAGGAAGGAATGAAAAACCTCGCTCCCGTGGGGCGGTCCGGCCATGGTGGCCTTCTTAGGGGTTGAATTTAGGTTATTTCCAAGCATCCAGGAGTGTTATTATTTTCCTCTTGATTACTACAAAAATTTGACCAAAATAGAGCTATTTTTGTGGGTTTTTGGACCCTTTTGGTGTATTTTGGAGTTGTTTTGACCTATGAACCCTGTATTCATCCCGGGGTGGAGTGAATACAAATTTTGTATTCATCCTAGGGTGGAACGAATGGCTAGAAGTGTGTTCGCCCTACCCTAGGGTGAATAGGACTGTTGTAGGCCTATATAAGCTTCAAAAACTAATTTTGGGCTCATTATTGCATGTTTTCTTTTGTAGTTTGAGAGGTGAGGAGGAGGAGAGTGATTTTGCATAGTGAAGCGCTGTCAAAATCATCCCACATCATCATGAGTCAACAAGCGAAGGCATCCAACGAAGGGGCTAGTGCGAAGAAGGTAAATGCTAACTCACGTGACCTCGCTTATTACAAGTGTAATGCTTGTTATTTTTTGTTCCTTTTTTTTTCTTGTTTTTGATGTTTTTATTTGTTTTATCTTTTGTTTTGCTAGGTGAGGAGCCGGTATCACAAATCGAATCTCTTTAGGACCACACAAGATGCTTTGAATGAGGCTCACTGGGAGTGTCTTGATGGCCTAGGGCTCAAGAAAGTTACTCGGTTGGAGCCTATGATCGGCGACCGAGCTTATTTGATTGCATTGATTAGCCTATGGGACCCATGCACCAACACCTTCCATATACCAATGGGAGAGATGACGATGACGTTGGAGGACATCTATCGAATTCTAAGGATTTTGATAGAGGGGTGACCCATCCGATCATCGCACCATGACCTGAGGGAGGCAGTGCTAAGGAGGTACTTTGAGGAGGATGCGAATGCGGTAGAGTTGGACTATCAGACTAGAGGTATACTGGTGGGGTACTGGTATGAAGAGGAGGTATTGGGGGTGAGGCATGCACTGCTTATGACCCTCATCTCCAATATGCTCCTCCCAGACTCATCAGGAGCCAGGTTCCCATGGAACCTGCTAGAGCTAGTGTTTGCCCTGGCGGGGTGCACTATAGAGGAGCCATTGGTGATGGCATGGGGGACTACCATTCTGGCACATCTCTATGATGAGTTGTACGAGATCCGCTGCCAAAATTGGAAGGGCTTAGGGTGTAGTTTCCTGTTGCAGTGTTGGGGATGGTAGCACATAGTTGTGGGGTGACCACAGGGCTTACCCTGGTCGACCCGGGCACAACTAGTAGACTAGGAGATAGGATATGGCATCCTATGGCAGATGGCGTAGGAGAGAGGGTAGAGTCGGTGGTTCATGGGTGATGTAGATCACTACGTCGATCTCTTCTCTCGCCTGGCACTAGGATAGGTGTAATGGCGACCATACAGGGATTTTCCGGTCTGGGCTGATGCTGGAGAGTAGCTCCGATGGGTGAGGCGGGGTAGATGGCTGATTGCCCGACATGGTACCGAGTGGGAGTACTTCCCATTTGCTCAAGTCATGCGACAGTTTGGGCTATGATAGGGGTTTCCTAGGGAGTCGATGGTGTATCGGTGTCATGGGGATGAGCGGACGCTATCTTGGCCTACGGTGGAGGAGGTGGGTAAGGAGTCAGATCCTGTGGTCAACGTTCTAGACATGGATGATGCTAAGACGATAGGGGAGTATGACTCATGGTGGGTGATGTGCTAGTGGCAAGGGATAGGGACCCTAGGAGGTGAGGCAGCTAGGGCGACATATGAGGTGATGCCAGATGCTCCAAGGGAGGACTAGGTAGAGGGTGATGAGCAGGGAGATCTCCTGGACTTGGGAGATCAGGGTGATGACATGGTGGTAGATGACCCTAGGGCGCAAGCACCGGAGGGTGTACAGGGTGACCAACCTATGGAGTTGTAGGCTGAGTTGGCTAGGGTTAGGCAGGAGAGAGATCTCCTGTAGGCACAGACTCGAGAGGACCAGGCCGAGATATCCTCCCTGCGGGTGCATCTAAGGGCTCAGAGTGTGAGGCAAGAGGGATCCAACATTGGGGAGGCAGAGAGGCTGCAGGCTAAATTACTACACCTACAGTCAGTGGTAGAGACCTACCAGGTGTGGGAGCAATGGAGATAGGGATATGTGGGTCGACTGGAGATAGAGGTGGTGCACCTTGGAGGGCACCTACCAGATGATGGAGAGTCCAATAGATCACATTGATCTCGATGGAGCGAGACGGTGCAATCCTCTACTAGGCAGAGGGAGGACAAGGCTAGTGGTAGTAGGCATGGGGGGTCCCAGCGGACCCGTACCACTAGGGGTAGTGTGAGTCGTAGCACCGATCCTACGTGATCATGGTGACATAGACTCGTGGGACTATTTTTGGGGTTTTGTTTTTGTTTGGCCTTGTGAGGTCTGAGGACCCATTTTATTGTAGCCTACGGGCATTTTTGGAAACTATGATGTACTCTTTTTGCCCCATATATATATATATGAGATTTTATTATGATCATCATGTGTTTCATTTATTGTTTTATTGTATGGATGCAATGTGTGTATGGATTTATGATGATGTGTTAGATGCTTAATATGTATGCATGTGTAATTTGACTTAATTTACATTGCAGCTATCTAGATGCATGGATGCATAGTGAGATGAAATATTTGAATGATTGATAAACATGGAGTTGTGGCTAATGATTTGACATACTATGTGAACACTATAGGCTATACAAAATACATTAACGGTCTTTGCTTTTGCTTCTTTTCTTTTTTTTTTTGTAATGGAAATGTGAAACCATTATTGCGATGTAGTGAAATGGAGTAAATGAGATGCTATGTGCAAAGAATGTGGGTGAGGATTTTATGAGACTCAAACACTCTAGCTGATGTGATCAAAGGTTGTATATTGACTATGCAAGACTTTTTGACAAGGTATGAATCTGCTAGGACGACCAAGGTACTTCATATCCCTGTGTGTGCAAGTGAGTTCATTCTTGTGAGATGCATAAGGATACTGCCATTGCCAAGTAGGCTCTCAACCAAACCTGTAATGAGGATCACCCTATGAATGCCACCATCCTAGGTTTTGTACTTAGTAGGACTAGACCACTAGGCAATCTAGGTTACCAAAGCTAGCTCATCCACATGCAAACATTGGTCTGCACACACGCCAAAGGCTAATGTGATAGACATATCGTCATGCGGGAGGCTACCACCATTGACAAGTAGGCTATCCACCAAACCTGTAATGAGGATCACCTGATGGTTTTCCAAATGCTGAGAGTTCCAGGGATTCAAGTTCGACTCCCTTCTTTTCTTCAATTTTATTGGGATACTTGCTCATATGTAGTGATGAAAATCACTGTTTATTTTGTATATATATATATATATATTTTTCTTTGAGCAAGGGATTGATTGAGTGATGAGGATCACTATTTCTTGTGCTTTTTGATGTGTGCACTTTGAGGATTTTGATGTTGAACTTTGGATTTCTTGATTTTTTTTTTTGATTTCTTTGATTTTTTTGAGTGATTAGGATTTGTGGGAATTGGGGTTTCTGATAGTGGTGAAAACCACTGTTTATTTTGGGGAATTGGGTAGGGAAGATGCTTGTCCTTTTGCCAACTCTCAGCATTCTTGAACCATTCGCATAGGGGGATGAGCAGGATGACCTTTTCGCTTAAAGTACCCTAGACCACTTCATGGATTTCATCTTTCTTTGTGCAAAACTTGGATTTATTAATGTTTAACTGTGTTTGGGATCTGATGTACACAAGGCATAATCAATGCAAGACTCTACCTCCTAAAAATCAAGCTAGCTTTCTACAAAACCTGAAGAGAAGCTAGAAATGGTTGAGTGACCAAAAACCCTAATGACATTCTAAAACAAATGATTAGGTGAAGCGGTGGACACAAATATGAAAAATGGAAACTGTGGGTGAAAACTGACAATTGCAACATTGAACGATGCTTACTTTCACGACATTGATTTTGAGCGATAAGTATTGTACTATCATGGTGCTAGACATGCATGAGCAACTCTCTAAAATGTAAAGGGCTAATGATGAGTATGCCTAAATGCAAGCGATGATATAATGCACTGGGATGCGATGTGATATGATGCAATATTTTTGTATTTTTGAAATTTTGATGATGTTTTTGTAATGCAATGCGATGCAATGTTTTTGTATTTTTGATTTTTTGATAATATTTTTGGATTTTTTATTGATATATATGTATGTACATGTGACCAACGGGCTTATTGGGGGCCATTGGGGCATTTGGGGGGACCAAAGGGCTTATGGATGCCTTTGGGACTTTTTGGTTGACCTAGACGGTTCTAGACTGCCTAGGAGTGTTTTAAGTTGACCAAGTGGGATGTAGGCACCCTTGGAGCATTTTGGGGTGACCTAGATAGTTCTAGACCACCTAGGAGAATTTTAGGTTGACCAAGTGGGATGTAGGCACCCTTGGAGAATTTTGGGGTGACCTAGATGGTTCTAGACCATCTAGGAGCATTTTAGGTTGACCAAGGGGATGTAGCACCCTTGGAGCATTTTGGGGTGACCTAGATGGTTCTAGACCACCTAGGAGAATTTTAGGTTGACCAAGCGGGATGTAGGCACCCTTGGAGCATTTTGGGGTGACCTAGATGGTTCTAGATCACCTAGGAGCATTTTAGGTTGACCAAGTGGGATGTAGGTACCCTTGGAGAATTTTGGGGTGACCTAGATGGTTCTAGACCACCTAGGAGAATTTTAGGTTGACCAAGCGGGATGTAGGTACCCTTGGAGCATTTTGGGGTGACCTAGATGGTTCTAGATCACCTAGGAGCATTTTAGGTTGACCAAGTGGATGTAGGCACCCTTGGAGCATTTTGGGGTGACCTAGACGGTTTAGACCACCTAGGAGCATTTTAGGTTGACCAAGTGGGATGTAGGCACCCTTGGAGCATTTTGGGGTGACCTAGATGGTTCTAGACCACCTAGGAGCATTTTAGGTTGACCAAGTGGGATGTAGGCACCCTTGGAGCATTTTGGGGTGACCTAGATGGTTCTAGACCACCTAGGAGCATTTTAGGTTGACCAAGCGAGATGTAGGCACCCTTGGAGTATTTTGGGGTGACCTAGACGGTTCTAGACCACCTAGGAGCATTTTAGGTTGACCAAGCGGGATGTAGGCACCCTTGGAGCATTTTGGGGTGACCTAGATGGTTCTAGACTACCTAGGAGCATTTTAGGTTGACCAAGCGGGATGTAGGCACCCTTGGAGCATTTTGGGGTGACCTAGATGGTTCTAGACTACCTAGGAGCATTTTAGGTTGACCAAGCGGGATGTAGGCACCCTTGGAGCATTTTGGGGTGACCTAGATGGTTCTAGACCGCCTAGGAGCATTTTAGGTTGACCAAGCGGGATGTAGGCACCCTTGGAGCATTTTGGGGTGACCTAGACGGTTCTAGACCACCTAGGAGAATTTTAGGTTGACCAAGTGGGATGTAGGCACCCTTGGAGCATTTTGGGGTGACCTAGATGGTTCTAGACCACCTAGGAGCATTTTAGGTTGACCAAGCGGGATGTAGGCACCCTTGGAGCATTTTGGGGTGACCTAGATGGTTCTAGACCACCTAGGAGCATTTTAGGTTGACCAAGCAAGATGTAGGCACCCTTGGAGCATTTTGGGGTGACCTAGATGGTTCTAGATTGCCTAGGAGCATTTTAGGTTGACCAAGCGGGATGTAGGCACCCTTGGAGCATTTTTGGGGTGACCTAGATGGTTCTAGACCACCTAGGAGCATTTTAGGTTGACCAAGTGGGATGTAGGCACCCTTGGAGCATTTTGGGTTGGGCCATCCTACGCTAGGCATGGAATGGCCACAAATGAAGGATGTTCAAGGGTTCAGGATCCTTGACACCTTCAAGGGAGGCTAGGTGATACGTTTCGGGTCCTATATGACTAGTAATGACATAGGGACCTAACCAGTTTATCGTGAACTTGTCCCTTAGATGGGGCGGCAAATTAGAATTTTGTTGGTTCTCCTTCAGAATGAGGTCACCAACCTGAAAGTCTCTTAGGTGGACTTTCATGTTATAGGCTCTCTTAAGTCACTCTTGGTAAATGCGTAGGTGCTCGAGAGCATTAATACGATGTTCATCAAGTAGCGTAAGCTGATCTAGGTGAGCCTATCATGCGGTATCATCATCGATGAACTCTTGCATGGATATGCGCAACGATGGTACTTCGAGCTCTAGAGGCATCACAACCTCGGTACCGTATACTAGTGAAAACGGAGTAGCTCCAGTGGGTGTCCGAATACTAGTGCGATAGGCCCATAGAGCAAGGGGTATTTGGGTATGCCAATCTATGTGATTCTCTATAACAATTTTCTTGAGAATGGCCATTAATGTTTTATTGGAAGCTTTCGCTTGCCCATTTGCTTGTGGATAGTAGGGTGTCAAAAAACTATGTTGGATGTTATACTTTGTCATCAAAGCATGCACATATTTGTTTTTAAATGATGTCCCATTATTCGAAATGATCTTGGATGGAATACCAAAATGACAAATGATATTATGCAATAGGAACTCCGCTATGTGGGGTCCCATCGTAGTGGTAAGGGGAATTGCTTCCACCCATTTAGTGAAATACTCGATAGCCATTATGATAAATGTGTGATGGCCCGAGGATGCGGGGGAGATTTTCTCGATTAAATCCAACCCCCATTGCGAAAATGGCCATACCAATTGGATCAGTTGTAAGGCCTGAGAAGGTACGTGTGTCAAATTGGCATGATGCTGACACTTCATGCACTTCCTCACATATGCACAACAATCTCGCTCTAGAGTTGGCCAATAATAGCCCATGCGAAGAATGCGCTTGGCGATGGCCATGCCGCTGAAATGGCCACCGCATGTACCATCGTGTGCTTGGGCGATTGCCCAAGTCGACTCTTGATGCTCTAAGCAGCGAAGGAGGATCCCTTCGTAGCTCCGATGATACAGAATGTCTCCTAGCAAGACATATTTTGTCGCCTTCCATCTGAATGTTCTTTTAGTGGCATGCGATAGTCCAGGAGGGAGGTTACCAAGCTTTAGGTATTCCCTGATTTGTGTTGACCAGTCCTATTGTGAAGAAGCCTCGAGTGCATGAACGACCTTTCCCTCTCGAAGTTCATCCCTAGAAAAAGTTGACTGGGAAAGAACATGTAAGAATAGCATTGTGCTACTATCGAAAGGGGCTTGAGGGAACAAAGTCCCCCAATCGGCCTGGTTCAAGTGTTCATGAATGTGCAAGAATCTCTCCTGATGAGATTCAATTTGAATCAAGTGGACTTCTGGCATGACTTGATTGTTCTCGCGCTCAACCGTAGACTACGAGAGCATTTTGACCTGGATGGTAGTCATCTGATCCATAGGGTCTTATGGGATCAAGGACCCCAGAGAGGCCATTGTATCCGCAAAATGATTAGATGATCGAGGGAGTGCCTCGATGTTATACCATTCAAATTTTGCCAAGAATTTATCCACAAGGGCCTTGTAGGCTTGCAGGACTGGGCATTTACACTGGAAAATCCCCTTGACTTGGTTAACAATGAGCAAGGAGTCACCAAAAATGTTGAGCTTTGTTATTTTCATGGTGATAGCCATCTGAAGGCCTATGAGTAGGGCCTCGTACTCGGAATTATTATTGGTGCACGGGAAATCAAGTTTAAATGATAGGGGTATGGGAGCCCCATGCGGTGTGAAAAACATGATTCCTATGCCACCCCCTTGCTCGCATTTGGAGCCATCAAAAAATAGGGTCATATCTGCCTATGCCTCAGGCTCGTCAGAATCTAGCGATTCTGATATTTGGAAGACCCCATCATCGGGAAGGTCCATGCTAAGAGGTTGATCATCCTAGAGAGGAGCCTCTGCGAGTTGATCGACGATGACCTGACCCTTAATTGATTTTTGTCCAACAAACTCAAGGTCGAACTCCATCAACAACATGATCCATTTTATCGTGCGACTACTATGATAAGTGTGACTCATCATGTAGCGCAATGGATTCTCTTTAGATACAACATACATGGTATTGCTAAGCATGTAATGTCATAGCTTCTTGGTGGTGAAAACCACCGCTAGGCATAATTTCTCAACGTATGCGTACTTGATCTCATAACTGACCAAGGTGCGGCTGAGATAGTAAGTAGCTTGTTCCTTATGAAATTCATTGTTCTGGGCTAACATGGCACCCAATGCAATCTCAGTGGCTGAGATGTATAAGCGAAATGACACTCCTAGCCTAGGTGGTGCCAACACTGGCGGTGAAGCCAGGTACTATTTTATTGCGTCAAAGGCCTCCTGACACTCGTCATCCCAATGGAATGCGACCCCCTTATGCAACAACTTGTTCATGGGGTGACACTTGTCCGACAATTGCGCTATGAAGTGCTTGATGGACGTGATCTTGCCCTGCAGACTTTGGAGCTGCTTGATCATGGTTGGGGGAGGCATCTCGAGGATGGCCTTGACCTTATTAGGGTCCACTTCAATGCCTCGCTTAGAGATGATAAATCCCAAGAGCTTTCCAGATGTGACGCCGAAGATGCACTTCTTGGGGTTCAGTCTCACGTTATGTTCAATGAGGCGGTCTAATACTTTGCTCAAGACCTCAAGATGCTCATGGCGTAATAATGATTTAGCCAGTAAGTCATCCATGTAATCTTCCAAAATTTTATGCATGTAGTCATGGAAGATGTATGTCATGGCACGCTGGTAGGTGGCATCGACATTTTTAAGGCCAAAAGGCATGACCTTATAGAAAAATGTCCCCCAGGGCATTGTGAACACCATTTTGAGTTGGTCCTCTGGGTTGATACGAATCTGATTGTACCTAGAGAAACCATCCATAAGGGATAAAATTTCATGGCCCGTTGTGGCATCTACCAGGGCATCGATGCTTGGCAAAGGGAAATCATCCTTAGGACTCGCTTTGTTTAGGTCTCAAAAATTGGTGCAAATGCGAATCCTCCCGTTTGGCTTCTTGACGGGAACCATGTTGGACAACCATGGTGGATAGTCTACAGAAATGACAAACTGGGCATCCAAAAGCTTTTGTAGCTCATATTTGACCATCAAGGCCACTGTTGGATGCATCTTTCTAAGCTTTTGCTTGACAGGCTTGGCCTTCGGGTCAAGCGTCAGATTGTGGGTGACTAGATTTGGATCTAGCCCCGACATGTCTTTATAGGACCATGCAAAAGCTTCCTTCTTCTTGGTGAGAAGGGCTATGTAATCAGCTTGCTCTTTGGGGGATAGGCTTTCCCCCAACTTGATATACTATGGATTCTCCGGGTCTGAGCTGATATCTATGTCAATCGTAGGCTCGATTGACATATGTGACCCCTCCTCCAGCTAGTGGGGGGTAGGGATCAAATGGATGTCATCCTTTGGATTTAGATCATCAATGGGAACCTCGGGTTCCTCCTCAGCATGGAAGACATCATGAGCTAGCCCTAAAGAGAAGCGAAATAGCTGTAGCATCTCATCGCAGGGCCAATACTTAGAAGGTGATGGGGGTGAATCTCCCTAGTCAAAGTCAATTGCCCCCAAGTCGAGGTGCAATGGCTTTGATGGGTTATTCAGATCTTGTAATGGCTTGAACAAATCTATGGAAATCATATTGATGGATGGATGATTTCCCCTAGGTGGTTGGTGGTGACCATGGACCTCTGGATGCAGCATGACTTGAGGAGGCGGTTGTGGAGGTGGTGGAATGATAGGCGGTGGTCGATGTGGCTATGAGTGAGCTTGCTCCTCTAAAGGTAGAAGTTGTCGCCAGATGGGATGATGCAATGGGAACATGCATAGATAGAACTCATCCTCATCATCTATGGGGATGACCCGAGGGCCTTCTCCATCTGAGCTACCAGAATCGATGGGTGCGACTCCATAATCTGACTCATCATCAGTCGTCCACTCATAAGGGGACCTTGGATCCTCTTCCTCATCATCATGGGGAAGAGTACGTGAACCTTCACCTCTCTCATAGGATTGGATACCATCGCGAGGTGGTTCATCATCTCCCAAGGGCATAGGGAAGTAGTCTCCCAATGAGTAGATGCGATTAGGGTTGGCAAAGGGATCTCGGACCAACTCATCTCTAAAGTTGAGGCACATGTGCTCTAGACCATCTATGAGAGCATCCAAGGGTAAGGGGTGATTATGTCCCAATATCGATTTATCATAAGGCATATGGTACTGGGGTTGAAATAGAACTCGCATGCCTTGCTCATACAAGCCTAACCCATAACCATGCCAATTGCATAGGTCAATATACTTCAGGTGAAGTTAGGGTTAGACAAGTAGTGGATGTCCTCTCCAAAGGGCTCTTCATCCTCCTCCTATTGGTAGGGTTCGATGTCGTAGTCAAGTCCCCCATAGATGAAATTCGTTTGATTAGGGGGGACGCCTAGGGGCACGATAGTGCCTATGGGAAGACGGGGTCGACCCATGTCTTGCACTAACTCTATAGTAGGGGTAGTTGTGACCTCCCTAACCATGTATTCTCCTAATCCGATGGAAGCCAAGTGAACTGTCACCTGAGGCTACAGATAGAAGAGTGATGAGAGTGAGATCTGATCTAAATCATCTTCTACCACCTATGGTAGCTCTTCATCATCTGGGCTAGGTATCTCTTCTATGGAGATGGTGGATATGGTCGGTTGTACCTCATCAATGGGCTTCTTCCCTAGGTTCCTCAAAAATGGTTTCATCGGCCCAATGGGCATCGGAGGGGGTGTCGATGATGAGGAAGGTATGTCATGCGATGATGAGGGGGTCAAACCTTGACTGGATTTATTTGGTTGGAAATCTAGGTGTGTCGATGGTAAGGTTGACTCGGGGATCTGTTGCACCATGTTACAGTACTTGTAGGGCTCTAGGTCCATAGGGACGACATGAACTTGCCCTTCATGAGTGTACTTGAGGCACTGGTGAGCAATGGAAGGGACGCACTTCATGTCCCTAATCCATGGTCTACCTAACAAGATATTGTATGCCATCTCACCCTCCAGTATGTGACATAGCATCGATATGGTCTTTTCCCCTACCTGGATTGGTAGGACAATCATACCAATTGTTGAGCATATGGCATCATTAAATGCTTTGAGGGTGTACGTAGATGCGACAATATGAGATGTCGAGAGCTTCAAGTGCTTGAGAGCTGTTGTAGTGATGATATTTCTATAAGACCCTATGTCTATCAACACTCTCTTGTATGGTGTTCCATTTACGCATGCAACGATGTGCAAGGGAGGGTCCACCGTATCATTCGAAACTAGTTTAAGCTCATCTTCTCGGAAGGCTATCACCGGTTCAGTGCACTGTCTGACATGCCCCACAAAATTGTTGAAAGAGTTAGACTCTTGGGGCTGAAGCTCAATGGCCTTCAGGATCTCCATCAAAGCCTCTCTGTGAGGTTGTGATTGCTGAATCAGCTCATAGATGGAGAGCCGGGCAGATGTGGTTCTCAAGCTCTGAGCGAGCTTACTCTTAATGGTGGCCATAGGCCTAGGTGGGAGACTCGACAGAGGAGGTGGTGACTGTTGTGACATCGAAGGGACCTCACTCTAAGCAACTAGGTGATGTGGCTAGACTTGGGTACCACTTATTCCTCGTGACGATGCTAATCATGCCAACATATCCCTATCGAGGGGGAGCATGATGAACCTCATTCACCTGGGGCACTGGCTTGGCCTGCTTTGCATGGGTGGGCAGGGGATCTTTGAAGACCTCCATCTGTTGGTTGTTTGGTGCATGATAGGGTTGTCCACCTAAAGGATCTTCCTATCGATCATGTCCTGGACCAAGTTTTTAAACTTGTAGCACATGTTCACATCATGCCCATTTTGCCTATGAAATTTGCAATATAGGTCTTCTCTGTACCCTTTGGGTCTGGGTGCATTCGGGTCGATAGGTCAACTCTCAAGAAGATTGATTAAATTTACCACTAATAGGTGCTCAAAAAATGAGTCCATAGACTCTACAAGGGGTGTAAACTATCACTTGGGGTGATGTTGTTGATTCTGCCCTTGACTATTCTGATTGTCCTTAGTATAGTCCCGATGTGTGGCCTGATAATTAGGCTTTTGAGGTGGCACAACTTGCATTGGCCCCGGGACACTAAGGGCAACCTGATTCACTACTACTGGCTTGGACTGTGTCGGGGTGCTCTTGGTATTCTTGTTCCACTCCTTGCGAGGCTTCACAATTTCCCCCTCTTGGATCTTGATTTCTTCGATGGTCCTGGCTTGCACTAGGGCATCCTCAAGAGTGGGATATTGTTGCAACTGCAACAACATGGAGATGGGCTTCAGGTAGCTCTTGGAAAACATCTGAGTCAGCTCCGACATGGGGAGAAAATAAGGTAGCTTGGCGAGCAAGGCCCGCCACCTATTGCCATAGTTTGTTATTGACTCATCGTCATATTGCTTCAACCCGACTACGTTGGCCAATGTCACCTTCCTCTTGGTATTGAAGGTGAAGCATTCTAGGAATGCGTCTGCAAGTTGATCCAAGGTGTGGATGCTATGCTTAGGGAGCTGGTAAAACCACTTCGAGGTGGGGCCCGAAAGGGTAGTCACAAATATCCGCAAAAGCAAAGCATCATCATCATGAATGTCGAAACACTGACCCAAAAATCTGGTGACATGCTCCTGCGCATCCTCTTCTCCCTTAAACATAGCCAACTATGGCAACTTATAATGCTCTGGATAGGGAGGCGTAGGTACTGAAGGATGGATTGGCTGACTACGCAACTGGTGCATAGTGGGCTTCTGAGATCCAGACCCAGAGGTCTTGTTCTATTGACTCTAGGTGCTCTAGCAGCTCTTTATATGGATCCGAGGACTTGATCTCCTCATTCTTGCTCACATCCTGAGGTGGAGGTCTAGGATCCTCCAACCTAAGGTGGGGTGTTGGCCTATCACCCCCTTGCCTTGATAAGGTGTCTCCAAATACTCTACTTCCGGCTCATGCTCACTGTAGGCCCCGTAAGGCATCTCTCGAGCCGGTCTATAAATAGGGGTGTTTGCCCGTTGTGGGTGCCCTGCATCTGGCCTATGAGGTAAGTCTCGCTCCGGCCTAGGAGGCCATGGAGGCAACGTCAGATAAGGTCTAGGAGACCTTTCTCGAACAAGCATAGGTTGCCTCGGAGGGACTTCCTGCCTATGGGTCTTAGGGGTAGGGACCCTCTCCCGTAGAGTCTACTGGAACAGCTCATTAGTCTGTCGCTCAATCCTCTCTTTCTCAAGCTGATGCAAGCGGTCTAGTTGCTCTTTATCACACCGAAGCTGCTTGAACTGAGCTTGGCGTGTCATATATCTTACAACTGTTTGCCTGATTTGTTCCATTGTGCGAGGCCTAGGGGGTCTAGGAGCCTCGCCTTGGGGCCGACCTTGTTCGAGATAGTCTGTGATCTCTATGGGGTGCTTGCCTCTCTTGAGGTTCGTCGCATTGACTTGAGGTTCGGGCTGGAACATGTGATCATTATACTCAGCTGGTGCAGAGGCACATCGGGCATGCATGGAATACTGCTCCTAAGGAAAATCTAGGACCTCCTCATGCCTTCCCTCATGGATGAGGAAAGGTAGGGCAGAATTGGCTCACCCCTACCGATGAGTGTCATTCCCATCGGGCTGCATGAGCTGTTGTATCCTATCAAGGCAATGCAGAGGTAAAGTCGTATCAACTTGCTCCGGCCAGTGTGTGAAGTCGTGCTCTTGCCTATGAATAGGCGTGTCAGCCCTGATGGGTACGTGGATGCATGGCACCACTCTGTCTATTAGTGCCTCAACGCATTGTTGCCTTCCATAAAAGAAGGCATGTGATGTATCTACATACCGGGAACACTCTCCCAAGTAATGCTCATCATCCCTCGAGGTGTCCTATAGAGGGTCCCTTCGGAGATGAGGCTCGTGCCCTACTGTCTTGGGGCTAGGTGGAGTAGAAGCTCACCAGGGAGGTATGACCAAGTCCCTAGGGCTATAGCGGAGATGATTCATGTCTCCTAATCCACTCTCCGTAGCTTCCACCCATGTTTGGGCTTGGCTGCGGGTGTGCACCATCACGCTCCTCTATCAATACCCAAGTGATTATCTTCTTTACAAATTTTTAATGAAACAACAAACAAGAAAGGAAACACTCAATAAGATAGATGATTATCTTGTTTAAGTTTTAGATGTGAATCCCTAAACTATTTTGTGTGTTTCAGATGTGTTGTTTGTAAAGAATGACCTTGTGTCGTGTGTTTGAAAAATTGTTGGATGATATACTCGTGTTTAAAGGATTTCACCTATATACTCACAAGCTGAATATGGTGATGAAATCCATCCAACGAGGTAGCATAGGTACTACCAATCCTCACCCAATCACCCGTAGTTTGCAGATACACCCCTCCGAAGAGGAATACGTGCTATTTTGCACGGTTAGGACAGATCTTGGATCAGCCTTGGCCATGAATGGGTCCCGATGATACTCTTTCACATGAGCCAATCAAGTGGTAATGACATCCACTATTGGTCTCGATCGACGAGTTGGATGTGAGAGCCCAACATCGTCAATGTTAAGATAAAACGTGATGTGTGGGGTTCCTTTTATCTTTAAAGAAAGCAAGCAAAGAAGCATTCAATGATCATTCACTAAATGCATGCGTAAAGTGCGTTTTACTTTCAGAAAAGGTTAGTAACAAAAATAACTCACGAATGTAACTAGAAATGCAAAGCCCTAAATGTTAGCCTACCCATTGGGTAGGCTACAAGCAAGCAAACCATAGAGATGCATTCCTACTCTGAATTTGTTTTGATTTTTTTGCCTTTTATGTGTTTTTGTTATTTTGCATTTAAGAAAAGGAAGCTACTTTTAACCTTTCTAAGCAAACAAAAATGTGAGAAAAACCACATAATACTGAAAATAAACAGTTTATGTAACTGCAAAACAGAGATGACAGATTCAGGGACCTACCTCATCACTGCCAAAACTTGCTATTTCTGAAATTCTACTCCAAAAGCTCTCTATTTTCTATTCGCTCCAGGGTGGGATGAATAGCAGGTCTGCATTCATTCTAGGGTGGGACGAATTCGCATTCATCCTAGGGTGGCACGAATAGCAAGTCAGAGTTCATCTCAGTCCAGAACGAATAGCACCTACAACATGAAAAGATGAAAAATGAGCTCCAAAATTCACCTAAAGCAAAAGGGATAGGGTCCCACCATGATCACCACTGAAGTAGGGAAAAATGGTGCACCAAATGAAGATAAAAAATGTATGTATCTATGCCCTATCGTTAATGAGCGCCAAATGGAAGCATGCAAGCAAATGGAAAGATAACAACCAACAAGAAGTAAAGCAAAACAAGTATATCTCTTATTAATCAAAATGATCCAAAATTATAGGTTACAATGCGTCCCCTTGAGGGCTCAAAATGGGTGATACAAATTTTTACAAATCGGGTGCCCAAAGGTCAAATCTCTCAAGGAATTCGGGTGCACATCCAATGTCTTTCCTCGTACCCACAATCAAAGTGGGCGGGCCAAAGTTGCCGCCGCTTGTGTCTTTGATATATGATGTCTTAGGCTACCTCCCAATGCACTGTAATGACCTGCACCTACACACAAGGAAACCAGAATCATCAAATAGCGAGTGTGTATGATAAAAAGCATGCAATCCCCATAGGGGCAAAATGGCTAATAGTGAGAAAATGCATCAAACCAACTCCAAATGACAAAATATGAAATGGGTATGTAGAAAAATAGGTTTTGGGAAGATATCACCAGAAATTGCATCGAAATCACATCCGACCGTGTTTCAAAATTAGGGCGACCGTTCGCAACCTACAAAATCCAAAGCAAGCAATTTCCTATCCTACGCATATCCAAAATGCATGAAAATTGGAAAGAATACATAAAATACTATTCTAAGAAAACCCATTTGATTATATTTGTGATATCAATCACAGTTTGGGTGTTCTCTCAAATGACCGTCGGATACCTGTAAGAGACCCTACAAAACACTAAAAATGCAATATCTCGACCAATATAACTCAGAATGACATGAAATTTGAACTGCAGCATCATATAAGCATGTATAAAATATATAATTAAAAATAGTCAAAAAATAATGCATATATTTCTATTCATCCCGGGGTGGAGCGAATAGGACTGTCACAGATTAGGGGGTGCCCCGGGGTGCGGTGCCCACAAAATCTGCCTAAATTTTACCACCAATTCCACTTGGGAATGATGCAAAACCCTATGAGATGTGTTGTCATAAAATTTGGTGTGGGAATTCACTCATATGGTCCGGTTATGTGACAAATTGCGCCTACTAGTTCACTCACGAACCTCCTTCGCTAGGTAGAGATTCTGAGGGAAAATGGGCACAAAAGGTGGAAAGAAATCTTAGCAGCACTTCGTTGCATAAACCTAAAACTCCTCTCCTTTGTGTGGAAAATATCTCCACTTTATAGCCTAAGGAGGCTTCATGGGTCAAAAGGCATGCGAGGGCATGCGAGGCATGAGGTGCCACTTGGCCACCGGGGTGGCATGCATTGGAGGGAGAAGAGAATCTCCCAATTTGGCCTCCCTCATGGGCTGGAGCATTAATATGCTGTGTGCCTTTCCCTCCTAGCCATTATGGACCAAAAATGTAACCGTTGGTAGGCGCCATTTGTCTAGGTTTGACTTTTTTCCAGTCAAACCTGCTATTCGCTCCACCCCGGAGTGAATGCTGCTATTCACCCCAGGGTGGGACGAATAGGTTATGTATTCATCCTAGGGTGGCACGAATAGTAGCAGGGTGTCCAAAATGTGCCAAAAGTGGCCTAGAACCTTTCAAAACCTTGCATTAAGTGGTTAGAACCACTGTATACCTCCTGAGGGCTGCCCTAGGGGCCTTGGTGTGTCGCGAAGTCACTACTTATGGTAGCACAATCGGATTGACCCATTTTTAGTGTCTACACTTGCTTAAGATGTTTAAAATAAAGGATGTTTTTACGTTGGGTTCACAAAAGATGTATATGGGGAAAACTACCCTATTGCATATAATTATTAAGGCTAGATCCACAAGAGAGAGACCCTTGGGTTGAACCATGGGGGTATGTTGTTCTCTAAACTCAGTGCTAGGGGGAAAGGGTTCACCATGAATGGATTTAAGGACTCACTCCAAGTACAAAGGAATTTTAGGAATTTTTGATGTATTTTATTCAAGACAATCACCTAGGTTTTGGCATTTCTAGATCTATGTTATAAAAGATAAAGAACAATGCAGAAATGCAGAATGCAAGGATACAAGAGCTAACCCTATTATGATTATTTCTTTGAATGCTTCCTGAACCGAGGGTTTCAAGATAGAAAACCTTTAAGCAAGGACTCAAGAGAATATGCACAAACAATATTAACCCTAAGTGCACACTATATGTTGTTTATCCTTTAATACCTAGAAATAATTCTATTAAATAGATCTAGGGTTTATAATAGAAATAATGGGCACTCAAAAAACAACCTAGAGACTAACTAGAACACTTATCTCATCCGATGATTTATCCTTGCTTTTATTTCTTATCCAATGATATAAAAAATTCTTGTTCTTGCAAGATAACTTGGCAAACACTTGAAAAATATGATTAGTGTTAGGGGGCCTACTTAGATATCTATACAACAATACTTGGAGGTGTAGTAGTCAAGCCCCCTAGGTCCTTTTAGCTGACCTTTGAAAATAGAAGTGAAAATTGACATTTGGAAGAAATCAAACATGAAAGTACAATATAATAATATGATAGAAACATAGAACAAAATATGACACTATGCTCTACATGCAGTCTAGAATGCAAGTATGAAGTCTAGAACAACAATTTTCCCCTAGGTACAATTCAAGAAAAATTGCACCCTGCAACAAGCGATCGTGATATCGCATCGATGAAATCACGCCCCATAGAGATCGGGCGTGATTTCACATAAGTGAGACGAAACATATCAAATCAATGTGAAATAATAAATGTTAGATACAACAAATGCAAATAAGCATGTAACAAAATGAATTCACCTAGAAGAGAGTGAGGAAGCAAGTAGAAGGGTGAAGACCTCCTAAGTAGTTAATCTCTTCTTAGGGCTCCCACACAAATCCATCAAAGCAAGAAACAATAATCAACAATCCAATGTAGCAAAGAACAAATCAAACTTCACACTTTAGAATTAACTTGCTTGTGACAGAAGAAGAAGGATGCTGATTAATTAGCGAGCACTTAAAACACTTTGTAATAATAATCACCAATTGCCATCATTATTATTCATGCTCTAGAAATAAATTCAAACCCTATTTATATAGTGGATTTGAAAGTGAGATGGGCAGGAAAACCAAGAAGGGCCAACGTAAAACACACCAACTTTGAAGAATTAAGGTTTTCTTAGGCTAAAACCTAAAAAGATGAAATCGTGCCCCATCAAGGCCGACCATGATAGAGAGATAAAAGGTAAAAAGGGGGGAGAATCCTAACCCTTACCCTAGGCAAGTCTAAGGGGTCCCCAAGAGGTCTTAAGGAAGATTGTCCACTAAAATGGGTCAATTTTTCGTATCTACAAGTTGCATCACAACAAGAGTTATCACGAGCTGTTAAAGTGAACCACACAAAATAACAAATCTATAAAATCACTATCAAGAATCAACCCATATGGAGGACAACCACATTAACTTCGATGAAGTTATATAAAGATCAAATATTCTCTATTGTGGCTTCCACGCCTATAATGCTATCTCTGGTATAGTTCACGTATTTCACTGGACAAATATTTTTCCCTATCTGATACTAATACCAAGAGTTGGTAATATGATTTTTGTGCACATCAAAATAATACAAAAAAGTAAACCAATGGCTAATTCCACTGAAGGACATGCACCAAGTAGAAGCTAAAAGAACCTATATAAACAATCATATGTCACAGTGATATACAAGCTAAATATAATTATTGCACACGCATGAATTATGAGTTACACCATCAATCTCAAAAAGTCACAAAATTAAATATCCTATTCTTCTAGGCATTGCAATCATATTAAAAATTGGTATTTTGATCCATTGAGATGGTCATTCTTCTTTTTTGAGTTGATGGTATTTAAGTTACTTACAATTATGTTAGGATCTCACTATTAAAAATAAGCACACTCACACAAAATATTGAAAAATAACTCAAATACATCAAATAACTCAATAAAATTATGCAAAAATTAAATGTAGAAATGAAACAATCTCACAATAACACAAAATCGCAGGCCTCTTCGAGGGGACAACCTCCTTCAATATTTCATTAGCTTGCAAAAAGATGAATTTGTACATGGCTTCATATATTTTAAAGAAAAACTTCATGCAATCCTACCTAAAGGCTCAAGAGTTGGCTTACATGTAAAATACCACTCAAACTAGAATCTCCTACCTACCATCGGTTACAATCTTGATAAAAACGGTTACATGAGATGGCACCACTTGGCTAGGCACCATACTTTCCACATACATTACAAAGTATTACAAAATAATATTATAATGGGATCCCACACGTTGGGAGTGGGTCATTACATAAGTAAATGAGAATTACAAAATGGCGTTAGGATAGGATCCTAACATGTCCTTCCCCTTTGAAAATATTTGTCCTCAAAGCTGAAAATAAGAGAACTGGTGCTGGAGCTGATGGAGAGACTCCCATGTAGAATATTTTGGCTAGAGCCTACACCACTAAAAAAGAACTTCTGTGATGGTACGGTTGCAGAGAATGTGAGTTCGACGATTCAATAATTGGTCAGGTTCGAGTATATGGACCCTTATTCATCCAATTATGATAATGCTGACTGAACCTGTACCTGTGTTCCCACAAATGTTTTGAGAGAAGAAACATGGAAAACAGGATGGAGCTTGGAGGTGGGCGAAAAAGCCAATTTGTAAGTAGTGGAACCAATATGTTGAAGAACTTGGTAGGGTCCATAGTATTTTGTAGCAAGTTTCTAGCACCTACGGAGTTGTAGAGATGATTTTTTGTACGACTGCAAGCGAAGGAAGACCATATCACCCACATAAAAGCTACACTCAGAACGGTGCTGGTTAACCTATTATTGCATCTGATTTTAGACCATGTTTAAATTCTACTTTAGCTTGTAGAGAACATCGATATGTTTGATGAGAGTAGTGTTGAATGCCTGGACCTTGGAGTTTCCTAGGATGTATGAAGAAGACATGAGTGGAGGGTGCCCATAAATGACCTCAAAAGGGGTGAGTTTGGTTATTGTATGAAAGGAAGTGTTGTACCACCATTCAACTAAAGGAATCCACTTCACCCATTGAGTAGGATGATCTGATACCAAGCAATGAAGATAGGTCTCCAAACATTTGTTGACAATCTCAGTTTGACCATCCGTTTGTGGATGATAGGCTGAACTCATTTTGAGCTGAGTTCCCTGCAACTTAAACAATTATTATCAAAAATGACTAGTGAAGGTTGGGTCTCGATCGGACACAATGGAGGTGGGCATACCATGAAGGCAAAAAATAGATTCGAGAAATATTTAGGCAAGGGAAAAAAATGAGCATACTTTGAAAGGCAATCCACTACCACTAGAATAACAGACTTACCACCAGATGTAGTTAACCCTTCTATAAAATCCATGGAAATATCAGTCCAAACATGATCTGGAATGGGCAAGGGTTGAAGAGTACCCGGAGAACGTACCATTTCACCTTTCATTCGTTGATAGGTATCACAAGCTGCTACAAAATCATGGATGTCTTGTTTCATACCTTTCCATAAGAATGTGTGCTTGAGGCGTTCATATGTTTTAAGAAATATTGAATGGCCTATAGAGGAAGCAGTATGTAGTTCCTTCATGAAAAGCTCATGGAGTGGGAACGTGTGAGGAAGAACAAGGTATTGGTGATAACGTAGGTCATGGCCATCCCAATTTTAGTCTAGGAATGAAGTAGGATCATCACATTGTGAGGCCACCAAAGTTTGTAAATCTACATCCTGAAGTACCTCCAATTGTAAGGAATCTATCCATTGAGGAATAGGTGAGGAAATGGCACGTAACATACTAAGGACCTCAAATTGACGAGAGAGAGCATCAACCACAAGATTTTATTTGCCCTTCTTATAGGTGATATCATAATCATATCCCATGAGTTTAGAAACCCATTTTTGTTGTTATAGGGTAGCAAACCGTTGTTCCAAGAAGTATTTGAGACTCTGATGACCTGTTTTAATGGAGAAATGATGCCCAATGAGATATGGTTTCAAATGGGTTACGACATGTAATACTACCAACATATCCTTGGCATATGTAGATTTTCCCAAGTTACGATTAGAGAGTGCATTACTAGTGAAAGCCAAGGGTCTCCCTTCCTGCATCAACACTGCCCTGATGCCACGATCGAAAGCATCACTTTTAATGACAAAAGACTTAGAAAAATCCAGCATGGCTAAAACTGGTGTTGTGGTCATAGCATGATTCGATTTAAGGAAGACTTGGTCAGCGGGCCCCATCCAAGTAAAAGAGTCCTTTAACATGGATGTGAGAGGGACTACTATTTTACCATAATTACAAATAAATTTGTGGTAGTAACGTGTAAGCCCTAACAATCCTTGAAGTCCCTCGAGAGTGCAAGGTTTTGGCCAGTCTTGAACTGCCTAAATCTTCGTGGGGTTGACCTTGACACAGTATTTGGAGATAATGTGTCCTAGATGCTCCACTTTAGTCAGACAAAAGGAACACTTGGACCACTTAGCAAAAATTTGATTTTGTGCCAACAATTGTAATGTCTGATCCACATGGATAAGATGTTCTTCCCACGAGCGACTATAAACCAAGATATCATAAAAGAAAACTAGGATGAACTTCTGCAAGAGAGGGTGAAAGATGTTGTTCATCAGGCTTTGAAATGTGGAAGTAGTATTTATCAGACGAAATGGCATCACCAAGAACTCATAGTGACCTTCATGAGTATGAAATGCAATTTTGGAAATATCCTCATCCTTGAGCCTGATTTGATGATAGCCAGAATGAAGGTCTAACTTGGACAAGTACATAGCTCCATGTAATTCATATAGCAATCATCCACTACTAGAATGAGAAATTTATCCTTGATGGTAATTTTATTGAGCTCATGGTAGTCTATACACAATCACCATGAGCCATATTTCTTGCAAACTAGTAAAATTGGAGAAGAGTAAGGGCTTGTACTAGGTTGAATGACACCAAATTTGAGCAATTCTTGTATCATCTTCTTGATTTTAGACTTGAGAGCATGAGGATACAGATACAATCTGATGTTGGGTGGTGCATTACCTGCTGGTAGTGGAATAACATGGTCATGTGAGCGATGAGGTGGTAGGGTAGTTGGTTATGAAAAAATTCCATCGTGCTTGGTCATAACAAGTTGCAAATCTACTAGAATTTGATCCACTATGGAAGTGCTTGGTTGAATTGAGAATATTTGTGCAATGACCCTATGAGATGACTTTTTCAATAATTTATCCATACAATTGGAACTGATAATTTGAGAAGGACCTGTTTTGGCACCATGGAGGGTGTGTGTTTGTCCATGTTGTGAAAACTGCATCCATAGTTATGCAAAGTTCCAAGAGATAGTGTCCAAGGTGCTCAACCATTGAGATCCCAACACAATGTCATATCCTCCCAATTGAAGGGTAAACATGTCTTGCTTGAGTTTATAATCCCCCATATTTATTTTAACATTGTGACATTTACCTTTACAATGTAAAGTGCCTCCATTTTCCACCATGAATTCAAATGAATTACATATGTGTATATAGCAATTGGCCTACTTAGCAACTCGAGGATCAATAAAGTTGTTTGTACTACCTAAATCAATAAGAATAGTAAGGCATTGGTCTTTGAAAAAACCCCTAACTTTCATGGTTTGTGGAGTGGTAATCCCGACAAGAGCATGGACGTAAATTTTAGCTTGAGGTTCTTTGGTTTCCTTTTCCTGTTGAGTTGGTGCTTCAAATGTGTCACTTTCGTCATCACTATGGTCACTGCTGTTGGGTTCCTATGCATCTATTAAGAATAATATCTTATTTGCACATCTATGCCCATTCACAAATTTTTCATCACAATTATAACATAAGCCTTGGGCATGACACGTATCCATTTCATCTATACTTAGTCGCTTAGGAGCAGGAGGTTTATTATCAGTATTATTTTGGAGCCGAGGAGGAAAGGGAGGTCAAGCTTGAGAAAATCGTGGTGTCCACCATTGAGCTGATAGTTTAGATTCGACCAATCAGGCTAAAATGATAGCCTACATCATGGTTTGTGGTTTAAACATATTGAATTCAGCCTAGATATCATATATCAACCCACTCATGAAAAAACTCATAAAAAATCCCTCATTCAAGCTCTTGGTTTTATTTGTCAACTTCTCAAATTGTGTCTAGTAAACGTGAACTGTGATTGTTTATTTCAACTTTGTCAATGCTCCTGTAAAGTCTTCATAGTCAATCAAATCTTTATGCTGAGTCTCATGCCTTGTGGAGGTGTCTTGTTTTGTGCAAATATTTTCCTAATCCAATCATCTTTGAAGGCGATTCTCTTGTTGTGGTTAATCATGCAAAAGGTTCCTTGAAACTAGGTTGGAATATTCAAAATGTTATTAAGGAAACTCAAGCCATTCACAGGCATCTTACCTTAAGTACAGTTCAACATGTCTTCTATGGAGCCAACATAGTTGCTGACACTTTGGCTAACCTGGTAGTAAACCAATATGATTGTATTATTTGGGAAGATTGCTTTCCAGAGGATTTAATCAGTATTATTCAAAAAGAAAATGCTCAGGTTTCTTAATAATCATAGAAATGCCAGCAAAGGTATTTTTTTCAATGCCATAAGGTGTATTTTCAACATCGGTATCTTTCCTTTCAAGTATTTTTCAACACTATTGTCAGTTCCAACAAAGGTTTTCTTTTTAATGCTATAAGGTGTTTCATAAACACCCTGTTTCTTTTGTCTTTGGTGTTTTATCAACACCATTCCTTGTCCGTTTTAGGATCCCACATGTTTCTTTTCAAATTGTGGGTTTTTTTTTAAATTGTGGTTTTCATCACAAGGCTATTATTTTCACCTCTGTGCAAAACCTTCTTCATATGACAAGTTTGTTAATTCGTGTAATTATGGAATGGTTCATGTTAGAGGACTTCAAATTGAGTTCGTGGATGCAGCTGAAAATATTACTAGCTATGCTGCTGAAGCCTTTCACTCCAGAATAATCAACCATGTCTTGGGGACGATTGACCAACTCTTGGTAGTAGCCAATATGATCAAGGAGGTTGGGGTCATCTTCTCTCTTAACTTCAAGGAATTGTAGGATCTTTCGACATCACTTAATGCTCTTCTTGCTCATCAGTAGAATAATGCTACTGAAGATGGTGATAAAGCCCAATAATATTGGGTTCTGGATTAGTGGGATTTTTGAGTTTAGTTTCTATTATTGAACCTTCCCTGTTTTATCATGTATATCCATGGTTTCATTTTGTTGTCAAAAAAGGTTATTGGAATATTTTATTTTATTTTTTGTGTTCCCATGGAACTAGCACAACTGTTCCCTATGTCTATGGGGCTTGTTCTATTTTTGTTTCTTCAACGCTAGCTAATAGCCTTATGTAAATAGGGATTGGAACCCTTCAACCCAATGATATTAATAAATTTTATTACCTACCAAAAAAATTGGGTGAGTAATTGGGACTCAAAGTCCTCCCAAGATAGATCAAGGGTAGTGGCTTGTAGCCATTGGAACCAATGTAAGGCATCAAATTCTAAGTTGAAGGAAGCCATCTGAACCTGATTATATACAAGGGAATTGTGGAGTCTAAAGAATTGATCCACCCGACATAACAACCCATTGACATCCTTTCCATTGAACTTAGGGAAGTCCAATTTAGGCATTTTGAAGGCCAGATCACGATCATAGTGAGTGGTTTCTATTTTCCTTCTTCGGTCTTCTGTTTCCCTTCGACGACCTTGTTCAGAGTTTTCAGCTTGGTGTTTAGATGTGAGAGTACCTTGCAATTTGGTTTCCACCTCTGTAAGTCATTCTACCAAGCAGACTTTAGTGGCATCATGATCCATTCGAATCTCTTGAATCTCCTCTTATGGTGAGGTTTGTAGTGGTCAAGTAATCAAGGGATTTTTGCATGTCGACCAATATTGTGGCAAGTTCTAACTCCTTGTGTTGTCCACAAGTGCCCCTCGCCATTGTGGGCCCTCTTTTACTAAGTTACTAAAAATAGATGTGGGGTTTTAGGAGTTACTATTTTTAGTAAGGCATCTAGAAAAGTTCTTGGGTGTGGTATATCAAAAGAATCAGCTCAAAAAAATAGGCACAATGAGTTATACCCCACAATACTGATTTCAAACACCCCAATTTTTTTTATATTTTTGTTTTGACTAGTGTGTTGGTGTTGGTTTCTAATTTGGAGTTACGGTTCAAAAGTTGGAGTCCAGGATCAACTATCTCTAACCTGTAGTCTACCCCCTGACCACCTTGTCATTATCCTATCTCTTCTTCTATCACCTGTACTATGGTTACTAACACGGTTCCTATTACTAACCTTAGATATTCTATAACACTGATAGTTTTGTTTCTAAAATTGGAGGTCTATAATTTTGGACTATTACAGAGGGATGTTACTATTGACCTGACTATCACTGCTACTGATCACACTGTTTCTATCACTATCCTGAATATTCTGTCTCTGACCATGGGCTGTTGTAGACACTTGCAAAATCTATCCTGACTGTTGGTGCATGTAAGTTTGTTTTCTGTGATAAGAAATTCCTTCTCTATATGCTTACTTTTGGGGTTGTGAATGCAGGAATACATAACATAGATGATGTTGATTTGCAGGTGGAAGTTATATTTTGAAGAACTAGGGTACACTAAGTAATGGAGTATGTAATACCCATAGGACCTCTATTATACCATAGTGACGAACAATAGTGTTGGACCAATATTTCAGGCCACTACCCAAGGAGGATTCCACACATACCCTTGACCACACTGTCTGCCTCTTTGACATTATGGGAGGGTGATCGTTCAAGATGCTATGTCCCATGGAATATGGAAAATACAAGGCCAAAAATCTTCCTAATGAATAAAATTTTATATAAACCTAGATTGTCTCTCGATACACCCAAAGATGCGTGAGAGCTCAAGTATGTGCGCAAGTGCTATCCAAGGCCTCGATATTGGAGCCTGATCGCTCCTCACTTTATAAATGCTTTATGGGTTATCTAACTTAGCTAATAACGATATCTCCTTCATGATATTTTAAAACCCTCGACATAAGGTTTCTAACCTACACAACTATTGAAACGAGACTGCATTTTTTTTGTGTTTTTTGGTGAAAAACAATTTTTTTTTGGATTTTTTAACAAAGGGAAAACAGAAACAAAAAACACACAAAAAATTATACCTAATAGGCGGAATGGATGGAAAAAATTGTCTTAATTATGACATAATTCAACCCTAGAAAGTGCTTTGATACCACTTGTTAGGATCTCACTATTAAAAATAAGCACACTCACACAAAATACTGAAAAATAACTCAAATACATCAAATAACTCAATAACACTATGCAAAAATTAAATGTAGAAATAGAACAATCTCACAATAACACAGAATCGCAGGCTTATTCGAGGGGGAAACCTCCTTCAACATTTAATTAGCTTGCAAAAATATAAATTCGTACATGGCTTCATATATTTTAAATAAAAACTTCATGTAACCCTACCTAAAGGCTCAAGAGTTGTCTTACATGCAAAATGCCACTCGAGCTAGAATATCCTACCTACCATCGATTACAATCTTGATAAAAATAGTTACATGAGATGACACCATACTTGGCACATACATTACAAAGTATTACGAAATAATATTATAATGGGATCCCCCACGTTGGGAGTGGGTCATTATATAAGTAAATGAGAATTACAAAATAGCGTTAGGATAGGATCCTAACAAATTAAGTGGTTGAAACTTCCATTTTTTGTTGCTTTGATTATTCCAGCTGTAGAGGATGAACTCATTTCCATCATGGATTCCTCCATTTTCACCATCAGATTTCTTTGCACCCATATTTAGATGGATGTTAATTATGGACCTCAGGAATTGGTAGCCATGGTCAAGATCTACATTTAAGGTCTAGAGGATTGATTCATCTAACTTATTGTGATTGTACTCTTATAAATATCTACACAAAAGCATTTAGAAAAATAATTAAAAACTAAAAATAGTAAAAATTGAAACTAAAAGGATTGAAAATTTCCTCTGATTTTTGATTGAATAGAGAAGAGCTCTAACAATAAACTCACACTCATTGAATCAAGTAAAATTAGGCCTTAGCTACAAAGAAATTCTCTAATAGAGCACAAATTAAAATTTTATATCACATTCATTGGATCCATAGAGATTGTCCAACAAAAAAGTTATCCCAATGAGCTACAAGTCAGGTCATCTAGGAGATTCTCCAACCCAACAATTCTATCGATAAAACTACAAACCCATTGTTCTCTTAGTCTAAAGGTCAAAAACTTGAAAAAAGAAATCACTCCAAAAATTACTAACATAAATAATTTGGGCTTTAAATTTCAAAAGGACTAAAAGTTTCCTCTAATTTTTGATTGAATAGAGAAGAGCTCTAACAACAAACTCACACTCATTGAATCAAGTAAAATTAGGCCTTAGATACAAAGAAATTCTTTAATAGATCACACATTACAATTTTATATCACAATCATTGGATCGAAAAGACTATCGAACAACAAAGCAATCCCAATGAGTTACAAGTCAGGTCATCTAGGAGATTCACCAGCCCAACCATTCTATCTGTAAAACTACAAACCCATTGTTATCTTAGTTTGAAGGCCATTTGACCCCATCGATCCAAGAAAACTTGAAAAATAAATCACTCCAAAAATTACTAACATAAACAATCCAAGCTTCAAATTTCAAAAGGACAAAAAATTTCCTTTGATCTTTGATTGAATATAGAAGAGATCTAATAGTAAAATCACACTCATTGAATCAAGTAAAATTAGGCCTTAGCTACAAAGAAATTCTCTAATAGAGCACACATTTGTTTTTATATCACAATCATTATCTTGATAGAGATTGTCCAACAACAAAGCGATCCCAATGAGCTACAAGTTAGGTCATCTAGGAGATTCACTAGTGCAACCATTCTTTCTGTAAAACTACAAATCCATTATTATCTTACTCTGAAGGCCATTTGACCCCATCGATCCAAGAAAACTTGAAAAGAAATCACTCCAAAAATTACTAACATAAACACTCTGGGCTTCTCAATTTGAAAAAAATTCTTACCTGGTCCCGTTATGTATCCCCATGCTTCAAAGCCTACTTAGTAGACTTATTCACCAGTGCAAAGGATGGGCATTCAACATCATTATTTACTTTCAGGCCACATGAATCCACTTTGACCCATTGCTGCCAGAAACATTATCATAAAAGAAAGTGAATCAGGGACCCCATTTTGTAGAATCTCACTTACCAATGAAATTAACAAACTATGATTATATGGAAATATTGTTAGATCAAATATTTAGGGGTAAAATTTAGATCAATTAATTGCTAAAAAATACATAAATCTTACCAAAAATAAGAAGGGTATCAGGTAGATCTCCTAGAATCAAAAATATTAATCCCCCAACAATATCAAACTCATAAGAGTCAAGAGAAGCTCACTGGCATCAAACAGAAATGAGGTCACCTTGAACATACAAAATCCATAAACCACCAACAAAAACAAGTTACCAATGACTGAATTTGTGTAGGGAAAAAACCCATAAGCCTGTTTTTAGTAACTTTCGCTTGAAATATTATTAGATCTAATGAACTCCCATTCTAGTATTTGATATTTTTGGCATCATTGAGACGGATTCATGAATTCCATAAGATATCAAAATGGGTCTTTGATCAATGTGTAACTTGATATTTCAAAAATAGACCTCTTTTACATGCACATAGTTCATTTCCTGTGCAAAGTTTATTTTTTTTTGAGTGAGAGCTCCCTAAGAGGGTGGTTTAAAACCGCCCTCTTACGTCACCCTATGATGGCGGTTTTAAACTACCATCTTAGGGTGACCTAAGAGGGCAGTTTATAACCACCCTCTTAGGGCTAAGAGGGCGGTGATAAATCACCCTCTTAGGATCATCCTACAATGGTAGTTAAAAACCACCCTCTTATCCCTAAGAGGGCGGTTAAAAATCCTAAGATGATGGTTACCCTAAGATGATAGTTACCCTAATTAGGGCAGTTTTTTTTTGTCATAAAAAACTACCTTATTTCAACCGTTGTTAGAGCTCTTTTTTTGTGTAGTGATATTCCTATTCTAGACTCGTACACATGGGCAACATGCACATTTACATCATTGCACATTCTAATAATACTTGTGCATTTTTTATTACATAAAGTAAATACTCAATCCCTAATCTAAGACACTCTCCTAATCTAAAGATGTACCTAATATGGTACATTAGTGTATCGCTCCAAATTTTTTGCATCCCTACCTTCAGGCTATAAGATCCGTGCCCGAAAGGAGGATGGGAAAAGGATGGCGCGGTACATAGGATTGAGAGGCCTTGCGAAGGTCCCGCCTCTCGGGGGAGGTGTATTATGGTGATTTTTCGACGGATGGTGGGTTCACCAGGAAACGTTTGAATGGCAGTTTCCACGCCTAGGTTGGGAATGTGTTTGATGTGTTCAGTTCTAGCTTTAATCATCAAAGTCCTAGGTTTGGCCAAAATGCGTCTAAGCTATTCTATATGAAATGCAAATTTAAATGAATACAAAGAACAAAATTAGAACAAAAAACAGAGAAAGTAAGCAAGATTAAAAGCCATACCTGATCCGGATGTCTGATGAAGATTTTGATTTTTGAAGCAGTCAGGATCGCCTCTGATTTGATAGGATCATCTGCTATCTGACAGGATCATCTAAGATCTGACGAATTCGTCAGAGACCTGCAAACAGAGAAATAGGTGCAAAACACAGAAAATGCAACTATGATAACAGAGGGAAATAGTGTAAAATGACAATAACAATATCAAACTAAGAATTATAAACAGAAACATGAATGCATTATACTGATTTAATGACAATTATAACTTAATTATGCATTTGATCTAGATGGGTGAACTCCAAGATGCAGAATAGCAAGGAATAATGATAAAACTAACTAAATTTAGAATAAAATAGTGGATAAATGTAAGAAAACACGCAAAATCTGGGCACTGATTGCCCCCAATGTGGACTGTAGTCGAAATTGTCTTCGATTCGACAAGATCGTCTTCGATCTGAACAGGATCGTCTGCGACGATGTAAGCTTGCTTCGGCTGAAAAATACTAAGGTACCTAAAATGAAATTTGGATAGAACAAGTGCAAATAGTAATTTAGGATGTCTAGTGTGTGTAGAATTCGAGTTACAGAGAATTTCAGCCAGGGGGATGCTAAGGGGAGGGCCTAAGATTAAATAGGCTTAGGAGGGAGGTTAGGAGGTTGGAGATCATCCCTATTTGTGAGATCTCCAACGGGGAGGGTCTCTAACGGCGTAGACACACTTTTGCTTGAATTAGAGACGTCATTGGAACAGAGACTAATTGTGAAAAATTAGTTTTGGGACAAGATCGTCTGGACGTCCTAGCCCAGACGAAATCATCCGATCTGAGGCGATATCATCTGATCGACGACGATATCGTCAAACGGTCAAAAAAACTCTAAAAATGGTGTGGGAAACGAAGAAATGGATTAAGCGGCAGTTTGGGAGTCGTTTTGGAGGTTAAAATTTGAATTTGAATTATTTACTAGAGTAATTATAATTATTAAGGTTTTACCGCGCTAATTTTAGGGTGCTACATTTTGCCCCCTATTTAGCGAATTTTTCAAAAAAAATGCGTTAAAGATGAGTTCTTCTCGATCTACGAGAAAGCAAAAATTATTTGTATTTTTAGGCGACGATTCTTGGTCAAATCGTACGACAGCTTACTATGGTATCCCCTCCGTGTTTTTATCCAAATCGAACGTTTGAGGTAAAAACGCGAAAAAGCAAAAAATTTAAAATATTTTTAATTATGTTTTGAATAAAATTAAGAAAAATAGGGTAAAACCCTAATTCATTGTTACTGTTCATTTTTTTGGTTTTTAGAGCTCTGCAAGCAAAAATGGTCGAGACAGCGCACAAATCGACAGAGGTCTGACGCGAGCTACGGTTAAGAGTCTAAACTTAGCTTAGAATGGTTTAAGTCGTATTTACATGCTTTTTAGATTGATTTTAAATAAATTTTGAGCATCGCGACCATTTTTGGGCCGTCGACGTCATCGGGATGAAATCGTCCCGATTTCGTCGATTTTGTCGAAGGGCAAAATCGGCAAAAGAGGGACGATTTCGTCAAATAAGAGACGATTTCGGCTTGCAAAATCGAAGATGATTCTACTCAAATTTGGGACGATTTCGTCCAATAGTGGACGATATCATCATTTGTATAAAATTGAACTGATTTTACTTGCATTATTAATCACTTGAGTTTTTATTAATGATTTTTTTTTATTGTGTTTGTTGTTTATGTTGCAGAGAGGTTTACTAAAGAGCAGAGAATGGAAATATGACGGGTTGAGAGATGACTTGGCTGCTCTATCACAGGTAGAGCGAGATTAGCTGGCTCAGACCGGCTTACAGCATGTGGCAGAGATGCCACAAGTTTCTACAGACATGGGGCTACTGACAACCTTGGCAGAGAGGTGGTATTTGGGTTCTTCCTATTTTTGGTTACCCATAGGGGAGATGATTCTCACATTGGAGGATGTATGGAGGATTTTGAGGATACCCATACAAGGACGGTTGATCACTCCTACGGCCAATCAGGGCCACGCTATGATGCGGTTGTGTGGTGATCCGAGCTCCACCCTGGAGAAGGGCAGAGTGAACATCGAGGCGCTACGTAAGATGCCTGGGGCATCTAGACTCACACAGGTTTTGGCTAGAGTGGTAGGTGTACTTCTGTTGTGCCACCAGAGCGGATGCAGGGTACCATGGGTGCTAGCAGATGTGATCTGCGACATGCGAGACCACGGCTACAGGTTTTCTTGGGGCAGTTTTGTTCTATGCCGACTGTACAGGATCCTGCATGGGGTCGTGTACAAGGATGGCCGATGTCTAGTTATGACATCGCTACTACAGATTTGGTGCTGGGAGCACATTGTAGTGCGAAGGCCGATAGGGCTTCTTTTGATAGGTGTTGATGAGGAGAGGCCTCGAGTTTTCTATTGGTGGCTCCGGAGAGGGGCACAATGACAGATTGATCTATCGATGTCCCAGAGACTGTTGGATGACCTTGTCCCGGACCAAATCACCTGGAGGCCTTGGAGAGATCATCCAGGGTGGGCCAAGGATGGACAGGAGCTGGCTTGCATCAGGCGAGTCTACTGGCTGAGGATGGAGAGAGGAGAGGTGGAGCTCCATCGCTACAACCTAGTTTTGTGACAGTTTGGTCTACAGTAGGGGATCCCATCTCTCATGGATTACGAGTTTTCTCGGACTATCCGGGATAACACTACAATTAGCGAGGCTCTAGATATGCAGTGCTTTTGGAGTCAGGATGTAGATGATGCCCCCATTAAGCCAGTGGATGGGGACGATGCTGGGGTAGTCGACGACTACGATGCCTAGTACGTAGGCATCCGCCCTCCTCGAATGACGAGGGCTTAGGGTCCGATTCATGTAGTTGTGCATCGGATGGGGAGGCGGTGCCAGGCGGCCATTGAGGCAGCACAAGGTTACGACGAGAAAGAGCAGAGGAGGCCACAGGCTTAGTAGAGGCTGCGTTAGCAGGAGAGGAGGGAGGAGAGACCCCCTTCTCCATAGAGAGAGAGAGCACCATCGCCTGATAAGGGCAAGGGTGTTGACACTGGGGAGAGTAGCGAGACATCGACTCTCTGAGATAAGGTTGCCCACCTATGGGCTTAGGGGTAGACATTGCAGGATGAGGCTACACGGCTTAGAGCTTGGGGCGGAGGAGCGAGCACTCGAGATTTAGCATGCACTATTGCCCAGGTTACATTCTATCAGGCTCTATATTACTAGGCGGTGCCAGCAGAGCAGAGGGTGCCATTACCGACTCATATTGCAGAGCCTATCATGATGGGGTCATCTAGGACATCATCACGATTGGCATCCAGGACTCATGGCACCACACAGACTGCGATGGGGCAACCTCCTCCACCTCAAGGTGGGGGAGGAGATGAGGCTGAGAGCTCGAGGGGTTCTCGAGGCGAGGCTACTGCACTACACAGAGATTGTATATTTGATTGAGAGGATTGAGTATGCCAAGATGTAGATTGTGGCATACCAATCTATTTTTGATATGATGTACATATATTTGATATATATATATATATAGATGAGATATTTTTTGATCATATGACTTGTCTTATGCGTTTGTATGATGCTTTTAATATTTTTGTGTGATTGTTTTGATGATTCATGTAATTATGTCATTGAAAAATATTATGGTTTAAATGTCATACTTTTTTTAAAAATTTAAATGAAATAATTTGATGTAACAAATTGGTTGTTGTGATGATAATTTGATAAAAAAATAAAAGGGACTTTTAACAATAATTTCAAAGGACATTGTCGTTGTTATAGACCATTTCATGGAGTCGTCGCTCACTTGGTCGTCAAGCTAATCCCAGTATAGAAATATTATTAAAAGTAAAAGAGTGCTTAAGAGACTGTCTTAAGACCTTGGTGTGATGATGCAAATGATGATGATAATGATTTTGTTTTTAGACTTTTCATGAAAATATTATACATGAAATATATTTTTTTTTTGAAAAAATTGAAAAAAGCTTGCATTAAAACAAATTACAGTTACAAGAGGGAGAAAGGGCATCCCAACCAAGAGCAAAGAGACCAGAAGAACAAAGGGCACGAAAACGCGACATTTCGCGAAAACGCGACAAGTCGCGAAATCACGACACCTAACCTAACAACCGCCGCGCCACAACAACCAGTCGCGATAACGCGACATGTCGCGAAATCGTGACATGTCGCGACATCGCGACAAAAAGCGCCGAAGCCACAACACTCAAAAAATGTCGCGAAATCGTGACAGCACAACACCAAATCACCCAAACGCCAAAAACATCGCGAAATCGCGACGAGAAAGCCTGAAGGCACCTGCTCCCCAAAATTGTCGCGAAATCGCGACGAGTTCTCCTTTAATCAGCAACTTTGAGAAAGTGTCGCGATATCGCGATGACTTTTCCTTGAAGCCCCAGTTGGCCGAAAGTGTAGCGAAATCACGACAAGAAATCCAATGGGCGCCCCATCCGCAAAAGTGTCGCAAAATCGCGACATGTTCTCCCCCATGGTGCCCTTTTCTTAAACTAGTCGTGAAATCGCGACGTTTTTCCTTCATGCAGTTTATTCTCCAGAACTGTCGCGAAATCGCTACAGGTTTGCCCCTTTGCTTCCTTTCCTTAAAAATGTCGCGAAATCACGACAGGTTATCCTTTGGGAAGCTTTTCACAAAAAATGTCGCGATATCGCGACGGTTTTTCCACTTAACGTAATTTTGCTCAAAACGTCGCGAAATCGCTACAGGTATGCCCCTTTGCGTCCTTTCCTCAAAAAAGGCACGAAATCGTGACAAATTTTCCTTAGAGTAGCTTTTCACAAAAATTGTCGCGATATCGCGACGGTTTTTCCCCTTCACGCAATTTTTCTCAAAGCATCGCGATATCGCGACACTTTTCCTCCAGCAGCAAAACCAACCAAAAAGGTCGCGACATCGCGACACCTTCTCATCAAAGACCGCGACGACGCAACAAGTCGCAAAATCGCTACAATTTTCCTCCCAAGGCCGCGACAACAAAAAGGGTAGCGAAATCGCTACAGTTGTCCAGGATAGGTCGCGACGAGCAACATGTCGCGAAATCGCGACAGCATTTCCAAACAAGGTCGCGACGGCGCAATATGTCGCGATATCGCGACGAAAACTAACCTTAGTCATTTTTGAGCTCATGGATGCGGGGATCGTTCCGGCACCACTCCGAATCTCTTCATCTATCATAGGCATATCACCGTGCAACTGAACACCTACCTCTTTCTCAGCACCCATCTTCGCAAGGAAGTCAGCTACCATGTTCAGATTTCTACTCACATACACAGGGATAACATCATCTAACTCCCTCCATAACTCCTTGATTTGGGATATCAAAATCCGCAGTCTCCAGGCTTTTAATGAGAAATTCCGCAAGCAATCTAGAGCGCCGATCAGGAATTGAGAATCTGATTCAATAATTATCCTCCGGTAACCCTGCTTAACAGCCCAGATAGACGCTGACTTAATGGAAAAGGCTTCGGCTTCATTGTTTGTGGCTCTGCCCAATCCCTGCAATTCCCAGTAAAGAACCGCACTCGAGTGATCCCGAAAAACAACACCAATTCCTGCGTTGCCCGGGTTGCCTTTTGCAGCCCCATCAGTATTGATCTTGATCCAGCCTACAGGGGGAGGTTTCCAGCATGCTCTGCCTTGCCTCTCATGTCCCTCAACCCCCTCTTCAGGATGCCCAAGAGCAGCCTGATTCTCTTCATCAACAAAAATAGCAATAGTTTCTGTGACTTTGCTCCAGATGACCTGCCAAACGCCGTCAATCGAGGAGAAAGTGTTTCTAAAGATCCGGGCATTTCTCTCCAACCAAACTTGCCACCAAATGAAGAGAAAGCCTAACTGCCGACCGCTTCGGAGAGCTATGGAATTGAACTCGCCCCTTTTCCATTTTTCCCAAATATTGGTACGGTTGAAAACACCATTAGCCTGGAGTTTAAATTGAGAGAACCAACGTTCCCAAATCTGATGAGTAAAAGGGCACTCAAAAAAAAAATGATCTGCAGTTTCCTCATGTTGGAGGCATAAAGCACATTGAGAGGGGCCATTGAAACCCCTACATCTGAGATTGTCAAAGGTGAGAAGACCATTATGCATAAGTTGCCAAGCGAAGAAATTCACTTTCGGCCAACCCTTTGAATGCCAAATCCTTCTCCAATGCTGAACCGAAAAAGAGTGTGGGGGAGGCTCAGGGAGGATCTCTTCATATCCAGCATTAACTGAGTAGACCCCAAGGCTTCCATAGCCCCAGGCTAATTCATCTTCCTCATCCTTCCCCGTGAGGAACCTTTCTGACAAGATTTTTTGTAGGATGGGCGCCAACTCCGGAGAGACAGTAATTGGCCACTCCTCCCACCGCTTAAACTTTTTAAATTTATACCCCCCAATTGACTGGTAAGTAGATAATTATCAATATGGATCCAGCCCTGGGCTTCTAAGGCGGTCATGATTGGTTGTAGCTTAGGGAACATGACAATAATGGGCGGATGTTGGTCCCAAGAGTCTATCCAAAAACGAGCCTTGTCTCCTCTCCCCACTTTCCAGAATAATTGATCTTTGATAATCTGGGACCCAAGCTTGAGAGTCTCGCCACACTAAGGATCCAAGTACCTTCCAAGGGAAAGCGACCCACCTCATTGGGATGAACATGCCCCAAATATTTACTGGAAAGAATTCTCATGAAGAGGGAGGTTGGCTGAGAAATCCACCTCCAATATAGTTTTCCAGCCAAAGCTCTGTTATTAAGCATAGAACTTCTCAAGCCCAGCCCTCCTTTGTCCTTAGGCTGGGTAACTTTGTCCCACCCAACCAAGGCCCATTTTTTCTTCCCTTTTGCGCCTTCCCATAAAAATCTTCTAGCCATTTTGTCCAGCTCTTTCCAGATGGTATGAGGGGCAGCTAGTATTGAGAATTTATAGATCGGCAAAGCCTGTATAACCGACTTCAGGAAGGTTAATATACCCCCGTAGCTTAGCCATTTATGGGCCCAATGATTCATTCTATCTTTGATGCCTGCTAACAGATTCTTCCAGATGTCAATTTTTAACTTTTTGAAATGAAGGGGAATGCCCAGGTAAACAATTGGAAGAGAAGTCCTTGTGAAGCCCAGGATCTCAATAACACGCTCCTGTAGCCGTTGGCCAAGATTGAAAAAGACCACTTTGGACTTCTTGTCATTTAGAACCTGATTTGAAGCCCTTAGGTAGAAATTCAAAGTATCTCTGATTCCTCTAGCTTCCCGAAGAGTGGCCGCACCAACCGGGCCAGTATCGTCCACAAATTGCAAGTGAGTCAGAGTTTCCTCCCCAACCTTGATACCAGAAAGCAGACCTTGTTGCCTTCTCCTCAAAAATAGTCTGCCCAAACCTTCAGCCAAGAGAAGGAAGAGATAGGGAGAACAAGGGTCTCCCTGGCGGAGACCACGTGTGGCGCCGAAAGGATGCGAGGGAAGGCCCTTGATGAGAACAAAAAAAGAGGGAGAAGAAACACAACTCATAACCCAATCAATCCATTCCTGAGAAAAGCCAAAGGCAGCCATCATTTTCGACAAGAAGCACCACTCCACCCGGTCATAAGCCTTGGACATATCCAGTTTAATGAACATTCCTTTGTTGCCCGAAGTTTGCATTGAATGGATGGCCTCCTGGGCCAAAACCATCCCATCCAAGATTTGTCTTCCCTCAACAAAGCCCCCTTGTTCAGGAGAAATGATGTTGTGAAGAAGGGGTTTAAGCCTCTCGACCATTATCTTAGTGATGATTTTGTAAATCACATTGCATAAAGCAATAGGCCTGAAATCCGAGATATGAGTCCCCGCTTCCCCTTTTGGAATTAAAGCAATGAAGGTGTGATTGATCGCCCTGAGCATTCTTCGATTGGATCTGGATTCCTCAGTAACAGCCAGAACATCCTCCTCCAAGATACATGAAATATTTTAAAATGACTTTTTCTAGGCATAAATTCCTAAGTGTGATAAAATGTTGAATGATTCCTTAGAAATTATACCATGGTTGCAAATTTGCATATTGACATAATGACATGAAATAGTGATAGGTGTTTGTTTGTTTGAAAGCATAATTGTATAACATAATGATTTAAGTCATATGGTTTTTATGATTTTTAAATGAGTGGGGAAAAAATTGGTACAATGGTTTGCGCTAGGCATAGAATATGTAGGTATAGACTTATACCATCATCGCGAAAATCAAGGAAGAAATAGTTTGATTGCATGGTTGATTTTTAATAAATAGAAAATATGAAGATGAGGACTTGCGCTAGGCATAAAATTCCAATTTTGGTTTTGGAACTATACTGTCGTCACGAAAGTCGACAATATATATATATATATATATATATATATATATATATATATATATATATATATGTGTGTGTGTGTGTGTGTGTGTGTGTGTGTGTGTGTGTGTTTTCTATTGTATGGTTTGAAAGAAATTTTGATTTTTCTATTATGCATGTAGTTGTCTTTAGACTAAACAACTGTACTTTAAAGAAGAAAATGAATTATTCCAAACAATTTTCAAAAAATATTTCAAAGTATCTTAAAGACAAAAGTTAGATTTATAAGGAATCCCATGTGCATATGTGAGTTCATTTCCAATCTTGATTTATTATAATGATACACAAAATCTCTCAAATACAAATGTGTGTGCAATTGCATTGTTCATTTACCAGTTTGAGCAAGGTACTATGATACAAGTGATTTGAATGAACCAAATAAGTGTTCATTAACCATGATTTAGATGCATATAACTATACCAGACTACTATGTAAGTCGTATTATCAAGAGCTAGCTAATCCATAAGCAGACATAGGTCTGTACAAAAGAAGGTCGCTAATGTGACATATCGCCACTCTAGGAGTTACCCAAGGCCAAGCAGGTTGGGCACAAACCACCTGTTATGGGGCTTACCTCACAATTTTCGAATAATTGAGAATTCTAGGGATTCAAGCTCATCAACCCTTCTTTTCTTTTTAAGGGGTAGGGAAAGGAATTTTATTGCTATTGCTCTTGCTTTATTTTGCTTTCTTTTTGTATTTTTGCTTGATAATGCTTGGAACATTGCTGTAATGATATAAAATAACAATTTTTTTTTTTTTTTGAACTTTGCTTTTCTTCCTATGTTAGGGATACTTGCTCGAATTAGCTATAGAGCAAAGGATTTTTATTCTGGGTAGGGGTGAGCTTGTCCTTTTGCCAATTCTCAAAGATTCTAGACCATGTGCATGATAGGATAGCAGGGGAAACTTTTCGCTCAAGAAACCACTTCTACTATGTAGCAAAGCATGGAAATTACAAATATAATCATTTTATTGTGAAAGGATGTGCTTGGTTTAAGTAAATAACAAGATCAATTCTCTGTTCTCAAACTTTATTTAATTGAATTTTGTGGACTTTGATATAAGAGAGATTAATAATCATGCCAGATAAAATCAAGATATTGATGTTTGTGAGTGTGAAAGTGAGGGATTCCAAATAAATGCTAATTTATCCAAAATAATTTGAAACATATAACTGCAAAATTTGTAAGAAGATATATATAAATACTTTTTGAGAAGTTTTGAGAATGTTGACTCTTTCTTTCTTCTTTATGTTGTTTTGGTTTCGAAAGAGTCAAGAATATTGCTATTTTTTTATTTTTATTATTATTATTTTTTTGTTTTTGAAAGAATTAACAAGTGCCATAAATAAATACAACAAATAGTTTTGAAGATTTTGATGATTATGAATGTTTTTGGTGTTTTTGAATTTGAAAGAAATACAAAATAGTGAAATATTTTAAACAAATATATACAAGGATGAAATGACCAAATTTATACATAGTAACGTTTAAGATGCAAAATATTCATGGGTTCTTTAAGTTCTTTACCATCTAAGGTAGATAATTTGTATGCTCCTGATTCAAATTTAGCAGTGATAATGTATGGTCCAAGCCAGTTGGTCTCAAATTTACCTTTAAGGTTCTTAGTTGCATTAGTATTTTTTTTGATTTTTTTTAAAACAAGGTCGCCGATCTCAAAGGATCGATGATGAACTTTTTTAGCATATGATATTTTAAGCTTGTTTTGGTAGGCACGGAGATGCTCCAAAGCATTGATGCATTTTTCATCTAGGAGTTCCAGTGATCGAGTCTGCCATTTCGATATTCATCTCCTACTTTGGTATCTTGAAGTAGTAGAGCCAAAGAAGGAACTTCTAATTCAAATGGAAAAACAGCTTCAACACCATAAACTAAAACAAAAGGTGAAGTTCCAGTGGGGGTTCGAACACTAGTTCGATAGGCCCACAAGGCTGGATATAACTGAATGTGCCAGTCGCGGCCAATTTTATTGACCAATATTTTGAGAATTTTTATTAAGGTTTTGTTAGATGCTTCTGCTTGACCATTACCCTGAGGATAATAGGGAGTGGACCAGCGATGTTGAATCTTATATTTTTGACATAATTTTTTAACATCTTTATTTTTGAAACAAGTTCCATTATCAGAGATGAGATTTGCAGTAAAGTCAATGATTTGATCCATGTTTGGAAGAGAAAAATCATCTTTAGGGCATGCAACGTTAATATCTCTAAAATCTGTGCAAACCCTAACTTTGGTGGCTTCTTTCTTGGTGACTGGAACTACATTTGAGATCCATTCAACACAATCAATAGCTTGTATAAAAACAACATTCGGGAGTTTTTCTAACTCCCCTTTGACTAGCAAAGCCACTTTGGGATGCATTTTTCTAAGTTTTTGTTTAACAGGTTTAGCATCCCGGATGGACTACTAGGTGATGCATGACTACGTAAGGGTCTAGACCGGCATATCTTCATATGTCCAAGCGAAGACATCTTCATATTCTTTAAGGAATGCAATGTATTGCTCTTGTTTTTCTTGACTTAATTCTGATCCAATATTGATTATGTGAGGACTATCCTCAGTTCCAATATTAATTTTAATGACGTTTTCTACCTCCATGTGTAGATCTCTTTCAAAATTAGGTGGGGTGAGTGAAATGCCCAATTCTTGTAATTCTTGTAAGGTTAAGTTGGATAATTCATCTTGAGGATTAGCGGTCTCAAGTTAGGCTATAGTTGGTATAGAACCATCAAAATAAAATCCATTGTGTAACATCTCTTCAATGGAGACATCGTGGAAGATATCTCCTTCCAACTCCTCATCGAAGTCAACAATCATTTCAGGGTAAGCTATGGATAGCATGTTACATGTAAATGGCTAATTTTTTAGAGGCAAATCATCATGCCTATCCAAATAATCTTGATAACATATGAGTTGATCATCATCTTCAAAAGGAAAGGGTTGACCCTTACTAGGAAATAGGCCCACACCATAGCGGGCAGGCCACGGTTCTACCTCGAAAGGTTCTTTCATGCCATTTTGGAAAGGTCCCAAGCCTTTCTCTTTATATCCCATTTTAAGCATTATGGGTTTAGCTTTAATATATTCATTGGTAAAATAACATCGAGCATATCCCTTATGATGAGTTTTGATATTTCGAGGGATTCTTCCCCAGTCATATCCTTTATAAATGAAGGCACAACTCCCGAATTGGTAAGTACTTCCCATAGGTTGTGGGAGGCCCAAAGTATGAGGAGATGGCAACAAGTTATTTAAAAGAATTGAATCTTGCATGAAAGCATTTGTTTTTCTGATATTAAGATTGTGGATAAATCTGGTAAAAGTTCATCAGAAAGAGCATAAGATGTAGAAGGATCATTCCCTATATATTTAGATGTGGAAGGTATGATATATTTTGATAATGTGGAAGTGTTAAGAGATGGGTATCTAGGTTTTGAAATTATAGGGATAGAACATGAAAGATTGGTTGTAGATTGAAGATCTTTTTGAGGTTTTAGAGTGGGTTGTTTAGAAGATTGTTGATCTTTATATGAGGATGAAATTAATGGAGGGGAAATAGATGAAGCTATGGGTGTGTGTTTCACAGCTTTAGATGAAAAATAAGAATTAGGATGTGTGGATGACAGAGTGGGGCAAAATTGCACTCCAACGAAGTTCTGCCAAAGCACACATATCAAAGGGTCTAGGATCACCGTGGATAGTGACCAACTGATTTTTAAATTTGAATTTAACACATTGGTGTAAAGTTGATGGGACAGCCCGCATTGCATTGATCCAAGGACGACCCAAGAGTATATTGTATGATGCGGGGCAATGTACAATAAACATGGTGGTATCTAGAGTTCGAGGACCAACTTGCAATGCGATGGTAATAACTCCACACGTTTCTTGTGTTTTGTCATTGAAAGCTTTGATAATCATGTCAGTTTTCTTCATTTCATCACTTCTAAAGCCAAATCGTTGGTAGAAGTCAAAAGTGCAAATGTTTAGAGATGAACTATTATCAATAAAGACTCTTTTAACAGCTACATCTCCAATTAGAGCAGTAATATATAAGGGATTATCCTTATGTAAACTATGTTGTGGGATATCTTTATCTTGGAAGTCAATACAATCAACTTCTCGAGTGATGATAGTATTGGCCATGGCTTCAGGTTGAATATTTTGAGGTACCATCATTTGGCTTAATGTAAGCATCAACTCATCCCTATGGGTAGGAGAAGATCTTAACAAATACAAAAGGGAAATTCTGGCTGTAGTATTGGATAATTGCTCATTAATATTGTAAGGGGGTTTAAGTTGAACATTGGAAGCATGATTCCCTTTATTGGAATTTTTCAAAACAAATGGAGCTGATCCATCATTCTGGTTTGGTTCTTGTTGAGAATTTTGAGCTTGTTTTCAGGTAACGACTCCAATGGTACCTACAATGTTATATTGAAGACGCTAAATTGGTCTCGGTCGAGCATTTATGGCTTGTTCATTTGGGAGGAATTGATTAGAAGAGGGTCGAGTAGTAACTCTTCTAGGAAATGGTTCTTCTGGAACCATAGCATCTGTGATGGGTTGAATAGGATCCGATTCGTTTTCGAACTATTTGATTGGTTTGAGGTGATGTCTATTTCACTTTCAGTATCTGATTTTACATCACTAGGATTTGGAGTTTGAATATTATGTAGGGGCCTGGTCGTGACTAGGGATAAGGTTGTGTCAAATGTCTGAGGATCTTAAACAGGTAAATGTTCGCTAATAGTTCCTACATATCGGGTAGGAGGAGGAACATTATGATGTTCGATTTGATTGGCCACCTCTTTACCATGTCTTGGTAAAGGGTGTTGAAATATGTCTAATGATTGATTAGCATTTTGATTTTGATTTTGGAGAATGGTCTTTTGAGCATTATTAGGAGCATTTTGTTTAGGTTGGAAGGCTTGCACCTCCATTTCATTATTATCAATTAGATCCTGTATTTTATGTTTCAACCTTTTACAAGCATTGGTAGAGTGTCCAAGTCCTCTATGGAAATCATAGTGTAAGTTAGCTCTGTATCCGGGTATAGTTGGATCAGGTTCCTGGATAGTTGGTAATTGGATCAAACCTCTTTCGAGTAATTGAGGTAAAATAGTTGATAATGGTTGATTCAATCTAGTAAATTCTCGAGGAGGCTTATCAGGCGGTTTCAATATAAATTTTTTTGTTGTTTTTGTTGCATTGATATTAGCAACATTTCTGCTATTAGTGACTCCGTCACCTACAACTTGTTTGTTTTTATACTGATTTTTGGATGTTTTCTCATCATCCTTCTTCCTAAGTTGGCCTCTCCTAATGAGGGCATCTTCTACTCTTCAAGCTAAATCTATAGCCTGATCGAAGGTAGTTAAAGTAGCAGTTGATAGCTCATAAGATATTTGTTCTTGTAAATTATTAATAAAAATGTCCAACATTTCCCTATAAGGTAGCACAAAGTGCAGTTTTTCTGTCAACTGCCTCCATCTAGCTAAGAAATCAACAAAACATTTATCCTTGTCTTGTTTTAAGTTGTATAAATCTTTAATGGTTACATGCCTCTCGATGTAGGCACTAAATTGATGGACAAAATATTTAGCTGTTTCTTCACAGTTTCTCAAAGAATGAGTGGGCAATTAATAGTACCACTCTAATGCCATTCCACCTAAACTTTTTGGGAACATTTTTAGTAATAGCAAGTCATCATGTGATATATCATGACATGCTATCCTAAACATGCGAAGATGCTTTATGGGATCTTCGGTTCCTTTATATATAGGTAGGATGGGCATGGGAAAATGCTTAGGGTAAGGTTGTGCTACAACTATGGGATCCGAATGTTGACTACATATCTCTCGATAATTGTACGAGGGACGGTAAGGATCTATCTGGTCCATACGCGAAGCTAACTGTTTCACCATGGCTTCTAGATTACTAGTTTGCCCACCATATTGGTTCGGTAGGGCATTGATATGGGATTTGTGAGCATATGATGGAGGGACATGGAGATTAGATGCTATATTGCTATTGCGTAAATTGTTGGTAGGAAAGGTGTTATGAAGGAATTTTGAAGTTGTATTATGTTGTATTCCAGATTGTTGAAAATTGGTGTTTGGCTCCATTTTAGGTTTTTGTTTACTTGAAGCATATTGATCAATAGTTTGGCGAAGTAAAGTAGTGAAGGAAGTTTTCTTTTGTGTGGGAATGATTTTAGGCTCAATAACAGGTTCCTTAGGAGGTTGGGTAACCTTTTGTTTTGGCATGTTCTGAATCATAGTGACCATATCTCTATTGGATGGTCCAACCTTATCACTTTCTTGATCAATGAAAGACAAGGGATTAGTGTGCACATCAAACATATGTTCCATGGCTGCTTGAGTGTCACTAATTTGCCCTTTATCAATACTGAACCTGCCATATTAAGAGTGCCAATGTTATTATTGAAAAATTTCTAGAAATGATCTAAGTTGTCAAAAGCAATAGTTCCATCTGGAGCTACTCTAAGGGATGAGGATCCATCCTCTTTAACATTTTCTTCTTGTTCATTGTCTTCACCTAAGTCATCTTCTGGTTGATCTAGAGTTTCTCCTTCCGAAATTGGATCCTCAGGAAGGAGATTTGGGTTTCTAGTTTTATCTTCTAACCAATCTTCTTCTTCTTCTCCTTCAGTTTGTTTACCATTCCTAAGTTTAGGCATTGTGCTTAATTTAGATTTCAGCATATATATATATATATATATATATATATATATATATATATATATATATATATATATATATATATATATATATATATATAGCAACAAGCTTAATAGGTATATATTAATTATATACCTACTACAATATTTAGAATGAAAGGTTTTGATTTTTGTTATGTTTTTAGTTTTTTCTTGTTTTTATAATAATATTGTAAAGATAAACAACACAATAAATGCAAGAACTAATACTGAAAGTAATGATCTAGTTTTCTATAAACAATTTATAAACATCATTAATGGGCTCGAGTTTTTCAAGAGTCATGAAGTGTTCTTATTCAAATTGAAAATTTTCTTTCAAAAATTTAATGAAAAGAGCTATAGTGATATTATCTGTCTTAGATTCTGGTTGATAGAAGTAAAGATCGTGGCAATACTGTCGATATAACATAGCTCGAGGAAATCTATTCCATATTTCCCTATCCGTAAGAACAACCTCTTGGTCTTCTACACGACCTAGGAACTGGTGTATAATGGCTGCGTTCTCGAGATATTCCTCGAAGGTGAACAATTCTGAAGACACAAGAGCTCTCCTATAAGCTAACCATCTATGGTAGGCTCTCTGAAGTTCATGATAAAAGATGAGTTGATGAGGATCCAGGATTCTATCTAGGACAAGCCTCTTGATTTGTTTAAGTTTTGTTGACCTAGATGAAATGAAACAGTCTTCTATCAAGTTCGTCCCACAAAAGTTGATTTTTATCTATTTCAGGCACACTAAGCACATAATTGATTTCTATGGCTGCCAATTGGTTTTCAACATTTATAACAACTGCTAATATTTTCTTAGGAGCTACCATATAAACATGATTTGTAACTTATTAGTTTTAAATGATTTGAAATGCATCTATGTTTTGGTTGTTTTATTTTTTTTATTTTTGTTTTGTTTTCAAAAGGTTTTAAATGCATTAACGTCGGGTTCACCAAAATGTATCGCTCCAAATTTTTCGCATCCCTACCTTCAGGCTATAGGATCCGTACCCAGAAGGAGGATGGGAAAAGGATGGCATGATACCTCAGACTGAGAGGCCTTGCGAAGGTCCCGCCTCTCGGGGGAGGTGTATTATGATGATTTTTTGACGGATGGTGGGTTCACTAGAAAACATTTGAATGGCAGTTTCCATGCATAGGTTGGGAATGTGTTTGATGTGTTTAGTTCTAGCTTTAATCATCCAAGTCCTAGGTTTGGCCAAAATGCATCTAAGCTATTCTATATGAAATGCAAATTTAAATGAATATAGAGAACAAAATTAGAATAGAAAACAGAGAAAGTAAGCAAGATTAAAAGCCATACCTGATCCGGATGTCTGATGAAGATTCTGATTTTTGAAGCAGTCAGGATCGCCTCTGATTTGACAGGATCGTCTGCTATCTGATAGGATCGTTTGAGATCAGACGAATTCGTCAAAGACCTGCAAACAGAGAAATAGGTGCAAAACACAGAAAATGCAACTATGATAACAGAGGGAAACAATGTAAAATGACAATAACAATATCAAACTGAGAATTATAAACAGAAACATGAATGCATTATACTTATTTAATGACAATTATAACTTAATTATGCATTTGATCTAGATGGGTGAACTCCAAGATGCAGAATAACAAGGAATAATGATAAAACTAACTAAATTCAGAATAAAATAGTGGATAAATGTAAGAAAACACGCAAAATTTGGGCACTGATTGCCCCCAATGTGGACTATAGTCGAAATCGTCTCTGATTCGATAGGATCGCCTCTGATCTGAACAAGATCGTCTGCGACGATGTAAGCTTGCTTCGACTAAAAAATACTAAGGTACCTGTAATGAAATTTGGATAGAACAAGTGCAAATAGTAATTTAGGATGTCTAGTGTGTGTAGAATTCGAGTTATAGAGAATTTCAGCCAGGGGGATGCTAAGGGAAGGGCCTAGGATTAAATAGGCTTAGGAGGGAGGTTAGGAGGTTGGAGATCATCCCTATTTGGGAGATCTCCAATGGGGAGGGTCTCTAACGGCATAGACACGCTTCTGCTTGGATTAGAGACGCCGTTGGAACAAAGACTAATTGTGAAAAATCATTTTTGGGACAAGATCGTCTGGACGTCCTAGCCCAAAAGAAATCATCCGATTTGAGGCGATATCGTCTGATCGGTGGTGATATCATAAAACGGTCAAAACAAACTCTAAAAATGGTACGAGAAACAAGGAAAAGAATTAAGCGGTAGTTTGGGAGCGGTTTTGGAGGTTAAAATTTGAATTTGAATTATTTACTAGAGTAATTGTAATTATTAAGGTTTTACTGCGCCAATTTTAGGGTGCTACAATTAGCATGTACCAAATAATGTAATATATTCCAACAAAGCGTTCCATTCCACTTGTACATTTTTGTCACCGATTTTGCCTTAGGGACTATGTTGGCTCAAAAGAATGAGGTCAACTAAGAACAAACAATTTACAATATCAATCGAACCCTGGTGAGCTATGAAGCCAAGTATGCATATGTCAAGAAGCTATGCTTAGCTATCATATTCAAAACTAAAAAGCTTCATCATTACATGATAAATCATGCCACATATGTCATAGCAAGAGAAAATCCACTACACTATATGATGAGAGTGACATACAATAATAGTTAAACTACCAAATAGATTATAGATTTTGATCTCGAATTCATTAGTCAAAAATCCATCGAGGGTCAAGTCATCGTTGATTAACTGGTTGAAGCACCTATCCAATATGACAAACCCATTATTATAGATTTTCCTTATGACTTCATTTTTAGTGTCACTAAACTAGAAGAACATGTCAAACCTACAGACAAAGCTGACCTTACTATTTTCTTTGATGATTCTAAGTGTAAACAAGAGGGTGGTGCAGGAGTCATGTTCTTTACACCTCAAGGGGAACACTATCCCCTTTCTATTCAAACCCAACTTTATTTGCACCAATAACTATATATAATATGAAGTCCTCATCCTTGGACTCCATATCGTTGTCACCATGTGCATTAAACGAATCAAAGTAATTGGTGAATCCCAACTCATTGTCAATCAAGTAAAGGGGATCTATCAATGCAAATGCTTGGTCTTGAGATCCTACAAAGAAATTGTTGACAAGTTGTTAACACATTTTGATTAGTATGATATTGAAAACTTGCCTAGGTCATCCAATATATTTATAGATACCATGGATTCCCTTTGTTATCTCATTCCACAAAGTTACTTCGATAATACCACTATTATGCATGTAACCATAGGATGTCCATTTTATCCAAACAGAGTCATATCACAATTACTTCTCTCAGTTGAAATATTTCCTTAAACTTGGTGACCTCCCTGTAGATTTGTCACAAGTTGCTAAATGAACATTCAAACTAAAAATAGCTCATTGCACTCCCTTGGTGGACATGCTTTATTCTCATGGCTATGATGGTGTTCTTCTTCACTATATTGAACCACAAGAAGCAAATTGGGCAATATCCCAAGCTCATGATGGCACATGTGGTGGTCATTTTAGAGGGATGGCCATTGCAAAGCTCATCTTGTACATGGGATACTTTTGGTCCACAATGGAGCATGATTATTGTGCATATATTAAGAAATGTCCTAAATTCCAACATCATGCCAATTTAACCCATCTACCATCACAAGAATCATAACCAATTCAAGCCTTGTGGTCCTTCTCACAATGGGACCTTGACTTTATGGGTAAAATTTCATCATATTCTTTGGGATAACACACATTCATTATCACCACCACATAATACTTCACCAAATTGGTTGGGGCCATTCCTCTTATCAACATGATAAGACCTCAAATTGTGGGGTTCATACTCCATTATATTATCTATAGATTTGGTATTCCTTCAAAAATCTAACAACGGTCCACCTTTCAAGAATAAGGATGTTTGAGTGCTTTGCAACAAGTATCATAGCCAACATAAATTCTCAATGCCTTACTACCCCCAAAGAAATAGTCAAGCTGAAGCTTCCAACAAGATCATTTGTGCCATCATCAAGAAAATTTTCAAATAAAATCAGAAGGATTAGCACCTCCAACTCTCGTTAGTGTTATGAGCCTCTTGTACCAGCATTTGCATGCATATTGGGGCAACTTCATTTTCCCTAGTCTATGGTGCCAAAGCAATCATGCCCCTTGAACTTGATTTCCTTTCACTATGCATATCTCATGCCCCTTGGTACTTTCATTGCCAACTAAGGATATATGTATGCATCATTTTCATCAATCAACAAGCAAAATTTCAAAAAAATGCTCACACAATAATGCAAATCATTTATGATGCACCTATATGATATGCAAATGTGTGAGATTCTATGTACTCATGAGCTGAATCATCATTTCCCACTTACCTTTTTCTATCAACCTTCTATCCATTGAAGGAACGTACCTAGTTTTGCATGCACAACAACCATCCATAGTACCACATTATAGAATAAAAAGGTAAGTATAATTTACCAATTCATCTATAATCATTGATGGTGCTAGGAGGGTTGTTACATCCTCCCCCACTAGAAATAAACACAATCCCTATGTTTTAATGCATTTTTAAACAAGTCAAAACATATATATTCATTCACATATTCATCAATATATATGTCCATTCATAAATCATACATCATTCAAACATGTTCATATAATCAATTCCACATAGTGTTTCATATTTGCATTCAACCATAGATCCATACATCAACCAAAACATATTTTCAAAACAACTCTACACAGTAGTCCAAATATACATCCACACGTATTTACATATATATCCATAAATCCACAGTAATTTTAAAATGTTAAAGTTAACTCAAACAATAAAGGAAACTATTTATTCATATTAGCCATATTATTCCATGGGGCATTTATGTCTGAGTATTGGTCCCATTGGACCCAACATTGATCAATGTTCCTCCTCCTCAAGCTCTTTGTCTTGAAACTAAGTATTTTGATTGGGCGAACTTCAATTTTTAGGGGGTTTGACATATACAAGTTAGAAACATCCCAAATATGAGTAGGATCAACAATGTACTTTCTAAGGAGGGACACATGGAAGACATCATGGATTTTTGATAAACTTGGTGGGAGAGCAAGTTTGTAGGAAATAGACTTATTTTACCTATAATTTTAAACGGACCCACAAATCTAGGGTAAAGTTTGGAGGATTTAATTGAAATATTTATAGGTTTCACCCTTAAGAACATTCTATCACCCACAAAGAACTCCCTTGGTGTTCTTTTGAGGTCTGCATAGCTCTTTTGGTGATCCTCAATTTTATTAATATTTTGGTGAATTCCTTTTAATTGCTCCATTTCTTTTATAATTTTTGACCTGATCACTACCCAATGCTCTGGATTATCCCAAGATAAAGGAGTCCTACACATTATACCATACAAGGCTTCAATAGAGACATACCTAGAAAATCATGATAGTTGTTATTGTAAGCAAATTCAACTAGGTACAAATAATCTTCCCATTTGGTATATTGGTCCATATAGTACATTCACAACATATCTTCTAGGACCTGATTCACCCTTTCAATCTATCCATATATCTTAGGGTGATAAGAAGAATTGATATTAAGTTTAGTTCCCAAAGCCTGATGTAAAGCTTGCCAAAATTTTGAAGTAAAGCAAGAATCCCTCTTGTTGAGCAAGGTGCAGCGACAATATTGTCATTGTTGTCAACACACTCAGATGGACAGGTTGATGCAGTGGACAATTGTTCGGAGGTTGTTCGAAGTATGTACAGTGGTGTTCAATGCTTATGAGGATGTTTTTGATGTTCGGGTGAAGTTGTTACAGGTTGTTCGTGCAAATTTGCAAAAGTTGCAAAAATCGTCAAGAAGTTGTCAAAGTAGCAAAAATTGTCAAAGTTGCAAAAACGTCAATGGAATGTGTTGGACAGCCCAAGATACTATTTGGAGGTTTTTTTATCATTAGCAAGTGTGGTTGCAGTATTGGAACGACCGGTTGCTTCATCGGTGCATTGTTGGTCAGTTTCATGCTTTATTGGGCAGGTGTAAAATCTGCGTCGGAGGTCACTTTGTAGGAGGAATATTAAGCAATCCATGAGGAATTGGACCTCAAATTTTTTATTGGAGGTATCTGGATATACTGAGAGCTTAAGTTTTAAATTTCAGCCCAAACGGAGTCCGGAGGAAGAAACGGTGAGCGTTGCAAAATGGCTCTGGAGCACTTTTTCTAGTTTTGGGCAGCTAAGTGTTTTTGCGTTCGAATGCTCAAATTCATATCTTCTTGTTGCCGAATTCACCTTTTAAGTGTTGTTTCATGTATAGTTCACCATACTGAGCATTTTTTCTTTTCGGTCGAAGTGGTTTCGAGGCCTCCAAGTGTGAGAACGAGTAATGTGCACAACACTTTGTCCGTGAACTGTTTGACGAAATGCCTCTTTGAGTTTTCAGTGGATTTTTCAATTTTTAGTCAAGGCAGATTTGCTTGAGTGTTATTTGCATATTTTATGAGGAGATTATCTTTCCAATGTGTAATTGATGAGACTGTATGACTGCGGGAGTATGAACATTCAAGTATCAATGCCCATGTATGCACAATATGTGAAAAGTAGAGCAGGCCTGTGAACTGTTTGACAAAATGCCTCTCCAAAATGTAAGTGAAGAGTAGGCATGGGAATTATTTGACAAAATACCTATTAAATATTGTGTGTGTGGCGCACATATGAGTGGCTGACTTGGCATGTTTTAAATTAAAAAATAAAATAAAAGGGAAAAGGTAAAATAATAGTGCAACTTAAAAAGGTCATAACTTTTGATCCGTAACTCTTTTTGAGTCCATTATTTTTCCAGCACGTGCAAAATTTTAAAATCTAGAAGAATGCTATGTCTCCCATGGGAGACATTATTGAATGCTGAAATGGTCATCTTGCAACTCAAAATTTGTTAGGAAGTTGAAGTGTTGGAAGTTGAAGGGGTTGCTAAAAGGTTTTTAAAAGGAGTCAGTGTGAGTACAGAATATAGAGAGATTTAGATTCAGATCAGATGAGATTAGTCAGTGTGGATGTGTAGAGAGAAGCAATGAGCTAGACCACTCAGGGTCTTTTGGAATGAAGATCATATTTTCTACTATAATTTTTGTTTTTGTCGAGTGGGTGCTTGGCGATCGGGGTCGGTGCTCCGTGCAGTAGGTGCTGCTAAATTCTGGGTTGGTTGGTGCCATTCCCCGTAGTGGGTGCTATGAAAATATTGTAAGATCTATTTGTTTTGTGGCTGGATTTGGATTGGAGTCCAAGCAGTCCTTTGGTAGAGTGGTTTTTCCCACATTGGGTTTCCACTATAAACCTTGTGTTGTGTGATGCGTATTTGTGTGTTTGCTTCTTTGGCTTGATTTTGCATTTGCATTAAAATTTTAAGTTACACTGATTCACCCCCCCTCTCAGTGTCACACGTAGTTCAACAATTGGTATCAGAGCCAGGTACCTAAACAGGCTTAATCGACTAAGGGGATCTTGGAAGTGACACAATGGCAGGTGGTGAAGGCTTCTCATCAAACAAAGCACCATTGTTTGATGGAACTAATTACACATTTTGGAGACTCAGGATGCAGACATATCTTTGTGCTTTGGGATACGACATTTGGGATTTAGTAAACAGTGGATACACAATACCCACCACTCCTCCAACTGATGTTGCAGAGAAGAAACTCTTTGAAAATGATTCAAAAGCCAAGAATGCCATCATGTGTAGATTAGTAGACAGTGAACTGGTAAAGGTTATGGGATGTAAGACTACAAAGGAAATCTGGGATAAGCTGAAGAGTATTCACGAAGGAGATGCTAAAATCAAGGAAGCCAAATTGCAGACACATCGAGCATAATTTGAAGGACTAAAAATGAATGAAGATGAAAGTATCGAAGCTTACATGTTGAGGGTAAATGAAGTCATCAATGCTATCAGAGGACTTGGTGAGAAAATAGAAGATGCGGTCATCGTTAAAAAGGTATTAAGATCTCTTCCTCAAATATTTGATTCTAAAGTTTTTGCAATAGAAGAGGCTAAGGATTTAAATGCTCTTACTATGGATGAGATGCATGGTTCTTTAACTACCTATGAAATGAGAATAGGAAAAGCTAAATCTACAGATAAAGAAGCTGCCTTCAAAGCTCAAAAAAATGAAAAAAAAACCAGAGTCAGATGAAGATGAAATGTCAGATGAAATGGAAGCTAACTTCGTGAGAAAACTAAAAAAAGGAAAAGGCAAATACAAAGGAAAGTTACCATTTAAATGTTTCAACTATGGAGGCATTGGGCATTTCGCAGCTAAATGTCCACTTAATGAGAAGAAACAATAAGTGATGAAGGATCGCACGGAGAAAGAAGTGACTAGAAGAAAAATCAAATTTTAGAAAAGGCAACTTCAAGAAGAAAAGTTTCATCTCCAAGAATGTCAGTTCATCAGAAGACAACTCTAGTGAGGATTCTGAAAAGAAACAAGTGAAGCTCTTTTCATGGCATTCGAAGAAGAAAAACCAAAAAAAAGAATAGGAATGTGATGAAGAAGAAATTGATGTAGAAGTGAATTTGGAAGAGGAACTAATTGCAGCTCTGGATGAATTGAAGATAAAAAGAAAAAGGAATAAGAAAATTTCAAGAAAAATTGAGGATGCAAATGAAATCATAACAAGTTTGAAAGTGCAGATAGAAGAATCCAAGAAGATCTCTGAAGATCTTGAAGTGCAAATAACCATGAAAATAGATTATTGCAGCAAGTTAGAAGAAGAGATTGTTGGTTTAAGGATGCATCTAGAAGAGATGAATCAGAAAATTAGCTTTTATCACAAATGTGAAGAGAGTTCTATGAAGTTGGATAAGATCATAAAGAACCAGAAGACTACAGGCATCAAATTTGGTTTGGGTTTTGATGAAGGAGAATCATCAAATGGATCAAAGGCCACAAATGAAGAATCCACAAAGAATTGAAGAAAATAAAAGGAACAAGTCATGAAAGGAAAGCATAATGCAAGGCACGAAAGGAGAATTGACAATGATGGTTTCACCAATGTCACACATCAAAGAAGAAGAAGATTTATGGCTCCTACAACAACATGGCAAAGACCACCACCCAGGTTCAATCATCCCTTTTCTGGTTACTATTTTAAATGCAATGGTTATGGACATAAGATTTCAGATTGCAAGTATAATGTAGGACCAAGGAATTTTTCCAGTAGAAATACTTTTTCACCTTTGATGGATTATGCAGTAGAATGTTATAATTATCATAACTTTGGGCATATTGCAAGAAATTGTAGAAGTACATTTGCATCAAATCAATTTCAGGGAAGAAAATTTCAGCCAAATGGAATAAGACAAAATAGAAAATTTCTTGAAAAACATGCACAAGCTACTAAAAAAGAAAAGCCAAAACAAGAGCCCAAAATTGTAATCAAACCTGAGTGGAAATAAAAAGAGCAACCTAAGGAAGAAAAGGAATCCTTGATCGTACATATGACATTTAAAGCGTAAAATAAATCCACACCATGGATACTTGATAGTGGATGCTCCAGTCATATGATAGGTGACAAACAAAAATTTGAGAAGTTGCAGCAATATGAAGGTGGTTCAGTGAAATTCGAAAACAATGATGGAGCTAAGATAGTTGGTAGAGGTTCAGTTAAGATCAGTGATAGAAAAATCAGGTCAGAAGAAGTCTTGTTTGTGGTTGGTCTGAAGCATAACTTGTTGAGCGTAAGTCAGATTTGTGATAGAGGTCATGATGTGATCTTTAAGAAGCAGGGTTGTGAAATCAGAAAGGCAAACAATGGGAAGTTGATAGCAGCTGGATCAAGGACATCTGGCAACCTGTACACTCTCTCGGAGACTTCAGAAGGAGCTTGCTTGATTGGACAGGAAGAAGAGAATTGGTTGTGGCACAAGAGGCTCGGTCATATCAGTTTTGACAATCTAGTAAAAATCAGTTCAAAGAAAGCAGTGAGAGATATTCCCACCATTGGCAAACCATCAAATAGCATTTGTGCTTCATGTCAAAAAGGGAAGCAAACTAGAGTCTCATTTAAAACAAAAGAGTACTACATGAGCAAACCTTTGGAACTAGTACATACTGATTTATGTGGACCCATGAGAATGCAAAGCATAAATGGTGACAAATATTTCATGTTGTGTATAGATGACTATTCCAGGATGACATGGGTATTGTTTTTGAAGCATAAATCAAAAGCTTTTGAGATGTTCAAGGTTTTCAAAAACCAAGTTGAGAATCAAACAAGAAAAATGATTAAATGTTTAAGGTCAGATAGAGGAGGAGAGTTCATTTCAGAGGATTTCATAGAGTATTGTGAAAAATATGGCATCAGGAGATAGTTTTCAGCAGCCAGGACACCTCAACAGAATGGTGTGGTAGAAAGAAAGAACAGGATAGTGCAGGAAATGGCATGGACTATGTTGACTGAGAGCAAAGTAGCAGATATATTTTGGAAAGAGGTAGTCCATACTACGGTATACATCCAAAATAGGTGCATGTTGAGGATGCATGAAAGCAAAACTCCTTATGAGTTGTGGTTCGGTAAAAAGGCAACAACAAGATATTTTAAAGTTTTTGGCAACAAGTGTTACATCAAAAGAACTGAAGAAAACCTTGGTAAGTTTGAAGATAGAGCGGATGAAGGTATTTTTCTTGGCTATTCATCAAAAAGCAAAGCTTACAAATGTTACAACAAGAGGCTAAGAAAAATTGTGGAAAGTGTCGATGTTAAAGTTGATGAAGGAAGGGAATGAGTAATTAGCTATGAAGAGAACTACCCAATTTATGAAGAGGTCATTGAAGGAGATGAGGAAGAGGAAATGGAAAATAAATCAAGAATTGACTCAGAGGATTCAAAAAGTGATTCAGAATTGGAAGAAAACAAGAAATTCAAAATAGGTAGCTGGCAGAAAGATCATCCTAGAGAGCAAATAATTGGAGACCCCATAGTTGGTGTTCAGACAAGAAGAAGATTAGTAAGAAACTACTCTTTACTATCCAACATTGAGCCCAAAAATGTTGCCGAAGCAAGCAAAGATGAAAGTTGGGTAAAGGCAATAAATGAAGAATTAGATCAGATCGAGAAAAATAAGACTTGGGAGTTAGTACCAAGACCCACAAATAAAAATGTAATCGGTACTAAATGGGTCTTTCGAAACAAATTGAATGAAGATGGATAGGTAGTCAGGAACAAAGCAAGATTGGTATGCAAAGGGTATGCGCAAGTTGAAGGTATTGACTTCGAGGAAACCTTTGCACCTGTGGCTAGACTAGAGGCAATTAGAATATTTCTTGCTTTAGCAGTTTACAAGAATTTCAAAGTTTATCAAATGGATGTGAAATCAATATTTTTGAATGGGAAACTTGAAGAAGAGGTTTATATTGAGCATCCAGATGGTTTTCAGCTTGGTGATGATCCCAACTTGGTTTGCAAGTTGAAGAAAGTGTTATATGGCTTAAAATAGGCACCTCGGGCATGGTATGCAAGGCTAGACAATTATCTTACTCAGCAAGGGTTCAAGAAAGGTATGGTGGACAATAATTTGTATGTCAAAATAGAAAATGGTCATCATATTGTTGTTGTTGTATATGTAGATGATATCATATTTGGTAGCAACAAAGATGAGTTGTGTAAAGATTTTGCAAATAAGATGCAGAAAGAGTTTGAAATGTCAATGATTGGTGAACTTTCGTATTTTCTCGATTTGCAAGTTAATCAAAAGGAGAAGGGCATATTTATTTCTCAAATTAAATATGTGAAAGAGATGCTGAAAAAGTTCACAATGGAGGATTGCAAGCCAGTTAGCACTCCCATGATGACAGGTTGCAAGTTGAGCAAGGATGACAAATCTCCACCTGTTGATCAAACTATGTACAAATCCATGATTGGGAGCTTACTGTACTTGACAGCTACTAGACCGGATATTTTGCAGGTAGTATGCATGGTAGCATGATTTCAGGCTAGTCCCAAGGAGACTCATGTGACAGTAGTGAAGAGGATTTTTTGGTACCTCAAGGGTACTATGGAGTATGGGTTATGGTATCCGAAAGGTAAGGACTTCACCCTTATTGCGTATTCAGATGCAGATTGGGTAGGATGTGTAGATGATAGGAAGAGTACTAGTGGAGGTGCATTCTATCTTGGTGATAATCTTGTTGCATGGCATAGCAAAAAGTAGGAGTCAGTCTCATTATCCACAACAGAGGTAGAGTATATTGCAACGACATCATGTTGTACACAGGTACTTTGGATGAAACAAACTTTGAAGGATCTTGGAATAAATTTTAGTGAGCCCATATCGATCATGTGTGACAATACAAGTGCAATCAATATCTCAAAGAATCCGGTTATGCATTCTCGCACAAAACATATTGCTATCCGGTACCATTTTTTGAAGGAGAAAGTTGCGAAAGGTGAGGTTAAGTTGGATTTTGTTCCAACAACAGAGCAAGTAGCGGATATCTTCACCAAACCATTGCCCAAGGAAGTCTTTGAGTACCTTCACAAGAAATTGGGAGTGGTCACACTTCCCAAGCATTGACTAGCTATCGGGGCCACATTCTCAGGGGGAGCATTTTTGTCTTTGTTTATCTTTTTGCTCATGTTTGTGATTTTTGCTAAGTGTAATAATTTTTGCCTGAGAATGTTGTGCATGGACTCAGGGGGAGTTTGCAGTAGCCCTTTGGTCTTGTTGTCAAAGGGGGAGAAGAGTTACAGGAAATTGTGCATGTGTTGCCAACAATTCCAAAGGGGGAGATTGTTGAGCAAGGTGCAGCGACAATATTGTCATTGTTGTCAACACACTCAGATGGACAGGTTGATGCAGTGGATAGTTGTTCAGAGGTTGTTCGGAGTATGTACAGTGGTGTTCAATGCTTATGAGGATGTTTTTGATGTTCGGGTGAAGTTGTTATAGGTTGTTCGTGCAAATTTGCAAAAGTTGCAAAAATCGTCAAGAAGTTGTCAAAGTAGCAAAAATTGTCAAAGTTGCAAAAATCATCAAAGTTGCAAAAACATCAATGGAATGTGTTGGACAGCCCAAGATACTATTTGGAGGTTTTTTGATCATTAGCAAGTGTGGTTGCAGTATTGGAACGGCCGGTTGCTTCGCCGGTGCATTGTTGGTCAGTTTCATGCTTTATTGGGCAGGTGTAAAATCTACGTCGGAGGTCACTTTGCAGGAGGAATATTAAGCAATCCGTGAGGAATTGGACCTCAAATTTTTTACTGGAGGTATCTGGATATACTGAGAGCTTAAGTTTTAAATTTCAGCCCAAACAGAGTCCGGAGGAAGAAACGGTGAGCGTTGCAAAATGGCTCCAGAGCACTTTTTCCAGTTTTGGGCAGCTAAGTGTTTTTGCGTTCGAATGCTCAAATTCATATCTTCTTGTTGCTGAATTCACCGTTTAAGTGTTGTTTCACGTATAGTTCACCATACTGAGCATTTTTTTTTTTCGGTCAAAGTGGTTTCGAGGCCTCCAAGTGTGAGAACGAGTAATGTGCACAACACTTTGTCCGTGAACTGTTTGACGAAATGCCTCTTTGAGTTTTCAGTGGATTTTTCAATTTTTAGTCAAGGCAGATTTTCTTGAGTGTTATTTGCATATTTTATGAGGATATTATCTTTCCAATGTGTAATTGATGAGACTGTATGACTACGGGAGTATGAACATTCAAGTATCAATGCCCATGTATGCACAATATGTGAAAAGTAGAGCAGGCCTATGAACTGTTTGACAAAATGCCTCTCCAAAATGTAAGTGAAGAGTAGGCATGGGAATTATTTGACAAAATGCCTATTAAATATTGTGTGTGTGGCGCACATATGAGTGGCTGACTTGGCATGTTTTAAATTAAAAAATAAAATAAAAGGGAAAAGGTAAAATAATAGTGCAACTTAAAAAGGTCATAACTTTTGATCCGTAACTCTTTTTGAGCCCGTTATTTTTCCAGCGCATGCAGAATTTTAAAATCTAGAAGAACACTATGTCTCCCATGGGAGACATTATTGAATGCTAAAATGGTCATCTTGCAGCTCAAAATTTGTTAGGAAGTTGAAGTGTTGGAAGTTGAAGGGGTTGCAAAAAGGTTTTTAAAAAGGAGTCAGTGTGAGTACAGAGAATAGAGAGATTTAGATTCAGATCAGATGAGATTAGTCAGTGTGGATGTGTAGAGAGAAGCAATGAGCTAGACCACTCAGGGTCTTTTGGAATGGAGATCAGATTTTCTACTACAGTTTTTGTTTTTGTCGAGTGGGTGCTTGGCGATCGGGGTCGGTGCTCCGTGCAGTAGGTGCTGCTAAATTCTGGGTTGGTTGGTGCCATTCCCCATAGTGGGTGCTATGAAAATATTGTAAGATCTATTTATTTTGTGGCTGGATTTGGATTGGAGTCCAAGCAGTCCTTTGGTAGAGTGGTTTTTCCCACATTGGGTTTCCACTATAAACCTTGTGTTGTGTGATGCGTATTTGTGTGTTTGCTTCTTTGGCTTGATTTTGCATTTGCATTAAAATTTTAAGTTACACTGATTCACCCCCCTCTCAGTGTCACACGTAGTTCAAAATATCTGAGATTATAACTTCTATAAATCCATGTAATCGCACTATCTCCTTGGAAAACTTACTTGCTATGGCAGATGCATCATCCTGTACATTCCTAGGTATGAAAGTGCAACCTTGGTTATTTTTTCTACTACAACTAGTATTACATCATGTCTAAATCTAGTCTTAGGAAATCCAACCACAATTTCCATTGAGACAATCTATCATTTCTGTGTAGGAATGTCATGAGGGTACAAATGACCCGTTGGATGTAAATGTTTTGCTTTAATTTTTTGACACTCCAAACACTTAGCCACAAAATAATTAATATTTTTCTTCATTCTAGGCCAGTAAAAGGTCTTTCTCAGATTCTTTCACATCTTCACCCCACATGGGTGTGTAGAATAAGGAGTATTATGTGCCTCCTTTAGGATAGTTTCTCTTAGTCCACCCAAATTTGGAACAACTAATCTATTTTTGAGGTACAATAAATCATTTCTATGTATAAACCATGTATTCCTTCCAGGTTTTTGCTTAATATGAGCTTGATATTTCTTACAAAAATCATCCTTTTATTGCATTTCCTTAACCTGATCCACCAGATCATAATGGCATTGTGTCATCACAGTGAATGCCCTCTCCTACTCAAGGCATATGCCATCTTGTTTTCCTTACCCTTGATATATTCGATGCCCAAATCATACTCTATCATAAAATCCATCCACCAACGCTATCTAACATTCAACAAGGATTAAGTAAAGATGTACTTTAAACTTTGATGGTCTATCTTGAGTTCAAAAGGTTTTCCAAGAAAATAATACCTCCAAATCTTAAGAGCATGCACAACCGCTGCCAACTCTAAGTTGATGAATAGCATAGTTTACCTCATGTCTCTTAAGTTTTCATGATTCAAATGCAATGACCACTTCATATTGGGTAATGACTCCTCCTAATACCTCAATTGATGCATCGATGTACACTGTGAATCTCTTGGAAGGATCATGTAACTATAAAATTGGTGCAGTTGTTAACCTCTCTTTCAAAGTTTGAAAGGCTTCCTCACATAGATCTAGCCACTTAAAAGCCTTTCATTTTATCTGGAGATTGGTGATAGGTTGAGCAATTTTTGAGAAACCCCTAACAAAACTTCTATAATAGCCTACTAATCCCATAAAACCATGCACCTCAATTACGATAGTGGGTGCAGGACAATTAACAATAACTTCAATATTCTTGGTATCAACAATAATTCCTTCATCAGACACTATGCACCCCAAATATTATACCTGACAAGTATAGAATTCACATTTTGAAAGCTTTCCATACAACTAATTTCTCCTAAGGATCTCAAGTACAATTCTCATATGTTGGTTGTGCTCTTCCTTATTCCAAGAATAGATTAATATGTCATAAAGGAATATAAGCACAAAATGATCTAATTGCTCTTGAAAAATACTGTTTATGAGATTCATAAATGTAGCTAGAGCATTAGTCAGACCAAAAGGTAGGACTGTAAACTCATAGTGTCCATATATTGTTCTAAAATCATTTTTATGTGTGTCTTCTTCTCGGATTCTCAACTAATGGTATCCTGATCTAAGATTAATTTTTAAGAATATAGTAGTTTCATTCATCTGATAAAAAAGATCATCTATTCTTGGTAATGAATACCTATTCTTGATAGTAACTTTGTTGAGCATTCAATAGTCTATGCACAACCTTAAGGATCCATCTTTCTTCTTAACAAAAAGTACAGGAGCACCCCATGGTGACACACTGGGATTAATAAGTCCCTTCTCTAACAGGTTCTGAAGCTATGTTTTGATATCCTATAACTCTATAGGGGTCATCCTATATAGTGCCATAGCAATTGGTGTAACTCTAGGTAAAAGTTCTATTGAGAAGCCAAATTCTATTTGGGGAGGTAGATCTGGTATATCCTTAGGAAACACATCCTTAAATTCACTCAAGATAGGGTACTTTTGGAAGAGGTCTGAGTTAGCTTCAATTTCTTCCTTTTTATTCATATTAACCACATAAATCATTCCTCTCTTCCTTATTGCCTTATTCACTTGCATTGCTCATAATATATGTGGTTTAATAGAACCATGATCACAATGAATCCAAACTCTCTGATTAGATTCATCTATGAACTCTTTCCACCTATATTCAAAATTTAGGAGGGCTTTGTGGGCTTTCAGCCAATCCACACCAATAATGATATCAAAGGTATGTAGAGGAGCCACATACAAGTGCCAACTAGTTTTACCTTAGGGTAAGGTAGTGTGAGGATCAAATAAACACTGGTTAACTAAATAGGTCTACCCTGATCCATACTCTAGCTTCCAATCGTTCACCAAAAATCTAGGATTTTTCGATATGTTCCTCATGAAATTAGTAGAAATAAAATTGTCAGTAGCTCCACTGTCAATTAAGATACATACATTTCTATCATAAATTTTACCATTCAACAAAAATGGAATAACTTGCCCATCAAGTATAGGACTATCTTTTGCTGCAAAGATTAGGTGGATAGTCTCCTATGGTACCTTCTTGCGATCTGCTCTCTGGTAACACTTGTTTGCAAAGTGGGGGCCTCTTCAAACATAACAACCATCTAGAGGGGCTCTATTGTTCATGTTACCATCTTCGTTCTTGTTCTACGGTACAAATTCCTTAGCCTTATCTTGATATGATGGTCTCTACTCGTTTCTCCTTCGATACCTTTTTCCATCCCTTTTGAACTTATTGCCTTGAAAATTATTTCAGATTTTGTTCACCGGCTTGGTTTGCATGCACAAAAACCATCAATAGTACCACATTCTAGAAGAAAAAGGTAAGTATAATTTACCAATTCATCTATAATCATTTATGGTGCTAGGAGGGTTGTTACATCCTCCCCCACTAGAAATAAACACAATCCTTGTGTTGTAATGCATTTTTAAACAAGTCAAAACATATATATTCATTCATGTATTCATAAATATATATGTCCATTCATTAATAATACATCATTCAAACATGTTCCTATAATTAATTCTACATAGTATTTCATATTTGCATTCAACCATAGACCCATACATCAACCAAAATATATTTTCAAAACAACCCTACATAGTAGTCCAAATATACATCCACACATATTTACATATATATCCATAAATCCACATAGTAATTTTAAAATGTTAATGTTAAATCAAACAAGAAAGGAAACTATTTATTCATATTAGCCACATTCTTCCATGGGGCATTTATGTCTGAGTCTTGGTCCCATTAGACCTGACATTGATCAATGTTCCTCCTCCTCAAGCTCTTTGTCCTGAAACAAAGTATTTTGAATGGGCGAACTTCAATTTTTAGGGGGTTTGACATATACAAGTTAGAAACATCCCAAATATGAGTAGAATCAGCAATGTAATTCCTAAGGAGGGACACATGGAAGACATCATGGATTTTTGATAAACTTGGTGGGAGAGAAAGTTTGTAGGAAATAGGACTTATTTTACCTATAATTTTAAATGGACCCACAAATCTAGGGTAAATTTTGGAGGATTTAATTGAAATATTTATAGGTTTCACCCTTAAGAACATTATATCACCCACAAAGAACTTCCTTGGTGTTCTTTTGAGGTATGCATAGCTCTTTTGGTGATCCTCAAATTTCTTAAGATTTTGGTGAATTCCTTTTAATTGCTCCATTTCTTTCATAATTTTTGACCTGATCACTACCCGATCCTCTAGATTATCCCAAGATAAAGGAGTCCTACACCTTCCCTCGTACAAGGCTTCAAATAGGGCCATACCTAACAAAACATGATAGTTGTTATTGTAAGCAAATTCAACTAGGTACAAATAATATTCCCATTTGGTGTATTGGTCCATATAGTACATTCACAACATATCTTATAGGAACTGATTCACCTTTTCAATCTATCCATATATCTTAGGGTGATAAGAAAAACTAATATTATGTTTAGTTCCCAAAGCCTGATGTAAAGCTTACCAAAATTTTTAAGTAAAGCAAGAGTCCCTCTTGTTGAGCAAGGTGTAGCGATAGTATTGTCATTATTGTCAACACACTTAGATGGACAAGTTGATGCAGTGGACAGTTATTCGGAGGTTATTCAGAGTATGTACAGTGGTGTTCAATACTTATGAGGATGTACTTGATGTTCTGTTGAAGTTGTTGCAGGCTGTTCGTGTAAATTTATAAAAGTTGCAAAAATCATCAAGAAGTTGTCAAAGTAGCAAAAATTGTCAAAGTTGTAAAAATCGTCAAAGTTGCAAAAACGTCAATGGAATGTGTTGGACAGCCCAAGATACTATTTGGAGGTTTTTTGATCATTAGAAAGTGTGGTTGCAGCATTGGAACGGTCGGTTGCTTCGTCGGTGTATTGTTGATCAGTTTCATGCTTTATTGGGCAGGTGTAAAATATGCATCGAAGGTCGCTTTGCAGGAGGAATATTAAGCGATCCATGAGGAATTTGACCTAAAATATTTTATTGGAGGTACCTGGATATAATGAGAGCTTAAGTTTTAAATTTCAATGGATCAATAATACTAAAGAGAATAAGTAATAATTTTAATGCATTACTTTCCATATTCTTTTGCTCCATTTAACAAGGCACTTAGTCATATCATTTTCCTACATTGAAAGGGTTCTTCAACCATTGCCAATAGAAGTTTTTGCACACCAATGGAAGTATTATTTCTTACACTCATATATAAGTGTATACATTATGCAATCCATAGTGGATAACCATCACATTTCTATAGATTTAAAAATAGTAGAACATAATCCATAGTGGATAACCATTACATTTCTATAGATTTAAAAATAGTAGAACATAACTTACTGTTACGCATTCTTGACTCGCAACCAATAGAATATATATTATTATAAAATAGAGAAAAATATCTTACATAATAATATAAATGTTAACATTATTTTCCTTCAGGGACAACATATTAAAATCAACAAGACATTTAACATTGATATTTGCACAGTTCAATCATTAATCCAACAAAGATACAATGATATAATTATCAAGGCATTTAGTTGTAAATATGAAACTTATCATAATAATTGAAATTAATCCTGTCCAGTGTTACATACGGATATTATAAATACCTTTTTACTCACTATATTAAGTATAGCCTCTCCAGTTTGCAGCGGAATTTCGTTACCACATTAATAAAATGTAAGTTCCAAAACAATGAAATATTTTCACCCAAAACTCGTAACACCGCCTCCCAGATCCACTTATCGCTGTCTCCCTTATTTAAACTCATTGGAGAGGGATCATAAATGACTCTCATGATTTTATGATTGTTTAACTTTAGATTATCTAAATGCTGATTATGATATGCTAAACATGCACGACCATTCGAATTACTTAACATACAAGATTTCATAGTCACACAAAAAATCCATTGAAGCCCAACCAAATTTCACATATAAATACTTAAAAAAGAAAACTGCAAAAATATAATCACATATGTACAACCATGTATCATCTACCCAAATACACATTATCTGAAATACATATTAAGGGCATCTTCCCATAACATCCTACTCAAACTTATGACACAAGCAAAGACAAACATAACCAGAAGCCAACAGTCACACACACATATTTAAATAACATACATACATCAATACACATCAGTCCTCAACATAGGAATTTTTCTTGCAGTTGTCAACAAAGTGAGTAACCTTTTTATACACAGTCTAATTCTCAGCATAGTTTACAGAGTTCAAATTGGACTAGACGATCTTTTAACATCACAACAATCAGAATGGCGTAGGTTCAACTTTGTAAATATATATTTTTAATTTTTGACACATAATTAATATAGCCTCAACACCAACCACCCAAAAGACATCCAATCAAATGAATTAAAGTGAAATACTGCTACATAGCCTCTACAAGAATCCATGTAAGATTCAACTAGATATACTCTTTTTAGAGACGATTAAGCTTAATAGTAGCAAACAATCAATTTAAACAAGCATTTATTTCTACTATAGGTAATTGTTTAAGGCATTAACAAACATTCATTCACTATTGTAGATTTCAATAGAACACTCCTGTAAATAAATTTTAAGGCTGTACTTTTGCTTAAAATCCTTATAAATGAATGTGAAATCCAATGCAATGCCCTCCCCCATGCATGACTTATGATGCAAGATATATATTAATTAATTCTTGATGCCCCCCATCCCAAATGTAAGATATTCCCCTCATTTTTCCCCCAATAAAATCCCTCTCTTTTCGCTCTCAAATACATGGAGATAAAAATCAATCATGAAAATGACATGTCGTTATCCAAATCACCCAAATCACAGCATACACGACACTCCACCATATCCGTTATGCAATAAGATAAATAAAAAGGTTATTAAATTTTATTATTATATTATTTATTTTATTTTTTAACCTTATATAATTTTATACTTTTTAAAACAACAAGCATTGAATAATTTGTTAAACATCACAATGGCTCCCATGTCCCTTGGCACTTTGATTACCAACTAAAGATATATGTATGCATCATTTTAATCAATCAATAAGCAAACTTTCAAAATGTAGATCCAAAATTTCACACCCCTTTCCCTCAGGCTAACGAATCCATACCTCGAAGGGGGATGGAAAATCAAAGGTCTACACCTCAATATGAGGGGCACTTGGTGTCATGCCTCCTTTTCTGATTGCTGATAAATAATGATGGGTTCACCAAGAAATGTTTAAAGACAGTTTCCATGTCTAGACAAGGTATAATGTTTGATAAGTTATTTTAATAGCACACGCCTAAGTTTAGGACAAAATGCAACTAAAATCTTTGCTATATGCAATTTGGTTATCCTTGCAAGCGATATATAATGATCAATTAATATAAATTAAATGCAATGCAGTTTAATTCTCTTTTTGATTTTTTTTCTATAAATTATGATTATAATTGCAAATGAAATAAACCTGAAATTGACAATCAACAAAAACAATGATGTAAAATAGATTAAATAGGAAAATTACCTGCATTGGATGGTTGAATAAAGTAGATTCACTGCCTGTGACCTAATTCGCTACCTATGAGTGAATTCCCTGTTAGTCTAAATCATAAGTGAATTTGCAATTCTATTAGTGAATTTGTGATAGACCTACAACTTATCATATAAAAAACTAAAATTTACAATTAGTATTTGGGGATCTACTTAGGTCACTGTAGATTTAATCTTGAAGGCATAACAGTCAGATACCCTTGGTATTTTAAACAATCGTACATAAAAAATAACTATAAACATAAAATCTATGAGCGTACAAAAATTTTAATTGGATGACAAAACAATGCAGTGACGAATATGATATATGATGAAATATGATCTAGATCTAATGTACAAAGTGAAATGATGGATCTGAGAATAAAATTTTCCCCCAAACTTATGCTTGCGGAAATTTGCTGGATGTGAGCGAATTTGCTCTGTGTGAGCAAATTGTGTGAATTTGCTAAATTTATTAAAATTTAAAGGTATGTGTAGAAAAATACGATTAAAAATGATGGGAAACCAAAATTATTTTACTTAAAAATAGGTTTGGTCGTTCGGTGTTGCGAGGTGGTGGTGGTAAAATGAAAATAGATCAGCAATGAAGTGAGATCCAAAGGTATCTTCCAGCCATAGAGGAATCTGCTATATTACTCAACCTAAAATAGACTCAATATCGAACACTATCAATTAGAAAATTAAAATACCAACACATGTAAATGATCTAAATGGTAATGCATGTGATTCTGTTGATTTTGATGCATATTTTGAATGGTCTAAATATATGATGATTGCATATGATCCTATTGGTTTTGATGCATACTTACCATGTTGATCACAATGCAGTTTGCGAAAAGAAATGGGGTATGATAAACAATGATGTATAAGAAGTGAAAAAAATAGTATGTGAAGAAGATGATTAAAATGCGTTGGGTTCATCCTGACAACAATAGTTTTTAGGCAATGTCATGCTAGGATGTGTGCTTGTATATGACCGAGATGGAGGCTACCCCTCGCATGTGGTCATGAAGTGAATCTTATATGAGGCATATTTTCATGCTAAATTTGAAAGTATATAACCTCGATGGTTGAAAATGAAATGATCAAAAAGTGATTGGTATGCTTGTGTGACAATAGTTTGTAAGCAATAATCCACAAGGATGTATGCTTGTATATGATAGATATGGAGGCTGCCCCTCGCATGTGGTCATGAAGCGAATCCTGTGTGTGGAGTATTGTCATGTTGAAATTGAAGATGTGCAATCCAATGTGTATGGAAAATGATCTATTTTGATGAGAAAAAATAATGATTCAAAGATGAGAAATGGTTCATACCCTTTTTATGATAGCGACACAAAATAACAAATTAGAAAAGATGCATTTTTCTCTATATGCTTTAAGCGATGGATTATGCTTTTTTTGATGTTTTTGATATTTCATGCTTGACGTCTTTTGATTATGCATATACTAATGCTTATAATTATAATGAATTTAATGCGCACCTATCATGCTAGGCAAAGTTATATTTTTTTAGAAATATGAAGTGTGATTTGGTAAATGATGATGAACAATAATGTGTGTATAGAGATAGTTAAAGTGTGTTGAGTAGTATATCTTATGACAATGGTCTATCAACCATAACCCTCAAGGATGTATGCTTGTATATGACCTAAGTGGAGGCTGTCCCTTGCTAGTGGTCATGAAGCGGATCCTATGTGAGATTTGTTGTTATGTTAATGTCGAAAGTATGCCACCAAGTTTGATCAAAATGATGATTTGAAAAATATAAATGGTGAGTGATTCATACCCTTAAAATTTTGATTTTTATGTGTTCAAATTATTTTAGGATATAAGAATAATATAGATGTCTAGCCATAAGGGATGTGATTTGCCCTATATGGGGGCTTTACTAGGCAAGATGATCTTAGTATGAGATATGTACATGTAAAACTTGACTAGGCATAATTCTATACCATTGTTTGCAAAGTCTCCATGTAGCTATATGATCAAGTAAAATATGTAAATTTAGGTATGGCAAGAAATCATGCAATATGATGAAGCAAATGCTGCAAATTCATGGTGCTAAGATGATGGAGATGAAATGCAAGACTAATTGTTGATTTAGTCACAATTGCCTATGACAATGGTCATACAAATATGAAGATATAATGACATTAGCTAATCAAAATTCAAAGAGAATCTTAGTTATCCTCGAAAGTGAAATCAAGTCTATCAAAAACTAGTGTGTGATCTGTGAGTTCTTTTCCTATATTGAACTTGATTATGATGCAAATATACCAAAAACCAATGTGTGTGCTTGTGAAGTTCATTTACCAATTTTGAGTAAGGTAATGATGCAAGCCAATCAAGAACCATTGTGTGTGCAAATAATGGATTCATTTACCAATCTTGAGTGAGGTGATATTAAAACAGTCATAGAAAGAATATAAAAGCTATATTGTCCTTATGTGTGGTCAGTGGTCTCTTCAAGAGTGTCATGACCCTCCCTCATGGGTCTTAGGACAAAGGAACAATGGATTGCTGGAAGTCAGCTTGTGTGAAGTTTGATTTCAAGAAGGTAGTTGCAATGTATAGAATCAACCCTAAAAAGAGTATTATATATGTGTAATAGTAGGATAAGATATTATAATTAACAGGGGTTAATTATAATATAGGCTATTGTATATATATAATAAAAGGGAGATAGGATATTATAATTAAAATAGTTTAATTATAATATAATCTATTATATATAGTATAATAGGAAAATAAAAGATATAATATATTATTTATAAAATGTTATAAATGATATATATCTATATTATTATAATAAAATATTGTTATAAATAAACAATTATTTATAACAATAGATTATTTATAATAAAGGGTATTATGAATAATATATATATATATATATATATATATATATATATATATATATATATATATATATATATATATATATATATATTTAAAGTTTATAAATATCATGAGAAAGATATTTTAAATATTAAGAGAGCCATTATTCAAAAAAATAATGAAACGTAATGATCCCTACCCTATATGGTGCAACCTAAGGAAAGGCCTACGATGCTATTAAACTTGCCAAAGAAGGAAAACATGGGAGAAATGCACAAGGGATAGGGGACAAGCATTGAAGGGAAGGCGGTGGCACAAGCTTTGAGAAGGTGATAGACGGACCACCAAGGTGAGGGGGCACGTAAGGAGGAGGTAGAACGAGAGGAAGAGGAGGAACGAAAATGCAGGGAGAAACAGAGGAGGGAGGTGAAGGTAGAGAACGATATCACACCCAAAGATGAAAGGGGAGGCATCAAATCTCGTTGAGAATACATCTCAACTAAAACATAGGTCAGGTATTCTAAGCTATGCTTGGTGTTATTTAAAATACATTTTTAAAATGCCATCCTTTGCTTGGAAAGTGTTGTGCACTATGTTTGGTGTAGAACCTCGGTGAGTGGGGAAAACCAGACGTTGAGAAGTGTCTTCCTTTATTTGGAAAGCATTGTGCACTGTGTTTGGTGTAGAACCTCTGTGAGTGGGAAAAACTAGACATTTTGTAATATATTTCTTTGCTTGGAAAACATTGTGCGTTGTGTTAGTGTGGAACCTCCATGAGTAGGGAAGACCCAGACGTTGTGAAACACCATCCTTTTCTTGGAAAAGTGATGTGCGCTTTGTTTCGTGTAGAACCTATGTGAGAGGGGAGAACCAAACGTTTTGAAATACCAACCTTGCTTAGAAAGCGTTGTGTGCTTTACCTGCTTGGTACACTGTGTTTGAGTCAGATACCTTGGTGCCATTAGAGAGCACTATGTTTTACCAGTGTGGCAGAGAGCGACGTTAATGCTTTGTTTAACTTGGAACAACTCAAAAAATTAAAATGTATTGTCCGATAGAAGAAAACCCTGGGTTGGGGAGTGCAGGTTGAGAAAACTAGGTTCGTCATGGATGTTCGATGTGCCTTGTAAGGCGTAACACTATCTATAGATAGGATACGTAAAAGAACCATCGTATTTAAAGGTTGCAAATTATAGTTTTAATTTATTTAATGGGACCTTTGATTATATATATAACATGTATTGGGATTTAATTAAACGAGACTTTGATTTATATGTAAATCATATGTTAGGGTTTAATTAAATAGACCTTTGAATATATATGAGATATATAAATTAGGACCTTTGATTATATATATAATATGTTAGGTTTAATTAAATGGGACTTTGATTTATATATAAATCATATGTGAAAAACACAAGCTTATACTGAGAGGGGGGGTGAACAATATAAGACCATTTTTTACTTTTCTTTTCAATTCAATATTATGCAGTGTATAGATAGAAGTATCAATAGCAGTAATCAAAGCAATGCACAGAACACCATACACAATAGAGACATATTTTAATATGGTTCACCCAATCTGGGCTACCTCCATAGAGAAAATATTTCTTCTAAATATTTATCAAATAATCTCTTTGGGAAACCTTCCCAATTACAATGTTTATGGACCTCTGTCCAAAGGAGATGCTGATCCCTTAATCCCAAGTTCATAGATCTCTTCCATAGGAGAACTCTTTCCTCTTCTGCTCTTGCTAGTGACCTTCTAGAATACTCTGTCTCTCTGCTACACTGACTAGTGGATCTCTCTCCACTTGAAGTCTCCTTACTCAGAATATCTATCTTCAATTATCCTGGCTACTGGATCTCTATCCACTGAGACTCTGTCCTCTATACTCTATCAGCTCTAAAGCTCTATCAATAGGCTCACTCAGAACCTTCTCAAAATTTCTCAATAGGTTCACTCAATACCTACTAAAATATGCTCAACAGGTCCACTCAGAACCTACTCAAATATGCTCAATAGGTCCACTTAGAACCTACTCAAATTTTCTCAACAAGTCCACTCAGAACCTTATCAAATATGCTCAATAGGTCCACTCAAAACCTGATCAAATATGCTCAATAGGTCCACTCAGAACCTACTCATATCTGCTCAACAAGTCCACTTAGAACCTGCTCAAATCTGCTCAACTGGTCCACTAAGAACCTATCCAAATCTGCTCAACAAGCTCACACAAAACTTGTCCAAATATGCTCAATAAGTCCTCTCTAGGACTTGCTCAAATATGCATTGCAAGCTTCCACAAAAGCTTACACAAAATCAGTTCACAAGCCTTCTCAAAGACTTACCTCAAATCTTCATAACAAGTCCACACAGAACTTGTTAAATCACATAAAACCATAAAGAGAATTGTTAAAGACTCAATATGTTCTATACTCAATGCTCAATCAATATCTCAACTCAATCTCATAGAAGCATAAAGAGAATTATTAGAGACTCAATATGTTCTATACTCAAATCCCAATATCAAATCAAATCAATCTCATAGAAGCATAAAGAGAATTGTTAGAGACTCAATATGTTCTATTCTCAAATCTCAATCTCAACTCAAATCAATATTATAGAAGCATAAAGAGAATTGTTAGAGACTCAATATGTTCTATTATCAAATATCAATCTCAACTCAAATCAATCTCATATAAGCATAAAGAGAATTTTTAGAGACTCAATATGTTCTATTCTCAAATCTCAATCTCAACTCAAATCAGAATATAGAATAGTTTGTTTCATGGAAATTGAACAACCAATTCACACAATCACTTGACTAGGCTTAATCAACTCTACTCAACCAATCTTCTCAAGGATCAATCCTTTCTCACCAACCCTAGTCCAAGCATGTATCAACCAACTCAAAATATTTCCAACAATGCTCAACAACAAATATCACATAACAATGATACTCATGTTATTTTCTAACTCAAGTTCAAATTCTTTGCACAACCAATGAACTTCAACAAAAATGCTTATAAACAAGGTTTAATCACAACTCTCAATTCAGAAAATCTTGAAGCATTAAACCAAAATCTCTCAAAAATGTTAATCACAATCAATCTTTTTCTCTCCAAAGATATTTTCAGAAATCAATCACCCACATAAGTCAATGAAGAATATTGCCCATACCTTTTTTATGCCTTATGAGTTGTCCACTAAATCTGCCACACTCAATACACTTTCTTTTTTCAATCTCAACAAGGGTTAGATGTCATGAGTAATAACACAATAATAAAAATAATATCTCAATAACACCTTATTACTCCTACTCAATAAAAATGCACCAAACCCTCTTATGCAAGAAATAATCCCTCAAAAGAATGAATCAAACTTACTTTTGGAACTCCTTAACAAAACCAAAAATATCTTCTTGCACACACCTTATTTCTCCCTCAAAGCAATCTAAACAAGTAGCTCTCGAAAATAGCTTTCCAATGATATATAATATGATATACTTCCACAAAGAAAATCAGTAGAAATATTTATCTTTCCTAGGGCATACCATAACCTTATTTCTCCTTAGGCAACCTTGGAAGAAAATAAAATATTAAAAAAAAATTAAATTTACTTGCTTTGCCCTCAGCGGGATTCAATCCCCCGACTGTTTTCTTCCCAACGCCTTAGCCGCAGCCAAGCCGTTGTTGGGCCACACACTATGACGTGTCTAAAAGGGCACGTCCACCATGCAATATCTTTGAACAAAAAACCTCCAAAAAACAACAAGCGCATAGAGCGCTTCTTCCTTGCAATCTAAAAAAAATAGACCTCACACGAATCGAACTCAGAACCTCCTCCTTAGCACCGATCCAACATACCACTAGGCCACACTGGCCTTTGTGGTTAGGGCTTTCAAATCTTCACAGCTTTAACCTTCACGAAAATCATAATGCTTTCGAAACATAAATCTCTTTCGCATGCACTTCGAAAAAAAGAGCAAGGGATGCTTGGTAAATGAATTTGTTTGGCATTTATATAATGCCTTTTGCCTTCCTTAGTATCATGTGACGCTTCGAATGAATTCGAAGTTGGCGTGATTTAATTTATAATAAGTTTAAATTTAATTTTAAGTTTAAATATTATAAATTAAAATCAACCTTAGAACTTTGTCTTAAAGAGCCAACCTTAGGTTTAATAAAACCTTAGAACCTTGTCTTAATGCCCAACCTTGGTATTATTTATAAAATTTAAATTCCTTGTGAATTTAAATGATTTATAAATAATTGTTAAACCTCCTTTTTAAATTTTGTAATAACCCATCGTGGGTTTTTATAAACCAATCATTTAACTTGTGCTCCCAATAATATTAAAATTTTATGGATCCTTTTGCCTTTCACTTTTGCACTGATGAAGCTTTTTCCTGGATGACTTGGGTGACTTTATTTGTTTCCGAATTCCTTGAGATGAGTGATAACTCTATCAGGTGATATCAATGACAACTCTGACTTAGAGGACTCAAAATGTCCAACAATATGTTAGGGTTTAATTAAATAGACCTTTGAATATATATGAGATATATAAATTAGGACCTTTGATTATATATAATATGTTAGGTTTAATTAAATGGGACTTTGATTTATATGTAAATCATATGTTAGGGTTTAATTAAATGGACCTTTGATTATATATGTGAGACATATATTGGGACCCTTGATTTATATGGATTTAATGTATTAGGACCTTTGATTATATATATAACATATATTGGAATTTAATTAAATGGAACTTTGATTTATATGTAAATCATGTGTTAGGGTTTAATTAAATAGACCTTTGAATATATGTGAGATATATATTAGGACCTTTGATTTTATATATGTGAAACACATAATAGGTTTTAATTAAATGGACCTTTGATTTATATGTGAACCATATATTGGGATTTAATTAAATAGACCTTTGACTTATGTGTGAAACATATAGTAGGTTTTAATTAAATGGACCTTTGATTTATATGTGAACCATATATTGGGATTTAATTAAATAGACCTTTGACTTATGTGTGAAACATATAGTAGGTTTTAATTAAATGGACCTTTGATATATGTGAAACATATAGTAGGTTTTAATTAAATGGACCTTTGATTATATGTGAAACATATATTAGGATTTAATTAAATGGACCTTTGATTATATGTGAAACATATATTAGGATTTAATTAAATGGACCTTTGATTATATGTGAAACATATATTAGGATTTAATTAAATGGACCTTTGATTTATATGAGAGACATATATTAGGACCTTTGATTTATATAGATTTAATTAAATGGACCTTTGATTTATATGTGAAACATATAGTAGGTTTTAATTAAATGGAACTTTGATTTATATGAGATATATAATGGGTTTTATTTAAAGGAACCTTTGATTTATATGGGATATGTAAATGTTAGGGTTTGATTAAAAAGGAACCTTTGATCTTAGGGGAAGATATGGATGGTTTATTTAAAGAGAACTCCCTTGATTAATGTTGATTATATTAGGAGTTTAAACTTAAATGGGATGTGGATTTATTTGTGAATTGAAGTTATGGGGCTTCAATTTAGGGAATAAAAGAATGATTGTTTAAATATTAAAGGTATGGGACTTTAATGCTTTAAATAGTAATTGGTTGATTGGAAATTATGATTATGTTAGAGATGTTAACATAGATTGTAATAAGAGTAATTATGATTATGTTAGAGATGTTAACATAGATTGGAATTAGAACAATTATGATTATGTTAGAGATGCTAACATAGCTTGCAATACGAGTAATTATGATTATGTTAGAGATGTTAACATAGATTGTAATTAGAGCAATTATGATTATGTTAGAGATGCTAACATAGATTGTAATTAGAGCAATTATGATTATGTTAGAGATGCTAACATAGATTGTAATTAGAGCAATTATGATTATGTTAGAGATGCTAACATAGATTTTAATTAGAGCAATTATGATTATGTTAGAGATGCTAACATAGATTGCAATACAAGTAATTATGATTATGTTAGAGATGCTAACATAGATTGTAATTAGAGCAATTATGACTATGTTAGAGATGCTAACATAGATTGAAATAAGAGCAATTATGACTATGTTAGAGATGGTAACATAGATTGTAATAGGAGTAATTATGATTATGGTAGAGATGTTAACATAGATTGTAATTAGAGCAATTATGATTATGTTAGAGATGTTAACATAGATTGTAATTAGAGCAATTATGATTATGTTAGAGATGCTAACATAGATTGTAATTAGAGCAATTATGATTATGTTAGAGATGCTAACATAGATTGTAATTAGAGCAATTATGATTATGTTAGAGATGCTAACATAGATTGCAATAAGAGCAATTATGATTATGTTAGATATGCTAACATAGATTGCAATAAGAGCAATTATGATTATGTTAGAGATGCTAACATAGATTGTAATTAGAGCAATTATGATTATGTTAGAGATGCTAACATAGATTGCAATACAAGTAATTATGATTATGTTAGAGATGCTAACATAGATTGTAATTAGAGCAATTATGATTATGTTAGAGATGCTAACATAGATTGAAATAAGAGTAATTATGATTATGTTAGAGATGTTAACATAGATTGTAATAAGAGTAATTATGATTATGTTAGAGATGTTAACATAGATTGTAATTAGAGCAATTATGATTATGTTAGAGATGTTAACATAGATTGCAACAAGAGTAATTACGATTATGTTAGAGATGTTAACATAGATTGTAATTAGAGCAATTATGATTATGTTAGATATGTTAACATAGATTGTAATTAGAGCAATTATGATTATGTTAGAGATGTTAACATATATTGTAATAAGAGAAATTATGATCATGTTAGTGATGCTAACATAGATTGTAATAAGAGTAATTATTATTATGTTAGAGATGCTAACATAGATTGTCATAAGAGCAGTTATGATTATGTTAGAGATGTTAACATAGATTGTCATAAGAGCAGTTATGATTAAGTTAGAGATGTTAACATAGATTGTCATAAGAGCAGTTATGATTATGTTAGAGATGTTAACATAGATTGTCATAAGAGTAGTTATGATTATGTTAGAGATGCTAACATAGATTGTGATTAGAGGAATTTTGGATTATGTTATGAGGTGGATAACATGGTTGCATTTTAATGATAATTTATGTTGTTAGGTGAATAACATAGCTTTATTGAATACTCAAATTATGTTAAAATGGAAGTAACATGGTCTATATTGAAAAGTATAGATGTTATAATGGTTTAGCATCTAGAATTGGATTATTAAATTATCTAAAGGTACAGGACTTTAGGTAATTTAGTAAAGGAGAAACTGATTATTAAATTATCTAAAGGTATGGGACTTTAGATAATTTAGTAAAGGAGAAATGGATTATTGGATTAACTAAAGTGTGGAAACTTTAGTTAATCAATGTATTATGTGGGTTAAATGAACTACCCATGGCTAAGTCGTATGAACTATGTGTTCTACACATTGTATTGGATACTTTTGGGAACAAAGGACTATTGATCCTTGTATTTGTAACAGACCAAATTTATGCAATAAAATGGAACATATTTGAGGCTGGGTTTTCCCATAAGGGTTTTCCCCAGGGTATATGAATGTGTTATGGATATTGGTTCTCTCCTTGTATTTGCTTTAATGTGTCTTGTTGATGGATTCTTATGTTTATTTGAATGGATGTTTTAGTTCATATTATTATTTGATTGTTATAAAGTAGATTAATTTTGTAATTGTTAAGTAATTCAAAAACAAATTATAGTGACATCCCTCATCCCTTGGTTTGGAACTTTGGGGGTGTTACGAAGTCACTACGCATGAACATAGTCCAATACTAGGAATCTCCAAGCTTTGGGGAATCATATTCTCAACAAATTCGATGAGAATTTTTATTCTATCCTTACTACTTGGAGATTTATTATTATTTGTTGTGTATTTATTTGGGTCTCCAAGCTTTGGATAATTAGATTCTCAATAAGTCCTATGAGAATTTTTACCCTATCATTACTACTTGAAGATTTATTATTATTTTTTGTTTTTGTAAGAAGAAGTGGAACTTTGGGGATTCAAACTACATATCCATCTGGATGGAAGTGTAATCCTATCCTTACTACCTACTATTTTCATTTTTGTGTAAGATTTTTTATAGAATATATATAGTTAATTTTATTGTTGGACTATGTGCATAATGGGACAAGCAATAAGACCTTTTCGCTTCAAAATTCAATCCAATAATGATGTCATTCATCTATGATGCAGGATTTTATTAATAGATGTAGTATGTTTTTGGTTCAAAAATGGTAAAATCAATTCCCAAAACTCAAAATTTTTCTTAGTGAAGAAATAATGGTTTTGGTTCAAGAGAGATTTTTAATCAATATCAAGAGTCAATATTTTATATAAAATGTGAATCATGTGATTGGTTCAAGATAAACTCTTAATCATTCAAGAAGATCAAAATTAACTATGAACATGATAGCATTTGTCTAAAATTTTAAATAACATAATAATTGGATGTGACCATATTACATATGCAATTGGGCTAATCAAAATTAGGAGGTGCAAAGTGCAACTACATGATAGATGATTATGGTTTATGCAATGTAATATGGAGATGATAGTTGTGCCAGATGAGCTATATGCAAACCTAAATGAAATGCATAGGCAAATGAAAACAAAGACTCCAAAAGGCCAACAAAAAATGATAAGAGGTGTTAAACCTACTATGAGTGTAGTGCTTGCTAATAGCCAAAAATAGAAGAGATATACCCATTAGGATGTATGCTTACAAGTGGTTGAATGGAGGTTACCCCTTTATCGTGACCATGGATCTATCCACTATGGGGTGCTGAGATGATGGGAATGATATTGCCAAAGCAAGTACTACTCAATAGAGGTGTACATTACAATGAATGAATCAAGGCCAATGAAGCAAAATAAGAACTATATCCCTAGCCTTGGGAGATATGAGCAATAAAAAATAAAATTCAATATCAAAGGACATAAAATGGCATGAGTGAATGCAATGATGGGAATGAAAACTATATGAGAATGCAATACCTATGCATAAATTTTGTTTTATTTGATTTTTTTATGGTGGAGTTGGTAGTATGTACAAGATGATTTGTGCAAGATATTTTATGTGCAACATGTACAATAGTTTACACATGATCCAGATTTAGTGATTGTGAACCCTCTTTAGATAGTCATGATAGTCAACACAAATCCTGATTATGTCCCCTATCTTAAAAATGAGGATAGGCATACCAATGATTGATTCATTAAAGAAATATTTGGAATGCTGATAATTTTGATGATTAAAATCACAAGGGAGTTCTTTTGTAACCTTTTTCTTAGTAGCCATTGCATGAAAGTCCACATATTTTTGAACGAAACCACATTTCTTAACATGTGCAATCCCTATCTTTGCAAGATATTTATAAGATAATGAAGCAGAAGGTTTTTCCTCCAATTGTGTAAAATTGATCATGTTACAAAACAAAATGTCAAAGGGATAAGGAGGTCCCTCATCCTCATAACTCCCTTCTAGGTCTTGATAGGATGGCGAAAGTATATTTGAAAGATGTGAATGGATGTTATGTGGTGAACAAGGGTTATTAGACATAGATGAAGAAGAGTAATTGACAAAAGACGATGATGACGATACAAAGGTAGACTATGGAAAATTTGGTGATTTGATCATTGAAGAACATCCAATGGTGTTGGGTCACCATGGATGGTGACAAGTTTATTTTAAAATCTAAACTTCAAACGTTGATGAAGGTTGGAAGGGATAACTCTCATAATATGAATCCAAGGGCATCCAAGAAGCAACTTGTAATGCACAAGGTAAGACATCACATAAAATAAGGTATCCAAGACCTTGGGTCCAACTCTAAGGGGAAGGATTATAGTACCACGAGCTTCTTGGGGTTTGTTATTGAAATATTTTATGATGATATTAGATTCAATAATATTTTTCTCCTTTAATATAAGTCTCTAGAATAATTGATAAGTGCACATATTAAGAGAGGAACCATTATCTACCAATAAGCTTTTGATAAATGTTTCTCAAATAAAATATATAATGTAAAGAGATGAATCTCCTTGCAAATTTGAGGAAGGAATCTTGTCATCATAATATGAAATATGATTACTCCCAAGAGAACTTACAACACTAGCAATATCCCTAGAAGGTATGTCTTGAGGGGCTTAGAATCTACCACAAGGCTTTCATATGGACATGAAAAGTTCTAAAAGGGGTATATTGACTGGAGGATTGACCAACTACTGTTGAATGTCAAGGGAGACTTTAGGTTGAGACTTCAACACCAAAGGTATGTTTTTTAAGTTTGTATTCTCTTCTTGATTATTATTCAAAATTAAGCGAGGTCTTGAATATTGGTTGGATGAAACTCTTGTCTCCTACTTGCCATGTTGAGTCAGTTGAGATTTAACTTGATTTCTTGTAGTCTTAGCTATGATATAAAAAATATTGTTATGATGAGACACATTAGGACATGAAACTTGATTGGTTTCTTGTTGTTGATGATTGGATTGAGAATTTTAGAAAATTACCATGTCTTGATTAGTTGTAGCTTTTTGTTGTGTAGGAGATTTATTGTTTACTAGGGAATTGTAACCAATAATAAGCTGTAAATCCTCCATAACAAAATGACCCGCATCAATCAAATATTGAACCACATATCTCAACTTCTTATATGATTGTGTCTGGTGTCCATCCACTCCATGATATTCACAATGTAGCTTTGGCTTATACCAATCTGTTGTGGTATCAGGTTGTCTTATGGGAGGCAACTCAATATTTTATATATCTAGCAAGTATTTGAGGATTATAGTCATTGGTTGATTGAGCTTAGTAAATTTATGTGGTGAAGGTTTTTGAGGAACCTTTGATAATATTTTTCTTAAGGTATTAGGAACAACAATATTTAATAATTGATCACCTGCCTCTTCATGATCTTGAGTTAAATGATGGGGTTGAATGTAATTCAATAGGATTGTATGTAGATTGAAAATCATGACATGGATGTGTGGTGGGAATAATACCATTATTATGAAGAGGTTGAGGTGAATATGTGGTTTGAAAAGAAGAATATGATAGTGACTATGGAGGAAATTGTGATGGAAAATATTGTGGAAAGGAGAATTGTGAAGGGATTGGTTGAAAGGTAGGAGATGGAATAAGATGAGGTTGCGAGAGGGATAATGTTGAATATGGAAGAAATTGTGAATGAGGTTGGCCATAATTAACTAATGCATATGGTGGAATTTCTCCAACATTGTTGATCGGGGCAGTGACATAAACATATTTATATTGAATTGGGTTATTTGCAGGAGGCATGATCTCTTCACCATTTTTTAGAGTGATATTCATGTTTATTTATATTTTTAAATGTTTTTTTCTTTTTTTGAAAGAAAATAACACACACCAAAAATATCTTTCCTATCCTATTGATCACAACTATAAATAAGCAATATAAAACCCCCTTTTGAAATTGTGAAAGAAGTTGGAGAGGTATAGTTGTCTTATCTTAAATTAATGCCTTCACCTAGATGCCCATATATAGATACTTGGTGATGAAATCCAAGACATGATGAAGCCCAAGTCCTACCAATCCTCACCTAGTTCATCGTATTTAGCGATATACCCTCCTAAGAGAAATATGTGCTCTATTCCATGGCTATGACTGTTGTTGGACAGTCTAAATTTAATATTGATTAAAAATTTTTATTTTCTAAGAATAGGCGAAAGGATAATCCATTTCTAAAGGTTCATGGGTATGGCTAACCCCCTTCACTGTGTATTCTCGTTAAGTCCAGACCAGTCGAGACTACAAAATAATATGTCGAATGTTGTTCTTTTTATGGAATGGTATATAAAAAAAAATGTGAATCGAACAAATTTTAAATTTTTCTTTTTATATTTTCTAATATAGGAAAAAAAATATTTGATCTTGTTTAGTTTTTTTTGAAAAAATAAAAAAAATAAAAAAAGGTGGTGTTTCACGTCAGATTCACCAAAGAATTTAGACCCAAAATTGCGCACCCCTTTCCCTCAGACCAATGGATTTGTGCCTTGAAGAGGATGGGAAATCATAGGTCTACACCTCAATATGAGGGGCACTTGGTGTCATGCCTCCTTTGGTGATTGTTGATAAATTATGGTGGGTTCACTAGGAAACATTTAAAGACCATTTCCACGTCTAGACAAGGTATAATGTTTGATAAGTTCTTTTAATAACACACACCAAAATTTAGGAAATAATGCAACTAAAATATGCACCATATGCAATTTTGTTTTTCTTGCAAGCAACATACAATGAACAATTAATCTAAATTAAATGCAATGTAGTTTGATTATTTTTTTATTTTTTTCTTATATTTTGATTATAATTGCAAATGAAATAAAACTGAAATTGATAGTGAACAAAAATAATAAATTAAAATAGATTAAACAAGAAACTTACCTACATTGGATGGCTGAATAAAGTACATTCACTGCCTGCGAGAAAATTCGTTGTCCATATGAATTAGAAGTGAATTTGGGGTCCTGAAAACAAATTTTTGATAGACATGCAACTTATCAGATAAAACACAAAAATCTACAATTAGTATTTGGGGATCTGCTTAGGCCACTATAGATTTAATATTAAATGTGTAGCCGTCAAATTCCCTTGGTATTTTAAACAACCGTACATAAAAAATAATGATAATCATAAAATCTATCAGCATACAAAAATTGTAATATGATATACAATGCAAGATGATCTAGATCTGATGTACAAAGTGAAATGATGGATTTGAGAACAAAATTTGCCCCCAGACTTATGCTTGTGTAAATTTTCTAGATGTGAGCGAATTTGCTTTGTGTGAGAAAATTGAGCAAATTTGCTAAATTTATTAAAATTTAAAGGTATGTGCAAAAAAATATGATTAAAACGTTCCAGGAAACCAAAAACGATTTTGCTTACAAATAGGTCTGGTCATTCAATGATTGCAAGGTGGTGGTGGTAAAATAAAAATGGATCAGATACAAAGAAATCTCTAGAGGTATCTTCTAGCCATAGAGGAATCTGCTCTATCAATCAATTTACAATGGACTCAGTCTCAAACACTCTCAGTCAAAAAACCAAAATACCACTTCCATTCGATTTCCACCATCCACCCATTGGGGATCCAAAGTGCTCATTTTAATAATTTTTCTAGCATAGGAGAAAAGGCAATCAGTCAATTTGGGATTGCAGTTCAGGTTGTTAAACCAAATCGAGCAAATTACCAATTTGGGTAGATTTGCTGGTGAAGATTAGGACCAACGAATCCGTAAAAGTCAAAAAAAGGATTTCGTTAAAATAAAATCCAATGGATGTGTGATCATCAAGAAAGTTTCTAGATTTAGTAAATTCACTCCCTAAGAATGTGGGGAACGAAATCACCACGTAAATTTTCCAAGCAAATTCACTCCCTAAGAATGCAGAGAGTGAAATCACAGAAACTTAGGGAATATAATTTTTTTGACACTTTGAGGGGCCAAACGGTGTCAAAATTGGGCATATAATATACCGTCGAAAAGCTCTTTCTGAGGCCTATCCAATGGTATATATTTTTGGAGGAATGGTGATGATTTGATAGGGAAAAAATTATATTTAATATGACCCTAATTTTTTGAGAGGAAAACTAAGTATCTTTAAGGAAAATGACTCATCTTAATGGGCCAATTTTCCATGTCTACACAAAACAAGTCTCACACAATAATGAAAATTATTTATGATGCACATACATAATATGCAAATGTGTGAGCTTCCATGTAATCATGAGCTGAATCATCATTTCACACTTACCATTTTTTATCGACCTTCTTCTGTCCGTCGAAGGAATGTATCTAGTCCTACATGCACAACAACCATCAATAGTACCACATTCTAGAAGAAAAATATAAGTACAAATTTTCAATTCATCTATAATAATTAATGGTTCTAGGAGGGTTACACAATTCTTATTGATTCATTCCAAAACCATTGCCAATTCACTAAATCCACCTAAAGTCGTTATTAGTTTTGATAAATTCATCAAATTACTCCAAATTTCCTTCAAGTGTCCTTAGTATTCCATAGTTTTTAATTAATTTTCCCTAATTAATTAATTCTTCTTAATCATCTTCTAATTTCTCCTACTCCATTTAATTCTTCTAATCCATTGTTAGCATTCATAATCATTCAAATCCACCTTGAAGTTCCCCCAACCTCCATTTGCCTAGCCTAACCCTCCATTAAGCCTTCCATTAAGCCCTAATCATGCCCTAATCCATGACCAAATCCCAAGAGAAATGCACATTGAATTTTAAATTCTTAATTAAATCCTCACAAATTCCAACATGCACCCAAATCCTTCTTTAGACCTCTAACCATACCCCTTGACCCTTGGTAAAATACCTAATATATTACACCATTAATTTAAAAATCCCTAGCATATCCCTAGAAAGTCACATCCCTTCCAAAATTCTCACCTAAGTCCCTCCCATTTATTTGGCTTGGTCCCCTCACCTTTTTTCCTCCATTTGGATGAATTTAAAATTATTCTTTAATTCCAAAGTCAACCTCCCTCATTAAGCCACTTGTACACTCCATCCTCCACCTTTGCATTTTAGTAATTTTAAATTGAACCCATGACACCCAATGCACACATGCCCCCATGCACATCTCACATCCCCCTAGGCCAATTTATGGCACTTGGGTGGGTGAGGATTCACCCCACCCAAGGCCATTAAATGAGGAGGGTGCACATTCCTCCATGTGTCCTCCCCAAGATTTACCTTGGATTTTCCACCCTTAACTTGGTGCTAAGTCACTCTTAGGTACCAAGATAGGTATTTAATATCAAATAATTTAATATTGTATTGTATAATGGTATGAGCCATAAATTAATTATTGAGTAAGGAAGGCCACATGTTAAAATAGAAATAGGTATGTCATAGAATCATATTTGTAACCGTTGGGAAATATTGTCATATCCAACTGCAAATAATATTATTATATTATTATGCACTTTGTAACTCATGGAAGGTGAACCGCCACATGGGTGATCTTGTAACTCATGGAAGGTGAACCATCACACTCTTGTATAAAGAGAGATGGACCCCCATTGTAAAAGGTATCTATGATGTATTCTTGGAGAAGTCTTGGATCGTGGAGCTAGAGATCTTGTGGAGTGGATTCCTTCCAAAAGGAGCATTGTATGGTGTTCCCCTACCTCAAGGGTATAATCAATCTCTATTTTATTGAGCAATTTATTGTCCAATTGATTTATTTATGGATGCATATTGAATATTTATGCAAATTGATGAATGATTTATGGAATGAGAAGAGAGGTTCACTATATTTTGGTATTAGAGCAACAATTTGGGCAAAGTGGGTATTAGAGCAATGATGGGGAAGGGATGATAGTGATGCTAGGGAATGGTTGAGAAAGTGGAAAATTGTTTCTAAAAATTTATCTCTTTGGAAAACAAAACTTTCTTATACTTTTCAAGGGAAAGCTCGTACTTGGTATGTGGACTTTATTCGTGATCATAAATATAAATATACAAAGGATGAATTTGAAGTTTCATTTTTAAATAAATGGGGATCAAAAGAAAATGATGAAAATGTGTAGGTTGTAGAGACAACACCTTGTGTGTCAAGGCCAAATAGTGGTCAACGAGATTTGTTTGAATATAAAAATTCTATTTTGCAAGTTCATGGCTGCATTCAAAATAAAAATATTATTGTTTCCATTAACCCTAGTAGAAAATATAATTTTATCAATATGTCTTTGACTAAGAGGTTGCAAGTTCAAGCACAAAAAATCAAAGACATACAACTTGAGGGAAACAATGTTCAAATTTTTGAAGATTTGAAAATCACCATGGATAAATATGTTTTACATTCAAATTTTCATGTTATTGAGATGAATGATGCATATATTGTTCTTGGTTATCCTTGGTTGCATTCTTTGGGTACTATTAATATTAATGTGCAAAAAAAATTCATGAAGTTATGGTACCAAAAGAAGAAGATAACATTACATGACATTTATCAATGTAAGGAAAAATTAGGTAGCTATTGCAAAGGAACAAAGTGAAGAGCAAAAATAGGTTGAACATCGGGCTAATATTGGAGTATATTGCCATCCATACCACGATGAGAGGTATGGATTAAGGAAACAATATTATGGTTCTACATGGAATCCACAAGGCACCAACTATGGCAAGGTTTGGAAAAGAAAGTATAGTGAGTCTAGTTTTCAGAGTGCTGTAGTTGCATCACAAAACAAATGGACTCATCATCAAAGTAGATCAACAAAAGCATGGAGAAAATCCAAAAATTTTGGCTACTCAAATGGACACATGGCATATCAACATCAAGGAAGACCACCACCCATCAGAGTTCCACTAGGATGGATGGATGATCGAGATTGGTACCAGTATTCAACATGGCTCAAAAGATCATATTATTTAGCCTCTTCTAATGTTTTGAGGATAAAATATTTGTAAGGGGGATGGAATGTTAGGTACCAAGATAGGTATTTAATATTGTATTGTATAATGGTATGAGCCATAAATTAATTATTGAGTAAGGAAGACCACATGTCAAAATAGAAATAGGTATGCCATAGAATCATATTTGTAACCGTTGGGGAATATTATCATATGTAACCGTAAAGAATATTGTCATATTATTATGCACTTTGCAACTCATGGAAGGTGAACCATCACACTCTTGTATAAAGAGAGATGGACCCCCATTGTAAAAGGTATCTATGATGTATTCTTGGAGAAGTCTTGGCTTGTGGAGCTACCGATATTGTGGAGTGTCTTCCTTACAAAAGGAGCATTGTATGGTGTTTCCCTACCTCAAGGGTATAACCAATCTCTATTTTATTAAGCAATTTATTATGGAATGGATTTATTTATGGATGCATGTTGAATATTTATGCAAATTATTGAATTATTTATGGAATGAGAAGAGAGTCTCACTATAGTCACCTCCACCTCACCTCCATGTCATCCACCCCCTCCCTTCACAAAGCCTATAAATCCCCCTCCATTTCACTCATTTGCAACAACACATGAAGGAGCTATTGAAATGCTATCAAAATTATTCTAGAGATTAAGTATGTATGTTATATTTCAATTTGTTTATGTGAGCTTTAGTTTGCTTGAATGTCTAAACATGTGCTACTAACTATTTTGGTATTTGCATGTGTGTAGGTGTTTGGGCTAGAGAAAAATCTCAGGAGGTCAAGCATCCAAGGCTTCAAAACCCTCCTACAAAGTTGATTGTGTGGCTAAATAAAGACTCTTGAAGACACCCTAAATCATTGTTCAACAAAAAAGGAGTTCTCCACCTTGGAGACTCCATTTGTAATAACCCTAAGCATGTTCTTGTGTAACTCAAAAGTGCTTAATAATATCAGATTGTATCACATTTTATTTGTTAGTCTTACAATGGCACTGAGAGGGGGGGTGAATCAGTGCAGCTAATTAAAAACTTAAATCTTCATCTCTTAATTCAGAACTAATGAATGCTTAAAACCAGATGCAACAAGTGTAACAAGATAGCAACACATAACACAAGATTTAACGAGGTTCACCAGTTTTGGCTACTCCTCAAAAATAGATCGCTTGGACTCCCATCCAAATCCAGCCTTTGCAAAGCACCAACTTCACAATCAGTTTACCAACACCCACCTGGAAGGAGCACCAACCCCTGATTTATCTGCACCAACAGAAAGGAGCACCAACCCCTGATTCCAAGCACCAACTTGGACTTCTATTTTAAATCTTGATTGACATAAAAATGCCTTCTATGTTACAAGACCCTCACTGGTCTATCTTAACTCAAATCAATCTCATGGAAGCATAAGGAGAATTGTTAGAGACTCAATATATTCTATTTCTAACTCTCAATCTCAACTCCCTATCCACAAAGCACACACTCTTTTATAGCTCTACTTACTGCACACTTACAGCCCTTTCTTATGGCTTACTCTTGCAGCTCTCACAGTTATGTACTTCTTACAACATTCTTCCAGCTTTTTAATAGCCCACAGCACTATCCCTCTATACAACACTCTTTCCTACTGAGCAACACACTACTCTCTCTTCCCGCACAGAGCTCAACGCTCTCTTACAGCACACTTTTTCAACCTACTTTTCTCAGCACATTTATTCTTTTATCAGTGGCACCTTCCCTCTTTATGGTGGCACACTTTTCAATTCTGAGCATTGCATTTTCTTCTGCATGCAACTACCCTTTTATAATAATATTTTCATCTTGAAACCCTAAGTCTTCTGTAACTTCCATAATCCCGCATGCAGCCTATTAATAGCCACTCCTGTAAGTAACTCCTTTCTTACACAATATTCTTACACGCAACCTATTAATAGGTTTGTCTCTTTATTTGGGACTCTCAGTATGGCCACCGCTTCGACAGTTTCACAGTCACTGTAATATTTCTGTCTTTAATGCACTGTTCTAATTTTAGCCGCATAATTTTATTCTGTAACTTCGTAATGTAGTTGGCTCCGTTAACTCTTCTTTATTTTTCTTGCATGATTTTCTTTGCAACACCCCATGCAACTACAGTTATGACTCCAGTTAACTCTTCTTATTTTTTCTGCCTGATTTTTCTTCGTTTTCTGCGCTTTCTTTTTTCTTGTTTTGCCGTGCTTTCTTTTTCCTCGTTTCCCATGCTCTTTTCCCCTCGGACCCACTAGCGCACTCATAACGTTCTTTTCGCACTGGCCCTCTCGTATACATATTATAATAATATTTTCTATTTGTTAATTCTGGTCTTCGTCGATTCTTTTGCCACTATAGTTTCGTCCTGTTACTCTGTAGCATTTCTAATCGTCGCACTCTTTTTCACATTTCTTATTATAGCTTACATGATCTCACTGTAACTCCACCTGTAACAGTTCTTATTTTGTTGCATGAACTTATTCTGCAACTGTCCCTGTGTATGCTTCTCGGCTTTTACCCATGAAACTATGACATGTCACGATATCATGACATTTCTACCCCTTTGAATTTTTCTTGGTAGTTGACCATGAAAACATAACATGTCATGATATCGTGACACTTTCGCCTCCTTGTTTCATAGTTCAGCTTGCATCTACGAAAACACAACATGTCACGATATCATGACACTTTTGCTTTCTTAACCTCTTCTCGGCTTGCACCAAAAAAGGAACATGTCACGAAATCGTGACACTTTCACTTCCTTGCATTCTTCTCTCCTTGCACTCAGCGAAAACATGACATGTCACAAAATCGTGACACTTTTCACTCCGTACATCTCTTCTCTGCATGCACTAGCGAAAAACATGACATGTCACGAAATCGTGACACTTTTCCTCGTACACTCTTCTCTGCATGCACTAGCGAAAACATGACATGTCACAAAATCGTGACACTTTTCATTGCCGTACACTCTTCTTTGCATGCACCAACGAAAATGGAACATGTCACAAAATCGTGACACTTTCGCTGCCTTGTGCTTTTCTCTGCCTTACGCCCATGAAAATGAAACATGTCACAAAATCGTGACACTTTCGCCTTTGAGCTCTTCCTCCTTGAATTTGTCATGAAATCATGACGCTTCTGCTTCCATGCTCTTTCGTTTTGCTTCTATCATGAAATCGTGACACTTCATCCTTCGGAGTCTTCCTCTCTGTTGTCGTGATATCGTGACATTTCTATCTCCGTACATTCTCTCTCCTCTCTTAGTCGCGAAAATGCGACATGTCATGATATCGTGACATCTTTTCTCCTTAGCTCTTCTCTTCTCTTCGAGTCATGAAAACGTGACATGTCGTGATATCGTGACACTTTTTCTCTTTAGCTCTTCCTCTTGCAATATGTCATGAAATCGTGACACTTTTTATACTTGCCTCTCTCTCTAATATGTCATGAAATCGTGACACTTTTTCTCCTTAGCGCTTCCTCTTGTCATCGGATGGAAAACGAATGTCGCGATATCGTGACACTTTTCCTTGCGAGCTCTTTCTCTCAAACATGTCACGAAATCATGACACATTTTTGTCCGTACTGTCTCTCTAGCAAATTGTCATGAAATCGTGACACTTTTCTTTGCAAGCTCCTTCTCCCCGAACATGTCACGAAATCATGACAGTTTTCTTTGCTTGCGCCTTCTCTCTAAACATGTCACGAAATCATGACAGTTTTCCACTTGGCGTTTTCTCTGCCAACATGTCACGAAATCATGACAGTTTTCTTGCATGTGACTTCTCATCGAACATGTCACGAAATCATGATAGTTTTCCTATATGTGTTGCTTCTTCCAACATGTCATGAAATCACGATAGTTTTCTTACTTGCCTTCTTTGCTTCCAACATGTCACGAAATCATGACAATTTTCCTTTCTTCTTCAACATGTCATGATATCATGACAGTTTTCCTTGCGCTTTCTCTCTCTTCTCAACATGTCGCGATATCGCGACAGTTTCTCATGCTTGCTCAACATGTCGCGATATCGCGACACTTTTCTTACTTGTCTTTTTCTTTGAGCTTTTGCATATGGGCCACTACGTTCTTCTTGGAGAATCATTGTACAAGCTCTGTATGACCTCTGAACTCTTGTCCATTGCATCAACTGATCAACCTGACTGTGTTGACAACAATGACAATACTTTGGCTGCACCTTGCTCATCAATGAACTCCTGCACCTTGCTCATCAATGAACTCCTGTCCATTGCATCAACTGATCAACCTGACTGTGTTGACAACAATGACAATACTTTGGTTGCACCTTGCTCATCAATCTCCCCCTTTGGAATTGTTGGCAACACACGTAATTGTGTGCAATTACCTGTAATTCTTCTCCCCCTTTGACAATAATACCAAAGGGTGGCTGCAAAACTCCCCCTGAGTCCATGCACAACATTCTCAAGCAAAAATTATTACAGTTAGCAAAAAGCATAAACATGAGCAATATGATAAATAGATGCATAAATGCTCCCCTGAGAATTTGATCCCGATGGCTAGTCAATTCTTAGTCTATTCTTGGGAATATGTGACCACTTCATTTCACTGTTTGACAACATCATGATAAGCATAATAGGCATCAACAATATCAATAATGTGAGTAGAGCAATAACATGTGAATGACATCATCATCGTCAACTTCACCAATATAATATGTGTAAGAACATGGCTGGACCACTCTCTTCTGTGCAACTACCCTTTGTTGCTTTGCAAACTCAAACTTGTCCACTGTTAGTGAAGGCATACAATAATCGTATATATCCAACTTTTTGTTCTGCAATGCTAGCAGCATCTACATATGCATCTTGGATATTCTCAACAAGCTTGAACCTAATGACAACTGTTTGTCTCTCTCTGCAGTGAGAATCCAGTAGGCTACCTCAATCCATTTTATATTTACAACCTGATCTATGTTTTCTACAGTTACTACAGGTCACACCTTACTTTCAACTGTGCAAATTAGGAGAAGACATTTTGTCAAACACTTTATGACCAACCATAGTGCACCTTACTCAACCTCATACTTCTTAACCTCGGATTGACATTTTATCAATAGTTAAAATGAAACTGATGAATTAAATAATATTCAAAGATCATGAAAGATCTAATAATGTACATCAAAGTAAACAATTAATTACGAAACACATATATGTAGCTAGGCAAACATTCTTTCACTCAACCAACTTATCTGAACTATTATAATCCTTAACTTTGAACAGTGGCAGTAAGAACCATCAATAGTACAACAATGACATATAGCAATACTACCAATGGTGACAACTCTCAATTTAATCACCACCCTTCACGACACTTCCACAAACAACTACATGAACTGAAAACACACTTGACAACTATACAACAATTCTCGACTACTTTCCTTTCATCCTCAGATAACCACACAAATACATAGGAGCATTAAAATAAAACTTTAATATTGCTCCCCCTGAGGATGTGCCACCTGGAGTTGCTTAGAGCAATGGCGGAGTAGCCTCCTTCAGTCCAAGGAGACACGATTTCCTTTCTTCTGCCTTTCTCCAGACTTTCCTGAACTTGGGCTTGAGTTTTTCAATTACTTCCCTATTTTGCCCCTGTTCGTGAACTTGAACATTTCTCTTGCGGGGTTGTCTCTTGTGCATTCTTGATGGATGATTATTTTCTTTTCTTTTATGCACATGATATGTTCCCTGTCTGTGTTGCCCTCTTTGTGTCTGATGAAATCTAGGGTTTTGCCTTAGATTAGATACATAAGTGCTTGGATAGAACCTTGCTATGTGCCCTTGACCATTACATTTAAAACATTGCACATGTTTTATTCCCTGTCTGCATTGCATTCTGTGTGTATGATGAAATCTATGGTCTTGCCTTAGATTGGATACATAAGTGCTTGGACAAAACCTTGCTATGTGCCCATGGCCATTACATTTAAAACATTGCATAGGGTGTTCACTCGGGAAAGCAGATGTGTTTTTATCAGCATAACTTTTTGATCTATTGTTCAGTCCACAATAAATTGCCTTGTGACCAAAGCGGTTGCATTTAGAACAATAGCCATTAAAAGCATTATTATTAAAAGAGTGAGAGTGAGAGAACCTCTTTTGTTGTGGTTGCTTTGCTGTAGATCTTCTTTGATATTTTCTTCCTTTTGAAGATTCAGCTTCAACCTTTTCTTGCTTCGATCCTTCAGTAGTGGACTTCTTCTTCTCGACACATTTGGAGGATGAAGGTTGTTCAGCTTCATATCCAAGACCAAACTTAGCCGTGGAGCTTCTTTGTTGCTTTATCATTTTATCTAGCAACTCTGTGCTCTTCTCAAATTTGAGATTTATATTGGCCTCTTCTAGTTGTTTCTTCAATGAAACAATCTCTTCTTCTTGTTGGCAAGCAAACAGTCTCTTTCTCATTGATTTGAGACCTGAGAATATCTTCAATCCTTTTGTACTGTTCTACTTGCAGCTTTAGATCAACAATAACTTTGTTAGATTCCTCTTCACTTGTGCTTGCATACATCATCCTCATCATCCAGGTGTGTCTTCAAGGCTTCTTCCGATTTCTTGGCCTTTTGAACTTGTAGGAAGAGATCTTCAATCTCATCCCCATATTCTTCTAACTTCTTGGACATTCTTTTGTTCTTTTTCTTTTCTATACTCAACTCTTCAAGTGCGGTAGATCAACTCACCTTCTAGATCTACTTCAATCTCAAGATTTTCATCACAAACTTCAGGATTCACTTCTTCTACCTTTTCTAGTTCAATTTTCTCTTCTACAAAAACTGAAACTGACTGGGATGCCTTTTTGAAGGAGGATCTATTCTTTTTAGCCATTGTGTACTAATCCAAGATCAACCCTGACTGATTTAGCCAAAACTGGGAACTTGGCTCTGATACCAATTGTTAGTCTTACAATGGCACTAAGAGGGGGGTGAATCAGTGCAGCTAATTAAAAACTTAAATCTTCATCTCTTAATTCAGAACTAATGAATGCTTAAAACCAGATGCAACAAGTGTAACAAGATAGCAACACATAACACAAGATTTAACGAGGTTCACCAGTTTTGGCTACTCCTCAAAAATAGACTGCTTGGACTCCCATCCAAATCCAGCCTTTGCAAAGCACCAACTTCACAATCAGTTTACCAACACCCACTGGAAGGAGCACCAACCCCTAATTTATCTGCACCAACAGAAAGGAGCACCAACCCCTGATTCCAAGCACCAACTTGGACTTCTATTTTAAATCTTGATTGACATAAAAATGCCTTCTATGTTACAAGACCCTCACTGGTCTATCTTAACTCAAATCAATCTCATGGAAGCATAAGGAGAATTGTTAGAGACTCAATATATTCTATTTCTAACTCTCAATCTCAACTCCCTGTCCACAAAGCACACACTCTTTTATAACTCTACTTACTGCACACTTACAACCCTTTCTTATGGCTTACTCTTGCAGCTCTCACAACTCTGTACTTCTTACAACATTCTTCCAGCTTTGTAATAGCCCACAACACTATCCCTCTATACAACAACACTCTTTCCTACTGAGCAACACACTGCTCTCTCTTCCCGCATAGAGCTCAACGCTCTCTTACAACACTAACAACCTACTTTTCTCAGCACATTTATTCTTTTATCAGTGACACCTTCCCTCTTTATGGCGGCACACTTTTCAATTCTGAGCTACACTTTTACTTCTACATGCAACTGCCCTTTTATAATAATATTTTCATCTTGAAACCCTAAGTCTTCTGTAACTTCCATAATCTCGCATGCAGCCTATTAATAGCCACTCCTGTAAGAACTCCTTTCTTACACAATATTCTTACACGCAACCTATTAATAGGTTTGTCTCTTTATTTGGGACTCTCAGTATGGCCACCGCTCTGACAGTTTCACAGCGTCATGGCCCTGTAACAGTCGTTCTGTCTTTAATGCACTGTTCTAATTTTAGCTGCATAATTTTATTCTGTAACTGCCCCCTGTAACTATAGTTCTGACTCTAGTTAACTCTTCTTTATTTTTCTTGCATGATTTTCTTTGCAACACCCCCTGCAACTGTAGTTCTGACTCCAGTTAACTCTTCTTATTTTGTCTGCCTGATTTTTCTTCATTTTTTGTGCTTTCTTTTTCTTGTTTTGCCGTGCTTTCTTTTTCCTCGTTTCTCATGCTCTTTTCATCGCACTATGGACCCACTAGCGCACTCATACAACCACGTTCTTCTGTCGCACTACGGACCCACTACTGTATACATATTATAATAATATTTTCTATTTGTTAATTCTTGGTCTTCGTCAGATTCTGTCTGCCACTGTAGTTTCTATCTGCCTGTTACTCTGTAGCATTTCTGTAACCACCGCACTCTTTTTCACATTTCTTATTATAGCTTACATGATCTCACTGTAACTCCACCTGTAATAGTTCTTATTTTGCTGCATGAACTTATTCTACAACTGTCCCTGTGTATGCTTCTCGGCTTTTACCCATGAAACTATGACATGTCACGATATCGCGACATTTTTGCCCCTTTGACTTTTTCTTGGCAGTTGACCATGAAAACATAACATGTCACGATATCACGACACTTTCGCCTCCTTGTTTCATAGTTCAGCTTGCATCCATGAAAACACAACATGTCGCGATATCGCGACACTTTTCGCTTTCTTAACCTCTTCTCGGCTTGCACCCATGAAAACGTAACATGTCACGAAATCGTGACACTTTTCTTCCTTGCATTCTTCTCTGCTTGCACTGGCGAAAACATGACATGTCACGAAATCGTGACACTTTTTGCTGTCGTACATTCTTCTCTACATGCACTAGCGAAAACATGACATGTCATGAAATCATGACACTTTTCTCGTACACTCTTCTTTGCATGCACTAGTGAAAACATGACATGTCATGAAATCATGACACTTTTCGCTTCCGTACACTCTTCTTTGCATGCACCAACGAAAACATAACATGTCATGAAATCGTGACACTTTCGTTGCCTTGTGCTTTTCTCTGCCTTACGCCCGTGAAAATGGAACATGTCATGAAATCGTGACACTTTCACCTTTGAGCTCTTCCTCCTTGAATTTGTCATGAAATTATGACGCTTCTTCCATGCTCTTTCGTTTTGCTTCTGTCATGAAATCGCGACACTTCATCCTTCGGAGTCTTCCTCTCTGCTGTTGTCACGATATCGTGACATTTCTATCTCCGTACATTCTCTCTCCTCTCTTAGTCATGAAAATGCGACATGTCATGATATCATGACATCTTTTCTCCTTAGCTCTTCTCTTCTCTTCAGGTCATGAAAATGCGACATGTCATGATATCGTGACACTTTTTCTCTTTAGCTCTTCCTCTTGCAATATGTCACGAAATCGTGACACTTTTTATCTTGCCTTCTCTCTCTTGCAATATGTCACGAAATCATGACACTTTTTCTCCTTAGCGCTTCCTCTTGTCATTGGATCGTGAAAACCCAACATGTCGCGATATCGCAACACTTTCCCTTGCGAGCTCTTTCTCTCGAACCTGTCACGAAATCATGACACATTTTCGTTCGTACTGTCTCTCTAGCAAATTGTCACGAAATCGTGACACTTTTCTTTGCAAGCTCCTTCTCTCCAACATGTCATGAAATCATGATAGTTTTCTTTCTTGTGCCTTCTCTCCAAACATGTCACGAAATCGTGACAGTTTTCTCTTTCTCCCAACATGTCGCGAAATCGTGACAGTTTTTCCATGCCTTCTCATCGAACATGTCACGAAATCATGACAGTTTTTCCTGTATGTGCCTTCTTCGAACATGTCACGAAATCGTGACAGTTTTCTTACTTGCCTTCTTTGCTTCCAACATGTCGCGAAATCGTGACAGTTTTTCTTGTGCTTTCTCTCTCTTCCAACATGTTGCAAAATCGTGACAGTTTTCCTTGCGCTTTCTCTCTCTTCTAACATGTCGCGATATCGCGACAGTTTCTCATGCTTGCTCAACATGTCACGATATCATGACACTTTTCTTACTTGTCTTTTTCTTTGAGCTTTTGAATATGGGCCACTTCGTTCTTCTTGGAGAATCATTGTACAAGCTCTGTATGACCTCTAAACTCCTGTCCATTGCATCAACCGATCAACCTGACTGTGTTGACAACAATGACAATACTTTGGCTGCACCTTGCTCATCAATGAACTCCTGTCCATTATACTTTGGCTGCACCTTGCTCATCAATGAACTCCTGTCCATTGCATCAACTGATCAACCTGACTGTGTTGACAACAATGACAATACTTTGGTTGCACCTTGCTCATCATTATTTTATAAAAGGGTGTATTTATTGGTTACACACTATCCAAAATCATGCCTTCTCCCCTCTCTCCACTTTCTAAAATAATCCATATTTCACTACCTGAGATCCTAACTTTAGAGCCTACCACACTAAGGACCCATTACCATCCAAAGGAAAATGACTCACCTCCTTCGGGTTCACGTGTCCAAATATTTACTAGTTAAAACTCTACTATTTAAAGAAGTTGGTTGGGGAATCCACCTCCATTAAAGCTTTCTAGCCAAAGTCTTATTATTTAACTCTAATCTCTGCATTTCCAAACCTCCCTTTACCTTGGGTTGACTTACTTTCTCCCAACCTACTAAGTTCGATTTCCTCTCTCCTTTTACTCCTCCCCATAAAAATTTCTAGCCATCTTGTCCAACTCTTTCCATATGGTATGTGGTGCAGCAAGAATAGAAAATCTATAAATTGATATGGTCAAAATGACTAACCGAAAAAAAAGTTAATCTACCCCCATATTTTAACCATTTGTGAGACCAACGATTAATTCTATTTTTGATACAATCCAAAAATTCCTCCAGATATCTATTTCTAGTTTTTTAAAATGCAAAAGGACCCACAAATATACCACTGGTAGAGAATTCCTCATGAATCCCAAGATCTCTAAAATTATTTCCTAAAGCCTTCAATCAAGATTAAAAAATACCACTTTGGATTTTTATCATTGATGACTTGGTTTGTGGCCCTAAGGTAAATATTAAGAGTATCTCTAATCATTCTTGCTTCCTTTAAGTTGGCTACTCCCACCAATCCTATGTCATCCACAAACTGTAGGTGAGTCAAAACTTCCTCACCCACCTTGATACCTGTTAGCAAACCTTGTTGTCTTCTCCTCAAGATGAGTCTACCCAAGCCTTTAGCCAATATGAGAAAAATATAAGGGGAACAAGGATCTCCTTGACAAAGGCCTTGAGTAGCTCCAAAAAATTGCGAGGGAAGGCATTTGATTAACAATGAGTATGTTGGAGTAGAAACACAACTCATGAACCATTCTATCCAATCCTAACAGAAACCAAAGGTTGCCATCATCCTTGAAAAGAAGCTCCACTCCACCCTATCATAAGCCTTTGACATATCCAATTTTATGAACATTCTCCTATTACCAGATTTTTGCATTGAGTGGATTACCTCCTTAGCTAGAACCACACCATACAAGATCTGCTTGCCCTCTACAAAACCCCCTCACTCCAAGGAGATAATGCTATGTAGGATAGGTTTTAGCCACTCAACCATTACCTTTGCGATTATTTTATATATGGCATTACATAAGGCAATATATCTATAATATAAAATATGCACCCCCTCCTCCCCTTTTGGAATTAAGGCAATGAATGTATGATTTAATTCTTTAAGCATTCTTTTACTACCTCTGGACTCCTCTATAAAAACCCTCCAAGTTGTCCTAGAAGGTCTAAAAAAATCAATTGGAAAGCCATATGGACCTAGTGTTTTCGATACTCATTCCATATGCTATTTTCTTTAGTTCCTCTCTATCCATGGGTTTAAGTGAGGCCTGATTTTCTTCTTCAGAGATAATAGAGGGTATGACAACAATTTATTTTTGAGCTTCTTCATCTTGCACCATACTTTTCTTAAACAATTTATTAAAATAATCCATTAAATGGAAATGCATACCTAGAATTGTATCAAAGGAGTGCCCATTATCATCCTGAAGAGCTTTCATTTTGTTCATTTGTCTCCTAGCACAAGCAACCCAATGGAAAAAAATGGTATTTTTATCACCTTCTAAAAACCAAGTGGTTCTTGCTATTTGTTTCCAGTAGATATCCTTTTGGTTTTCAATGTCCTCAACCACTTTTTGTAATGCATCATTCTCTTCTTTCAACTGCTCTGCAATTATTCCTTCCCTGAAGTATTTTTTGAACCTCATCCCATCTGGCCACCAATGAAGCTCTTTGGACTTGGAGGTCTATCTTGTTAGCTTACCTTTAGTGTTTCAGTTGATCCTTACATAAATAAGTTGCTTGTGGAATCTAAACATTGTTGTCCCATATGTCAGGCGTCCCTCTTCCCACCACTATGGAATTTTCTTTTGAAATTCCTCTTTTTGTAACCAAAAGTATTCAAATTTAAATGGTTTGTGATGTTGCCTTGTCTTGATACCTCTTCCAACAAAATGGGGAAGTGATATGAAACTAGACCATCCAAAATCTAAAATTCTAGATTCTATTTCACAAACACCTCCTCTGAAACCAAAAAATGGTCTAACTTCACCTTCTTGCTATGTGGCTCCCTCCTCTTCTTAGTCCACGTAGAGTTGGTTCTACGATATTTAATATCCACCAAGTGTAATACATGGACTTGGATAATCATAAGTCATTCCCTTGGATACAAAATTGGGTTTCATCATTCCTGATATCTATATGATAATGTAGCATTAAAATCCCCAACAACAATCCAGTCTAACTCCTCCCTAAAGACTCTCATATTATGCATTGCTTTCTATTGATGAATTTGACCGTCTAGGTTTTGAGCCCCATAAACATTTGTGATTAAAACCTACTCAGTTGTCATATTGTTCCTAAAATGTGATATGAGGACACCCGTCCAAGATATATGTTCTATTGTCATCCATTCAAGAGAATTACAAAAGGTAACTATCCCCCTGAGACCCCTTGGGTATCCAATTCCATATGACCAACACCCCTCTAAAGTCTATTTACTATTTTACACATAAGATCCAATGATAGTTTTGTCTCCTAGATAAGCAAAAAATATGTTCTAATTTTTTCTAAGAGTCTTCAAACAACAAATTGATGGGTTCTCCTTTTTAAACCCATAACATTCCATGATTGTATAATCATCGGTTACCTTGATACCAATAAGAATCTATTGGAATCACCAATCCCTTAGTGATTAGTTTATCTCCTTGAACTGATATCAATTCCTCATTTTATTTTCCACCCACTCGTTGAGAGCTGATATTTTTTACTTTTCCACCTAAGTTATCCCTAGACTTGGATTTTTTTTGTTCTTTTCTGCTATACCCATGATGACATCCTTAATTATTGTCTACTCTTGGTTATGCACTATTAATGCCCCTACAATATTTGATTGTGGTAACTCACTGCACTTTATTAATTGCTCTAGGATAGGAGGAGGTGAAAGAGGGGTTGGAACATCATTTCTATTATTTTCATTATTCCCATAAAATATTTCCATGAATCATTCTTCTTCCTGGTCCACTAGTGTCTTGAATATCTCATACCTATTTGAGGGCTTGAGTTGGGTTTGCTCTTATCCATATTTTTTATTTTGCCTTCTCCTTCTTTTGGGTTGTTCAAAACCATCTCCTTGTGCTTCTTCACCCTGAGAAATATTGGTTGTTTCTTTATTGATTTTTGACTTATCCTCCTTAGGAGGATTTGACATTCCTAGAGGATCCTCCATTTTTGTGTTCATATTGTTTGGGCATGACTGGATCAAATGCCCATATTTATGGTAAAATGTAAACATAAAGGGCAACGCCTCATAATCTAGTTGTTGAATCCAACACAGTCCTACAAGTTCGAGTTCAACCTCTGTCAACAAAGGCTAACATAAACAACTGTGTTTCCTTCCATTGTGTCTCTAAAAACACCTAAATAACTTCCAAGGGAATTACCAATGATTTTCAATACCTGCTCACTCTAGAACTCCATGGAAAGTGCATACAAATGGATCCAAATTGGGCCAACAATGGGTTTAATTGGGGGATCAAATCCCACTCACCAAGGTTGAACAAATAATCCTGTCGAACCATGATTCATATTTTCTGATTCAACAACCCCATTTATATCAACAAGTGAGAAAAAACTAACAATAAAATATCTATTACTAATAAACCATAGAGAATACTCACCAAGAGGCTCCTAGTTTTATCAAACCTAATAATGCAAAAAATTTAGGGTAGGGCGAATACCCATGAATTAAAAAATTAGATCATGATTGGCTCTATATAAGACTGTTTCTTCTATCATCCTTTGCTCAATGACAATCTTTGGCCTTGATTCTAAATGTGACAAGCATCCATTGAATCTTTGAGATGTTGATATTTTTAGGAGAGGAGAGGTAGTAGTGTAACATAGCGGTGGAGTATTCCTGATGGGGAGGTATCTTTCTATGGTCAGAATAATCCCTAGGATGAGCTTGATCTTAAGTACCAAATCGAACAATCTTCCAAGTACCCGAACTACCCTCGTACGGACTGTCAATCTCTTGTACGACCTTCCACACATACACTGTACGATCTGAGATCATACAGTGGCCAAGATGGTACGATATTACACTCAGAAAAACTAACGGATGCTATTTTGGAGGCTTCCGTACACATTTTTGTAATCGTTCAAGCCGATTACCAAAACTGCCAAATCGGGTAAGTTTCTATCAATCGCCTATTTTACCAAATCGGGTAAGGATTCTGTGTACGATTTGTACGATGTACGATCTGTATGATCCAAAGGTACAAAAAGATAGTATTTACAATGCTCTTCTACTCCAATCTCTCTCTGGAAGGTTTTGTAAGGTTTTAATAGTCCAAACAAGATGATTCCACACACAAGCAAAGCATCCAATCCGAGATTATAAGTGATTTCGTTCAAGCAATTACGCCCAAAAATCATACAATTTTCTTCAATACATCCTTGAAAACATCTTCATGCTCCTAGATCATTCTCCATGATTCCCACCAGTAGCAATCTGCTCACAACCTGCAATGAAGCCTAAAACTAACATATGACAGTAAGGAAGAAACTCAATCACACAATAATCATCCACAATGCATCAACCATACACACAGGATCGTACACTGTCATCCACAACGTCTGTTCTTTATTATTAATGGTGATAAACTTAGTACAATGTGGAAACTCTATCCATACTATAGCAATAACTCAAAAATATGGCTAACTCTCTATCCTAGCAACTATGAACCAGTAAACTAGTAGCCAGACTCATAAATTCAAAAATGGGGCCTTATATAATGTTGCCCAGGCCGTTCCAAAGTGGTTCCTGAGACAATTCATTATTCACAACTGCCCAATTACAACTGAATACATTATTTTGGCCTTTTCCTAAGTTTACACCTTAGGTTAGCAAATCCATGTGACATTTCATCCCGAAATTGCATTTCCTTTACATTTCAGTGAATTTCGGTGTGCCCTGTATGATTTGCCATTGCTTTGTATGGTTTGCCACTTCAGTTGTATGGTCTTATGTATGATTTTATCCCTACTGTACGGTTTCACAAAACTGGAGCAAATCATCTCCAAAACAGTCAAAACTTTAGCAAATCACTTCTTCTTTCTCTAGGAGGTGGATTTGTTGCCTACATCTGCCCTCCCCTTTATTTGAGTTAGCATCCTCGACGACTCGTTCTACTTCTTCTATAATGTTTCCAGTTGAGCTACCTCAGCCTCCAAGTCCTTGACTTGGGTCTTGTACATTTCTCTCTCATTTTTTAGCTTGGCTGCGTAGCTCCCCATATCGATGGCTTTGGCTCCATGAAGGTTAGCCTTTTCCTCGATGGCTTTCATGAAGTCCATCATCTATTTATCTCAATTGGAGGCACTCTTTGACAACTTATCTTTCCAATGAGCCTCTGCTCTAGCAGCCGCTTGAAGCTCTTCGTTCTTCTCATCAATCGTCTTCAAGTGATGCTCGATGTCAGCTTCGAGAGCTCGTATCTGGTCTTCCTCTTGGGTAGTGGCCACTCCATTGTGCCCTACCTCAAATCCTCTAAAGAAGTTAGAGGCATCCATATTCTCATATTGAGAGAAAATTTCTAGTGAGCATACTATTTTCTCTACCTCTGCCCAATACACTTCATCTAGCTCTGTTGCTTCTAAATATGACTCTTCCATTCTTCGTAATTTGGGAGCTAGTTTTCCTGCCATTCTCTCTATACCTTATCGTCCTGATTTGAATCGGACTACTCTCCATTTCTTTCTTGAGAGGCTTCTCCTGTTGCCTTCTAGTAGGTACCGATTGTTCCAATTTTGGCTCCAATTGTCTTGGGAATTTCCTTCGATGATGTACATCGACATCCTTCTTCGGAGAAGTATCTTCTTGAGCTTCACTCTTGTGTCGCTCACTCCGTGTCCATGGTTTCTTCGAAGTCACCTTGGCTATGGGTACAACTTTTGCCCATCTCAATATTGTTGGTTGATTTGGCCTAATTTCTCTAGGTGATGTCAACCCTGGGAATGTCATCCCTACTTTTGTCACTACATTGAGAAGCAAACTAATAGCCTGAAAGGCCATCCCAAAGTTCTTCGGTCTCTTCGTCAATGCTTCGTGCATTCTTCTCTCTATATAGGTACCCCAATCATACGGGATCCCCTGGGTAATACCTTCTACGTACTGTGCCATCCACATTGGCATCTCTATCTTGTCAGGCTCCTTTGGCTTTCATCGATTCCAAAGGTCTGCTACAACTGGCATCTCTTCATTATGTAGCTTACACCACCATGTGGCCTTAAACATGATAAATATGAATAACATCATCAATATGATGGGTAACACCCATCTCCACCTATGATGGGGGTCAAGGGGGTGGGAACCCCCTTGTAGGGTCAAGGGACAACGTCCCTTGCAGGGTCGAGGGATAGCATCCCTCACGTGTTCCCTGTCATGAGATAGGGTAGGGTCAAGGGGCAGTGCCCTTGTAGGGTTCATGGTGGAGCCCCAAAACCTCAATGAAAAAATTGCTAAGACCTTCAATGTCAAAGTCAAATTTTTCCCTTCATTAGCACTTTGGGGTTCTTTACTCAACCTCCTTAAACAACTCCACATTGACTCTCTTTTACCCTGTCTTAACCACTGATGGAACACTTTGTATGGTTCTACTCTATACGATTTCATCTTGTATGATTTCCTATTGCACAATCTCACATTGTACAACTTGAATTGAAATCGTACAATCTCTGCCAATCGTACGATCTCACCTAGCCACCGTACAGTTCCCTCTTGTAAAATCGTACAATCCCATTCTTCCTTAGGGAATTTTGAGTGTATGATGGGTTGTTCTATTTGTAAAACATCTTCCATCAAAACATCTTCCATGTCAACACCTTCCATGTCAACATCTTCCATGACAACATATTCTATGTCAACATCTTCCATGTCAACATCTTTCATGTCATACCATATTATGTATCTTTTATTATTGTGAGGAGTGTCACAAACTACATCACTAGTGACAACCTTCCTCTTTACACCATTTGCCCTCCAAATGGTTATGCAAGTTCCTACATGCCATGTGGGGTCTTCCTTACCCTCACCTAAAAATAGTGGACATCTTTGCTTGGCTGCTCTATTAGCCATCTTGGGAGAGTCGTCACTCTCACTCGAGGTCTCCCATGGAATCTCGATCGAATTCCTCCTCGGAGGTGTCTTACTTTCGTTGTTGTCAGAAGAATCAATTCGAGGTATCTTATTCTGTCCCATCACTCGGTGACCAAATTCTCGTGCATCCTCACTCTATGACCTTCTTCGTTGATGTGATGGAGATTGTCTTGGTCTATCTTCCTGAGTCCCCGTATCCTGTTACCTTGGTGATTGACTCCCGTACTCTACACCCTCTCGCAACCCCATTGTCGCTTCCTCAGGCCTTACCATCCACTCTCCGTCATCGTGCACTTTCTCTTTGTCACCCGTCTCCTCTACGATCGGTGGGTTTTCCTCCTCGTCTTATGTCTCAATCAACATCTCAAAGTCTCCTTCGAATGTCCAAACTTGCTCTATCTCTGGTTCGTGCGTACTCTGATCTGAGTTACTCGTGTTTCCTCTTTGAGCAATCCTTATGCTCCTTCTTACTGGAATGTTCTCTCATGGTTCTCTTCTCCCACAACTTCGTGTATTGGTGTCTATCATAAGAAATCACCTCCAATTGTTTTGTCAAATTTGACCTGTTTTAACAAAAATGCCAAATTTGATAAGGCAACGATGCCAAATGTAACACAGTTTGGTGCTACCTAATCGAGCAATGGATTCATCCAACTATGGCAACGATGCCAAATGTAACACAATGGTGGAGTATTCTCGGTGGGGAGGTATCTTCTAATGGTCAGAATAATCCCTAGGATGAGCTTGATCTTAAGTACCAAATCGAACAATCTTCCAAGTACCCGAACTACCCTCGTACGGACTGTCAATCTCTTGTACGACCTTCCACACATACACTGTATGATCTGAGATCGTACAGTGGCCAATATGGTACGATCTTGCACTCAAAAAAATTGACGGATGCTATTTTGGAGGCTATCGTACATAATTTTGTAATCGTTCAAGCCGATTACCAAAACTGCCAAATCGGGTAAGGATTATGTGTACGATTTGTATGATGTACGATCTGTATGATCCAAAGGTACAAAAAGATAGTATTTGCAATGCTCTTCTACTCCAATCTCTCTCCAAAAGGTTTTGTAAGGTTTTAACAATCCAAACAAGATGATTCCACACACAAGCAAAGCATCCAATCCGAGATTATAAGTGATTCCGTTCAAGCAATTACGTCCAAAAATCATACAGTCTGCTTCAATACATCCTTGACAATGTCCTCATGCTCCTAGATCATTCTTCATGATTCCCACCAGTAGCAATCTACTCACAACCTGCAATGAAGCCTAAAACTAACATATGACAGTAAGGAAGAAACTCAATCACACAATAATCATCCACAATGCATCAACCATACACACAGGATCGTACACTGTCATCCACAATGTTTGTTCTTTATTATTAATGGTGATCAACTCAATACAATGTGGAAACTCTATCCATACTATAGCAATAACTCAAAAATATGGCTAACTCTCTATCCTAGCAACTATGAACCAGTAAACTAGTAGCCAGACTCATAAATTCAAAAATGGGGCCTTATATAACATTGCCCAAGCCGTTCCAAAGCATTTCTTGAGACAATCCGTTATTCACAACTACCCAATTACAATTGAATACATTATTTTGGCCTTTTCCTAAGTTTACACCTTAGGTTAGCAAATCCATGTGACATTTCATCCCGAAATTGCATTTCCTTTACATTTCAGTGAATTTCGGTGCACCCTGTATGATTTGCCACTACTCTGTACGGTTTGCCACTTCAGTTGTACGATCTTATGTACGATTTGCTCCCTACTGTACGGTTTCACAAAACTAGAGCAAATCATCTCCAAAATAGTCAAAACTTTAGCAAATCACTTCTTCTTTCTCTGGGAGGTGGATTTGCTGCCTACAAGTAGACTGACTAGTTTCTATCGATTTCGGTTGAGTGTTTGCTAGCTTGAGGTCGATGGCAGTTCCAAACACCCCTCTCACTTAGAGTAAAGGTTTACTGAGGTGGGACAGGGGTTATAGTGGTAGCTTTTCGAAATCGAATCATACTCGCGGGGATAATATGACAGAGACCGTTGTCGATTCCCTTGTGTAGCAAAAAAATAAAAATAAATACTTTATGGAGATGAATAATGAACACTGAACACAAACCAACATATTAGAGCATATAACCATTTTTCAGTGTTTGAATCTTCTTCGAGAGATCCAAGGTTCAAACCGTAATGTGTGTAAGGTTGTGCGTTAAAGTGCCTATTGATAGGCTTAGTCTCCCCTTATGAGAGGTCATGGTGGGATGAGGATGCCCAACCCTAAGCTCAACTCTTCCCCTTATGAGAGGTTATGGCTCTGTGTTGAAGTCTCTATTGATAAGCTCAACTCTCCCCTTATAAGAGGTCATGGTGGAATGGGAATGCCGAGGTCGTAAGAACTTAAAAAAAAAAAAATAATAATGTTTAAGAAAAAAATTTAAAAATTAAATTTTAAATTCACAATAACCAAATAAAAAAAAAAATTAAATAAAAAATTATAAATATTTTTTATCTTATAATTTTTATTATAAAAAAGCAAAATATAACCGGTGGCAGTTACATTCCCAACGAGGGCCTTCCTTCTTATAATTCCATATAAAAGACCTAGATAACAGACTAATAATAAATTATTAAAATATTCCAAGAAAAACTCTTTATTCCATTAAGCCATGTAGCTATATATGTTAGTCGGCGAACTAACAAAGACTGCGACTATTGTATATCCCATTTTAAGCTTACGCCCTTCTCAATTTTATCCAAAATTTTGAGTGGTGGGATTAAACCACCACAAGAAGGCATCTGCCTTTTATTAAAAAAAAAATTAAATTGATATGGTATTCATACATACCTAAAACCTAAACCCTAGTAAGCTGATGTAACCTTTCAAGTAATACAAGTAAGCTGACATATGACTTTTTAATAATACGAAGGAAACGACACGGGAGAGATGGATATCCAAAATGTCTTAATCCAAATAGTGTGAAGATGCACCAAAAGTCTTGGAAGAAGACAAATTGCAAGGAAAAGTCAATGGACTTAGGTATTGAATTTTTATAGTTATTTAAAAATATTTGGTTATTATTATTTAGTTAGGAATAAAATTGTAACCACGACACTGTCACTGTATTTCATTATGAAAATGATAGTGATATCTAAAGCTTCTCGACTATTGTTTATCTTGAATGACAACGCTGGATGGTAGACAGACAAAAACACAAAACCTACTCTTCTATATTCTTAGCTCGTCAACATACATTTGTCACATACAGACTTTGTTGTCCATTTAGCACTCAATCCCAAGGAATAATGACATTGCCAACACGAATTTATTTGAAAGCATTGTAAAATTAAAAAATTATAACTACTCAACAACAAAAGATAAGGGAAAAATATATTTATAACATATAAAAATTAAATATGTTCTTATGGAATACTTTTATACTCTTTTAAATTTTTTTAAGTGATTTCATTTTATTAAAACATAATAAGAATACAAATTCAAAAATAGTATGTAAGCATATTTTTAAAGTATATGCAAGAAATTAAAATAAGATCAATTTTTTTTTTAAATTACTTAATCTTATCTAAAAAATAATAAGAACATAAATGAAAAAAAATGGTATGTAAGTACACCTGGAAGCCTATGCAAAAAAACTAAAATAAGATTAAAAGGCTTGAGAAAAAAAAAACATATTACTAATGTGTGGCTTAAAATGCAAAACTTAAAAAACTAAAAATAAACTGAGCAAACAAGCCTTAAATTGAAAAATAATAATTAGTTCCCTCACGTCCCAAAAGCTGTTGAAATTCACTTACTTTTAAAATATGAGAGGTCCAGTTCATTAAAATTTATGTTTATATAAGCTTGTTATTAAAAAAAACATCAAATACGATTACATAGAGACCATACGCTCTATTGAGAGTGCGGGGCAGAAATGCAGGTGCGATGAATTCGCGCGGAATTTAATATCTATTCTAATTTGTTTGAATATAGAAAATGTAAAAAATTTGTAAATGGGACAAACATAGGTAAATACATAAACCTAAGTTTTCAAAAAAATAAAAAAATAAAAAGACCATTTCTTCTGCTTGAAACGCATAAAAAATTACTGTGTAGCACGTCATCTTGAAGAAATCCACCAACAAGCTTTAAATTATATAGAGTGGCGTCCATTAAGTGAGTGAACGTATTTATGTTTCTGTTGGTACGGAAAGGCTTGCCATAATTTCCACGTGAAACCCATCAGTTGAATAAGCGCAGCAATTTAAGAGTCCATGACAAAGGCCTACCTGACACTCTCACCAACAATTCAGACCCGCCATAACAAATTAGAGGAAGAGTTAGTGAAGAATTTGTACTTAAATTCTCCACATGGATATCGTTGAATAAGTGAAGACACAGTGAGTTATTCGATCATGGCGGACTCTCTCCACTCTCCACTGTTGAATGGAGAAGATGAAAGTGATGGCATCGAGAGGCAGCAGGTTCACAGAAAGAGCAACATTGACATATCTCCCATTACCACTGTGAAGGAGTTTGGGAGGGAGAGTTGGATTGAAAGCAAGAAGTTGTGTGCCATTATTGTGATAATACAAGTTCATACAACATTCAGTGGTTTGAATAAATCCTCTATTTAAAATTTGACTCTTTTAACGGCCACTTCGGCCTTCCACTCTAATTGAAAGGTTTAAGCTGGTTTGTTTTCTTTTTTCGACTATCTTGAAACCATGTAGCTGATTGTTTGGGAATATGTTGTTTCATCTACTCCACTTCATAGAAACTCTATTTCTCATGGTTGGTACAAGATAGATTATTTTCGATTCAATGGGATGATATGTTCAATGTTTTTAATATTAATATAATTTATTTTAAAAAATAATTATTTTTAATTAAATAATATTTTAATTTTTAATTAATTATTAAATTATTTTATAGATAAATAACAGGCTTTACTGTTAATTAATTATAAATTTTATAATACTTTTATATTGCAATATATATATATATATATATATATATATATATATATATATATATATATATATAAAATTTATTAAATAATTATTTATTAAGTGATAGGTATAAGAGATAGTTATGAGTTTCTATAACTTTTAGGATAATAAATATTTATTTATTATATTTTTATAAATATATATATTTTGAAATAATTTGAATTTTTTAATTAAAGGAAGATTATTTACAAGTTGAAGGAGACTCCTAATCTTAACCAACAAAAGTATTTGTTTTCTTCTTTTTACTTTCCTACAAACTTTTATAACTTTAAAATCCAAGATCTTAAGAACTAACCATTTTTTGTTACAACATAAAAAAATTGCATTGAAGCCAAATCTCCTAAACCACTACAGTGGCTGTCCAAATTGATCAACATTCTCATCTTCAATAGCCATGGAATTGTGCCATTAAACCCGTATCTCCTTCTCGACACCTATCTCACCAGGAAGTCTACCACTTTATTTTGAGCTCTACCTACATAACTCATAATCATATCATCCAATTCCTTTTCTAACTCCTTAATTTGAGCTATAAGAGTCCTCAACTTCCATATCTCCAAAGTAAAGTTCATCATGCAATCCAAAACTCTTACTAAAATTTTTACATAAAAAATATATTACTTCTGTTAAAAAATAAAACAAATCTCCTTAAAACATACGTGAAAAAATAGTTGAACAAAAGCCTTCAATTATTTTTCAAAACCAAAATATAATTCACATTTTCAAATATACTAAAAACACACTTTAAATTAAAAAATTTTCTGAGCAGGCGAGAGGCGATGTTCTAGGGTTTCTGGAGCGAAGGAAAATCCAGGGCATCAGGTGGGTTGCCGTAGTGTTTTTCTGGTTACTGTGGATCTGAAGGAAAGTCTGCTGCCTTAGGAGGGTCCAATGGGGACTCCTCCGGATCCTCTCTCTGGGAGAAAGAGCTCTTACGTTGAACTGCTAAAAAAAAATTCTTCGTATTCTAATGACGAAGCTCAGAGAAATACTCTTCATACGCTCTTCAAGAACACTGGAAAGAGCTCAACAGCACATCGAGTTAATGGATGCCTTCCACAATTCATCTCAAGACCCAAGATTGTCATCGAGCCAAAGATGGTCGAAGACACAATCATATACAGAGCCAACCATGATCTGATCTGTAAATTCATGGGTATTCGCCCTACCTTGAATTTCTTGCATACCTGGGTCAGACAAAACTAGGAGCCTCATGGTGAGTACTCCTTATGGTTTATTAGCAATGGGTATTTCATTGTTAGTTTTTCTTCTTTAGCCGATAGAAATAGAGCTTTTGAATCAGAAAAAAGGAACCACAGTTCGACAGGGTTATTTGTTCAACCCTGGAGAGTGGGTTTCGATCCTTGCATTGAAACCACGACTGTCCCGGTTTGGATCCGGTTGTATGCTCTTCCAATGGAGTTTTGGGGTGAGCAGGTTCTGGAAATGATCAGTAACTCCCCCGATAGACATCTGGGCGTCTCCAAAGACACCATAGAAGGAAATACAGCTGTGTTTGCAAGAATTTGTGTGGAAATGGATATTAGTTAGCCTCTATCGGCAAAGGTGGAACTTGAACTGGCAGGACTATCTTGGATCCAACAGCTATATTATGAGGCTCTGCCCTTCAGATGCAAAGTTTGCCATAAACATGGGCATTTGGCCCAGTTTTGTCCAAATATTTTGAACTCAAAAATGGAGGCCCCGCTTGGAATGCCAAATCGCCCCAAGGAGGGTAAGTCAACTCTTACCAAAGATCCAACCAATACTCCTCAGAGTAATGATGTTCATAAATATGGCTTTGAATAGCCCAAAAGAAGGAGAAAGCAAAAGAAAAATGGTAAGGAGCAATCACAACTCAAGCCAGCCAATAGGTATGAAATTTTTAAGACACTAGTGGACCAAGAGGATCAAGTCATGGAAGGAGTGGATGGGAATATTGAGGACAATAACATCCACGCTCATGCTTCTCCTTCATCTCCCACCGTCATAGAACAGATAGTTGAGTACACTGAGTTACCGCTGTCAGAGAATGCAGAGGCATTGATAGTGCACTCCCAAGCGCAACCAATAATCAAAGATGTCAGCATGGGAATAGCAGAAAAGAACAGAGAAAGGCCAGCCCTAGGGATAACTCAGGTGGAAAAGAGATCAAAAAATAGTAGCTCTCAAGGAGCGGGCAAAAAATCAAATAAGGACCTGCTAGCAGTTCAAGGAGACAAGTTGATCACTGGAGGATCGGTGAGGACAATTGATTCTTACTACTCTCAAGGTTTTCAATGATTATTAAATCATGGAATATTAGGGGTTTAAACAGTAGAACCCATCAATATGCTATTCAAAGGCTCTTAGGAAAATGCAAAACATATTTTTTGCTTATCTAGGAGACCAAAATGTCATTAGATCTTATGTGTAAAATAGTTAACAGAATTTGGAGGGGTGCTGGTCATATGGATGTGGCGGCCCAAGGTGCCTCAGGGGGGATTGTCACTCTTTGGAACTCTCTGGAATGGACTGCAATAGAACATTTAGCCTGGAGGGGTGTTCTCACATCTCATTTTAGGAATAATGTCAGAGTTGAACATGTTTTAATCACAAATTTTTATGGGGCTCAAACCCTTGATGGCCAGAGGCTTCAGTGGAAAGCTGTGCATAACATGAGGACCTCAAGGGAAGATTTATACTGGATTATTGCTAGGGATTTTAATGCTAAATTATCTTCTAGAGATTAGGAGGGAGGAACCCCAATTTTGGACCCAGGGGATCGACTTCTGATTGCCCAGGTCCAGGCTTTTCACCTAGTGGATATTAAAGGCCTTGGACCCAAATTTACTTGGACTAACAAGAGGAGGGAGCCACATAGCCGGAAGGTAAAGCTAGACCATTTTCTGGTTTTAGAGGAGGCATTCATAAAATGGAATACAAAATTCCAGATTCTGGAGATCCCAGTTTTGATCACTTTCCCATTTTGTTGGAGGGAGGGATTACGACAGGGCAACATCACAAACCCTTTAAATTTGAGAATTTTTTGTTACAAAAAGAGGATCTTCGAAAGAAAATTCCACAGTGGTGGGAGGAAGGTCGTCTACCTTTTGGGACATCAATGTTTAGATTCCACAAACAGCTTCATTATGTCAAAGCTCAACTAAAACAATGGAGGTAAGCTAACAAGACAGATTTCCAGATCTAAAGAGCTCCTTTGGTGGCCAGATGGGATGAGGTCCAAAAACACTTTAGGGAAGGAACAATTACAGAGCAGCTCAAAGCCGAGGATGATGCCTTGCGTAAAGTGGTTGAGGACATTGATAACTAAGAGGAGACCTACTAGAAACAGAGAGCAAGAACCTCTTGGTTATTGGAAGGTGATAGAAATACCAAAATTTTCCATTGATCATCCTGTGCTAGGAGACAGATGAATAACATGGAAGCTCTTCAAGATGAGAATGGACATTCCTTTGATACTCTTCCTGGTATGCACTCCCATTCAATGGATTATTTTTCTAAACTTTTCAAAGAAAGTATGGAGCAAGATGTAGAGGCTCAAAATGAAGTGATTGATGTCATACCCTCTGTTATATCTGAAGAAGAAAATCAGGCCCTTCTTAAACCCATTGGTAGAGAAGAACTGAAGAATATGGTCTTTGGAATGAGTACCGGCAAAACTCCAGGACCAGATGGCTTTCCAATTGAGTTTTTCCAGGCCTTTTGGGATACTTTGGATGAGGATGTTTTGGCTGTCGTAGAGGAGTCCAGAGGTAATAAAAGAATGTTTAAGGCATTAAATCATACCTTCATCACTTTAATTCCAAAATGGGAGGAGGGGGTTCATATTTCAAATTACAAACCTATTGCCTTATGCAATGTGATTTATAAAATAATCACAAAGGTAATTGCTGAATGGCTAAAACCCATTTTACATAACATTATCTCCTCAGAGCAAAGGGTTTTTTTTGAGGGTAGGCAGATATTGGATGGGGTGGTTCTTGCTCAGGAGGCAATCCATACAATGCAAAAATCTGGTAATAAAGGAATGTTTATTAAATTAGATATGTCAAAAGCTTATGATAGGGTGGAGTGGAGATTCTTGTCAAAAATGATGGCAGCCTTTGGTTTTTCTTAGGACTGGATAGATTGGGTCATGAGTTGTGTATCTACGCCGTCTTATTCAGTATTAATCAAGGGTCTTCCATCGCAACCTTTTGGAGCCTCTCGAGGTCTTCGTCAAGGGGATCCTTGCTCTCCCTATATTTTCCTCATTTTCGTTGAAGGATTAGGTAGACTTTTCTTGAGGAGAAGACATCAAGGTTTGCTAACAGGTATCAAGGTGGGTGAGGAATTTTTGACTCACTTATAGTTTGTGGATGATACAAGATTGGTTGGAGTGGCCAGTTTTAGGGAAGCAAGAGTGATCAGAGATACTCTTAATGTCTACCTTAGGGCTTCAAACCAAGTCATCAATGATAAAAAATCCAAAGTCATCTTTCTTAATCTTGATCAAAGGCTCCGGGACGAGTTCTAGAGATCTTGGGATTCACAAGGACTTCTCTTCCGAGTGGTTTACTTGGGGGTTCCTTTGCATTTCAAAAAACTGAAAATGGATATCAGGAAGGATCTTTTGGATGGTATCAAAGATAGAATGAATCATTGGTCTCACAAATGGTTAAGCTATGGGGGTAGATTAACTTTTTTACAGTCAGTCATTCAGGCCATGCCAATTTATAAATTCTCTATCCTGGCTACCCCACATAAGATATGGAAAGAGCTGGACAATATGGCTAGAAGATTTTTATGGGAAGGAGCAAAAGGAGAGAGGAAATGGGCCTTAGTTGGTTGGGATAAAGTTACCCAGCCCAAGGAAAAAGGAGGGCTGGGACTGAGAAGATCCAAGTTCAATAATAAAGCTTTAGCTGGAAAGCTGTACTAGAGGTGGATTTCCCAACCAACCTCCTTATTTAGCAGAATCCTAACTAGTAAATATTTGGGTCATGTTAACCCCAATGAGGTAGGTCGTTTCCCTTTGGATGGCCCTAGATCCCTGGTGTGGCAGGCTCTCAAACTAGGATCCCATGTGGTTAAAGATCGATTATTTTGGAAAGTGGGGAGAGGGGAGAAGGTTCAGTTCTGGATAGACTCCTGGGATCAATACCCACCCATCATTGCTAAATTTCCTGAATTGCAACCAGTAAAAACTACCATAAAAACCAAAGGATGGGTTCACATTGACAGTTATTTCATCACTAGTCAGCTGGGGGAGTATAAGTTTAAGAATTTTAAGAAGCTGGAGGAGTGGCCAATTTCAATCCCTCCGGAGTTGGCACCCATCATGACTAAAATATTGTCAAAAATATTTCTCACAGGTAGAGACAAGGAGGATGAATTAGCTTGGGGCTATGGGAGCCTTGGTGTCTATACAGTGAAGGACGGATATGAGAAGATCCTCCCAGAGCCTCCCCCCATTCATTCTCGATTGAGGATTGGAAAAAGATTTGGTACTCCAAGGGCTGGCCAAAAGTAAACTTTTTTGCCTGGCAGTTTATGCACAACAAAATTCTCTCTTTTGAAAATCTCAGATGTAGAGGAATCATCGGTCCATCTCAATGTGCTTTATGCTACAAAAAATGAGGAAACAACTGATCATCTGATGTTTGAGTGCCCTTTCACGCGTCAGATTTGGAAGCGTTGGCTTTCTTGCTATAAAATTCAAGTTAATGGTGACTTGAATCGGACTAATATCTGGAAAACATGGAAGAGGGGTAGATTTAAATCTAAAGCTCTTCGAATTGGTTGGGAACTTGGACTAAACTTCATTTGGTGGTAAGTGTGGTTGAAGAGAAATGCGAGAATTTTTAGAGAATTTTTTTCCTCATTAGATGGAGTTTGGCAGATTATCTGGAGCAAAGTTACTGAAACTGTTGTTGTCTATGCTATAGAGGAAACTTAGGTTGTTACTGGGCCAATGGAAGAGGGAGTTGAAGAGCAAGAGGGACAGGACAGAGCTAGCTGGAAACCACCACCAGAAGGCTAGATTAAAATTAATACTGATTGATCAGTGCTATATTGGGAACTGCAAGGCTTGGGAAGAGCCACAAACAATGAAGCAGAAGCCATAGCTATTAAATTCGCTTTTATTTGGGCAGTGAAACAGGGCCACAGGAGGATCATTATTGAATCAGACTCTCAAATAATGGTTGGAGCTCTTGATTGCATGAGAAACTTTGATTTGAAAGCATGGAGGTTGAGGATTCTTGTCTCTCAAATTAAGGAATTATGGAAGGAATTAGATGATGTGATTCCAGTTTATGTGAGTCGAGATTTAAACAACACGACCGACTTCCTGGCTAAGATGGGTGCTGATAAGGAGGCAGGGGTTCAGCTTCATAGTGATATGCCTATTGAGGATGAGGTGATCAGGCAAGGTCTGGAAAGGTCCTTGAACAAATGACCAAAGAAAAAGCAAAGGGAGGGAAGTTGTCGCGATATCGCGACGTGTTGCATCATCGCGGTCGCTAGAGAAATGTTGTCGTGATATCGCGACATGTTGCATCGTCGCGGTCGCTGGAGGAAAGGTGTCACGATATCGTGACATGTTGCGCCGTCGCGGTTGCTGGTGGTAAGTTGTCGTGATATCACAACATGTTGCGCCATCATGGCCACTAGAGGAATGTTGTCGTGATATCACGACATGTTGCGTCGTCGCGGCCGTTGGAGGAAAGTTGTCCCGATATCACGACGTATTGCGCCATCGCAACCGTTGGAGGAAAGTTGTGATATCGCGATGTGTTGTGCCGTCGCGACCGCTAGAGGAAAGTTGTCGCGATATCGCAACATGTTGCGTCGTCGCGATCGCTGGAGGAAAGCTGTCACGATTTCATGACGTGTTGCACCGTCGCGGTCGTTGGAGGAAAGCTATCGTGATATCGTGACGTGTTGCACCATCACAGTCGCTGGTGGAAAGTTGTCGCGATATCGCGACATGTTGCGCTATCGCGATCGCTGGAGGAAAGTTGTCACGATTTCGTGACATGTTGCGCCATCACGGTCGCTGGTGGAAAGTTGTTGCGATATCGCAACATGTTGCGCCGTCGCAGTCACTGGAGGAAAGTTTTCGCGATATCACGACATGTTGTGCCGTCGCGGCCGCTGGAGAAAAGTTGTCACGATATCGTGACATGTTGCGCTGTCGCGGTCGCTGGAGGAAAGTTATCGCGATTTCACGACATGTTGCGCCGTCGTGGTCGTTGCTGGAAAGTTGTTGCAATATCGCGACATGTTGCGCCGTCGCGGTCGCTGGAGGAAAGTTGTCACGATATCGTGACATGTTGCTTTTTTGCGGCCATCGAAAAAAAAGTGTCTCAATTTCGTGATGTGTTGTTGTTTCGCGGCCAAGAGAGAAAAGGTGTCACATTTCGCGACATGTTGCTTTTTTGCGGCCAAAGGAGAGAAGGCGTCGCGATATCGCGACATGTCGCGTTTTCGGGACCAGTTGCTTCATTTGTCCATGCCGATCCCCTGCTAGCTAGTTATTGATTTAGGAGATTTGGCTCCATTGCAAGTCTTCTTCTTCTAATATAAGTTTGTGTTCTCTTTGAACTCGGATGAGAAGAGTCTCTTCCCATATTGTAATTGATCTTTGTTTTAATAAAAGTTTTTTCAAAATTTTCAAAAAAAAAAACACACTTTAAATTAAAGATATCCAAGTTAACCAAAAAGATAAACTTATATGTAGAGAGTAAGCCATACATATAGGCCGTATGATTCGTTATGTCTTAGTGCCTTCTCAATTATATTTAAAATTTTTAGTAGTAGGAGCTTCAAGGGTTAGTGGATTGGTAAGTGTTAGTTTGGTTGGGTATTTATTAAGAGATTTTTTGGGTTTAAATCTTGGTGGTGTTTGTAAGCAAAATAGTCTATTCTGAATTCTCTGAGTGCGTGCTAGACCGAGGACGATGGATAGTGGTCCCCATCCGATTAACCTTAAGAAAACGAATAGATTTGTTAGGTGCAGTCCCTATGCTGACCAGTTACTAAAAAATAATAATAAATGTTACCAACTCTTTTATGTAATCACATTTTTTTGAATGGTGAGAATAAATGAAAGAGACTCTTCTTATACGAAGAGGCATCTACAACATATTTTATTTTATTTTTTGATATATAGAAGCAATGGTTACAATCACAATTTTTAGTAACTATCAGCACAGTTGGTAGGGTTCAAACTATCTACGAAGGCTCTTAGGACTTCCACCGTCTCGGTACATGGTAACCCAGCGTGAGATGGGGACCGCCGAACGCACAGGGGTTGCACCATCCGTCGTCATCAATCTGACGCACCACTCAGAGGAATCGGATCTGGGCTACTGTCTATGCATGGGCAAGCCCGTGGGATTGGAACCTAGGTCTCCTCTCGACATCTACAACATACTATCTTTAGGGGGTTTAATCTTAAGTTCAGTTAAAGTAAAAATTTGAAATCAATGCCCATAGATAAAGATTATTTTTCTACTTAAAACATCAATCTTAATTTTTTTTTAGGTCAATGCCATTTAAAGTAAAAGTTTGAAACCGTGTATTCATGGATACTTAAACCTAATGTAACCTTAGTGAGCTAATGTAAGCTGATATGACCTTTTAATAATATAAACTAAACGACACTAAAGAGAGAAAGATTGGTATCCAAAACATCTTAATCCTGTGAAGTTTCTTGTAGGGGACCAAAAGACCATGTCTTGGAGAAGATACATCAAACCTAACGCAAAGACAATTTTTTTAAGAAGGAATCTTTTATAATAAAAAATCAATAAAATTTTAAATATCAAAGCTTTTAAAACTCGTCTTATTTTAATTTTAAATTGGCAAAACACATTTAAAGCACCGGCATACTCTTTCATATTCTTATTTACATACATTTGTCAACTGATGGACTTTGTTTTTGGTATCAAAGAACAGTTTATATAAAGTTTTTATAAAATTGAAATAGAAACCTATATGTGACAATATTTATAACAAATTTGATTTGGTTTTAGTTTTTTTCCATAAAACCCACGTTTAAATTATAATAGAGTATTCTCTATTGAAGTTATATAAAATTTTCTTATGAAATATTGTATTCCTTTAAGCATATTTGGTAAAAAACATATACAATAACAGGATGAAGTTTTATATTCCTTTAAATATATTTGTTAAAAAAACATATACAATAACCGGATCTGGTCGATGAGCACGGATCTTGGAAAATTTAGTTGACCTTTCCTTTTTAGCTTCTAGAAGTAAGCCGTTAGGTGGCCATTAGAAAGGTTGGTAGATCTCTGTGATAGAAAGGAAAAAAAAACATATTCCTTTTTCTATTACAGTAGCAGGATATTAAGCAGGGATCCTCTAGAGTAAGCTACTTGGCCTTCCACGTCACCGACAATGTTTCTCTAAGCTGTCCTCTAGGCCAAACTCCAACATTACTCTCATACCATTTTGGCTAATGGCATGGCTAAGATTGGGCTTGGCCCACCATTGGCTAAGTGGCTACTCCGAAAGCAAGCTACTTGTCCGTACTCGATGGGGTTCTATGTAGAAGTGTGGATTGATACCTCAAGATCCAACGCTGCCTCAAGCTCAAGTTCCTAGAGTCCTTCCAAGCAAATTTGTTGAGAATACTATATTGCGATATATGAAGAGGCCAAAATTCATATGGCGCTAAGTTTTTTTTTTTTAATAATAATGAAAGATGTTTATTTAATCAGTTTAAATTATATATTTTTTATTTATTTATATGAATTGAAACTTAAATTTTATCTTTAAAATTATTATTTAATATTTGAAACTTTTGAATGTTAGGTTCATTTCTACTTATCTAGGTGGATTATTTGATTTTGACGGTTGGATTATAGATCTCTCGATTGTGGATCTTTAATGGATGGATTGTGGATCTCTAGTAGACAGACACAAACTATGTATGAACTTCGTGCAAATTGTAGAATGGGTGCAGACCATGGAAATAAATTATATAATGGGTGCAGACTATAGAGTGTGGATTATAAAATGGAAAGAAACCACGAAATGTAGATGGTAGAATGGGTGCGGACCACGAAAAATCATCATAATTGTCATCTCAAAAGTTAAACCGTCATAGCTATTGTCTTGAAAGTCAAACCATTATAATTGCTTTGTAATTCATTTAAGAGGGCAGTGGCATTGAGGTTCCAGAGGACATGGATGCATGGTGGTATTGCATAGTTGCATTTTGAGGTTTCAAAAGACTTCTCTTTTCAAAGACTTATCTTTTCAAAAACTGTGGGAGCTAGCAAACATCTTTTCTCAAATCATCACAATTTTAGATTAATAAGATATTATTTCTTACTTTTCAATCTTTTCTCTTTAGTGTTTTTGTTTTTTTACGTAGCAAAGATTTATTGTCCTTGAATATTTTGGATCAGTGGTATCAGAGCAGTCTGTTGTAGGTTGATGTAGACTAACGACTACAAACTTCCTCTTTGTATGACAATACCTCATAAGCGACAACTTCACTTAATGATGAGAACCTTTGTACGATTGAATTTGTGCATTGAAGCACGATTGTATGACTAACTTTGAAAGTCTTTATTATCATATAATGATATCTTCTTATGTACAATGATGCCCTTTCTATCATATAATGATAGGATTGTACAACCCAATTTCTTATATGGTGTTTGAATTGTATAATATTTTGAGCATACAATTAATTAATTGCACGAGAAGTTAAAATTCTAGCAAATCATTTGTACAATAGTTTTTCCACCATTGTTCAACTATATGGTTGGTTTATTATACGCCTCAAACCATATGACAATATTCCAATTTAACAATGATAAGATTTCCTTCATGTTATCTAGGTCGAAGACAATATTTAATCCTTTTGTCTTTGTGAATGGTCATCACATGTTCACAGTGTTCCTTTACACTTTTCTTCCAGACTCACCTTCAACACCCTTGCTTCCATCAATGACCACATCCTCCTTTTCAAGATGAAGCAAAATTCTTTCTTTCGAAAGCAGCTGGTTCAAATGATCTCCCTCACTAGTACAACACCATGGCTCGAATGGTGGTCAAATTTCTACTTAGCAGATTTCTAAGGCACTCCTTTGTGCCTACAACTTCCACTTACTGGTTTTCTAAGGTACTTCTTTGTGCCTATGAAATTCACATACTGGATCCTACTCTGAATCTCCTATGTGCCTACTATGTCCTCAATTATTTAATCGAATGACCACATCCCCCTTTGTTGGGATGATGCCAACTTCTTTATCGAAATATCACAATAGTCGAATGATGCTCACTTTTCCTACATACAACAAATGTTGTAATTATATGCATCCAACATTTACAGAGTATATATTCATTCTTTAGTATAAATCAAGGAGATAACAAAAATATAATTTTATTGTCCAAAGTTTGCTCGATGGTTACAAATTTATTAGTACCAATCATAAAATCTATCTTGGCTTTGGCTACCCCTCTCTCTCTACCTAGTCTCTCTCTTCCTCTAGTCCTTCTCCAACCTTTTCCATATCTATCTCTTTTATTTTATTCCTCTATCTGCCTCTTCTGCTTTGTCTTCTTCTTTTCTTGTCAGATATGCCAACACTCCCTTTTCTTTTCTCCCTATCATTTTTGCTTTTGTTCTTTTCTCTTCCTCTTTATTTTCTATTTTGGCCACTTCCCATTGCACACGTTTTTCTTTTCTTTCATCGTTTATCTTGTCATTTCCCCTTCCATTTGATGGTTCAGGAAAGGATTTGCCAATTATTTTCAAAGGTGATCTGATGTCTACATCATACTCACTAGGTAAGAGGAAATGTTCCATGTCACTTACCCATGCTTATCCTTTTGCTTATTTATGTATTTTCCTCCACTTGTTTCACATATCTCAATATTGCCTTCTCTTATTTCAACCTGGTCTTATAACATTTCAAGAATTGTTTGTCAGTATTTAGACACACTCTAGGGTTGTTGTCAAGTTCTTTTTCTTTGTCCTCCAATGGACTTAAGGTGTGGTCCTTACCATCTTTCTCTATAGTGTAGGTGTTTGCCCTACCATAATGCACAACCCTTTTATAAACTTACCATGGTCTACCCAACAACACATGATAAGTTTCCATAGACATAACATTACATAGGACCTCATCCTTATAAGATATAATTTAAAACTTCACCTAACACCGTTAACTGATAAAAATTTGGTACCCCTTTTGCAAACAAGATACTTTGTACAATTTTGGGTGTTCAATCCTCTTAAACCCAATATTTTCTACCATCTTTGTAGACACTAAATTATCCATGCTTTCATTGTCCACAATCACTTTACAACACTTACCTCCTGATTTGCATATGGTTATAAAAATACTTATTTACATCGGTTCAAGCTCCACTTTAGCTTGTTTCAAGAATGTTATTTGCATCATAAGAAATTCTCTTTGTCCTAATTCTTCCACATGCTTTAGAGAAATACCAATTTATTCTTCTGCATGTATAATATGATTTCTAACCTCCTTTCCTTTGTTGCCACTTTGCTGCACTATTGGACATTCAAATGCTCGATGATCAACTTCTCCACATCTAGAACAATTGTCAGGGAATCCTCTACCCCTTCCTCTACCAAAACCACCTCTTCCTCATGAAGAGTATCCACCTCCTCTAATGTTCTGGTTGAAGTCATTATGAGAAGTATTGGCTTCTCCTTCCTGTATTTGTTGTCCTCTTCCACTATTTGTTTGTCCTTATCCTCACAAGTACCTTCCTTTTCCTCATTTATTATTTTTTTACCTTTGTAACAACTTACCTTCTACATTTTTGGCATATTGGTATTATTCTTCACTGTCACTCACATCTTCTACTCGAATACCCATTCTTTGGGTAGTATCAAGTGCATCTAATCAAGCAATGATTCCTCTTAATATTTTAGCTATATCTATATCTGAGGGTCTCACAGTATTCTTCTTCCCCATTGTGACATAATTCCTTTGGTATGTATCAAACATCATAGATATTATAGCTCTAGTACTAAAATTATGTAGATAAATGACTGCAAACTCCTCCTCTATATGATAATTCCTCCTGAATGACAATTTTATTGTATACTGAGAACCTTTGTATGATTGCTATTTTGCACTAAAGACTTGATTGTACAACTATTTCCAAAAGTCTTCGATATCATATAATTATATCTTCTATTGTACGATGATGCCCTTCCTATCGTACAACTATAGGATTGTAGGACCCAATTTATTATACAAAATTTGAATTGACGATATTTTAATCGTATGATTAACTAATTGTATGGTAAATTAATTTTCTAGCAAATCATTTGTACGATAGTTTTTTCACCACCGTTCAGTTGTATGGTTGGTTTATTGTACAATTCCTCAAATTGTATGACAATTAAGTCACAAATGATAATATTTCAATTTAATAATGCTAAGGTTTCCTTCATTATAACGAATCTCTTTTTCTCATGCAAATATTTCACCTTAAAAGTTTTAGTACAAAGTTGTACTGAGATAAGACATTTAGTGCCAAAGATAAATCTAACTATGATCACATAGAGTATTGGTAAATGCAACACTAATGTTGCATATCCAGTAACAAAAGCATTCATTAATTGAAACATGGAAACATATAGCATTAAAATCTAATCCCATGCATCATGGTCCATCATATTCACCTATTCCACTCCATCATGTCATATAGCATGAACATCTAATCAAAGATCATCCATCATAAACATCATCAATAATACACATCTCCATCATCACCCATCACATCCACATATCATATCACATATCATGACTATCTAATCACATGCGTCTATCTATCATCCTCATATAATAATACAAAATTCAAATAAAAAATCCAAAAAAAGAAAAAAAAAGAGAAGTCACTACACATCATCATCCATCCCATCCACATATCACATCCATGTCACCTAACATGTCATATCTATTCAACCACATCCATCCATCAAGTGCCACAATCTACATACCCTAAACACATACCTCACACCATCCATACATCATACTCATCTCACAAATCAATATAAATTGTTCATATCGTATCCATATACACGCCTTATTCGTATATCAAAAAAATGAAAAATAAATTAAAATGACTACAAAATGAAGGCCTTTCAGGCTTTAACCAAAAAGATTATTTTTGCTCCTTTTTAATTGGGGTAAAAGAAGAACAATTCAATCATCGTCCACCCAGGTCAGAAGCAACATCGCATCAATCAATCAAACACAATTTGGGATGTTCAAGGTATCACTTCCCCAAAATCACAAACACAATGTAATTTGAGGATATCTAAAGTATTAGACCTTCCCTGTCAATCAAAGTAAATATAGCCTCATCTAGATTTAATTTCATAGATTTTATTGTTTTCCTAGCATATATTTATAGCTTCCATAGCATAACTTTTATCACTTTTTAACCTATATTTTTGAGTGAACCTCATATACAATTATCTACTCTATACACTTGATAGTTGCAATGAATAGTTATCCATGCAATTCGGTAGGATGAGTAGATTACCATAAGGACACTCCTCATCATTCATCAATCACCAATCAATTAGCACCCATCAATCAATCATGCCAATTCATGTTTTCATAGATTAGATTTACTTTCATGCACCAATAAAGCCACCAAAAGAACCACTAGTTGAATCACCAACAGATCCACCAATAAAAACACTAGAACCACCAATAGAGCCATAGATTAGATTTCCTTCGTGCACCAGCAGAGCCATAAATTATATTTATTTCATGTTGATAGATTATATTTACTTCCATGCACCAACAAAGCCACCAGTAGAGCCACTAATTGAACCACCAGCAGATCCACCAATAGAACCACCAACAGAACCATAGATTACATTTATTTCATGTTCATAGATTATATTTCCTTTAATGCACTAGAAAACCATAGATTAGATTTATTTCATGTTCATAGATTAGATTTACTTTCATGTACTTAGATTAGACTTAATTTCTTGCATTATATTAGCTTTCCTTTCTTGCCTTAGATCAGATTTCCTTTCTCATTTTTGTAGATTATATTTCCTTCCCTATCCTGTAGATTATAATTGCTTTCATGTTTGTAGCCTATATTTAAGTTTCTATTTGTAGAGTAGGATTTACTTTCGTCTTTGTAGAATATATCTACTTTCCTATTCATGGAGTAGGATTTACTTTCCTCTTCGTAGAATAGATTTACTTTTCTATTCATAGAATAGGTTTACTTTCATTTTTGTAACTTAGATTTACTTTCATGTGACTAGATTAGTTTTACTTTTGTGTCATTTTACCAAACTCATTCAAGCACATTTGCTAGCTTTCGAATGAGCCTCATGTCTATTAATATATTCTAGACACCTAGCATTTATAGCGACTAGTTATCCATGCAATCCAATAGTATGAGTAGATTACCATAAGGACACATAAAAACAACAACAAACCTTGCAATTCATATCACATTTTTTCCCACCATCTCATCTCCACCCTACCATTTCCCATTCCACTTTTTGTCAATCACCTCATCATTGTCATCCATTTCATCTCCATCCACTTGCCATATTAGGGGTAGATAAAACCCCCCAAATTTTCAAAATTAGTCATATTTCTACCAATTTTTTTGAAAATTAATCACCTTTTTGTTGGGGCAACAAATAAAATATTTTCATCCAATGGATCGAGTGTCTCTTATTTTTGCACCACATTGTGTTACACGCAACACAGTAAAAAAAGGGGCATATGTAGACACCAAAAATTAGTCAATTTTTTCACTACCTAAGCCAATTATCATCGATTCATTTTAGAACCATTACAAATTCACTAAATCCACCTAAAGTTACCATTAGTTTTGATAAATTCATGAAATTCCTCCAATTTCCCTTCAAGTATCCTTAGTCTTTCATAGTTTGTAATTAATTTCATTAATTTCCCCTAATTCATTAATTCTTTGTAATCATCTTCTAATTTTTCCCTACTCCATTTAATTCTTTTAATCCACTCTTAGCATTCATAATAATCCAAATCCACCTTGAATTTCCTCCAACCCCCATTTGCCTAGCCTAACCCTCCTTTAAGCCTCTCATTAAGTCATCATCATGACCTAATCCATGACCAAATCCCAAGAGGAATGCACATTAAATTTTAAATTCTCAATTAAATCCTCACAAATTCCAACATGCACCCAAACCCTTCATTAAACCCCTAACCATACCCCTTGATCCTTGGTCAAATCCCTAGGATATTGCACCATTAATTTGAAAATAACAAGCAAATCCCTAGGAAGTCAAATCCCTTCCAAAATCCTCACCTAAGTCCCTCCCATTTAATTGGCTTGGTCCCCTCACCATTTTCCCTCCATTTGGATGAATTTAAAATTGCCCTTTAATTCCAAAGTCAACCTCCCTCATTAAGCCACTTGTACACTCCATCCTCCACCTTTGCATTTTAGTAATTTTAAATTGAGCCCACATCACCCAATGCACACATACCCCCATGCACATCTCACATCCCCCTAGGAAAATTTATGGCACTTAGGTGGGTGAGGATTCACCCTACCCAATACCATTAAATGAGGAGAGTGCATATTCCTCCATGTGTCCTCCTCAAGATATTCCTTGGATTTACCACCCTCCACTAAGTTCCAAGTCACCTCCACCTCACATCCATGTCATTCATGTAGGTACTTGAAGCATTATCCTCCATCACAGTGGTCAAATAAAAAAACCCACCAACACTCGGTTGTTGCAAGGAAGAGACACATGAAGCATCATCATTTTCTTATGTCATAAGCCCTTAGAGGGATATTTAAAAAAAAAAGAGCAATATTTAATAAAAGAAACATCTCTTTTTGGTTCTATGTAAATTATGGTTTTGACTCAAAGTCAAGCTAAATCCCAAGCCTAAGCTTCCATAGAATATTTTGGCCAATCCTCCCATCCATCAACCGTTGACCCAATCCATAATGTCTCTGATGATGCTTTTCATCATATCCCTTACCCACCAGAGATGCATCACATTGGATATGATCTAGGTATGATGCACCATGCCACCCATGCCACCATTCCTAAACCTCCAAATAATCCCTTGAAGAACACAAGCTTATACTGAGAGGGGGGTGAACAGTATAAGACCACTTTTTACTTTTCTTTCCCAATCAATATTATGCAATGTATAGATAGCAATATCAACAATAGTAATCAAAGCAATGCACAAATCACCACACACAATAGAGACACCAATTTAACGTGGTTCACCCAATGTGGGCTACTCCATGGAGAAAATATTTCACTAAAATTTTCTCAATCAATATCTTGGGAATCCTTTCCCTATTACAATGTTTATGGACCTCTATCCAAAGGAGACACCAATCCCCTAATCAAGTTTATGGATCTCTATCCATAGGAGAACTCCTTTCTCCTTAGCTTTGATTGGTGATCTTCTAGAAGAACTGTTGCCCCCACTACTCTGGCTAATGGATCTCTATCCACTGAAGACACCTGTCCTCACTGCCCTAGCTAATGGATCTCTATCCACTGGAGACTATCATCCTCTATACTCTATCACCTTCAAATATCTATCTCAAATCTGTACTAAACATAGTCCTTCGATCTAGCACAAATCTTCTCAATCTCTGTCTTTGGTCTGGCACAAACCTATCCTCAAATTCACACCAAATCTATCCTCAAATATAACTAAACATAGTCCTTTGGTCTAGCACAAATATATCCTCAATATCTGTCCTCTGATCTGCACTAAACATAGTCCTTCGATCTAGCACAAATCTATCCTCAATATCTATCCTCAAGCCTTAACACAAAGCTTGACTCAATCACAAATCAACTCTGTTGGATCTACCCCAAACCTTAACTCAAGGTTTGAACAAATCAATCAATCAACTCTGGTCTCAAGTCTTCTCAAAGACTTATCTCAAATCTACCTTGTAAGCTTCCATAAAATCTCACACTAATCTATCCACAAGTCCTCTCTAGAACTTGTCCAAATCTGCTCAACAAGTCCTCACTAGAACTTGTCCAAATCTGCTCAACAAGTCCTCACTAGAACTTGTCCAATATCATAGAAATATAAAGAGAATTGTTAGAGACTCAATATGCTTCACATTCACCACAATGCTCAATCACTTTCAATCACTCTTTTAAAGAAACATATAGAGAATTGTTAGAGACTCAATATGCTTCACACTCATCACAATGCTCAATCACTTTCAATCACTCTTTTACCACAAGAAACATATAGAGAATTGTTAGAGACTCAATATGCTTCACACTCACAAAATTCTCAATCACTTTCAATCTCTCTTTTATTACAGAAACATATAGAGAATTGTTAGAGACTCAATATGTTTCACATTCATCAACACTCAACCTCTTTCTCAAATCAATTCAGAATATAGAATAATTTATTTTATAGAACTTGAACCATCACATCAACACATCAACTTGACTAGGCTCAACCAACTCTTCTCAACCAATTAATATTTTCTTACAAACCCTAGTCCAAGTATATGAACACTCACTCAAATGTTTCCAACAATGCTTATCAAACAATCTTCACATAACAATGATACTCATGATCTTTGCAAACCCTAGTTCAAGTTCTTCACTCAACCAATCACTTCAACAACAATGCTTATAAAACAATCTTCACATAACAATGATACTCATGATCTTTGCAAACCCTAGTTCAAGTTCTTCACTCAACCAATCACTTCAACAACAATGCTTATAAAACAAGGTTTTATCAACAACTCTCAATTCCAGAAAACCTTGAAGCATTAATTCAAAACACACTCAACAATGCTTACCAAACAATCCTTTTCACTCCAACTTTGCATTCACAACATTCAACAATCACTCACTAGGAAGAATATGCCCATACCTTTTATTTGATGTAGAAGTGACCTTAGAAAACTTGTCTCAATCACAATTTTCTCTTTTGCCAATCTCAATAGTTAGATGATAAAATATCACACTAACTTCTTCACAAAATAATTCTCAATTACAAAAATAATCAAACTTAATTACACCTTATTACTCCTTAAAATAATATCCAACACCACAAATATTTAATCAAAACACTTCTTCCAAAATTCTAACTCATCAAAAGAACATTTTAACAATTCAGTTTCATCATAACCCTTTTCAAAAATATCTCAAAAATAATCCAAACTCTACTTATGACTCCCTACTTAATATTGCATTAATTAAATAAATCACTTTATAAAATAATGCAATAAATTAATTTCCCACTTTACTAAGGTAAAACAATATTACCCTAGCTTTTACTTTAACAAAAATCAATCCTTCATACATAAAATTATTTCCTCAACACTTAGGTTAATTTCATAACCTAACTTCCACCTTATTCCTCCTAAACCTTAGCAAATGCAAAATAAAAATACTTTCAAAAATTTATTACCCTTTTCACAATCCGTGGGGCTCGAACTTGCACCAAACTCTCCATAACACCTTGGTCACGGCTTCCACGTCGTGTGAGCCACGTGCTCCACTTGGAGCCTCAAAGCGCAATATGCGCTTTGACTTCCTCTCAAACCTTAAGAGCCCTTGGCTCTTCCTTCGATGCGATGGTAACCAAACTTCATTGGAGGCACTTAATTCAAATTTCACATGAGCTCTTTGTATAATGTGAATGCAATTATTTTAGATGCCAATATTTGGAATGGCTAAGGTATTAATACCTAATGCCTTCTTTTTCATGCACGTCGATGGAGGAAAATGCGTTGGGGAGTCGGTGCTAACATTTGCCTTCGAATTATTTTAAATTATAATTATTTAAATTCCAAAGAATTTAAATATTATAATTTTAATATTTTAAATCTTCTTTGGGCTTTATTAAAAATTAAAGCCTCCTTAGGTTTTAGAAAACCTTTTTAATTTTCCCACCTAAGGTTTTAATAAAAACCTTTTATTTTGCCCAACCATGGTTTTAATAAAAACCTTTTACATAATATTTAAAAATAAATATTATGAAGCTCTTTTGCCATCAACCTTTTGCATTGCTCCTTTTGACCTTTTGACATCAATGACAGTTCATTCCTTGACATCAATGACAACTTCATTAACTCAAAATGTCCAACAATCTCCCCCTTTGTCATTGATGGCAACCCAAATTATTTTTACCAAAACTTGACCTTTTTCTTGTTCTACTCCCCCTGGGAAATTGCTCCCCCTGACTCAATGCTCTCTCCTTAAACCAAATCTCTCCCCTTACTCAAATCTCTCCCCCTTTGACATCAATGGCAAAGGGTCACCTTTGGGGCTCGGGGCTAAGAATGAGTCTCTTAGCTTAGCCCCTCCCCCACCTCCTCTTGAGGTGGTTAATTCTAGGGTGGGAGTATTTCTACTCCTAGCAAGCACTGTTCTTTACCTTTGTCCTCTTTCCTTCTCATCTGATCCTTTTGATTCCTTTGATTATTCCTGTTCATGTCCATGTTCCTATTCCTATCCATATTCTTGTTCCTTATGTCCATATTCTTGTTCTTGTTCATGTTCATGTTCCTGTTCCTATTTCTTGTTCCTGTTCATGCTTGATTCTGGAATGTCTGCTCTACACCACTTTGTTGTATGTCCATAATTATTGCACTTATAACACTTAATGTTATTATTCCTTGGAGGTGCAAATATCTTGGGATTTCTCCTAGTGAAGCCATATCTGTTCCTGTCATGAACCCTGCAATTCATTGCCTTGTGACCAAACTGATTACATGAGTAGCAATACCCATGGAAAAGCTACCTGCTTCTGAAGTTCCCATATTCCTGTCTTTCATGTGTCCTACACTGTGAAGCCATGTGCCCAAATCTATGACATGAGAAACATCATCCATTGAAATTTCCTTGCCTTGACCTCATTGGTCTCTTAGTCTCTCTTTCTCTATGTTGGTTCTTGTTCCATCTATTTCTTCTTTGTGCATTGTTCCTTTCCTTGTTGAAATTTTCTGTTGTCCAACTCATCCTCAGAAGTCTCACTTTCTCTTACACTGTCTTCTTCTGAAGTTTCTTCTTCTTCAGAACTTGAGGTTGACTCTTCTTCTTGTTTCTTTTGAGCCTATTCAAAACCAAGACCTATTTTATTTGTTGACCTTCTTTGTACCTTGATCATCTTATCTACAATATTTGAGCTCTTCCCAAACTTGTGTAGCTTATCCTTGGACTTTTCTAATTCTTCCCTTAGTAGAGCTACTTCTTGTTCTAACCTTTCACATTCTAAGACCTTTGCTTCTAGCTTATCTTTGAACTTCTTTGTCTTAGCCATTGACTTGTTTAGATCATCTATAAGCTTTCCTCTCTCTTCATCACATTCTTGAAACTGGATCTCAAGTTGGGAGTTTTGCTTTCTTACCTTCTTTAAAGTTTTAAGAGCATAAATAAGCTCTCCCTCAAGATCAACTCCTCCTTTTCTGATTCTTCCTCTATTTGTTTGCCTTTGTCAACATCTTCATTTTATTTTGACTTATCTTCTATAGGATCACCTTCTTCTTCTTCTAGTGCCATTAGAATATTCTCTTCTGGTCCTTCAAGTGCATCCTCATATTCATCATCACTGAAACTAAAACCATTCCTTGTACAACTATCTTCAAGATGTCCAAAATTACCACATCTAAAACACTTGAGAATTATTGGTGACCTTTTCTTAACTTCTTATTTTTCTTCAATCAAAAATAGGACTTCATCTTTATCATTATCTGAGAAACTATTATCACTATCACTTGAGTACTTACTTGCCTTGTCTGCATAGTAGCTCTTCTTTTGTCTTTGAAAGAACTTCTTTCCTTGTCTGCCTTGTCCATCCTTGCCTTTCTTTTGGTACCTGTATCTTTCTGATTCCCTTGTTCTTATGATCCTATTTTTCTTCATCATTGTTATTTTTAGCTTCTTGAAAATCAGTTGCATAGTGACCATACTTTCCATAATTGAAACATCTAACAGATTTTGCATCTTTAAATCTTCTTGAATCTTTATTCCTTCTACCATAATTTGCTTCTTCATCACTGGATGACTCATTTCTTGAATCTAACTTCTTACCCTTTGTCTTCTTAATCGCTTTGAATGCTGCTTCCTTTCGAGAATTAGGTTCCTCTTTTGTTCTTAACTCAAAAGTTGTAAGAATACCAAGTAACATATCTCTTGTCAAAGAATCACCATCCTTTGCTTCTTCTATAGCTAAAATATTTTCACTAAATCTTGTTGGGAGAGATCTTAAGATCTTATCACAAACATCAGATTCTTCAACCTTAAGTCCAAGTCCTTGCATGGCATTAACAACCTCATCTACCCAAAGTAGATAAGTACTAATATTTTCCTCATTCTTCATTCTTAATTCTTCAAATTGTCCTTTGAGATTTCGTATCTTTACCTTTTTCACACTTTTATCTCCTTCATATATGCTTTGCAACTTATCCCAAATTCCTTTTGCATCTTGACAATGCATAACTTTTATGAATTATGTTCTATGCAAACCTCTCAAAATTGCATTCATTGCTTTTGAATTGTAATGTTGTAGAAGCTTACCTTCCTTATCTGTAGGTGGATCAACTGGTGGTATGTATCCATTTTCAACTGCTTCCCAAATTTCATTGCCAAGTGCCTTCAGGTGAATCTTCATTCTCATACTCCAAAATATATAATCACTTCCATCAAATATTGGTGTTGAATTATCTGAGGACACATTCTTAGAATCCATTGTGTTCTTGAAAGCTTTTCCTTCAAGCTGTTAAACTCTTTCGAAGGAACCCGCTCTGATACCAATTGAAGAACACAAGCTTATACTAAGAGGGGGTGAACAGTATAAGACCACTTTTTACTTTTCTTTCCCAATCAATATTATGCAATGTATAGATAGCAATATCAATAATAGTAATCAAAGCAATGCATAAATCACCACACACAATAGAGACACCAATTTAACATGGTTCACCCAATGTGGGCTACTCCATGGAGAAAATATTTCACTAAAATTTTCTCAATCAATCTCTTGGGAATCCTTTCCCTATTACAATGTTTATGGACCTCTATCCAAAGGAGACACCAATCCCCTAATCAAGTTCGTGGATCTCTATCCATAGGAGAACTCCTTTCTCCTTAGCTCTGATTAGTGATCTTCTAGAAGAACTATTTCCCCCACTACTCTGGCTAATGGATCTCTATCCACTGAAGACACCTATCCTCACTACCTTGGCTAATGGATCTCTATCCACTGGAGACTATCATCCTCTATACTCTATCACCTTCAAATATCTATCTCAAATCTATACTAAACATAGTCCTTCGGTCTAGCACAAATCTTCTCAATCTCTATCTCTAGTCTGGCACAAACCTATCCTCAAATCTGCACCAAACTCTATCCTCAAATCTATACTAAACATAGTCCTTTGGTCTAGCACAAATTTATCCTCAATATCTATCCTCTGATCTGCACTAAACATAGTCCTTCGGTCTAGCACAAATATATCCTCAATATCTATCCTCAAGCCTTAACACAAAGCTTGACTCAATCACAAATCAACTCTATTAGATCTGCCCCAAACCTTAACTCAAGGTTTGAACAAATCAATCAATCAACTCTGCTCTCAAGTCTTCTCAAAGACTTATCTCAAATCTACCTTGTAAGCTTCCACAAAATCTCACACTAATCTATCCACAAGTCCTCTCTAGAACTTGTCCAAATCTGCTCAACAAGTCCTCACTAGAACTTGTCCAAATCTCTTACAAGTCCTCACTAGAACTTGTCCAATCTCATAGAAACATAAAGAGAATTGTTAGAGACTCAATATGCTTCACATTCACCACAATGCTCAATCACTTTCAATCACTCTTTTAGAAACATATAGAGAATTTTTAGAGACTCAATATGCTTCACACTCATCACAATGCTCAATCACTTTCAATCAATCTTTTACCACAGAAACATATAGATAATTGTTAGAGACTCAATATGCTTCACACTCACAAAATTCTCAATCACTTTCAATCTCTCTTTTATTACAAAAACATATAGAGAATTGTTAGAGACTCAATATGTTTCACATTCATCAACACTCAACCTCTTTCTCAAATCAATTCAGAATATAGAATAATTTGTTTTACAGAACTTGAACCATCACATCAACACATCAACTTGACTAGGCTCAACCAACTCTTCTCAACCAATTAATATTTGCTTACAAACCCTAGTCCAAGTATATGAACACTCACTCAAATATTTCCAACAATGCTTATCAAACAATCTTCACATAACAATGATACTCATGATCTTTGCAAACCCTAGTTCAAGTTCTTCACTCAACCAATCACTTCAACAACAATGCTTATAAAACAATCTTCACATAACAATGATACTCATGATCTTTGCAAACCCTAGTTCAAGTTCTTCACTCAACTTAATCACTTCAACAACAATGCTTATAAAACAAGGTTTTATCAACAACTCTCAATTCCAGAAAACCTTGAAGCATTAATTCAAAACACACTCAACAATGCTTACCAAACAATCCTTTTCACTCCAACTTTGCATTCACAACATTCAACAATCACTCACTAGGAAGAATATGCCCATACCTTTTATTTGATGTAGAAGTGACCTTAGAAAACCTATCTCAATCACAATTTTCTCTTTTGCCAATCTCAATAGTTAGATGATAAAATATCACACTAACTTCTTCACAAAATAATTCTCAATTACAAAAATAATCAAACTTAATTACACCTTATTACTCCTTAAAATAATATCCAACACCACAAATATTTAATCAAAACACTTCTTCCAAAATTCTAACTCATCAAAAGAACATTTTAACAATTCATTTTCATCATAACCCTTTTCAAAAATATCTCAAAAATAATCCAAACTCTACTTATGACTCCCTACTTAATATTGCATTAATTAAATAAATCACTTTATAAAATAATGCAATAAATTAATTTCCCACTTTACTAAGGTAAAACAATATTACCCTAGCTTTTACTTTAACAAAAATCAATCCTTCATACATAAAATTCTTTCCTCAACACTTAGGTTAATTTCATAACCTAACTTCCACCTTATTCCTCCTAAACCTTAGCAAATGCAAAATAAAAATACTTTCAAAAATTTATTACCACTTTTCACAATCCATGAGGCTCGAACTTGCACCAAACTCTCCACAACGCCTTGGCCGCGGCTTCCACGCCATGTGAGCCACATGCTCCACTTGGAGCCTCAAAGCGCAATATGCGCTTTGACTTCCTCTCAAACCTTAAGAGCCCTTGGCTCTTCCTTCGATGCGATGGTAACCAAACTTCGTTGGAGGCACTTAATTCAAATTTTGCATGAGCTCTTTGTATAATGTGGATGCTATTATTTTGGATGCCAATATTTGGAATGGCTAAGGTATTAATACCTAATGCCTTCTTTGTCATGCACGTCGATGGAGGAAAATACGTTGGGGAGTCGACGCTAACATTTGCCTTCGAATTATTTTAAATTATAATTATTTAAATTCCAAAGAATTTAAATATTATAATTTAAATATTTTAAATCTTCTTTGGGCTTTATTAAAAATTAAAGCCTCCTTAGGTTTTAGAAAACCTTTTTAATTTGCCCACCTAAGGTTTTAATAAAAACCTTTTATTTTTCCCAACCATGGTTTTAATAAAAACCTTTTATTTTGCCCAACCATGGTTTTAATAAAAACCTTTTACATAATATTTAAAAATAAATATTATGAAGCTCTTTTGCCATCAACCTTTTGCATTGCTCCTTTTGACCTTTTGACATCAACGACAGTTCATTCCTTGACATCAATGACAACTTCATTAACTCAAAATGTCCAAAATCCCTTGTATCCCACAAATCCCAATGTCACCCTCATTGATCTTGATCATGCACATTTCATTCACATTGTCATCTTATCATGACCCTCACTTTCTACCCATGATCCCTCCTCGTATCATCTTCTCCCACCTAGCTTATTGTAATCATCCTTACCTTTGATACACATTCCTACCCGCACTACCCCACCACTCTCCTAGGTGCAAGCTTATAAACCCTATCATCCTCCAACATCATCTACTAGTTTGAACCCCACCTCGAATATCCTAGCTTTTGGAATGCTACCAAAATTTTTCCACTTGAGGGATCAAATCTTCCCCCACTCAATAAAAATTTGCCAACCCATCGATGTCCACCAACCCAGACCACCCAACATCTTCTACCCATGTCGCCTCATCAAGTGATCTATATCATCAACCCCAAGTCAATGTTACCTTCCATTTCCATAATGCTTATCCACCCCAATAATTATCTTCTCTCAATCATCCATCCTCCACTATTATTAACATCACTAGCACACATGTTGCATACCCTTATACATCATATCCTCCTACTTCTTCTACTCCTTCCTCTTATTCATCACAATCTCAACCCCCTCATGATCATTCTAATCATTCTTCTTTGCAATAGGTGCCTTTTAATGACCTCCAAAAATCCTCCCACCCATCATATAACATCCATATTCCTCAACAACCACCTCAAGCATTAACACCCCAACCTCTGCCATCCACTCAAGGTAACTACTTCACTCAAGATCCGTAATGGGCCTTCCGTCCATCCATAGTACATGAAATACAACCTCCTACTCAAACTCCTCACTAAGGGCTGCCAACATAGCCATAAAACCTCCCTCAAACCAACTATCAACAACAACCCAACCATCATCAATTAACCCACAACCCATATCATTCATCACATGATCAACAAAAACATCCTACCCATCAGCACCAACAACCACCACCAAACCAGTACCCATCCACTCCAAATCAATATCAATAATCCAACCATCATTACCAACCACATTCCAATTAGTCATCACTCACAACAAACCCATATTAAGAACCATCGACATCCACATCATCTCCTTAAGATTACAACGTATATTATCAACCTCCACCCAATCAATAAACTCCTCCACTGCACCAATACAAAGCTCCTACAAGCCATAATCAATATTCACCCACCTACAATCACCCACCAACCTAGCAATATCACCATCATCCACCTATAATCAACCACCAATCCAAAAATATCGCTAACCATTTCCCATCTACAATAAACCACCAACCCACCAATATCATCAACCATTATCCACTTACAATCAACCATCAACCCAACAATCTCATCAATATCTTCCCACCTAAAATCAACCACCTCCCACCTATGATCAACCTTCACTCACCTACAATCAAACACCTCCCTCCTATGATCAACCTTCACCCACCTACAATCAACCACCTCCCACCTATGACCAACCTATGCCCACTTATGATCAACCACCGTCCACTTATAATCAACCACCAACCCAAAAATCTCATCAACTGCTTCCCACCTAAAATCAACCTTCACACACTTACAATCAACCACTAATCCACCAATATCATCAACCACCATCCACTTACAATCAACCATCAACCCAAATCAATCTCCACTCACTTAAAATCAACCACTTCCCACATACAATCAACCACTCTCATCTATCATCAACTACCTACCACCTCCCACCTACAATAAACCACCTCCCACCTATGATCAACCACCACCCACTTACCATCAACTATCTCCTAAATATAATCTACCACCAACTCATAAATACCAACAGACATCTAATCAATCTTAATCACCCACCCATCAATATCAATCACAACCATCCCCTACACATCATCAAAAATCACCTTACCAACTACCCCACAATCCTGCAAACACCTCCATCACATCCAATCAAGCACATCAAGCTCCACCACTTGCCCCTCAAATGCCACCACGTAAGTAAAATTAATACCTATCTACTATTGAACCCGACTAGTCTACCCCTCACGATGCACCTTCCCTAACCTCCTAGTCCTTACCAAATCAATTATAATTGTTGATTAATTGACTCAATAGCTCAGAATCGCAAGTAACCAGAATGGGATACCAAAATCCCACACTTATCCAACTCCACAATCATTCCATTCACCCTTCTATGCCTGCACCATCATATCCCCCTCTTTTGAAATACCCAAATTTTAGAAATTCAAGGGTAAAGAATACCCCAGGATCATGTGAGCACCTTCATTAATGTCTTCTATCTCATTAATGAAAATGACCCTCTTATGCTTCGTACCTTCCCATTATCCTTGGTGGGAGAAGCCTTAGACTGGTTCAATCACTTGCTTAGGCATAGTCTTTACAACTTTGAATAATTGGATAATCTCTTCTTGGAGTGCTTTACCTTAAATTTCAAAAAGAAAACCACATTGACAGATCTCACAAACCTTCACCAATTTGAAGATGAATCTATTTTGTATTATGGAAATTTATGGAGAACTGTATTGATTGATTTACCATTTTCCATCCCCATAATTGAGTTAACTCGAATGTTCACCCAAAGTTGCTCAAAACCCATATCTTTACTATTGCAACTTCAACAATATCAAACTCTTGAAGAAGCTCTAACCTAGGCCAAAATAATTGAAGATATCAAAATCTAGGAAGGAGAGATCAAACTCAAGAAGAAAGAATGGCAAAACAAGAATTTTAAGGGCAATAACAATAATCAATCTAAGCCCTCCCAAGTCAACTAGGTGGTGTTGAATAGTCCAACCACTCAACCTCCACATCAACAAACTCAACCCCCATTACAACAACCTTTTATATCCACCACCACCTCCAATATATCAAGCCACACCACCCCATGCTCAATATTAGAATCAACTCATTTACCCTCCTAGGCCTTATCCTCATCGATCTCCACGTTACTTCACAACTCTTTCATAGCCCTTGTCAACCATATTCCAAATACTTCTTGAGGCACGGGTGATTTCCTTACCCACTATAAGCCCTGATGATACAAATAAACCCAAATCTAGCTAGTATAGAGAAGATTACTATTATGTTTTTCATCGACAGAAAGATCACGATATCAATGGTTACATGCCATTAAAAAATGTAGTACATGAATTGATTTATAGGGGGACTATTATCATTGACAATCCTCATGTCCATCCTAATCAAAACCTTGGTATTTATCAAGATTATTTACCCCAAAATGGCACAAATCAACCTAATAGTGAGGCTTCAACTTCGACAACCCCTCCTAATCAGGTCAACAATGTAAATAATATCTTGTAATACCAATGTTTTGTTGGCATGATTCATGTCATCACTTAGAATTAAAGATATATTGATAGAAAATCATAACCAAGTGCTCCTCCTAATGCACCTTCATTGTCTACCTTGTCACCCCTTCCAATGCAATTTATTCCACCGCAACAGTGATCGGTCCTTCACCTTAAGATTTGGCTTACTCATAGTCTTAAAACGACATCTACAAAAAATTTAATATATGAACTCATTCAACAATATCCCCTACACATGTAGGTATTAATAGATAAATTCCATAGAGCTGCAAATTCAAGATCCCAATGCATTCACCAATTTCATGGGTAATGTCCAAACTTGCACATCACCTACCATTACCTTTCATGATCATAAAATCAAAGCCATCCTGATAGAAGTACCTAATCCCTCTTTGAACGTTATGGATTCCATAGATGGCAAAGTGTTTAAAAATTTCTTGGTCAACACAAGCTCCTCAATCAACATCATCATATTTTATGCTCTTAAATATCTCAATCTACCATCTTTCCACATCACATACTCAAAATTTAATTTATGGGATTTCAATGATGCATTATGCTCAACACTCAACATGATCATTCTCCCTATCCAAGTGGGGGTCAATACTATCCATATTTTATACCACATCCTAGAAGGTGAGATGCAGTACAACATCCTCCTTGGTTGGCCATGGATCTGAGACATGCGGTGCATACCCTCAATATTACACCATTGCCTCAAATATGTTCATGAGAATCATGTACACTGCATTTTAGATGATAAAGAGCCCTTCAAATATTGTAACATGATATCCAACCCCCATGAACCTACATTTCCATCCACACATTTATCCCTAACCCAAACCCTACTAGCATCACATACCCATCCAATTCCCCCTCATCATCCACCATCTAACCCACCACCTATTCTGCCACCTACCCAACCAATTTTACCCAATCTAGTCCCTCATTCTTCCTTATCCTCAACTCATCATAATTCTCCCACCATGCCACACCATTCTCACTTGTCATTATTACATTCCTCACATGCTTCACCGTATCAAACACCAGATCAGCAACCATACCTTCCTCCTTTCTCTAACCCTATTCACTCTCATCAATATCACATCCCTTTTTACCCGCACCATCAACCTCATTATTTTCCCACCATCCCATCATATTTTTCATATCTATCATCTAACCCACCCTTTTTACCTACATCGTCTTATGCTCTCATGCATCCCCCTTTAACCTTCCCTATCTATTGACCTATACCAGCTACCTCCCAACCACTATGACCTCCTCTTTCTTGCAATCCATCCCCTTCTATCGCTCAACCGACAACTACCATATCTACACCTTATCCATCTACTGCTAAAATTTTTTCCATGAAAACATCCCCTAAATCCACTATGCCTACCTCCACCCAACAGTCCTAAACAATTTTCCCTTCCATAGCACCCAAACCACCCCCTCATGCAAATCCATATAATCATCCCTAGCTATTTTGGATATCATTCAGGTGATGCACACCCCATTTTCTCCACTTGCGTCCACACCACTATGTACTTTGGAGGACAAAATTGAGCCTTTGCCCCCATCCACCTCTCATCCATCTTCATCCTAATCCGTGCATGTTGACATCCACCTGATAAATCCTACCATAGGCAAGTACCTGGTGCATAATATCGCATTTATACCTTCAATCATATAGTCGGTTAGGGATTTTGGTTGCCCTCATGACCCTCCTTTAACCATTGATGTGATTGTTCTTGTGGGTCCTTCTCCAATCATACCAAATTTGTATATGGGGGAATTGATTCATCTTTTGACAAATCTCCTGATAAAGAGCCCGAAGGGCTATTTTGTAGCAACATAAAATTTTTGTTGAACCCTTTTTTTGCCATGAGATATTTTCAACACTTCAATTGGTGATGAGGTGGTCTTGGTTGTTATGAATAGGGTATTATAAATCTCATAGATCCCCATTATCAATTACTTATGACTAGATTTGGCCTAGGCTACAATATTCATGTCTTAGTCAATTTCATTGAAGTTGATTTGCAATTCATCACTCTTGATCTCGATGAGGATAGTGATGAAGAATACATCAATCTCTCATATACTCACCCTTCAATAGATGAATCTTTTTAAGTGGTCACCATTGACACCTTCCCTTTCAATACCTCAGAGGATGACTTCAAAGAGCACTTAAATTACCTTTTTATTGCTTCTGATAGATTAGAATATGAGCCATTCTTGATTGTCCCAATAACCCACCTCCTAGATGATGGTAATTTTTACCTATGTCTATTCCCTCTTTCAATTCTTCCATCACTTATTTTGTTAGAGTGCACCAATGCTCCCATACAACCTCAACCTCACCTATTAATCCTCCCACCTAATCCCCATCCTCCCATTTTATCCTAGCTTCTCCCTCACGAGCATATATTTGAAAACACATCCTATCACCCTTCATCCCATTTACTCCCTTAAGTTAATATGATATCCATTGACCTATTCATACCTCTTTGCAACCCTCATGATCCTTCATGTCCCATATCCATCAACATTGATCTCATTGACTTTCACATTTCTTCTCCCCCTTCCACCTTTGATTTCCTTCTTTTCAATCAATTACTTTGTAAATCAAATGTTTACCTGCTTCCTCCTCTGTCCTATCCTTCTACCATTTTTTGAGTTAAAATTAATGACACCATCCCACACCCATTCAAAAATATTATCGATGACATCTACCTCATCCCCACTCCTCATTAGCTTGAGGAGGGTTTCCACATGCTCATCGAAGAAAATATTGACATAAACCTTAGTACTGACCCTGAAAACCCCTAAATCATTAAGCATAGAAAGAGTCTCTCAATCAAAGAGAATGAAAGATTCACTACCCTCTTGATAGAATATAAGAAAGTATTTTCATAGTCTTTTAAGGATATGCTTGGCCTTGATCCTAACCTAGTCGTCCACAATCTCACATTACATCCCGATGCAAAGTCGATCAAAAAAAATTTGAGAAAGCTTCATCCCATCATTGTCATCATAATCAAAGAATAATTGCAAAAGCTTTTAGATGTAGGATTTATTCAACCCATAGATTACCTAGAAATAGAATATGTTTTAAACATGGTATCCATTGGTAAAACCAATAGGGGGATATGCATCTGCACTAAATTTCAAGACCTCAAAAAATCGTACCCAAAAATAACTTTTCACTTCCCATTATTGATACACTTGTGGACTCTACTACTGGCCATAAAATGCTCTATATTATGGATGATTTCTTAGGATAAAACCAAATTGGTGTCAATCCTAATGACCAACACAATATATCTTTTACAATGTGTTGGAGGATATTTTGTTATAAAGTCATACCATTTGGACTAAAAAATGTAGGTATCACTTACCAATGGGATATGAATTACATATTCCATGAATATATGCATAATATTGTTATATATTATGTGGATGATCTTTTGACTAAGTTCAAACAATGACATGAGCACAACGATGTCCTTTGAAAATATTTCGATTGACTTCTTGAGCACAATGTGAGATTAAACCCCAAGAAGTGTGTCTTCAATGTTATTTATGGGAAAATATTAGGGTTCATTGTCTTAAAAATAGTCATTGAAGTGGACCGCAATAAGGCCAAGGTAATTATCGAAATGCAACCTCCAACGACTCTTAAGGAGCTTCATAGTTTAGAAGAAAAAATTGAAGCAATTCGTCGCTTTATCACCCAACTATCAGATAAATGCAAGCCCTTCAATAATATTTTGTAAAAGGAGGTTTCCTTTCAATGGACCACAAAATATCAAAAAATTTCTAATGCCATTGAATGCTACCTATTGTCCTCACCTATTTTATCACCTTTTAGGCTAGGCGTGTTGTATTTTGATGCTATATACTTAAGGAAATGCAACCACAAGGTATGAAATGAACATACAATATTAAATATATGAAAATGACAATATATTAAGCATGTAAATAGCATGAGAAACTTCTGAAAATACTCATAAAATATCCATTCATGAAAGCTCATGAAAATGATATATTCATACAATATATGAAGACCTCAAATGCTCAATTCTTCATTCATGCTCTACATTGTATCTAACTTGAGCACTACTCTACTCTATTGTGATATTGTACTTTCTATTGCCTTATCTCTCTCTTATATCACATCTACAAAGGCCAATATATAATGGAGTATGGTTCTTAGACTTCCATCTTCCTATGACTCACTATATTTCTATTCTAGACTCATGTACACATGGACAACATGCACATTTACATCATTGCACATTATAATAATACTTGTGCATTTATTTATTACATAAATTAAATACTCAATCTCTAATATAAGACACTCTCCTAATATATATATGTACCTAAGATGGTACATTAGCATGTACCAAATAATATAATATATTCCAACACCCCTTGTATTACATTATTTGGTTATTGAAGACTTTAGTCTTCAATGTGGTCTTCATCCTGGTTCTGGAACATGAGATCTTTTTTCTTGCTTTATTATTTATAATTTTTATCTATATCTTGATCAAGTAAATAATTAGTATTTTCATCTTGTTCCTTTAGTTCACTCTGATATGTATTTAGCTTGAAAGTATTTTTTTTTGTCTTCATATTTTTTTTTTCTGTCATGCTTCTTCTTCCTTCTTCTTCTTCTTCTTCTTTGTTTCTGCATTTCAACTAGTGATATATCTTCTTTATGATGAGTTAGTATATCATCACAATAGTATTGGCTAGGATTTAGTATTTCATTTCTAATATGTTCATTTTATTTCATGTTTTGAAAGAATTCAAAAACAATTAATGATAGATATATCTTCAAACATTATTCTGATGTAAATATAACTATGTTTTGATTCCACCAAGCCTTGAAAAGTAATTCATGAATATAACCAACTAATGTCATAAAATTTCCTCTTTTGCTTCCTTGAGAAACAAATAAAATCTTTCTTTTTTACTAGTAGATAAATACTTGTATCCATAAAAAGTATCTATTAAATTTTGTAAATAAAATTTCAATTCATTGAATAGTTCTTCATTGTCGAATGCATTCCTCAATATTTCATCCATGCTTATTCTAATTTAATATTTGAAGTGGATTTCCTTATAGCTCCTTAGTGTTTTGAGTATGTGATCAATAATATCTTTCAATTCTTCAAATATTGTAGTATATATTATTTTCTTAATGTTTAGTGAATGATCAAGCAATCGTTAACTCTCTAGGTAGAATTCCTTTTAGCCTTTTAAAATTTTATAGAACCTTTTATCTTTCAAAGTCTTTGAAGTTATATATCTTATGACTCCCTAGTTTTGATTATATGATCAGGTTTGAGATTTTTCAATTCTTGAGTTTTATAGAATACTTGGTATCTCTCAAGTGTTTTGAATATAGTATGGTCTTGAATTTTTTTTTAGTTTTCTTTGTTTTCTTTTGAGTTGAATCCCTTTTATTTATTTTGGTAATTTATTTTAAAATGGGTTTTGAAAGGGGCCCTAAAACCTTTTTAAAAAATATGAAAGAGTAAACTAGGCCAATGAACCAACCAACTATACAAAGGCAAGCCTTTGAAATTAGAATAAAGGAGCAAAGGAAGGTGATTTTAGAGGGACCATCTTCAGAGAGGGATACAGATCATCCCATTGAGATAGGATCAACCCGTACAGAACAAAAAATAAAATTAAAAAAATCCTATCCTAGAGGGCCTAGGATAAAATAAGAAGAATCTCACCTAGGGGTCCATGTCAAAGTTTAAACTTTAAAATTAATGATCTCGCCTAAGGGAAAAATCAGAATTCTATTTCTCGCCCAGGAGAAATAGGAAGTTAAAACCGTCAAGAAAGGACAAACTTGTCTAACGAAATTCTAGGAAAATGTAGCAAGAAAGGTGAAATCCTATCAAAAAACAACCCAATAGGTACATCTAAATATAGTTGCAACAAAGGATAATCCTGTTCCAGAAGACACGATACCATCACAAACTGGCACATCAAAGAGGAATCTATCTAGAAAGGCAACATGAATAGAAAAATCCCATTAGGGTTTAAACCATCAAGTATCAATTGCAACTTATGAGAATCCCATATAGGAAGGCATGAGACCATCATAGACTAGCCTAGTAAATGTAATAATCCCTTATAGAAATACTCGAGATAACCACAAACCCACCCAACATGGGTTAGGAAAGCAAGGCTTTGAGTGAAACACCTATTTCACTCAACATTGGAACAAAAATACCCATAAGAATAAGCATCATTTTCCAATTAAGCTATCGGGTAAAACTGAAAATCCAACTGCAACAAAAATAATCTCACAAAAAACTAAATCAAAAGAATGGTATAGAAATTGGATCAACAGTCACCAGAGATCTTGACAAGCCACAAGATCTCCCTGCAAAGGGGACTGAAAATGCAAGTTGAATCTTTTTTATCTCCCTAATGTTCAGCTAATATTTTTTACCTTATTTCTCCCTATTTGTGAAATCTAGAAATAATTTTAATGCACTTTCATTTAATGAAATATTCTATCTTCAAGATTTTTGAGTTGGATTCTTTTTGTCTTATAAATTTTAGTAAGAGACTAAATCCAATTTAGTTTTTCCAAATTTTCAATACTTTATGTTTTGCTTCCTATATCCTTTAATCCTCAATGATATGGTTTCTAAATTTCAAGATATTTAATTTGGTGTTGAACCCTTATAACTCCCTAGTTGGAAATTTAGAAACAAGGTATTTGCAAATATAATATTTCTATTTCAATGTATAAATCCTTATACCTCCAATTTAGACTATTTGCAAAAATATTTCTATGCACTTTGAATGAGGTAATTTTATAATATTTCTAAATACTTCTTTCTTCAAAAAATTCTAAGGCATTTAATAATACTACTAAGGTTGTAAACTATTTCTTATTTCTCATTTTATTATAAAACCTTGAATATAATGCAATAATTATCTTGACCCCAATATTATGCCTTGTATCCTTTGTAAAGGTTATAGGTTAGATTGAATATTTGTTACCTTCTTTACTGTAGCCCTCCAAAGGCTTTATTTTTCTTAATTTATATTGCACCTTGCATTCTCATGATGCTCTCCTTCCAATGTGGTGTATTCAATGCTTTCTATGCTCAAAATTCAAAGCTTTGACTATGACCTTCAATGTAGTGCATAAGCCCTAATATTTGGTACTTCACTTTCTCCTCTTGATTGTGTTCTATCTCTGTTCTCTGAGCTCACTGTTGACCCTTCGAATTATATCTTTCTCTTCCCTTGACTCTTCGAATATGCACCAATTTATAGCATGTAACTCTCTCCTCTTCACTGTGTTCTATCTGCATTCACTACACATATTGTGTTCTCTGTGTTCTCTCTGATGTATCCCTTTAATGCAAGTAGAAGGTGTTACATAAAGACTAACACTTTCCTCCTATCAAGACACTTGGCATACAATTTTTTTCTTCTCTTATGGTGCCTAGATGCTCCTTAGTTGTTGATGCTTTGTATCCTTGGTGACACTTATCCTCTTACACCTGTAGCGCTTGTAGATGGAAATTATAACTTGCTCTTCCTTGATAACATTTGAGTTATCATTTCACTTCCTTTTATAGCAACTGTTTCACTTTCTAGGTACTTAGAATCTCCTTTCAATGGTTGGCGATCCATGTTTAATGTGCCAAATGGTAGATTGTAACCTTATATTTTGTTAGATTCTTTAATGCTTCTCCTTCCAATGTAACACTCATCAATGAGTAATCTCCAACCTCTTATGTTGCTCTTTCTCCTGTATGCATTATGCTAGCTGCAACTCAAGTGTTTCTACCTTATTTTTGTATTATGTAGCAAGCGTTATATTGAATGATGCTAATCCCTGTGTTGTCCTCCTTTGAATGACATTGAAATGTATTTGTGCAACCCTAATGGTGTTCACTTAACCATACTAAATATTATTGGATGATGAAACTCCTCCTCAACTGTATTCTTAGTTGTACAATGGTGGCACTCTAGGTAACATTCTTTGATAAGGTGGTGGCTCCTCTATGTTAACCTGGTGATTCTTCCACTTCTATATTCTTGGCAGAATGGTGGTGGTTTTCTATATTTCCTTCCTTTATGATGGTGGCAGCTCTTCTATGTTGGCTTAGTGGTTCTTCCACTTGTTTTCTGGTTTCTCAATCTTGGCAATGGTTGATATCATCTTCTTTATGATGCTCTTATCTCTTTGCTTGAAAATAGACTTGCTTGGCACCTTTCTACATAAATAGCACTACTTTTGAGTGCTTAAATTGAATAGAACTTTGAGCTCCTTTGTTGTAACATATTGCCAACTATTGTATGTAGCCTTAGATAGACAATAGCTATTGCTTGCCCCCCTATAGTTTTAGTTACACTAGCTTTCTTGAAATGGTAGCTTTCTTATCCAATGTGGTGGCTCCTCTTCTCTTCACCAAGACTTGGTAATGGTGGTTTTCCTTCCACGGTAGAATCTCCTTGTCTCTATGCTTGGTGGTTTCTTCTTGGATAACTCCAAGCTTCTAGATAGTGCCAAAATTTGTGCCTTTCAAATAGAATGATACTTCTATTTTCTGCTGCAACTTATTTACTTTCCAAGGGATAGTAAGGATTTGATTCCTTTCCTTATTTTAATTTCTAACTTCTCTTTTCTTTTGATGCAGGTTTTAATCCCTTGGGAATGCTATCTTCTCCAACCTTGAAGATAAACTTGAGACCTTTCCTTTTGCAACTTTAAAAAACTTAAATGTGGTGCTTTTAAAGATTTAATAAAATGCTAATATGAACATTGAAATAATGAACATTTATTGCACAAATATTGCATACCTTTAGATATTATTTTGTAGCTATTTTTAATTATGATTTGATTCACCTATTTGCTATCCTGATTTTATGAAACTTGCTTCTCTTCTTGCTATCCAGATCAGCTCATAAATTCCTTCAAGTTTTCATCTTATAATGTAACCTATTCCTTATTTATTTCACTATCCAAGAGTGTGTATTTTTGCAGCTATAATGTTGTCTAATGTGTTGCCTTTAACCTCTAAAATTTGTAGCACCTTTCTTTGACCAAATGTTGTCCAATACTCCTTGCAAATCTACTCTGAGTTTCTCCAAATTGTAGCTATATTTTCTCCTTCTAATGTTACCCAATATTGTAGTCCAAATCTCTTGATTTGTTGCCTTCTATTGCTGCCAACTTTTGTTAAAAAAATTAGTGATCCTATCCTTTGCAAATTGGCCTTCAAGCATTTTTAATATCAATCTTCAAATTTCTTAAAGTGATGGCCTTTTCTAGCTCCTTTATCGTTCAATATCCTTGTCGAATTATGACTTCAAGATTCACCTATTTGTTGGCATTATTATAAAGAATTTGAATGTCTTGAGGTCTTCTAGAATCCTTTCTAAAATTTGTAAAACTTCGTGCCAATTCTTTTTTTTCTTTTGGGCTTGTTGTCGGATGGTGATGATTATCCTAAATATTTCTTATCAGGATCTTCTCCCTTAAGCTATCTACAAATATTCTCCAATGGCCACTTCTTCAATAGGGATTTTATAGCCTTCTCATTCCTCCTTTCAACTTTTCTTGAGATCTCTTCTTTTGGGTCTTCAAATTCTACAACTTCTCAAATCTTCAATAGGACTTTTCTTAGTCCTTCTCTATCTTCAATCTTCCAAATCTGGAAGTTTTTCAATGGAACCTCATTTGGGTCTCTTCAACATCTTCAATATTCTAAGGGAACCTTTTTCTTAAGTCTCCTTAATATTCAATCTTCAATAGGGCTCCTTTGGCCTCTTTCTTCTCTTCTCAATCTTCAATCTAAAATATTCTATGGAGACTTTCTTCTTAGTTCTCCTCAATATTCAATGTCTATTTTTCTACAACAAAGAACTAATCCCTGCATGAGGAAAGCACATATAATTTCAAGCAATCAAAGATGAAATTCTTCTCTATCCATTATAGGAATATTCTCAACTTATGAGAACTAATTTTTTGTAGCAAAAAACTTAGATAATAGCAAGCAATTCCATGCAAATCTCTAGATCTCTATAAATCAATAAACATCACTAGTTATCCTTCAATCTAATGGAAAAGATATCTATGCTAAGTCCTAGTCTTCACGAGTTTTCCTGCAACCCTATGGAAATACTCTAGCCAAAAAGTAATTTCAAAAATCCTAAAAATGAGATCTTCATATCTCCTCTCAATATTCTTGTGGATCTCTCTATTTCCTATCTATCTACATTGTGCTCTAATACCAATGTTAGCTTTTGATGCTATATAATTAAGTAAATGCAACCACAAGGTATAAAATGAGCATGCAATATTAACTATATGAAAATGACAATATCGTAAGTATGTAAATAGCATAAGAAACTTCTGAAAATACTCATAAAATAACAATTAATGAAATCTCATGAAAATGAGATCTTTATACAATATATGGAGACCTCAAATACTCCATTCTTCATTCATGCTCTACATTATATCTAACTTGGAAATTACTCTACTCTATTGTGCTCTTGCACTCTCTCTTTCCTTCTCTCTCTTATCTCATCTCTAAAAAGGCTAATATATAATGTAGTATGACTCTTGGCCTTCCATATTTCTATTCATAACTAAAAACTACATAAAAAAGAGATTTAATGATAGTTTTTAACCACCCTTAAAGACCTTTAAGGGTGGTTATTCAGCCATCGTCTATGAGGGTGTCATAAAAAATTTACACCCATCCAACGCTGGCTAAAAACTACTTCAAAAAGCCACCCTATTAAGGTTTGTGATGATGGTTTTAAACTACCCTTGTAGCCCTAAGAGGGTGGTTTTAAACTGGCCTTGTAGCCCTAAGAAGGTGGTTTAAAACCACCCTCGTAGGGTAACTTTAAAAAAATTAAAAAATCCCTAAGAGGGTGGTTTATAACTGCCCTCTTAGGGTGTCTTTTATATATATATAAAAATTGTCATGGCTTGCTAAATTCAAGCATACCATATTTTATAGACATGATCATTGATATTGCCATGTAGATAATGGTAAATAACATCAAAATTCCATACCACATACCTATAACTAAAAAATGTGGTAACCAGAAAGTAAAAATAAATTATGTGAATCCTAAGATTATAATAAACTCTGGAAGTTTCAGCCCCACCAATCTACTATGTTCCATAAATATATCATGTATCATTAGTCCTTGGAAATGATTAATCCTAAAATAAATTGATTTTGCATCATAGATATTCTAGTGTGGTGAAAATTTTTACTTTAAATTTCTAGCTACATAGGATGAGAGATGAAGTACCAGGAATTTCAAAAATGTCACCCCAAAGATTATTTTCCAATAGTTGAGCTTCTGCGATAAAAATAAATATTGATATTCTTGGAGAATGTACCCTAAATAATACAAACTCTTAAACATATTACTCCTATATTCTATTGTGATCTTAAAGAACACAAGCTTATACTGAGAGGGGGGTGAACAATATAAGACCACTTTTTACTTTTCTTTACTCAAGCTATATAATCCAATATATCAATGCAATATCAACAATAGTAATCAAAGCAATGCACAAATCACCACACACAATAGAGACACCAATTTAACGTGGTTCACCCAATGTGGGCTACTCCACGGAGAAAATATTTCACTAAAATTTTCTCAACAAATCTCTTGGGAATCCTTTCCCTATTACAATGTTTATGGACCTCTATCCAAAGGAGACACCAATCCCCTAATCAAGTTTATGGATCTCTATCCATAGGAGACACCAATCCCCTTAGCTAGTTCATGGATCTCTATCCATAGGAGAACTCCTTCTCCTCTGCTCTGGCTGGTGATCCTCTAGAAGACTACTACCTCCACTACTCTGGCTTGTGGATCTCTCTCCACTGAAGACTCTATCCTCACTCAAAAGACTCTATCCTCACTACCCTGGCTAATGGATCTCTATCCACTGGAGACTACTGTCCTCTACTCTATCACCTCCAAAGCTTACTCTCAGCTCTATCTCAAATCTGCACTAAACACAGTCCTTCGGTCTAGCACAAATCTGCTCAATATCTATCTCAAATATACACTAAACATAGTCCTTCGATCTAGCACAAATCTGCTCAATATCTATCTCAAATCTGCACTAAACATAGTCCTTCATCTAGCACAAATCTTCTCAATATCTATCTCTGATCTGGCACAAACCTATCCTCAAATCTACACAAAACTCTATCCTCAAATCTATCCTCAAGCCTTAACACAAAGCTTGATTCAATCACAAATCAACTCTTCTAGATCTACCCCAAACCTTAACTCAAGGTTTGAACAAATCAATCAATCAACTCTGCTCACAAGTCTTCTCAAATACTTACCTCAAATATATCTACAAGTCCTCTCTAGAACTTGTCCAATCTGCTCTACAAGTCTTCACCAAGACTTACCTCAAATATGCTCAACAAGTCCTCACTAGAACTTGTCCAATCTGCTCAACAAGTCTTCACCAAGACTTATCTCAAATCTACATTGTAAGCTTCCACAAAAGCTCACACAAATATGTCCAACAAGTCTTCACCAAGACTTACCTCAACTCAATCTATTGTAAGCTTCCACAAAAGCTTACTCAACTCAACTCAATCTATTACATAAAACCTCTTCAATCACACAAACAAGCTTCACATAGAATCTTGTTTTAATCTCATAGAAACATATAGAGAATGGTTAGAGACTCAATATGCTTCACACTCACAACAATACTCAATCACTTTCAATCTCTTTTTTTACCATAGAAACATATAGAGAATGGTTAGAGACTCAATATGTTTCACTCTCACACAACACTCAATTACTTCTAAACTCTCTTCAAATAAATTAATAATAAAGAATAATTTGTTTCATAGAACTTGAACTATCACTCCAACACTTCCAATCAACTAAGCCCAATCAACTCCACTCAACCAATCACTCAATGAAAGCTTAGTCAACAATGCTTATCAAACAAACCTCACATAACAATGATACTCATGATATTTCACAAACCCTAGTTCAAGATAGTTCTCAACTTCACATAACAATGATACTCATGATATTTCACAAACCCTAGTTCAAGATAGTTCTCAACTTCACATAACAATGATACTCAATATTTCCAACAATGCTTATCAAACAAGGTTTCTAGTATCAACTTTCATTCCAGAAAACCCACATCAATCAACATTGGATTTCTCAAAACCAAACTCAACAATGCTTATCAAACAATCCTTTTCACTCCAACTTAGCATTCACAACATCCAACAATATTTCACTCACAAGGAAGATATGCCCATACCTTTGTTTTGAAGAAGATTTGATTCTCAAAACCTATCTCAATCACACTCACTCTTTTTTCCAATCTCAAAGGTTAGATAGCAAAAATTTGTCCTTAATATTTTCTTTCAAAAATATTTCACCAAGTCAAAATATCAAAAATCAACTATACCTTATTTCTCCTTTCAAATCAATTTTTATAATATAACTTTATTTCAACAAAAACATCTAACACCCTTGGCACACCTTATTACTCCTTTTATCCACTTAAAAATCAAACACCCAAATTAAAACTTTGCATACCCTTTTATCTCCCTTTATAACTCATAAACCCTTTTAACTATGCAAATTTTAATAATAAAAACCTTTAGGAAATTAAAAATTTAATTTCCACCTTTATGCATTTCGTGTGCAATATCAAACCTTAGCAAATGAGCGCATACCTTTTAATTGCAACAAAAAGAGTCTCAGTGGATTTCGACCTCATGATCCCCTTCTCCCAAGTGCCTCCGCATAGTGTGCACCCACCAAGTGGGCTACGTGCCCACACGCAATGAATGAGGCTCATGCCTCCCTCTTAAGCTTCCTTCGATGGTGCAAACAAAATGAAAACCAACTCTGCCTTACCCAAAACACTATCATGTAGATTCGAACCCATGACCTATCACCTACGAGCGACTTACCACTGCCCTCGCTACCAACTGTGCTACCAGTGCTTCACATTTGATAAGTGTGCTCCACTAATACTTATGCCTTAGTCTACCTCCTTAAAGCTTCTAACACATGTGATTCCCTTCAGACCTTTGGCACACGAATTCATTTTTCATTCACTCGATCGCATGGATGATTTTACTAAGGTGGGTTCTTACCCCCTTTTATATGCATGGTAATATCTTCAAACACGTCGATGGATGAAATAATTCGATTTTAAATTTAATTCGAATTATGGCCCTTTAAATTAATTTAAATTTAAATTTTACCTTTAGGTAAAATATTTAAATTTAAATAATTTAAAACTTAGGGCATTATAAACTTTCACATGGGTCTTTTGGAAAATAATAAATTTATCACTCCACAACCTTTGTTTCTCTTCACACCAAACTATAACTAGAAAATATTATAATATTATATATTATAATATTATTATTTTTATCAACCTGCTTCTTGCCTTGCTGGAAAAACCATTGGAGGACATTTATAACATCGAAATTTGGACATCAACCTTTTGACATAAATGCATGGATGACATTGAAACTTGGTCATCATCCTCATGACATTAATGATGACAAACCTTGCTTTCTTCTTGACATCAATGACAACAAACCTTGCTCATATTTCCAACAATCTCCCCCTTTGTCATTGATGGCAACCCATTTTTCTTTTACCATTTCCTTTACCTTTTTCTATTCTACTCCCCCTGAGAAACTGCTCCCCCTAATTGAATGCTCTCCCCCTAACTCAAATCTCTCCCCCTTTGACATCAATGGCAAAGGGTCACCTTTGGGGCTCGGGGCTAAGAATGAGACTCTTAGCTTAGCCCCTCCCCCACCTCCTCTTGAGGTGGTTAATTCTAGGGTGGGAGTATTTCTACTCCCAGCAAGCACTGATCTTTACCTTTGTCCACTTTCTTCCTCAATTGATCCTTCTGATTCCTCTGACTATTCTTGTTCCTGCTTGTCTCTGGAATTTTTGCTCTACACCACTTTGTTGTATGCCCATAATTATTGCACTTATAACACTTAATGTTGTTATTCCTTGGAGGTGCAACTATCTTGAAGTTTCTTCTGGTGAAGCCATATCCATTTCTATCATGAACCCTACAATTTACTACCTTGTGACCAAACTGATTACAAGAGTAGCAATACCCTTGAAAAAGATGCCTGTTTCTAAAATTCCCATATTCTTGTCTTCCATGTGTCCTGCATTGTGAAGCCTTGTGCCCAAACCTATGACATGAGAAGCATCATCCATTGAAACTACCTTGCCTTGACCCCATTGGTCTCTTAGTCTCTTCTACCCTGTGTTGCTTCCTATTCCATCTGTTCCTCATTTGTGCATTGTTCCTTTTCTTGTTGAACTCTTTATTGTCCAACTCATCCTCAGAAGTCTCACTTTCTCTTACACTCTCTTCTTCTGAAGCTTCTTCTTCTTCAGAGCTTGAGATTGACTCCTCTCCTTGTTTTCTTTGTTCCTATTCAAATCCAAGTCCTATTTTATTTGATGAATACCTTTGTACCTTGATAATCTTGTCTATGGTTTTTGAGCTCTTTCCAAACTTGTGTAGCTTATCTTTAGACTCTTTTACTTCCTTCCTTAGTGAAGCTACTTCTTGCTCTAACCTTTCACATTCTAAAACCTTAGCTTCTAACTTCTCTTTAAACCTCCTTGTCTTAGCTATTGAGTTGGTTAGATCCTCTATAAGCTTTCCTTTCTCTTCATCACATTCTTGAAATTTAAGCTTGAGTTTTGAGTTTTGCTTTCTTACCTCCCTTAATGCATCAAGGGCATAAATAAGTTCACCTTCAAGATCAACTTCTCCTTTCTCTGATTCTTCCTCTATTTCTTTGCCTTTGGGATCATCTTCATTCCTTTCTGATTTATTTCCACTAGAAGCACTTCCTTCTTCTTCTATTGCCATAAGAAGATTTTCTTCTGGTCCTTCAAGTGTATCTTCATATTCATCATCACTAAAACTAAATCCATTCCTTGTACAACTATCTTCAATATGACCAAAGTTACCACATCTAAAACACTTGAGAATCATTGGTGCCCTTTTTCTAACATCATCTTTTTCTTTTTCTAGAAATAGTACTTCATCTTTATCATTATCTGAGGAACTTTCATCACTATCACTTGAGCTCTTACCTACCTTGTCTGCATAGAAACTCTTCTTATGCCTTTGGAAGAACTTCTTTCCTTGCTTGCCTTGTCCATCCCTACTTTTCTTTTGGTACCTATGTTTTCCTATTTCCCTGTTCTTATGATCCTATTTTTCTTCATCATTGCTATTTCTAGATTCTGGACAATCAGATGCATAATGACCATATTTTCCACAATTAAAACATCTAACTAATTTTGTACCTTTATACTTTCTTGAGTCCTTGTTCCTTCTGCCATAATTTGCTTCTTCATCACTGGATAACTCATTGCTTGAATCTGACTTCTTACCCTTTGTCTTCTTAGTAGCTTTGAAGGTTGCTTCCTTCTAAGAAATAGGTTCCTCTTTTATTCTCATCTCAAAAGCTATGAGAATGCCATGTAATTCATCCCTTGTCAAAATATCAATATCTTTTGACTCTTCTATAGCTAAAATATTTTCACTAAACCTTTTTGGGAGTGACCTTAAAATCTTATCACAAACATCAGATTCTTGAACTTCAATCCCAAGTCCTTGCATGGAGTTAACAACCTCATCTACATGAAGTAGGTATGCAACAATGTTTTCTTCATCCTTCATCTTTAGGTCTTCAAATATTCCTTTGTAATTTTACAACTTTACCCTTTTGACATTTTTATCTCCTTCATATATGCCTTGCAACTTATCCCAAATTTCCTTTGCTGATTTGTAGTGCATAACCTTTATAAACTCTATTTCATGCAAACCTTTCAAAATTCCATTCATTGCTCTTGAATTGTAATGATGTAGAAGCTTACCATATTTATCTGTAGGTGGAGTAGTTGGTGGTATGTATCCATTCTCAACTGCTTCCCATACCTCATTTCCAAGTGCCATCAGGTGAATCTTCATTCTCATACTCCAAAGTACATAATTGTTCCCATCAAACAATGGTGTTGAATTCCTTGAAGATCCATCCTTAGAATCCATCTGTGTTCTTGTAAGATTTTCCTTCAAGTTGTTAAACTCTTTTGAAGGAACCCACTCTGATACCAATTGAAGAACACAAGCTTATACTGAGAGGGGGGTGAATAGTATAAGACCACTTTTTACTTTTCTTTACTCAAGCTATATAATCCAATATATCAATGCAATATCAATAATAGTAATGAAAGCAATGCATAAATCACCACACATAATAGAGACACCAATTTAACATGGTTCACCCAATGTGGGCTACTCCATGAAGAAAATATTTCACTAAAATTTTCTCAACAAATATCTTGGGAATCCTTTCCCTATTACAATGTTTATGGACCTCTATCCAAAGGAGACACCAATCCCCTAATCAAGTTTATGGATCTCTATCCATAGGAGACACCAATCCCCTTATTTGGTTTATGGATCTCTATCCATAGGAGAACTCCTTCTCCTCTACTCTGGTTGGTGATCCTCTAGAAGACTACTACCTCCACTACTCTGGCTTGTGGATCTCTCTCCATTGAAGACTCTTATCCTCACTTAGAATACCTTTATCCTCACTACCCTAGCTAATGGATCTCTATCCACTAGAGACTACTATCCTCTACTCTATGTCACCTCCAAATCTTACTCTCAGCTCTATCTCAAATCTGCACTAAACATAGTCCTTCGATCTAGCACAAATCTGCTCAATATCTATCTCAAATATACACTAAACATAGTCCTTTGATCTAGCACAAATTTGCTCAATATCTATCTCAAATATACACTAAACATAGTCCTTTGGTCTAGCATAAATTTGCTCAATATCTATCTCTAGTCTAGCACAAACCTATCCTCAAATCTACACCAAACTCTATCCTCAAATATATCCTCAAGCCTTAACACAAAGCTTGACTCAATCATAAATCAACTCTTCTAGATCTGCCCCAAACCTTAACTCAAGGTTTGAACAAATCAATCAATCAACTCTGCTCTCAAGTCTTCTCAAATACTTACCTCAAATCTGCTCAACAAGTCCTCACTAGAACTTGTCCAATCTCTCAAGTCTTCACCAAGACTTACCTCAAATCTGCTCTACAAGTCCTCACTAGAACTTGTCCAATCTCAACAAGTCTTCACCAAGACTTATCTCAAATATGCATTGTAAGCTTCCATAAAAGCTTACAAAATTTCTCCAACAAGTCTTCACCAAGACTTACTAAATATTAATGTAAGCTTCCACAAAAGCTTACTCAACTCAACTCAATCTATTATAGAAAACCTCTTCAATCACACAAACAAGCTTCACACATAATCTTGTTTTAATCTCATAGAAACATATAGAGAATGGTTAGAGACTCAATATGCTTCACACTCACAACAATACTCAATCACTTTCAATATCTCTTGTTTTACCATAGAAACATATAGAGAATGGTTAGAGACTCAATATGTTTCACTCTCACACAACACTCAATTACTTCCAAAATCTCTTCAAATCAATTAAGAATAAAGAACAATTTGTTTCATAGAACTTGAACTATCACTCCAACACTTCCAATCAACTAATCTCAATCAACTCCACTCAACCAATCACTCAATGAAAGCTTAGTCAATAATGCTTATCAAACAAACCTCACATAACAATGATACTCATGATCTTTCACAAACCCTAGTTCAAGATAGTTCTCAACTTCACATAACAATGATACTCATGATCTTTCACAAACCCTAGTTCAAGATAGTTCTCAACTTCACATAACAATGATACTCAATATTTCCAACAATGCTTATCAAACAAGGTTTTTAGTATCAACTTTCATTCTAGAAAACCCACATCAATCAACATTGGATTTCTCAAAACCAAACTCAACAATGCTTATCAAACAATCCTTTTCACTCCAACTTAGCATTCACAACATCCAACAATATTTCACTCACAAGGAAGATATGCCCATACCTTTGTTTTGAAGAAGATTTGATTCTCAAAACTTGTCTCAATCACACTCACTCTTTTTGCCAATCTCAAAGGTTAGATAGCAAAAATTTGTCCTTAATATTTTCTTTCAAAAATATTTCACCAAGTCAAAATATCAAAAATCAACTATACCTTATTTCTCCTTTCAAATCAATTTTTATAATATAACTTTATTTCAACAAAAACATCTAACACCCTTGGCACACCTTATTACTCCTTTTAACCACTTAAAAATCAAACACCCAAATTAAAACTTTGCATACCCTTTTATCTCCCTTTATAACTCATAAACCCTTTTAACTATGCAAATTTTAATAATAAAAACCTTTAGGAAATTAAAAATTTAATTTCCACCTTTATGCATTTCGGATGCAATATCAAACCTTAGCAAATGAGCGCATACCTTTTAATTGCAACAAAAAGAGTCTCGATGGGTTTCGACCTCATGATCCCCTTCTCCCAAGTGCCTCCACATAGCATGCACCCACCAAGTGGGCTACGTGCCCACATGCAATGAATGAGGCTCATGCCTCCCTCTTAAGCTTCCTTCAATGGTGCGAACAAAATAAAAACCAACTCTACCTTACCCAAAACACTATCGCATGGATTCGAACCCATGACCTATCACCTACGAGCGACTTACCACTACCCTCGCTGCCAACTATGCTACCAGTGCTTTATGTTTGAGAAGTGTGCTCCACTAACACTTATGCCTTAGTCTTCCTCCTTAAAGCTTCTAACACATGTGATTCCCTTCAGACCTTTGGTGCACGAATTCATTTTTCATTTAAATCGATCGCATGGATAATTTTACTAAGGTGGGTTCTTACCCCCTTTTATATGCATGGTAATATCTTCAAACATGTCGACGGATGAAATAATTCGATTTCGAATTTAATTCGAATTATGGCCCTTTAAATTAATTTAAATTTAAATTTTACCTTTAGGTAAAATATTTAAATTTAAATAATTTAAAACTTAGGGCATTATAAACTTTCACATGGGTCTTTTGGAAAATAATAAATTTATCACTCCACAACCTTTGTTTCTCTTCACACCAAACTATAACCAGAAAATATTATAATATTATATATTATAATATTATTATTTTTATCAACCTGCTTCTTGCCTTGCTGGAAAAACCACTGGAGGACATTTATAACACCAGAATTTGGACATCAACCTTTTGACATAAATGCATGGATGACATTGAAACTTGGTCATCATCCTCATGACATTAATGATGACAAACCTTGCTTTCTTCTTGACATCAATGACAACAAACCTTGCTCATATTTCCAACAAAATTTCTTCCCATCATACTCTTGCTTGCATCTTGCTAAACTTCTCTCGATTGTGTATGCAAAGTAAATTTATTAACATCTATTTGAAAAAAAATTGAACACAATTTATTAACATCTATGGGATTCTTGCTCTTCCAAAAAGTAACAGGAATCCCATATTGCATAGTACAAAATGTGCATATTGTAAATCCCACACTACGTAATAGATTTTCTTCCCTACGATAACTTAAAATTACTACATTAAATAAATTATATTCAATGCTAGTCCTATAGATTTTACAGAGTGGAGGAGAAAAACCTGAGTTAATGCTATTTCATAGGCAAAAGAGTATTGTCCTCCTTTATGATCAAAATCAAATAACTGAAGTATTAAAAAAATACTTAGGTTCTTTTTGGCTAAAAAGTAGTTCCTTTTAATAGCAATTTATTCTATTTCTTCTATGAAATATTTTAGTACCAAACACATGGCCAACTAAATATTTGTATCTAATGAAGTGTTGCCTGTCTATAATATCAAGATTTGCAAGCAACAAGTTGGAATAGAGCAAGAAAACCCCAAATACAATCATACTAGTGATTCCCTAGAGCAATCCTAGAGGCACCATAATAAGGTTTGAATATCCCAAAATGTACACACAATTGAGACTTGTCACCAACATCAATCCCACTTTATGCTATGAATCTAAAAGCCATCACATGATAGAACAATTTTGTGAATATTGAGTAGTATGATTAGCCAAAATCACATAAGAACTCAAATTTATACTCATAGATAATAGATTTTCTAAAGGAGCAATAAAAATAATATTCTCTCACACACACATAGTGTATGTATATATCATAACATATAACAGTTATATAACATACACATTTGAAAATTGAGTGTATATCCTTCACTTAGACACAAAAAAGAAAAACCCTTACCATTGCCAATTTTGTGTGTAGTCTTCTAGCTAGAACAATTGTTGTCTTCTAGTTCCATGGCCATAATACCAATAGTTGTTTTGGTCATGAAATGCTCTTGCTATTCAATTCAATTCCACTATATATAAGACAAGACTAGTTGACACCTTAATTGATTCCTCTACACTTAACATCAAACCATACATATCAAAATAAAAAATTTCCAATTGCACATATAGAATTGGATTTCAGCAACTTTGGAATCAATCATTCCCATAAAGGGGTTAGTGACAATATGGTGGTGCAATGACATCACATGCAACTAATAACCACTAAGCATGCATACCTTCTGCTCTTAAATTTCTATAACTATAAACAAATACAAAAAGTTGTTTGGTCATTCTCACTCTTTGCTATCCAAACTCTAAACGTCTACTTTTTTTAGTCTTTTAAAAAAGAGCCTCTAAAACAACAAAAGTTTTCCATGGCTAATTTTTTTTGTCCTATTAAACATTCTACATACAATAGCCCTTGAGGATTATGACCTATATTTCAGCATAAGTGCTGCATCACAAAAAGAGTTATCATGAGTTATTAAAGTGAACCACACAAAAAAAAATCTATTGGAAATCTATAAAATCACTATCAAGAATCAACCCATATGGAGGACAACCACATTAACTTCTATAAAGTTCTATAAAGACCAAATATTCTCTATTGTGACTTCCACGCCTACACTACTATCTCTGGTATAGTTTACATTTTTCACTAGATAAATATTTTTTTTGTATCTGAGAATAAAACCAAGAGTTGGTAATATGAGTTTTGTGCACATCAGAATAACACGAAAAAGTAAACCAAAGATTAATTCCACTGAAGGACATGCACCAAGTGGAAGCTAAAAGGACCTATATAAACAATCATATGTCATAGTGATATACAGGCTAAAGATAATTATTGCACACACAGAAATTATGAGTTACACCATCAATCTCAAAAATTACAAAATTATATATTCTATTCTTCTAGGCATTGCAATCATATTAAAAATTGGCATTTTGAGCCATTTAGATGGTCATTATACTTTTCAAATTTGATGGTATTTAAGTTACAATTAAGTGGTTGAAGCTTCCATTTTTGGTTGCTCTGATTCTTCCAACTGCAGAGGATGAACTCATTTCCATCATGGATTCCTCTATTTTCACCATCAGCTTCCTTTGCACCCATATTCAGATGGATGTTAATTACGGGCCTCAGGCATCGGTAGCCATGGTCAATATTTACACTTAAGGTCCCAAGTACTGATTCATCTAACTTATTGTAATTGTACTTTTTTAAATATCTACACAAAAGCATTTAGAAAAATAATAAAAAACTAAAACTAGTAAAAATTAAAACTAAAAGGACTGAAAATTTCCTCTAATTTTTGACTGAATAGATAAGATCTCTAAAACTAAACTCACACACATTGAATCAAGCAAAATTAGGCCTTAGCTACAAATAAATTCTCTAATAGAGCACACATTAAAATTTTATATCACATTCATTGGCTCCATAGAGACTGTCCAACAACAAAGTGATCCCAATGAGCTACAAGTCGGGTCATCTAGGAGATTCACCATCCCATCCATTTTTTTTAAGTGAAAAACCCCTTGGGGGCCACCCTGGTCTAATATACCACGAACAGGGGGTTCTACATCGTCAAAGTCACCCAGAGGTCGCATCCAGCCCTGCCTGCGCCAACATTATCAATTGGATTTTGGGTACCCAATTCAGCTTTTTGGTAGGGTGGAGATTCGAACCTGGGACCTCCATTGGAGGATTGCCCTCTCTTCTCCAACTCGCCTACAACACCTAGGTACCAACCCATCCATTTTATCCATAAAATTACAAATATTTTGTTCTCTTAGTCTGAAGGCCATTTGACCCCAACGATACAAGAAAACTTGAAAAAAGAAATTACTCCAAAAATTACTAACATAAACAATATGGGCTTCAAATTTCAAATGGACAAAAAACTTAATCTTATTTTTTATTGAATAGAGAAGAGCTCCAACAGTAAACTCACACTCATTGAATCAAGTAAAATTAGGTCTTAGCTACAGAGAAATTCTCTAATGGAGCACACATTAAAATTTTATATCACATTTATTGGCTCGATAGAGACTTTCCAAAAACAAAGAGATCCCAATGAGATATAAATTAGGTCATATAGGAGATTCACCATCCTAGTCATTCTATCCATAAAACTACAAACCCATTGTTATCTTAGTCTAAAGGCCATTTGACCCCATCGATCCAAGAAAACTTGAAAATTAAATCACTCCAAAAACTACTAACATAAACAATCCAAGCTTCAAATTTCAAAGGATATAAAATTTCCTTTGATTTTTTATTGAATATAGAAGAGATCTACTAGTAAAATCACACTCATTGAATCAAGAAAAAATTGGCCTTAGCTATAGAGAGATTCTCTAATAGAGCACACATTAAAAATTCATATCACATTCATTGGCTCGATAGAGACTGTCCAATAACAAATCAATCCCAATGAGCTATAAGTCAGGTCATCTAGGAGATTCACCAACCTAGCCATTCTATCGATAAAACTAAAAACCCATTGTTCTCTTAGTATGAAGGCCATTTGAACCCACCGATCCAAAAAAAATTGAAAAATAAATCACTCCAAAAATTACTAACATATAAAATATGGGCTTCACAATTTGAAAATATTCTTACCTAGTCCTCTTCTATATCTCCATTCTTCAAAGCCTGCTTAGTAGACTTATTCACTAGTGTAAAGGATGGACATTCAACATCATTATTTACTTTCAAGTCACATGAATCCACTTTGACCCAGTTCTGCTAGAGATATTATCATAAACAAAATTTAATCAGGCACCCTGTTTTATAGAATCTCACTTACCAATGAAACTAACAAACTATGATTATATGGCAATATTGTTAGATCAAATGTTCAGGGTAAAATTTAGATCAATCAAGTGCTACAAAAACCTAAATGTTATCAAAAATAAAAAGGGTATCAAGAGAGCTCCTAGAATCGAAAAAATTAATCCCCCAACAATACCAAATCCATAACAGTCAAGAGAAGCTCTCTACCACCAAACAGAAACGAGGTCACCTTGAACATGCAAAATCCATAAACCACCAAAAAAAACAAGTTACCAATGACTGTATTTGTGCAAGGAAAAAACCCATAAGTCTGTTTGTAGTAACTTTTGCCTGAAATGTTATTAGATCTAACTGACTCCTATTCTAGGATTTGACATTTTTTGGCATCGTTGAGATTGAGTCATGAATTTCATCAGATATCAAAATGGGCCTTTGATAGATTTGTAACTTGGCCTTTCAAAAATAAACCTATTTTACATGTGCACGGTTCATTTCTCGTGTGAGGTTTTTTTTTTTTTTAAAGTGAGAGCTCCCTAAGAGGGTGGTTTAAAACCACCCTCTTACATCACCCTAAGATGGAGGTTTTAAACTACCATCTTAGGGTATAAACCACCCTCTTAGGGCTAAGAGGGTAGTTAGGGTCACCCTAAAATGGTAGTTAAAAACTACTCTTTTATCCCTAAGAGGGAGGTTAAAAATCACCCTCTTAGTGTGATCCTAAGACGATGGTTACCCTAAGAGGATGGTTTTAAACAATCCTCTTAGGGTCTATTAGGGCAGTTTTTTACCATCATAAAAATCACCTTATTTCAACCGTCGTTAAAGCCTTTTTTTGGTGTAGTGATATTCCTACTCTAGACTCATGTACACATGGACAACATGCACATTTACATCATTGCACATTCTAATAATACTTATGCATTTAACTATTACATAAAGTAAATACTCAATCCCTAATCTAAGACACTATACTAATCTAGAGATGTACCTAAGATGGTTCATTAGCATGTACCAATAATGTAATATATTTCAACAAGTCATTCCATTCCACTTGTAAATTTCTACCACTAATTTTGCCTTAGGGACTATGTTGGCTCAAAATAATGAGGCCAATTGAGAGCAGGAAATTTACAATATCAATCAAACCTTGGTGAGCTATGAAGCCAAGAATGGATATGTCTATGCTTAGCTGTCATCTTCATAACTAAAAAGCTTCATAATTACATGATAAATTATGCCACATATGTCATAGTAAGATAAAATCCACTACGCTATATGATGAGAGTCACATACAAAAATAGTCAAATTGCCAAATGGATTATGAATTTAACAGAATTTGATCTTGAATTCATTAGTAAAAAATCCAATAAGGATCAGGTCATCATTGATCCACTAGCTGAAGCACCTCTTCAATATGACAAACCCCTTATTATGAAGCTTCTTGATGACTCTATTTTTAGTGTCATTGAACTAGAAGAACATGTCAAACCTAAATACAAAGCTAACCTTACTCTTTTCTTTGATGGTTCCAAGAGTGAACAAGGGGGTGGTGTAGTAGTTGTGTTCTTTACACCTCAAGGGGATGCTATCCCATTTCCATTCAAACCCAACTTTCCTTACACCAATAATAATGTAGAATATGAAGCCCTCATCTTTGGCCTCCTGATTGATGTCTCCATGTGCATTAAAATAATCAAATTCATTGGTGAATCCCAACTCATTATCAATCAAGTAAAGATGATCTATCAATGCAAATGCTTGGTCTTGAGATCCTACAAATAAATTGTTGATAAGTTGTTAACACATTTTGACTAGTATGATATTAAAAAATTTCCCAGGTCATCCAACATACTTATAGATACCATGGCTTCCCTTGGTTCTCTCATTCCACATAGCCCCTTTGACAATAACACTATTGTGCATGTAACCGTAGTATGTCCATTTTATCCAACCAGAGTCGTATCATGATTACTTATCTTAGATGAAATATTTCCTTAAATTTTGTGTCCTCCCTAAAGATTTTTCACAAGTTAATAAATGAATGTTCAAACAAAAAACAACTCGCTACACCCTCTTGGGGGACATGCTTTATAGTCATGACTATAATGGTGTTCTTCTTCACTATCTTGAACCACAAGAAGAAAATTGGGAAATCTCCCAAGCTCATGATGGCACATGTGGTGGTCATTTTAGATGGATGGCCATTGCAAAGTGCATCTTGTGCATGGGCTACTTTTGGTCCACAATGGATAATTATTATTGTGCATATGTTAAGAATTTCCTAAATGCCAACATCATGCTAATTTAACTCATCTACCATCACAAGCATCGCAACCAATTCAAGCTTTGTGGTCCTTGTCACAATGAGTTCTTGACATTATGGGTAAAATTTCCCCATCTTCTTTGGGACAACACAAATTCATTATCATCACCAAAAAATACTTCACAATATGGGTTGGGACCATTCCTCTTATCAGCACGATAAGATCTCGAATTATGGAGTTCATACTCCATTATATTATCTATAGATTTGGTATTCCTTTAAAGATCATTTTTGAAAATGGTCCACCTTTTAAGAATAAGGATGTTTGAGTGATTTGTAAAAAGTATCATCTCAAAAAATTCTCAACGCCGTACTACCCCCAAAGCAACAGTCAAGTTGAAGCTTCCAACAAGATCATTGTTGCCATCCTCAAGAAAATTGTCAGAGAAAATCATAAGGATTAGTACTCCAACTCTCATTAGTATTATGGGCCTCTCATACCAGAATTCACATGCCTACTAGAGTAACTCCATTTTCCCTAGTATATGGTCCCAAATAAATCATACCTCTTAAACTTGAGTTCCCGTTATTGTGCATATCTCTACAAGAATTCATGGATGATGACACAAAACGCCAAACACGACTCAATAAATTAACCCTTATTGATGAACATCACATAAATACTCTTGAGCACCTTCATGTTTATCAAGATCACCTTAAATGAGCATATAATAACAAAATCCATCCACATGAATTTCAAGTAGGAGACCTTGTCCTCAAGGAAAACCAATAAAATTCTCATCTTCCTCTCCATATTTGTGATAAATTTACTGCCAACTGCCTTGGTCTGTTTATTATTAATTTTTTTCGGGACAAGAGCCTACAATATTTCTAACCTCAAGGTATTTTAGGAGCTTGAACACATTAACATAATTCTCCTGAGATCCTTCTATGCATGACCCATTATCTAGTTTTAAAAAAGAAAAAATAAAAAAAAACCAACAAAAAATATAATACAAATCAACGCATGCACCCACACGCATTCTAATAATATTTTACTCTTCATTCCATTCATTATCATAGTGTGTCTTTATCCTATCCCTCATTTTCTTCTAATCCCTTGCACACCACTCCTAGTTGTACGATCATGCTTCGAGCGATTTCATAACATGGACCAGTGTGTTCTCCTTCTTCTTCTTTCCCTTCTATTTTCCTCTTTTCATGTTTTTTTCTTTCTTCTCTTTATCTTTGTTTTTCTTTGTTTTCATTATGCAATTTCTTTCAACCCATTTTTTCATAATAATTTCATCATATTTGTTTTGTATCCTCATTTTTGAAACAAGTGCTACCTTGATCCTTGTTTGATTTGAGTTTCACACATTTTGTTAAGCAAGGTTTTGTTGTATTAATCAAGGATGTCTTCATTTTCATTGTGTTTCACCACTTCGTATGCTCATTTATCCATTATACTAATAATCATTGACCATTATTTTTGTATACATACCCACCCTTATTTATCTCATTCTTGTCCTAGGATTGGAGAATCTTTATGTTCTTTTAGTTATTCAGTCATGCCTAGTCCCTAAATCAACTTCCATTGAATATCATTAGATCTTAGTAGACTTATTCACCAATGTAAAGGATGGGCATTCAACATCATTATTTACTTTCAGGCCACATGAATCCACTTTGACCCATTGCTACCAGATATATTATCATAAAATAAAGTGAATCAGGGGCCCCATTTTGTAGAATCTCACTTACCAATGAAATTAACAAACTGTGATTATATAGCAATATTGTTAGATCAAATGTTAAGGGGTAAAATTTAGATCAATTAACTGCTAAAAAGCACATAAATCTTACCAAAAATAAAAAGGGTATTAGGAGAGCTCCTAGAATCAGAAAAATTAATTCCCCAGCAATACCAAACCCATAACAGTCAAGAGAAGCTCACTACCACTAAACAAAAATGAGGTCACCTTGAACATACAAAATCCATAAACCACCAACAAAAACAAGTTACCAATGATCATATTTTTGCAAGGCAAAAACCCAGAAGTCTATTTGTAGTAACTTTCACTTGAAATGTTATTAGATCTAACAAACTCCTATTCTAATATTTGACATTTTTGGCATCATTGAGATTGAGTCATGAATTTCATTAGATATTAAAATGGGTCTCTGATCGATTTGTAACTTGACCTTTCAAAAATTAACCTATTTTACGTGCGCATGGTTCATTTCCCATGTGAGGTTTATTTTTTTTTTAAATTGAGAGCTCTTTAATAGGGTTGTTTAAAACCACCCTCTTACGTTACCCTAAGATGGTGGTTTTAAACTACCATATTAGGGTGATCTAAGAGGGCAGTTTATAACCGCCCTCTTAGGGCTAAGAGGGTAGTTAGGGTCACCATAAAATGGTAGTTAATAACCTCCCTATTATCCCTAAAAGGGAGATTAAAAATCACCCTCTTAGAGTTATCCTAAGATGGTGGTTACCCTAACTCTCCTAGGGTATATTAGGGCGATTTTTTACCATCATAAAAAACTGCCTTATTTCAACCGCTATTAAAGCCTTTTTTTGGTGTAGTGATATTCCTATTCTAGACTCATGTAAACATGGACAACATGCACATTTACATAATTACACATTCTAATAATACTTATACATATAATTATTACATAAACTAAATACTCAATCCCTAATCTAAGACACTCTCCTAATCTAGATATGTACCTAAGATGGTACATTAACATATGCCAATAATGTAATATATTCCAACAAGATGTTCCATTCCACTTGTACATTTCTACCACTAATTTTTCCTTAGGTACTATGCTGGCTCAAAATAATGAAGTCAATTGAGAGCAAGTAATTTACAATATAAATCAAACCTTGGTGAGCTATGAAGCCAAGTATTCATATTTCGAGAAGCTATGCTTAGTTGTCATATTTGCAACTAAAAAGCTTCATCATTACATGATAAATTATTCCACATATGTCATAGCAAGAGAAAATCCACTGCGCTATATGATGAGAGTCACATACAATAATAGTCAAATTTCCAAATATATTATACCTTTAACAGAATTTGATCTCAAATTCATTAGTCAAAAATCCATCAAGGATTAGGTCATAATTGATCAACTAGATGAAGCACCTCTTCAAGATGAAAAAACCCTTAATATAGAGCTTCATGATGACTATGTTTTTAGTGTCACTAAACTAGAAGAACATAACCTAAATATGAAGCTAATATTACTCTTTTATTTGATGGTTCCAAGTTTGAATAAAGGAGTGGTGCAAGAGTCATGTTATTTACACCTCAAGGGGATAGTATCCCCTTTCCATTCAAACCCACCTTTCCTTGCACTAATAACAATGTAGAATATGAAGCCCTCATACTTGGCATCCAGATCACTATTGCCATGTGCCTTAAATTAATCAAAGTCATTTCTGAATCCCAAATCATTATCAATCAAGTAAAGGGGATCTATAAATGCAAATTCTTGGTCTTGATATCCGAAAAATAATTTTTTGACAAGTTGTTAACACATTTTGACTAGTATGATATTGAAAAATTTCCCAGGTCATCCAACATATTTATAGATACAATGGCTTCCTTTGGTTCTCTCATTCCACAAAGCCCCTTCGATAATACCACTTTTGTGCATGTAACCATAGGATATCCATTTTGTCCAACCAGAGTCGTATCATGATTACTTCTCTTAGGTGAAATATTTATTAAACTTTGGGCTCTACTTGTATATTTTTCAATAGTTGCTAAATGAACGTTCAAAATAGAAACTTGCTACACTCTCTTGGGGGATATGTTTTATAGTCATGGCTATGATGGTGTTATTCTTCACTATCTTGAACTACAAGAAGAAAATTGGGTAATCTCCCAAGCTCATGATGGCACATGTGGTGGTCATTTTAAATGAATGGCCATTGCAAAGCACATCTTGTTAATGGACTAATTTTGGTCCACAATGGAGCATGATTATTGTGCATATTTAAGAAATATCCTAATACCAACATCATGCCAATTTAACTCATATACCATCACAAGCATCACAACCAATTCAAGTCTTATGGTCCTTATTGCAATCGGGCCTTGAAATTATGGATAAAATTTCCCCATATTCTTTGGGACAACACACATTCATTATCACCACCAAGACATACTTCACCAAATGGTTTGAGGCCATTCCTCTTATCAGCATGATAGGACCTTGAATTATGGAGTTCATACTCCATTATATTATCTATAGATTTGGTATTCCTTCAAATATTATTTTTAACAATGGTCCACCTTTCAAGAATAAGGATGTTTGAGTGTTTTGCAATAAGTATCATATCCAACACAACTTCTCGATGCCTTAATATCCCCAAAACAATAGTCAAGCTGAAGCTTCCAAAAAGATCATTTGTGCCATCCTAAAGAAAATTATCAAAGAAAATCATAAGGATTAGCACCTCCAAATCTCATTAGTGTTATGGACCTCTCGTACCAGCATTCACATGCCTACTGAGGTAACTCCATTTTCCCTAGTATGTGGTACCAAAGAAATAATACCCTTTAAACTCAAGTTCTCGTAACTACACATATCTCTACAATAATTCATGGATGATGACACAACATACCAAGCATGACTTGAGAAATTAACCCTTCTTGATGAAAATCATATAAATTCTCTTGAGCACCTTCAAGTTTATCACTATCACCTTAAACGAGCTTATAATAACAAAATACATCCACATAAATTTCAAGTAGGAGACCTCGTTCTCAAGGAAAACTAGCAAAACTTCCATCTTCCTCTCCATATTTGTGATAAATTTACTGCCAACTGGCTTGGTCTATTTATTGTTAAAAAAAATTTGGGACAAGATCCTAAAAGATTGCTAATATCGAGGGAGTTGAGGATCTTGAACACATTAACATAATTTACTTGAGATCCTTCTATGCATGACCCCTTATCTAGTTCTAAAAAAACAAAATTAAAAAAAAACAAAAAATATAAGATAAATCAATGCATGCACCCACACGCATTCAAATCATATTTTACCCTTCATTCCATTCATTCTCATAGTGTGTCTTCATGATCTCCCTCATTTTCTTCTAATCCCTTGCACACCACTCCTAGTTGTATGATCATGCTTTGAGCGGCTGTATACCATGGACCAATGTGTTCCCCATATTTTTCTTTCCCTTCTATTTTCCTCTTCCCATGTTTTTTGCATTCTTCTCTTTATATTTGTTTTTATTTATTTTCATTCGACAATATCCTTCACCTCATTTTTTTATAATCACTTCATCGTATTTGTTTTGTATCCTTATTTTTGAAATAAGTGCTACCTTGATCCTTGTTTGATTTGAGTTTCACACATTTTTTAAGCAAGGTTTTGTTGTATTAATCAAGAGAGTCTTCATTGTCATTGTGTTTTACCACTTCATATGTTCATTTCCTCATTATACTAACAATTATCGACCATTGTTGTTGTATAAATACCCACCCTTATTTTTCTCATTCTTGTCCTAGGATTAGAGAATATTTACATTATTTTAGTTATTTAGCTATACCTAGTCCCTCAATCAACTTCCATTGAATATCATTAGGTATTTGAGTGCTATAGGTATTTTTTGGTTGCTTCAGATTTTATGTTGGACTAAGTATAATATCACATAGTAATTAAGTTTTGTGCATAGGAAAGATAAAGGCATTCATAGCTTCAAGCCATAAAGCAAACGATTTTTCCTGCTCATCCTATCATGAACATGATCTAACCCAAAAGAGTGATATAAGGACACTAAACAAAAAACAATAAACCTCGCAATTCATCTCAAATTTCTACCCACCATCTCATATCCACTATGCCATTGCCGATTCCACTTTTTTCAATCAGCTCATCATTGTCAGCCTTTCCATCTTCTACCCACTTGTCATTTGAGGGGTAGACAAAACCCCCCAAAATTTTGAAAAGCAATCATATTTTTGCCATTTTTTTAAAAATCGAACACCTTTTTGTTGGGGCAACAAACAAAATATTTTCATCCAATGGACCAAGTGTGTCTTGCTTTTACACTACATTGCATTTCATGCAATACGGTACAAAAAGTGGTATCTCTAGACACCAAAAATTAGCCAATTTTGTCACTACCCAAGCCAATTTGTAACAACCTAAATCTACTCACCTGGTTGTACCACTCAATTTGGTTCACTAATTCATAAGGTAATTTTTTTCTAGTTTACCAATACAATTCAACCTAAGGGGAAGGTTTTCAGGTTAATTGGCTTAATGTTCACCCAATATTTGATTTAGTAAAAGGAATATTATACCACTTTTTGGAACTAGGACTGCTACAAATAGTCTCCCAAGTGGAGGAGATTGACCAAATATTGTAGAAGGTGCCATTTTATGGATCTATCTTCTCATTTATCATCCTCTTATTCTGGTATGAGTGTAAATCCATGACTAGGGTTATCCTATAGGGCCTATAACACCTAGAAGGTCGATGCATACTCTCCCCATAACTTAGCATGATGAACCTCGATCTAACTTGATCGACTTATTCAAGACTTGGCATGCAAGGTGTTAGTGTACATATAACTAGTACCTAGTTGGTTGTCCACTCACCCAGAGTCAACTATGGCCATGTCATTACCCGGATACTAGACTTGGTTCAACTTGTCCATTTATGACTCATGATAGATTTTCCCATACCAATCATCGTGGATTAGGCTAGTTCTTGGTCATACTAGTCCTTTCTTAGTCATAAATAGCACATGGACCTATCACTGTACTTCCCAAGCAATGACCTAGATGAAGCATACCATACCACCCCTCGTTATTAGTTCTAACAAGGTCACTTGTTCCGACCTATTATATCAAAAAATGATCATTCTCGAGTCATAAAGGTTACCAAATCGTAACCACCCATGTAGGATCTTTATGGCTACTCCCTTAACATCTAGGATAATTTCAATATTTTAAGTCAATCCTATCGAAGGTTCTAGTTTAAGGTTAACTTCAATGATGGTCTAGTTTGTCATAATTTATGAGTTGTTCATTTTTCTACTATTTTATTATTCCCTATTTTCCATGGTCTCAAGCAAAAATAAGCTTATCCTATCTTATCTAGATATTAAAACTCAAAACACCATAGTATAATCTATTACCTAAAATGTATAAGCCCTATCGTCGTATTTAAACCAACATCTCTAATTAATCATTATAATAAATTCAGGTTTATATACATATACTCATGTATGCAATCACGTATATGAAAAGCATAAAAGTATTTAACATATCTCATTTCAATCATGTCTCATCTCACTTTTGTCTCTTTAGTTGACTTTCCATTCCAAAGAGAAAGTAATGCAAATAAGAAAACATGCCAAACTGCTCATATAATGTAAACTTAATTATGAACTAAAAATAATACTTGAGCTAAATATTCTATAATTTATTTAACACAATCAAATTATATTCTAGTCTACATAACACGATACTGAAACAAAACCATCTATATCTCATAAATCCAGATATTCCCATATTAAATCATAGGTTTCAATGGTGTCTTTTATAAATAAGAATGAGACATCTATTGTTTGTAGCAACAATGGAGATTCTTTTAATGTAAGGATGGTATTTCTAATGATAATTCAATTATTTTTCTCTAATGGGTCAACAATCCTAAAGAGAATAAGTAATAATTTTAATGCATTACTCTCCATATTCATTTGATGAAGAACACAAGCTTATACTGAGAGGGGGGTGAACACTATAAGAGTACTTTTTTACTTTTATTTCCAAATCAATATTAATATATAGCAGTATCAATAGCAGTAATTAAAGCAATGCACAAAACACCACACACAATAGAGACAACACAATTTACATGGTTCACCCAATGTGGGCTACTCCACAGAGAAAATATTTCACTAAAATTTTCTCAATAAATCTCTTGGGAATCCTTCCCAATTACAATGTTTATGGACCTCTATCCAAAGGAGATGTTGATCCTCTAAATCTGGTTTATGGATCTCTATACACAGGAGAACTCCTTCTCCTCTACTCTGGTTGATTATCCTCTAGAAGACTACTGCCTCCACTACACTGGCTTGTGGATCTCTCTCAATTGAAGACTCTTATCCCCACTCAAAATACCTATCCTCACTACCCTGGCTGATGGATCTTTATCCACTAGGGACTATTGTCCTCTCTGCTCTGTCACCTCCAAAGCTTTATCTCAAATCTATATTAAACACATTCTAGTCGATCTAGCACAAATCTGCTCAACTCTGCACTAAACACAGTCTAGTCGATTTAGCACAAGTTTTCTCAACAAGCTCACCCAAATATGCACTAAACATAGTCCAGTTGGTCTAACACAAATCTTCTCAACAAGCTCATCCAAATATGCACTAGTCTAGTCGGTCTAGCACAAATCTGCTCAACAAGTTCACTCAGAACTTGCTTAAATCTGCTCAACAGGTCCACTCAGAACCTTCTCAAGTCTACTCAATAGATCCACTCAGAATCTGTCCAACTTTGCTTAACAAGTTCACACAGAACTTGCTCAACCAGCTCAATAAGTCCTGTCTAGAACTTAACCAAATCTATATTGTCAGCTTCTACAAAATCTCATAAAAAATCAATCCACAAGTCTTCTCAAACACTTGTCTCAAATCTTATTAACAAGTCCACACATAGAACTTGTCCAATTTCATAGAATCATAAAGAGAATTATTAGAGACTCAATATGTTCTACTCTCAATGCACAATCACTTTCACAATTTTCTCAATCTCATAGAAGCATAAAAATAATTGTTAGAGACTCAATATGTTCTACTCTCAATGCACAATCACTTTCATAATTTTCTCAATCTCATATAAGCATAAAGAGAATTGTTAGAGACTCAATATGTTCTACTATCAATGCACAATCATTTTCATAATTTTCTTAATATCATAGAAGCATAAAGAGAATTTTTAGAGATGCAATATGTTCTATACTCAATGCTCAATCACTTTCACAATTTTCTCAAATCAAAATGTAGAATAGTTTATTTTATGGAACTTGAACAATCACTTTATACAACCACTTGACTAGGCTTCAACCAACTCAACTCAACCAATTACTTAATGAAATTTCCATTTCTCACAAACCTTAGTCCAAGCATATATCAATCAACTCAAAATGTTTTCAACAATTTCTCAACAACAAATCTCACATAACAATGATACTCATGTTCTTTTCAAACCCTAGTTCAATTTCTTTGCACAACAACTCACTTCAAAAACAATGCTTATAACTCAATATTCAGATAACAATGATACTCATGTTATTTTCAAACCCTAGTTCAAGTTCTTTGCACAACAACTCATTTCAACAATAATGCTTATAACTCAATCTTCACATAACAATGATACTCATGTTCTCTTCAAAACCCTAACTCAAGTTCTTCACACAATCCAATGGCTTAAACAACAATGCTTATCAAATAAGGTTTTAATCACAAATCTTAATTCTAGAAAACCTTGAAGCATTAAGTCAAACACTTTTGAAAAGGAAACCCTAATCAAATCCTTTTCACTCCAAACTTTATTTTCTAGTAAGCAATCAATCAACTCAACCAAGAAATAATTTACCCATACCTTTTTGCTTGACAAGGAGTTGATCTCACAAATATGCCACACTCACAATTACTTCTTTGTCAATCTCAATAAGGGTTAGAAGATAAGAATTTTCTCAACAAAACATAATGCACAATGATATCAATTACACCTTATCACTCCAACTCAAATATTCAATACCTTCATAATAATCTTCTTTAACACAAAAACCCTTTATTAAAATTAAACAACACTCAAAAGTCTTAATCCTTCAATATGCCAATATAGTAATTTAAGACTTTATCAAAAATAATTAAAACCAAAACTTTATTATTACTCCAAATGATAATTTTCAACTACCACCACTATCCAACAAACACCCTTTCTAAACAATTCCACTAACAAACCTTATACCTCCAAACACACTTTATTAAAACCTTAGACAATAAAATTAATTAAAAGTTTTACCTTGGCCACCGACGGGTTTTGACCCCGTAACCTCTACCTCTGTGAGCAATTTAGCCACGGGCTCCACGACCACATGTACTGCAGGCATTTTTAAGATCCAAAAGGCTCTACCTTCACTTTAACCTTTGCTCCCAACAAAAACGTACGAAAATCTTTTCCTTTTGGTGCTTACCACCTACGGGTTTCGAATGCGGGTATTGCTTCCTTCAAAAATTTCATAATTTGTGCTCTACCACTTGGACCACCATGTCCAATGTGCTTTAGAAACTCCAACCCTTTCACCTTATCCTTGCCAGTTAAGACAAAAATATTTTTTGTCTTCTTCCTCAACGAACCTTTCGAAATCGCAAACAAAGTTTTAATCTTGGCACATATCAATCGTTCGAGGGATGAGCAATAATATCTTTGGAGACCATATTATATACACAAACTTTTATTTCCTTCAAATTTGGTGCTCCCTTATTTCAACGACGTCGGTGCCTTTATAAACACTTTATAATTTATACAAAGTGCTTAATTAAATTGGATGATGTTAGCATTAATTATAATTTATAAATATAATTTTATAAATTATAATTATAGGATTTAATTTTTAAACCTTTCCTTTACATTGCATTCCATGGTGTAAATAATATTTATTTAAAAAATTTAAATTCCTATTGAATTTAAATAATTTATAAAAAATATTATATATCATTTTTAACTTTGTACTGAATCTCTTGACTTTTGGCCTTCTTCCTGGGAAATCAAAATCAAATGTGGTTGCCCCAAGTTTGGGGTGATTCCATGTTGTTGAAGAAAATGCCTTTTGGCATCATTGAAATGCAAATATGCAAATGCAAAAAAAAAATAGTCTATCCTTGGGGCCACTCATGATTACAGCTAATTCCCACACGGAATTCCTAAATAGTTTCTCAATCACTTTACCCAACCTATATCCTTGAGACTGGTGTAATTGCAAATGCAATGATGAAATTTATCCATGTTGGGGACCCCATTGAAAAGGGCATCAATGATAATTTTTGAGAAAATTCATCTTGGTATAGTCTCACTCAAAATATGAGGGACCAAATCGAAAAAAGAGATATTGGGCGATGAAGATGACTAAGTTTCCTTATGGTGATTTACTCATTTTACCGAATTGCATGGACAACCAATCACTGCAATCACAAAGGAGATGGAATAGACCACTAGATACAAGGTTCACTTGAAATTTCATGTGAACTTGGAAAATGTTGAATATAAATGTAATTTTTGATGTATTTTATGGTGTTGAAATACAAATATTGAATGAAGGTGTAATGATGAATGAAATAGATGATGTTAAATACATATGATATGGATGAATTAAATTTATTTTTATAAAATGCAAGTGGTTAATTATAGTTTTGCCCCAATAGAGAATAGGTTTTTCTAAAATGAAGATAATTGATTCTGTTTTTGCCTCAACAGAAAAAAGGGTTTATAAAAATGTAAGTGATTTTGTCCCAAAAGAAAAAAGAGTTTTTAAAAATGCACATGATTGATTCTATTTTTGCCCTAACAGAAAAGGATTTTTTAAAAATGCAAGTGCTTGAGTCTATTTTAGACCCAACAGAGAAGGGGTTTGTGAAAAATGTAAGTGATTGATTTTGTTTTTTCCCCAACATTGGTTCTTGATTGCCTTGAGTCATTACCATACTCATGATTCGGTAAATGAATTCACTGCACACACAGTTAGTCTTAGAGAAATTTGTTGGACATTTTGAGTCCTAAAATTTAAAATTGTCATTGATATCAATAAATGAAGTCAACATTAATATCAAGGTTTTTTGTCAAAGAATAAAGTTGTCAAAGTTGTTATTTGATATCCAGGAAGAAACCCAAAGGATTCAGTGCAAAGTTAAAAGGAGATATAATATTTTTTATAAATTATTTAAATTCAATAAGAATTTAAATTTTATAAATAAATGTTATTTACACCATGGAATGCAATGTAAAGGAAGGGTTTAAAAATTAAATCTTATAATTGTAATATAAAATATAAATTCTTTAGAATTTAAAATATTTATAAATTATAATTAATGCTGACATCATCCAATTTAATAAGGCACCTTGTATAAATTATAAAGTGTTTATAAAGGTGTCGACGTCATTGAAAGAATCGAAGCACCGATGTTTGAAGTCAATAGTGACTTCATATATAAAAGGAGGCCATAAAGACCTTTGCAATATTAATCCTCTATCAAATTATTGAAAGCGCCATAAAAAAACATTAATTGTGAATTTGAAAGATTTATGAGGAAGAAGACGAAACAAGTGTTTTTTGTCTCATACAGAATAAGAAAAGCAAGTAAAGTGGGAGCCCAAATCAAAGGTGGATGTGGTGGTCCAGTGGCAACGCATATTCCTTTTAAGGATCTTGTGGGGAGATGAACCCGCATTTGAATCCTATTGAGGGATGTGTGGAGGAAGAAATTTTGAGTTCGTCGTAATTCAAAATGCGCCAAAGGAAGGTATAAAGGGCACAAAGGCCCTTTTGGTTCTAAACATGCATTGGGCGCACGTGGTTGAGGAGCCCACGGCTAGGGCATTTGCAGAGGTGTTGGTGAGGGGTTCGAAACCCACAGAGTGCAAGGTAATAATTTTATTATTATTTTTCAATTGCCTAAAGTTCAAATTTAATATTTGCTAGGAGTTATAAGGAGTATTAAGAAGTTTTGTTAGGCAAATGAAATAAGTGATAAGGAGGAATAAGGAGTGTTAGAAAATTACTATATTTTGGATTTATTTTTTAAAAGGGGAAGATATAATTTTGTGGAGTAATAAGGTGAAAATTAATTTGCCATAAAATCTAGAAAGTCTAAAATTAATCGTGGGTGTTAAAAATATTTTAGAGATTGTGGAGTTGATAAGGTGTAATTTTGATATCATTTTGCATTGTGTTTTGTTGAGGAAATTATTATCTTCTAACTCTTATTTATATTGGCAAAGAAGTAATTGTGAGTGTGGCAGATTTGTGAGATCAACTCCTTGTCAAGCAAAAAGGTATGGGTAAATTCTTTCTTGGTTGAGTTGATTGATTGATTACTAGAAAATAAAGTTTAAAGTGAAAAGGATTTGGTTAGGGTTTCCTTTTCAAAAGTGCTTGAGTTAATGCTTTCGAGGTTTTCTGGAATTAAGAGTTGTGATTAAAACCTTGTTTGATAAGCATAGTTGTTGAAGTTATTGAATTGTGTGAAGAATTTAGTTAGGGTTTTGAAAATAACATGAGTATCATTGTTATGTGAAGATTGAGTTATAAGCATTGTTGTTGAAATGAGTTGTTGGGAAAAGAACTTGAACTAGGGTTTGAAAAGAACATGAGCATCATTGTTATGTGAGATTTGTTGTTGAGCAATTATTGGAAACATTTTGAGTTGATTGATATATGCTTAGACTAGGGTTTGTGAGAAAGGGGAGTTTCATTAAGTAATTGGTTGAGTTGAGTTGGTTGAGCCTAGTCAAGTGGTTGTATAAAGTGATTGTTCAAGTTCCATAAAACAAACTATTCTATATTCTGATTTGAGTTGTGAAAGTGATTGCGAATTGAGTATAGAATATATTGAGTCTCTAACAATTCTCTTTATGATTCTATGATATTGAGAAAAATGTAAAAGTTATGGTGCATTGAGAGTAGAACATATTGAGTCTCTAAAAATACTCTTTATGCTTCTATTAGATTGAGAAAATTATGAAAGTGATTGTGCATTGAGAGTAGAATATATTGAGTCTAACAATTCTCTTTATGCTTCTATGAGATTGGACAAGTCCCATGTGTGGACTTGTTAAGCAGATTTGAGGTAAGTCTTTGAGGAGACATGTAGACTAAGTTTGTGTGAGCTTTTGTGGAAGCTTACAATACATATTTGGTTAAGTTCTAGAGAGGACTTATTGAGCAGATTTTAGCAAGTTCTAGAGAGGACTTGTTGAGCATATTTGAGCAAGTGCTAGAGAGGACTTGTTGAGAATATTTAGATAAGTTATATAAAGGAAGGGTTTAAAATTTAAATCTTATAATTATAATTTATAAAATTTAAATTCTTTAGAATTTAAAATATTTATAAATTATAATTAATGCTGATGTCATCCAATTTAATAAGGCACCTTGTATAAATTATAAAGTGTTTATAAAGGTGTCGACATCATTGAAAGAATCGAAGCACCGACGTTTGAAGTCAATAGTGACTTCGTATATAAAAGGAGGCCACAAAGACCTTTGCAATATTAATCCTTGATCGAATTATTGAAAGGGCCATCAAAAAAATATTAATTACGAATTCGAAAGGTTTGTGAGGAAAAAGACAAAACAAGTATTTTTCGTCTCATGCAAAAGAATAAAAGTGAGTAAAGTGGGAGCCCAAATAAAAGGTGGATGCAGTGGTCTAGTGGTAGTGCACATTCTTTTTAATGCGCTTGTGGGGAGACGAACCCACGTTTGAATCCTGTTGAGGCGTGTGCGAAGGAAGAAGTTTTTGAGTTCTTCGTAATTCAAAAGGTGCCAAATGAAGTTATAAAGGGTGCAAAGGTCCTTTTGGTTCTAAAGTGCATTGGGAGCACGTGGTTGAGGAGCCTGTGGCTAGGGCATTCGTAGAGGCGTTGATGAGGGGTTCAAAACCCACAGAGTGCAAGGTAATAATTTTATTATTTTTTTTTAAATTGCCTAAAGTTCAAATTTAATATTTGTTAGGAGTTATAAGGAATATTAAGAAGTTTTGTTAGGCAAATGAAATAAGTGATAAGGAGGAATAAGAAGTGTTAGAAAATTACTATATGTTGGATTGAAATTTTAAAAGGGGAAGATATAATTTTGTGGAGTAATAAGGTGAAAATTAATTTACGTTAAAATATAGAAGGTCAAAATTAATTGTGGGTGTTAAAATTATTTTATATATTATGGAGTTGATAAGGTGTAATTTTGATATTATTTTGCATTGTGTTTTGTTGAGGAAATTATTATCTTCTAACTCTTATTTATATTGGCAAAGAAGTAATTGTGAGTGTGGCAGATTTGTGAGATCAACTCCTTGTCAAGCAAAAAGGTATGGGTAAATTCTTTCTTGGTTGAGTTGATTGATTGATTACTAGAAACTAAAGTTTAAAGTGAAAAGGATTTGGTTAGGGTTTCCTTTTCAAAAGTGCTTGAGTTAATGCTTCAAGGTTTTCTGGAATTAAGAGTTGTGATTAAAACCTTGTTTGATAAGCATAGTTGTTGAAGTCATTGAATTGTGTGAAGAATTTAGTTAGAATTTTGAAAAGAACATGAGTATCATTGTTATGTGAAGATTGAGTTATAAGAATTGTTGTTGAAATGAGTTGTTGGGAAAATAACTTGAACTAGGGTTTGAAAAGAACATGAGCATCATTGTTATGTGAGATTTTTTGTTGAGAAATTGTTGGAAACATTTTGAGTTGATTAATATATTCTTGGACTAGGGTTTGTGAGAAAGGGAAGTTTCATTAAGTAAATGGTTGAGTTGAGCTGGTTGAGCCTAGTCAAGTGGTTGTATAAAGTGATTGTTCAAGTTCCATAAAACAAACTATTCTATATTATGATTTGAATTGTGAAAGTGATTGAGCATTGAGTATAGAACATATTGAGTCTCTAACAATTCTCTTTATGCTTCTATGAGATTGAGAAAATTGTGAAAGTGATTGTGCATTGAGAGTAGAACATATTGAGTCTCTAAAAATTCTCTTTATGCTTCTATGAGATTGAGAAAATTGTGAAAGTTATTGTGCATTGAGAGTAGAACATATTCAGTCTCTAACAATTCTCTTTATGCTTCTATGATATTGGACAAGTTTTATGTGTGGACTTGTTAAGTAGATTTGAGACAAGTCTTTGAGGAGACTTGTGGACTAAGTTTGTGTGAGCTTTTTTGGAAGCTTACAATACAGATTTAGTTAAGTTCTAGAGAGGAATTATTGAGCATATTTGAGCAAGTTCTAGAGAGGACTTGTTGAGCATATTTGAGCAAGTTCTAGAGAGGACTTGTTGAGCAGATTTGGACAAGTTTTGTGTGAGCTTGTTGAGCAGATTTGGATAGGTTCTGAGTGGACCTATTGAGAATATTTGGATAGGTTCTGAGTGGACCTATTGATCAAATTTATGCTAGACTAATTGGACTATGTTTAGTGTAGATTTGAATGAGCTTGTTGAGCATACTTGTGCTAGAACGACTGGACTATGTTTAGTGTAGAGTTGAGTAAATTTGTGCTAGACCGACTGGACTATGTTTAGTACAGATTTGAGTGAGATTTTTGAGTAGACTTGTACTAAACCGACTGAAATGTGTTTAGTGTAGAGTTGAACATATTTGTGCTAGATCGATTAGACTATGTTTAGTACAAATTTGAGATAGATATTTGGATGTGACAGATTGGATAGGACAGTAGTCTCCAATGGATAGAGATCTATCAGCCAGGGTAGTGAGGACATGTCTTCTAAGTGGGGATAAGAGTCTTTAGTAGAGAGAGATCCACAAGCCATCATAGTGGAGGTAGTAGTCTTCTAGAGGATCACTAGCCATAGCAAAGGATAAGGAGTTCTCCTATGGATAGATATCCACAAACTAGATTTAGGGGATCAACATCTCCTTTGGACAAAGGTCCATAAACATTGTAACTAGGAAGGATTCCCAAGAGATTTATTGAGTAAATTTTAGTGAAATATTTTCTTCGTGGAGTAGCCCACATTGGGTGAACCATGTAAATCATGGTGTCTCTATTGTGTATGGTGTTTTGTGCATTGCTTTGATTACTGCTATTGATATTGCTATCTATACACTACATATATTGATTTGGAAAGAAAAGTAAAAAGTACCCTTATACTGTTCACCTCCCCCTCTCAGTATAAGCTTGTGTTCTTCAAAATTAGGTAGTATTTAGTGGGTTTTTTTGATACCACTAGTGTCTAAGTATTTGCAAAACAATAAATTTTTCATATCAACATCCATATCTTCTTCCATGTCAACATCCATGTCTTCTTCCATGTAAAAATACATATCATTACATAAGTATTCCATATCACATGCCACTAATTTTATGCCCTTGATTAAAAAACAATGCTATACATGGTCAAGAAACATCTAAACTATGAATGATCATTAGAGAATTAATTCATTTGCATTCATACACATTATCATTGCATTATCATCCATAAAAAGCATCCATCACACATATACACATGCATTCACACACATATACATATGCATTCACATAAAAACATCCACACAAAAGTAAAATCCATGTATATATATAATTCACATATGCAAAGATCGCTAGAAAGTTCTATACAATAACACAACTTGGGGGTGTTCAAGGTATCACACCTTCCCCCCAATCAAACAAACAACAACACAACTTGGGGGTGTAAAAGGTATCACATCTTTCCCGTCAATTCAATAAATAACTCAATCACTCAATCACATTACATCATCAACAATTTAATTGCTAGGTTCCATCCTTTTGTCAAAGGTTGATACCTTTGCTTCGCATACACACATCAAATTCAAAAGGCTCTAAAGTAACCAAACTCCTTTGTTCACAATACATCACATCATAAACAAGTAAATTGCTAGGTTTAAAAGGTTGCATCCTTTTATCAAAGGTTGATCCCTTTACCTCACATACACACATCAAATTCAAAATACTCCAAAGGAACCAAAATATTTTGGTCATAATCACATTACATCATCAACATGTCAATTGCTAGGTTCAAAAGGTTATGTTATTTTGTTAAAGGTTGAGCCCTTTTCCTCACATACACACATAAAATTCAAAATGATCTAAAGAAACCAAACTCCTTTGGTCACAATCACATCACATCATCAACAAGTCAATTGCTAGGTTCAAAAGGTTGCATCCTTTTATCAAAGGTTGAGCCCTTTACCTCACATACACACATCAAATTCAAAAGGCTCCAAAGGAACCAAACTCCTTTGGTCATAATCACATTACATCATCAATAAGTCAATTGCTAGGTTCAAAAGGTTGCATCCTTTTTCAAAGGTTGAGCCCTTTGCCTCACATACACATATCAAATTTAAAAGGCTCCAAAGAAACCAAACTCCTTTGGTCACAATCACATTACATCATCAAAAAGTCAATTTCTAGGTTCAAAAGGTTACATCCTTTTTTCAAAGGTTGAGCCCTTTGCCTCGCATACACACATCAAATTCAAAAGGCTCCAAAGGAACCAAACTCCTTTGGTCACAATTACATCACATCATCAATAAGTCAATTTCTAGGTTCAAAAGGTTGCATTCTTTTTTCAAAGTTTGAGCTCTTTGCCTTGCATATACACATCAAATTCAAAAGGCTCCAAAGGAACCAAACTCCTTTGGTTACAATCACATTACATCATCAACAGGTCAATTTATAGGTTCAAAAGGTTGCATCCTTTTATCAAAGGTTGAGCCCTTTGCCTCGCATACACACATTGAATTTAAAAGGCTCCAAAGGAACCAAACTCCTTTGGTCACAATCACATCACATCATAAATAAGTCAATTTCTAGGTTCAAAAGGTTTCATCCTTTTGTCAAAGATTGAGCTATTTGCCTCGCATACACATCAAATATAAAAGGCTCTAAAGGAACCAAACTTCTTTGATCACATACACATTACATCATCAACAAGTCAAAAGCCCTTTCATCTGTTAGGGCAAAAACAAAAATAATCATACACATGTCTAAACCCCTTTATATATTGGGGAAAAAACAAACTCAATCACTTACATTTTTACAAACCCCTTCTCTATTGGGGTAAAAACAGACTCAATCACTTACATTTTCAAAAACCCCTTTTCTATTGGTGCAAAATTAGAATCAATCATTGCACTTTTCATGGTCATTACATTTTATCATGTCAAAAATCCCTTTTTGTGTTAGGGCAAAAACATAATCAATCATTTACATTGTCAAAAATCCTTCATGTATTGCGGCAAAAACATACTCAATAATTTACACATGTCAAAAACCCCTTCATCTATTAAGGCAAAAACATAATAAATCATACACATGTCAAAACTCCTTTTTGTTAGGGAAAAAACAAAATAAATCATACACATGTCAAAAACCCTTTTTATGTTGGGGTAAAAACAGACCCAATCACATTCTCACAAACCCCTTCATCTGTTCAGGAAAAAATAGAATTAATCATCTGCATCTTCACAAACCCATTTACTTTTGGGACAAAAACATAATCAATCACTTATATTTTAAAAAAAAAATTCCTTTTCTGTTGGGGCAAAAATAGAATCAAGCATTGCACTTTTCATAATCATTGTATTTTCTCATGTCAAAAATCCCTTCATCTGTTGGGGTAAAAATAGAGTAATTCCTTGCATTATCCATACACCATAATTCAACATCATCAATTTCATTCACAATTACACCTTCATTCAACATTTTCATTTCAACACCATCAAATCCATCAACAACTATATTTACATTCAACATTTGCCAAGTTCACATATAATTTCAAGTGAACCTCGTATCTAGTGGTCTATTTCATCTCCTTGGTGATTGCAGCAATTGGTTGTCCTAATTTTAGCCAATTTGGTGATAAATAGCTGCTATGCATAACCCTAGAACCAATCATTGCATTTTTCATAATCATTGCATTTTTCCATGTCAAAAACCTCTTCATATGTTGGGGCAAAAATAGAATCAACCACTTGCATTTTACAAAAATCAATTTACATCATTCATATCATCCGTATTTAACATCATCAATTTCATTCATCATTACACATTCATTCAACATTTGCATTTCAACACCATAAAATCCATCAATAGTTCCATTTACATTCAACATTTGCTAAGTTCACAAACAATTCAAGTGAACATCGTATCTAGTGGTCTATTCTATCTCCTTGGCGATTGCAAAAATTGGCTATCCATACATTTTGGTAAAATTAGTAAATCACCATAAGGACACTTGGTCATCTTCGTCATCCAATATCTCTTTGTTCGAAAACAAAATTACTTTTGGTCCCTCATATTTTGAGTGATACTATGCCAAGACCAATTTTCTCAACAACTATCATTGATGCCCTTTTCCATGGGGTTCCCAACATGGATAACTTTCATCATTTCATTTGCAATAACATCAATCTTCGATGATGCAAGCCATTTAAAGTGATTGAGCAACCGTTTAGGAATTTTGTGTGGGAATTAGCTACAATCATGAGTGGCCCCGAGGGCAAGACTATTTTCCTTTTTCTACATTTTCATCACTTTGCATTTCAATGATGCCAAAAGGCACTTTATTCAATAGCATGGAATCAATCCAAAATTGGGGAAACCACATTTGATTTTGATTTCTAACAATGGGATACATCTTACATGATCATGGAATATACACTTGGCAAAAACCCTTTCTCTATTGGGGAAAATCAGAATCAATCACTTACATTTCACAAAAATCCTCTTTCTCCATTGGGACAAAAACGAAATCATTTTACATCATTCATATCATCTACACTTACATCATACACTTACACTTACACCATACATTTACACTTACACTATTCACTTGCATTTTCATCGCATAATTCTATCAATTGGCTTGTGATATTTATTCTTCACTCACTTGCCAATTGAGGGGGTAAGCTACACAATCAAATGGTTACACAATCAAATTCTTTTATCTTCAATATCATATTCGCATCCCAAAGAAAGAAAGCTACTTCTGTATCAAGCCAATCTAGGTGTCTCATATTTTTGCACTGCATTGTGTTTCACGCAACGTAATACAAAAGGAGCATCTGCATTCACCAACATTTAGCCACTTGTCATCCATATCTACCCTTCAATCACAAATACCCATTATTTATTTATACATATATATATATATATATATATATTATATATATATATATATATATATATATATTTGTTTAATATATATTTAAATATTAATATTGTATATATTATATTTATATATATTTATAATATATATGAATTAATCCTAACCCTCCAAATTTAAATCTCAGCCATCCATCCGACTTAATCCATGCCACTTGCCCAGATTTAATCTCCATCATTCCTCATGTTTTAATGTCGGCCACTCAATTTGTGTTGTTGAAACCCTAACATGTTTAAGAGAATATTATAAAAGAGGAGTCATTTTGATGACTCAAACCCTAAGTCCCCTAAGTCCCATAAGTTCCTTAAGTCCTGAGCTCCTTGAATACCCCTAGAATCCTTAAGATATTTTTGGAGTCCAAGCCCTAGCCCTCCCTCGTTTCCATCCTCACCTCCATCATTGCCATTCACAACTCTTTGCTTCTATTTTCATCCTTCCTACATGAACCAAATTTGGTTCTGTGCCACTCTCATCAATCCTTGAATGCCCTCTCGAGCCATTCAAGTGCCTAATAGAGCCTTTCGAACACCCTCTCGAGCTATCCGAGTGCCCACCAGAGCTAGCAGAGCACCTGCCAGAGCCATCCAAGCACCCACCAGAGCCGACCAAGCACTTGCGGGTGTCTCACGCACTAGATCTACAACCTGATAGCCCTTAGGTATTTTTAGGGCATATTAGAAACTATCATTGACATCATCTATGTAGGAAAAAATAAAAATAGAAGGTTTATTGATAATATAATAGTTTTTTGCATTTATTTTCATATTATTATGCTTTTGTTTATAGTTTTATTGTAGTATTTAGGGTTAGTGATTATAGTATGAGGGTCTCATGCATTGGAGACCTCATAGGTGTTACTAATATTTGTTACTATTTACTATGTGTAGGTATAGAAATCATACATTTGGTAGCTTTTAAAGCTAGGGTGGCCCTAGGGTTTTAGAGAACCCTAGTAATTTGTAATTTTTGTATCAACATAAGCATTGTAATATCCTACATTTAGGGCATACTAATTGTAACATTTTAGATACACCCATAGTAAGAAAGAGTTTTTTTATTTATCCAATAATTGTGTTTTATGGTGCTTACTATTATTGTATTGGTGTGGCTTGATTTCTGATTCACAATAGGAATTGTTCTTCCTACTATCAAAAAAGTAATATTTTATACACTATCTAATTTTTAGCATAGTTTATAGAATTAAAATTGGACTAGATGGTATTTTAACATCACAACAGACATAGGTTCAACTCTATAAATATATATTTTAAAGGTTTGATATATAATTAACATACCCTCAATGCCAACCACCCAAAAGATATCCAATCAAATGAATTGAAGTGAAACATTACTACGTAGCATCTATAGGAATCTAGGTAAGGTTCAACCAGATAAACTCTTATTAGAAGCGATTAAGCTTAACACTAGCAAATAATCAATTTAAACAAGAATTTCTATCTACTATAGATAATTGTTCAAGGCATTAACAAACACTCATTAAATATTGTATATCTTAATAAAACACACCTATAAATAACATTTAAGGTTGTACTTTTTCTTAAACTTCTTCCATATGAATGCAAAATCCAATGTAGTGCTCTCCCTTGTGCAAAACTTCTCATGCAAGCTACATCTCAATTAATTCCCGATTCCCCCATCTGGAATGCAAGATATTCCCCTCATTTTTTCCCCAATGAAACCCCTCTCTTTTCACTCTCGGAGACATGGAGGTTAAACAAATCAATCATGAAAATAGCATGTTGTTATCCAAATCAATCAAATCACAGTATACATGATACTCCACCACATCCATTATGCAATAAGATAAATGAAAAGGTTATTTTATTTTTATTATTATATTATTTATTTTATTTTTAACCTTATATCATTTTATACATTTAATACAACAAGCATTGAATAATTTTGTAATCATCAAAATGGTTCCCATGCCCTTTGGCACTTTCATTGCCAACTAAGGATATATGTATACATTATTTTCATCAATCAACAAGTAGAATTTCAAAACAAGGCTCACACAATAATGCAATTCATTTATGATGCACCTACATGATATGCAAATGTGTGAGATTCCATGTAATCATGAGCTGAATCATAATTTTTGATGTGGGAAACACTCTAAAATAGACACAAGGAAATAATAAAGATTGAAAAACTTTGAATTGCATTAATCAAAAACATATTTATAGGAATGCCTGCCTTTACAATTCGGTATGTATATCATGATCCATGTGAGGACGGATAATATTATAGAATATAATATTAATCCCAATCATTCCTCCCCATCATAGAAGCATTGGATTCTAATGCATTCCAAAGGGAAGAAAAGTTTGGTTTTGATGCGCATTAAATGACAGTTATGGTGGTTATTGATTAAATTAAATTAAATAAAAATTTAATTTAATTTAATAAATGCATTAATGAATGTAGTTTAATGATGGAAAAATTAAATTAAATTAAAAATTTAATTTAATTTAATAAATGCATTAATGAATGTAGTTTAATGATGGAAAAATTAAATTAAATTAAAAATTTAATTTAATTTAATTTATGGAAATGTGTCTGGAAGTATGTGCAAAAACTGTTGGGATCAAATGGTCATCGCCATGGTTTCGAGGTGGAAGCTGGAAGAAAATCTTCTCGTAGCTCATTGCTAGGAAATAAAGCAAAATCTTCGAAAATGTGATCGGTTGCACCAAACAGAAGGTTGTGACTAAGAGGAGAAAAATGTGTGCGATGATGGAATGAATGCAGTGGAGAATTGAGCAGATAATTCAAATTGAAAAGATATGTCATCGGTGAAATGTGGCAGATCAATTTCGTATAATGATGGATCGACATGAGCCATGATCTACAAATGCAAGCAACATAGATCTTCAGTAAGAAGACGTTGAATGTTATGGGGGATGGATGAAACCGGATCAATGCAAGAATCATAATGCCAAGGCTGAAAATATGTAAGAATTATAAGAACCATGGTAGACGGTGAACCATCTTCTAGCTTAGCAATATAAGGTTTAATGGAGTTCATATCTGCATCAGGAACCACATCGTCTAATGGAAAGACACTGGGTATTTCAACCAGAGAACCTAGTTTGAATCTAGGTGTGGATATAATTTCTCCAAGTTTTGGATAAGGGGTTGAATCTTGTTCTTCTTCAATGATATCTTCATTAGCAATGGCATGAACAAGATCATTAGAATCAAGTTCTTTGATAGCAGTAGCAATAATTTCAGATTTAAGCTACTAAAAATTGGTAGCCATTTCTGTACGGAGTTGTTGAAGTTTAATAGCCAAGTCATCCAACAAAATGGTCGACATTATGAATGATGGTCATGAGATGAAGGTCGGAGTCAAAGGAACCCAACTAGTTGAGATTTTTCACGAACGAAAGTGCTCAAAGATGTCTACTAAAAAATAAAGAATGTTCACCCAATGCCAAGACCCATTGGTGGTTTTCTTGTTCCTATTTTGAACTAGACTGACCTACCCAATGCTCAGATCTAATACCAATTATGTGGTAAATAATCTAAAATAGACACAAGGAAATAGCACAAATGCAAAAAAATTAATTTCATTAATCAAAAACATATTTATAGGCATGTTTGTCTTTATAATTTAGCATTTAATACACACGATCCATGTGAATATTAAATGCCATATATCATGATCCATATGAGGAGGGATAATATTATAGAATATAATAATAATCCATATCAATTTCCCACTTACATTTTTCTATCAACCTTCTTATGTCTATCAAAGGAATGTACCTGGTCTTGCGTGCACAACAACCATCAAAAGTACCACATTCAAGAAAAAAAGGTAAGTATAATTTACCAATTCATCTATAATCATTGATGGTTCTAGGAGGGTTGTTACATCCTTCCCCCACTAGAAATAAACACAGTCTCTATATTTTAATGCATTTTTAAACAAGTCAAAACATATATACTCATTCATGTATCCAAGTATATATGTCCACTCATTAGTCATACATCCATCAAACATATTCATATAATAATTTCTATATAGTGTTTCATATTTACATTCAACCATAGAACCATACATCAACCAAAACATCTTTTCAAAACAACCCTACACAATAGTCCAAATATAAATCCACACATATTTACATATATACCCATAAATCCACATAGTAATTTTAAAATGTTTATGTTCACTCAAAAAGGAAAGGAAATTGTTTCTTCATATTAGCCACATTCTCCCATGTGGAATTTCTATTTGAGTATTGGTCTTGTTGGACCTGACATTGATCAATGTTCCTCCTCCTCAAGCTATTGGTCCATAAATGAAGTATTTTGACTAGGAAGACTTCAATTTTTAGGGGGTATGACATCTAAAAGTTAGAAACATCCCAACTATGAGTAGGGTTAGAAATGTACTTCCTAAGGAGGGACACATGGAAGACATCGTGGATTTTTGATAAACTTAGTGGTAAAGCAAGTTTGTAGACAACGAGTCTTCTTTTACCTATAATTTCAAATGGACCCACAAATCTAGAGTAAATTTTGGAGGATATAATTGAATTTTTTGTAGGTTTCACCCTTAAGAACACTCTATCACCTAAAAATAATTCCCTTAGTGTTATTTTGAGGTCCGCATAGCTCTTTTGGTGGTTTATAACCTCCTTAAGCTTTCGGTGAATTCCTTTTAATTTCTCCTCCATTTCTTTCACAATTTTTGAACCAATCACTACCCGAACCTCTCGATTATCCCAAGACAAATAATTCCTACACCTTCTCCCATACAGGGCTTCAAATGGGGCCATCCCTTGTGAAGCATGATAGTTGTTATTGTAAGAAAATTCATCTAGGTATAGATAATATTCCTATTTTGTGTGTTGGTCCATATAGTAGATTCACGACATATATTCTAGGACCTAATTCACCCTTTCAATCTATCCATATGTCTTAGGGCGATAAGCATAATTTATTATAATATTGGTTCCCAAATCCTGATGTAAAACTCACCAAAATTTTGAAGTAAAGCAAGAATCCCTGTTTAAGATTATAACTTCTAGAAATCCATGTAATTGCACTCTCTCCCTGGAAAACGTACTTGCTATGGTAGGTGTATCATCCTGTACATTCCTAGGTATGAAATGTGCAACCTTGGTTAATTTATCTACTACAACTAGTATTACATCATGCCTAAATCTAGTATTAGGAAATCCAACCATAAAGTCCATCAAGAAAACCTACCATTTCTGTGTAGGAATACCATGAGGGTGCAAATGACCCATTGGATGTAAATGTTTTGCTTTAATTTTTTGACACTCCAAACACTTAGCCACAAAATCATTAATATATTTCTTCATTCTAGGCCATAAAATACCTTTCTTAGATTCTTTCGCATCTTTCCCCCACCTGGGTGTGCGGAATAAGAAGTATTATGTGCCTCCTTTAGGATAGTTTCTCTTAGTCCACCCAAATTAAAAATAACTAATCCATTTTTTAAGTACAATAAATCATTTCTATGTACAAAACCTACATTTCTTCTAGGTTCTTAATTAATCTAAGCTTGACATTTCTTACAAAAATCATCCTTTTATTGCATTTCCTTAACCTGATCCACTAGATCATAATGATATTGTTTCATCGCAGTGATATGCCCTCTCTTTCTCAAGGTATCTACTATCTTGTTCTCCTTACCCTTGATATATTCAATACCTAAATCATACTGTATCAAAAAATCCATTGACCAAAACTATCTGGAATTCAACAAGGATTGAGTAAATATGTACTTTAAAGTCTAAAGTACAAGTCTAATGGTCTATCTTGAGTTCAAAAGGTTTTTAAATCAAATAATGCCTCAAAATATTAAGAGCATGCACATTTGCTACAAAATCTAAGTCAGTGAGTAGCATAATTTACCTCATGTCTATTAAATTTTTGCAATTCAAAGACAATAACCACTTCATCTTAGGTAAGGACTCATCCTAATCACTCAATAGATACATCGGTGCACAACGTGAATATTTGGGAAGGATCATGTATCTATAAAATTGGTACGGTCGTTAACCTCTCGTTCAGAGTTTTAAAGGCTTCTTCACATTGATATGGCCACTTAAAAGCCTTTCCTTTTCTATGGATATTAGTGATAGGTTGAGCAATATTTGAGAAATCCCTTATAAAAATTCTATAATATCCTACTAATCCCATAAAACTATGTACCTCAGTTATGTTAGTGGGTATAGGTAAATTAAAAATAGCTTCAATCTTCTTGGTATCAACAACAATCCCTTCAATCGACACTATATGACCCAAATTTTACACCTGATGAATATATAATTCATATTTTGAAAGCTTCTCATACAACTAATTTCTCCTAAGGATCTCAAGTGCAATTCTCATATGTTGGTCATGCTCTTTCTTGCTCTATGAATATATTAGTATGTCATCAAGGAATACAAGCACAAAATGATCTAGCTACTCATAAAATATAGTTTATGAGATTCATAAATGCGGCTAGGGCATTAGTCAGACCAAAAGGTAGGACTGTAAACTCATAGTATCCATACCTTGTTCTAAAAGAACTTTTATGTATCTTCTTCTCAAATTCTCAACTTATGGTATCTTGATATAAGATTAATTTTTGAGAATATAGTAGCCCCTTCCAAATGATCAAAAATATCATCTATTATCGATAATGAATACCTATTCTTGACAATAACCTTGTTTAGCATTCAATATTCTATGCACAACCTTAAGGATCCATCTTTCTTCTTAACAAAAAGTATAGGAGCACCCCATGGTGACACACTGGTATTAATAAGTCCCTTATCTAATAGGTCTTGAAGTTGTGTTTTGAGCTCCTGTAACTTTATAGGGGTCATCCTATACGGTGCCCTAGCAATTGGTGTAGATCTAGAAAAAAATTTTGTTGAGAAGTCAAATTCTCTTTGGGGAGGTAGATCTGGTAGATCCTCAAGAAACACATCCTTAAATTCACTCAAGATAGGGTATTTTTGGAAGAGTTTTGAGTCAACTTTAGTTTCTTCCTTTTTATTCATCTTAACCACATAAATCATTCCTCTCTTCCTTATTGCCTTCTTCACTTACATTGCTGACAATAGATGTGGTTTAATAGAATCATGGTCACAATGAATCCTAACTCTCTGATTAGATTCATCTATGAACTCTATCCACCTATCTTCAAAATTTAGAAAGTTTTTATGGGCATTTAGCCAATACACACCAAGAATAATATCAAAGGTATGCAGAGGAGCCACATGCGTGTTCCAACTAGTTTTACCTTGGGGTAAGGTAATGTGAAGGTCAAATAAAAATTGGTTAATTAAATAGGTCTACCCTGACCTATACTTTAGATTCCAATCGTTCACCAAAAATATAGGTTTTTTTGGTATGTCCCTCACTAAACTAGTAGAAATAAAATTGTCAATAGATCCACTGTCAATTAAGATGCATACATTTCTATCATAAATTTTACCATTCAATAAAAAATGAGTAACTCTCCCATCAAGTATATGACTACCTGGTACTGCAAATATTCAATGGATAGTCTCCTCTGGTACCTTCTTACGATCCAATCTCTAGGGATACTTATTTGTAAAGTGGGATCCTCTAATAACATAACAACCATCTGGAGGGGCTTTACTATTCCTATTACCATATTTGTTCTTGTTCTACAGTACAAATTCCTTAGCCTTCTCTTGATATGATGGTATCTATTTGTTTCTCCTTGGATACCTTTTCCATCCCTTTTGAACTTATTGTCTTGAAAATTATTTTAGTTTTTGTTCACCAGCTTGGTTTGGTCCCCTCCTTTAGTATTTTTGTTCTGATATTTTTGCATTTCATGAATCCAACACTCTTTATTTTTCTAAGTTCATCCTTTTTTTTTCAGTTAACTTCTAATAGTTGAAATAGAACTTTTTGGCTTCTTGGTATGCTTCTTCTTGATAGGCTAAATCAAAAGGTTTTTGAAGATCTTCAAGATTAAGCAAATTGACTATAGTTCTGGTCTTGGGGTGTAGTCCCAAAATAAAATTTTGAACCTTAATTTATTTATTGTTCTCATACTAGGATGCATACTTTAGTAGTTGGATGAACTTTTGGTGATATGATCATATAGTCATTATCTACTATTGTAGGGTGGAAAACTCCAAAAAAATTTCCATATAGCACTACTCAGTCAGAAACCTCTTGCTCAATTATTTTACAAAGTCTTTATATTTGAGGTTCATGGCTTCAATACCCATTCCTTTCTTATAGGGCTTCCACAAATCTAAAGTTGCACCTACCAAATGCAGGATAACCCATGCAGTTTTAGACTCGGATAACAAATGTGTCATGGAAAAGTATGCTCAACCTCATTCAACCAATTTTTTTTGCATCTCCATCATCCTTACCATTAAATTTTTAAATTGTTAGAATAAAAAATACTTTATATTAGTGAATTACAAAGACCTTGCTTAAATAGCAAGTGCTTACAATATGATCCATTGGATCATAACTAACTGAGCTAATCTCAACCACACAGATTATCCTAGTAACAACTTAGGATATGATTTATTATAACACCCCCTTAAGTGGTACTAGGATATACTAACACCCCCATTAAGTGATACTAGGAGGTAGTGAAAAAACAACAAAATCAAAACAAGTGGCATATCCACAAGTATGAGTCTCGAAAACAAGGCATGATAAGGTATTCATGTACAATATATCCATAAGAAATCTTTGCTGAAAGATGATGAAAAAACCACAAGGGAGAAAATAACCTACCATAATAGAAGAAGGAGAAATATGTGCATGGAGGATGGAGAGGAATATGTCCTCTTCAACCCCCTAGGACAACTTCCATCAAGAATCCTGCAAAGGATCCATGTGATGTCTCAAAAAAAAGTAGAGAAGCCTCTTTTCCAAACTGAATGAAACCATACTCCCAGACTGGTGCTAGTGATACAGATCAAGGTTATGAACCATGAAAAAATATCACTAAAAAAACCCCCTGAAACCAAAGTGTCTCACAAAAAGAAGAGTGTGAAGATAGTGTGGAAAGAACCACAAGAATCATAAGGGATGTCCAAATTGACTCCACAAGCATAAGTAGTGGTTTCCACCTATATGAACACTATGGATTGATAACAAGGTCCAAAACTTATGGACAAACAACTTACTTCAAGGAAATCTAGAAATAAAAGGGCACCAATGTAGTTTTTGAATGCGTCCTTATGGTGACCTCCTCATCCTATCGGAATGCATGGGTAACCAGCCATTGCAACCTCTAGGTGATATAGAGGAGATGAATAGATACTAGGATCACTCTAACAAATATCTGGGAGTGTCGGGTTCAACCGAGAATGCACTCTATGATACAACAATTTGATCCACAAAAAGTATGGAAAACAATTTAAAAAACTGAAAAAATATTGCACCATCTTGTTCATCTCATAAAAACATGACTATATATACCCCTATATACAGGTGAAAATTTGGCCTTGATTTGCAGGAAAAACAAAAATCTCCTTTCCCTTACAAGGGAATCTTGCAAAAATTTGGAATAAAATATATCCTCACGAGGAATATTCTAAAATTTCTCGAAATACATGGATTTAAATCTCTCCAGTTTAACTCACAAGAGAAAACTTTAAAGTTTTTTTTTTTAATATAATAAAAATTGCAAAAAAGAAAAAAATAAATTTCCAAGTTAGGCCTATTGTGCCGAGCACCTACTAAAGTTATAAAAAAAACTATATTAAAGTCCTTTCAATTTTAAGAAAGTGGGCCCTAAGCGATCAAGTTGCATGATATATCTTTCCTTTCTTCTCAGATTTTGTGTAGCGATAGTGCAAGGAGTTGCAACCCCCCTTTGCAACGAAAATGCTCACCACATGTGCCAAAATTGCAAGATATGTGCCTGCAGTTACATCGAGTCCTTCTCCTCATATTAACTATCCACTTGATAGAGCGATGACCAGTTGACACCGCTGGTGTCTCAGCAAAATCGTAATTCATCCGAAAAAAAAAACTCTTTCCTATGCAAGGGTTTCTCAGCATCTTGCTCATCGCCCACTCCAATACTATAGCTGATGACTCCACTCTAACACGTCAAATATCCATTATTTCATTAAAAAATGGCTTTATATTGAACTTCATCGAGGTCGATAGGGCCGCCACCATGATTGTCCCATGATTGCCCAAACAAACAATTGCTCCACATATATATTGCTAAAATCATGCTCAATTCCAAAATCTCCATTTACCATTACTGATGCTGGAAAATTCCATGGCCCTGCTCCTCTACTTCTATCGCCACCTTCTTCATGCAATGAAAAATATTATTCCCACAAAATTCGTAATTGGGGGTTATTCAACCGTTACAAGTGGGAAAAGAAAAATTATACGATCGTTGGAATTTAAACAACATGATCGCGTCCATCCTGTCGGTGCATGCGCATGATTTCCCATAGACGAAAAAAACTTCTTTAGTGATAACTGCTAGTACAACCATCACCTTCTAAAACATGTCTAGATCCATTCTAGGGTTCGATCGTGACTAGACGATCATGAAGCTCCTGCTGGAATTATTCTCTCGCCATATCACTAGAAAAAACTTGATTTTGGGTTTACTATGATCACCCTGATTGTCGCCACAAAATATCAGCCTTGGTAGAAGGGCAAAAAAAAGTGTGGCTTTGATGTAGCAAGGTACAATTACATTCATGTACAGCCATCGCATAATATTGTTTGAGATGAGAAAAAGGAGAGGAGATAGAAAAAACACCCACGAGTAAACCACTATCAGCAGCACTTCAAACCGCTCGTAAACATATCTGTAATCTATTGGAAAAATAGTCAAAAATAGATGACTGATAGTACCCATACTCATCCATAGATTGATGTGACGTACATCAAAACAAATCAAGTAATATGTCGATGAATCTGAGATAATATCTATGAACCATCCACTACTTCTTCACCCATAGTGCCACAGGCCGTCAAAATCTTTACCAAAATTTTTATATCTGAATGTTTATATTGGAACTGCTTGAAAAGAATGACGTAAATGATGTCCAATCGAAGATGTCAAGAAAGAAGAGCAAAAGAGGAAGGGACCGGGAAGTAGCCCTATCCAAAAGGTGTGGAGGAAATAACATTTTGTGTTGTTGCACAGATTTAAGATCACAAAAATTACTTTAGTGCCACAACCGCGGAGCCAACATCCCCACACCAGCACAATTGAAAAATTAGCATAGGCGACCAAAGGTGGAATCCGATGGTTAAAAAACTTTTGCGGTGTTGTGTGCGAGAACAATGGATGCCAACACCATCGATGGCCTCCTATACAGATGGTTGTGATTCCTCTATATTTTTGAGAGAGCTTGCTACATAAGGATGACTAGATTTGACAACCATTGGTACAAAATTTTAGAAAAAACAAAAAACTCTCAGCCTTCATGTTTGGTCTATCAACAATCTGGGGTTGAAAATCTAGATATGAATCTCATGTGTTGTTGAGCACCATGACAAACTGCATTGGTTTTATTTCAAACTACTTCAAAAAAAAACTAAAACCATATCTTAGAAAAATAATCCATCAAGATGTGCTTCTTCTCCACAAAGATCTGGACCAGATCCACCCAACAAGTAATAAGACCCAAAAAAAATCTGTCACAGTGAAAAAAAATTGTTTTACAATCCTAGATTTGTAGTATAATATTGTAAACCTAGAAAACTAAAAAACAAAACAAATAACCTCCCAAACTAAAATTTTAACCATCTAGTTTCTGATCCATCAAAATATGGAGAGCATACTCCCTCGGTAAAAAAATATTTGGGGAAAAAAATGAAGGGGGGATTTCCATGAGGGAAATCCCCCCATGAGGAAAAGCTCCTTAGGCTCATAGGGTAGGGAAGTCTTGCTTTGATACCATGTTGGAATAAAAAAATACTTGATATTATTGAATGACAAAGACCTTGCTTAAATAGCAAGTGTTTACAATTTAATCCATTGGATCATAACTAACTGAGCTAATCTTAGCCACATAGATTATCCTAGTAACAACTTAGGATATGGTTTATTCTAACATAAATCACAACCTTCTCCAAATTTTTGGCCAGTTCCACTCCCAATCAAGTCCTACTATTTCCTATAGGCTCGTTAGGGGCTTCCTTTGGTCTGACTTCAAGTTCTCTACTCTTGTTTAAGTCCTCTATCAATTTCTATTATTGGACTATTAGTTCAGGTTATTGGGCCATATGTGCTTTTTGTTACACCATTTCCTCTTTCTATTGTTCCATATGGGTTTGTAACAATTGAACCACCTTTACCAGAATTCAATCCTCCCTGATAGTTTTATTTGTTGGATTTTCATTAAGTTGTTTCAATTGTCTTTCCCTTTGAGGACCTTCTTTCCTAGCCCCTATTCGTAATCCCTTTTGAGGTCTTATGGTGGAATCTTCTTGCCTAGCTTATGTGGGGTTACTATATGATCCACCTCACAACAAATTCACCATTTCACCTATTGGAAAAATAATTATATTAATTTTTTGGCTTAAATTTAATTAAAGATAATATACATATTTCTACAACATAGGGATCTCATCTACTTTGATACCACATGTAACACTTCAAGTCTACTCACCTGGTTGTACCACTCGATTTGGTTCACTGATTTATAAGGTAATTATTTTTTCTAGTTTACCAATACAATTCAACCTAAGGGGAATATTTTCAAGTTAAATGGCTTAATTTTAACCCAAGTTTTGATTTAGTACAAGGTATATTATACCTTTTTTGGAAACTAAGACTGCTACAAAAAGTCTTCCAAGTGGACGAGATTGACCAAATCTTGCAGAAGGTGTCATTTTGTGGATCTATATTCCCACTTCTCATCCTCTTATTCTGGCATAAGTATAAATTCATGATTAACGTTATTCTCTAGGGTCCATAACACCTAGAGGATGGATGCATACTCTTCCCATCCCTTAGCATGATGAACCTTGATCTAACTTGTTCAATACTTGAGATGCAAGGGGTTAGCATACATATGCCTAGTGCCTAGATGGTTGTTCACTCACTTGGAGTCAGCTAGGACCATATCATTACCCTAATACTGGACTTAGTTCAACTTGTCCATTTATGACTCACGATAGATTATCCAATACATGGATTAGGCTATTTCTTGGTCATACTAGTACCTTCTTAGTCAAAAATAGCACAAGGACCTATCACTATACTTCCTAAGCAATGATCTAGAGGAAGCGTCCCATACCACCCTCATTACTAGTTTTGACAAGGTCGCTTGTTTCAGCCTATTCTATCAAAAAATGGTCATTCTCAAGTTTTAGAGGTTACCAACTCATAACCACCAATGTAGGGTCTTTATGGCTACTCCCTTAACATCTAGGATAATTTCAAGGTTTTAAGTTACTCTTGCCGAAGTTTCTAGTTTAAGGTTATCATCAATGATGGTCTAGTTTGTCATAATTTGCAAGTTGTTCATTTTATACTATTTTATTATTCCCTATTTTCCATGGTATCAAGCAAAAATAAGGTTATCCTATTTTATATAGATATTAAAACTCAAAACACCATAGTATAATCTATTACCTAAAATGTATAGCCCTATCATCGTATTTAAACCAACATCTCTAATTAATCATTATAATAAAGTCAAGTTTATATATATGTACTCATGTATGCAATCATGTATATGAAGAGAATAAAAAGATTTAACATATCTCATTTCAATCATGTCTCATTTCACTTTTGTCTCTTTAGTTGACTTTCCATTCCAAAGAGAAAGTAATACAAACAATAAAACATGCCAAACTGCTCATATATTGTAAACTTAATTATGAACTAAAAACATTACTTGAGCCAAATATTCCATAATTCGTTTAACACAATCAAATTAGATTCTAGTCTACATAACACGATACTGAAACAAAACCATATGTATCTCATAAAGCTAGATATTACCATATTAAATCACAGGTTTCAATGGTGTCTTTCATATTTATAAATGAGCCAAGTATTGTTTGTAGCAACAATAGAGATTATTTTAATTTAAGGATTATATTTCTAATGATAAGTCAATTCTTTTTCTCTAATGGATCAATAATACTAAAGAGAATAAGTAATAATTTTAATGCATTATTCTCCATATTCTTTTGCTCCGTTTAACAAGACACTTAGTCATATCATTTTCCTACATTTAAAGGGGTTCTTCAACCATTGCTAATAGAATTTTTTGCACACCAACGGAAGTACTATTTCTTACACTCATATATAAGTGTATATATAATGCAATCCACATTTGATAACCATCACATCTCTACATATTTAAACATAGTATAACATAACTATATTGTTACGCATTCTTGAATCACAACCGATAGAATATATATTATTATAAAATAGAGCAAAATATCTTACATAATAATACAATTGTTGTCCTCATCGGACTGAACGCTTGTCCCTTTACTGATGCTTTTAGTGGCGTAAAAGGTTTAAAATGATTATGGCATGGTGGTTATAGGGGCATACTACGTGAAGATCTATGTAGCGGTTTCTGGGGCGGACAACGTAGAATACTGTGGTGGCCATAAAAGCTGGACAGCCTGCCCGAATTCGTGGCGACTACCAATTCCACCATGTAAATTAAAAAAAAAAACAAAAAATAAAAATAAAAATAATAATAATAATAATAATCTAACTTTTGTCTTTATTTTCCCTTAGGGATAAGATATTAAAATCAGCAAGACACTTAATATTGATATTTGCATTGTTCAATCATTAATCCAACAAAGATACAATAATATAATTATCAAGGTATTTAGTTGTAAATACAAAACTTATCATAAGAATTAAAATTCAATATATCCAGTGTTACATAAGGATATTATAAATCCCTTTTTACTCACTATATTAAGTATAGCCTCTCCAGTTGGTTGTAGAATTTTGTTACCACCTTAATAAAATGTAGGTTCCAAAACAATGAAACATTTTCACCCAAAACTTGTAACATCACATCCCAGCTCCACTTCTCGTTGTCTCCATTGTTGAAACTTATTGGATAGGGATCATAAATGGCTCTCATGATTTTATGATTGTTTAAATTTAAATTATCTAAATGCATATTATGATATGCCAAACATGCATGGCCATTCAAATTACTTAACATACAAGATTTTATAGTCACAAAGAAAATCCATTGAAGCCCAACCAAATTTCACATATAAATACTTAAAAAATAAAATTGCTAAAATAAAATCACATCTATATAGCCATGTATCATCTACCCAAATACACATTATCTAAAATACGTCTGAAGGGCATCTTCCCATAATCTCCTGCTCAAACTTATGATGTGAGCAAAGATAAACATAACCGAAAGCCAACAATCACACACACACACACACACACACACACACACACACACACATATATATATATATATATATAACATACATACATCAATACACATCAGTCCTCAATATAGGAATTGTTCTTCCAACTATCAACAAAGCGAGTAAACCTTTTATACACTGTCTAATTATCAGCATAGTTTACAAAGTTAAAATTGGACTAGATGATATTTTAACATCACAACAATCAAAATGGCGTAGGTTCAACTCTCTCTCTCTCTCTATATATATATATATATATATATTAAAGTTTTGGCACATAATTAATATAGCTTCAACACCAACCATCCAAAATATATAATCAAATGAATTGAAGTGAAACACTGTTACATAGCATCTATAGGAATCTAGGCAAGATTCAACTAGATAGACTCTTTTTAGAGATGATTAATCTTAACATTAGCAAACAATCAATTTAAACAAGCATTTCTTTCTATTACAAGAAATTGTTCAAGGCATTAACAAAAACTCATTCACTATTGTATATTTCAATAGAACACACTTGTAAATAACATTTAAGGTTGTACTTTTGCTTAAAATACTTCTAAATGAATGCAAAATCCAATGCAATGCTCTCCCGCATGCATAACTTCTCATGCAAGCTATATCTTAATTAATTCCTAATGCCCCCCATCGAGAATGAAATATATTATCCTCATTTTTCCCCCAATGAACTCCCTCTTTTTTCGCTCTCAAAGACATGGCTATTAAACAAATCAATCATGAAAATGGCACCTCATTATCCAAATCACACAAATCACAACATACACGACACTCCACCATATCCATTATGCAGTAAGATAAATGATAAGGTTATTAATTTTTATTTTTATATTATTAATTTTATTTTTAAACTTATTTCATTTTATACTTTTTAAAAAAACAAGCATTGAATAATTTTTCAATCATCAAAATGGCTTCCATGCCCCTTGGCACTTTCATTTCCAACTAAGGATATATGTATGCATCATTTTAATCAATCAATAAGTAAACTTTCAAAATGTAGACCCAAAATTTTGCACCCCTTTCCCTCAGGCTAATGGATACATGCCTCAAAGAGGGGTGGGAAATTAAAGGTCTACACCTCAATATGAGGGGAACCTGGTGTCGTGCCTCCTTTGGTGATTATCGATAAATTATGGTGGGTTCACCAGGAAATGTTTAAAGATCGTTTTTACGTCTAGATAAGGTATAATATTTGATAAGTTCTTTTAATAGCACATACCTAAGTTTAGGACAGATTGTAACTAAAATCTATGCTATATACAATTTGGTTTTCCTTGCAAGAAACATACAATGAATAATTAATATAAATTAAATGCAATGCAGTTTGATTTTCTTTTTTATTTTTTTCTTATATAATTTGATTATAATTGCAAATGAAATAAACCTGAAATTGACAATAAACAAAAAAATGAAGTAAAATAGATTAAACAAGAAACTTATCTGCATCAGATGGTTGAATAAAGCAGATTTACTGCCTATGAGCGAACTTGCTATCCATTTGAGTTAGAAGCGAATTTGGGGTCCTGAAAGTGAATTTGTGATAGACCTTCAACTTATGAGATAAAACACTAAAATTTGTAATTAGTATTAGGGGATCTGCTTAGGCCACTGTAGATTTAATATTGAAGGCATAGCAGTAAAATACCTTTGGTCTTTTAAACAATTGTACACAAAAAAGAATGATAATTATAAAATCGATGAGCGTATAAAAATGTAATATGATATATGATGCAAGATGATCTAGATTTGATGTACAAAGGGAAATGATAGATCTGAGAACAAAATTTACCCCTAAACTTATGCTTGCGCAAATTTGCTAGAAATGAGAAAATTTTCTTTGTGTGAGCAAATTGAGTGAATTTGCTAAATTTATTAAAATTTAAAGGTGTGCAAAAAAATGCGATTAAAACGTTACAGGAAACCAAAATGATTTTGCTTACAAATAGGCTTGGTTGTTCGACGTTATGTAGTGGTGGTGGTAAAATGAAAATGGATCAAAAGTAAAGTAAGCTCTAGAGGTATCTTCTAGCCATAGAGTAATCTGCTCTGTCACTCAACCTACAACAGACTCAATCTCGAACACTCTTAGTCAAAAAACCAAAATGCCAATGCTTCCTCTTGATTTCCACCATCCACTCATTAGGGAGCCAGAATGCTTGTTTTAACATTTTTTCTAGCATAGGAGAAAAGGCAATCGACCAATTTGGGATTGTAGTTTGGGTTGTTAAACCAAATTAGGCAAATTTCCAATTTGGGTAGATTCGCTGGTTAGGATTAGGACCAACGAATCTGCAAAAGTCAAAAAAAATATTTTGTTAGAACATAATCAGATGGTTGTGTAATTATCGAGCAAGTTGCTATATTTAGCAAATTCACTCTCTAATATTATGGGGAGTGAATCGCCAAGCAAATTGACTCCCTAAGAATGTAGGGAGCGAAATAATGAAAACATAGAGAATGTGCAATGTTTTTGGCACTTTGAGAGACCAAATGGTGTCAAAATTGGACATATCATATACCATCGGAAAGCTCTTTTTAATCCCTACCCAATGGTATATATTTTTGGATAATGGTGGTTATTTTATAAGGGAAAAATTATATTAAAAATAACCCTAGTTTTTTTAGAGGAAAACTAAGGATATTAAGGAAAATAACTCATCTTAATGGGTCAATTTTCCATTTCTACACAAAAAACGTCTCACACAATAATGCAAGTCATTTATGATGCACCTACATGATATGAAAATGTGTGATATTCCATGTACTCATGATCCAAATCATCATTTTACACTTACCTTTTTCTATCGACCTTCTTCTATCTATCGAAGGAATGCACCTAGTCCTGCATGCACAACAACCATCAACAGTATCACATTCTAGAAGAAAAATGTAAGTATAATTTACCAATTCATCTATAATCATTAATGGTGCTAGGAGGGTTGTTACAAAATTATCATTGATTCATTCCAAAACCATTGCCAATTCACTAAATACATCTAAAGTTACCATTAGTTTTGATAAACTCACCAAATTCCTCCAAATTTCTTTCAAGTATCCTTAGTTTTCCATAGTTTTTAATTAATTTCTTCCATTTAATTAATTCTTCTTAATTATCTTCTAATTTCTCCCTACTCCATTTAATTCTTTTAATCCATTCAAATCTACCTTGAAGTTCCCCCAACCTACATTTACCTAGCCTAACACTCCATTAAGCTTTACATTAAGCCCTAATCATGCCCTATGACTAAATCCCAAAAGGAATACCATTTGAATTTTAAATTCTCAATTAAATCCTTACAAATTCCAATATGCACCCAAACCCTTATTTAAACCTCTAACCATACCCCTTGACCCTTGGTCAAATCCCTAGGAGATTGCACCATTAATTTGAAAATCCCAAGCAAATCCCTAGGAAGTCAAATCCCTTCCAAAATCCTCACCTAAATCCCTTCCATTTAATTGGCTTGGTCCCCTCACCATTTTCCCTTCATTTGGATGAATTTAAAATTATTTTTTAATTCCAAAGTCAACCTCCCTCATTAAGCCACTTGTACACTCCATCCTCCACCTTTGCATTTTAGTAATTTTAAATTGAGCCCACATCACCCAATGCACACATGCCCCCATGCACATCTCACATCCCCCTAGGCCAATTTATGATACTTGGGTGGGTGAGGATTCACCCCACCCAAGGCCATTAAATGAGGAGGGTGCACATTCCTATGTGTCCTCCCTGATATTTACCTTGGATTTGCCACCCTCCACTTGGTGCTAAGTCACTCTTAGGTACCAAGATAGGTATTTAATATTGAATAATTCCATATTGTATTGTATAATGGTATGAGCCATAAATTAATTATTGAGTAAGGAAGACCACATATCAAAATAGAAATAGGTATGTCATAGAATCATATTTATAACCGTTGGGAGAATATTTTCATATGTAACCACAAAGAATATTATCATATCATTATGCGCATTGTAACTCATAGAAGGTGAACCGCCACATGGGTGATCTTGTAACTCATAGAAGGTGAACCATCACACTCTTGTATAAAGAGAGATGGGCCCCCATTGTAAAAGGTATATATGATGTATTCTTTGAGAAGTCTTGGCTTGTGGAGCTAGAATCTTGTGGAGTGGCTTCCTTGCAAAAGGAGCATTGTATGGTGTTCCCCTAACTCAAGGGTATAATTGATCTCTATTTTATTGAGCAATTTATTGTGCAATTGATTTATTTGTGGATGCATGTTGAATATTTATGTAAATTATTGAATGATTTATGGAATGAGAAGAGAGGTTCACTATATTTTGGTATTAGAGCAACGATTTGGGCAAAGTGGGTTTGTTTTTATAGATCTAGGGCACCTTTTTTTTAGAAAAAACTTCACATTTTGTGAAGATCATATTTTTTATTTCAGCAGTCAATTTTAGAATTTTTTTCTCCATTGTGTAGATATTTTTGAATAATTTAAAAATGATTGCTCATTTGTTAAATTTTGATATGTATTGAGAAATTTATGGTTGATTGAAGTTGAGTTATTTTTGCTCTTTTTTGGCTGCACGAATTATTTTTCAAAATTAAAAAATTTGCATTAAATTTTTTAGTCATTTACAGAAGATTTTGGCACCAATAGATAATTTTGAGTACTATAAAAAATATTGCTCAATTATGGATTTTTGATAAATTTTGAGAGAGTTACAATTGTTTGAAGTTGGGTTGTTCAAGTTGTTTTTTGGTTGCACGATTTTTTTTCAAAAAGAAAAAATTCATATTAATTTTTTTAGCAGTCATTTTCAGAATTCTTTTGAATTAGCATGCATGTTATTTTAAGTACTACAAAAATGACTACTTACTTGTTAAATTCTAATAAGTAATGAGGGAGTTATAGTTGTTGCAAGTTGGGCATTTGGTGTTGTTTTTGGGGTTGCCAACAAAAAGAAAAAAATCATAACTTTCAATTTGAGTAAGCAAATCAGTTGTTTGTTTTATTTTGAAGATAAAAGTACATATTTAATTGTTAAAGACAAGAATAGATGATATTTCAAAAAATTTACCTTTTTTGTTATTTCCAACCCTAGCTACTTAAAAAAAAATATGGATTTGCCAAAGTTAAATGGAAGGGATGATAGTGATGCTAGGGAATGGTTGAGAAAGTGGAGAATTGTTTCTAAAATTTGTCTCTCTGGAAAACATAACTTTCTTATGCTTTCCAAGGGAAAGCTCGTACTTGGTATGCGGACTTTATCCGTGATCACAAATATAAATTACAAATGATGAATTTTAAGTTTCATTTTTTAACAAATGGAGATAAAAAAAAAATGATGAAAATGTATAGGCTGCAGAGACTACACCTTGTGTGTCAAAGCCAAAAAGTGGTCAAAAATATTTGTTTGAATGTAAAAATTCTATTTTGTAAGTTTATGGTGCATTCAATATAAAAACATTATTGTTTCCATTTACACTAGTAGTAAATATAATTTTATCAATGTGTCTTTGACTAAGAGGTTGCAAGTTCAAGCACAAAAAATCAAAGACATAAAACTTGAAGGAAACAATGTTCAAATTTTTGAAGATTTGAAAATCACCATGGATAAATATGTTTTACATTCAAATTTTCATGCTATTGAGATGAATGATGTAGATATTGGACTTGGTTATCCATGGTTGCATTCTTTGGGTATTATTAACATTAATGTGCAAAAATAATTCATGAAGTTATGGTATTGAAAGAAGAAGATAACATTACAGGATATTTCTCAATGTAAGGAAAACATGTAGCTATTGCAAAGGAATAAAGTGAAGAGCAAAAATAGGCTGAACATCAGGCTAAGGTTGGAGTATATTTCTATCCACACCACCATGATATGCTTGGATTAAGGTAACAATATTATGATTCTACATAGAATCCACAAGGCACCAACTATAGCAAGGTTTGGCAAATAAAGCATAGTGAGTCTAGTTTTCAAAGTGGTGTAGATGCATCACAAAACAAATGGACTCATAATAAAATTAGATAAAAAAAACATGGAGCAAATCCAACAATTTTGGCTACTCAAATGGACACATGGCATATCAACATCAAGGAAGACCACCACCCATAAGAGTTCCACTAGTATGGATGGATGATCGATATTGGTACCAATATTCAACATGGCTCAAAAGATCATATTATTTAGCCTCTTCTAATGTTTCAAGGATGAAATATTTATAAGGGGGATGGAATATCAAGTACCAAGATAGGTATTTAATATTGAATAGTTTAATATTATATTGTATAAGGTATGAGCCATAAATTAATTATTGAATAAGGAAGGCCACATGTCAAAATAGAAATAGATATGTCATAGAATCATATTTGTAATCGTTGGGAGAATATTATCATATGTAACCACAAAGAATATTGTCATATTATTATGCACTTTATAACTCATGGAAGGTGAACCGCCACATGGGTGATCTTGTAACTCATAGAAGGTGAACCATCACACTCTTGTATAAAGAGATATGGACCCCCATTGTAAAAGGTATCTATGATGTATTCTTGGAGAAGTCTTGGCTCATGGATCTAGAGATATTTTGGAGTGGATTCCTTCCAAAAGTAGTATTGTATGGTGTTCCCCTACCTCAAGAGTATAATAAATATTTATTTTATTGAGCAATTTATTGTGCAATTGATTTATTTGTGGATACATGTTGAATATTTATGCAAATTGTTGAATGATTTATGTAATGAGAAGAGAGGTTTAGTGCAGTCACCTCCACCTCACCTCCATGTCATCTAGCTCCCATCCCTTCAGAAAGCCTATAAATCCCCCTCCATTTCACTCACTTGCAACAACACATGAAGGCGCTTTTGAAATTCCGTCAAAATTATTCTAGAGATTAAGTATGTATGTTATATTTCAATTTGTTTATGTGAGCTTTAGTTTGCTTGAATGTCTAAACAGGTGCTACTAACTATTTTGGTATTTGCATGTGTGTAGGTGTTTGGGCTAGCAAAAAAACTCAGGAGGTCAAGCATCCAAGGCTTCAAAACCCTCCTACAAAGTTGATTGTGTGGCTAAAGGAAGACTCTTGAAGACACCCTAAATCATTATTTGATAAAAAGGGTATTCTCCACCTTGGAGACTCCATTTGTAATAAACCCAAGAGGGTTTTTATGTAACTCAAAAGTGCTTAATAATATCACATTGTATTGCATTTTATTTTATGAAAGGGTGTATTTCTTGGTTACACACTATCCAAAATTGTGCCTTCTCCTCTCTCCCCACTTTTCAAAATAATCCATCTTTCAATACCTAAGATTCTAACTTTAGAGCCTTCCACACTAAGGACCTATTGTGACTATCTCACAACAAGCCCCAATTTTGGGGACCCACTTAAAATTTTGAAGTCTAGGAGAATTTTGGGTTTACATTAAAGGATTGGCAATATTACAGTATAAGTCTTGGTATTTTTTCTTTTTGCAATTATTTCTTAGTTATGATTTTTTTTTGTTTAGTTACTTTAGGTTAGTCGTGATGATGATCTTGCATGTGTTTTTTTTAAGTTGTTTATTTTGTAATGTGAAGTGGTCTGTTAATTCATGTAAATGTTTTAATGTAAATGGTGATTTCACCATGGTTATAATTTTTTGTCTCCTACTAGTTTTGTAGACACAGAAAATTGACCCACTTTAGTGGGAAATCTTCCATAAGTCCTCTGGGGGACCCATTTGAATTGCCTAAGGCAAGGGCAAGGCTTCTCCCCCCTGTTTTTCCTATTTTCCCTCTCTATGCAAAATCATGCTCGATCCCTGATGGGGCGTGACTTAGCATTGCGATATCATGGTAGACCGATATGGGCATGATTTCAAAAGGGTTTGACACATCAAAACTCTATTTTTTTGAGGTTGGCATGTTTTATGTTGGCCCTCAATTTTCCCACTTTTTCCTTAAAATCCACTATATAAGGAGGGTTTGAATTCACCTTTTCACACATGCTCACATAATCGATATTCTAAGGATTAATGATTTATTGCTTGCTAACATTTGATTTCTTATAAAGTATTTTATTCGGTCTGCATCCTCCTTATTTTGCAAGCAACTTTGAAGTGTGGAGTTTGATTGATTGTCTACTACATTGAATTGTTATTATTCGATATTGGTGGATTATTGTTGGAGCCCTAAGGAGATACTGAATACTCGAGAGATCTCAAACCTTTTTGCTTGCTTCCTCACTCTCTACTAGGTGAAAATATTTTACTGTATATTTGATTTTGTTCGTTGCATCACTATTTCATTATTTCACTTTGATTAGAGGTGTTTCATATCACTTCTATGAAATCACACCTGGTCTTCTATGGGGTGCAATTTCACATTGCGTTATTGCAGTTGCCCATTATGGGGTGTGATTTCACCCAAGCTAAAATTGGCGGTAATTTGCTATTCCTGTTTCCTTCATTGCATCATAGATTGCATTTAGAGCATAATGGCATATTTTATTTCTATAATTTCATCATTCTTCTTTGTCATATTATATTATGTTTGTTTTTCTCCAAAGTTCAATTTCCACTTTTAATTATCAAAGGTCAACTAAAAGGACCTAGGGATCTTGACTGCTGCACCTCCAAGTATTATTGTATAGTGACCTAAGCAGGCCCTCTAATGCTAATCCTATTTTCAAGTGTTGATTTAGTTATCGTGCAGGAACAAGTATTACTAATAGCATTGGATAAAGGAATAAAAGCAAGGATAAATCATTGGATAAGCTAAGTATTCTGATTAGTCTTTATGGTGTAAACTCAGCTACAAGAGACCAACAAAATGGACTTCAATCACATAAAACAAATGCAATAATGGAAGAAAACTGCCAATTGATATTCTTCTCATTCCTAAATTCACACCACCCTTCTACAAAATATTACAATCCATCATATAGCAATCGAAAACCAAAGAAACCCTAAAAATATTTTTTTTCTAAAAATTGCTAAAAATAGATCTTTTTCCTAAAAATTGCTAAAAATAAAAATGAGTCGGATTGCGCCCAAATTTGGTGCACACATCCCTATTACAATAATGAACCTTAATTTAAAATATTAGGTCTCAACTTAAGGTATAACAAAATATAATAAACTTCTAACAGCCAAAAAAACCCAAAAAACTCGAGAACCTATTCTAAAAGCTAATTTTGGGGCACTAGATGTCGGAGTTAGGTCCCGAAAACATGATTTTTGGAGGTTCAAGAGGATCAGAGATAATCCTGATGCAGAACATGCACGTGGAACGACATGTTAAATTTCAAGGCAAACGGGCGTATGGTTCACAAGTTATGGCTCCGACAAGGTGCATCACTTTAGGTTGTTTTTTGAGTGCTTTTATTTTTGTTGTAAACCCTAGATATAATTTTATTAAAATATATTTAATTATTTATGGGCATCTAAAAGGAAAACAACATACAGTGTGCACTTATGGTTAATTATGTTTGTGCATCTCTTCTTGAGCCCTTTCTTAAAAGGTTGTTTATTTAGAACCCTAGGTTAAAAAAGCATTCAAAAGAAATAATCATAATAGGATTAGCTCTTGTATTCCTACATTTTTGTATTTCTACATTGTCCTTTATATTTCATAGCATAGATCTAGAAAGGCCAAATTTAGGTGTTTGTATTGAAATCGAATACATCAAACATTCCTAAAATTCTCATGGACTTAGAGAGAGTCCTTAAAGTTATTCCTAGTGAACCATTCCCCTAGCATCGAGTGTAGAGAAAAACATAGCCCCCATGGTTCACCCCAAAAGGCTTCTCTCTCTTGTGGATCCAACCTTTTTGGAATTGTACATGGTACGGCAGTTTTCTCCCTCTACATCTTTGGTGAACCTGACGTGAACACCTTCTTTTCTTTTAAAACTTTAAATAATATCATTAAATTTGTTTGTGTGGTTGGAAAATATTCATAATATCTTTAGAAATATTTTTGTTTTTGTTGTTAGCATTCTCTTCTATCCTTTCGCTTTTCTAATGACTCTTATCCTTAGAAGTCAATGAAAGCATCTTAAGTCTGATTCTATTGCTTCGAAATATTATCATATTGATAGAGAGGATCCTAACATAGATCCATAAGAACAAGATAACATGGATACTGAGATGAGTTTTTATCCTTATAAGGGACCTAATGGCAGCTTTGTATTTTCATCATTTGAGCATATTTGGGGCTTTATAAAAGCTAATAAGGATAGGATATTAGGAGGTATGGAGCAAGAAGCTCACCTCAAAAGAGATGAGACTCCTCCACCTCCTCCAATAAGCTTCCCTATGCTTAACCAGGAAAACCCTTGTCTAAATCAGTACATCTTGATAAGTTGAACTCAATTTTTGATACTGCTACTATCACCAACATTGGAAGGAATATGCAAGCCCTTCCAATTAGTAGTATCACTCAAAAGGATTTTCAATTTCTTCCTCAATATTCTAATATCAACACTTTTTCTTATATTCTTCCCAATGTTAGTTGTCCCCTTTCACAAGGTGCCACATACAACAATAATATCCATGCTTCTAACCTAAATCAAGCATTGGTTCCTCAACACATATATGGGAATCTAGGGATAATACATAACAGTAATCCACAAGCACAAAATTTGGTAAATATGATGAAACAGTTGGTGTAAAAAGTTGAGATGATTCAGCCTTCAAGTTTTTCTTACAGTTATAAGGAAATGTGTAATCAGCCATTGGATCATATTGTTGCTACTAGGCCTTATCCTAAGAATTTTTCTATGCCAGTTTTACCTATCTATAAGGGTATATAAGATCTGATAGAGCATTTAAGAATGTTTAGAACAGCTTGCCATGACCTCATTTATGATGATATGTTGTTACTTAAAATATTTTCTAAGTCTTGGTGGTATGGTATTAGAGTGGTACTATCGGTTGCTTAATTATTCCTTAGATAGTTTTTAAGAGACAACAAAATTATTTTTTTGGCAATTTGGTGCTTACATTGAGAAAGAAGTAACAATGAAAGATGTGTATAATTTAAAGAAAAGTAAAGAGGAAAGCTTTTCAAAAAATTTGACTTGTTGGAGAAGTTTAGTTGGATGTTTGAGATATACTTTACCTCCTAAGGATATGCTTGAGATATTTATTGGTAATTTACAAGAACAATTATCTTATGCATTAGAGACTACTACTATTTCATCTTTTGATCAAGCAATTGATTTAGCAAGAAAAGTAGAACATGCTCTCATCAGGAGAGGCCAACTCAAGGTTAAATAAGAAAAACCTACTAAGTCTCAACATAAGAACAAGCACATAGGAGGTGATAGTGGAATGGATAGTAGGCATGTTAACAATTTTAGTAACAACCTATAGAAGATAGTACTTTAGAAACCTCCACAAAGGAATTTTACAAGGCTTAATATGTCTATGGAAGACGTTTTGAAACAACTGTTAGAAGCTAAGGCAATTGAGTTACCTCATATTATACAACTAGATACTACAGCTCATTGGTATAAGGTAGTTCAACATTGTGCATATCATAGAGTGGAAGGACATTAGATGATTTCTTGTAAAAAATTGAAACATGTGGTTCAATATTTGATTGATGCAGGATGCATTGACTTAGGCAATTCTCAGGTAGTGAATAATCAAGTACTTTTCCAACAAAATGTGACTACCAATCAAGACATGGGAATATTTAAAGATCCATTACCAAAACATAACCAACAAGTAACAAATCAGGTAGCTCATCAGAATGATCCTCCTCCTTATGGCAATATGGTTGATATGGTTGGGATAACTAAAAGAATACAAGCTTAGACTCAACATCATCAACAAGGACATAATTCTATATTACAACCCAGTTTAGTATTAAAGAATAATCAAGGAAACTTTTAAAACATAATGACTCCACCTATTGTATTGAGACCACAACCTAAGGTTTCTTTTGATCTTCAAAAGTAGTTGGCTAGTACTCCAACACAAATATCAATTTTAGAACTCCTTCAAACTTCTCCTAGTCATAGAGATGCTTTGATGGAATTTTTAAAGCAACAACCGGTTCCCTCAGATATTTCATCCAATGCTATAGTTAATGTCGTAGGTTCTCTTGGGATACATCACATCTCATTCTTAGATGATGATAAACCTTCCTCAAACTTGCAAGAAGATTCTTCACTTTACATCACCTCACAATTAGGGATACTTTTGATTGATAATGGTTCATCCCTCAATTTGTGTACATATCAATTCTTTCAAAAATTTGGATTAAAAGAGGTAGAATTAACAAAATTCAATATCTATATAAAAGCTTTTAACAATGAGTCCCAAGAAGCCTGTGGTGTCATATCTCTTCCCCTTAAATTTGGGCCTAAAATATTGAATACTTTGTTTATTGCGGTACATTATCCTGCATCTTTTAATATTCTTCTTGGACATCCTTGGATTCATGCAATGAAGGTCATCTCTTCTACTCTTCATCAGTGTCTCAAGTTTGAGTTTAAAAATCAAGTTATCACAATTTCGAGTGATCCTCAACCATTTAAATTTTGTTCAAATGTAAAGCGATCCTGGTCCGAGTTTAACCTATGTCCCTCAATCTCTTCAATGGTTTCTCCGCGTTCCTCATCTCAAGTATCAAAATAATTTTAAATTTTAAAAATGAGTGAATAAAATATCTTAAATTCTTCATATCAAGATCATTATGATCAATTTTTTTAGTCACCTCTTTTTAATCTAGCCAAGCTACCACCATCACCAAGAATCATGGGTTTACCCCATAAGAAAGGTGATGTTGTACACATTGGCACTTGTACCTTTGTCTTTGTAGGAACTACCTTCGAGGAAAAGATACGTGGTAGCAACCCTTCTTCCATTGAGCATTCTTTTACTCATTGGTACATTTCCAATGATTACCCACTTCCTAAATAGATCCTATCTAGTATGGGATATGTAGGTAAAGTCTTGGGGTCACAATAGAAGAGAATTCAAGAGCCTTTGGATGTCGAGATCTAGCTTGGGAGATGTGGTATAGGTTTTACATCTAGTAAATACCAACCTTTACCATTTGACAATGATGATCTTATGACTTAAGCTAAATATATGGATTATCAAAAGTCAAGAGTAGGTGATGAGGATGATGGTCCCCCTTATTCTTCTGATGTCTTATTTTACAATATGATTGATTTTGTGTGTTCTAAAAGTAAATATTCTATTTTAGAAGAGGACCCTAATTCGTTGTCCTGTGGTGATCTTGCAAAGTTAGGAATTGCTCCTCCTTATGTTAAAAATAATGGCTATGTTCGAGAGTGTATTGATTATCGTGTTATGGCTACCAAATAAAAAACTATGAAGGAGCCTTTCCATAATTCTAATTATTGAGAAGACTTGCCTTTTAGATATTTCTTTGATAAAACAATCCATGGCAAAAATATTATTTTTTTAAGAAATGTGACACACTTAGATGTTGTGTCAACTTCCGTTATGTTGGCTTAAATTAATTATTTAATTTAAATTAAAGTAATACTAAAATAAAAAACAAATAAAAATTACATCGAATCAATTAATCATCATTTAGCTATGCATTTGCATTTTTGTTGCATCCATCTGCTTGTTCATATTGCACTATTGCTTGTCATCCTGTTGCATTATCTGCCTACCATTTAATTCAACTTGCATGCTTAAATTTCATATTTTACATGATTGCTTGATCATTTAGATTTTGAGGATCTTGCGATAATGGCATGTGATAATACCTAGTTAGGTCGTAGCTTACACACATTGCACTTTCTCTAGGATTATAACGCCAAGTAAGATCCCCACCTAGGGCTTTCTTTTTCAGTATTCTTTCTTAATTTTTGCTTCTTCAAATATTTTCCTTGGTCTTGGAAATAGTGAGAGTATCTCTTAGATCAAGGATGATAGTTCATTAATATTTCCTTGCCACTTGTCCATTGCCTTAATTTTATTTGTCTTCCTTTACTTTTGATAAGAAGATATGTGCATTTTGTTTCTTTCTTTATCCTTCTTAAGTTGTCTTCTCAACACAATTGCACACACTCACTATCTTTTTTTCCTCTCTAAATTCTTATCGAGGGTAGCACTAGCCTAATATATATTATCCTTATATTACACTCCATATGGGATAGATATACATCCTAGAGGGTATCTTATTAGATATTATTTTCTATCGGGTTATACTCCCTCTTGACTCAACGGGCTCAACACCCCATTATAGGATAATCTCCTTGGTCATTTTTAGTAGGTCTCGGCATACATCCTAGCAGGTAATTGCCCCATAACAGTCAATTAGTGAACAACCACCCATAGCAGGTCAGACTCCAACACCTTATCCCTCTTGGTGAGTACTATACCCATAATGGGTTTAGCTCCCTCTTTTCTAATACGATTCATAGTATTTAGTCACATTGGTCCCTTGCGACCTATGCTAATTTCAGTACTATGTTTCGCCCATCCTTCTCTATTTCATATGGTTGACCTTTGGATTATCGTATTCTTCATATTCTCTCTCTTATTCTTCTTCATATTTTTGGTCTTATTTCTTTGTATTTTTCTCATGTTTTCCTTTCTTCTATCCATTTTTATTTATGTATTTAATATAGCCTTGCATTTAAGATACATTGCATACATAAAACATCAAACTAAAGAACATCTAAGATGACAATTAAAATCACATGCACACATTCACAAAATATAAAAATAAATTAGCTATGTATTACTCGATGAAAAAGAGAGAGATACAGTTGTGTCTGATTGGTGTACCACAGTCTAGTCTTGGTACACTCAACCAATCCTTAGGGGTGCATGTCAAAAATAAAATTGGTATGTCATCTCGATTCCTAGCCTAGCTATGAGAGCTTGTCTTCTCTTCTCTACCCAAATGAGGAGGTGGTCCAGGTAGCCACATACCTACAAATGAAGATGTCAATAATATCTATGATTGTGATCATGACCTGCTAGCTGACTAGAGGAATACAGGGAGTGTTGCTCTTTACCTTGCTAGTACTACCTAGCAGTACATGGTCTCATAAAAGGTAGTCTATAGAATGACCACCTCCAAACTCTCCCTTGCCCTTTGTAACTCTGCCTATAGAAGGCAGACCTCATCGCTAGCCTGGTTGCTCCCAACTATAGCCATCTCCTCTGCTCGATCTCTTTAGCACTATGTATCTAGATGGTTCACCTCTCCTCAAAGGTGATTGGCCTCTCCTCAAGCTGCATCCCTCTCCCTCTCTGGTATGCTCAGTGACCCTCATAGTCCCTTGATCCTCTTGGACCTATCCTCCTAGAACATGTCCACCTGCCTCTGCAAAGTCACCACCTGTGACTGTAGTACCTCTTCCTCCTCCCTCGAATCCCCTCATCCCAAAGTTTTGCCCTAGCTATTTGTTGCTAATGTGGAGGTCTATCTCGATATTGCACTTGGTAGTACCATGGCCTCTATGGGGGTAACTCTATATGCCCCTATCTCCTTGGCCTTGGTAGCACTAGTGTCATCAGTCACTAGCTCAATCCGAACCCAAGACTACCTTTGTCTCAGAGCTACTGGTCCCTGTTGTGCCCTCTCTATGGATCTATGAGCTACCTCTTGAAAATTTCATTAGAGACCCAAGCCCATCACCTGGTCCCTCTATATCAAAACTGGTGGGGAGACCCTACGGGGCATGACTCCTCAATACCACCATTGGTAATCAAAGACCACTCCTACATCATCCACCTTGGGATCCATGTAAGAGTATCATATTAGTCCTCCTCAGCCCACTTGGTCAGGTCGGGTTTGCCTCCCACCCATTCTAGGTCTCGTTAAACTCTTTTGTACTAGTAATCCCCCAATTCTAGGATGCCTTGCAAGATCCCAAACTACCTCAGGACTCGGTCAAATTGGAAGACCTCTGGATCTCCCTTATCCATCATCAGTTACCTGATCCTCTTGATCCTTGCCAACTTTGTATTGTCCTTAGCCCATCCTAGGTGTATATTCCAGGGTCACCATACTATCTTGGCCATCCTCAACTCATCTACTATCTGCCTCACTAGTGGTAGATGCTCGATGTAGGTCCTTGTGATCTACTCTAGGGATCTGGACCATCTATATGTTGCTGGTATATTTGGATTGAGCAATGGTCCTAGCAGTGCATCCAGTCTTTGCATCACTATGTGCTCCCATATCCATACCTAGAGAAAATTCATGCACACTATACATGTATGCCACTTGTACATGATGTTGTACTTCTTGTACAAGCAAACCAGCACATATGGATTCCATGCAAACCTAACTCTTTGGTCCCACAAGTCTGCCACTACACCCATCATTGTCCATGGTATTGTTGGCAATTTTGGGTACCTTGAGTACATTGCCCTTGCCTAAGTTTAGTTGTTGTCATTGATGTCAAGGAGCTATTGGTAGATGTTGTTTTTGATGTCGAGGAACAATTGGAGAAATTTGTTTTTAATTCCAAGGATGTGTTTTTGTTGAAGGTTTCTGTTGGTCAGTAAGTCTCCAAGAAAATCAGAGTAGCCCAATTGCCAAAAATCCAGAAAAAGATAAAGTAGAATAAGTTTGCAGGCTGCTAGAAAAACTGTCATGATTTCACGACATGTTTGAGGAGATAGAAAGTCACGATTTCGCGACATGCAGGAAGGCAAAGGCAAAGCAGGCAAAAGTTTCACGATTTCACGACATGTTTGAGGAGAGAGAAAGTTTGGCCAAAACTATCATGATTTCGTGACATGCAGGAAGGCAGAAGCACAGTGGGCAAAAAGTGTCGCGATTTTGTGACAAGTTTCGAAGAAGTTGTACAGATGCAGAAAGTGTCACGATTTCGTGACAAGTTGAGTTGGCAGTGTTGAGTTGCAGGAAGTGTCGCGATTTCGTGACAAGTTTCGAAGAAGTCGTATGGATGCAGAAAGTTTCACGATTTCGTGACATGTTCCAGTTTCATGAGTAGTTGGCAAGAAAGATTCTAAGGCAACGAAAGCGTCACGATTTCGTGACATGTTTCATTTTCGCCAGTGCAAACCAAGAGAAACATGTCACGAAATTGTGCCAGATCGAAGGACTATGTTTTGGTGCAAAAAAGAGGACCAGCTTGCTGTGACAGAGTTGAGGACAGAGATCTCCAGCCAGAGCAGGGAAGACAGGTGTCTTCTGTGGAAAGAGTTCCACTTGCTAAGGGCAAAAGAGATAGAGGTCCTCTAGAGGATCACTAGCAAAGTTGAATTAGGGGAAGGTGTCTCCTTTGAGCTAAGGCTCATAAACATTGTAATCGGGGAGGTTTCCCAAAGTTTTTTGATATAAATTTTAGAAGAAAAGTTTTTATCCATGGATTAATTTGTTGTGTCTCATTACGGATTACTTCTTGTGCACTGTTTTACTGCTGTCATTATTGCTATCTTATTCTGCTTGTTAATGTTTTGAAAGCTGTAGTGATAGATCAAGTTAAAAAGGGTCTTATACCTGTTCACCCCCCTCTCAGTATAAGCTTGTGTTCTTAAATTGGTATCGAGCCGGTGCCTTCGAAAAGTTTAACGACTTTGAAGGAAAAGTTTACAAAGAACACAATGGACTACTCGAGTAGCAATGCAGCACCTATTCTTGACGGATCAGATTTTGGTCTGTGGAGTGCAAGAATGAAAGTCTATCTAATGGCTCTTGGTAATGAGGTATGGGAAGTTGTTGAAGATGGATATACCATTCCTACAAATGGTCCTTACACTAAAGAAGACAGACTTCTACATCACAGCAATTCAAAAGCCATGAATGCAATCTTGAAGGGTTTACAAAAGGTAGATCTCACTAAAGTTATTCACTGCAAGACAGCTAGTGAAATGTGGAATCAATTGCAGGTTGTTCATATAGGTGATGCAAATGTTCGAAAGGCCAAGTTAAGACATTTTAAAGGTATGTTTGAACAACTCAATATGAATGATGATGAAAATATTAGTGACTACATGCTCCGGATGGATGAAGTTGTTAATTCTATGAAAGACTTAGGTTTTGAAATTGCTGAAAATGATGTGTGTGATAAGATTTTAAGATCTCTTCCAAATAGATTTAGCGAAAAGATTTCTGCTATTGAGGAAGCCAAATATTTAGATAAATTGAAAAAGGATGAGCTCCATAGTATTCTTGCAGCATTTGAATTGAGGACACAAGTAAAAGTTGATGTAAAGAAATAGGTAGCTTTCAAAGCTATCAAGAAATCGAAGGGCAAATAGATTCAAGAAAGTGATGAGTCTTCTAGTGAGGAAGAGGCATATTACAGCAGGAAAGGCAAGTTTTCCAGAAAGCACAAAAGCAAAAAAAATATAAGATGTTTCAACTGCGGTAAATTTTGTCATTATGCCACTGACTGTATTGTTTCTAAAGATGAAAGTGATGAAGATATACAGGATGTTAAAAGCAAGGATTCTGAAAAGCACATGTATTACAGAAACAACAAAAATGAGTACAACAATCATGGAAAGAGGCATTCTCACAAGAATAAGAAGAGCTTCTACTTGGACAAAGCAAGTAAGTGTTCTAGTAGTGAAAGTGACAGTTCTTCTAGTGATGATGAAAATGAGATGTTGTTCATTTCAAAAAAAGAGGAAGAACCGAAACACAAATTCATTATCATGAAATGTTTTAGATGTGGAAATTTTGGGCACCTTGAGGATGGTTGTAGAAATGATGATTTGCCTGCTAGTATGTATGAGGATGTTTCAAAAAACCCAATGAAGATGCATGTATGGTTTTTGAAAAAGGTAGCACCTCTAGTGATAAGAAATCTGAAAAAGGCTATGCTGATTCAAAGCGCCATCAAATAGAGGATCTTGAATGCGAACTCAATAATGCTCTTAGTGTTTTGAAAAATGAAAGAAAGAAGAATGATAGACTCAATATTAAGGTAGATGAATGTTGTATGGAGATAGATGAACTTGTAGAAAATCTTGAAGTATCTATGGCCAAGACACAAGAACTCAAGAATGAGTTAGAATCTAAAATTCTGGAGTATAGTGAGTTAGAACAAGAAATAGCTTCTTTGAAAGAAGAAAATAAAGAGTACAAGGATAAGCTCTACAGATTTCAGGATAGCTCCAAGAAGGTTAAATTTCTCATCGAAGGACAGAGAAAACCAACAGATAAAACAGGTCTCGATTTTATTGAGCCGCACAAGGAACAGGTTGGGGAATCTAGAAAAAGATTTCAAAAGAAAGAGAGTCCTGTTGAAGAAAGTTTTTCAGATCATGAGTCCGTAAGTGATGAATACACAAAAATAGAAAATGATATTCAGACTAAGAAGAAGAAGTTTTCGGGACCCATGAAGTCAAACAAAAGAAAATTTCACAGCAGATGTTATGTGTGTCACAGATTTGGTCACATGGCTATACAGTGCATGACTCAAATGAAGAGAGTAGATGACAGTTTTAGGAGACGTAATTTCTTTCAAGGGTATTGCTACTCTTGTCAACAATTCGGGCACAAGGCAGTTTTTTGCAAGACAAATAACACGAACTGGGTTAGTCGTAACAGGCGAATTCAAAGAATAGCCATGACTAATTTTGTTACCTGCTATAAATGCAACAATGAAGGACACCTAGCTAGACAGTGTAGAGCTGATCTTTCGAGATATAGGAACAGAAACAACAAGGATGAACAAGTTCAAGAATCAAGGCATGGATAAAAATAGGAATGATAACAAAAATAGGAAAAATGACATGAACAGGTCCAAGGATCAAGGTACGGATAAGAACAAAAAAGATAAAAGAAACAGGAACAGTAGTATTAACAGGTCCGAGGATCAGAACAGTGATAGGAACAAAAATACAAGAAAAGAATTCAAGAGAAGGCCCGGCAAAGAAATCTTGGACACTAATGATGATGAGTGTTTAATGGGAGTGTCACTCCCAACCCTATTTTAATCATCTCATCAGGAGATGGGGGAGGGACTAAGATAAGAGGCTCATTCTTAGTCCCAAGCCCCAAAGGTGACCCTTTGCCATTGATGACAAAGGGGGAGAGATTTAAGTAAGGGGGAGAGTTTTCAAGAGAAGAAGAAAGTTTCAATTCAGGGGGAGCAAAACTTGGAGAGATTGAATTCAGTTTTGACTCTTGAAAGATGTGTTTTAGATAAGGGTTGCCATCAATGACAAAGGGGGAGATTGTTGGCAATTTTGGGTACCTTGAGTACATTGCCCTTGCCTAAGTTTAGTTGTTGTCATTGATGTCAAGGAGCTATTGGTAGATGTTGTTTTTGATGTCGAGGAACTATTGGAGCAATTTTTTTTTAAGTCCAAGGATGTGTTTTTGTTGAAGGTTTATGTTGGTCAGTAAGTCTCCAAGAAAATCAGAGTAGCCCAGTTGCCAAAAATCCAGAAAAAGATAAAGTAGAATAAGTTTGTAGGCTACTGGAAAAACTGTCACAATTTCGCGACATGTTTGAGGAGAGAGAAAGTCATGATTTCGCGACATGCAGGAAGGCAGAGGCAAAGCGGGCAAAAGTGTCACAATTTCACGACATGTTTGAGGAGAGAGAAATTTTGGCCAAAACTGTCGTGATTTCGCGACATGCAGGAAGGCAAAAGCACAGTGGGCAAAAAGTGTCGCGATTTCGCGACAAGTTTCGAAGAAGTTGTACGGATGCAAAAAGTGTCACGATTTCGTGACAAGTTGAGTTGGCAGTGTTGAGTTGCAGGAAGTGTCACGATTTTGTGACAAGTTTCGAAGAAGTCGTACGGATGTAGAAAGTGTCACGATTTCGCGACATGTTCCAATTTCATGAGCAGTTGGCAAGAAAGATTCTAAGGCAGCGAAAGCGTCACGATTTCGTGACATGTTTCATTTTCGTCAGTGCAAACCAAGAGAAGGACGAAGAAGCAAGAGGTGTCACGATTTTGCGATAGAGTTGCTGATGACGTCAGCAAAAGGCAAAGGTGTCACGATTTCATGACAGTTGCGAAGAAGAAGGCAGTGAAGTCCAGAGCGTCGTGATTTCGTGACCAAAATCATGATGACATCAGCAAGAGGCAAAGGTGTCACGATTTCATGATAGTTGTGGAGAAGAAGGCAGTGAAGTCTAGAGCGTCACGATTTCACGACAAGATTCATGATGATGTCAGCAAAAGCTATAGCATCGCGATTTTACGACAGCATCAGAGAAGAAGGCAGTGAAGTCTAGAGTGTCACGATTTCGCAACAAGATTTACGATGACGTCAGCAAAGGCTGTAGTGTAGCGATTTCGCGATAACAAACCAAAGAAGGTGTACGGCAGACCAAGGTGTAGCGATATCGCGACATGTTTGAGCTTCGCACGAGAAAAGCTATAGGACAGTAGAGGCGGTTGAAGCCGACGAAGTTAACCTTGGTCGACGAAGGATAAGGTTTTACAGCCAACGTATTAAAAGATTGATTAGCCAACTAAAGAACAAGATTTCATCTTGAGTTTGTGGGTATTAAAGGAGGACTTTTTGAGCATTTTTGAGTATCGATTGATGTGTGCTTTCGAAGTGTGGCGTTCACAGAGTTAGTGCGACAAGCAAGGTTCAATATTCAAAAAGCAGAGAGTGAAGTTCGACTGCAGCCTTAGGGTGCATTTCGTTGAATTTTTAAGTGTCGAATTCTGAGCTGTTGTTTGTGCGAAGAAGTGCTATTGTTCATAAAAAGACTGTGCAAGGAGAGTGTGCTGTTGTGGTTACACATGGTCTATGTAATCGAAAGCAAAGTGTGCAAGGTGGATGCTGCTATAATTACGAATAGTTGTAAAGGTCGAACGACGATAGTGCTGCTGCAATTTTTGTGAAGACCACTACTATTTTTGCACAGAAGTTGAGAAGATAGTGCAGCTGTAACTTAAGAAGACTGTGCTACTGTAATTTTGCAGACAGGGAAAAGTTGTTTTCCAACCAAGTGCAGAAAAGAATAGAGGAAAATGACAGAATTGTGCCAGACCGAAGGACTATGTTTTGGTGCAAAAAAGAGGACCAGCTTTGTGTGACAAAGTTGAGGACAGAGATCTCCAGCCAGAGCAGGGAAGACAGGTGTCTTCTATGGAAAGAGTTCCACTTGCTAAGGGCAAAAGAGATAGAGGTCCTCTAGAGGATCACTAGCAAAGTTGAATTAGGGGAAGGTGTCTCCTTTGAGCTGAGGCTCATAAACATTGTAATCGGGGAGGTTTCCCAGAGTTTTTTGATATAACTTTTAGAAGAAAAGTTTTTATCTATGGATTAATTTGCTGTGTCTCATTACGGATTGCTTCTTGTGCACTGTTTTACTGCTGTCATTACTGCTATCTCATTCTGCTTGTTAATGTTTTGAAAGCTGTAGTGATAGATCAAGTTAAAAAGGGTCTTATACTGTTCACCCCCCCCTTTCAGTATAAGCTTGTGTTCTTCAGGTATATGTCACCTGCTAGTATGGCACATCAACATACCTCCAACCACCCGAAGAGCATGATAATAAATGGGTCCACCCCATATCACCCCACCAAGTCATCTACGATTATGTTACTCTCTCACACCTAGTGGGTCCATCCCCTCAAAAATTGTTGCAAGGTCACTAGTCTCCCTTGCACTCTGCAAACTGTGATGCCTCTAATAGGGATGCATAATATGTGTCACACATCCTCTAGTGTGATGATCATCTCTCCCCTAGGTAACCAAAATGGAGATAACTCTGGGTACCATATATCTGCTTATGTTGTCGGTAGAGCCCTTTCTGCCCCTACCCGAGGCAGTATCGCCAGGCGGTATAGCCCCACTACAACTAGTGTATCCATCTCTGCCTATTCGAGTGCCTCCACCTCCACCTCCAAGGAGCCTGGTCACCACTCATGGCTCTCGAGTACCCTAAGTTGCAATAAAAATAAAACTTAAATTTTTCCATTAGTACATTTACAAAAAAAGTTATTAACTAGTTCAATCAAAATTTTTAATCACTTGCGTAATTAGATTTCACATCTCCCAAGTTGCTTGCTTGCCCCATTTCTTCCTTTTCCTTCTTTCTTCCTTGATTTTTGTTTCTCTTTTTTCTTCTTCTTTTTCTTATTTTCTTCTCTTTTTCGATGAAATCATGACCAATTTTTTAGGAGCATGAATTTTTTGAAGCAAAGTCATGCCCCGAATCCACGAGGTATGATTTCACAAAATTGTGCCTGGTTGTTTTCACCAGGCATGATTTTGCTACTACTACCTAGGGTGAAATCACGTCCGAGCTGCGAGATTGTGCCTAGGTCGTACGCAACAAAATCATCAAATTTGGTGAAAAACCACCCAAAAAATTGCAAAAAATAAAAAAAAAATACAAATTGCAATAATGGTTTTTTATTGTATCTGTGTTCGCTCCACTTCTATGCTAGATTCACCCCTCACAATCAATGAACGATGTATCATTAGTGTCATATCCTTCATTTCTCTAGATCTCCTCTACTTCTTCCTTACATGATTAAAATGAATTAGGGTTTTTCCCCCTTTTCACTTTTAACCTTATTTTCGTGAGATTTTGCTGCTTTTGTTTCTTTTCACTTCTTCTTTTGAGTTTGCATTTTTTGAAATTTTATGAGGAATGTGTTCCTCATAAAACTCAAGGGGGAACCCTGGCCTTAGAGGCATTATTGTCCCTAATGCCTCGATTTGCATGTAAAACTTGAAAATGTTTGGAATAACACTGTTTTTGCATCATCTCTTTCTTCTAAATTGGCCACCCCATTTTTGCTTATCATTTTTTGTTTGCGATTATTTACATATTTTCTTTGACACATTTACTAGGCCATAAATGCGTCAAAGAGGGGGTAAAATGTAGACACAAACAATTGACCCACTTTAGTGGGCAATATTCCTTGAGCCCTCTAAGGGACCCCTTTGACTTGCCTAAGGCAAGGGCAAGGCTTCTCCCCTTATTTTGCTTGTTTTTCCTCTTTATGAGAAATCACACCCGATTCCTAATGGGGCACGACTTCGCATTGCAATATCATGGTCAACCGAGATGGGGCAGGATTTTACCTTTTTAGGGTTTGACACATCAAAATCCTAATTTTTTAAGGCTGGCATGTTTTATATCGGTCCTCCTTTGTTTTACCACTTTTTTGCCTTCAAATTGCTATATAATGAGGGTTTGAATTCACCTTTTCACACAAGCTCACATAATCGACATTTTAAGTATTAATGATTTATTGCTCACTAACATTTGATTTCTTGTAAAGTATTTTATTTGGTTTGCATCCTTCTTCTTCTTTTGCAAGAAACTTTGAAGTGTGGATTTTGATTGATTGTCTGTTGCATTGGATTGCTTTTATTCAATCTTGGTGGATTGTTGTTGGAGCCCTATGGAGAGAATGACTACCTAGGAGATCTCAAATATTTCTGCTTGCTTTCTCGCTCTCTACTAGGTGAAAATATCCTACTGCATATTTTATTTTATTCGTTGCATCACTATTTCATTATTTCACTTTGATTTGAGGTGTTTTTTCTCACTTCTGTGAAATAGCACCTGGTATTCTACAAAGCACAATTTCACATTACATTATCATAGATACCCATTATGGGACATGATTTTTCCCAACCTAAAACTGAGGGTAATCTGCTATTATGTTTTTCTTCATTGCATCATAGATTGCATTTAGAGCATAGTGGCATATTTTGTTTATGTAATTTCATAATTCTTCTTTGTCATATTGTATTATGTTTTATTTTCTCCAAAGGTCAATTTCTACTTTTAATTATCAAAGGTCAAATAAAAGGACCTAGGGGGCTTGACTGCTATGCCTCCAAGTATTGTTGTACAATGACCTAAGCAAGCCTCCTAAAGCTAATCCCCTTTTTCAAGTGTTTGTTGAGTTATCTTTCAGGAACAAGTATTATTGATAGCATTGGATAAAGGGATAAAAGCAAGGATAAATCATCGAATAAGCTAAGTATTCTGATTAGTATTTAGGTTGTTTTTTGATTGCCTTCATTTCTATTGTAAACCCTAGATCTAATTTTATTAAAATATATTTAATCATTTTTAGGCATCTGAAAGGAAAACAACATATAGTGCGCACTTAGGGTTAATTCTGTTTGTGCATATATTCTTGAGTCCTTGCTTAAAAGGTTGTTTACTTAGAACCCTAGGTTATAAAAGCATTCAAAAGAAAGAATCATACTAGGGTTAGCTCTTATATTCCTGTATTTTTGTTTTTTTGCATTGTCCTTTATCTTTCATAGCATAGATTTAGAATGGCCAAATTTAGGTGTTTGTCTTAAAATCGACTACATTAAACATTATTGAAATTCCCTTAGACTTGGAGCGAGCCCTTAGAGCCATTCCTGGTGAACTATTCCCCCAAAGAATCGAGTTCAGAGAACAACACAACCCCCATGGTTCACCCTAAAAGGTTTCTCTCTCTTGCAGATCCAACCTTTTAGGAATTGTATGCGGTAGAGCGATTTTTCCCCTCTATACGTTTATAATTATAATATGGGGCCTCATCTTGTTTATGCATTTTAATATAGTTTTATATTATAGGAAGGGCCCGTGCTATTGTGAGTCACGAGGTCAACCATAGCATCGAAGACATGTATAAAATGAGGTTGTGCATGTATGATGTGGTAAACCCATTTTGCGCACAACACATAAGGACCCGCACAAATCCACACAAATCATGAGGCCAACACACCATGGAAGATATGGATGAGAGTTCAAGTGGACCATATAATCAAATGCGAACACATCAAATAGAGCACACATGCATGGAGGTAATATGATCACCTGAAGGTGATCAAGGAAATAGTAGAAAACTTCATTTTAAACCTCCTTCAGGATATCATGGTACACATGTGGGATTGAAACACAAAATAGATGGTAGTGAGTGATGTAACAGAGCAATGCACAATGGCACGGGGGGTAAATAGGATGGCAATGATGTTGTATAATCAATTTAAAATCACTATTTTAGTGGTAGCGAGACAGTCGAGCAACATAATTATGAAAGAATGACTATGTAGAGCTTATGAATATCATTAGTTGGGTTTGAATCAACGTCAACCTGCAACAAAACGTACACTAAGGAGAATATAGCACTTAGCTCAGGTGGGAGATTATTTTAAGCTAAAATTTCAACGATGAAAGAAAATTTTAGTCATTGCTCAACATTTAACTACTAGGATATGATTCTCACCCTATGATACCTAATGAGAAATGACGATGAAGGAGGAAATATTTGTCATAGGTTTTATGGAGGGTTGAACAACCATGTTAGGTAGATGGAAAGAAATGAAACTCTGAAAGCAGCCATACCACTATACCATCTGAGAAGTGATAACAATAAGCTACATAGCAATGAGGACAAGAGAAGTTGAATCCATCATAGAAAAACAAGAGGTTTAGAGCTACTGGTTTTTTATTATTCAATGGTATTGCAGCATGCATAATAGGGCAGGAGAATCAATAGGGCCCGAAGGTCATAAAAAATTATTGTTGATTGACGTGATCTTAGGGTGGCTTCTGGTCAATGCTATGGAGTAAGAGATAGTGCCCCCAATGAGTTTTAAGGATGGAAGATATATGATGCACACATGATGCCAAAGTCAAATCCGATTTCACCCAAATATTGTCGTAGGGACATCGAAGTCGAGTCCACCTAGGTGTTGTCATAGGGACATCGAAGCAAAGTGTTGTTGTAGGGATATCAAATACGAGTGCTACCATGGGGGAAACCAAAACCAATGTGATGCCGAGGTTGCATTGAAATATCATGGTCAACGATGAGAAAAATGCAGGACCATTGGGTGTCCACGTATGGTAAATGGGGAGAAGACTTTATTATTATCACCATAAAACCATTTGATGTTAGGTAAAATAGAATGAAAGGGGTAACATTTCATGCCTTTACATTCCTATTTGGTTGATATTAAGGTTGTTAGGGAATTAATCTAGGTTCCCTAAGGGATAAAGTCTTCTATTTTGATGGGGACACATGAAGTCAAAGAAAGGTCAAGAGGATGTTAGGGCCAAAGGCGGAATGAAAGGTTATAATAATAATAATAATAAAAGGATGAGGTGTTGGTCATAAGAGGGAAGAGCTAGTAATATGGAAGGTCAAAAGTCAAAAAGACATGTTTTTTTTTTTTTTAAATACCCATAGAGACCAATAGACTAAGGGGCTAGAAATTTTTGAAAAACAAGGACATTATCTTTTTTGTTGTAAATGCAAAATACTTCAGAAACTTGCACCTTGTAAGTAGAATCGGAGGAGAAATTTTTTGAGTGTTTTGGGCTAACTATTTATCTTTCCCTTCCATGCTTTTTAGGCTTATAGATAGTGTTTAATGCAGTTTAATGGTTGCACTATCGAATGTTTAGAAACATGGAATTTATTTATTTTTTCCTTAGAAGATTGCACCTAGTTTATTTTGGACCGTGTGAATGCAACTTCGATTAAATTAGGTTACATTCAAAAATTCTCACATCTCTGGTTTTGCAGGATAGGGTAGCATTATACTGATAGTAGTTTATCTTTTAATATTTTCAGCATTTACTTTTGTTGTTTATTCTTTTTGCTTTATTTTATTTATTTTTCTTCCAAAGCATTATCAAATACTCAGAATCCCAGGGTTTTATTTTACCCATAAATTCAACCAGGGGATTTTGCAGTCACTAGTCATCCAAGTAATTAGTTTTAAAAGGCATTAAGGCAGATAATTATTTGGACATATTTTCATTTCAAGGGTTAAAATGAACTCATTCTGCACAAGTTTCAACACTCATTAAAGATCAAGATAAAAATTTGTGCTCAAAGGGAGGGTCTACTAACCTACAATTTCACATTAATGCTTAGATAAAATGAAGTGGATCTTCCACAATATTTCCTAACTTTCACATCATAATCTGAAGATAAAAGGAATTGTTGACTTCACTAACCTACAATTTCATATTAAGGTGCAGATAAAAATGAAGTGGATCTTCCACAACACTTGCTAACATGCTAACAGCAGGATTTTAATTTGAAGATAAAATAAACCTGCTAACAACAAATACTAACCTACAATCTCACATTAAGGCACAGATAAAATGAAGTGGATTCTCCACAACACTTTCTAACTTTCACAGTTTAATCTAAAGTAAAAGGAATCCACTAACAGGGTTTTTAGGGATAAGTCACATTAATCCAAAGATAAAAGGAATTAGGAGCAGCCTCATTCATCATTTATTTTTGCATATAAGGGAAATCAAGCCCTTTTAATCAATGAACAATAAAACATCACAAAAATCACATAAACCATAGGCCCCTTGTTAACAATTTACTTGCAATCACTAAGGTATTTTTAGCATTAAGTTTATATAGACTTACATATTTGCATATATTGTCAAGCACATATTTGTTTATGCTAAAAGGAACCTTGGAGAAATTTCATATTTCTTTGCAAGAGAGGGTTTTCATTTCAATACCCTGACTGTGATGGTGATTTTGCAATTGGGTAAAATTACCACTCAATAGAATTGGTGCTAGAAGGAGGGCCTGATTGAGTGCTTTGTGACTTGTTTACTGGAGGTTGCTTACATCTGACATTGTTGTTTTGATGTAGGGATTTCATTTTTGATAGCTAATGTGCAGGTTTAATGGTTTTGTTTTGTTTTTATGTAGGGGTTTGATATGAAAGATGTTTGTCTAAAAGTAGTGAGAGTCTGAGAAGTCCTTTTTGAGTGATTGCATCTCCAAGTTGGATCCACCTCAATATATCATTACTAGATCCCAATCCACTAGGGATACTATTTTTTAAATTCTATCTCCCACTCATAGAAATAGAAAATCTGAGAGTCAAACTATTGTTATCCCACCTAGTGTACTCGTAGTTGGCTTACCTCTTGTTTCTAGTGAACCTAGTGTGTCTTTACCTATTGACTCTGTTGCTCCTAGTGTTTCTTTAGGGACACCTCCATTGAATACAATGGCTCAAAATGTTGCTTGGTATGGAGCACATAGTACTCCATTGAACATAGTTGGGGATGTCCATGATGTACCCAAAAACATTGAAAGGTTCTTGCCCAAGTATAAGCATGATGGTCCTAGATCATCCGAAGAACACATCCAGGTTTATAAGGATGTCTTGATCAGATTACGAGTCGAACATGAAGATGTGGCTTGTAGATTATTTCCTTTGAGTCTAGATGAAATGACATATGATTGGTATATCAGTCTACCTACTGGTTCTATTACCTCTTGGGCCCAATTAGAGGTTGCTTTTGTCAATCAATTTAGGTCACCCTTAGATCCTACCATTATCTATCACCAATTTGTGACTTGTAAAAGGGGACCTAATGAGCCAATCAGGATGTTCAATTCTAGATTTTAGAAACTCTACATGATATTGACTCATCATTTCATTGTTGATGCCAATGTGGCTCTTCAAATATACTTTGGGGTGTTAGATCCCATGACTGCCATGTTTTCTAGGAGGAACCCTCAGGTTACTACCCTTTCCCTAGCTTACTCGAAGGCCATGACCATTGAGTAGCAAATGATATCGCAAGGTGTTGGGATAACCCAATTACCCATGGTAGGGTAGTTTAGTCCTTACAATCATATCCCTATGATGAACCAGGCTATGGCACCATAGATGTCGATATTGAATACCCTACCTTACAATCAACCTTGTCCATCTATGCCCACTCATCCATCCATGCTCACCTATCCAAACACATCCATTCCTTCAACTACTCCTTTGCTTCTAGAGAATCAATTGGCTACTCAGGGAGTCACTACAACCAATGCTCAGGCCTTGGCCTCATTTCCCATGCCCACACCCTTATAGAGTGTGAATCCATTCTTGAGTCAAAGTGTCCAAAACCAAAACATGATGCCAAATCAAAATATTGTAGGTTTTGGGAACCCAACTTGTCCTACCATCATGCCTCAACCAAAAGAGTCAGATTCAAAGGTTGAGGAACTGCAAAGGCTTATCCAAAAGCTAAGCATGGACATGGTTCAACTGCAAAAGTAGGGTTCTCAAGATCCTCAACAAAATTAAAATTTTGGTTCTCAGAGGAAATAGTGGAATACAAGACCAAATAATGGGGGTGTGCCTACTCCTATTACTAACCAAGCCAATGCTTCCACAAGTTCTAGTCAGTCTAATACAATTGTCAATATTTCAGACTTGACTATGAAAAATTGGTGTAGGTTACATGCCACTAAGGAGCATAGTGAGAAAGAGTGTCCAAAATTTATGTCATCCATGAATATTCTATAGGAAGAAGTAGATGACTTAGAGTTGGTGCCTAATGATGGTTTGCCTCACCAACCCAAGGGTAAGGGAACTGCCCTAGTTGTTGAGACCTTCTGCCTAGAGGAAGAAGTGGAAGAAGAGGAGAGTGATGATACCCTAGAAGAGGAAGTTCAAGCCTTTAGGCAATTTCAAAATGGGAATCATGGTTATCACTTGAGGAATAGATCCAAAGCCCCAAATACTTCCTCTACTCCTCCAAACAACTTCGTTCTTCCACCTGATACCAAGGCCAACAATAATCCACCTCCTCCATATTCCATTGAGTCATCTAGACTAGTTCAGAAGATGCAAAATTTGGATAGAACTTCCTATAATATCATTGAGGATATGAAGAAAACTAAAGCCAATATCACTTTGTTTGAGGTTGCTCAATTGATAAATAAAAAATATGCCTTGATTAAGGCACTTGCTCCATCAAGCAAAACCAATGATAGAAAAGCTACTGAGTCACACCTTGTCTTACGAAAGGATAAAGGAGAGGTTCCTCCTTTTCTCTTAACAATTAGGATTGCAGGTAAAAACTTACACAATTGTCTAGTAGACTTAGGTGCATCAGGCAATGTCATACCTTATATGATTTGTCAAAGGTTAGGTTTGAAGCCTACTCCCTCAAATAGTACTATGGTTCAATTAGATAGGTCTAAAGTGAATGTGGTAGGCATGCTCCATAATATTCTTATCTAGATTGCTTCTGAGCCTAGGATTCAACAATTTGTTGAAATCTATGTGGTTGACATTCTGGATAAATATGGCATGTTATTGGCCAGATATTGGAGTAGGAATTTAAATGGCTATATGGCCATATATTGCTCTCACATGTGGCTACCTTGGAAAGGGGTGGCCAACCAAATTCATGTTGATAGGGAGCCTAGGCTCAAAGAAATGATTATCGACTATAACATAACCAATAAAACTCTTTTGACAGAGTCAAAACTAGGGGTCTACACCATAGATATAAAAGGGGCCACCAATAAACCTAAAGATGAAATCCTTTCTGGTAGCCCATTTAATGATGATAATATTGTGTGGATACTTAAGTTTGATGGATCCAGGTCAAAATAGGGTTTTGGGGCTGGTATTGAGCTCACTTGTCCTAGAGGTGAACCTTTTCTTGCTACCTATAGACTACAATTCCCATGCACCTGTAACGTAGCAGAGTATGAAGCTCTAATTTTTGGATTACAACTAGCTTTGAGTAAGGACATCAAATGCTTGAAGGTCTTAGGTGACTTAGAGTTAGTGGTCAAACAAGTCAAGGGATAGTACACTTGTCATGACAAAAGGTTAAGTCATTACAAAAATAGGGTTAGAGATCTAATTGATGAGTTTGATGCTTTTAATATTTCTCTAATTTCTAGAAAAGGTAATCATGTGGCTGATTCCTTGGTAGTTGTTGTAGGTACATTGAGACCCATTGATAATAGAAAGTTTAAAAAGTTTTCAATTGAATTAGTCCCCTATCCTTCCATACCTGATAATGTTAAAAATTTGTAGGTATTTGAAAGTGACAGACATATATTTAAATTTGTGACTAATTCAGGTATTTTTGAAAACCAGGTGATCGATGAGGATCAACGATGGCAAGAAAAGGGAGATGAAGAGAACGAGGTAACTCAAAAAATGAATGATATCCCAAAGGGGGTTATTTCACTTGAGAAGTTATTTGACATTGGCTATGAAAGCAAGAGGTGTGATAAAATTCCTCTCCCAAAAGATGCTTGTGATGTAGTTAACCTTGGGAGTAAAGAAAATCCACATGAGGTATTTATTGCCAAAGCATGCACACACTAGGAGAAAGAAGGGATAGAGCATGCTCTCAGAGACTATGTAGATTGCATTGCATGGAGTTATGAGGACTTAAAGACCTATAATCAAAATATCATCATGCACACTATCCCACTGAAATCGGATTCTAGGCCTTTTAGGCAGAAACAATGATCGATCAACCCACTATTAGAACCCCTAATAGAGAAAGAAGTTAAGAGATTGCTTGATGCAAAAATCATATTTCCTATTAGACATTCTACTTGGGTTGCTAATATTGTGCCTGTTAGGAAGAAGAGTGGGGAGATCAGATTATGTATTGACTTCAGAAATCTCAATAAAGCATCACAAAAGGATAATTACCCTTTGCCTTCTATTGATGAAATTTTACAAATGGTAAATGGTTCTGAGATGATGTCCTTTTTGGATGGTTATTCAGGGTATAACCAGATTCTTATTCATCCTAATGATAGAATGAAAATTGCCTTTACCACTAAGTGGGGAACATTTACCTATAAAAGGATACCTTTTGGTTTACTCAATGCAGGCGTGACATTCCAACGCACCATGGACTATGCTTTTAAAGGTCTCATAGGCAAATGCATAATTGTTTATGTTGATGACATTCCTATTTTCTCAAAGAAAAGAGAAGATCACATCAAGCACTTGAGAAAAGTACTTCAAAGATGTAGGGAACATGGGATTTCTCTTAATCCTAAAAAGTGCATCTTTGGGGTAACTAAGGGAAAGCTATTGGGGCATGTGATATCGAAAGAAGGAATTTCCATAGACCCCGCAAGAATAGAATCAATCCAAAAGATCCCCCTCCCATGCAGTAAAAAAGAGCTAAGGTCATTCTTTGGTAAAATCAATTTTGTGAGGAAATTTATTTCTAGATTTGCGGAAATAGTAAGGCCATTGAATGATATGCTAAGAAAGGATGTCAATGTAAGTTGGACAAGTGAGGCAAGGGAAGATTTTCAGAATATTAAAGATGCTATCTCTAGTGCACCGGTATTGGTAAGTCCTGACTATACAAAGTCGTTCTACATTTACACATTTGCATCTGATCATTCATTTGCAAGTGTGTTGACTCAAAAGAGCAAAGGTAATTCCAAAAATCCCATTGCTTTTATGAGTTCTCCATTAAAGGATGCACAATTGAGGTATACTACTTTGGACAAACAAATGTATGCTTTATTTAAAATGGTAAAAAAATTTAGACATTATATCTTGCATAGCATAAAATTTTGCTATTGTGCCTGACCCAACAATTAAAACTATGTTTTTGCAGAATGAACTAGGAGAAAAGTGAGGGAAATGGATCTCTACCATACAAGAATTTGACCTTGAGATTCAACCAATGAAACTAGTTCGAGGACAAGGCCTAATGAAAACAATTGCAAAAATTGATCCCCAAATATCATGTCAACAATATAATGTAGGGGACATCACACATGATGATTGGTATGTGGACATTGTCTATTTTATTTTAAATGGTAAGTGTCCCTCTCACCTTACATCTACATAGAGGAGAGCTCTCAGGTTAACATCTGCAAACTATATGATTAAATCTGGTGCTTTGTATAGGAAGAATCACGAAGGGATTTTCCTTCATTGCTTGAACAAGGAAGAAGTTACCCAAATATTACATGAATTCCATGGTAAGTATGGAACGAGACACGGATCTATGAATGCTACAACACACCAGATTCTGAGAGCAGGATACTATTGGCCCCATATCTTCAAGGATGCCCATTCCCATGTGTGTTCTTGTCACATCTATCAAGTAGCAGCCAATAGGGAAAGAAATGTGGCTATGCCATTACAGCCAGTAGTGGAAATGAGACCATTTTCCCAATGGGGATTAGAATTTGTAGGGGTTATCAATCCCAATTCTTTTGCTTCTCATAAGTTCATCCTTACCACCACTGATTATTGTACTAGATGGACTAAAGCAATCCCCACAAAGAATTCCACTAGTGAAGTTGTTATTCAATTTCTAGAGGATCATATTGTAACTAGATTTGGAATGCCTAATTCAATTGTTTGCGATAATGGTTCTACTTTTTCTTCAATTCATTTTGCAGGTTGGGCTTACGACAACAAGGTGAGCATTAAATTTTCATCTAATTATTATCCTCAAGGTAATGGTTTGGTTGAATCTTCTAATAAAAACTTGTTATCTATTATTAAGAAATTGCTTGAACGAAATCCTCGTGATTGGCATAAAAAATTGAAATTCATGCTATGTGGGTAGATAGAATAAGAATCAAAGAGTCTATTGGGACATCACCTTATCATTTGGTATATGGGCAAGATCTAATTTTTCCCGTAAATCTAAAATTACAAATATTACAATTTATGAAAGAATATCTTGAAACTGATGATCAAATTGAAGCTCGTTTAACTCACCTAATGCATTTAGATGAAAAGTGAGAAGAGGCTTTGCTTCATCTTAGCAAACATCAAGACATTGTAAAATGGTGGTTTGACAAAAGAGCTAAAATTAAAACTTTCAAGATTTTTGATTTAGTGTTATTGTGGGATAAGGCTCATGAAAAGAAAGGTGATCATGATAAGTTTGATTGTTTGTGGCTTGGTCCTTACCAAATTTCTAAAATCCTTGGTGAAAATAATTTCAGGTTGAAAACTTTGAATGGAGATGATTTTCACTTGCTTGTGAATGGGTAATTTCTCAAGCACTATTTTCACCCATGAGGCAATAGTTGAGATTGTGTATCACTTGTACCTATATTGTATATTGGTGTGAATATTTATTTTTGGATTTGTGTGTTTGTGCATCGTTTGAAGTTTTTTTTTAGCTTTCTCTTGATTTTGTAGGATTTTGTGGAGTCTTTGGGAGTTGTTTTGTGTTAATTTGGTATTCATACTCCCATATTTTTAGATTTTGGGTTGGTTCTCTTAATTGTGGTGATATTTTGTGATGGTTACTAACTCTTGGTTCCTTTGTTGGTAGTTGGTCCTTTGTTAAGTAGGTTGGACTACCTAGTTTAAAAATAGGTGAAACTAAGAAAAAGGAGGATGAAATTGCTTAGTGATCATTCTTAGATTTTGGGACTAAAATGGTGGAGAGTGGAACAATGAAACATTTTTCTAAAGCTCCACTTTAATGAACTCACATGTTAAAGTGTATTTTGGGATCTTGAAGGATGAAATCATTCTGGTGTGCAAATTAAGGCAAAAATCCAACATGCTCCATCTCTAGCTTCAAATACTTTCTAACCCATGTGGTGCATAAAATTTTGCAAAGCCATTTAAAAAAAATGCAAGCAAAGGAAAACACGCTAAAATCAGTCACCAGGTTTGGATAAACTCTACCGGGGCTATAGATGCCTGACTGGCAGTAGGGCTCTGTCTAGACAAAGCTTGTTAAAAAAAAGGTATTGCAAAATATCAATTAAACACAAGGGTGATTTAGATAAACTCTACTGAGGCTATAGACGCCTGATTGGTAGTAGGGCTCTGTCTATAAAAATTCTTTTTATGAGCAATACTTCATAGCCTAAATGCAAAATAGATGATGGAATCTGGATTGTTTCAAGAATACAAAATGAATCACTTCTCACACACCGAGCAGAAGCTAATGGTTTATTTATTTTCATTTGAAGCTATTTACCCCACTTTCCTTGGATGTTGCTAGATGGTGTACATTTTTTCTAACCTTTGGTTTCCTTGGTTTCAGAATTGGGTTCTTCATTCGAAATGCTCAGGAGCATTTCCCAACAGAGTCACCATTTGTTGTGACCATTGCACAACTAACCCCAAATTTGGGGACCCACTTTAAATTTTGAAGTCTAGGAGAATTTTGGGTTTACATTAAAGGATTGGCAAGATTGTGGTATAGGGTTTGGTCTCTTTTTTTTTTGCAATTATTTCATTAGTTATCATTTTTGTTTGTTTAGTTACTTTAGGTTAGTCGTGATGATGATCTTGATGATGATCTTGCATGTGTTTGTTTTTTTTTTTAAGTTGTTTATTTTGTAATGTGAAGTGGTATGTTAATTCATGTAAATGTTTTAATGTAAATGGTGATTTTGCCATGGTTATAATGTTTTATCTCCTACTCATTTAATCTCAGTTATAATGATAATGTGGGGCCTTTTCTTGTTTATGCATTCTAATATAGATTTATATTGCAGGAAGGGTCCACATCATCGCGAGTCATGAGATCAACCATAGCATCAAAAGACGTGTATAAAAGGAAGTCATCCATGGATGATGTGGCAAACCCACTTTGCGCACAACACATAAGGACCCGCACAAATATGTACAAATCATGAGACCAAAACACCATGGAAGACGTGGATGAGAGTTCATGTGGACCATTCAATCATGAGACCAAAACACCATGGAAGACGTGGATGAGAGTTCATGTGGACCATTCAATCATGAGACCAAAACACCATGGAAGACGTGGATGAGAGTTCATGTGCACCATTCAATCATGAGACCAAAACACCATGGAAGACGTGGATGAGATTTCATGTGGACCATTCAATCATGAGACCAAAACACCATGGAAGACGTGGATGAGAGTTCATGTGGACCATTCAATCAAACGTGGACACATTGAACAGAGGACACACATGTGGAGGAAAGATGATAACTTGAATGTTATTAAGGCAATAGGAGAGCAAACTCTGTTTTAAACCACATTTAGGGCATTATGGCATACATGTGGGATTGAAACCCCAAATAGATGGCAATGGGTGACATAACAAAGCAATACACAACAATGTAGGGGGTAAATATGATGGCAATGATACTGCATAATCAATTTAAAGTCATGGTTTTAGTGGCAACGAGACAGTTGGGTAACATAATTACAAAAGGACGACAATGCAGAGCTAATGAATGTCATTAGTTGTGTCTAACTCAGCATCAACCTGTGATGAAACGTACGCTAAGGAGAATATAGCATGTGGCTTAGGCGAGAGATTATTTTAAGCCAAAATTTCAATGATGAAAGAAAATTTTAGTCGTTGCTCAACATTTAACGACTAGGATATGATTCTCATCTAGAAAATTTTAGTCGTTGCTCAACATTTAACGACTAGGATATGATTCTCACCTTGCCATACCTGATGAGAAGCAAAAAAAGAGGAGGAAATATATGTCGTAGGTTTTAGGGAGGGTTGAAAAACCATGTTAGGTAGATGGAAAGAAACGAAACTCTGAAAGCAACCATACAATTATACCATCGTGGAGGTGATAATAGCGAGCTACACAAAAATTAGGACAAGAGAAGTTGAATCCATCATCAAATACCAAGAGGTTCAAGGCTAATGGTTTTTTATTCTTCAATGGCATTGCAGTATTCATACCAGGGCAAGAGAAACAATAGGGCCTAAAGGTCATAAAAAATGATTGTTGATTGACATGATATTTTGATAGATTTTGGTTTACATTGTGGAGTAATAGATAGTGCCCCCAATGATCTTGAAGTAAGGCAGGCACATGATGCACACACGATGCCAACATTAAAGATGAGTTCACCCGAATGCTATCGTAGGGACACCGAAGCTGATTCCACCTAGGTGCTGTCATAGGGACATCGAAGCAGAGTGTTGCTATAGGAATGTCAAATATGAGCGCTACTGTAGGGGACACTCAAACTAATATGACGTTGAGGGTACCTTGAAATATTTTGGCTGATAACGAGGAAGAGGTAGGACCACCAGGTGTCCACATACGGCGAAGGGAGAGAAGACTTGATTATTATCACCATAAAATTATTTGATGTCAAGTAAAATAGAATGAAAGGGGTAATCTTTCATGTCTTTGCGTTCCTATTTGGTTGATATTAAGGTTGTTAGGGAATTAATCTAGTTTCTCTAGGGAATAAATTATTCTATTTTGAGGGGGACACATGAAGTCAAAGAAAGGTTGAGAGGATTTTAGGGTCGAAGGTGGAATAAAAGTTATAATAATAATTTTAAAAAAGGATGAGGTGTTGGTCATAAGAGGGAAGAGATCGTAATATGGAAGGTCAAAAGTCGAAAAGACATGTTTTTTTTTTTAAAACACCTATAGAGGCCAACAGATTAAGGGGCTGGAAATTTTTTGAAAAACAAAGACATTATCTTTTTTTTGTTGTAAATGTAAAATACTCCAGAAACTTGCACCTTGTAAGTAGAATCGGAGGAGAATTTTTTTGAATGTTTTGGGCTAACTGTTTATATTTCCCTTCCATTCTTTTTAGGCTTATAAATAGTGTTTAATGTAGTTTAATGGTTGCACTATCGAATGTTTAGAAACGTGGAATTTATTTATTTTTTTTTTCCTTAGAGGATTGCACCTAGTTTATTTCAGACCTTGCGAACACAGATTTGATTCAATTAGGTTACATTAAGAAATTCTCACATCTTTGGTTTTGTAGGATAGGGTAGCATTATACTAATAGTAGTTTATCTTTTAATATTTTCAACATTTACTTTTTTTGTTTATTCTTTTTGCTTTATTTTATTCATTTTTCTTCCAAAGCATTATCAAATACTCAGATTCCCAGGGTTTTATTTTACCCATAAATTCATTCAGGGGATTTTGTAGTCACTGGTCATCTAGGTAATTAGTTTTAAAAGGCATTAAGGCAGATAATTATTTGGACATCTTTTCATTTCAAGGGTTAAAATGAACTCATTCTACACAAGTTTTAGCACTCATTAAAGATCAAGATAAAAATTTGTGCTCAAAGGGAGGGTCTACTAACCTACAATTTCACATTAATGCTCAGATAAAATGAAGTGGATCTTCCACAATATTTCCTAACTTTCACATCATAATCTGAAGATAAAAGGAATTGTTGACTTCACTAACCTACACTTTCACATTGAGGTGCAAATAAAAATAAAGTGGATTTTCCACAACACTTGCTAATATACTAATAGTAGTATTTTAATTTGAATATAAAATAAACTTGCTAACAACAAATACTAACCTGCAATCTCACATTAAAGCAAAAATAAAATGAGGTGGATTCTCCACAACACTTTCTAACTTTCACAGTTTAATCTAAAGTAAAAGGAATCCACTAACAAGATTTTCAAAGATAAGTCACACTAATCCAAAAATAAAATAAATTAGGAGCAACCTCATTGATAATTTATTTTTGCATACAAGGGAAATAAAGCCCTCCTAATTGATAAAACATCATGAAAATTACATAAACCACAACCTCCTTGTTAACAGTTTACTTGCAATCACTAAGGTATTTTTAGCATTAATTTTTATATAAACTTACATATTTGCATATATTGTCAAGCACATATTTGTTTATGCTAAAAGGAACCTTGGAGAAATTTCATATTTCTTTGCAAGAGAGGGTTTCATTTCAATACCCTGACTGTGATGGTGATTTTGCATTTGGGAAAAATTACCACTCAATAGGACCCATTAGCATCCAAAGGGAAACAAATCACCTCCTTCGAGTTCACATATCCCAAATATTTACTAGTTAAAACTCTACTATTTAAAGAAATCGGTTGGGAAATCCACGTCCAGTAAAGCTTTCTATCCAAAACCTTATTATTTAACTCTAATATCCTCATTCCCAAACCTCCCTTTACCTTGGGTTGGATTACTTTATCCCAACCTACTAAGTTCCATTTCGTCTCTCCTTTTACTCCTTCCCATAAAAATTTTCTAGCCACTTGTCCAACTCTTTCCATATGGTATGTGGGGAAGCAAGAATAGAAAATCTATAAAGTGGTATGGCCTAAATGACTAACTGGAAAAAAAGTTAATCTACCCCCATAGCTTAACCATTTTTGAGACCAATGATTAATTCACTTTTTGATACAATAAAAAATATTCCTCCAAATATCTATTTTTAGTTTTTTAAAATGCAAAGGAACCCCTAAATATACCACTAGGAGAGAAGTCCTTATGAATTCCAAGACCTCTAAAATTATGTCCTGAAGCCTTCAATCAATATTGAAAAATACCACTTTGGATTTTTTTATCATTGATGACTTGTTTGTGGCCCTAAGGTAAACATAAAGAGTATCTCTAATCATTCTTGCTTCCTTGAAGTTGCCTACTCCCATCAATCTTATGTCATCCACAAATTGTAGGTGAGTCAAAACTTCCTCACCGACCTTGATACCTGTTAGAAAATCTTGTTGTCTTCTTCTCAATATGAGTCTACCCAAGCCTTTATCCAATATGAGAAAACGATAAGGGGAACAAGGATCTCCTTGACGAATGCCTTGAGTAGCTCCAAATAGTTGTGAGGGAAGACCTTTGATTAACACTGAGTATGTTGGCGTAGAAACACAAATCATAATCCATTTTATCCAATCTTGAGAGAAACCAAAGGTTGCCATCATCCTTGACAAGAAGCTCCACTCCACCCTATCATAAGCCTTTGGCATATCCAATTTTATGAACATTATCCTATTTCCAGATTTTTGCATTTAGTGGATTACTTCATGTGATAAAACCACACCATCCAAGATTTGTTTGTCCTCTATAAAACCCCCTTGCTCCAAGGAGATAATTCTATGTAGGAGAGGTTTTAGTTGCTCAACCATTACCTTTGTGATTATTTTATATATGACATTACATAAGGCAATAGGTCTATCATCTAAAATATGCACCCCCTCCTCCCTTTTTGGAATTAAGACAATGAATGTATGATTTTAATTTTCAAGCATTCTTTTACTACCTCTAGACTCCTCTATAACAACCCTCCAAGTTATCCTAGAAGCTCTAAAAAACTCAATTGGAAATCCATATGGACATGGTGTTTTTAGATACTCATTCCAAAGACTAATTTCTTTAGTTCCCCTCTATCTGTGGGTTTAAGTGAGGCCCAATTTTCTTCTTCAAAGATAATAGAGGGTATGACATCAATAAATTATATTCGAGCCTCTTCATATTGCACCATACTTTCCTTGAACAATTTAGTAAAATAATCAATTGAATGGAAATGCATAGCTGAAATTGTATCAAAGGAGTGTCCATTCTCATCTTAAAGAGCTTCCATTTTGTTCGTCTATCTCCTAACACAAGCAACTCGATGGAAAAAATTGGTATTTTTGTCACCTTCTAATAACCAGGTGGTTCTTGCTTTTTGTTTCCAGTAGATCTCCTCTTGGTTGTCAATGTCCTGAACCACTTTTTGTAATGCATCATCCTCTTATTTCAGCTACTATGTAATTGTTCCTTCCCTGAAGTGTTTTTGAACCTCATCCCATATAGCCACCAATGGAGCTTTTTGGACCTAGAAGTTTATCTTGTTAGCTTACCTCCATTGTTTTAGTTGATCATTGACATAATGAATCTGCTTGTGGAATCTAAACATTATTGTCCCATATGTCAGGCGTTCCTCTTCCCACCACTATGAAATTTTCTTTTGAAATTCCTCTTTTTGTAACCAAAAGTTTTCAAATCTAAATGGTTTGTGATGTTGGATTTTCTTGATCACCCCCTCCAATAAAATGGGAAAGTGAACTGAAATTGGACCCTCCAAAACCTAAAATTTTAGATTCCATTTCACAATTGCCTCCTTCGAAACCAAAATATGGTATAACTTCACCTTTTTGTTATGTGGCTCCCTCCTATTCTTAGTCCACGTATAGTTGGCTTTAGGACATTTAATATCCACCAAGTGTAATACATGGACTTAGGAAATCATAAGTTGATCCCTTGGATCCAAAATTGGGGTTCCCCCTTCCGAATATCTAGATGATAATTTAGTATTAAAATCCCCAACAACAATCTTGCCTAACTCCTCCCTCAAGACTCTCATATTATGCACTACTTTCTATTGATGAATTTAACCATCTAGGTTTTGAACCCCATAAAAATTTATGATTAAAACCTGCTCAACTATCACATTGTTCCTAAAATGTGATGTGAGGACACCCCTCCAAGCTATATGTTCTATTGTTGTCCGTTCAAGAGAATTCCAAAAGGTAATTACCCCCCCTGAGGCCCCTTGGGCAGCCACTTCCATATAACCAACACCCCTCCAAAGTCTATTTACTATTTTACACATAAGATCCAATGATATTTTTGTCTTCTAGATAAGCAAAAAATATGTTTTACTTTTTTCTAAGAGTCTTCAAACAACAAATTGATGGGTTCTATTGTTTAAATCCCTAACATTCCATGATTGTATAATCATTGGTTACCTTGAGACCAATAAGAGTGTATTGGCCTCACCAATCCCTAGTGATTAGTTTATCTCCTTGAACGACTATCAATTCTTCATTTAATTTTCTACCCACTCCTTAAGAGCTAATATTTTTTAATTTTCCACCTACGTTATCTCTAGAGTTGGCTTTTCTTTGTTATTTTCTACAATACTTGTGATGACATCCTTAATTATTGACTACTCTTGGTTATGCACTATTTATGCCCCTGCAATCTCTTATTGTGGTAACTCACTGCACTTTATTACTTGCTCTAGGATAGGAGGAGGTGAAAGAGGGGCTTGAACATGGTTGCTGTTGTTTTCATTATTCCCATCCACTTGTTCCATGAATTGTTCTTCTTCCTGGTCCACTAGTATCTTGAAGATCTCATACCTATTTGAGGGCTTGATTTGGGTTTGCTCTTATCCATATTTTTTATTTTTTCTTCTCCTTATTTTGGGTTGTTCAAAACCATCTCCTTGTGCTTCTTCACCCTGAGAAATATTGGTTGTTTCTTTATTGATTGTTGATTTTTCCTCCTTAGGAGGATTTATCATTCCTAGAGGAGACTCAATTTTCTTGTTCATATTGTTTGGGCAGGACTGGGTCAAATACCCATATTTATGGTAAAATGTACACATAAAGGACAACGCCTCATAATCTAATTGTTGAATCCAAGATAGTCCTACAAGTTCGAGTTCAACCTCTACTGGAAAGGGTTGGCTGAGATCTATTTCCACGCATAATATAACATAAACGCGTGTGTTTCCTTCCATTATGTCTCTAAATTCACCTAAATATCTTCCAAGGGAATTACCAATGATTTCCAATACCTGCTCACTCTAGAACTCCATGGGAAGTGCATACAAACGGATCTAAACTGGTACAACAGTGGTTTCAATTCGAGGATCAAATCCCACTCACCAAGTTTGAACAAATAATCCTGTCGAACCATGATTTCTCTTTTCTGATTCAAAAGCCCTATTTCTATCAGCAAGTGAGAAAAACTAACAATAAAATATCCATTACTAATAAACCACAAAGAATACTCACCAAGAGGCTCCTAGTTTTATCAAACCCAATAATGCAAAAAATTTAGGGTATGGCGAATGCTCATGAATTAATATATTAGGTCATGATTGGCTCTATATAAGATTTTTTCTTCTACCATCTTTTGCTTAATGACAATCTTTGGCCTTGATTCTAACTGGCCTTGATTCTGACTGTGACAAGCATCCATTGACTCTTTGAGATGTTGATCTTTTTAGGAGAGGAGAGGTAGTAGACTGACCGGTTTCTGCTAGTTTCTTTTGAGTGTTTTCTAGCTTGAGGTTGACAAAAGTTCCAATCCCAAGCCCCTCTCACTTAGGGTAAAAGTTTGTTGAGGTGGGATAGGGGTTATAGTGGTAGATTTTCGAAATCGAATTGTGCCCGCGGGGATAATATGACAGAGACCATTGTCGATTCCCTTGTGTAGCTAAAAAATAAAAATAAATACTTTATGCAGATGAATAATGAACATTGAACACAAGCCAACATATTAGAGCATATAACCATTTTTCAGTCTTTAGCATTTCTTCGAGAGATCCAAGGTTCAAACCACAATGTGTGTATGGTTGTGTTTTAAAGTCCCTATTGATAAGCTTAGTTCTCCCCTTATGAGAGGTTATGTTGGGATGAGGATGCCCAACCCTAAGCTCAACTCTCCCCCTTATGAGAGGTCATGGTTGTGTGTTGAAGTCTCTATTGATAAGCTCAACTCTCCCCCTTATAAGAGGTCATGGTTGTGTGTTGAAGTCTCTATTGATAAGCTCAACTCTTATGAGAGGTCATGGTAAAATAAAATACCGATAAAAACAAAAAATATATATATATTTAAAATTAAATTTTACATCATAAATTATACAAAACAAATCCTATAAAAAAATATTTTTTATCTTATACTTTATGATTAGTAGCAGTTACATTCCTGAAAGCACAACAAAAACCTTCCTTCATATAATTTCACATAAATAACCTAAATAACAAACTAATAACATATTATTAAAATATGTTATCGAAAAAATCTTTATTCCATTAAACCATGTAAGGTTATATGATGTTAGTTCGTCAAATAACAAACTAATAACATATTATTAAAATATCCTATCGAAAAAATCTTTATTCCATTAAGCCATGTAAGGTTATATGATGTTAGTAGGCGAACTAACAAAGACCGCGACTATTGTATATCCCATTTTAAGCTTTACGCCCTTCTAAATTTTATCTAAAATTTTGAGCGGTGGGATGAAGAAGGCATCTGCCTTTTATTAAAATAAAAATAAAATTGATATGGTATTCATACATACATACCTAAACTTAATGTGACCCTAGTAAGCTGATGTATGACTTTTTAATAATAGGAAAGAAACGACACGAGAGAGATTGATATCCAAAATGTCTTAATCCAAATAGTGTGAAGATTCTTGTAAGGGCACCAAATGTCTTGGAAGAAGACAAACTCAACTTTAATTTGAAGTGGAGTTTGTAGGGTCAAGTGAATGAATTTTAATTTTGTAGGGTATTGATATCCAAAATGTCTTAATCCAAATAGTGTGAAGATTCTTGTAAGGGCACCAAATGTCTTGGAAGAAGACAAACTCAACTTTAGTCTTGGAAAAAGACAAACTCAACTTTAATTTGAAGTGGAGTTTGTAGGGTCAAGTGAATGAATTTTAATTTTGTAGGGTATTGAATTGTAGAATTATTTAAAATATTTGGTGAAATTAATAGATGTAAAGCATTAAACTGTACAATTATTATCAATGGACTTTAATTTTGTAAGTATAAAATTGTACAATTATTTAAAAATATTTAATTGTTATTATTTAACTTATTCGTTATAGATTAAATCTTAAACCACGACACTGTCACAATATTTCATTATGAAAATGATAGTGATATCTAAAGCTTCTTGACTATTTTTCATCTTGAATGACAGCGGTGGATGGTAGACAGACAAAAACACAAAACCTACTCTTCTATATTCTTAGCTCGTCAACATACCACTGGCACTCTATATTCTTAGCTCGACATTGGCACTCAATCCCAAGGAATAATGATATTGCCAAGGCGAATTTATTCGAAAGCATTGTAAAATTAAAAAATTATAACTACTCAACAACAAAAGATGAGGGAAGAAATATATTTATAACATATAAAAATTAAATATGATTTTATGGAATATTTTAATATTTAGAGTTTTGGAAAAAGTAATTTAATCATATTAAAAATACAAATTCAAAACAAATGGGCGGTATGTAAGCACACTTTTACAACTTATGCAAAAAAAAACTAAATCAAGATCAATTTTTATTAAAGTGATTTAATCTTATTTAAAAAAATAATAAAACACAAATTAAAAAAAAATAGATTGTATGTGAGCATATCTCGAAACCTATACAAAAAAAACTAAACTAAGGTCAAAAGGCTTGGAAAAAAAAACATAGTACTAAAAGATATGTGGCTTACAATCCAAAACTAAAAATAAAAATCAACTTTAAAAATAAAAATAAAAATAAATTAGAACGAACAAACTTTTAAATTGTAAGATTGTAACTGTAAAATAGTTAGTTCCGTCAAGCAAACCTACATTTTTTCAGTATACTGAAGCGATGCTCTGTTCAAGCAATGCTAACACCTCAAAAACTGTTGAGAGGTCCAAATCCCTTTTTTATTAAAAAAAATCAAATACGATTACATAGAGACCAAACGCTCTATAGAGAGCACGGGGCAGAAATGCAGGTGCGATGAAATCGCGCGGAATTTAATATCTATTCTAATTTGGTTGAATATAGACATGTAAAAGTTTTGTGAATGTGACAAACATAGGTAAATACATAAACCTTAGTTGTCAAAAATAAAAAGACCATTTCTTGTGCTTGAAACGCATAAAAAATAACTGTGTAGCACGTCATCTTGAAGAAATCAACCAACAAGCTTTAAATTATATAGAGTGGCGTCCATAAAGTTAGTGAACGTATTGATGTTTCTGTTGGTACGGAACGGCTTGCCATAATTTCCACGTGAAACCCATCAGTTGAGTAAGCGCAGCAATTTAAGAGTCCATCAGAAAGGCCTACCTGACACTCTCACCAACAATTCAGACCCGCCATAACAAAGCAGAGGAAGAGTTAGCGAACAATTTGTACTTAAATTCCCCATGCATACCTTTGAATAAGGCAACACACGGTGAGTTATTCGATCATGGCGGACTCTCTCCACTCTCCACTGTTGAGTGGAGAAGATGAAAGAGATGGCATCGAGAGGCAGCAGGTACACAGAAAGAGCAACATTGACATATCTCCCATTACCACGTTGAAGGAGTTTGGGAGGGAGAGTTGGATTGAATGCAAGAAGTTGGGTGCCATTGCTTTCCCTGCAATTTTCGCTACTATATGCGCTTATTCGCTTGGAGCCTTAACGCAGACCTTCACAGGACACTTGGGTACAGTGGAGCTGGCTGCTGTGGCCATATCGAACTCTGTCATTTCTGGACTGGGCTTTGGTATTATGGTGAGTGAACCAATATGCAATTTTTCCCAGTTGAAGTCAATAATGTATATTGTTTCCAGAGTGCTCACGTGATAAATGTTGTTTGTGTAATCTGTATTGGAATTATAGTGCTCACGTGATAAATGTTGTTTGTGTATTCTGTATTGGAGTTTTAGATCATTGGATCGGGTGGGATTCAACCTTAGAATTGTCCTCTGGCCAGATGGGATCCTCTAGAGTAAGCTACTTGCCCTTTCACATCAGCTACAATGATTTTAGGTGGTGTATTGTTCCCGTTTGAGCTCTAAGCTGTCCTCTAAGCCAAACTCCAATATTATTCTGATACCATTTTGGCTAATGGCCTGGTTAAGATTGGGCTCGGCCTGCCATAGGAAGTGGTTGCTCTGACAGCAAGCTACTTGTCCTTACTCGCTGGGGTTCTTTGTAGAAGTGTGGATTGATACCTCAAGATACAACACTGCCTCAAGTTCCTAGCAGTTTTATTTTTAAGACACTTGTTGATTTTTTATGGTAATACATGAAAAGAGTCCAAAACTTTAACAACTTTGATATATATATATATATATTATTAATATTTAATAAAATAAAAAATTATAAAAAAAATTATTTATTTATTAATTTTTATTTAGCTTAAATTTTTTTATTAGTGTAGGTATACCATCCCACAACCTTCAGTCCTCTATTTAAAATTTGACTCTTTGCCGTTAGGCCACTTCCACTCTAATTAGAAGCCTGGTTTGTGTGGAGAGACAATTTTAACCCTTGTTATTTTTTTCGACTATCTTAAAACCATGCAGCTGATTGTTTGGAATATGTTGTTGCATCTATGAGAGACAATTTTAACCCTTTTTATTTTTTCGACTATCTTAAAACCATGTAGCTGATTGTTTGGAATATGTTGTTTCATCTATTCCACTTCATAGAAACTCTATTTCTCATGGTTGATACGGGATAGATTGTTTTCCATTTAATGTGATTCTATTCTTAATAGTATAAACCTTACTACTTACTTTCTAATGCTATTCTTAATAGCATAAACCTTACTACTAATTAATTAAATTATATTAAAAAGTTATAGGTAACTCCACTCTAGATATGTATATGTATAAGTATAAGAAGTATTTACTCAATTAAAAAAGTTAGAAATAATTATCTCTTTTACCTATTATTTAATAAATTATATATAAAATATGTAATATAAAATTATTATTAATTTTCAAGGAGAATTTCATGAAAAAATGTGTAGTGGCTTAGGTTTCTGGGACCAATGGGACCAACAACGCATAATATTGTGGCGGCCATAAAAAATGGTAAAATTATTTATAACTTTTTAATTGACTTTCATAACTTTAAAGCCTAAAGTTTAAGTTTATTATAATTATTAAGAATTTGATATCTATTATTGTTCCCGTATTCAACTAAAATTGTTCTTGTTATAACCTATTTACAACTTAAGGATTTAAAAATTTCAGATCTTTCATTCAAAAAAAATTGTAAGAAGTTGAGTTTTCATAAATATTTTATGCAAAATCCAAGTTAATAAATTATAAAACATAATAACTTTTCAAAAAATTTAAAAAATAATAAAATATAACTATTAATAAAGTTTTAAGTTAAATTTAAAACAACAAAAATTATAATAAAAATAAAATAATTTTTAATATTTATAAAATTATAAATTATATAATAAAATAAAAAAATAAAATATTATTTATTTTACAAATTTATTTAGTTATATTTTTAGTGGAATACTCTCAATTATAATATTTCATCTATTATTTTTTGGTTTATAAAAAAAAGATCCTTATTACTATACTTTTTAAATAATATAATCTAGGGACTCAATTATATTTAAAATTTTAAGTGGCTGAATAAATGAAAGACTCTTCTTCTACCTACTATAAGAAGAAGGCATCTATAACATAAACACGGTATTTTAAATTTTAAGTTTTGTCCGAGTTTTTCTTATTTAAGGTAAAAGTTTATAAAAATGAGTAAAGTAAAATAATAATTTTTAAATTTGAAACTGCATCCATAAATAGTGAAAACTCTACATTCTCTTATAGAACTGAAAAAAACATAAAATATTCATCCATACCTAAACCTTAAGCTGACATGGTGTTTTAATAATACAAAGTAAACGACACTAAAGAGAGAAAGATTGATGTCCAAATGTGTAGGGGACCAAAAGACCATGTCTTGGATAAGATACATTAAAGTGATTTTTTTTTAAAAGAACCTTTTATAATACAAAATCAATAAAATTTTAAATATCACTTTTAAAACTCGTCTTATTTTAATTTTAAACAGACAAAACACATTAAAGCATCGGCATACTCTTTCATATTCTTAGCTATATACATTTGTCAACTGATGGACTTTGTTTTTGGTATTAAAGACAGTTTATATAAAGTTTTATAAAATTGAAAATGTGAAGTTGTCTCCAAAATTTTTGGAAGGTTGTTTAGTTAAGTTAAAAATTAATTTTAAGCTTTAAGGGTTAGGTGGATTGGTAAGTGCTAGTTTGGATGGGCATTTGCTGAGAAGAGACCTGGGTTCAAACTTTGGTGGTGCCAGTTTGCAAAGAAGTGGTCCCTATGGTTTAAACACTGGGCTGCCAGTTACTAAAAATAGTGGTTGTAGCCAACTCTCTCATGTAACCCAAAAAAAATTGAAAATGTGAAAAGAAATAGAAACCTATCTCTTTGGGCATGTGTGTGGGGAACTGACGCTCTTGTTTTCTAACCGGTTAATGTGATGATGCAAGTCTAGTGACATATTCCATGATTGGAATTCCCTTCCACCTTAATACCTATCTATCTATCTTAAATACATAAGAGAATATTTATAACAAATTTGATTTGGTTTTAGTTTTTTCAAAAAAAATCGAATATTCCCTATTAACTTTATTTTTTTAATAAATTAAAATTATAATTTTTTTTATAAAATATTATATTCTTTTAAATATATTTGTTAAAAAACGTATACAATAATGGGATCAAGTATTAGATTCCTTTGTTAAAAAAACATATACAATAATCGGATATGGTCAATGATCACGGATCTCGCAAAATTAGTTGACCTTTCCTTTTTAGCTTCTAGAAGTAAGCCGTTAGGTGGTCATGAGAAAGGTTGGTTGATCTCTGTCATAGGAAGTAAAAAAAAAAAACATATTCGTCTTCTACTACAGTAGCAGGATATTAATTACCCCCAGCCAGGTGCCGTTAAATGCAGGAGCTCTGAAATCGCGGGGGGCCAAGATAGGTGCCGTGAAATGCGGGTGCTTTGAAATCGCGTAGAATGTAATGTCTATTCTAATTTTCTTGACTATAGAAATGGAACAATTTTGTGAATGTGACAAATATCGGTAAATGAATAAACCTAAGTTTTCATTAAAAAAATAAAAATAAAAAGGAATTCTTGTGCTTGAAACGAATGAAAAATTACCTGTGTACTGCCTTATCTTTGTCGAAGCCCAGCAACCAGAATATTAAAGTAGAATTTCAACATAGATATATGTTATTAAAAATACATAGGAACACAATATTATATGAATTTGTTAAAAAGCATGAGAGTCAACTATCCCCACATACATACCAAAACTCAATATTAATAGGTGTGAGGAGTCCCACATAAACTGGACAAAAGACTTCCACCTTTGAACAGTTTTTATTACCCATCAATTGAATAAACAATTTAGTAAAATAATCTATTGAATGAAAATGCGTACCTAGGATTGTATCAAAGGAGTACCCCTTCTCATCTTGAAGAACTTCCATTTTGTTTATTCATCTCCTAGCACAAGCAACCTCATGGAAAAATTGGTATTTTTGTTAGCTTCTAATAACCTAGTGGTTTTTGCTCTTTGTTTCCAGTAGATCTCTTGGTTATCAATGTCCTCAACCACTTTTTGTAATGCATCATCCTCTTCTTTCAACTACTTTGTAATTGTTCCTTCCCTGAAATGTTTTTGAACCTTATTCCATCTAGCCACCAATGGAGCTCTTTGGACCCGGAAGTCTATTTTGTTAGCTTACCTCTATTGTTTCAATTGATCCTTGACATAATGAAGCTTCTTGTGGAATCTAAACATTGTTGTCCCATATGTTAGGCATCCCTCTTCCCACCACTATGAAATTTTCTTTCAAAATTCCTCTTTTTGTAACCAAAAGTTTTCAAATCTAAATGGTTTGTGATGTTGCCTTGTCTTGATCCCCCTTCCAACAAAATGGGGAAGTGATCCGAAATTGGACCTTCCAAAATCTAAAATTTTAGATTCCATTTCACAAACACCTCCTCTGAAACAAAAAAAGGTCTAACTTCACCTTCTTGCTATTTGGCTTCCTCCTCTTGTTAGTCCATGTATAGTTGGTTCCAGGGCATTTAATATCCACCAAGTGTAATTCATTGACTTGGACAATCATAAGTCGATACCTTGGATCTAAAATTGGGGTTCCCCCTTCCTGATCTCTATATGATAATTTAGCATTAAAATCCCCAACAACAATCCAGTCTAACTCCTCCCTTGAGACTCTCATATTATGCACTGCTTTCTATTGATGAATTTGACCATCTAGGTTTTGAGTCCCATAAAAATTTGTGATCAAAACCTGCTCAAATGTTACATTATTTATAAAATGTGATGTGTGGACACCCCTCCAAGCTATATGTTCTATTGTCATCCATTCAAGAGAATTCCAAAAGGTAACTTTCCTCCCTGAGGCCCCTTGGGCAGCCACTTCTATATGACCAACACCACTGCAAAGTCTATTTACTATTTTACAAATAAGATCCAATTATATTTTTGTCTCCTAGATAAGCAAAAAATATGTTTTACTTTTTTGTAAGAGTCTTCAAACAACAAATTGATGGGGTTTATTGTTTAAACCCCTAACACTCCATGATTGTATAATCATTAGTTATCTTGAGACCAATAAGAGTCTATTGGCCTCACCAATTCCCTAGTGATTAGTTTATCTCCTTGAACTGCTATCAATTTCTTATTTGATTTTCTACCCACTCCTTGAGAGCTAAAATTGTTTTACTTTTCCACCTAAGTTATCCATAGAGTTGGCTTTTCTTTGTTCTTTTCTGCTATACCCATGATGACATCCTTAATTATCAACTACTTTTTGTTATGCACTATTTATGACCTTGCAATCTCTGATTGTGGTAACTCACTGCACTTTATTACTTGCTCTAGGATAGGAGGAGGTGAAAGAGGGGCTTGAACATGGCTGCTATTGTTTTCATTATTCCCATCCACTCCTTCCATGAATTGTTCTTCTTCTTGGTCCACTAGTGTCTTGAAGATCTCATACTTATTTGAAGGCTTGAGTTGGGTTTGCTCTTATCCATATTTTTTATTTTGCCTTCTCCTTCTTTTGGGTTGTTCAAAACCATCTCCTTGTGCTTCTTCATCCTGAGAAATGTTGATTGTTTTTTTATTGATTGTTGACTTATCTTCCTTAAGAGGATTTGTCATTCCTAGAGGAGCCTCCATTTTTGTGTTCATTTTGTTTTGCTAGGATTGGGCCAAATGCCCATATTTGTGGTAATTTGTACACATGAATGGCAACGCCTCATAATCTAGTTGTTGAATCCAAAATAGTCCTACAAGTTCGAGTTCAACCTCTACCAACAAAGGCTGACTGAGATCCATTTCCATGCATAATCTAACATAAACGATTGTGTTTCCTTCCATCGTGTCTCTAAAAACACCCAAATATCTTCCAAGGGAATTATCGATGATTTCCAATACCTGCTTACTCTAGAACTCTATGGGAAGTGCATACAAACGATCTTAACTAGGACAATAGTGGGTTCAATTCAGGGATCAAATCCCACTCACCAAGGTTGAACAAATAATCCTTCTGAACCATGATTCCTCTTTTCTAATTCAAAAGTCCTACTTCTATTAGCAAGTGAGAAAAAACTAACAATAAAATATCCATTACTAATAAACCACAAAGAATACTCACCAAGAGGCTCTAGTTTTATCAAACCTAATAATGCAAAAAAATCAGGTGAGGTGAATACCCATGAATTAACAGATTAGATCATGATTGGCTCTATATAATACTATTTCTTCTACCATATTTTGCTCAATGACAATATTCGACCTTGAATCTGACTGTGACAAGCATCCATTGCCTCTTTGAGATGTTGATCTTTTTAGGAGAGGAGAGGTAGTAGACTGATCGATTTCTGTAGGTTTTGGTTGAGTTTTTGCTAGGTTAAGGTTGACGGTAGTTCCAATCCTGAGCCCCTTTCACTTAGAGTAAATGTTTACTGTGGTGGGGTAGGGGTTATAATGGTAGCTTTTCGAAAACAAATCGTGCCCGTGAGGATAATATGACAAAGACTGTTGTCGATTCCCTTGTGTAGCAAAAAAATATATATATACTTTATACAGATGAATAATGAACACTGAACACAAGCCAACATATTAAAGCATATAACCATTTTTCAGTCTTTGGCTTTTCTTCGAGAGATCCAAGGTTCAAACCACAACGTGTGTATGGTTGTGTTAAATTCTCTATTGATAAGCTTAGTTCTCCCCTTATGAAAGGTCATGGTAGGATGAGGATGCCCAACCCAAAGCTCAACGCTTCCCCGTATGAGAGGAAGAGGTCATGGCTGTGTGTTGAAGTCTCTATTGATAAGCTCAACTCTCCCTCTTATAAAAGATCATAGTTGAATGAAGATACCAAGATTGTAGAAACTTAGAAAAATAAAAATAAAATAATAATAATATTTAAGATTAAATTTTAAAAATTAAATTTTAAGACAAACCCTATAAAAAAATATTTTTATCTTATAATTTTTTTTATTATAAAAAATAAAATATAACAAGTAAAGGAAGGCCTTCTTTTTTATAATTCCACATAAATAACAGAATAAAAATATATTATTAAAATATTAAAAAAAAAAAAAGGCTGTATGATGTTAGTCGGGGAACTAACAAAGACCGCGACTATCGTATATCCCATCTTAAGCTTACGCCCTTCTCAATCTTTATCTACAATTTTGAGTGGTGGGATGAAGAAGGCATATGCCTTTTATTTAAAAATAAAAAATAAATTGATATGGTATTCATACATAACTAAACCTAATGTGACCATAGTAAGCTGATGTAACCTTTCAAGTAATACAAGTAAGCTAATGTAAGCTGACATGACTTTTTAATAATACGAAGGAAACGACACAAGACAGATAGCCAAAACTATTTGGAAGATTCGAGTTTGTAAGGTGAAGTTAATAAACCTTAATTTTGTAAGTATTGAATTTGTATTTTTAAAATCGACTTTTTCTAGTTGTTATGATGTCATTTTTATGGTTGGAACATGCGAATCTCTATGAGGTTCGATCGAATCGAGATTTGTTTAAAAAAAATAAAGTTGTAACCACGAAAATGATAGTGAAAAAAATGAAGTTGTAACCACGAAACTGTCACTGTATTTTAGTATGAAAATGACAGGGATATCTTGACTATTGTTTATTTTGAATGACAACGCTGGATTCTAGACATACAAAAACACAAAACGTACTCTTCTATGTTCTTAGCTCGTCAACATACATTTTTCACATACACACTTTGTTGTCCATTTAGAACTCAATCTCAAGAATTAATGATATTGCCAACCCGAATTTATTCGACAGCATTGTAAAATTGAAAAATTATAACAACTCAACAGTGGAAAAAAATATTTATAACATATAAAAATTAAATATGTTTTTATGGAATACTTTAATATATATAGAATTTTGAATTCTTTTAAAAAAATTAATTTTTTTAAAATGATTTAATTTTACTAAAAAAAATAATAAAAATACTAATGTGTTTAGTGAGTACATTTTTAAAGTTAAAAAAAAACACTAAACCAATATCATTTTTTAAGTGACTTAATCTTATTTACAAAAATTGATAAAAATACAAATTAAAAAAAAATAAATAAATGGTATGTAAGCATATTTAATAATTTATATAAAAAATTAAACTAAAGTCAAAAAGCTTGAAAAAGATTAAAAAAACATTAAAAAAACATATTACTAAGAGATGTGTGGCTTACAAAACTTAAAAAACTAAAAATAAATTACAACTGAGGAACAAACTTTAAATTGCAAATTAGTTAATTCAGTCAATATAAATCTATTTTTTAAAATATACTTAAATACTGGTAGTTCCTTAAGATTCTGTTCAAGTAATGCCAACCCCATAAAAGATGTTGAAGCTCACCTCACTTTCTAAAACGTTGGTTTTTATAAGAAATCCATATCACTCGTAGTCGTAATTAAAATTTATTTTTATATAAGATTGTTATTAAAAAAATTAAAATTTGGTAAGTATTAATTTGGATGGGTACTTTTTAATAAGAGATTTAAGTTTAAACTTTAGTAGTGCCAGTTAACAAAGGTAGTAGTTTGTTTTGAATCTTCTGAGTGTGCATCTCAAACTGACGAGAACTCTGCGGTCCCCTTCTCACAACGGCTTAACAATAACGAGACGGAATAGGTCTCTTGGGTGCAATCCTGTCATTTGAACTCTGCTTTGACCAATTACTAAAAATACTGGTTGTAAACAACTTTCTTATAATAAAAAAAAAGAATAAAATACGATTACAAAGGCAGAAATACAGATGCTATGAAATCGCGCGGAATTTAATTTCCATTCTAACTTGGTTGAATATAGAAATGTAAAAATTTTGTGAATGTGACAAACATAGGTAAATACATAAACCTAAGTTTTCGAAATAAAATAAAAATAAAAAGACCATTTCTTGTGGTTGAAAGGCATAAAAAATTACATCTTGAAGAAATCCACCAACAAGCTTTAAATTATATAGAGTGGCGTCCATAAAATAAATGAAGAAATCCACCAAGAAGCTTTAAATCATATACAGTGGGGTCCATACAGTAAGTGAAGAAATCCACCAAGAAGCTTTAAATTTATATAGAGTGGCGTGCATAAAGTATGTGAACGTATTGATGATTTTATTGGTACGGATAGGCTTGCCACAATTTCCACGTGAAACCCATCAGTTGAGTATGCGCAGCAATTTAAGAGTCCATGACAAAGGCCTACCTGACACTCACCAACAATTAAGAGTCCATAACAAAGGCCTACCTGACACTCTCACCAACAATTCACCAACAATTCAGACCCGCCATAACAAAGCAGAGGAAGAGTTAGTGAAGAATTTGTACTTAAATTCTCCACATGGATATTGTTGAACAAGTGAAGACACAGTGAGTTATTCGATCATGGCGGACTCTCTCCACTCTCCACTCTTGAATGGAGAAGATGAAAGTGATGGCATCGAGAGGCAGCAGGTTCACAGAAAGAGCAACATTGACATATCTCCCATTACCACGTTGAAGGAGTTTGGGAGGAAGAGTTGGATTGGAAGGAAGAAGTTGTGTGCCATTATTGTGATAATACAAGTTCAAACAACATTAAGTGGTTTGAATCACTCAAAATGGACTAATATATTATATTAAATATTAGATAAAATTAAAAATTATAAAAATGTTTATTTAAGTTTAAAAACCTTTTATTGATATAAAATATACCACTTGAATTGAACGTTAAATCCTCTATTTAAAATTTGACTCTTTGCCGTTAGGCCACTTCGGCCTTCCACTCTAATTAGAAGGTTTAAGCTGGTTTGTTGGGAGAGAATTTTAACCCTTTTCTTTTTTTCGACTATATTGAAACCATGTAGCTGATTGTTTAGGAATATGTTGTTTCATCTACTCCACTTCATAGAAACTCTATTTCTCATGGCTGGTACAAGATAGATTATTTTCGATAATATTTTCAATATTTTTAATATTAATATTATTTATTTTAAAATATTATTATTAATTAAATAATATTTTATTTTTTAATTAATTAGTAAATAATTTTATAAATATTTTAAGTTTAATTTTTTTATGATAAAATAGATAAGTATTAATGTGGAATGAAATTTCAATCATGGAATATGTTACTGGTCTTGCATCATCACATTAACTGGTTAGAAAGCAAGAGGCCCAACACCCTACACACATGCCCAAACTCGATGTTAGTAGTTAGAAAGCAAGAGAGGGCCAGCACCCCACACGCATGCCCAAACTCGATGTTAGCTGTTAGAAAGCAAGAGGGCCAGTACCCCACACACATGCCCAAACTAACCGGTTAGAAAGCAAGAGGGCCATTACCCCACACACATGCCCAAACTCGATTAGCGGTTAGAAAGCAAGAGGGCCAACACACCACACACATGCCTAAACTCGATGTTAACGGTTAGAAAGCAAGAGGGCCAACACCTCACACACATGCCCAAACTAATCGGCTAGAAAGCAAGAGGGCCAGCACCCCACACACATGCCCAAACTCGATGTTAGTGGTTAGAAAGCAAGAGGGCCAACACCCCACACACATGCCCAAAATCGATGTTAGTGGTTAGAAAGCAAGAGACCAACACCCCACACACATGCCCAAACTCGATGTTAGCATTTAGAAAGCAAGAGGGCCAACACCCTGCACACAGGCCCAAACTCGATGTTAGCGGTTAGAAAGCAAGGGGGGCAACACCCTACACACATGCCCAAACTTAATATTAGCGGTTAGAAAGCAAGAGGGCCAACACCCCAAACACATGCCCAAACTCGATGTTAGTAGACCAACTCGATGTTAATAAAGGTGAAAAATCCCACAAAGTAGACCAAGGGCTTGCACCTTAAAGCTTGCCACCCTATTGGCAAAGAGTATGGAACCCCACACATGCCCAAACACGATGTTAATAGGAGTGAAGAATCCCACAAAGTAGACCAAGGGCTTGCACCTTAAAGCTTGCTACCCATTGGTAAAGAGTATGGCAAGTGTTTAGGTTTATAAACCACTCAAGTCCCACAACACAGTTAATGTAGGATTATTCAACACACAAACTACACTAACAAAATAGATAAGTAATAATGTGGAACGAAATTCCAATCATGGAATATGCCACTAGACTTGCATCATCCCACACATGCCCAAAATTATGTTAATAGGGATGAATAATCTTACAAAGTGAGACCAAGGACTTGCATCCTAAAGCTAGCTATCTCATTGGCAAAGAGTATGGCAAGTGTTGGGGTTTATAAACCACTCAAGTCCCACAACATAGTTAATGTGAGATTATTCACAAACACACACACACAAACTACACTAACAAGATAAATAGGTATTAATGTGGAACAAAATTCCAATCATGGAATATGCCACTAGACTTGTATCATCACATTACCGATTAGAAAGCAAGACGGCCAGATTTACCACTAGCTAATTATAAATCTTATAATACTTTTCTATTGCTATATATATATATATATATATATATATATAATTTATTAAATAACTATTTAGTAAGTGATAGGTATAAGAAATAGTTATGAGTTTTTATAACGTTTATGATAATAAATATTTATTTATTATATTTTATATAATATATATATTTTAAAAGAATTTTAATTTTTTTATTAAAAAAAGATTATTTGCAAGTTGGATTAGATTTCTTCCAACTTTAGTTAACAAGAGTATTTGTTTTCTTCTTTTTACTTTTCCACTAAATTTTAAAACTTTAGAATTCAAGATCTTATGAACTAAACACTTTTGATTACAACACAAAAAGGAGATCTGCATTGGAGCCAAATCTCCTAAACCACATGTCTACAACGACTGTCCAAATTGGCCAATCCTCTTATCTTCAATAGCCATGGTACTGTGCTATTAAACCCCTACCTCTTATTCGGTACCCATCTCATCCAAAAAGTCCACCACTTCATTTTGAGCTCTACCTACATAACTCAAAATCACATCATCTAATTCCTTTCATAACTACTTAATTTGTGTGACAAAAGTCCTCAACCTCCATGTCTGCAAAGTAAAGTTCTTCATGCAATCTAAAACTCTTACTAAAAGTTTTATATAAAAAATGATTTACTTCTATAAAAAATAAAACAAATCTCCATAAAATATATTAAAAAATAATTGAACAAAAACTTTATATTATTTATCAAATAATTTCAATTATTTTTCCAAACCAAAATATAATTCTCACAATCCAAACACTTCAAATTAAAGATATCAAAGTTAACCCAAAAAAAAATAAAAATAAATAAACTTATATGTAGAGAGTAAGCCATACATATAGGCCGTATGATTCGTTATGTCTTAGGGCCTTCTCAATTATATTTAGAATTTTGAGTGGTGGAAATAAATGAAAGACTCTTCTTCTACCACTATATGAAGAGGCATCTACAACATACTATCATAGGCGGTTCTAATTTTAAGGGTTTTTTTTAGGTCAATCTCATTTAAAAGTAAAACTTTGAAATCGTTCTTCTAGGTGAAGAGGCATTTACAACATACTATATTAGGTGGTTCTAATCTTAATTCTTGGGTCAATCTTAAAAATAGTATTAATCGATACTTAAACCTAATGTAATCTTAGTGAGCTAATGTAAACGATACTAAAGAGAGAAAGATTGGTATCCAAAACATCTTAATTCAGAGAAAGATTGGTATCCAAAACATCTTAATCCTGTGAAGTTTCTTGTAGGGAACCAAAAGACCATGTCTTAAGGAAGATAAATCAAACCTAGATACATGGTATCCAAACCATCTTAATCCTATGAAGTTTCTTGTAGGGGACCAAAAGACCATGTCTTGGGGAAGATACATCAAACCTAACTCAAAAGACAATTTTTTTTAGAAGGAACCTTTTATAATACAAAATCAATAAAATTTTAAATATCAAAGCTTTTAAAACTCGTCTTATTTTAATTTTAAATAGATAAAACACTTTAAAGCATCGGCATACTCTTTCATATTCTTATCTCCGTACATTTGTCAACTGATGGACTTCGTTTTTGGTATCAAAGAACAGTCAATATAAAGTTTTCATAAAATTGAAAATTTGAAAAGAAACAAAAACCTATATGTCTCTTAAATATATAAGACAATATTTATAACAAATTTGATATGGTTTTAGTTTTTTTGAGAAAATAGAGAGTATTCTCTATTGATTTTATTTTTATTTAATAAATTGAAATTATAATTTTTTTAATGAAATATTTTTAAATGTATTTTTTAAAAACATATACAATATTTATAACAAATTTGTTTTGGTTTTAATTTTTCTAAAAAATATAAAATATTTTCTATTGATTTTATTTTTACTTAATAAATTAAAATTATAATTTTTCCCTGAAACATTATTATATTTATTAAAAAAACATATACAATAATCGGATGAAGTATTAGATTCCTTTGTTAAAAATACATATACAATAATCGGATATGGTCAATGATCACGGATCTTGCAAAATAGTTGACCTTCTTTTTTAGCTTCTAGAAGTAAACCGTTAGGTGGCCATGAGAAAGGTTGGTAGGTCTCTGTCATAGGAAGTTAAAGAAAAACATATTCCTCTTCTACTATAGTAGCAGGATATTAATTACCTCTAGCCAGGTGCCGTGAAATGCAGGAGCTCTGAAATCGCGTGGGGCCAGGATAAGTGCCGTGAAATGCGGGTGCTGTGAAATCGCGTAGAATATAATATCTATTCTAATTTTCTTGACTATAGAAATGGAACAATTTTGTGAATGTGACAAACATCCGTAAATGAATAAACCTAAGTTTTCATTAAAATATAAAAAATTCTTGTGCTTGAAACGAATGAAAAATTACTTCAAACGAATGCAAAATTACTTGTGTACTGCGTTATCTTTGACGAAGCCAGTAGTGGAACTTTAATGTAGAATATGTTTTTTTGGAAATAGTTTGTATGAAAATTTAATATCACATAAAATCGATTAAAAAGTATGAGGGTTAACTATCCGTCTCAATATTGATGTTTCTCCAACCCATCAATTGATTAAGCACAGAAATTTAATAGTCCATGACAAAGGGCTACGTGGGCCAACGGCATCCCCACCACGTATCTGACACTCATAACAACGATTCAGACCCGCCATGACAAAGCAGAGGGAAAGTGAAGAATTTGTACACATACTCCCAGTGCATACCTTTGAATAAGGCAAAACACGGTGAGGTTTTCGATCATGGCGGACTCTCTCCAGTCTCCACTGTTGAGTGGAGAAGATGAAAGAGGTGGCATCGAGAGGCAGCAGGTTCACAGAAAGAGCAACATTGATATATCTCCCATTACCACGTTGAAGGAGTTCGGGAGGGAGAGTTGGATTGAATGCAAGAAGTTGTGGGCCATTGCTTTTCCTGCAATTTTCGCTACTATGTGCGCTTATTCGCTTGGAGCCTTAACGCAGACCTTCACAGGACACTTGGGTACTGTGGAGCTGGCTGCCGTGGCCATATCGAACTCTGTCGTTTCTGGACTGGGCTTTGGTATTATGGTGAGTGCACCAAAATGGAATTTTTACAATTGAAGTCAATAATGTATGTTGTTTCCAGAGTGCCCACGCGACAAATGTTGTTTGTGTACTCTGTATTGGAATTTTAGAGTAGAGGGTCTGTTGGACGATGGGCTGGGATTCAAACTCAGAATTGTCCTCTGGCCAGGTGGGATCCTCTAGAGTAAGCTACTTGCCCTTCCACAGCAGCTGCAATGTTTCTCTTGATCCCGTTTCAGCTCTAAGTTGTCCTCCAAGCCAAAATCCAACGTTATTCTGATACCATCTTGATTAATGGCCTGGCTAAGATTGGGTCTCGGCTCACCCATGGGACAAGTGGCTGCTCTGGAAGCAAGCTACTTGTCCTTACTTGATGGGGTTTTCTGTAGAAGTGTGGATTGATACCTAAAGATCCAACACTACCCTCAAGTTCCTAGCAGTCCTCCCAAGCAGCAAATTTGTTGAGAATATTATATTACATATTTGATGAGGGTATTGGAAGAAGTTATATAGAAATATTTTATTAAAAATTTGTTTATTTAATATGCATTTATTTAATCATCTTTTATTTAGTTTAGAAGCCTTTTATTGGTATAGGTATACCATCTACTCTTTTAGATTAAACTTTAAATCTCTTAAACCTTTCATTTGAGCCTCTATTTAAAAATTAGAACTCTTTAGACCTACTCCACTTTAATAAGAAGGTTTTACCTGGTCTGTTGGAGATTCTAACCTTTTTTTCTACACATGAATGACCAATGTCAAACCATGTAGCTGATTGTTTGGGAACCAATTGTTGCATCTACTCCACTTAATGAGAAATTCTAAATTTCAGCACCGTATTCTGTCATATACTTGTATTTATCTTTTGAACAATTTGAATGAAATCCCCTTAGGAAATGGGGCAGTAGGCACTATGTGGGCTAGCTAATTAGTCGAAGATGAAAAATATTAAAGAATTCATGGCTATCTATTGAGTTTACTTTTTAAACTTCATGGCAATCCTCAAACTTTTTGTCTTGAACAGATTACTCAAGACAATATTTTTATCTTGTTCCTCTGCAGTTGGGAATGGGCAGTGCACTGGAGACACTCTGTGGTCAAGCCTTCGGAGCAGGACAAGTTCACATGCTTGGGGTGTATATGCAGCGTTCATGGATAATACTGCTTTGTACAGCAGTGATTTTGAGTCCCATTTACTTCTTTGCGACTCCAATTCTTAAGCTTCTGGGACAAGCTGATGATGTAGCTGATTTAGCTGGAGTTTTTGCAGTTTGGATGCTACCACAGCTCATTGCCTATGCATTAAACTTCCCCATGCAGAAGTTTCTTCAGTCTCAAAGAAAAGTCATGGCCATGGCTTGGATTGCCTTAGTTGCACTGATATTCCATATTATTCTGTCTTGGCTATTGATCTTCAAAACGGGTCTGGGGTTGGTTGGAGCAGCTATTTCTCTAAATTTAGCGTGGTGGATAATAGATATCAGTCAGTTTTTGTACATACTTTACTGGTGCCAAGATGCTTGGAAAGGATTCTCATTGCTGGCTTTTCGTGACATATGGGCTTTTGTTAGACTTTCATTGGCGTCGGCTGTCATGCTATGGTTAGTAGAAGCATTACAGTGTTTGTCCTGCATCATGGATTCAACTGCTAAAAATTGAAAATCTAAATTAGGAGCATAAAATGAACAAAATATTTGAGGAGGTGGTTCTAGTTCTTACTATGCCACATTCCTTTGTGGTGTTTGATGTTATTTTTCAGTTTGGAGTTCTGGTATATGATGTCATTGCTTCTTTTGACGGGTCATCTAAAGAATGCAGCAATTGAAGTTGATGCACTTTCCATCTGGTAACTAGCCTATCCAATCTTCTCAATATTTAAATGGTAGCCTTACATGGTAGTTTTTGTCTAGAGGCATCAGTGTAACCATTAGCATCACTGTGTGTGTCAGGCATTACATTGCTTAGGTCACACAGATGATTGTTTAAATCCATATTTTGCTGTAATTCTCACCTTAAAATGTAACCCCTGTAACACTTTTCTAATTGTTCCTTTTGCAGCATGAATTTGAATGGATGGGAAGCCATGATCTTCATTGGCTTCAATGCTGCCATTAGGTGTGAATTTTTATGTACATCAGGTTTCTTATTGAAATATTGTTTTTTGGGTTCCTTAAAATGAAAACTCACTAGTCTGAAACTAGAAATTATATTCAGCATTTAGTAGAAAACCTCTACCGTACACAATAATGAATATGTCTCTTTAGTCTCTTTTTTTTTTAATGCTATTCTTCATGTCATTGGCAAGATTGCCGGCAGTGCTTACTCTGCATTCAACTATTTGTGCAGTGTGAGAGTATCAAATGAACTCGGAGCTGGTCGTCCAAGAGCTGCAAAATTCGCTGTCATTATAGTGGTTATAACATCACTAACTATCGGTCTTATATGTATGGGTGTCATTCTTGGTACCAAAGATAAGTTCGCTGTATTATTCACTAATAGTAAAGTGGTCATGGCATTAGTGTCAGACATGGCAATGTTGCTTGGAGTGACAATGCTCTTAAATAGTGTACAACCGGTTTTGTCAGGTATGCAAGTGCCCCATGATAATTCAACCGGTTTTAGATGAATATGGCTCTAGAAACTCAGCAATTTTTAGTTGTTGATCTATTAATTATTGATGGCTCTGTTTCTGTTGTAAGCAAATCAGGTGTGGCTGTTGGTGGAGGTTGGCAAGCTCTGATAGCCTATATAAACATAGGCTGCTATTATGTTATTGGGGTACCCCTTGGTCTCCTTTTGGGATACAAATTCGATCTTGGAGCAAAGGTCAACCGAGTCCTAGCTTAGGCAAACTCTCAATTAGTCTTTTGTCAGCCTGTAATCAATAAAGTTAAACTCATCTTGGGTTTGATCTTGACATGTTGTATATGCAGGGAATTTGGGGTGGTATGATTGCTGGAACAGCTCTACAAACATTAATTTTATTATTAATCACATATTTCACTAACTGGAACAAAGAGGTAAAACAACATATTTCTGCAGTAGCTTTCGGCACCGATTTCTGATTGCTGTGGTAATTAAATTTTCTTTTGGAATGCAGGCTGCCATGGCAAAGGATCGCCTTGACACTTGGGGAGGTCCACTCCATAATAGTAATAATGGATCACTGAAGGTAGGTACATGTTGCATAAATGATCTAAGACACCCATGACCAGAGCACCAAAAGTATCTTTATTTTTATTTTTTGTGATGTTCTGACTGACCCTCTCAAATTTGAATGGCAGGCGGCAGAGAATGATGGAAATCATGAAAATGAGAATATTCCTTAGAAACCAACGGAAAGGAAAAATTCCCCAAAATATTTAAATTGCGGCCACTATGTTGTTTTGAAGCTCAGGAACTGAGTTTTTTTTAAAGGCAAATAGATGACATAGTTTATTATGCTGATGATGGAATTCCGTTCCACATTAATACTTCCTCCCCTCTGAGTTCTCTAACAGGGATTACTTAAACTTTCGTCGGCCAGCTATATTAAACCAATAATATGTGTAGCTTTTCTTCTCTCCATAGGAAAAATTTATTTGCTGTGTCAACCTTCATCTCGATAAATTTGAACTCCGGCCAACTTTCCATTCGGAGTGATGCGTAAAGAAAGACATTTAATTGACATCAATTTTCGTTCTCATTATCTTCAAGGTCTTTGGAACTGGGGTAATAAAGAGCAAAAGCATAAAATATTCGGCATAAAGATGACAACTCTTCCTCATGTGAAGTTGCCTTCTATGTTTTCGAACAACAAGACGACTCCTTACATGCTGGCCTTAGTGGTTTGATGCTTGAGTGTAGGTCTTGTGATTTAATGGTGTTCCCTTACTATGAACAATATGAATTTGATAGTCATAATCTGATTTACTATGAACAATATGAATTTGATAGTCATAATCTGATTTACTATGAACAATATGAATTTGATAACTGTAATCTGATTTTCCATTTAAATGTGGCCTTATCTCGGTGTCTTCCCCATAGTTGGTAGATTGATGACAAGCATCGGTTATGCACTAAAATGATTCACAAGCTCTTCCCAGGAAGCTTGATATAAGCTGGGGTTAATATGTTTGATTGGAGTGCTTTTTTGCTTGAGTCTCACATGATTGGAGTGCTTTTTTGCTTGAGTCTCACATGCTTATTTGTCCATTAGAGATACCAGCTTTGAGTTGGAAAAATAAAAAATAAAGTCTATATCTAACAATTTGTCTCTCGAGGTTCAAGGTTCAAATCTCGGGCCTCGCCGGACTGAACGCTTGTCCCTTTCTTGGTGCTTTCAGCGGCGTAAAAGGTTTAAAATGATTGAGGCATTGGTGCTTTCAGCGGCGTAAAAGGTTTAAAATGATTGAGGCATGGTGGTTATAGGGGTGGACTGCGCGAAGATCTGTGTGGCGGCTTCTGGGGCGGACAGCGCAGAATACCGTGGCGGCCATAAAAAGCTGGACAGCCTGCCGGATTCGTGGCGGCTACCGATTCCATCATGTAAATTAAAAAAAAAAAAAAAAAAAATAATAATTTCTCTCTTCTTTGATATACTTGAAAAAAATTAGGTTATATATATTTTTTGAATTTACACCGCCACGAATCTGGGTAGGCTGTTCGGTTTTTATGGTTGTCAGAGTATTCTGCGCTGTTCGTCGCGAATGTCGTCACACAGATTTTCGCACAGTCCGCCCCTATAACCACCATGCCATAATCATTTTAAACCTTTTACACAATTGAAAGCACCGGAAAATGGACAAGCGTTCAGTTCGATGAAGCCCAAGATTTTAACCTTGGACTTCTGAATTAGGTAATATATATAACATGGTGGAATCGGTAGCCGCCACGAATCTGGGCAAGCTTCCAGCTTTTATAGCCGTCATAGTATTTTGCACAGTTCGCCCTGAAAGCCGTCACATAGATCACTTCTGAATTAGGTATATATATAACATGGTGGAATCAGTAGCCGCCACGAATCTGGGCAGGCTTCCAGCTTTTATAGCCGTCATAGTATTTTGCACAGTTCGCCCTGAAAGTCGTCACATAGATCTTCGCGCACTCCGTCCCTATAACCGCCATGCCACAATCATTTTAAACTTTTTACATTTTTAATAGCACCCACAATCATTTTAAACTTTTTACATTTTTAATAGCACCAGGAAAGGGACAAACATTCAGTCCAGATTTGAACCTTGGACCTCCGCCCCCTTATGGGGTTTGGATGAACCAATTGATCTACACCTCAGACCTAAAAATTAAGTTATATTACCATATTAAACTTATTATAATTTTTTTTAATAATGAGCTCGACGTATGATATCATGACTTCCATTGTATTTTAATAAAGAGCCTAAGTCATTCCAAAAGTTACAAAAATTAACTTGTACATACAGCGGAGAAAAATGCTAAGGACTATCCTCTTCATCCTAAGAGGAGAAAAATTAAGTTATATTACCATATTAAACTTATTATAATTTTTTTAATAATGAGCTCGACGTTTATCTGTATGATATCGTGACTTCCATTTTTATTTTAATAAAGAGCCTAAGTCATTCCAAAAGTTACAAAAATTAACTTTACATACAGGGGAGAAAAATGCTAAGGACTATCCTCTTCATCCTAAGACTTTAAATCAACCATCTTCACACTTGTGAAGCTTGAAATTATTATCTTCACACTTGTGAAGCTTGAAATTATTATCTTCACATTGTCACCTTCCATTCATGCAGAGAAGGAATGAATGAGAATTGTTTGAGTGACTAAACTCTCATTATTTCTGGCTTGTGTCTCATAAATACCGGAAATTGTGATTAATCCAAATAATTTATTTGGACATCTTAATGATGTATCATGTATCCATCTTAATTAATTTTGGTAATTATTGCATTCTATATTAAATGGCCACATCATAAAAAGATTGAGTGCAGAGATTACACATGATTTCTTAATGTGGCTAACCAAATTTTCAATAAATTTAAGTTACTTCAAATCATACATTTAAGTTGACATGGCCATGTATTTAATTTACCTACCCTAAAGGATTCATATAAATGGCTTAATGTTTTATTTTGAATTCATTGAGTGTTCTAAGTCCTTGTCTAATATCTTGCACTCTAAATGCTTTCATAATCCTTTGCCACCACATACATAATTAAATAATTAAGTATAGTAAGTTGGTAGAATTTGTTGCAGGAGTCAAATCATTGTTTCCTAGAAGTTCTTATAGTCTTGGACAACAAAGAAGATGTTGCTCAAATAAGAGACCAATTAAGGGAAAAACACTTTCAAAGGTGAAGAAAAAGGCAAAAAAAGAAAGAAAGATGTGCACTTATTCAAGATCACCAGTACAAAGGATCAATTTAGTAAGGAGATATCTTAGAAGGAATACCACAATAAATTTCATCCACTTGGCATTGCCATACATTCCAAAACCTAGATGCAGAAAAGGATCTCAAAAGAATAAAATAATAGAAGAGCAAAAAGAGGTAACTAGTTCCAACTCTTTAGATTTTATTCAATCTATTGCTTTAGGTATACTCATAAAAAAAAACTATAAAAATGGCTCACATCGTTGAAAATTAATGCCCAATATGGAGGACTAATACCCCATTATGCATAGATGGATATTTGCATGAATTACCTTGACACACTGAGAAGTACTTATTGATCTTTAGTGATGACAAATCTATGAGTGCTGATGAACATTTGGTAGTTTTTACTAAAGCTATAAACTTGTTGAATATGGAATATGAAAATGTAGTAATGAGTTTATTCCCATTTATATTTGGGAGCTCCATAAGAACATGGCTTTATAGGCTTCCCTATTTAACCATTCATGATTGGGATGAATTTGAAAGGGCCTTTAAGAATAATTATTAGACATAAGACTTGTTAGGAGCTTGGTGATGCAATTAGCATCAATTCATAAAGAAAAACATGAATTGGTTTGAGAATATAATTATTGTTTCCAAATGTTATATCATCATAGTCCAATAGAGAAGAGGCCTCACAAAGAGTTGGCCATTTAATTGTATCTCATAGGTCATGGTTTATATATTTCATTTCAAATAAAACCAACACAACTAGGCAATTATCTTGCTAATGCATATGAAGAAGCATTAAGAATATAAAATCAAGTGGTCTTGATGAGAATGATTTTGGCTATTGAAGAAGTACCATTGCAAATTCATCTTCCCAATAGTATAAGAGTTAACTTAGAACCTTAGAAAGAATACCATTTGGAAAACTTGAAAGAGAGGTTATATGAATTAGAAAGTATGCAATGTTTTATTTATAAACTAAGTAATTAGAGGATATCCATGCAAAGAAGAATTGGTAAAGGTCCTATTCATGAAACTCAATCACAAAGAGATTTCATATATAGAAAATTATATGGCAATGATCATTTTAAAAGAAAGAATATAGGATGGAACATGAAAAACTCCTATCCGAGGGACCTATATAGCAAAATTGCACAATGTATCCATAAAACATTGGTGTTGTGTATATAAAACTACAAACCACGAGGAAAACTCATGTCTAGAATTTTCAAGGATATTTGCTTCCTTTATGGATGAAGCCAATGCACCTCAAGGAGATTCTTAGTAAAAATGTTTTTTGGAACCCCCTTGATAATATCTAGATGTTGCTATATATTATGGAAACATATACCTATGGAAAACCTAGAGGAAGATTCAAATAGTTAAGAAGACGAAGCTTATGTAGGTACCAACACTCAACCTTTTTTAAATAGAAGACAAGATAAGATTCCACCCCACTATATAATAATCCAGATCCTAATCCAAAGGTATAACATCCACCCACTTCCCACTTACCACCAATTTGTTAACCACAAGGATCTATTGGAAGAAAAAATGAAGCTAAAAGCAAATATTTCTATCCACAAATTGTTATACATTTCTAAACAAAGCTTCTTTTGTATAATTTCAATAAACCTCATCCTACTAATATCCTAAGACAATATATATTTTAAGGAAAGAATGCTTGAAAGAACAAAGTAGAAAGACCTCTTTAGTTATCACAATCAATATTAATAGACAAAGGCTACATAATTGTCTAGTTGATTTTAGAGCTTCTATAAACATAATGCCTATGTCAATGTACAAAAAGTTAGGTTTGAAATACCAAAGGACATTGAGAACAATCTATAGATTTGGAACCTTACACGCACACGAGAGGGACCCGTTGGGACCCTTGCTTCCTTGAAAAGGCCTCTTTCCAAAGGAGACCTTGAAGATTGATCTTCATGCAAGTAGGCTCTACCTCCAAGTTTATGTTTAAGTTTCTATGTTTATGTTCAAGCTCATGCGGTGTTTTATGGGTTAATTCAATAAACACCTAAGTTTTTGTCTCCATTAGATTAGTTTTAGGATAAAATATACTACACTTAAATAAATGATCACCTAAAGTTGTATAATAAGTGCAATCAATCAATAATGCAAGAAAACAAGTTTTCTAGCCTAGTATTCTCTTCAATTTTGAAGGATGAACTATGCTAAAAAGAGTTTTTCTCCCAAATGAAAACAAAGGGATTATGCATCAACCAAATTAACCTAGAATATAGCTAATTGAATTTGATTTCTTTCCTATTTGAAAATTAGAAAGAAAATTTTGACTATCCGAAAAGATTTCTTAATTTCCCAAAACAAGTGTGATTTTAGACAAACAAAATTACAGAAACAAAGATCAAAGAGCAAAAAACAAGAAGTAAATAGTAAACAAAGGTTTAAGGAAATAGATACCTAACAAATTTGAAACCCACAAGATTTAAGTTAAAATAGCTAGGTAGGTATATTTTTTGGGGCTTGTCTAATCGTAGTGAGTTGATTTTCTATATTTCCAACTGAATAGACCCTCTTCTGTAAAACAAAAAAGAATTGAACCTTGGATTTGGAAGCAAAATTTGAAGCGTCAAATTTACCACTAGCAAATTTGACAGGATTTGATGAATTTGGACCGTGTAAAAACAATGTTAAAATCACTAGTTGTTGTAGGATGTCTGGTGTCTTTGCTTAGGGTTAAAGTCACTTGTGTCAAAATAGCGTGTCTACATTTTACCCCATTTTGATGTGAATTTTATGAAATAATTGCATAAAAAATAAGTTGTAGGACTCCAATTTTGACACTTTGATGCTTGTTGATGTCTTGAAATACCATGATGAAGAAAAAATTACAATTGGAGCCGATTTGAAAATTTTATGATTGATTAGTATCATTGCTGCACGCATGCCTCAAAATTGATACCCCATAGGTACCTCGTAATTAATGTCCCATGAGTGCCCCCTCAAGATTTGCCTCAAAATGTAATTTGGAGGAAAATATTGATAAAATGGGGTGCTAAATTGGTTGGAAAGGAAGCTGAAAGTGATTTGGAGAGAAAATAAATGAGGTCGGGTTAGGTGGGTAAAATGAGTAGAGGAGGTGAAAATGAGTTCTTTTCTTGTCACATAATGTTACAAATTTGGAGAGTTTGTGTGTGAGTTCCTAGAATTCAATGGAAAATATTAGGATACTTGTGCATTGTGTGAACTTGGTTCAAGGATCAATGTTGACTATGGAAAGGGTTTTGTAGATATGCTAAAAACTTGAGGCTTAAAATTTTGATTAGGGGTCTATTTTTTAGTGTTTTTCTAAAGTTGTAGTGAATTTTCTTTGGTGAATTTACCAATGGTAAATTTTTCACTTGCGGTAAATTTTCCAAAGTGAGAAAATGAGTTGCAAGTGTGCTGATTTAGTTTTTAGTTACATGATTTGCAAGGATTAGGTGATTTGCAAGGATTAGGTGTGTTGGTGAGTCAAGAGTGATGGATAACATATTAAATTTGGTTGATGACCATGATTTTGGGATACTAGTTGCAACTAGCTTGGATTATGTGGCACACATGCCAAAACTAGAGTTCAATCAACCACTTTTGATAGCACTAGTTAAGAGATGATATCCTGAGATGAATACCTTTCGGTTGTGTTGGTCGAAAATCTGAAATCGTGCGTAGGGTGGGATGAATGTATCAATGCCAAGAAGCATAGAACGATCATTGTGTCAGAAGGCTGGGGTGGACGATCTCTAGAGAAGACCGGTTCCTTCAGGGTTATTCCAGCTACTATACACCACAAAACAAGGTAAAAGAGAATGTGGAAAAAAATAAATAAAAGGTCATAGCAAAAACTCACAAGGATAGGTATATTTGCATCAAGACCTATACAGGCACAATGCCTCATCAAAAACACAAGCCCTGCACCTAACATATCACCCAATGACATATTTTCCCTAGCTCTATATCAGCGGTGGGAGGGAGACAAATTCTAGTATTGATGAATAGGTGCATGAGATCTAGGATGTAGAATCAGAGTGCTCCTATTAAGGAAACATTAGCATAAATAAATCCCCAGCCCATATAATGAATATGCTATCCCTTAGTCACTTAGAAACACCCCATGGAATCCACATAGCAGAATAACACATGACGACTTAAGCGGCCAAATAATTGAATATTTATACATTCAGTAAAGAACAAGAGGACATAACTAGAGACCAAATGGTGTAGAATTTATATTTACAAAAGGGAAAACTTACATGAGAAATGTAGTGGCTAAAAAGTTGCCCCTAGGAATGACTAGTATTCCACTATTTATAATAATATTTACGTTGATTTCAAAATCTAGACATTAAAGGTGGAAGGTAGGAAGATGGTTTTTGTAGCTGACAAGTGTTGCCATGGTAAACTGCTCCACTGGGAAACAATGATCTTCTAGAAGAGTGGCAAGTGCTTCTCTATCAATCTGGATCCTTCAATCTTCTGCTTAGCTCATTATTGCTCTACTACCTTGTTCTTGTCCTCGACTGAAGATCCCATGACTATGCAATGGGTAACAGGTACTGAAGTACCTCGAAAGCATCACATCAAAAATAAGTTTCTTTTACATACGATGTCAAATACTTGGACCACCGCAGTAGCAAGCGGGTCTCTATTTTGAATTGTTGGTGATGACAAGAACTTCTTGCGTTTGATGGATTTTTATTTATGTTGGCAGGGGACCGAGAAGGAGAGTGGTTGCTTTTCATATGTTCCACCCACTTTGTACTCCTAACTTCCTGCCTAGGATGGGTGGGGGTTTTCCTTGTTCTTCAAGGGTGAGGTCGACCAATTATTTCACCCATGTTGGCCACTTAGAACATCCACCCAAGGAGCTGGGCCAATTTTTGGGAATATTCCACCCATACTCCTAGGAAAAATATCCATCCATTCCATGGATTGCCCTACTTAATTCCGTCATCTACCCAACACTTTGGTCCACCCGTGATTGCAGCTTCCACCACTTGGAACCTTCCACCTATCCATTATTATCTTCAAAAATTTAGCGAATGCATTTTGGGTAGAGGGAATCACTTCCTAAAGGGAAGGGTGGGTGAAGGATGTAAAATTTCACCCACACTTTGGCAACTTACAAGGGTTTTCCATCTCGTGGAAAAAAAGAACCTAGAAGGATTAGCAAATATAACTAACACAACAAGGAAACAAAGGAGGGTAAGGAAGGGAACCAAATAAAGGGGGACACGATGAAGGAGAAGACACAAGGAGAAAAATGAGCACAAAAATAAGTTGGAAGAAATGAGACATCTAACATGATGAAAAGCAAAGCAGAGGGAAAGGAACAGGGGCCCAAACGACAAGAGTAGAGGGGAGCAACAAGAAAAAGAAAGCCAGAAGGACAGGGCCAAGGTGGTCAACATGGAGAAAACTATTGTAGACAACAGCATAGGAAGACAAGTAGTGGAAAAAATAAGCAAAATTCTAAGAAGCTTGTTGTAAGACACACACAGGAGGAAAGGGGAATAGGAAACAATAGAAACAATGAAGCCTTTTTTACCAACCGAAAGAGTTATGGGAAACAAAGGGGAGAAGAAGGTGAAGGGGAGGAAAGGGCAAGGAAAATGAGATACACAGGAAAAGCAGTCCAAAGCATGTCAAGTGAAACCAATGGGGCATAAACCCTTTTTCATGAGGCACTCTTACAGATTGAATTTCCCTAAACGCAATCCATCGAAGACATTCCAAGAGCAAATATATTACCATTGTATTTTATCTCTCCTGTCCTAGGTCCTATTTTTTACACAATCCAGCAACGATCCTCTTTTACTAGTTTTTATTGACTAGGAGGCCATTTTAGCTTTAACCATAGCTTGCAGTTTGCACTTTATGATCTCAATTGCATCTTACTATAGGAGCTATTTATAGACACCCACCTTGTTTTATGCTTGCATTTGTGAGTTTCAAGGCTTCCTATAACTCTAAGTGAGAGGTCTTGAAAATTGTTGAATGTATCCATTGGGCTACGAGGTCATGACAACAACAGACAGTAGAACAGAGAACTAGGAAGACAACACAAAGATAGAAGGGAATGCTATATTTCCTAAATTTTTTTTAGGAAAATTCTTGCTGATGTCCTTCGACACTTGATCAAGTGGTAACTTTTCATAGGACCTTGTTACACCAATGGTCGATGATAAAACTTATGATTCCCAATGCACTGCCCTCACATAATGCAAGGCTTTATTTACTAGCCATAAAATTACGGTGTGACAAGTATGCTTGAGCTAGGGTGTTATATGCAAATCATCCTCTGAATATACAATGGCCAGACCAGATCACATTGTATTTGAGGCACCGTCTGTGATCTATCTAGTGCTTTTCCCACTGACTCAGAATTATGATAAAATCATAATTCTTATTTTCTTTCTTGAGTGTATAAACACTTAGGCCCTCGAAATCTAGGTGATAATATATTTTACCATTGTATTCTACCTTTCAGGTGGTGAGTTGTCAGGGACCAAATTTTCATGTTGTCCCTTTTCAGGATTGATCAGTTGTGCCAATAACTTTATTAATTCTTCCTCCATCGTTGAGTCCTTCTCCCGCTCATGAGCATCCATGTACTTTTCCAACTCCTTGAGGATCTGGGGTTTATTGGTCATACCATATTTGTGGATGTGGGCTTCATGACAGACCTTCTCCTAGTCTATGCCCACTTCATGATCTAGCACTAGCTCCTAGAGGGAACTAGTGAGTTGGAGCCTCCACATCATAACTTGCTAAGATCTAATAGCATCCTCATAGAGTTGGGGAAAATAAATTTCCCCTAATTGGTGTAGGAGAAGATTGATATCAGGACCAAGAGCCCGAATATAGAATAGATGCACTTGGGTAGAGGTTGGGAGGATCCGAAGTGGAATCCTCTTCCAACTCTTTTCAAAACGGACATTGAAGTCCGCCACACTTTTAAGAGGGTTCATCTTGATAAATATGAATTGGTTTAGATACCGAAAGGGGTCCTCCACTTCTCCAAACACATCCATGAGAGGCTCCACCAAATCTACCCATGTAGATATTCTTCTCGACTGCAGGGTCTTGTATTAGAGATATGCTCTTCCTTAAAGGAAAGCCACCAACTGCCTGATCATTGCATATTCATGCATGATATTGTGAAGGATGGACATAGAGGCCACATTTTCTATGTATTCCTTCAAAGCTCCCTTAACGCCTCTATATTTTAGTAGGGCATCGAAGGTGGCTTCTGGAATATCGTACTGATGAGGGAGATTGAGGGGATCGGGATCATTCCACTAGGGGAAATATGGCCAGACCATAACGGCACCAGTATTTAGAGGTCCCAGTTGTAATGTTGGAGTTGAAGTCACCAGGTGAGCATACTATCTCTGCTTGCAAGATCAAGGTTGCTCACCATACCTTGAGTCCTTTGGGATGTTTGGATTTTTAGAGCAGGTAGGCGTCTGGTCTCATGATTTGGACATGCTGCGTAGTCAAAGTCACCAAGTGACTTTGAGAAGTTCTAGGTAAGTTAGAGAGTCACCAAACTTTGATTTTATAAAACACAGGGACTCAATAAGTTCCCTAATAGAGTCACCAAAATTTTTTGGTCAATAATCCAACATCACATGCAAGGCAAGGAATATGGATCAGTTCTAAGCAATGTAGACCGACCATCACATCGAAAGGATGGTGTGGATGATCTCCAAAGAATATTGGTTCCTTCGGGGTGATTCTAGCTACTCTACATCACAAAGTAAGGGAAAAGGTAAAGTGAAAAGAAATAAATAAAATACCATAGCTAGAACTCACAAATGGGTATAACTACATCAAGACCTATATAGGCACAATACCCCATCAGAAACACAAGCCCTACATCAATGAATAGGTGCATGATATCCAATATGTGAATTCTAGTATCGATGAATAGGTGCATGAGATCCAATATGCAGAATCAGAGCACTCATGTTCGAGCAGCGTTAGCAAAAATAAACCCCCAACCCATATAATGAATATGCTCCCCCTTAGTCACTCAAGAACACCCCATAGAATCTAGATAGCAGAATAACACATGATGACTTAAGTGGCTAAAGAATTGAATATTCATACATTTAGTAAAGAACAAGAGGATGCAACTAGAGACCAAATAATGCAGAATTTGTATTTACAGAGAGGAAACCTTACATAAGAATTGTAATGGTTAAAGAGTCGCCCATAGGAATGACTAGTGTGCCACTATTTATAATTATATTTACATAAATTTTAAAATCCAGACATTAGTGGTGGAAGGCGAGAATATGGCTTTTGCAACTGATGAACGCCACACTGGTACACTACTCCACTGGGAAGCACTGATATTATAGAAGAGTGGCAGGTGCTTTTGGATCAATCTGGACCCTTTGATATTTTGCTCATCTCATTATTGCTCTACTACCTCATTATTCTCCTCAAATGGCGATCCCTTGACTATGTAGCAGGTAATAGGTATTGAAGTACTTCAGGAGCATCACACCAAAAATAAGTCACTTTTGCATATGGTGTCAAGTACTTAGACCACTGTAGTAGCAAGCAGGTCTCTCTTTTAAATTACGGATGATGGAGGGAACTTCTTGCATCCGATGGCTTTTTCTTTCGGCTAGTGGAGGACCAGGAAGGGGCAGGTGCTTTTCATATGTTCCACCCACTCTGTACTCCTAACTTCTTGCTAGGGATGGGTGGGGGTTTTCCTTGTTCTTCAAGGGCGAGGTGGACCAATTCTTCTGCCCATGTTGGCCTCTTAGAACATCTGCAAAAGGAACTGGGTAAGCTTTTGGGAATATTCCATCTAGACTCTTAGGAAAAAGATCCACCCATTCCATGGCCCACCCTAATTAATTCCACCATCTGCCCAACACTTTGGTTCACCTGTGACTGTAGCCACCACCACTTAGTACCTTTCGCCCATCTAGTAATCTCTTTAAGAATGTGAGGACTCCATTTGGGTAGAGGGAATCACTTCTTGAAGGGAAGAGTGGGTGAAGGATACAAAATTTCACCCATAGGTTGTTTATTGGAGAGATGACTGTGACACCAGAGGATGTGTGGTAGATTCTTCATGTTCCTATGAGAGGAGATCTAGTCTGCCTTGGGAGGAATGACAAGGTTGGCAAGGATTTATTTACAAGGAATAGTAGATCCAAAGATGAAGTCAAAATATGAATTAATAATGTATATCAAGGAAACCACATAGATCGTCTCACAACATTACTATGTTTGATTGTATCTAAGATTATTATGGTAGAAACAAGTCAACAAGTGCTTCTCTATGGATGGCAAGAGGTGATAGCTGATATGTGAGATCATGGGATTGTCTATGCATGGGATCTAACCATACTGTCTAGGTTATACAAGACACTGTATTAGGTGGATTATTAGAGTGGTAGGATTTTGGTTGTTTGCACTCTCCTATAGGTGTGGGCTTGGGAGCATATAGTAGTGAGACAACCAGCCATAGGCGATTTGAGGAGTCTAAGTTTGGAGAGTTTGGCTTAATATAGGTGGGTGTGGAGTATTAGGTCTACTCGATGTTCTTTGACATATATTTTCTAGGCAATTGATGGTCTAAGCACTACACCAAAAAAGGGCTTTAATGACAACTAAAATAAGGTGATTTTTTATGATGGTAAAAAACCATCGTAATAGATCCTAATAGGATGGTTTAAAACCACCCTCTTAGGGATAAGAAGGTGGTTTAAAACTGCCCTTTTAGGGATAATAGGGTGGTTTAAAACCTCCCTCTTAGGTGGTCTCACTTTAAAAAAAAATTAAACCATGGGCGGGAAAAAATAAACGACGTGCAAAAAAAATTAAACGAGGGGAGTTGCAGGTATAAAGGCAACGGGTATGGATGATTATTCTGCGTGAAGAAGTAAGGGGGTGACTCAAAGGAGGACTGGCCAAGGATAAAATATGGGAGAGAATTTTTAGGTAGGACTGTATCAAAATCTTATCCTCCTGTTTGATTTTGTTAAAATATTTAGGCTCTTAGATCCTTTTATGATTTTTTATGCATGCTCTCATTGGTTTTACACCATCCTTCTAATGCCTAGCTATGTTTTTTGTTGCATCATCCCTTAAGGAAACCTTGGCTATGTTTTGTGTTGCATCATTCCCTATGAAATTTGTACTAAAGGGGGTTTTAGTGTTCAAAAAATATCAAAAGCAAATGAAGATTAATTTTTTTTGAAGAAAACTCCTAATTCCCTTAGTCGTGTGTAAGGTATGCCCATATGATTGCCATTACCTCTTTCATAGAAATGTTATGCTTATTTCATTTCTTTTTATTTGAAATCACCATGAGCATTCCTACCATCTTACCTTAGATTTGTTCTCATATTGCACTATAAATAGGCTTGTCATTGATTCCCCTTTGTATCACCAAAAAAAATAGGCTCTATTTATTTGTGATATACACGTTCTTATTTCTGCTGGTTGTAACTTGTTCCAAGTAGATACCTTCTTATAATAAATTTTAATTTGGAAGGCATGTATGCAGGTTATCAATCACAAGTATTTGTACGTTAGATCTCATGTCCTGCTCAAAGGCTTAATTCTAGCTATTTTTTGAATTTGTGCATTTGATCTGCAACTGCACAAACATCAACCAATCCTCTCATTAACTTCTGTCTTAATTGTTTGGTATGAATTTCGGATACTCTCTTCAAGATAGAAAAATAAATCAATGACTTTATGTAGTTGATGCCTACATATATATTACTTGAGTCCAAAAAATCTCTTATTACTTAAAACATATTTTCTCATTTGTGGTTAACAAGGTATTTTTTTTGCACTGTTTCACAATCTTCAAATTTGAAGAGAATTTGAGGGTCGATGTGGGAGGCAACTGCTGGTCGGTAAAGGCCCGAGTTTTAGAATCTTAAAAAGGGAAAGGGTAATTTTTTTAAATTTTTTTAAGGTCATAGATTCTATGATATTCTAACTTGATTTTTATTCAAATTTTTAGTCTTCAAAGCTCAAAGGATTCACATGGACAACTATAGGAGCAGCTCCCGAGCCAATCCAGACCAATTATGTTGATATTGGATGATGTGTGGTCTAGATCAAATATGGAGAACTCACTCTCCAATAATCATGATATCAACCTCAGTTCTGCATACAACATTATGATTATAGATTTGGCCTTCATGTTATAGTCCTTGTGTTCTCTTATGTTGCTTGAAGACGATGGAAATTTTTCTAATAGATGTTGTGACAATATGGTGCTAGAGCTGAAATCATCATGCAATTTGGGTTTAAAATATTGTTGAAAGAAGTTTTAGATTATAAAACAATGGTAGTATTTTCACACACAATGATGAGAATGTTTTATACAAATATGCTTATTTATCCTAGGAACAAATTTTGGATGTGAAGTTGAGAATGCTTAGTTCTATTTGAGGGAAGAAATTTTGGGCATAAATTTAACCAAAGAATAGAAAGCAATTTGATATTTTAAAACATGTTGCTATTTTGTTTTACTTTTATCTTTCGATTTGAAATTAAAAGTAATTCCATAAGGCTTTTTCAAGTAAGGGTCCATTTACTTCGAGTTTACTAACAAAGAATTCAAATCAGAGGGATGATATTATAGCATGACATAAAGGTATGATATACCTGAAAAGTGAAAAAATATGACCCTTAAAAATCTAATGAAAATTTTAACAATTAATTTTTTTGGAAACCTTTCAACCTAAATGACTTAAAAATAATATTTGTTAATGCCAAGACTTGACCTAGTATGTTTTGATGCCTAGGCCTTATGTTCTTTGCATGTTACTTGTGTTAAGCTAGTTCCTTGAAGATTCAATTAAATTGAAGACTCAATAAAATAGAAATGTCTTACCATTTGCTTGAGGAAATTTGATTATTTCTTTTCTTTTGGTTGTTACATCCACACACAATGCACATAAAAAGGAGATAATACCTTACTATTGACATAGATGTAACACATACAATACATAAGAAAATGAGCTAATTCAAAAGTACAACTCTTGGTTAAATTAAGAGTTGACATCTAAAATGAACACAATTCTACAACGCCAAACTAGTGCTGAAGTGGAAGTATAGATTTTTGCTAAACTTTCAAATGTGAGCTTTTAGTTTTGATTGCTCCTAACCTTGTTGGACCTTGCAAGTTTGTTTGAGTTATGTCTAACTTTTTCCAGAATGAAAAGAAAGGGAATGAGAATTTAGGAGCATTATAGAGGAGTAAAGAAAAAGTGAAAGAACTAGAAGAAAAAAGGTCTTTGCATAGCAAGTCTTTTGGGAATGGAAATAATGTATGCTAGTTTAAATTATCTAGATATTAGAAAGTTCATGTTATTATCCCTATTTACTTGAAAAGGAAGAAATAATTATGATAGAAGTTGATATTGGATTTTAATGAATTTTAAAGATAAACATTTGTGTAAACAACTGAGATATATGTGTTATATTGGTAGACCTAGAACTTAAACTAACAAAATAAATTTTGCAGTCAGTTTTTTGTCTGACTTAATTTTTATCCACTACAATTTTGGCAAGTCGTAATCAACCAACCATTCTTAAAAATGTGCATTCTTTTTAATCTTTCCCAACTTATGTCTTTTCATTTAGGTCACTAGAAATAGCTTAATACTTCCTATCAAGTAGACTAGTTTTTAGGATTCCATATGAGGGTATTGTGTAACCTTTTCCAACTTCATGACTGGATCTATGAAAATTTTGAAATGTGATGAACAAATTGCATTGTAAAGGATTGTTTCTACATAACAAATTCTAGTTGCTAACCTATTTACTTCATGTTTTTCTTTGGATTTCCATAAATACTTAAGGAAAACTTGCAAACCCTTTCCTTTGGCACTTCCATTGAGCAAATAGTGATACAAAGTAGCTCTTTGTGGCCTTTGACCAATTTGTGAACTATATAAACCCCAAAGCCAAAAGCAAGGTCAACTTGTGGCAGGGCTAGGGGTTTTTATATGTGTCATACCACTAACAAATATGTCAAAATAATCAAGTTTTCCTTTTTCCTGAAGTAAATATTTCATAAACAAGCTTTTCCCTTCAATTCAAGTCAAAAAATATAGTCTAAAATAGCTAGTTGGTGGTAAAAAGAGGACTCTGATTAATATGTATATTGAAGGACTAGAATATGGGTAAAAAGGCTGATAGATGTACAATCATAGAAAGAGAGAGATAACTAAAAGCAGGGGCAGAAAATAATGAAATCTCAATCTGTATTAATGATGAGATTATGTAAAGCAAGTGGAATATGGGGGAAAATCAAAGACCCACATGCTCAATGCCCTCTCTTTTATAATTCAAAAGCATGATCAATCAACACTGTGGATACCCAAAAAATTAGAGATTTGGATCCTAATGCATTGATATGCCTTAGATACTTGTCAAGCACCTAAGCATCACCTATGTCAAACTATATATTTATGTCAGATTTCATCTTTTTTCCATCACCAACTAAACAAGTCCCACACAAATATTTGAATGCCCTTCCATTCAAAAAGGTGATGTTGCTTTACATTGTTTAAGAGAATACTATTGTTTAGGATTGTGTCACCCTACCAAGACTGCCATGCTTTTAGAGTTTTCTACTTCATGACTGTTCGATGCTAATTTTTTTTTTTTTAGTGATCTTGGGTTTTGTTCCTGAATAGAACAGTGCTTTCCAAAATGCCTATGTAATCATAGCTTTGAATTTATCTTTCCAAGAACATTTGTATTATACAGTTCAATTTTTGATGTTAGGATCCAAGCAGTTTGGGCTGGCCTTTGCTTAGTGTACATGTTTGATTGATGAGAGTTTGTATTCAATTGGTATGAAAAGACTGATCTTGGGCTTATACATGTGAATTTACAGTATCTGGAATGTGGGTATTGTGTCCTATCATTTTAGTGCCTGTAGTTATGAATTTTATAGTGTGATTGGCCCTTGGCCCCCTTTATGACAACATTGGATTGGTCCTACCCATTTCTTCTACTGATTTCTAGGTACACATGGTCAAAAATAAAAAAACAAGGGGATTCTAGTCTAAATGGTTACAAAATTTAGGGTATTGGATCCTTGGCACCAGATCGTCTAATTTCCTCATTACTTATAATTTCTTCATATTTATAGGAGATCCAAATCCTGTAGGATCCTCTACATATGTACACCACCTAGTTGTACAATTGTGATATCAAGCATTGGGATTTCCAATATGGGTAGTGAGATGCCTAATAGAAATCTTCAAGTTGATCCAGGTAGCATGTGTTTTTGTATCTTACTAGTTTTTCTTATTGCTCCACACACACACACATATATGCATTGTTTGGATTGTTGGTAAGCACTTGAATGAGATTGACTGAAGTTTTGATTGTGGAAAAATTGTGTATGTGGTGAAACAGAGGAGGAAAGTGTGGAGAACAAGACTTCCCAACAATCATCAAGTAGTGGTGTTGTTCCCATGGACATGCCCAAATCACCAATGCCTTCAGTAGAAGGTCCTAAACATGGCTTAGGCTCTGGGTCCAAGGAAGAGGCCATAACTAGTAAAGAAACTTTGGCTTTGGAGGCTAAAACTTCTGTCATGGAAGCTGATCACCAGGTTCAGGCCAAGAATTTGGAAGACAATATGAAAAAGCTTGCAACCATTCATGTAGCTATTACACTAGAAAGATCAGATAACAAGAATATTTATACGAAAGTCAAATATAGAAAAGGGATGGTTGATAATCAAGGATCACAAGTTGAAAGCACGAGGATACGAAAGCAAAAAGGAAAGCGAATACGAAATGCAAACAAAAACCGAACTCAACGCTAAATCCTAGGAATTTGAAAGTGCATGAAAAGAGGGAAAGGCATGAGCGAATCGAAATGAAACACAAGTGAATAAAGAAGACAGCCCTTTTTATTGATATGTTTCAAACTCGGTTACAATGCGCATCCTCCCTTTCCAAGGGCTAGGAGCGTTTAAGCATGCGTTCTTGTTACATCCATGGGTGCCTTTCCTTCTTCCGCGTGCCCACATGTAAGATGGGCGGACCAAAACGTCACCGCCGCTTGTGTCTATGAATGTTGATTCCTTGCTGCTCCTCCGATGTTCTGATCCTACGTTCAAAGGAACAAGAAATAGTCAGTAGCACCTGCGGATGAAACAAAACATGCAATCCCCAAGCCTACGATAAATGAATGAGAAAAATGAATTAAACTATGACTAAAATGAATCCAAATGCTCTAAAAATTTGACAGGGGCATCAAGACATCACCAGGAGGGCACTGCAAAAAGAATAGTTAGGAAATTCCTCACCGATTTGAATTCGCTCCGGGGTGGGACGAATTCACCTACAACAAAATGCCGAAAAGGTACTGTCCCAATGTCCTACCTAGGAAGCTCCAAAAGACCTGCAAACTTGGGGTTAGCTAATTGGGGGCATTTTGGGAAGACCCAGATGGTCAGATTTTCCCAATTTGGCCTCCATCAATGGGAATTTGATGATGCTACCTGCAAGTTAGTAGAAGCGAGCAAAGATAGAAATATGGTCAAAATTGTTCAAAACGAGATGAAATTCAAATGACAACCTATCTAAGCATCATAGAACTGAATGCAAAAATGAAAGAAAGAAAAGTCTACCATGGAATTCCCATCACTCCGAAAGGGGGCGATTAGGATTGTGGCAGTGTGGGAGGGGGCGCCCATGGGGCAGGCCGCCCACCGTTTGGGGCCTGATTTCGGCACCAATCCACTTGGGATGGGTCCAAAACCTCTTGTGTGGTATTGTCGACAAATTTGGTGGGATATTATGGCCAAATGTTGGGTTTTGGGCTCAAGATTCGTCCTCCCAATAGTCACCCAATGACCTCCCCTCTAAAGGAGATCAAGGATGTGAAAGGCGCAAATCCAAAAGGTGTGAGGTATGTGAAATAAAATGGCAGCACTTCGTTGCTCTAAAATGCTCCTTCTCTCGTATATTTTGGGGTGAGGAAACTCACCAATTTATAGACCTGGAGGTCTCTTGAAATGGGCATGCAGAGGCGCCACTTGGCAATCATGCCTTCCCAGGGGGAAGGAGATTCCTCCCCGAATTGGGACTTCATGACTGACCTTGCAAATGCCTCTAACGCTCGAAAATGCTCACCCATACTCCCATGCGATGAAGGAAGCGTTGAGTGGCGGATCTGAGCTGCCATTTGTCAAGATTTGACTTTTTGCCCGTCAAACCTGCAATTCGCCCCACCCTGGAGCGAATTCAGAATTCATCCCTGGGTGGGGCGAATCCCAGTTTGAATTCGTTCCAGGGTGGAACGGATATTGAGCAAAGTGCCTGAAGGTGCCAAATTGATCTTTGACCTTCCAAAACTACTGTGAGAGTGGTTAGGACCACTGTTTAACCTCTAGGGGCTGCCCTTGGGGCTGTGTGTGTCAAAGCGATCAGTGTTTGCAGTCACATAATCGGATTGGTGCTGTTTTGGTGTCTACAGATGCCCCTTTTTGGGATGCGTTGTGCATGGCACAGCGTCGAGCAAAAATAGATAACCAAAGCACTAATGATTAGGGTTTCTTGGTAACCTAACCAACTTTTGATGCCCCAAGTATGGAAAGGGCATGCATTCTTGAATCCTTGCTTCTGACGAGCGAAGGAACTCAATTCAAGTGTTAACCTTTTTCGGTGAGGTGTTACTTGAACTTGGACATTGATCAGTCATGAATAGGCAAAGGGCGCAACCTTTTGTCTATGGGAACCTTGAGTTCATGATTCACGAATGCCAAGTGATTTGATCAGCTTGTGATTATTGCTTGTTTGCTGCCCCAAGCAGGAGCGTGATTGTCTTTGTCAATGATTCTTTGAATGCATGCCATTTCCTTGATTGGGTGTGTTTTTGTTGATTGGTGACTAAGTGTGACTACCCCCTCAAGCGACGAATCGATGAGGGAATGACCTACATGAGAAAAGTGACGAGTCGCTTGACCCAAGATGACTTGTGTAAGGGTGCCTTCAGATGATTTATCTTTGAATGTGTGTGCAGTTTTTTGACATTTAGACCTATTTTTGGTGGGTGTTAACCCTTTTGGTGACGCTTTTTGGAGCTGAAATTGTCAAAAATCCGTCTTCCCGTGGAGCGGTCCGGCTATGGTGGCCTTCTTAGGGAGTAGGATAGTGACAATTTGTAACCCCAATGTCTATTTTGGATGCCAAGAATGTCAGGCATGAAGGCACCTTCGTTTGGCAATGTTATTGCTATTTTTGGGTGGGTTTTGACCCTTTTGGGAGCCGTTTGGGGATGAAATTCTCGAAGATCCGTCTTCCCGTGGAGCGGTCCAGCTATGGTAGCCTTCTTAGGGAGTAGGATAGTGAGGATTTGTGACCCCGAAATCTATTTTGCATGCCCGAAATGTCAAGTGCAAAAGCACTCTCATTGGACAAGTTTATTAGCTGTTTTGGTGCATTTTTGATGATATATATATGACTTTATTTTGTTTATGCGCATGTGATGATTTGATTTTATGCATGATGATTGATGAATATGGATGTATGCATGTTAAGTTATAGTGATGAATGCATATGTTGTGCTAAAATGTGAATGTTTGTAATTTATATGATATGCAAATGGAATGGATGAATTGAATTTGTGATGTTTGGTAGTCGCACCATAGACTGTTTAGAACTTTATGGCTTTTTGTCCTAGGCGATTGCTGTGGTGAATAGCTTTGTAGGCATACATGTGTTTTTTTTTATGGCGATGGGAGAATGAAATATGGCAAGTTGGTTTAGAAGGTATGTTAAGGTTTTATGAGACTCAGATGTTTTAACTATCTAGCCATGACTGTACTTGTATCTCACAAGACTTTTGAACAAGGTATGAATCGGACTTGTTTTGGACCAAGTTATTTCACATCCTTGTGTGTGCAATTGAGTTCGTTTATGTGGTGTTTGTCGGGATACCGCCAGTGCCAGATAGGCTATCAACCAAACCTGTACTGAGGATCACCTGATTAGCTCCACTAACTCCTTTGTTGTGTTTAGCTAGATTAATCTGCGGTGCTATCGTAGGATACCATAAGCTAGCTCATCCACATGCAAACATTGATCTGCACACAAGTTAATGTGATAGATATATCATCATGCGGGAGGTTTACCACCAGTGACCGATAGGCTATCAACCAAACCGGTACTGAGGTTTGCCTCATGACCTGTCGGAATGCTGAGAGTTCCAGGGATTCAAGTTCGACTCCCTTCTTTTCTTCAATTGTATTGGGATACTTGCTCTTTTGTAGTGATAAAAATCACTATTTATTTTTGTTTTTCTTTTGAGCAAGGGATTTGAATATTGAGTGATGAGAATCACTATTGTTTGTGCCTTTTGATGTGTGCACTTTGGTTGTGATATCAAATTTTGGAGTTTTGACTTTTGCAAATTGTTCTGATGTTTTGCAACCTTTTGAGAACTTGGGATTCTTGGGGAATTGGGTAGGGAGGATGCTTGTCCTTTTGCCAACTCTCAGCATTCTTGGGGTCATTCACACAGGGGGATGAGCAAGATAACCATTTCGCTTATGGTGACCTGGATTGCTTTGCAGGGTTCATCTTTCGTTCACACAACTTGGGAATTTTGTTATATGTTTTAACTTGTGTCGGGATGCTACGTAACAAGGTGTGATCCAAGTAGAATTCTACCTTCGTAAAATCTATCTGACTTGGTACAGTATGTGGCTAAAAAGCTAATGACGACTGAATGATGAAAACTCTCGATACATTAGAAAACAACTGACTATGATGTGGGAGAATAATGTGAATGGTGGTTATAGGCGATGAGCTATTGATAAAGCGGAAAAATGTAGAAGATGATGGTTTTTGCCAAGTAATGACAGTCTATGGTGCTTTGACCTGTATGACCACAAATATGCAATGTATGCAACTATATATTTTTGTATTTTTGAGGGATTGATGTTTGTGAGTATGCAGATGAGATGCAAAAGAACTCTGTATTGTTATGATGATTTTGCGTATGCATGGAAATGAGATGCAAATTTTTGTTATTTTTGATGATTTTATTGTTTTTGAATTTTCTTGTTTTTGACCAAGCGATTAAGGGAATCCTTGGAGCTTTTGGGTTGACCAAGCGATTATGGGAATCCTTGGAGCTTTTTGGGTTGACCAAGCGATTATGGAAATCCTTGGAGCTTTTTGGGTTGACCAAGCGATTATGGAAATCCTTGGAGCTTTTTGGGTTGACCAAGCGATTATGGAAATCCTTGGAGCTTTTTGGGTTGACCAAGCGATTATGGAAATCCTTGGAGCTTTTTGGGTTGACCAAGCGATTATGGAAATCCTTGGAGCTTTTTGGGTGGGCTATGGCTCCTTTAAATATGGAATGGCCACAAATGACTGATGTTCAAGGGTTCTAGTTCCTTGATTCCATCAAGAGAGGCTAGCCGGTATGTTCCAGGTCCTATTTTGCTATCAATTACATATGGACCTAACCAATTTGCCGTGAACTTGTCCCTTAGATGGGACGACAAACTAGAGTTCTGTTGGTTTTCTTTTAAGACCAAGTCACCAATCCGAAAGTCCCTCAGGTGAACTTTCATGTTGTATGCTTTCTTAAGTCGCTCTTGATAGATACGTAAATGCTCGAGAGCATTAACGCATCATTCGTCAAGCAACGTAAGCTGGTCTAACCGGGCCTACCATGCAGTGTCATCATCGATGAACTCTTGCATTGATATGCATAGGGAGGGAATCTCCAACTCGAGAGGCATGACTACCTCGGAGCCATACACGAGCGAAAATGGAGTTGCCCTAGTGGGCGTCCGAATGCTAGTGCGATAAGCCCACAGGGCAAGTGGGATCTGAATGTGCCAATCCTTATGATTATCTATGACTATATTTTTAAGGATGGCAACTAGCATTTTGTTTGACGCTTCTGCTTGCCCATTTGCCTACGGATAATAGGGTGTCAAAAAATTATGCTGAATTTTGTACTTTGTGGTCAAAGCATGCACATATTTGTTCTTGAATGACGTCCCATTATCCGAGATTATCTTGGATGGAATACCAAAATGACATATGATGTTATGCAAAATGAACTCCACAATGCGGGGTCCAGTCGTAGAGGTTAGCGAAACCGCTTCCACCCACTTGGTGAAATACTCTATGGCCGTTATGATAAACGTGTGATGGTCGGATGATGTAGGGGAGATCTTTTCGATGAGATCTAAGCCCCACTATGAAAATGGCCAAGCCGATTGGATCGGCTGCAAGGCCTGGGAAGGTACGTGTGTCAAATTGGCATGATGTTGACACTTCATGCACTTTCGCACATATGCACAACAATCTCACTCTAAATATGGCCAATAATAGCCCATGCGAAGAATGCGCTTTGCGATGGCCATACCACTGAAGTGGCCACCACATGTACCATCGTGTGCTTGGGTGATCGCCCAAGTGGACTCTTGCTGGTCCAAGCAACGAAGGAGGATCCCTTCGTAGCTACGATGGTACAAAATGTCTCCTAACAAGACATGCTTTGCCACTTTCTACTTGAATGCTCATTTTGCGGCATGCGTCAATCCAAGCGGGAGGTTACCTAACTTGAGGTAGTCCCTGATGGGTGAATACCAATCCTGCTGATCGAAAGCCTCGATGGTATGAATAGCCAATCCCTCTTGAAGTTCATCCCTAGCAAACGCTGAGCGGGAGAGAGCTTGCAAGAATAGCATTGTATTGCTATTAATGGGAGTAGGGGAGAACAAGGACCCCCAGTTGGCATGTTTCAGATGATCGTGGATTCGAGAGAACTTGTCCATGGATGGCTCAATCTGGATCATGTGGATTCCTGGCGTTAAATCAGAGCTTGCTCGCTCCATCGCTGATTGCGATAGTGTTTTGACTTGAATGGTTGTCATATCACCAGAAAGGTCTTGCGGGATTAGTGACCCCAAGGAGGCCATAGTGTCCGCAAAATGATTCGATGATCGAGGGAGTGCCTCGATGTCGTACCATTCAAGCTTCGCCAGGAATTTGTCCACAAGGGCTTTGTAGGCCTGTAGAACTGGGCATTTGCATTGGAATACCCCTTTGACTTGGTTGACAATTAACAACGAATCACCAAAGATATTCAATCATTTAATGTTCATGGTGATTGTTGTCTGAAGACCTATGAGCAAGGCTTCATACTCTGCATTATTGTTGGTGCATGGGAAATTTAATTTAAATGACAGGGGCATTGGAGCGCCCTACGGTGTGAAGAATACTATTCCCATGCCACCACCTTGCTCACATTTAGAACCATCAAAAAATAGGGTTATGTCAGCCTGTGACTCAGGCTCATCAGAATCTGGTGATTCTAAGACATGGAAGACCCCATCATCGGGTAGTTCTATAGTCAGAGGCTGGTCGTCTTCGAGAGGAGCCTCTGCTAGTTGATCGGCTATGACCTGACCTTTTATGGATTTCTGTCCGATAAATTCTATGTCAAATTCCATCAACAACATGATCCATTTCGCCGTGCGGCTACTATGATAAGTATGACTCATCATGTACCACAATGGATTCTCCTTAGACACAACATACATCTTGTTGCTCAACATGTAATGGCACAACTTTTTGGTAGCAAACACCACTGCCAAGCAGAGTTTTTCAACGTATGCATAGTTAAGTTCATAGCTGACCAGGGTGCGGCTAAGATAGTAAGTAGCCTGTTCTCTGTGAAGTTCATTCTTCTGGGCTAACATGGCTCCCAGTGCCACCTCAGTGGCTGAGATGTATAAGTAGAATGACACTCCTGGTCTAGGTGGTGCCAATACTGGCGGTGAAGCCAAGTATTGTTTGATGTCGTCAAAGGTTGACTGGCACTCGTCATCCCAGTGAAATGCTACCCCCTTGTGCAACAACTTGTTCATTGGTCGGCACTTGTCAGATAGCTGCGCTATGAAGCGCTTGATCGACGTGACCTTTCCCTACAGGCTTCTGAGCTGCTTGATGGTAGTTGGGGGAACCATTTCAAGGATTGCCTTGACTTTGTTTGGGTCCACCTCGATGCCTCATTTTGAGACTATGAAACCCAAGAGCTTTCTAGATGTGATGCCAAAAATGCACTTCTTGGGATTCAGTCTGACTTTATGCTCCATGAGGCGATCGAGGATCTTGCTTAAGTCACCGAGATGATCCGGGCACAAAAGAGATTTGGCCAACAAATCATCCATGTAATCTTCCAAAGTCTTGTGCATGTAATCATGGAAGATGTATGTCATGGCACGTTGGTAGGTGGCGCCAACATTTTTAAGGCCAAAAGGCATGACCTTATAACAAAATGTTCCCCAAGGCGTTGTGAACGCCATTTTTAGCTGGTCCTCGGGATTGATACAAATTTGATTGTATCCCGAGAAACCATCCATGAGGGAAAGCATTTCGTGACCCATTGTAGCATCTACCAATGCGTCGATGCTCGACAAGGGAAAATCATCCTTAGGACTCGCTTTGTTTAGATCTCAAAAATTAGTGCATATGCGAATCCTCCCATCAGGCTTTTTGATGGGCACCATGTTGGACAGCCATGGTGGATAATCCATGCAGATGACAAACTGTGCATCCAACAACTTTTGCAATTCATCTTTGACCATCAAGGCCACTTTTGGGTGCATCTTACGTAGTTTTTGCTTAACTGGCTTGATTGTCGGATCAAGCGTTAGATTATGCATGACTAGCTACGGATCTAGCCCCGACATGTCTCTGTATGACCATGCAAAAACCTCCTTCTTCTCTTTGAGAAGGGCAATGTAGTCGGCTTGCTCTTCGAGGGATAAACTTACCCCCAGCTTGATGATCTATGGATTCATTGGATCTGAGCCGATGTCTACGTCAGTCGTCTCCTCGACCGACATGTGGGATCCATCTTCCAACTGATGTGGAGTTGGGATCAAGTGGATATCATTTGTTGAGTTTAGATCATCGTTAGGAACCTCGGGTCCCTCTTCAACATGGAAGATATCCTGAGTTGGCCCAAGGGTAAAATGAAGCATTTCACCGAAAGGCCAGTACTCGGATGGGGATGGAGGGGAATTGATACGATCCCAGTCGATGGCATCTATGTCTAGAGACAATGACTATGTTGGATCGGCCGAATTATGGATGGGGGTGGTTAAGTCAATGGAGATCATGTTGATGGAATGATTTTGGTCTCCATTACCATGGGTGTGGTTGCTCGGACATTCTGGATGCTCTCTATGCTCTGGATCTGGCTCTAGAGGGACTGGCATGAATGGATCGGCCCTATGTGTGGATAAGAAGATAGGGTCTACCCTCGGCACTGATGGCACTATAGGGTCTCTGGGCGAAAGGTATGCTTCATATGCCCAGAGCAACGGATCCAACACTTGGTCCCACCATGCTGGGTCTACGTACCACTCATGCCCAGGCCTTATGTTTAGTTGTTCCTGCACATCGTTAATACCTAAGAGGTGTCATCACTGCATCTGCCGCATGTGGTTGAGATAGGCCATCTCGGTCTCATCTTCATAATCACTATCGGAGATCCAGAGGCCTTCGTTGGCTCCGATGACTGCTTGCGACGTTACAGGCTCGTCCTGCTCAAGCAAATTGATGTGGTCCCACCTAGGTTGTTCCGCTCTCTACGGGGGGACTTGATTTCCTTGGAGTGGCGCTTGCTCGATAGGAGCATCCAAGGGGAACATTGTCAAGAGGCTTTCTTGATAATCATCCATGGGGATCACCTGTGAGTGATCGCTGTCTGATTCGAAGGGGTCATATGACGCTGGTTCATACTCTGATTCATCCTCTGAGGACCCTTCTTGACATTGTCTAGACTCTCCCTAAAAATGAGCTCTCGAGCTTTCTCCTCTCTCGAGCGAAGGGAAGGGATTGCTAGAGCCAACAAGGTTGATTGCCGTTAATGGGAGATAATCCCTCAATGTATATGTGGTGTTAGGGTTGGCATATGGATCTGATGCCAATCCCCCCTTGTTGCCTATCCCTAGGCCTTGCATGTTCTCCACCAAGATGTCCAAGGGGAGGGGGTGGTTGAACCCTACCCCTGACTTGTCGTATGGCATTTGGTATCTTGGTTGGCAAAGAACACGTATCCCTTGCTCATATCTGCCTAACCCATATCCGTGCCAATTGCATTGGCCAAGGTATCTCAGAGCAAAGTCTGGGTTAGACAAATAGTTGACATTTTCAGCAAAAGGCTCTTCGTCTTCGTCCTCTTGCATGCATGGTGCAACGCCATGATCAAGGCCCCCATACACAAAATTTGTCTGGTTCGACGGGTAGCCTAGGGGAACAATAGTGCCAATGGGAAGGCGAGGTCTCCCCATGTCCTGCATGGACTCTAGTGCGGGTGTTGCTACAATATTCCACACCAGATACTCCCCTAGGCCCGTATTGGCCATTTCAACGTTGATCGTTGGTGGTTGAGGGGGAGGGAATGGAAGTTCTCCTTGAGTCCACTCCATGTCGGGTGGACTAGGAGCCTCGACTTCCATTCGGCTAGGCATCTCCTCAGTAGAGATAGTTGATACTGATGGCAGTGTCTCTTCCAAAGGTTTTGCCTCTTCCAGGGGTTTCTTCCCTTTGTCCTTCTGTTTGGCCCCCATAGATGACGTCGTTGGTGGAGGACCAGACGATGAAGATGAACCCGACTGGGGTTTTGAAGAACTTGCTAATGGGGATGCCTATGGAATCGGACCCTGTTTAGATGGATTTAACTAGAAATCCAAATGCGTCGATGGCAGGGTCGATTGCGGCATCAACTGCACCGCATTACAATATTTGAAGGGTTCTAAGTCCATCGGGACTACATGCACCTCCCCTTCAAATGTATACTTTAAACATTGGTGAGCTATCGAAGGGACACACTTCATGTCCCTGATCCATGACCGGCCCAACAAGATGTTGTAGGCCATTTCACCTTCCAATACGTGGCACAATGTGGGTATGGTCTTTTGTCCCACTTGGATTGGTAGGACTATTGTGCCGACTGTCGAGCAGATTGCATCATTGAATGCTCGTAGAGTGTAGGTGGAAGCTGTGATGTGAGATGCGGGCAACTTCAGATGCTTGAGAGCCATAGTTGTGATGATGTTGCTGGATGAGCCAGTGTCTATCAACACCCTCTTGTATGGGATCCCGTTGACCCACGCGATAACGTGCAAGGGTGGATCCGCCATGTCATCAGTCACTGATCTCAATTCGTCTTCTCGAAATGTGATGATCGGCTCAGTGCATCATTTTACATGCCCCACAAAGTTGTTGAAAGAATTTGTCTCATGGGGCTGCAACTCGATGGCTTTCAAAATCTCCATTAGAGCTTCTCGATGGGGCGTAGATTGTTGTATAAGCTCGTATATGGAGAGCCTAGCCGAGGTGGTCCTCAAACTCTGAGTTAGTTTGGTCCGAAGTGTGGCCACCGGCTTAGGCAGAGGAGGTTGTGCAAGGTGCTGTTGTGGTTGCGATGTTGTTGGCACCTCTCCTACAGCTACCGCAGGAGCATTCATGCTCGGATACCTCCTGTTCCGAGTCACTATACTGATCATCCCTACATACCCCTGCATGGGGCAGTTCTGTGTGACCTCGTTAACTTGTAGGGTCTTTGCCTGTGGAGCATGAGCAGGCAAGGGGTCTTTGAAGACCTCCATTTGTTGATTGCTTGGTGCGACGGGATTATCCATCGCTAGTGTCTTGTTATCAATCAGGTCTTGCACCAAGCCCTTAAATTTCCAATAGGCATTTAGGTCATGTCCCTGCCGCCTATGGAACCTGTAGTACAAGTCCTCTCTATACCCCTTAGGCTTGGGTGCATTGGGATCTATAGTCTGAATCTCTGGCAGACTTGATCAGGTTTGCCGCTAACAAGCGGTCAAACAAGGAGTCCCTGGACTCTGTGTAGGGTGTGTATTGTCGCCTAGGGTGACGCTGCTGATTCTGCTCTTGCCTCTGATTTTCTCTGTCATAGTTGTTGGGAGGCACTGCTTGATAATTAGCCTTTTGAGGCTGAGTTGCTTGCACAGGTTTAGGGACGTTGATTGCAACTTGGTTAACCGCAACGGGTTTTTGTTGCGTGGTCCCAGCTTTAGTGTTTTTAGTCCACTCTTTTTTCTTAGGCTTGGCTATCTCGCCATCCTGTATTTTGATCTCTTCAATAATTCTGGCTTGTGCCAGAGCTTCTTCTAGGGTGGCATATTGCTGCAGTTGCAATAGCATAGAGATCGATCTCAAACAACTTTTGGAGAACATCTGAGTGAGGTCGGACATAGGAGGGAGGTAGGGCAGCTTTGAGAGCAATGTCCTCCATCGATTCCCGTAGGCCGCCATGGTCTCCTCCTCATACTTCCTGAGGCTGGCTAAGTCACTTAGTGACGCCTTCTTCTTGGTATTGAAGGCGAAGCGTTCGAGGAACGCATCCACTAACTGATCTAAGTTTTTGATGTTGTGCTTTGGTAATTGGGTAAACCAATCCGAGGTAGGGCCTACGAATGTGGTTATAAATGTTCTCAATAACAAAGCATCATTGTCCTGAATGCCGAAGCATTGGCTCAGGAATCTCGTCACATGCTCTTGAGCATCTTCCTCACCTCTAAAGGTTGCCAACTGAGGTAGCTTAAAGTGCTCAGGATAAGGAGGTGCTGACACTGACGGATGCACAGGATGACTATGGAGCTGGCGTAAAGTGGGCTTTTGAGGCCCAAAAGTTTTGGTTTCCATAGACTCCAGACGCTCTAGCAGCGCTTTGTATGCATCGAAAGATTTAATCTCTTCCTCTTTGGTTTGCTCCCATTGTGGGTTGTGGGAGACTTGAGGCCTCTGAAGGGGAGGCCGGATGGCGACTCCTCCGCCTAGGTAGGGCATTTTGGCCCACTCATCTTCTTGCTCATACTCCTCATAAGCTTCCTGAGGAGTCTCTGGGTGAGACCTATGACCCTGGGTGGGTCCCCGCGGAGGGTACCCATCGTTGTTCCAGGGAGTGGCCTCCCGTTCAGGTCTAGGAGGTCTCGGAGGCAGCACTTGGTAAGGTCACGGGGACCTATCTCGCACCAAGGGGTTGTGCCTCTCATATGGTTCCACTCTTTGGGTGCACGGGGTTGGAACCCTTTCAGGCATCGGGTTATGTAGCAGCTCATCTGTTTGGCGCCTAATGCGCTCTTTGCTAAGGCGATATAAATGCTCTAGCTGTTGTTGGTCTTGCTCAAGCCACGTGATCTACGCTTGGTGGGCGGCATGTCTGGTGACTGCCAGGTCAATTTGTTCTGCCATATTGAGCCTAGGAGGCCTAGATGCCTCTCCTATGCATTTACCTCGATCGCGATGATCCGAGATCTCAATAGGTCGCTTCCCTCTGTCGAGGTTGGCGGCATTTACCCGAGGCTCTGGCCTCAGTGGGTGATCATGGTATCTAGCTGGTGTGGAGGTGCATGGCCCCCACATTGTATATTGCTCTTGAGGAATGTAATCATCTTCCTCATGCTCCCTTTCATATGTGTGAAAGGGGCGGGCAGAGTTAGCTCACCCGGTTTGAAGAGCCTTGCACTCTAGATTTTGTCTATTGGTTCTAACAGTGATGGGGGGCAAAGGAGGGATGCCATCATCATGTGGCCTCTCCTCATGGAAACTATGCCACTCTAGCACTTCATCACGTGGTGGCCACTCATATCGAGCTTCTAAGGGAGCTTTCTTGTCTATGTTGAGTGCCACGTGTAAGGACTCTTCCTGAAAGGGGCTATGATGAACGGGCGTGTCCCCCAAAGGGGTGTCCCTATAGTTCCACCTTGACATGGAATGATGCGGACTCTCTTGTGGGTCAGGCCACCAAGGCGGTATGACTAAGTCCTTAGGGCTATAGCGGAGGCGACTTGTGCCCCCTTGTACACTTTCTGCAGCTTTCGCCCTTGATTGGGCTTGGCTACGTGTGTACACCATGGTATTGTTTTTCTACAAGCTAAATAGATTTTTATCTCTTTTATGATTTTTTTTTATGCTACACTAAACAGAAAAGAGCACACACATACACAAACAGTGATTATCTCGTTTAAATATTGAGAGTGTGTCCTAGACCTGGTTTAGTGTGTTTTGATTTTTTTGTTTTTGTTTTTTTTGTTTTTGGTTTTGAAGGTTTTTAAAGAACGTTTAAATGCAAAATGAGGGCTCTTATGACTCCCAAAATTGGTCGCCCCTTCGATATACCATTGCCAGGCCGATATACCAACCTCTCTATATACCCGCCCTTACGTGAGGGAAACTATAGGTACGTGAGAGCAGATGGTACGTGGAACATAGGCGGTACGAAAGGGGAATCACCCTGTTTATGACACCTACCATAGAAGACTTATCCTCGTGCACTGGGAATCACCCCAGCTACACTCGATCAGCTTTCATCAGGATTTACGTCTAGCAACAGTTGCGATCGGGGTAATGGATGCAAAATTCAAGCCAAGGTGGTGATGAAATCCACCGTTGGTCTTGATCAAGGGCTGGGGTTTTACGACCAGCGCCTTGGTTTTTAAGTTGCCACGTGGTGTGTGGGGTTATTTTTATTTTGCAAAAGGAAACAAGCAAACAACAAAAAGAAAAACTTTCCCTAAGCAAACAAATAATCCAAAAATAGAAACACTAAATAGAAAATGACAGAGAAAAATGCAGAATCCTTACCTCTTCTCTGCCCGAATCTGTCGGTCCTGAGCTTCTGCCTAAAAACTTCATAGACTAGAATTCATCCCAGGGTGGAATGAATTATAGGACTGTATTCATCTCAGGGTGGGACGCATTCCAATTCGTCCCTGGGTGAGACGAATTACAATTCTGTGTTCGCCATAGATTGGAACGAACAACGATCCGCGTTTCAAAAAAGGTACCTACAAGCAAGGTAAATTTTGGATCAAATTTCTGATCCTAAAAATAGAGGACAAGAGTCCCACCATGATCGCCACTGAAAGCACGAGGATACGGAAGCAAAAAGGAAAGCGAATACGAAATGCAAACAAAAAACCGAACTCAACGCTAAATCCTAGGAATTTGAAAGTGCATGAAAAGAGGGAAAGGCATGAGCGAATCAAAATGAAACACAAGTGAATAAAGAAGACAACCCTTTTTATTGATATGTTTCAAACTCGGTTACAATGCACATCCTCCCTTTCCAAGGGCTAGGAGCGTTTAAGCATGCGTTCTTGTTACATCCATGGGTGCCTTTCCTTCTTTCGCGTGCCCACATGTAATATGGGCGGACCAAAATGTCACCCCACTTGTGTCTATGAATTTTGATTCCTTTCTGCTCCTCCGATGTTCCGATCCTACGTTCAAAGGAACAAGAAATAGTTAGTAGCACCTGCGGATGAAACAAAACATGCAATCCCCAAGCCTACGATAAGTGAATGAGAAAAATGAATTAAACTATGACTAAAATGAATCCAAATGCTCTAAAAATTTGATAGGGGCATCAAGACATCATCAGGAGGGCACTGCAAAAAGAATAGTCAAGAAATTCCTCACCGATTTGAATTCGCTCCGGGGTGGGACGAATTCACCTACAACAAAATGCCGAAAAGGTATTGTCCCAATGTCCTACCTAGGAAGCTCCAAAAGACCTACAAACTTGGGGTTAGCTAATTGGGGGCATTTTGGGAAGACCCAGATGGTCATATTTTCCCAATTTGGCCTCCATTAGTAGGAATTTGATGATGCTACCTGCAGGTTAGTAGAAGCGAGCAAAGATAGAAATATGGTCAAAATTGTTCAAAACGAGACGAAATTCAAATGACAACCTATCTAAGCATCATAGAACTGAATGCAAAAATGAAAGAAAGCAAGTCTGCCATGGAATTCCCATCGCTCCGAAAGGGGGCGATTAGGACTGTGGCAGTGTGGGAGGGGGCGCCCATGGGGCAGGCCGCCCGCCGTTTGGGGCCTGATTTCGGCACCAATCCACTTGGGATGGGTCCAAAACCTCTTGTGTGGTATTGTCAGCAAATTTGGTGGGATATTGTGGCCAAATGTCGGGTTTTGGGCTCAAGATTCGTCCTCCCAATAGTCACCCAATGACCTCCCCTCTAAAGGAGATCAAGGATGTGAAAGGCGCAAATCCAAAAGGTGTGAGGCGTGTAAATAAAATGGCAGCACTTCGTTGCTCTAAAATGCTCCTTCTCTCTATATTTTGGGGTGAGGAAACTCACCAATTTATAGACCTGGAGGTCTCTTGAAATGGGCATGCAGAGGCGCCACTTGGCAATCATGCCTTCCCAGGGGGAAGGAGATTCCTCCCTAAATTGGGACTTCATGACTGACCTTGCAAATGCCTCTAATGCTCGAAAATGCTCACCCATACTCCCATGCGATGAAGGAAGCGTTGAGTGGCGGATCCGAGCTGCCATTTGTCAAGATTTGACTTTTTGCCCGTCAAACCTGCAATTCGCCCCACCCTGGAGCGAATTCAGAATTCGTCCCTGGGTGGGGCGAATCCCAGTTTGAATTCGTTCCAGGGTGGAACGGATATTGAGCAAAGTGCCTGAAGGTGCCAAAATGATCTCTGACCTTCCAAAACTACTGTGAGAGTGGTTAGGACCACTGTTTAACCTCTAGGGGCTGCCCTTGGGGTTGTGTGTGTCAAAGCAATCAGTGTTTGCAGTCACATAATTGGACTGGTGCTGTTTTGGTGTCTACACAAGTAGTTGTGTCAACTGGAGAATCCATTAAAGGAGAAGACACATCATCAAAGAATGAGGAAATGATACCCAATCACACTGGTAAGTTATTTTTGACCACCATCCTCTTTGATGTGCACTCCATTGAGTATTTGGCTAGCAATCAAGTCCATTTATTATTTCTCTTCTATAGGAGATTTTGATTTGAATGTAGCAGATTCTTAGGCTTTAGATTTTGTTTCTTAGATTGAAATAGTCCATATGACTTGAACGAAACATAGTATAAAGCTGCTTGTTTTGTCAAGAATCCAATCGACAATCTATGTTAAAAATTCAATCAAGATCATATGGAAATTGGACTTTGTTAAGGATATCTAAGATCATGTAATGAAACTGCAATAATCAGATTGCCCTGAGGAGTCATAATCAGTATATTTCCCTAGTTCACATCAGTTGAATATGGGTATAGTTAATGCAACAATGATGTTGGCTGAAATTTGAGGTGGTTACTTTATTGAAATTCAAATCTTTATTAACTAGGAAACATTGATCTATAAGCCTCTATCTATTTTTACAGTGAGAATGTTAAGAACTATGTTAACACTACTTAAAGCTTACCATTGAAGAGTTTTAAATCTAGTCCATCTAGTTGGGAAGGAACATGTTATGAGTTACCTATTACCATGTACTCAACTCTAATGACCATGTTATCCTTCATTTAGGTCATTCCTACTTTTATCTGAGCAAGCTATGTTTGCTTTTCTATCCTCTATTGGATAACTATGTGCTTCAAGTTTCCATATACAAACGATTCTATTGGCAAAACAAATTCAAATGATTTTTTTGTAAATAAAGATAAAATAATATTCTCCTACAAGTATTTTAAAGCACACAAATTTTCATATTCTATTAATGTAGTAGATAATATTGTGCTATAACCATTTATTTATTTTCAAATTCTCAGTGGCTTTTTTAGTCTTAGACTAATTTAGATTTGGTTGGGTTCTCGACCTGAAATCTTGTAGATGTTGATGAATGCACTAATCCAGAATTAAATAACTACATAGAACCAACAATGGTATGATGTGCGAACACAGAGGGTTCTTTTATTTGTTCTTGCATGAAGGGAAAAGGTAATGACATAGTTACAACTGGTTGCATGGAGGAGGACAGCATAGTCGCTCCCCTACTTGCAGGTATTCGCTATATTTTATTAATTATAAGCGCTCGTTGGTTACAGCTATCCACAATTGCTTTTCAATGGTAGTATTGGAGGGTCTAGTAACCTTGCTGCTGAATAAACATATGTTTTTGGTGTGGAAACCAGGAATCTTTTCATCTCTTGTGGGAGGACCGTTGATTTCAGGGGCCATATTTTGGGCAATGAAGCAAAGGAAAAACACCCTTCTAAGAAGAAAATACTTTTGCCAGAATGGTGGCCTTCTTTTGTAGGAATACATCTCCTCCAATAGATGTAGACAAAAGTGTCTCCAATGAATGTGTTTGTACATGCCTTGAATTTAACAAGCCATGACGGTTTATATATATATATATTTAAAAAAAAAAAAAAAAATTTACCCTATATATATTTAAAGTTATCCTACAAGGGTGGTTTTAAACCACCCTATTAGGGCTAAGAGGGTGTTTTTAAACCACCCTCATAGCCCTAAGAGGGCGGTTTAAAACCAACCTCTTAGAGTACCTTCATAGGGTAACCTAAGAGGGTGGTTTAAAACCCCTAAGAGGGTGGATTTTTGAGGTAGTTTTTAGCCATCATTGTATGGATATAGAATTTTTACAATACCATCAAAGAAGATGTCTGAATAACTACCCTTAAAGGTCTTTAAGGGTAATTAAAAATTGTCTTTAAAGACCTTTTTGGTGTAGTGAAGGGCTAAGCAGGTTACTTGGAATCCATGGAGAGGCTGATATAGATGGTCTAAGGATGATTGGGAGTGAGATTAGGTGAGGAGGATTCAATGGGTAAATGGAGGAAAGGATTATGAGCTTTATTAGTATGATATAATAATTCATAAATTTGGGGAGGTGTAGTCGATATCCGATACATTATATCATAGAAATATGAATTTGATGGATCATGCAAGAGAGAAGGTTTAATCCTCCTAACTGATCTTGTTTGTAGAGGAGGATGTAGATGATCTTGATATTCTAGATCCAGGTATGGATAATCCTAGAGTGGCAAGTGACTACATGAGGTGGTATGACTTTTGCCCAGGTTGAGTGACATGAGAGGAGACTCATGGAGAGAGAGTATTAATGATTGAGGAGATAATAAATATCTTGAGGGGTATTTAACAAAGGTTAGGTAAGGATGGGGATGCTCGTAAGACTACTAGGTAGACAACTAGAGGGGAGACTTAGGATGTGAGGAGGATAGAGGATGCCCCACTAGATGTGGATCCTTTATTTATGGTGCTCCCAATACTCTGAGTATTTAGAGGGGCTAGTACCAACCAATTAATTAAGGAAGCTACACGAGCCAAGTTAGAGGCTTTGCTAAGGATATTTTAGGTGGTAACTAGAGCTTGAGATGAGCTATCTAGGATGGAGTATTAGCAAGATGTTATTATTGCTTAATGGATTATAGCCATCACAAATTAGGATGTGATTATTACTCAGCTACAAGTTGATTTTGAGTAGGTTACTTTAGAGGAGGATGAGGACCTTTATAGAGTGTGTGGAGAAGTAATCACTATGATTAGTTCTTCAGAATGATGATTGTATAGGGTGGAAGAGGAGCTTGTGAGGAAGAGGAAAAAATTGATAGGGTGAGGATGAAGGCTGATAGAGTGTGGAGGTAGAGGTTTATCAATAGAGGATAGGGTAAGATATTATCACCATTTATACCATCTAGCGGTACCTAAAGATGATAGGGTTCCATCACCAGTGCATACAATATCAAGGACTCAATCTATGAGTTACTATTCACAATGGTTAATGAGATTAGGTATCTACCACCTCCACCAAAACCTAGGGATAGGGATGAGTGGTCTAGTTGTGGGTAGATCTAGTCTCATAGAGATGAGTGTACCAATATTTTCATGTGGTGCATCATATATGGGTAATAGGTTTGAGTGTACTAACTTTTATCATTATGATACACTAGAATCAGGCATGTATTATTTTGAGGCTCTTATTTAGTTAGGATGCTATATTTTTATCTTTATATTTTTTTATGTGATATGATGTAAAATATATTGGATTTTAAGCCAAACTATCTTAGGTCCCAATATAATTAAGCCACAATATCTTAGGTCTCAATATCAATAATCAAGAGTAGAATTAAATATATGAGCAATCAAATATATATCCAAGCCAATATAAATAAAATAACATTCACTATAATATCAAATATGAATATAAATTACCAAAATAATTTATGTACTAGCATGAAGAATACTTACAGTAAAATTGCTCAAAATCTATATACAAGCTTCAATATTATCAATGCTTGTTGGTGATATCTTACAAATTATTTTCCCAATACAATGTATGGAGATTTATCTCCATAATATAGACATAGAAATATGACTCTTCAATACTTGACTATTGCACTCCTCACATATTTGAGAGTTGCAACCTTTCCTATTCTTGTCCTTTGGCTTCTCATCTTGCCACTTGTATACACAACTTTTAACTCTCTTATTACATGCATAATTAACTCTATGACACTTGCAAACTTCTACATGAATATTACTCTCCTACATGCACTCCTAATACAAGACACTTGTGCACACCCTCACATTACATATTTGCACATTTATATACATAACACTTGTGCACATTCTCTCCTTACATACTTGCACTCTTACATGAAAAGAAACTTGTGCATATCCTACACATAGACACATAAAAGGAAAATATAAATCATTCAATTAAACTATAGACTCAAACCCTATTCTATTACATATGTACCATAAAGGTACCATGGGGGTACATTTGTATGTATCAAATAATGTAATATTCTCCAACACTCCTTGTATTACATTATTTGGTTATTGAAGACTTTAGTCTTCAATATTCATCTTCATCTTCAATCTTTGATTAGGTAACTTTGAATTGTGCACGATCCTCTGCTTGAGATCCATTTTTATCTTCTTTATTTGGTTCTTCAGTATTTTATTCTTTGCTAACTTGTTCATGAAATGCTTGATCTCTATCTCTTTTGGCTATCTTCCTCTTAACTTTCTTGATCTTCTTCTTATGTTTCTTTATTCTGATGCGTTGTCGTTATGCACATCATTAATTCTCAATGAATTTGTCAATCCAGGGTAGTGTACAAGGCTATTTGCGGAAGGAGTGAACAGGGCTATAACTTAGGTCATTTGGGAGCAACAGGTCTTATTGGTGAAACCGATTGTGTGGGGGATTTAGGACATTTTTATCTCTAAATTGCATAAATTGAACTTTAATCTAATTGCAGGAATGGAAACTAATTACTAACTACAGAAATGAAATCCTAGTTACAATTACAGAATGAAATCTAATTATGTTGCAGAAATAACTCCCTAGTTACAGTTGCAGAATTAGAAATCTAATTATGATTGCAGAAAGGAAGTCTATTTACTTTTGCAGTAATGGAAACCTGATTATAACATGGAAATTAAGTCTTGTCAATGCTCTGTAATAGAAGGTTGTCAATATTCTATGCAAGGGTTGACAACAAAACACAAAATGCAATAAATTGCAAAAAATAGTAAATTCTGGAAATGACAATCTGCAGTAATTTGAAAGCTTGCTAAAAATGGAGATTACAACCAAACCTATCATTAATCACAAGATCATCCTAATCATGAAATAAACTAAGATTGCAAATACTGTTAGCTATTTACAAGGAAATGAAATGACAAGTTTTACAACTTATTCTACTGTAGCAAAATCAGAATAAAAACCTGTTGTTAGTCCTCCTCCTAGGTCTGGAAGTGGCCAGCCTCCTTGTCCAGAAGAAGGTATGAGTCTTTCTCTCTCTCTAGATCTTACTCACACTCATTCACAACAACATGAATAGAAAAAGTAGTGCACTTTATTGATTCAAGAACATAATTACAGTATTGTTGCTAAAAACCCTGTTACAGGACTGTAACAGTCACTTTTATGCTATTTTCTTATTATTATACTTCTTGCTTATTTTCCCCTACCTTAGCTCAACCTGGACGGGAGCTATCTATTTATAGATATCCTAAAATCTATTTACAAACTGAGAATATCTCATTCCTATCTTACAGATCTATTCCTATTATGCTGCAGCATTTCCTGGGTTTATCCTAGAAGAGGATCAAAATTGATCTTTTCCATGAATGGTGGCTTTGGACGGCAAGGACGACAAAGTCAGATGGGAGATATTTTCCTTTAACCTTTTCAACCTTCTTTCCCTTTTTCCATCATCAAAAATCAGTCAACAAGTCAAAAAGCGCTTTTTGTTCTCATTTCGAAGATAAGTGGCTCATTTCGAAGAGACTGTATTTCTCATTTCGAAGATGTCCGCTCATTCCGAAGAGACTGTATTTCTCATTTCGAAGATGTCTGCTCATTTCGAAGATCTTTAGAATGAACAACTGTGTGCTCTTCAAGTGATTTCATCTGCATTTCTCAGGTGGGTTAGCTCTCAGGATCAGATTGCAATAGCCTTCATCTCTCTCCATGTGTGAATTCCATGCCTTGCCATTCATTGGCAGCTGGCTAGAATTTACATTGGAAAACCAGTTTCTGCTGCACAGTAATGAGTTTGCTTGCACTATTTGCTAGATTTAGATAAATAAATGCTTGAAACACATCAAAACAAAACTAGTGAAGTGCTTGCTATCAACCTAAGCATACTTCTCATTTAGCAAGTCATGACAAAGTAACATAAAACTATGCAAAAATTGTAAAAATTAGAATATAGTATTTCTAACACATTGATCATGCAAACAGTTAATACACAACATATTAAATCAACTTAACTAGCATATCAGATTAAACACAAGAGTTTTTAGGTAGTTTCAATGTTCAAAACATGCTATGATTGAGGCATTTCCAGGCCTCATCATTTCCCCCCAACTTATATTAATGCATGTCCTCATGCATTCTGTTGGGCTATAGAATCACATATATCCATATTCAAATTCCATGATCTGTAGAACAATTTGGTGCCTATATAATATCCCCTGTTCTCTTGAAGGTTTCTGAGCCATTCTTCAAACTGATCATCAGGTTGAGAATCTTCTTCAAAATAGAAGGGAACTGGAGAAATGATGGTTGGAGGCCTAAATCTGAGACCTATCCAGTGATGTTGCATGATTTCAATCAGTTGTATCACTCCTTCTGCCCTTCTTCTGGACCATTCTAGGTTAATGGGGGAGATAGGTTCCCTTTTCTGTAAAGAAATGGAAAGTTCTGCCCATCTATTTCTGCAAAATGATAATGTTGGAACAAAACTGTCATTACAAAAATTTTGGAATTTGGTCACACAGTCCCTCAAATTGCTCAAGTACATCCTTTTTACATCTTCCCTGTTCATCATGGTGAAATGTTGTCTGGTGATAAGTGGATGATTTGGCTGAACTGCTCTGACTAACAATTCAGCTCTTAATTCAATTTCTTTATTTTGTCTTTTCTCCTGGTCCCAGTAAAACTGATTTTGTAAAGTGGACATGAATGCTCTCAGTTGAACATCTCCTATGTAAATTTGAGGGTGAAACTCTACCTCTTCTGGAATAAAGAAGTTGTGTAAAAATAATTCACATAAGAGATTTTTCTGTTCTATAGGGCTATCAAAATAGGCTTCTAAGAAATCTGCAGTTGTGTCCAATTTGTATGGGAGACCTGAGCTAATCCTCATGACCTACCATATGAGATATTTCTCCTTCAGAATGAGACTGTAAAATCTGGTCGACCGTCTGAATTGGACCAAAAACTCAGCAATCTGACATAAATCAGTCACTTTTTCATTCAATGCCTTGATTTTTGTTTCTTTTGCTTCTAACTGTTTACCTTCCAATTTAAAATTTTCAACTTTAGTGGCAAGTTTTTCATATCTGATCACCCAACTAGCTATGTCTGTATTATATTGCTCTAGGGATACAGTATTGGGTGGTCTAACTACAGGTGGAAATCTGGGTAGCAGATCTACCTGAACCCCTTTTTTTGCTACTTCCACTGGTTGGTCATCTGATAATAATTCTACTTGTATCCCTTTTTTTGCTATTTCCACTGGTTGGTCATCAGACAACAATTCTACTTGTACCCCCTTATCCTCTACTTTTATTGAAGGTATAACAGTTTTAAATACAGAAATCTCATTTGAAGGAGTACTTACTTGAACAATTGCATGTTGTTGTTTAAACTGCTCCTGTGTTGGTGTTTCCTGCTGTGACTCATCTCCAATATTCTTTTCTATGCTTTTTATCAATTCTGGAGCATCTTCGGAATGAGAAGGCAATGCTTCAGAATGGAAGGGCACTTCTTCAGAATGAAAGGGTGCTGCTTCAGAATGAGCACCTATGTCTTTAGTCAAAGTTTTAGATGCCTCAATCAAAGTAAAAGAGTCATCTGCCCTAGATAATCCCATAAGTAACTGAGCCAAATTATCCTCATCAATAGATACAGTTGGCTGTTCTTCAGACTGTGACAACCTCTTCCTCAATTCTGCCACTTCCTGCTATAATTCTGCAATCTTCTTTTCCTGTATTTCAATGATATTTTCTTTTTCTTCAATCCATTTAGTTTGTGTTTTGATAACACTTTTTGCTGCTCTTAGTTGTTCTGTGATGTCCACCTCCTCTATTTTTGATTCAGAATCTGATGCAGACAAATCATCTATAGTTGGTTGCTCAACAACTATCTCATCTTCTGCTTCAGCTATCTGCTCTTGTTCAGGAGGTTCCATGAAACTATCTATGATTGCATCCACATCTTCTGTGGCTTGTTGAACTGTAGCAACTTCAAAACTGTCTTGCCCAGTCTCTTCCTCAATCATTTGTTCAAGGAATTCTAAAAAATCTTCAAGGGCTGGTTGCACTTCTGTAACATCCAGACTACCTTGTCCACCTTCTTCTTCTATCACCTGTTCTTCTATTTCTCTCAAGTGGAGTCTTGTAGACCTCCTAGTTCCTGATGCAAATTTTTTCTTCTTGCCCTATTTTCTGGTGATAGTAGGGGTTGTGGGGACAGTTTCAGATTCTGGTGGGAGTGCTTCTATTTCCCTTGTTGTCTCTTCCCTATTTTTCTAGGCACTTCACTCCCCTATTCTGACAGATCAACAACATCTTCAGAAAAATGAACTTTCTTCTATTTTTCTTTTTGACTGTCGGTTCTAGGCCCTCTCTTCTTTTGTTTCTTAGCTTGTGAGGTTGAAGGTTCTGGAGAAAGGTGCTCTATTGCTTCTTTTGGGTGTGTTTCCTCCTCTGCAATAACATCTATGGTAGCATCTATTTCTTCTTCCTCCTCATCCTCTCTTCCAAAAACTACATCATTCAGAGTAGAATAAAACCTATCAAAGCTTCTAGGGTTTCCTCTAAAATGATGTTGGTAGACTAATTTAATAAGACCATGGTGGCGAGGGCTCCCTTTTCCTTCTTGATATCGTTTTGCCATATTTTTCAACTCCTAGTGCAGATACAGGGGAAGATTTACCCTAACTTCATGGTTGTTGCCTACCATGTCTTAGGTGGTTCAAAATTTTGAAATGATGCCCTGATAAAAGTACATATTGCCCTTCACAGGTTAAAAATTTTATTACCCATGTGGCCACTTCATTCCAGGGTTCTTGTAGGCTGGCCCTTTTTACCCCCTTGCATGCGTTGTTGTGTATTAAGTATTCTGGCTCCCTATCATTTTCTTCCAGAAATTGACTAACTACATTTGCCAGTGTATTTTTGCCAGTTCTAGAAATTTGAAGACCCTCTAATGGAAGCTCAGTAATTTGACTTAAAACTTTAGGGGTTACCTCAATTGTCATGTCGTTAATGTGTGCCCGGTTATTTTTGAATGTGTGAGCGAACATGCCGACCAAATCTTCAGAGGACCCATCAAATTTGTCCAAAAATGGCATAAGCCCTCCATCTTCAAAAATTTGTAGCACTTCTAGATTTTCTCGAAGGTGGGTGGTATCTACTGGTTCCATATTTGTCTTTCATCCCATTTTCCTATTTTGGTATGTTAAAAACTGCTCACCTCTGCTGCTACTCTTCTGTTGGATCGTTGGTTTCTGGTTCTTGCAGACTTGCAGGGTTTGTTTTCAGGTTTTCAATTGCCTTGTTTGTCTTCTTCGAAATGAACTGCAATATCGACACTGTACCTCGTAATCATTTTGCGTTAGCAATTATGTCTTCGGAAGGAAGGGTGGCATGCATCTCTATTTTTGCTCTGAACACCTATCCATTAATGATTGCATAGATGTCCTTGCCGTCAGATCCACCTCACTTGTTTTTAGCTCATCTATTTTGCCCATAGATTTCTCACGTGCATGGTTATCAACATCGAACAATGGTGGCATGTTGTTGGTCACTTCCCCATGATTCTAGTACTTCCTTAATGGGTGCAAGATAAGACAAATCACATCTCAACTGACACGTGTCATTTATCATATGCAGTCAAAGAATTCTACTGATCGTATATTTTCCCCCTCCTTGGATGCCACGTGGAAATATCATGTTGAATGCTCATTCCGAAGACTATGCTTCATTGCGAAAATAATTCCTCATTTCGAAGATAAAGTTTCATTCCGAAGACAAGTCCTCATTTCGAAGATCATGCTTCATTGCGAAGACAATTCCTCATTCCAAAGACAAAGCTTCATTTCGAAGACAAAGTGCAACATTCATTCTACTGTCATTCGAAGACAATTTCAATCCGAAGACAATACAATAGTTAATCTGAAGAAAACTTCAATCCGAAGACAATACAACAGTCATTCTGAAGAAGATAGTAGGCACTATTTTTGGCATTCTCATTCCGAAGATTAGGTAGAAACCAATATTCTCCTTCTCAAAACATGTTTTAAGTATGCCAACTCTTATGGATACCTTTTATGCTAATGGTTAATTGTTATATACTACATACCAATCATTTACAATGAAGAAATGTAAGAAATATATACTTGATTAAAACAAGTTAATGCAAGTTTTGAAGAATGATTGCTTTTGTTGATGTTCTGTTGAGATTTTCTACAATATTTCAAAACAAGTGCAGTTGGTGAATTTGTACAATGATGATTCAGAAATTTTCAAGGTTATGCATGCCAGAAAACTGGTTTTCATGCATACCAACTCAGTAGTGCCTTAGGAAAGGTTTTCACTGCTGAGCTATTCATTTTTCTCTCTTTTTTTCTTGTTTTTTTTTTTTTTTTACCTCTCCTTTTCTCTCTATTTTTTTTTTATTCTGATTATGCCCGTGAAGGAATTCATGATTTCCCTGAAATCATGCCCATGAAGGAATTCACAATCAGAATTTATTCATCTTTTTGTTTTCTACTTTTTCTATTTTTTTTATTTTTTTGCTTTTCTTGAAATCCATGATCATGCTGATTTTATTGAAGTGGAAGAGGGAATCTCTTCCACCTGTTGTGCATCCAAACTGTCAAGCTATTGCAAGAATTCCTCTTTAGTCGGAGGTGTATGGTACACCCTGAGGCGATGTCCATTCACTACCAACTTTCTTCGTGACCCATCAATAGGAGATAGACGAGCTGCTCCATTGTCAAATACCTCTTCAATCTGGTAAGGTCCAAGCCATCTAGTTCTCAGCTTTCCAAGGAAGTCCTCATAGCGAGAATCAAATAGCAAAGCCCAATCTCCTTGCTAAAATTTCCTCTACTGAATGTGATTGTCATGCCACAACTTCCTCTGCTCTTGAATTACTTCAGTTTGGTGCAGAGCATCCAACCGAAGTTCATCCAATGCATTCAGCTACAGAATCCTGTCCGTCTGTGCCTGTGACAATTCAATCCCAATTTCCAATGTTGTGCGCAATGTTAGTAGCTCAAATTCAATAGGTAGGAGGGGCTTTTTACCAAAAACTAGTTCATAAGGTGTGAATCCAGTAGTGGATTTCCAAGTAGTATTGTAAGCCCAAACTGCTTCGGGTAATTTATCTAGCCAGTTTCTCCTATGAAAAGCTACTATTTTTGTCAAGATTCATTCCAGTTCCCTGTTTGTTACCTCAACCTGGCCATTTTCTTGTGGGTGGTAAGGTGATGATTTCCTATGTTTGATTTCATATAATTCTGTAAAAGCCTCAATGACTTTAGATGCAAATTGGGGTCCTTGGTCTGTGGTGATAGACCGTGGAGCTCCAAATCTCTAAAAAATTTGAGTATACAAGAAATCGGTGACCTTCTCTTCATGAGCATGTTTGAAAGCATGCACCTCTACCCACTTTGTCAGGTAATCAAGTGCATACTAGAATATGCACCTTTCCTTGAGAAGGTGGATCAATAGGTCCTACAAAATCAAGCCCCCACCTCTCAAATGGCTCTAAAACCAATTGAGGTTGTAGTGGCATTTCATTTGTATGAGTGGGTTTCCCCATTCTTTGGCATGCATCACAATGCCTGATGTACTTTTTCACATCCTTGTGAAGAGATGGCCAATAATATCTTGTCCCTAAAATTTTTCTAATTGTGCTTTTTACAGAATAGTGTCCACCTGAGGGTTCATCATGACAAGCCCTAAGGATATCATATACCTCATCCTTTCGGATGCACCTACGTAACACATGGTCAGGACTGCACTTAAAAAGTATACCCTTAATCCACTCAAAGGAAGAACTTTGTTTGATCAATTGTTTTTTCTGTTTTGAAGTGAAATGTGGAGGAACTTTCCCTGTGACCAAATAATTGGCTATATCTGCAAACCAAGGTGATTGGACGGATATAGCAAATAATTTTTCATCAGGAAAAGTGTCCTCAACTAATTCCCCTTCCTCTGTGTTCTGCAACCTGGACAAGAAATCTGCTACAACATTAGCTTTTCCTGGTTTGTTGATTATTGTGATATCAAATTCTTGCAGCAACAGTAACCAACGAATAATTCTTGCACTTACCATAGGCTTATTCATCAAATACTTAATGGTTGTGTGATCTGTGTGAATGAATATTTGATAACCTGTGATGTAATGCCTGAATTTGTTGATGGCATAAATTACTGCCAAGAATTCCTTCTCAGTTGTGGTATAATTTTTCTCAGCTCCTGTCAAATTCTTGCTAATGTAGTAGATGGCATAGTGTTCACCATTGTCAATTTGTCCTAATGCTTGCTCCAATTGCAGTATTGGAAGCATCAGTTTGTATGTGAAATGGTAATGTCCAATTAGGTCCTCTTAACATAGGTGGAGTTACTAATTTCTCTTTCAGAGCTTCAAATGATTCTTGACACCTTGCAGTCCAGGAGAATTCAGAATCTTTAGTCAATAGGGCAAACATGGGATTGGCTATTGTGCTAAAGCTAGGAATAAACCTGCGGTAAAAACCAATGTGTCCTAGGAAGCTTCTAACATCGGTCTGAGTTTTAGGAAGAAGAAGATTCTTGATAATTTCCACCTTCTTTGGATCAACTTTGGATCCCTTGAAGAGAGATGTGATGACCAAGAACTATTCCTTCCTCCATCATCATAAAACATTTGTCTGGATTCAAGGATAACTGGTATGTTTCACAGTGAGTTAAAACTCTGTCAAGGTTTTCTAATGTAAAGTCAAAAGTCTGTCCACATACTATGAAATCATCCATGTATATCTCAACATTGTTGGTAGTCAAATAAAAAAAATTGCTAAGACCGCTCGTTGAAATGTTGTTGGGGCATTACACAAACCAAAAGGTAAAACCCTATAGGCAAATGTTCCCCATGGACAGGTAAAGGTTGTTTTCTCTTGATCTTCGGGTGCAACCTGAATTTGATTATACCCACTAAATCCATCAAGAAAACAAAAGTATTTCTTTCCGGCAAGGGTATCTAACACCTGATCTATGAAAGGTAATGGAAAATGGTCTTTGTATGTCACTTTGTTCAGCTCTCTATAGTCTACACATACTCTCATTTTTCCATTTTTCTTAGGAACTATAACCAATGGAGAGACCCATTGGCTATCAAAAATTGGGTAAATGAATCCTACCTCCAGAAGTTTTTCAATTTCTTCCTTTACAATATCCCTCAAGGCAGGATTCAGTCTTCTCTGGGGTTGTCTTACTGGCTTGACTTCTTCAGTATAAATCTTGTGGGTGCATATATCAGGGTGAATCCCTGACATATCTTTGTAGTCCCAAGCAAAAGCATGAACATGCTTCTACAAAATAGTTATCAATTTTTCTTCCTCTTCCCTAGTAAGCCAACTGTTAATGTTCAAAAATTTGCCTAGCTGGACTTCTATTTGTTTTGTATTTGGAAGGACTGAATTCACTTCTTCATACTTGGTGATTAGGGAGTTAAGAGGGCAATGATGAGATGGGAGGAAATAAGAAGTTTTTGTTTCATTGATTTCTAATGGAAGCATATCCTGTATGGAACAGTGAGAAGGGAAAATCAGGTGATGGTGCCACCCATGTGGTAGTGAAATAGATGTTTCCTGTGATAGTACAGATGGCTCACCTTCAAAATTTTGGTTCTCCTCATTCCCTAACAACTGATGGATATTTATTGCTTCCTCTTCTAACCCTTGTTCATGCAGAACATTCATTAGGATAGTTTCATTCTCTAAAGTTTCTGTGTCATGGAGGTCTTCTGTGTGTTCCCTTACTACCAAGGTGGCTAGTGTGGAAATAACCTCTTCTGGTTCTTCATATGAGTCAGGAAACCATAACTGACCTAAAAAATTGTTGGAGGGTCTTGCAGGAGGATACAAAGAAATCTATTTTAGATCAATACCATTTGAAATGGTCATTTTTCCAGATCTACAGTCTATGAAGGCTGCTACATTTGCAAGCCAAGGTCTTCCCAGAATAATGGGATATCCATGTGCTAAATTTCTTGGCTGTAAAACCAAAAAATCTGTAGGGAATTCCCAAGAAGAGACTTCTATAGGGACATCTTCAATGATACCTTCAGGTTTTGCAAGCGACCTATCAACCATTTCTAAAACTGTAAATGTGGGACTGAGATGTTTGAGCTATAATTGTTCCATTATATCCTTGGTCATGACATTTATTGCAGCTCCTAGATCTACTAAGACATTTGATATTGGTACTGAGCCTATGGTAACTATGATAACTGGACTCCCTGGGTCACTATACTTTGGAGGTACTAGTTTTTCGGACAAGAGATCAGCTATCTTTCCTTCAACCTGAACAGTCTTGGGAAATGCTTTCTTTTTTCTTCCTGCTCTTCTAATGCACAAATCTCGGATAGTACTTTTAATCACTGGTATATCCTTAATGGCTTGCAATAAGGGCAATGATATAGTTAACTTTCTAAGTTCCTTGACCAGGTCTGACTCAAAATTTTCTGTTGTGGTATTGAATCTTTCAGGATATGGAATTATCCTTGATGAAGGTAATTGTTACGCTTGTGGTTCTATTTTTTCTTCTTCTTTCTCTAGTTGTTGGTTTAACTCTAACTGGTTCCAAAGGTTCTTGCTTTTCATTTTCCTTGATTTTAGTTGAAACAGGTTTAGGTACAACTTTTCCTGAACGAAGTTGGATGTTACTACAATCAAGAACATTTATTTCAGCATTTTCTTCAGCTTCAGCCACATAGACAGGGGATGCCTGTCTCATGTTGTTTGGATTAGTGACTGGTTGAGCTGGAAGTTGAGGCTATTTCACCTGTTGTGTTTGCTGTGGTTGGTTCTATTTTTCTTGAAAATTTTGATTAGGTGCAGGCAGCAAATGTTGAGTTTGACCTTGATTTCTTTGTTGCCTTGGATAGGATTGGTATTGCTGACTCCACTGTGGTTGATTTTGCATCCAATGTGGATTAGTATGATTCTGATTCTAGGGTGGGTTGTTTTGATTCCATGATGGGTTATTCTGATTCTGATTCTAGGCTGGATTACTCCAACTTGTTTGTGGCCATTCTTGGGAATTTGTCCATTGAGAATAATTCCAAGGACGTTGGGGTGGTTCTGATTGTCCCCAAGGCATAGTCCAAGGATTATGCCCCCAATTTGTAGGAAAATGAGGGGGATTTTGGTACTGAGAGAAATTTCCCCCCTATTTTGGTCCAACATAGTTGAGTTCCTCAGTCTGACTCTCTAACATAGTTTTGAGTTGTGGTAGCAAGTGGCATTTATCGGTCAAATGCTTCTTCGAACGAGATACTACAAATGGCTGAGATAGACATTTTATTCAAAGGACACTCCTGCAAAGCATGTTTATTTCTACATCTTGGGCAATAAATTGCCAAAGGTTCTATGGTTTTTGCTTTTGCAGACATTTCTCCCAAAGTTGTGTTCAATTGCACCAGAATATCAGTTTTAAAATTTGCAAGTTCCTCTATTAGGTCCTTCACATCAGTGCCATTTGTACTCTTTTTTCTTCTTCCCTACTTAGTGCGAGAGTAATTCCTACAGAGATCCACAATTTCCTCATTACTGAGAGTATTTACATCCCCTTTTCCCATCAAATCCAATACTTCTCTGGATTCATCTTGTAATCCTCTCAAAAATATGGTTTTGCATAACTCAGGTTCTACAAGTCCACATCTCCTTTGAACAAAGGAGAACCTATCAAGATAGTCTTCTAATGTTTCATCATCTTCCTACTTAATCCTGAATAACTCATCTTTCCTATTCCTTACATGACAATACTCCTAATATTTGTCTAAAAACACAGTTTCCATTTGATCCCAGGTTCGGATGGAATTTGGCTCTAAGCTCATGAACCGACGTAATGTTGAGTCCTTGAGTGTTGAGGGAAAAACCTTAAGTTTTTGATTGTCATTTACATAGTCATAGGTTTGACACACTACTTTGAATTCAAAAAAAAACTGATCGGGATCTTCATATACAACACCTCGAAAGGTTGGAAGTACTGAAGGTGAAATGGTTTTCATGGGGGAGTTTTGTGTTGGATTCAAATGGATAGGATATTCAAATGTTCTGGAAGGTTGGGGCATATCCTGATCATTTCCTTCATTATGGACATAGCCATGTTGGCCATCCCCATCTAGATTACCTCTCTTTGCCATAGTTTCTTGTTCCTTGGGAACAATTAAACCTATCCAAATTTCACTCTTAAGAGGTCCAGAATCCTCTGTTGATGATGAGTCGAATGATTTTTCTTTCTCAAGATGTTCTAATGATGATGAAGTTGGTGATTTTTGTTTCAATTTTTCTGGTAGTTCAAACACAGGTGATTCACCCCTTAGGCGTGAAGATCTTCTTAATGGAACAAGCCAGGGATCCTTTTGAGTAATTCTACCTTTTTCATCCCTAGGCTTACTCATTCATGTTTACTCTTGAATGACATAAATTATAGGTCAATAGTTGTTACTTTTTTTTTATATTTACATGGTGGAATCGATAGCCACCATGAATCCAGGCAGGTTGTCCAGCTTTTATGTCCGCCACAGTATTCTACGCTATCCGCCCCAAAAACTGCCACATAGATCTTCGTGTAGTCCGCCCCTATAACCACCATGCCACAATCATTTTAAACCTTTTACGTTGCTGAAAGCACTAGGAAAGGGGAAAGCGTTCAGTCCGACGAGGACCAAGATTTGAATCATTTCAACCAATTCTAAAATATAAATAATTTGTATATATATATATATATTTTGGGATGAGGAACCTTTTTATATACAACATATCCACAACATGTGAGGGGAGAGATTTCAACCTAGGCATCTCCATAACTAGAGAGTTTTAACTACCCACTTGCTCTCCAACTCCTCTACATGAGCAAATTAATAGTTGTTACTTTAACCAGCTGTTATATTCAAATTTTATCCTAAATTTTCATAGCTCAGTCTAATTAACAACTATTGGACTGTTGTCACCTTCTAGGAACACTATTCCCTGACAACGGTGCCAAAATGATGCATTGTCATTATGCACATCATTAATTGTCAATGAATTTGTCAATCCAGGGCAGTGTACAAGGCTATTTGTGGAAGGAGTGAACAAGGCTATAACTTAGGTCATTTGGGAGAAACAGGTCTTATTGGTGAAACCGATTGTGTGGAGGATTTAGGACATTTTAATTTCTAAATTGCATCAATTAAACTTTAATCTAATTGTAGGAATGGAAACTAATTACTAACTGTAAAAATAAAATCCTAGTTACAATTACAGAATGAAATCTAATTACGTTGCAGAAATAACTCCCTAGTTACAGTTGTAGAATTAGAAATCTAATTATGATTGTAGGAAGGAAGTCTATTTACTTTTGTAGTAATAAAAACCTGATTATAATATGGAAATTAAGTCCTGTCAATGCTCTGTAATAGAAGGTTGTCAATCTTCTGTGCAGGGGTTGACAACAAAACATAAAATGTAGTAAATTGCAGAAAATAGTAAATTCTGGAAATGACAATCTGTAGTAATTTGAAAGCTTGTTGAAAATAGAGATTACAACCAAACCTATCATTAATCACAAGATCATCCTAATCATGAAATAAAATAAGATTGTAAAGACTGTTAGATGTTTAAAAGGAAATGAAATGACAAGTTTTACAACTTATTCTACTATGACAGAAATCGAGAATAAAAACCTGCTGTTAGTCCTCCTCCTAGGTCTGGAAGTGGCCAGCCTCCTTGTATAGAAGAACGTATGAGTATTTCTCTCTCTCTAGATCTTACTCACACTCATTCACAACAACATGAATAGAAAAAGTAGTGCACTTTATTGATTCAAGAACATAATTACAATATTGCTGCTAAAAACCCTATTATAGGACTGTAACAGTCACTTTTCTACTATTTTCTTATTATTATACTTGCTTATTTTTCCCTACCTAGCTCAACCTGGACGGGAGCTATATATTTATATATATACTAAAATATATTTACAAACTGAGAATATCTCATTCATATCTTACAGATCTATTCCTATTATGCTGCAACATTTCTTGGGTTTATCCTAGAAGAGGATCAAAATTGATCTTTTTCATGAATGGTGGCTTTGTATGGCAAGGACGACAAAGTCAGATGGGAGATATTTTCATTTAACCTTTTCAACCTTCTTTTCCTTTTTCCATCGTCATAAATCAGTCAACAATTCAAAAAGCACTTTCTATTCTCATTCCGAAGATAAGTGGCTCATTTCGAAGAGACTGTATTTCTCATTCCGAAGATGTCTGCTCATTTCGAAGAGACTGTATTTCTCATTTCGAAGATGTCTGCTCATTCCGAAGATCTTTGGAATGAATAACTATGTGCTCTTCAAGTGATTTCATCTACATTTCTCAGGTGGGTTAGCTCTCAGGATCAGATTGCAATAGCCTTCATCTCTCTCCATGTGTGAATTCCATACCTTGTCATTCATTGGCAGTTGGATGGAATTTACATTGGAAAACTAGTTTCTGCTGCATAGTAACAGTTTGCTTGCACTATTTGCTAGATTTAGATAAATAAATGCTTGAAACACATCAAAATAAAACTAGTGAAGTGTTGCTATCAACCTAAGCATACTTCTCATTTAGCAAGTCATGACAAAGTACCATAAAACTATGCAAAAACTGTAAAAATCAGAATATAGTATTTCTATCACATTGATCATACAAACAGTTAATACACAACATATTAAATCAAATTAACTAGCATATTAGATTAAACACAAGAGTTTTTAGGTAGTTTCAATGTTCAAAACATGCTATGATTAAGGCATGTCCAGGCCTCATCATATTCTATTATTTTTAGTCTAGGTCTTGATATTTCCTTGTTGTGTCTCTAAAGTCTTTTCTCCTGTATCCTTCTTTTCTAAAATATTTGCAATATTAGTATATTTAGAAGATTTTTTATGAATGTCTTCATAGATTAAGAGTTTTACTATGAGAGCTTTGAATTTATTTTCATCTAATGATTAGTCCAAATCTTGATTTTATTTCTTGAACTAAGTTCTATTTTTTATTTTCTTATCTAAATTATAGCTGATGTTGTTGCTGATGACCATATTGATACTAAGATTGATATTGATGTTGTTGATATTGAGGTTGAAATTTATGTTACCATTGTTGATTATATTAATACTGATGTTGATATTGTTTTTGCGAAAAAGTTTATTCATTTGATTTCCTTAATTGATATTCATATGATTTCCTTGATTATATCTACAAAAATTTATACTATGATCCTTTTTCTTACATATATGACATAATATTGAATTTCATTTAGATCTATACTTGGATGTTGTAGCAATATTACTTGGTATATTTTCTTTAGATACCAAGGCATTGTTAGTCATTTCATCTTTGACTAAGTTTTCAACTTCATATTCCTGAAGAATATTGACTAAATCATCAAATATGGTTTATTTATTTAGTACTTGTAAAGAAGTAACTATATATTTATTAATTTCTAGAAGTGCTCTCACTGTAACTTGAATAAGAAATTCATCCACATTTCTCCTAGAGTCAAAAGTTTTTCCTTCATATTTGCTACTTTTCAAAGAAATAGTTCTATATTTTCTCCACTATTAACCTTCAAAGAATATGATTGAGATTGTAAATTTAAAATAACATCTTTGTTCCTTCCTTCAAATATTTTGCATAATGTATTCTATGCACCAATAGAAGTTTTTCCTCCACTTATGGTTGTATTTCATCAATTATTCTAAACATATTTAGCATTAGTGCCTTTGCATCACTTTCTTCAAATTTTTGTATTTCTCTTTCATCTTCATTAGGTTTTTTCTTTGTTCCATTTACTATATCCTATATTTTTTCTAAAAAAAGAATTGATTTCATTTTGTTCTTCCATGATGCAAAATTTGGTCCTTTCAAAAGTTGAGATTTAGAAAGATTTTTTTTATTGTTTGACATAATGGAACTCATTCAAATTTGCAAAATTTAAATTTTTGAAATCCTTTGAAGTAGCAAACCTTTTATCTCCCTACTAAATTAAATTTGCAAATTTAAAAATATTCAAATCTTCTAAAACATTCAAATCTTCAAATTTCAAATCTTATCTAAATTCAAATCTAACAACTCTTCAAATTTCAAAAACCAAATCTTAAAAACCAAATTTCAAATTCAATTTTTTTAAATCCTATTTAAAGTAGAAAACCTTATCATTCCATAATTTAAATAATAAACTCAAAAAATAAAAATATTAAATTTCAATATATTGTAGAAGTCCTTATAATTTCTACCTAATAATTTACTCCATTAAAAGGTAGTATTCATTTAAACTCCTACTTAATAATTAAAGTTCCTAAGATTAAAACCTTAAATAATATTCTTGCTTAGGACTTTATTATGCAAATAATAAAGGTAAAATTACTTACTTTAGTCTCCACTTGACTAAATATTTCAACTTTCTGAAGCAAATTTTCTAATTAATTAATGTGTTTGGTGATATACATTATGACTATAGCGTGTTGCAGGTGTTACTATTATAGCCAATGGATAGGAAATATTATTTCCTATGCTTTCAACGATATTCAACACTTGTTGAAATATTTTTGAATAATGTTTGGATAGATATTTGAATAGGCAGCTCTATGGAACATAAGACCATTTGATTTTAGATTTTGTTGCCCTCTTCTTCTACACTTACTTTCCTAAATACTTAGGGTGTCCGTTTGGCTGGCCTCTTTCTTGTGATTGCCTCCCTAAAAACTTAGGTTCAATATTTTGCTAGCATCTTCTCTAAAATAGCTTCTTTGAAAAAAACTTAGGTTAACCATTCCATTGACCACTTCTCTGTAATAGCTTCTTTGAAAGCTTAACTTTAACACCCTACTTTCTCTTCTAGTTTAACACATACTTAGTTATGCTCACTTTACTTATTGTGCTTGCATCAATAGCTAAAAATTGGTCTTCTCTTAGTCGTGTTGTCTTCCCTTACTCTTAGCTTTTGACTATTATGTCCTCTCATAATAACTTAATTGCAATCCCTATATTTTCTTTGGTCTTCTCAATGTTGTAACTAAGCTGATCAATATTCTGCAACTAAAGATAACTCTTTCACTAGATTACTTGGGTGCATATAGAGTATGAATTTCTTACAACTCTTCCACTAGACTAACATGAGCACCTCTATGGATAACTAGAGTGTTACTTGGGTGTATCCATTAAAAACACTTTTATGGAGAACTTCTTGAGTGCTTCCATAGTTCACTCGGGTGCTTCTTGATCGCTTTCATTGTGTACTCTTTGCTTGAGCACTTCTGATTTACACTCTATACTTGGGAAGTACCTGGGCACTTCTACTACTTTACTCAATTTTATCTTGTTTGACTACAATTTGATTAAATGTTTACTTTGAATATTATTCTTGCTTTGAGTAGACTTAACTGCACAATAATGTTTCAATATTAGTAGAAAGTTTCAATTCTATTCTTTCTACTATACTTTGGATTTTATCTGAGTTATCTTTTATCCTTCTAATATTATCAATTATATGGAATCTATGATGCTTCTCAATTCTATGGTGTTGTAGGTCGAACATGAGAACATTCAATATGATTCTCCTCTTTTCTAGATAATCCAACTATTATCAGGGTGAATTTGAATGTCCCCTCACATATAACTTTCTTATAAGTCAGTCCTTAATCTATTCTAGTTGAGTCCTTATCTTCACTAGTTTTTTTGAACCAAGTGGATAGACCCTAGCATCCAAATTATGGTGACTATTAATTGTCCCCTCAATATCTACTCATCTAGACCTATAAAATAGAGTCCAAGTCTTCACTACCTTTAAAGTGGACAAACTCCAAATATGAAGGTGGCTCAAAATATGACTCTATCAAAAATAGATAGAGTTAAGCAATAGCTCTGATACCACTATTAGCTTTTAAGCTAAACTATCTCAAATTATCTTAGGTCCCAATATAATTAAACCACAATATCTTAGGTCTCAATATCAATAATCAAGAGTAGAATTAAATATATGAGCAATCATATATATATATATACAAGCCAATATAAATAAAAAAAAATTACTATAATATCAAATATGAATGTAAATAGCCAAAATCATTCGTGTACTAGCATGGAGAATACTTACAATTAAATTGCTCAAATTTTGTATACAAGATTCAACATTATCAATGCTTGTTGGTGATCTCTTGCAAACCATTTTTCCAATATAATGTATGGAGATTTATCTGTATAATATAGACATAAAAATATGAATCTTCAATAGTTGACTATTGCACTCCTCACATATCCGAGAGTTGTAATATTTTTTATTCTTGTCCTTTGGCTTCTCATATTACCACTTGTATACAAGAATTCACTCTCTTCTTACATGCATACTTAATTCTATGACGCTTGGACAATTCTACATGAATCTTACTCTCCTACATTCACTCCTAATATAAGACACTTTTGCACATCCTCACATTACATATTTGTACACATACATACAAGATGCTTGTGCACATTATCTCATTACACACTTGCACTCTTACATGACATGAAACTTGTGCATACACATAGACACTCACATAAAGGAGAAATATAAATCACTCACTTAAACTATAGACTCAAACCCTAATATATTACATATGCATCCTTTCCTATTCTTGTTCTTTGGATTCTCATATTGCCACTTGTATACATAATTTTTCACTCTCTTCTTACATGCATAATTAACTCTATGACACTTGCACACTTATACATGAATCTTACTCTCCTACATGCACTCCTAATACAAGATACTTGTGCACATTCTCACATTACATATTTGCACATTTATATACATGACACTTTTGCACATTCTCTCATTACACACTTGCACTCTTACATGACATGACACTTGTGCATATCCTACATATAGACACTTACATAAAAGAGAAATATAAATCACTCACCTAAACTATAGACTCAAACCCTAATCTATTACATATATACCATAAAGGTACCATGGAGGTACATTTACATGTACCAAATAATGCAATATTCTCCATCAAAATATATAAGAAAAATAACATACATTAAACGCAAGTAAACTTTTGTAAAATGTGTCACTCTAATGGTGGTCTAGAAAGCTATATAATGGATAAATATTAAGGATGATTTGATTTTATTATTGAGTGGTGACTTAGAAGTCTGATAATAGACAAGCACTTAGAAATATGTTTTAGTTTTAATTTTATCTATGAGTGGTGGTCTTTGAACCTAGTAAAGGACAATCAGCCATTATGATCCCATTTTGAGTGTTAACATTTGAGCTTGAAAAATTACGTATGGAATGATATGAGAAGTACATATTTAAGAGGTGGATTGAGAGCCATAATAATGGAAAAGTGCTTAAATATGTGATCACCATGATTCCATTTCTAAGTGATGACCTAAGAGCCATGATAATGGATAAGCACTTAGAAAATGGACTGAAACTCATCATGCTTAAATGGTGGCCTGCAAAGCCACAACCACTTAAGACATGATGAGGTACTTGTAATATGTATAAGAGATAGATGTATTTTTGTTATTAGTGTTAATAGTTAGTGATTGTTAGTAATGACTCATGCTATGAAAGGCATGGTTCAAAGGACTTTATTGAGCATAATGTCTCATTATGCGATAAGCATAGCCCAAAGGACTTGACTAAGCAAAATGTATCACACTATAATAAGCATGGCTCGAAGGACTTTGTTGAGTATAATGCCTTATGTTGTGATATGTATGGCTCGAAGGAATTTACCAAGTAAAATATCTCATGCTATGATAAGCGTGACCCAAAGGAATTTATTGAGCAAAATGTCTCACATTATAAGAAGCATAGCCTAAAGGACTTTGATGTCTCATGCAGTGATAAGCATGGCCCGAATGTGTTAGGTACCCAATATAGGTACTTAATATTTAATAATTTAATATTGTATTGTATAATAGTATGATCCATAAATTAATTATTAAGGAAGACCACATATCAAATTATAAATAGGTATGTCATAGAATCATATATGTAACCATTGGGGAATATTATCATATGTAATCGCAAGGAATATTTTTATATCGTTAAGCACTTTGTAACTCATGGGAGGTGAACCACCACATGGGTGATCTTGTATCTCATGGAAGGTGAACCATCACACTCTTGTATAAAGAGAGATGTACCACCGTTGTAAAAGTTATCTATGATATATTCTTGGAGAAGACTTAGCTCGTGGAACTAGAGATCTTGTAGAGTGGCTTCCTTCCCAAAGAAGCATTGTATGGTGTTGCCCTACCTCAAGGGTATAATCAATATCTATTTTATTATGAGCAATTTATTGTGCAATTAATTTATTTATGGATGCATGTTGATATTTATGCAAAGTGAAAGATTTATGATATGAGAAGAGAGGTCCACAATATTTGGTATCAGAGCCATGATTTGGGTAAAGTGGGTTTGTTTTTGTAGAGTTAGGGTACATTTTTTTAGAAAAACATCACATTTTACGGAGGCCATATTTTTATTTTAACAGTTATTTATAGAAGGTGTTTGTACCATTGTCTATATCGTTTTGAGTACTACAAAAACAATTGCTCATTTGTTAAATTCTGATCAGTATTGAGAAATTTATGGCCATTTAAAGTTGTGTTATTTGTGCTATTTTTTGGTCGCACATTTTTTTCAAAATAAAAAAATTTGTATTAAATTGTTTAACAGTCATTTTCAAAATCTTTTTGCACCAGCATGTAGAATATTCAGAATACTATAAAAATGAATTCTCACTTATGAAATTATGATACATATTCAAAGAGTTACAACTATTTGAAGTCATGCTATTGAGGCTATATTTTAGCTGCACAAAGGTTTTTTGAAAAAGAAAAAAAATCATATTAATTTTTTTAGTAGTTATTTTCAGAATCCTTTTGCACCAACATGTAGATTATTTAGAGTACTACAAAAAAAACTACTCATTTGTGAAATTCTATTAAGTATTGAGAGAGTTACAACTTTTTGAAGTTGGGTTGTTGAAGTTGCTTTTAGGTTACGTGATTTTTTTCAAAAAGAAGCAAATTCGCATTAAATATTTTAGTAGCCATTTGTAGAATTGTTTTGCATCGGCATATAGGTTATTTTGAGTACTACAAAATTATTATTTATTTGTTAAATTCTAATAAGTATTGAGGGAGTTACAATATTTGCAAGTTCGGATTTTGGTGTTGTTTTTGGGCTACATGGAAAAGGGAAAAAAATCATCTCTCAATCCGAGTATGCAAATCAGTTTTCGTTTGTTTTGTTTTGAAGAAAATATATAGATTTAATTATTTAAAAAAGAAATAGGTGAGGTTTAAAACTTTTAATTTTTTAGAAATTTCGTCATTTCAAACCCTAGCTACTTTGAAAAAAAAAACATGGAATTGCCAAAATTCAATGGAGAGGATGATAAATATGCTTGGGAATGGTGGAAAATTTATAAGTCTTTCAATACTTCTACTTTTTTATGGAGTTATGTGATTTATGATTATTTATACGTAGGGTTATGTATAGCGGCTATTTATCGCCAAATTGGCTAAAATTAGGATTTTTGAAATTTGATATTGGCTAATATTTGAGACCCTTGACCAGGGCCCATTAGCCAAAAATTTATGGGTACAATTTTTTTTGGGTCGATTCGCCCCAATTATTTTTGAATAAATACTACTTATATTACTAAAAATAATTCATAATACATCGCTGATACAAATATTACAAAAACCTACTCAAGGATATCCAACAATCAGATTTGTCCTGAGTAGAACAATCCTTAATGTATTTTGTCATTAGCCTCTTAAACGCTCTACATTGATCCTAACTATCAATAATAGCCCTAGAAGCAATCCCTGAAGCACTAAGTGCTTCATCGTTGAAGACCAAACTGCACTTGGCCATCCATATAACATACATAGTTGTTGCTCTAATGTTAGTCCACACACTCAACAAATGCTGAGGACAACCAAATTCATCACCAAACAAAACCATTTTCTAGCTAAATCGATCCCCAAGAATAGGAAAATATGTCCACTCGAGGTTCTTACAAACATTATTTGAATTTTTGCAGTCCCAAAAGATATGTTTGACAGTTTCCTTCCTTCCGTAGCTACTAGATTGATTTGAAATCCTCATCCATTTTGCCAATCTAGCCTTACAGTCCCTAAAAAATTAATAACCATAAGAAGAATTTCATACTTGCCCCAATTTTATAATAATTTGACCATTTTAAGTTTAAATTTCCAATATTACCCCTAATAATAGTGAACCTTCTACATGCATTTGGACACTATTTGCCTGGATTTTGAAACTGATTCACCAAATTTTTATAAATACATTTTGGGGCCAACCCCTTACACATAACCCTGTTTAGACGGGGAAGCTTTATCTTGGCTTGAGAATTTTTTTCGTGCCCATAATTTTATATATACATGGGAAGAATTTGAAGTTGTATTTTTAAGCAAACGAGGTTCAAAGGAAAAGGATGATAATGTTTAGGCTAAGGAAACTACACTTTTTGTGTCAAGGCCAAACAGAGGTCAAAGAGATTTATTTGAATGTAATAATTCTATTTTGCAAGTTCTTGGTTGCATTCAAAATAAAAAATTATTGTTTCCATTAATCTTAGTAGTAAATATAATTTTATCAATATGTCTTTGACTAAGAGGTTGCAAGTTCAAGCAAAGAAAATCAAAGACATACAACTTGAGGGTAAAAATGTTCAAATTTTTGAATATTTGAAGCTCACCATGGATAAATATGTTTTACATTTAGATTTTTATGCTATTGAGATGAATGATGTAGATATTATCCTTGGTTATTCTTGGTTGTATTCTTTGGGTACTATTAACATCAATGTGTAAAAGCTATTGATGAAGTTATGGTACAAGAAGAAGATAACATTACAGGATGTTTCTCAGTGTAAGGACAAACAAGTAGCTATTATAGGGGAACAAAGTGAAGAGCAAACAAAAGAACCTAAAATAGAATCTTAGGAGGAGGTAGTAGCAAAAATCAAGGAAGCAAAAGTAAGGGAAGAATCAATGGAAGGGAGTAAGAGAGGAGAAAAAATAGGTTGAACATCAGGCTAAGGTTGGAGTATATCGTCATCCACACCATCATGAGAGGAAACAATAATAGAGACAGGGATTGAAGTAACATAAGAACAATGAGGGACATACAAGGAATCAAAGGATTTATACCTTTGGATATGCTACAAGTCACAAATACAAGCAAGTATGAATGAAAAAGGATGAAATTTATACTTCCAACACATGTAATTGGTATCAACAAAGACCACCATCAATCATAGTTTCATTTGTATAGATGGATGATCGAGATTGGTACTAGTACTCAACATGACTCAAAATATCATATTATTTAGCCTCTTCTAACTTTTTGAGGACAAAGCATTTTGTAAAGGGTATGGAATGTTAGGTACCCAAGATAATTACTTAATAATTTAATATTGTATTGTAAAATGGATGAGTCATAAATTAATTATTGAGTAAGGAAGGTCATATGCCAAATTAGAAATAGGTATTTCATAGAATCATATATGTAACCATTGGGATAATATTATCATATGTAACTACAAGGAATATTGTCATATGTAACCACAAGGAATATTATCATATGTAACCACAAGGAATATTATCATATTATTATGCACCTTGTAAGGTGAACTTCCACATGGGTGATCTTGTAACTCATGGAAGGTGAACCATCATACTCTTGTATAAAGAGAGATGTACCCCATCGTAGAAGGTAGCTATGATCTACTTGGAGAAGTCTTGGCTTATGGAGCTAGAGATCTTGTGGAATGACTTCCTTCCAAAAGGAGAATTGTATGGTGTTGACTTCCTTCCAAAAGGAGAATTGTATGGTGTTGCCCTACCTCAAGGGTATAACCAATTCCTATTTTATTGTGAATAATTTATTGTGCAATTTATTTATGAATGCATGTTGATATTTATGCAAAATTTTGAAAGATTTATTGTATGAGAAAAGGGGTTCACAACAAACAATCAGTGGCTCTAGTGCTCTTGGTTTTGCAGGCATAACTACTAGAGGTTTCCTACTAGACTTAGTCTACTTTGATTACTCAAGAACACTTGGTTGATCTTTTCTTCCTCCTTCATTTCTTTATTTTATTCTTCAACACATAGTTTGATCAAACATGTAGCTATTGATCATTAGATTTCACATTCTATCAGATACTACATAAACTTCTTCCTCATCCCAAGTGACTAATATCTATACTAGATGAGAACAACATGGATAGAGTATGGAGTAGGGGTAGACCAATTTTCCATCTAGGTCTTAGTCTCTAAATAAGATCTAGATACCTAAGAAAGCATCTTTTCACTTGACAAAGTGCAATTGACTAAGATCTTACTCTAAGATATATCTGGCAAAAATAAGCACTTGAAGGTGGGCAATACCAAGAGGCATACTCTTCCACATAGTTTTTCTAAATGGGATCTATCATCTTGGCATAGTTAGGATTTTCTTGCTATAAAGGGGTTGGTACCAATACTACCTATTGATTTTGAATTTGTTCTTGGTTATTGGTCTAAAATTGGAACCTAGAATAGATATTATAAGAAGGTTTATTGCCTACTTACCTTAACAAAAGGAGGTCTTGGATTATTTTGATATTGGAACCTCTAGAAATTGTGTTGTATCTTCATAGAAAATTGATAATCAACTTGAGAAATATTTTTATGGACTCAAATTTAGAGTTATTAGAAGCAGGGGAAATTGGAGCAGGAATGGGAGAATTTACTATAGGTGAGATTAATATTGGCTAAAAGTTTATTGGTTTAATGATTGGAGAGGGTTGATATGGATATTTTTGTCTAAGATACAAGGGCCTAGGATTCTTGGGAGCCAATATTTCAATCTAAATTAGGTAATTTTATCATGATAGCTATCTCATAGGCATTTGGTAAAGAGTTCCCTCCCTTCACCTTTATCATCATGGAAATTTTACAATCTAAGTCCTTTAAATAGTAAATAAATCCTATGTCTAGGAGGGGATAAATCTCTTCAGGTATTCTATGCCATGCCTTATGAAATTGGATATTGAAATTGTGCATAGTCTCCATCGATGCTATCTTTATGGTTGATAATTGCTCTAAGAGAGACACTCCATACACCTTATATTTGAATATTTCAATGAATAAGGTAACAAGCTAGGACCATTTAGTGACTAAGTGTGAGATAAGGGAGATGTACCATTCTTGAGCCTTACCTCTAAATGAGGCCACTAGCAACCTCAGATCCATATTTTGCTCTATCATATTATGCAATACACACATGTTAACCATGTTATATAGACGTTCTAGTTTAGTGGTTAGGTCCTCATTGGTTTAATATTAGAGAAATTTTAATGCGAACATAAAAATATCATCCCATATAGCTAGTGACATCAAAGGTTGTAGGGGACTTCTATTATTCCATGCCAAAAATATTTTGGGTGGTGAAGTAACCATGTTTTAGCCTTGACCTATTCTTCTTCTTGTAATGGTGTTGAGTAGAGGTGCTAGCGCATGTGCATGTGGATTAGTAGTAAAAAATTATTTGGTTATAGGTCTTCCACTCATAAATTATTGTATCTTTTGCTTTAACCAAAGTCACCAGGTGAGTACTATATTTTATCTTCAAGCTGATAGATCGAGATCTTCACTAGAACCTCAATTTGATCTCTTTTTAAGTGGGTATTTATAGATATTCATCTTGAGTAGAGTCTTCAGGTAAGATTTTTAGATGCTTCACACAAGTAGATATGTAGGGACCCTCACCAAAGTCTCAACCTATGGGTTATTTTTATTGTGGGACCAATAATAATGAATTTATTGGGTCCCATAAGGCATGCCATTAAACAATTGTCCTTTATAAATATCTCTACCACCATATAATCAAGATAATAATACCTCATGTGGAGTGACACAATAGGATAGCTCCAAGAGCATAGAATGTGGCTTGATAATACTATCTATAGGTGTTTTTACATGATCAAATTCTTTTAAGATATGATATTTAATGCTCTTCTTACTCTATCCTAATATATCTATTTTAGGGAGAAAAGGAAAAGAGAAAACATAGAAAACAAAGATAGTAGAAAGGAAAAAGATCCTAAGCTAACCTAAGCTAACAAGGACAATGCACCAAGATCATAAATTCATTTGCATAATATTAAGATACATGAACATGTAAGAATAATTCGTGAAAAACTCAAGGATGAATGATTCCTCCTCTCAAGTTTTATTGGATATGATATTTAATGCTCTTCTTACTCTATCCTAATATATCTAATTTAGGGAGAAAAGGAAAAGAGAAAACATAGAAAACAAAGATATTAGAAAGTAAAAGAGAAAACATATATCTATTTTAGGGAGAAAATGAAAAGAGAAAACATAGAAAACAAAGATATTAGAAAGGAAAAGAGAAAACATAGAAAACAAAGATAGTAGAAAGGAAAAATATCCTAAGCTAACCTAAGCTAACAAGGACAATGCACCAAGATCATAAATTCTTTTGCATAATATTAAGATACATGAACATGTAAGAATAATTCGTAAAAAACTCAAGGATGAATGATTCCTCCTCTCAGGATGCATAGTTAAGCATAGATTACACACACAAGAAACATGATAGAGATCAAATATTCAAAACCTCCCATATATGTACATAAAATAACAAGAAATTGGATAGAAAATTCACAATAGTCACGAATTCCAATATATACAAGTTGTGTTAGAAATGGGGGCTCAAATGCTAACCCAAAAGACCAATCAAGGATTAGGTATTGATATATAGAAGAAAATGAAATAAATTTTATACAACTAATTGATCCTTTACAATGCTAATTTTTTTATTATTTATAGATTACAAAAAGGAAGATTTTCCCTCCAAAATTTGTGCAAGAATTTCTTACCATGCTTCCATTGTTGCTTGCATGATTGTATAATTATATTTCTTCAAGGTATCTAGATCCAAAATCATTAATTTTAATCTATTGGATGCTCAACCACCACTAAAACCTCCCATTGCCATTCTTGTGATACTAGAATCTAAGTATAAAATTCCTCTTGTAATTACTCCTATCAAATTTGGAATTGTTCTTATTTTAGGTAAATCATCAAGTTTTATTGGATTACTAAGTTTAAGTGATGTTTATAGGTAGTCCTTAAATTCTTCTAGTAATGGCACATTATGTTAGCTTACCTACCCTTTTTGGGGGATTATGCATTGACATTAATGTCTTATATCTAGATCTGATCCTTTTCCTTGTTGGTCACTTTCGAACTATGCTTTGCATTATGGAGTGCTTCTATTTTCCTCCTAGATTTTTTTTACCCTCAAAGGTAATGTAAGCTACTACTTCATTAAAATACAATATTGTAGGAACTTTTGTATGTCTCTCCATGTTGTACTCTATATAAAATTCGAAGGATAGACTCTTATCAGAAGTTTTTGTAAAAGTATTCTTTCTTGTGGTTAAACCATTTTTGTTTAGTCTAATTATTGCAACTTTTGATTTATTCAACCATAAAAATCATTTCATTCTCATGAACTAGCCCTTTGAATTATTTATCTTTCTTTTTCTTTGTATCATTCAAAATTTCCTATATTTAGGTATGTCACCCTTAATACAACTTTTGAAAATTTTTTATTACTTTTTGTCTTTGAGGGTCCTTAGATCAAATAGGACATAATTTTTTTTTTCTATATTCTCTTATGAGAACATATGATCTTCATACATTTAGAATCCCTTTTCACTTTTTGTAACTTTGTCCACCTTCTCATTTTCAAAAATCTGAACAACGCGGTCCATCAAAAATTTACCCCTTTTTCTTCAGTCGAGATTTTTATAAAATAACATTAGTATTCTAATAACAAATCCTTTTCCTCATTGGTTTGATTCTCTATTTTCTTCATCTGCTAGTTTTGCTTTTATTGAGTTCTTATTTCAGAACATGCCTTAGGCAAAACTCATGAGTGTGGTGAAAATCACTACACTACCTATATTCATCATATATAGGTTGTAAATCCAAGTGTAGGTACTCATTGGATGTGAGAATTAACAACATAATCTATAAAATTAAGCCTTACCATTATTGGTGATCCAAAAATTATTTGTTTTTTGTTAGTATTGTTGGTATATCTCCAAGGCTTTGATCATATCATAGTCAATAAAATTGTAAATACAACCTAGATAATAAAAATATTGGTACTCTATCATTTTATGAAACTCTATACCTTTATGGTGATATGGGATTACATGTCCACAAGGGAAAATTTTGAGACATCCATAATACCCACACCTTATTCAATCTCATTTGGTTCTATTAGTTCCTATTGATAATATGATGAGGGGAATGTTACAAAGCAACTTCAAGAATTTTAGTAATAGTAGTAGCAATCCAATAATGCACATAGTCAATACCTAATGATAATAATAATTCAAATCTAGTTATCAAAAATTTAAATATGTAATAATCATATTCCACATTCAAATCAATGTAAATACTTAGCCACTTAGAGAGGGAAAAATTATCTTAGCCATTTAGAGAGGATAACATCTCATGTGTGTAAAAGACACAACTCAAATTCAAAGATGAAAGATGATTCCAACTACCATATATTTCTTCCTATTTATAAATTAAATCAACATTAAACCTAACCCTAATGCTCAAGGGTTGACTATCTAAACTTAGGGCCTAAGCTAGTAAAAATAAAGATAGTTGACGTGGCTATATTTGAACTATTACAAGGAAATCCTACTCTTTAGAATCTTTAGCTATAGATTCCATGTGGAATTTATCTTACTCCTTATATGCCTAATGCCAAGGATCTCATGATTTATATTTGATGCATAAGTAACTGTGTGCGTAATCCTCAATATGATTATTAAAGGAAGTACTTTAGGGATTGAAATTGCATAGTAGCTAAATTATAGGAAATTAAATTATATTTTTAGTTGTTTAGGACACACACTCAATGTCCTAAAGGGTATACAAGTCATGCATATATAATTACCATTAGATATCATCTTTGATCATGTGCCTTAATGTAAAACACCATTGCATGATCCAAATAATGTGTATGCAAGGAGGCTTATGAATTCTATGCAATACTCATACACATTTTATTTTTATTTTCTACATTCATTTGACCACATAAGAGGAAGGATATTTATCAAATGTTATCTATAATATATTAAATTTTGACCTGGAAACATGATAGACTTGATGCTACAATTACCAAAGAAACCACTAGTGATCATAAATACCCAACTTAGAGGATATGAGAATAACCTCATATTCAAGCACTTTATCCAAGAATGTTAGGTAATACACATTAGAAACACATCCACAAGGGACTTATCCATCAAAAGTAAGTATATCAATTTGAATAAATGGAATACCAACAGTTTGAATAAGAAAAAAAATAATATCACTAGAAGTAAAATCTAAATTAGGAGCAAAATCTCATTGATCATCACCTATACCTATATGAGTTCCCATGAAAGGTTGTATATGCATATAGACAAAATAGGAGCAATTGGAATCCTACCTAAAATTCATCCATTGGAAATTTCTTAGTTCATAGTTGATCATCCTATGAAAGTGCCCTAAATCCTAATGCTAAAAAATCCTAACAAGCATTGAGTCATCTTTGGGAATCTAAAGTCCCTTATATTGAACTTGAATCTACTCAATGGATAACTATTAGACTTTTGATTCTAGTCCCCACTCTAATTTTGGAAGGTTAAGGTCTTGTTTCCCTCTTATACATTGAGCAAAAAGTTCTTTCATATGACTTTCATATGTGTGAGAAACTCAATTCAAGTGGTTTAACTAACATTGATCTAATCAATTAAACCATATAAATTTCTTACCATTGTTTCAAGGTACTAATGGACCTTTGTATATAGTCTTAAGGTATAATTGAAGGAGTCACAATGTTTTATGGGAGGGGTAGAAGAGGCATCAAGGAGCAAATGAGTGAGCAAACAAGGGATAAAGTTATTAATATCTTTGGGACATTATGGTGATTACATTAATTTCTTGGATGAGGCTTTCTTTATCTCATATAATCATAATTAGTCAAATATATTATTTGCAAGCATTTTTTATCTATTTTTAAAATGTGGAAGTCAAAGGATCGAACATACACCATTAGGAGAATGAGACCTAGATAGACCGTTTTGATCAGCTTTATAAGACAATCAAAATGAGACAAGCCTTTCACAAGGATACCAATATGCCTAATGATTATTTTAAATTTGAGGAACAAAAATGGTATTGTCTAAATCAAAATATTATAGAATATAATTATGCTACAAGGTTGGTAATAGAAAAAACTAGTTAGAAGTTACTTAATTGGAAAACTCAAACCTGACTAAAAGAGGTTCTAAACCACCAATTTGTTGACCATTTCTACTACCATAATAAACCAAAATCATTGCTCTAATACCACTTGTAATGAAACAACTTATAGAAAATAACTATTGCAAGAGTAATTTATAGAATAATAGGAACAAAACAACATACACCATATTATTTTGAATAGAATTATATTTTATAATAACAAATCCAAGAAAGTAACACAAATATAAATTTTAAGTCTTGTCGATATAAAATTTTGTCATGTTATTTGCATGTATTGTTGTGTGAGGAGCATGTATAGTATATAATTTAATGGCTTATTAGAAAATATTATGGCTTGATAACTTATCCAGGATGCTTGTGATATAACAACTTCATCGAAAAGGTTACAATGATTTCTGATGAATAATATTATTACAAACAAAATGTTTTTATAGGAGTACAAAAAAAATATTGTGAATATTATGATAGGGATAAATCATAGTAAAAAGTAATACTAAATAGTAAAAGAGTCATTGTCATGATAAATTGTCTTTGTCACAAGGAAATATGTTGTAAATAATGTCTTGTAAAATCTCTAGAAATTGAAGATAGTACAAAGCACTCTCAGAAGTATTATGTAATTATTCAAATATCATAGAAAAATTCCAACGGAAAATTCTATAGATGCACAGTTTATTGACTATCTCATGTTATCATAAATATCCTAAGAAAAGTTCAAGAAAGATATCTAAATATCTTGATAGTATGAAAAGAGTTCAAAAAGAGATATCTATAGAACATGTTGTCATATGCCATGTAGATTTATTCATGCATGTAATATATAAAACTCATGATCCTATAAATAGGAGAGAGCCCCATTATGGGAGGTAATTTTAGCAAGTGCAAGCTCAAGGAGTAATACAAAGTACTATGTAAGAGTGAGGGCTAGAAAATAAATCTAGCCAGAGAAAAGAGTATCTCCTTATCCAAGGTATTTGTAAGAATCTTAGAATGTGGAATATAGTCATTAGGTGTGTAACAACCCTACTAGAATGGCTATTTGGGTTATCCTTATTTTGTTTTAGAATGAGATATTGCTGATGAATTTGTGGATGCAGGAAAATATGTCCAACTTTAAGTAAGTAGATCTAGTGTACCTGGTACACACCTTTTGACAGAAATATAAGGGTTGCCCACATGAATTAAGATGGGATATGATGAGAGCTATAAGAAACACCACTACTTGTGAGTACATGGAAGCTCACAAATTGCATCTCATATAGTTGCATCCATGTAGCTGCATTTTAAGTAATAAAATTGAATGAATTGAATGCTCTCTGTGCGCTTCAAAAGAAAAGAAAAGAAAATTTTAGAAATCAAATGATTATTAGACTAATTCATTAAGTCGTTTATGTTTAGATGATTTTCTGATTATTAAAATATAAATATATAAAATGTATATACATAATAATAGTAATAATAATAAAAAAATAAAAAAAATGAAAAAAAAACAAATATATATCAAATAATGGAGATTTGCATATAAATATTTACTTGACTCATGGCCCATGTGGCCAAAGAAAAATTATTATCTCCATATTGCAAAATATTACGGAAGGTAATTGAATGAGAAAATCCAAGTGTCCAAAAATTGATTATTGCAAACCTTTTATATAGGGGTTGGATACAAAATGAAAGGGGGATGGTTTTCTAGAGTGGGATAAGAAGCTTTAAGTTTACATTATCTTAAATTTAGGTCGAATTATTGCTTATTATTTATTTTCAATTTGAATGAAACTTTTGTTTTTTTGGAAGGTTAATAAGAATTTACTTTTGAGAAGAACAATATGATAAATTGCAATTGATGTAAAAATCCTGTCTTCTGTATTCTTTTATATGTTATAAATAATTGGTTGTGCTTATGGGATATTAATATTAGGAAAATGAAATTATACTATTTGGAGCGTATATATACTAAACCATACTCAGGCTGTGTAATGACGTTTTTGAAACTGTATTCCTTGATGAATAAAATTCTACTTAAAATAATAATTGAACCTTACTTGGTTATCCTAGATATGGTTGAGTCTTGCTTGTCTGGTATTGAGCAACTGAAGTTGAAGCAGTACTCTCAGAAAATAAATTCATGAGGAATTGTTGTACCATGAAAATAATATATAAAAATTATCTTGTTAAATGTTGTCAAATCTCCTTGTTAGTTATGTAGTTGTTTGTGCATAATAAAGCATGTACGATAATTCTATTATAATATTGTTGTGTGTTGGAAGGCTAAAATTATTTGGTCATAGTTGCTCTACAATAAAAGTTTGAATTCCTAAAAAAAAAAGGGTTTTTGAGGGATATGTTTGGGTTAATTAAGAATTTATCTTCAAAACTAAAACACTATGGAACAATTCTGCTATTGTGAATGCATATTTGGTTATTTGTTTTTCTACCTGTTTGCAAAGGAAAACGTCAATTTAAATAATTTTCGATGATTGTATTTTTGTATGCTTGCATTGGAAAATCATCAATTTTTTTTAGGCATGTAATTGCATCCATCTTCATTTTCGAAGCCATTTTGACCTAAAATGCTACTCCCTTTATATTTCCATTGCAAACATCGAGATAAACTATCTGGCTGGATATTTTGAACCAAAGGATTGTAGGAGGGGGCTTATGCCATGTTGGAGAGCTGGTCTTCATTGTTGGCACCCATAGTGAATGTTTTTCCTGCTTGGGAACAACTGAAGGGTTATAGCCACCGACAAGAGCGACGACCGGAGTTGCTCGCTTGTAGAGAGATGATCAGAGTCGCTCGCTTGTAGAGTTACTCTCGGGTGTACTTAACAAAGACAATGATCGTTGTCTTTCACTCCAGCATGAAAATAAATATTTTGTAAGAAAAAATAAGTCATGAATTTTGCTTAGATTTAAATAGTTATCATCATATGAACATATGGATAAGGTGAAAACGAAGATCGTATTCAGAGAAATATGGAATGTATAGTTTTTTTAAGTAGAGGGGACCATAGTTAGATTTAACACCAAATACATGGAAATTTCTATATTAATAACAACATAAATTACAATGTGTCCTCCTCTAAGGGGTTTACAATCATCTGCATCAAGATGTAGGATAAACACACAATGAGTCTCTCTGAATCTGCTATTTGGATCTAGAGTTTTCTCAGCTGCTCTACTACGTTAATCTGCATCTGTTGCTATACTCCCACACTCCTTTGTTCTTTTCACATCTTACAAAATATCAAAATACTTTGTATTTATAGCAGGAAACTAAAGGTAAAGGTGGGAACCTCTCACCAACCCACACATGGGAAATTAATTATGGTGTACCTACACACAAGAAATTAACTGCGATGTCACATCACAATAGCTGGTGGTTATAACTTACCCTTTATCACTATTTTTGTCAAGCAATTCCCAACATCGCTCTTTACTTGAGTGATTCCTGGGATCGCTATAGTGGGTGAGCGATTCCTAGAATCCCTCACCTATGGAGCGACTTGTGTTAGGGGAAAATCAGGTTTACTTTTTCTAAAACCCTCATTTAAACCTAATTTCATAAGCACTTTGATGCCCAACTGCTCATGCAATCTACTGAAGTCTTCCTCCTTCAAAGGCTTCATGAAAATGTTAGCTACCTACTCCTTGGATCTGTAAAATAGTAGCTGAACTTCACCCATATTAACCAGTTATCTGATGAAGTGATACCAAATGTCTGTGCTTCATCCATCAATGAAACACTAGATCCTTCGACATTGCTATGGCAAAATTGATGTCATAAAATATAGTTGTCGTGCCTTTCGATGGATGGTTCAGTTCACCCAAAACCCTTCGTAGCTATACAGCCTAGCATGTGGCTGACGTGGTGGTGACATATTCAACCTCAACAATGGGGCAATGCAATGACTGATTTCTTCTTAGAAGACCATGACACTGCTCTCGATTCGATATGGAATGCATACCTGGAAATGCTCTTCCGATCATTAGTGCTGCCAGCCCTGTCGCTATCTATGTAACCCACTAGTTCTAGCTGGTCTTCTCTAGCATAGAATATGCCATGGTTTCACATCCTGTTGACATAGCATAAGATTCACTTGCCTACTTGCTAGTATGTGTCCTTCAAAATCTCCATAAATCAGTTGATCAAACTAACTCCAAACATCAAATTTGGTCGATTTGCAGTCAAATACATGAGAATGCCAACTAGTCGCTTAAATAGAGTTGGATCAATATTCCTGCTGAAATCCAACTTACTCAGCTTCAGACCTATGGTGACAGGTGTAATGGTAGATTTTTGTCCTCCATATTGAACCACTTTAGGACATCCTTCGCATACTTGCCCTAAAAAATGAAGATGCCATCTATTGATTGGTCAACTTCGATGCCGAGAAAGTATTTCATAAACCCTAAATCAGTCATCTCAAACTCCTTCTTCATGGCTATTCAAAATTGGTTAAACAATATAATACTATTGCCAGTATAAATTAGATCATCCACATACAGGTAGACAATTATCATCTCCCATGCTTCATTTATTTTCAGGTATAGGGTGTGATCATATGGGTATTTTATGAACCCATTCTCCTAAAAATAACCATCAATGCAACTATACCATGGCTTGGGTTCCTGCTTAAACCCATATAGGGCCTTCTTCAGCTTTAGAACCTTACCCTCTTGTCCTTCAATCTTGTAACTTGGTGGCTAGTCTATGTAGACCTCCTCCTCCAAAAAATTGTTGAGGAAGGTTGACTTGACGTCCATATGGTAAATAATCTAGACCTTCTGAGCTGCCATTGCCAAGATCATCCAGACTATGTCAAGTTGGGCTACAGGTACATACACCTCATGATAGTCAATGCTTGAATTCTGCTTGTAGCCCTTTTCCACCAATCTGGCCTTATGCCTATCCACTTCTCCTTGGGCATTGAACTTAGTTTTATAAACCCACTTGACCCCAATGGTCTTCTTCCTTGCTAGGAGATTTGCAAGTTGCCATATCTTGTTATTCTTAATGGCTCCAATATCCTCATCCATCACCTTAACCCAATTTTTATTCTGACTTTCCTCTTCAAATGACACTGGATCACACTCAATAAAGAATACAAAGTTAGAGTGTTCTTCATCATCATGATTTCGGGTTGCCTCGTAGATGTATTGTAAGCTCCTCATCTTTGCGGGTGTCCTCAAGTTGGGAATCCTGCTTACAAGTGGATGCGATCGAGATGGTGAGGCTGAGATGTTGGCACCACCACTACTACTTAAGGCTACAGGTGGTTGCACACTGTTATCCTCCAAGTCAATAGAATTGACAACTGTTGGCTCAAGTTGGCCAGTATTAGACTTCCAATTCTAGGCTTCATATTCCAGGAACTTCACATCACGACTGATGATAAGATTCTTCTTCATAGGATTATACAACCGATATGCCTTCGCCTACTCACTATACCCTGTGAAGATACACTTCTCCGATCTGTCATCCCAATTCTACCTCTTCTCTTCTAGAACATGTGCATATGCAATGCACCAAAAAACTCGCAAATGAGCGACACTTGGCTTCTGATTGTTCCAGGCTTCCTCAAGAATTTTGTCCTTCATGCTCTTGGTGGGACATCTGTTCAACATATAGACTACATAGGTTACAGATTCTATCCAGAACTCATGAGGTAAACCCTTCACCTTCAACATACTCTGTACCATCTCCATAATGGTTCTGTTCTTCCTCTCAGTTATGCCATTCTGCTATGATGTGTATCTAGCAGTAAGTTACTTTCAAATTCCATTTGCCTTGTTAAAATTTTGAAATTCATTGGAGATGTATTCACCTTCGTCATCTATCCTGAGGGTTTTCACCTGGTAGCCTCTCTATTTCTCCACCAGAGCCTTGAACTCCTTGAATCTGTAAAATGCTTCTAACTTTAGCTTGATGGGATAAATCCATGTCTTATGGATGAAATCATCAATGAAGATCAGGAAGTACTTTATATCGGTAAACGTGTTGGTCTACATCAAACCACAAATTTTTGAGTGCACCAAATCCAATGGGTGTGATGCTCTCCAAGACTACCCTGAAGAGAACAAATCTCGATGTTGTTTTTCGATCAGGCAACCTTCACAAATTTGATTTTGTTGCTCTATGAGGGGTAAACCCTTCACCATATGCTTCTTGTGCAGTAGATTCAGGCCATTGAAACTTAGATGACCGAATCTGAGATACCACATCTAGGTAGCATCCTTCACAACTGCACTCAGAGATAGTAGAGACTCATTCTAAATCTATAGTGAAAACATTTTATTCTTCATCATGGAAACTATTAAAATCTATCCATGCTCTCTATCTCTGATGGTGCAAGTTCCATATTTTAATTGAATAGTGTGCCCCTTCTGCACGAGCTGTCCAACACATAACAGGTTGTGCTTTAGGCCAAGCACATGGTATACATCATAGATCTACTTTCTTTCACCGTGCCTGGTGTGGATGAGTATTTTGCCTTTACCTTTGATAGGGACCTTGCTGTTATTCCCCATATTCACCTTAGATTGGACTATTTCATCTAGTTGTGAGAACATATCCTTGTTCCCCGTCATATGGTTGTTGCACCTACTATCAAGATACTAGATGTTCTTATGGCTCGACTCCTCAATACTGCACGTCAAAAATATGTTCCCACATGCATCTCTGGACCCTTTTATTTTTGGATTCATATGTGTAGTGGGCTTGCTTTTGTTTCTCCTTGGCCATCATTTTTCTGCACTCGAAGATGTAATGGCTGAAATTCTTGTAGTAGTAACATTGGACTTTTAATTTGTCCTTCTTCTGACTGGATCCACCTTGTTGGTTTTTCCCACTACCTCTTCCTCCTTGCTGATGGAAGTTGTAGTTGGTCTTTCCATCATTAGGGTTTGACCTTCCTCCTTGCTTGTTGCCTTTCCCATGTTTGCCTCTGCCTCTTCCTCCTTGTAAACTAGAGGTTCCATGGTGGGAATCTTATCTGCAATTGTCTTGAAATGAGACTTACACCTTGAACGCCTACTCAAGAGAGGACTGAGATGAATGACTCAACCTCTGCTCATGTGTTTGCAAGGAACCCATGAGGTCGTCTACTAAGAGAGTTATCAGATCCCTCGATTCTTCGATTGCTATCACAACCAATTCAAACTTAGCAGGCTGGTTTCTAAGAATATTTTCTATGATTCTTTGGCTCTACACGATCTCTCCATTCAACCACATCTGATTGATGATGTCTATTTTTTGGGTGAAGAAATCATCCATGGAATCTGACTTGTTCATCTGTAGGTTCTCTAACTCCCTCCTTAGCATCTATAGCTTCACCAACTTCACCTTGTTGATGCCCTAATACGAGCTGACGAGGATTTTCTAGGCTTGCTTTACCTTGGTTGTTGCAATCCATGGGAAAATTGTCTCCTCGATCGCTTGCATGATGTAGAAGAGCGTATTCTGGTCCTTATTTATATTTTTCTTCACTAGGTCCTTATCTGCTTGGGAGAGCATGAACAGTGCTGTTGCATCTGCCGGTTCTGGGTAGTCATTCTCAAACAAGTCCCACAGCTCCTGAGACCCAAACATGATCTTCATCTGGATGCTCTAGTAGTCGTAGTTCTTGCCGTTAAACCGTGGGATCTACAACTATAGGAAGTGGTTTTCAGAAGCCATGCTTCAATCTCCACGAGATGGCAGTATGGCTCTGATACCAATTTGAAGGGTTATAGTCACCGTCAAGAGCAATGACTAGAGTCGCTCACTTGTAGAGCGACTCTCAAGTTTACTTAACAAAGACAACGATTTTTTCTTAGATTTAAACAGTTATCATCATATGCACATATGGAGAAGGTGAAAATGAAGACCGAATTTAAAGAAATATGGAATGCACATATGTTTTAAGCAGAGGGGACCATATTTAGGTTTAACACCAAATACATGGAAATTTCTATCTTAATAACAACAACAGAAATTACAATGCGTCCTCCTCTGAGGGGTTTACAATCATCTGCATCAAGATGCAGGATAAACACACAATGAGTCTCTCTGAATCTGCTGTTCATATCTGGAGTCTTCTCTGCTGCTCTGCTATGCTAACTGTGTTTGCTGCTGTACTCCCACACTCTTCTGTTCTTTTCACCTCTCTTACAAAACATCAAAATACGTCTGTATTTATAGCAGGAAACTGAAAGTAAAGGCGGGAAACCTCTCACCAACCTGCACGCGAGAAATAAATTGTGGTTGACCCGCACACAGGAAATTAACTGTGGCATCACATCAAAACAGCGGCTGGTTATAACTTACCCTTTATAGCTATTTTTATCGAGAGATTCCCGACATCGCTCCTTACTTGAGCGATTCTCAGGATCACTGCAGTGGGCGAGCGATTCCCAGAATTGCTCGCCTACGGAGCGACTTGCATTAGGGGCAAAACAGGTTTAATTTTTCTAACAACAACAATCTCCTAGTAGCACTGTTTGCATGAGTACAAATAATCATTGAGATTGAAAATAAAATTTGTGTTAAAAAGATAAAATTGGTTGAACCATTTGTAATAACAAGTATTTGGATGTTTGAGCTTTTGGATTACCATTGGTTTAATTTGGAATATTTACTGCTATTTCTATTGTGTTTTAAGATACCGAAGCTTAAAGTTTATAAATTTTTAGAGATAATAAATAATTCTTTTGTTGAGACTTCCCTTGTAAAATCCTTTAAATAGCACCCAATTGTGGCGGATGTATATAAGTTTGCTGTAGATACTTTATATTTAACTATATAATATTAAAATTTTCTTACCACAAAGAATGTATCTCTTTTATCTTAAGTTTCTTTATTCAATTAAGGGAATATAAAATTTGTGTTTACAGGGTTGTGTCATAAGTTAAATAAGTTTCGAACGCCATTTGAATGGGTGTTTATAAATTTAAATTGTCAATAATTATAAGGTGTTATTGACACTAGTATTACACCGCTGTATGCTAATTTTCTCTTTGATTGAAGGAGAGGTTAAACTCTTAAAATTACTGATTTAGAGAACCTTTTTGAAACAATCATTGTGCAATAGGAAAGCATAATAAAGTAGATGGATTAAATAGTTTTTGTACTTTTTCCTTTCACCTGCATGCGAGCAATGATTAACTGCTGCAAAAAATAGAATTAAGTTTGAATCAAATTTTGAACCAAAGGTTTGGTAAAACTTATTGAAAAAGCATGTCTCCTAGAGCCAAAATAATAGGTCTTACAACTCAGGTTGGAAATGATGTCGTCTAAATATATAACCATGTTATAAATTAAACACAAATAAATATTTTAAAAGAATATGAGTAATCATTGGACTATATGTTAATATAATGCTTATTATAATCACTGAAGGTTTAATGTAAATCAAGACAGGAAATAAACTTGTTGGTTGCCATATTCAGTCTTAAAATCTAATATTATTCTTTTGAACCTAGGTTATAAATCAAAACAATAATAGTTCTATTAGCGAAGGTTGATTTGTATAGAACCTGAATGTTTTATAAGTTAATTAAAATAGAATCAAATCTAAACTTAAATAGGAAAATTTAGAATAGTTAAAAGATTAATATATTGAAAGTTTTGTTACGAAATGTCTTCGTGAGTTTCCATGTCTTTTAGCGAAGATTAATAGTTATAGCGAAGTTTTGTTACGAATAGTTTAGCGAAGGTTGATTTGTATAGAACCTGAATGTTTTATAAGTTAAATTAAAATAGAATCAAATATAAACTTAAATAGGAAAATTTAGAATAGTTAAAAGATTAATATATTGAAAGTTTTGTTACGAAATGTCTTCGTGAGTTTACATGTCTTTTTAGTAGTAAGACCACTTTTATTTATTTAGAGTTGACTAATACGTATATAAATTATTAAATGAAATGATTCAAATTTTCCTTACATGAGAATCAAAGATGAAATATAATGTGTAGTTAAAGTATATTATTATCAAAAGGGATTCGAAGACTATATAGTTTATAAAAGATAATATACTTTGTTTGCTTAACTAAGATGCTTTATATTTTTATGTTAAATTCATTGTTTTTAGTTGAAGAATCACACAACCATTGTAAATAGTCTATCAAAATTATTAGAACAAACCATACTAGAGGTTACTGAAATTATGATTTCAAATTAATGATATAAAATATATATAAATATTTTAGATAATGGTAAAACCACAAGTTTAATATAAATAGTGGTATTCCATTGTGTCATGTATTTGATTATAATAGTTTAGTTTTATGCTTGAGATCGTTTGGTTATATTAATAATAGTTCTTGAATAGTAGTTATAAACCATATTTTAAAATTATGATATACCTTATTAAATTTTAGAAATGATTGTTGGCTTTTTCTATAGGGTTAAACTTATTACTTTATTAGAGCCTAAAATAGAAAGGTAAAATATGCTTATGTGGTTGTAGAAAATAAATAAATGTTATTATATAATTTATTAAAACTATAGTTTACCCTCTACTTTCATTTAGAGTGTCTTTGAGATAACAAAGAATTAAAATACGTTGAGATTATGATACAAAATAGAACAAAATACTTGAAATTTAAGTTACTATCTTGGAATGAAATAAATGATTTTACTCAAGTATCTTAGTAGATAAGATTTGGAATCCTCCTCCTAAGTATTCAAGAACTTCAAACAACTTATCTTCGTCAAAGAAAGAAATTTTCTAGATGCTTCATCAAGTCGGATGAGCATCCACTCAACATCGGTAATTATAAGTAGATAATTATTGTGAATCGATAACAACTTCTTTTAGGTAAACCATCCTGGGACAAGTTGTTATTTTCCCTAGAATAAATAATGAGGGGCAAAATGGGATATCACCTCTAGGTCACTATGCGAGTAGTATGGTGAGGGATCTCTTTCTCATCATTTGGTTGGGAGATTGCTAGTAAAATATTAGTACTAAAAGTCACTAGGTACCGGTGCTAGAAGGCTCAACGATGAGTTGGAATGGTACAAATCCTCATCAATCATAACGTGACCTGAGATACCTGGTATTGAGTCAGCTTATTGGTGGGCCCTAATTGACTCCATAAGATATTGGAATCTCAATTAGGCACTAAGTATAAATTTTCTATACCCTAGCATGTCTAAAAACTAAGGATAAAATTTTGGCCAAAAGAAACTAAGTCTTCCATGTTATAAACCTTCTAAGTGATATGGGTCCTAGAAAGATATCCCCTACCATATGGCCAATCTCAACCACTTGAGAGACCATCTGCAGTTGTTATTATTCTCGAAGTAGAATGAAATAGGATGCTCATTAGTATTTCTACAATTTAAACCTTGTGGCAGAATAAAATTTTCTCTTTGTGATTTTAGTGAGGTAGATTGGAAAGGACAACCAGGTGTGTTAATATCTGTGTTGTTATAGTTGGTGTCAAAGCTTTAAGTTGCAAAGCCCTAGTCTACAAAATTATTAAGTTGTAGGATTATTTATGTCATCCTTGAGTTATCTTTGTGAGAATGGAAGAGAAAATACAAAACAATTAACATAAATCTTTATAACCAGAAAGAATATGGAGGATCTTGCAACAACAATAAAGTTATTTCAAATGTAGTTGAAACAATCTACAACTATCATTAGACTATTAATAGAAAAGCTAGAAACACAATAGATAAATATTGAGCTTCTTGTTGAACAAGGACGTAGAAGTAAATAGGAAAATCTAGGAAGAAACCAAATAAGAATTACAACAGAGGAAAAATTCTATATAGACCTCATATTGAGCAAGAACAAAGATTTAATAGACTTCATTATAATAAAATAGGTGCTTATGCTCACACTCCTTATTTTGTGCACCAAGGTGAGGTAAGATGCACAAGTGAATTTTAGGAAGGTCTTTCACTGATCGCGTATAAAGTAAGACATCAAATATTTAAAAGCCAAATATGAACATGACCATATAGCTAGAATATTGTACCCACATACCATCCATTAGAGGTGGTAAGTTACTTCCTATGAATTTATTGTAAATATACCAAGCTAGATGGTGATAAATAGATTACACCTAATCAATAGTATGAGTTTATAATTTTAGGTAGAGATATCAGATTTACCTCAGAGTAGGATAGATGGTCAATTAAGGAGGATTGACCTAATATTTTGAAGATATAAATCATCAGAATCAGGAGAAACTCAGATTAGATAATATTGAGAATATCGAATAATAGTTGAGAGTAGTTGAACCAAGATCAAGACCATTGATATAATTCACTAAATATAGAAGAGGAGATTTCACAACATTTAACAAGATAATTTTTATATATTATTTTCATGGTACAACAATTCCTCATGAATTTATTTTCTAAGAGTACTGCTTCAACTTCAAGACCATTGAGAGTAGTTGAACCAAGATCAAGACCATTGAGAACCAGAGATGAAATATAATGTAGTGTAGTTAAAGTATATTATTATCAAAAGAGATTCAAATACTATATAGTTTATAAAAGAAAAAATACTTTGTTTGTTTAATTAAGATGCTTTACATTTTTATGTTCAATTCATAGTTTTTAGTTGTAGAATAAAAAAAAAACATTGAATATAAGTGAAGTAAACAGTCTATTAAAATTATTGGAACAAACCATACTAGAGGAACTTAAATTATGATTTCAAATTAATATATAAAATGTATCTAAATACTTTAGATAATGGTAAAACCATAAGTTTAATATAAATAGTGGTATTCGATTGTGTCATGTAATTGATTTTAATAGTTTAGTTTTATGCTTGAGATCGTTTGATTATATTAATAATAGTTCATGAATAGTAGTTATAAATCATGTTTTAAAATTATGATATACCTTATTAAAGTTTAGAAATGATTGTTGGTTTGTTCTATAGAGTTAAAATTATTACCTTATTAAAGTATGAAATAGAAAGGTAAAATATGCTTATGTGGTTGTAGAAAATAAATAAATCTATTATGTAATTTATTAAAACTATAGTCTGCCCTCTACTTCCATTTAGAGTGTCTCTGAGATAACAAAGAATTAAAGTATGTTGAAATTATGATACAAAATAAAGAGAATACTAAAAATTTAAGTTACTATTTTAGAATGAAATAAATGATTTTACTCAAGTATCTTAGTATATGAGATTTGGAATCCTCCTCATAAATCTTCAATAACTTCAAACAACTTATATTCATCAAAGAAAGAAAATTTTTTGATGCTTCATCAAGTCGGATGAGCATCAACCCAACACTGGTAATTATACGTAGGTAATTACTGTGAATCAATAACGAGTACTTTCATGTAAACTAGCCTGGGACAAGTGGTCATTTTTCCTAGAACAAGTAACAAGGGATGGAATGAAATATCAACTCTAGGATTCTATGTGATTAGTACATCGAGGGTTCTCTTGCTCATCATTCGATTGGGTTATTGCTAGCAGAATACTGGTAATATAAGTCATTAGATATCAGTGCTAGAAGGCTCAACAACGATTTGGAATGGAATAACTCATTTTCAATCATAACATGACATGAGATACTTGGTCCCAAGCCAGTGTATTGGTGGTCCCTAATTGACTCCATAAGGCATTTGACTCTCAATTAGGCACTAGGTATATTTACGCTATACCAAAATATATTTCATAAAAATAGACTGAATTGATGATCAAGATAATAACTAGTCTGAGGACCTAAAGAGAATATTTGTGAGTATTGTGCACAAGTGGAAGAGATTTGAAGGAAAGTGAAGACCCAATTACAAATGAAGAACTTGATTAATGGCCCAATAGGTGGCATGAATAACATGCTTTGAAAGTATTTTATTGTAGGTCTAAAGGAAAAAATTAGGTCAAGGGTTAAGTATGAGCAACTTGCCACTATCCAAATTGTATACAAAGTTGAAAAGCAACAACAGTAAAATCTAAAAGAGGAGCTAGTTCTACTAGCACCATTTACTTTGGTAGCTTTTATCTAAGTTCCACAACTAGCAACAATAATAGTAACATTAATTCCATCTTCATATGCTTTTGCAACTGGAGTAGAGGATCTAATTAAAAATATGGAACAACTTGCATTAATTTTTTTGTAAGTATAGAGGAACACAACACGCCCAATCTAGATATAGAACTGTTAGGAGAATGTTTTTAAATTAGTCTACTATGAATGCAAAAATAAAGGGAGTTACAAGACAAATTGCCCTAATAGGGCACCTACTTTAGGAACAAAGAGTAATGAGAAAGGAAAGGCTCCAATTATTATTGTTGATATTGTTTAAGATAATGAAGAAGTTGATGCTATAGAAATAAAGTGAGCTCAGGATAAGAATCCTAATTAAGGAAAAGAGGCTAAAAAGAATAAATAAAATATCAAAAAGAGAAAAAAAATGGGAGTTCAATATTTTCTAATCTTAATATGCTAGGAACCATAATAAATCATGGAGGATTTGTCAAATAAAATTACCAACATCATGTATGGGAAGCTACTAGCATTATCATCAAAAAAGCAAAAGCAGCTCCATAGTAGACTTAGTGCAGGAAGAATAAAATTGAGAGTTTAATATTTTTCAATATGAGTAGGCTAGGCACCATACTCGATCAAGGAGGATGTTTTTAAAAAAACCACAAACATCATGTATTAGAAGCTACTAGTAATATCATGAAAACTGTGAAGGGAGGTTTGTAGTGGACTCAATACTAGATGAAGAAAGAAGATCGAATTAATTATGTTCAACATACAAGTTGACCCATATTCTCCACACGTTAAAGTCTTGTACAAAGGTGTATTTATTTCTAATATCATCATATATGATAGAGCCATTGTTAATATAATGACAAAATACACTTTTAATAAATTAGGGCTATAGATAGATTGTAAATCTAACCTAAAGATGAGTTCCTTCAGTAAAGGAAAAATAAATCCAATAGGAATAGTATACGATGTTGTAGTTTCAATCGTGGGAATCACCTATGGTAGGATTTCAAGTCATGAAATGTGGTTTAATAGCCTACCCAATAATTTTAGGAAGTCCGTAGCTAAGAAAAACCCATGCTTGTAATTACTAGCATGAAGGGCATATTACCATTGGTTATGGTCCTATGTGAGTGAAGATAAATATGATACCTCATCTTTCTATATTGAGTACAATATAAATTAAGGAAGAAAGTGAGTGCACAACCTTAGATTATTCTAGTAAAAACAAAGTATATATAAAATATGAAGAAGAAATCAAGGTGGACATCTCATTAGCTAACATATTTTATGATGCTTTTATGGGTCACCCACATCAATTTTCTGAGGAAGAGATAGAGAACCAACTACAAAAGTTATATTTTGAGATGCAATAGAAGAGCATGAAAAAGAGGATTAATTCATGCTCTTTTGTGAGTATATTCATCTATTCACATTTGATTATAAAAAGTTACAACAAGTGCATTGGATGAAGCATCAAATAAATTTGGTTGAATATTCTAAACTTGTGAAGTAAATGGCATATTATATGAACCAAGATATCTCAAGTATGTCAAGGAAAAGAAGTAAGTTTTTAGATGCAAGCTTTATTTTTCCAATAGACAACTCAAAGTGAGTATCTCTAATCATTATTATAAGGAAGAAAAATAGGAATCTAAGGGTATATATTGATTACCAAAATCTAAATAAGGCTAAAAAAAACACCATTACCTATTTTTCTTCTTAGATATTTTGGATGAAGTTGGAGGATAAAAGTTCTATAACTTTGTAGATGGCTATTGTGTCTACAAGAAAGTTTGCATTAAAAGAAAAATTTGAAGATAATATTCATCACTTTGTGTAGCACCATCATCAATTGAGTGAAATTTAGATTATGCAATGCACCTACAAATTTTCTATAGTTAATGAATAAAGCATTTGAATATTATATTAGAAAATTTATTAGAGTTATTCTAAATAATTTTGTATTTATGGGAAGAAGGTAGATATTTTAGATTCTCTTGAGAAGTAATTTCATATATTGTATGAGAGCAAGGCCTCACATAATCATGAAAAATGCATATTTCAATGTACTAAAGGTGTTTCATTGGGGCATGCTATCTTCCAACAAGGGATTGCAACTGATACCACACAGGTTTTAGATAAGGAGTTTTCATTTCCTATTAACAAGAATAATTTGCAATCATTCTTGGGCCATGTGAAACATTAGAGGAGGTTTATAAATAATTTATCAAGGTTTCTATTGCCATTAATAAAGTTCCTTGAGAAGGATATTCCCTGTGAACCAAGAAAAGAAGGTAACATTTAGGAACCAAAGCAAGCCTTGTTTGCTAGTCTAGTTTTGAGGATTCTAGATTGAAGTAATTCATTTATTGTCTACATAGATGCATCTAACATAAAAATTAAAAGCATATTTAGTTAGCAATATGAAAATGGATATGGTAATCCTATCTACTTTGAAAGTAGGCAAATGAGTAGTGTTAAGTTAATTCATATAGTTACATAGAAGGAGGTCGTAACCATCATTGATTTCAAGAATTTTAGGAACTATATTTTGGGGTAAATGTTTACAATTGTTACATGACATGTTGCTCTTAATAATATTGTCAATAATCCCAATCCATTAGAAGAGACAACTAGATGAGTTATCCTTTTGCATGAACATGAATTTGACATTATTGATTGATTGGGTAAGAAGCATATCAATGCATGGGATATTTTGAGAGCATATAAGGGAGTTGGATCTCAATGTGAATCTAATAAATTTTCTAATTCACTTTTCTTGGTAGTAGAATCCATTTCAATGGAATATGCAAACATCTAGTGATACTTTACTAAAATATTTTTTCTATATGATACAACGCCAAAAATGAAGAGGAATATTACTCAAGATAGAGGGGGTCTTGTATCGAGTAGGGATAGATGGCAAGTATCAAAAACCAATTGTACAAGAGCAAGTGATATAAGTGGTTGTAAAATTCCATGATGGTGTGTAGAGGGCACTCTCTAGGCAACTTATAGTAAGAATTATTTTAGTTTCTAGATATGACTGGCCAACACTCTTCAAAGTTTGTATGAATTATTGTAAGACAAGTGATATGTGCCAATCCTTTGGGAATAATAGGATATGAACTACACTCTTATATCCTACCTTTTCACTTGGGCCCTTTAAAAAGTGGATAATTGATATTATTGGACACCTTCCTATAAAAATACAAAGAAATAGATACATCATTTTTGCAACAAATTATCTATCTAAATTGAAGCTTGATTGGAAAAGTGCAAAACAAAAAATCAAGTTGTATAGTTTATTTATGAACAAAACATTATAAGGTTTAGTTGTTCAATGGTGATCATATTTGATCAAGGTAGTTACTTCTCGAACAAAGTGGTGGAAGACTTGATAAATTAGGTTGTGATCAATCACAATAGGGTGACTACATATAAATTAAGTACCAACGGGTAAGTGAAATGGACCAATTACATGTTATGTAAAGTCCTTACAAAGGATACAAATTTTCAAGTTGACACATGGAACAAAGGAATCTATCTAGCATTATAACTTATAGGGCCATAATTAAGGTAGTCATAAGGTATTCTTTGTTCTAGTTGATGTGTGACATTGATCCTATCCTTCCCATAAAATACTATATTCCAACCATACAAATTATAATTTAGGATAGGAAGAATAAATTAGAATCTATGAAGGATAATATACATAAGACGACATTGCCAAGACAAAGATGAAAGAAAGAGTATTGAGATAAAAATCTCAAGTGCCCCTCCTTCAAAGTCAGTAGCTTGGTGATGTACAATGCTAAACACAAAAGGAGGAAGCACACAAAATTTAAAATAATGCATATGAGACCCTATCAAATAGTAGTTATGCATGATAATGATAACTATAAGCTTGAGGAGTTAGATGGAAATCCTATAAATAAATGGGTGAATCAATATAACCTCAAGTTATAGCCTCTAAAATCTCCATTATTTTAATCTTTACTCCTATAATTTTGCTTTTTGAAGTTCTTATTCAAAATATTTAAGGGAGGTTTCCTGCACTAGAAGGCTTACTCCCATTAGAAAAGCTTCTCTATATGATTTTTTTTTCATCTGAGGATGGTATGTTTTCCTTAAGATCTCCTTGGTTTATAATATCAATATTTTCTATTGAATAAACTTTGTCTGATGGAAGGCCCAAAATTTGGTGGAAATTTGATCCTACAAGGTTCTTACCACTAGCACATAAAACATTCTTAAAATCATTATACTTCTTCTCCAAGGACTTTTTCCTCTTTTATATAGGAGTATCTTCCATCACAACTATCCCCATAAGGCCTTCATTTTTTTAATTTAATTTAATAGTTCTTCTTTTAGAAGAAGATAAAGTACTTAGTTAGGATGGATGTTGACATAAATTGTCTAGTCCATGTATCAAAGTGTCATTCTTCCTCTTTATTTCAATCACCTTGTCCCAATAATTCATGTCCCTCAAAAGATCTTCTTTGAAATCTCCCTGTGTGCATTCAAAATATTAGGTCTTCTGGATCTACCTTAAATATCATTTGAGATTTTGTTCATGATAATAAAATATAATATTTATATTTTTCTAATTGAATTTTATCAAATAGTGAAGGAAACTATGTAATGCTCCCAAGTTCCCTATGGTGAATCTTTGATGGAAAATGAGTGGATGGAAAACACATGGACATAGGCTATTGAATTTATTTAATATAATTATTGTCAGCCATCATTTGATAAGCTACCTCTTTGAGTAGTATTTTATAGGTACACACTTAGAAAATAAATACGACTTCCCTTTGAAGCATGAGAGTTTAATGTATGCCCAGTGGGATTAAACAAGTAAGACAACATATGGATACAAAGTCTTCTTTGCTTCCTTAGTGAAAGGGCACAAGAAGAATTGCTTGAGAAATAATAAATACAAGAAAAATAACAGAATAAATGTAATAAAAAATCTCTTTATCTTTGTTGGAGGTATTATATTATTTGGTAACTTGCGTGATTAATGCAAGTACCTTGTAAATATTTAAGTTTAGTTTGAGTCTTGTAACTAGTTTAGGGTATATTTAATATATGAGTCTATAGTATGCGTCATGTAAATAAATATGGAGTTATACGTGTGAGGTGTCATGTTAGTAAGTGTGAGTTATGTGAGTGAAGTGTCATGTTTAGAAGTGAGGAGTTATGAGAAATCATGAGAGACTTTATATTTATGTAAATATGTGATATTTATTATTATGTAAGAGATAAATATAAAGCGTTAGATATCACATAAGTATGAGGATATGAAGAGTTTATATAAGTACAAAGGTCAAGAGTCATGTGCATATGAAGAGTCTATTATATGTATTTATTGAAGATAAAGTCTTGTAATATGTATCAAATAAGCATTGCATTTATGCATTTTGTTTTTTTTAATTTAGAAAAAATCCCTTGTGGGGCCACCTTGGTCTGAGAAACCATGACCAGGGGGTTCTACACCATCAAAATCACCCAAGAGTCATGCTCGGACCTAACCGCACCAACATTATCAAATTGATTTTGGGTACTATATGTGCATTTGGTAGAGTGGATATTCAAATGAGGGACCTCCCTTGGAGGATTGCCCTACCCTCTTCAACTCACCTACAACATGTGGGTTGCATTTATGCATTATTTAAAGTAAAAAATTTCAATAAAATTAAGTGAGTTTTTTATTGATAAAGGAAACGAGGGTTTTGAAAGGAGTCCCACAACCTTTTACAAGGAAACAAGGGGGGAGCAAACTGACCAAATATAACTCACAACCTCTCAAAAAACTCAAAAACTTAAAAGAGACTAAACAACATGGATCTATCCATCCCGTAAACCAACCTTGAGAACCCCAAAACATAGAAAAAGTGAAAACCAATACACAAGCATGGATAGGAAGAAGAAACCAGCAAAATATAAAAAGAAACTAGACATTGGTGCCACCCTAGGCCTTGGGGTTCTCAAATACATCCCCAAGATCATTCTTACATGAACCTAGGTTAACCAAGATTTGATGTAGTAAATGGTTAACCTCTTCCAAAAATTCCACCACAACCTTCAGGATTCCTATAATTAATCTATGTTTATCCTAAATCAACTTAATCATCTATAAGAGACTACAATAATTCATAGTATTGGGATAAGGGATGGAATCCTTCTCTAAAGCTTTAGATTTTTTCTTTGCATGAGATTGATCATTTGAATTTGAGTGGTTCACATAAATAGGGGCACTCTACTTCTTGATATATTTTGCAAATAACCTTTTAGAGCGTCTCATATTTACCCCCTAACACCTTTGGAAGAGACCAATATACCCCTAGATCTCCCACTCCTTTCAACCAATTTAGGAGAGGCCAAAGGGCTCTTCTTCTTGTTAGACTTCATATAATAAAACAATGATCTTTTGGGTCTTCCACCCTCATGCTTCTTGGGGACACATTTATGATGCCCACCTTTTGAAACAAATCCTCTTCTTTGGAGGAGGTGTTGGGGCTATCTTCACCATCAAAAACAAAAGCATCACTGGAAATCGAGAGAGATGAATCCTGGGTTGGGTTGATGACAAGCAGAATAGGTTGAGAATTAATTTTCTTGATCATCACATCAAACTCAAAATATTTCTCTTTTTTCATAAATTTAAAGATTAAAAAGACCAGACCTTGATGAATTGGGTTGGATCCCTTTCCAGATCTCACATTTTTCATTGACTTTCAAAGTGAGTGGAATAAGAATATCGATATATTCATCCAAAAATCCCTTATTAGCTGGTTGAGGAACATCATATGGTAGCCCCTCACTATATCTTTTGTTGGATCAAGCATAAAATAATCCATGATAACTTTCACCACCTTATCCCATGGGATCCTGAGTTTATCGTGCATTATTTGAGTGGTTTATTGTATGAATTTGTGTCTAGAAATATTATTAGATCCTATGGAATTATCCTACAAGAATAAGAGTGATTTTCTAATAGTGGTATAAAAACCACATTGGATGAGTCGAGCCTTGTATAAGGAAGGCTCATGTTTATAGAGGATAGTTAGTATTTATGCATTGACTTATCTGTGAGAAGATAATCCTATACAAGCACAACTAAAAAGTAATCCAAATGATAGATTCATAGAGGTGAATTAGAGAAAGATTCAATATGTGAATCCTATTCAAAGGATGAAGAATTAATTTTTATGCTTGCATGGAACCATGTTAAAGATTGTAGAATATTAGAGAAGAATTGCCAAGGTAAAGTTAATTATTTGGACAAAGTTATTTTATTAAAAGGAAGATATTAATTAAAGTGAAGGAAAAAATAATTATGGGAGAAATAATAAGAATAAATATTTTGGAGGAAGAAAATTTTATGGGAGTTATAAGAAGAATTTAAAATATCGAAGAATTAAAGAAGAAAATAATATTTGAAGAAGAAGAAAAAATTGAAGAAAACAATTAAAATAAGAAGAGAATAAAAATTGAAGAAATAAAGAATATTGAAGAATAAAAAATTGAGGAAAAACCAAAATTGAAGAAAATTAAAGAATGAAAGATTCAAAATTGAAATTGAAGAAGAGTAGAATTATTTGTAGAAAAATAAATTGGAAAAAGAAGAAAATTGAAGATTAAATATTGAAGAAGAATAAAATATGGAAGAATGATGGAAGGGAGTTATAAGAAGATTAAAGAAGAATAAATAGAAGAGAAATATTATTTTAAGGAAGAAGAAGAAAATTGAAGAAAGGAAAACATAATAATTATTTGTTAGTACAGTTTGTGAGAGAAATCCATGAAGAGAATATGTAAAAAGGATTGAGAAGGGAAGAATCCTACTAAATCAAAGAAAAGTCATGTGACGAAGCAAAATCTAGAGGAAATTTCTGAAATTATTTAGGGAATGTAGAACTTTGAAGTGATTGAGGCAGAATGTTAAAGAAGTTAGCTAGGAGAACAAAATGTTGAAGAAGGACACTGGAAAGCAATGAAGACCAAAGCCTAAGAATGCTAGAAAGGAGGAGATTATGAGTAGATAAAAGTAGTAGAAACATTTGTGGAAGGAGAAAGAGAAGAAGGATATATAAAAGGAGGCTCGTTACCACTAGGAGATAGGGAAGTTAGAGTAGAACATGTACTAGTTGCTAAATAATAAAAAATGCATAGAGTTACCAATATTAGGTAACATTTCAGCATGCATTGATAATAAAAAGTATTAAAATATGTGAATATTTGTTTGAGAATTTTAACTAGAGGAAAATGTACACATTTTATTTAGTGATAAGGTCAAAATACTTATTATTATTAAGGAAAGTAGAATATTATTGAATTGACTAGGAAGTTTTTGGCAAATATAATGCATGTATTGTCATTCATTTTACTTTAAAATATTAAAATATAAATGCCATAGCATGATTATTCAACAAGGACCATTTTCACCTAAAAATAATCATGGAAAAATAATCTTTGGATTTAAATGACATGGTTTTAGAAAGAATGTTGTGTCCCACATTTTGCATGCCTAATTTGCAACAAAAACTAGAAATGCCAAATATAATTCCTAAATTATATTTAAAAATTTGGAATTCAAGAATTCTCTATCTGGAGAGCATTGTTGTTGTGATATATTCATTACCACTTGTAGACATAGAAGATTCATAGAATGTCATATCTATGATGAACTTCACCAAGGGGAATTTGTGATTGTAGCAAGTTTCTAGAAAAACCTCTAAGTACTTTGTTGAGCATCTTATTTTCTAGGAGATCCTACAAAGAAGTAAGGTAATGCAAGTTGTAAGAAATAATCAGATTATAATCATACTTATACATAGAAAAAATAAAAAAATTAGCAATTGCAAGTATCGTAAGAATCAAATTTGGAAAAATAATTTTGGTGAATTGATTCCTTATGAGCTAGATGATATTGCAAAATTAAGCAAGATTATAACTATTGGTGGTGAAGGTGGTGATATTACACCATGCATATCAATTTTTAATACCATGAAAATCTTACAATCTCTACTTGCAACAATGTGTTTAGGCTAGACATATAATCTATTTAGATTTATTTTTAACAAGAAAAAAAGGATAATTTTGGGCATTGCGTCTATCAAGAATTGCATTATATCCTTTTGCTAGAGCAATTCATGGCTAGGCTGATAATATAAAAAATGAAGAAAATGAAATTATAATTAGAGACTAATCGTTCTATAAATTGGCAATGAAGAAAAGGAAACCGGTTGAAAAGATTAAGGAGGATCTTGATAAACTATTGAGTTTAAAATTATTACTTATTGGATATAATTTAGTAAGGAATGCACTCAAAAGAAGTTAAAGTCATAAAATATTTTGGGAATTGGTATAGTTTTCACCAAGAGGATACACTTAATTTCCTAGAATGTCTTGTTCCACTTTATAAAATCAAAGAACACTATGACCTAGAGTTTTATGTAGAGTAGGTACCAAGAAGCAATAAAAAATGACTATGAACTTCTTACCAAATAATGTAATAAGGGGGTTGTTGGAGGTATTAAATTATTTGGTAATTTGCATGATTGATGCAAGTACCTTGTAAAAATTTATGTTTAGTTTGAGTTATGTAAATAGTTTAGATGAGTTTAATATTTGATTCTATAGTATGTATCATGTAAATAAGTGTGGAGTTATGCGTGTAAGGTGTCATGTTATTGTGAGTTATGTGAGTGAAGAGTTATGTTTAAAAGTGAAGAGTTATGAGCAATCATGAGAGACTTTATCTTTATATAAATATGTGAGATTTATTATTATGTAAGAGATAAATGTGAAGAGTTAGATCTCCCATGAGTATGAGGAGATGAAGAGTTTATGTAAGTGCAAAGGTCAAGAGTCATGTGCATATAAAGAGTCTCATGTATGTATATATTGAAGAAAAAGCCTTGTAATATGTATTAGTTGAGCATTACATTAATGCATTGCTTAAAGAAAATTTTGTCAATAAAATCTAGTGAGTTTATTATGCATTGTTTGAGTGATTTATTGTATGAATCTATGTTTGAAGATATTGTGAGAATAAGGGTAATTTGCTAACACTTTGCATTTTCCTTCTAAATATTTCCAAAAATATCTATATAGGTGGTCTTTATAGACAATTAAAAAAGGAATCTTCATTAAATTTGAGTGGATTAACCACACATAATGCCAATAAAAATATAGTCATGTGGAACCTAGGCCTCTATAGGGTTCTTGTATTTCTAAATTCTCTAATTTTTCTAACTAGATTGTCTGAAAGGAAAGAAACCCAATCAAACTTAACTCCTTCAAGGACAATATAAATTAATGTTAGCACATAATATATAGAAAAATGGTATGTTGAACCATAAGCCTATAGCGTTGGGCCATAACATATCTTATTTTGAATCTGAAATTTGAAATGACATACCTCATAATTTTAATCAAATGGAGTTAACTAAATTAGTTAAATTCCTTAATTTTTTTACAAGTACAACATGAGTACCCTAATTATGGAGACTTTGGTACTTTGAATAAAGATACAAGGTTTAAATCCTAAGGGGTATAGGGTTGTACACCATGATTTAGTAACCAAAATATGGTTGGGAATATAAATATATTGGGTAAACAATATCCTTCTCATATGGCCAATGACTTCATGGATGTTAAAAACTACTTTACCCTTTATCCTTTTATTATTATTATTTTTTAGATGGAGGATCTTCTTGTTTTCTCTTTATATCTTCATAATTTTCTCAATGCTTTCATATATTTTTAAAATCAATTGGCCATGTTGGTTGTCATAGATGATTGAGTTCTCAATAGAGAGTCTATAACTGGCATGTAAGACCTCATTATCAAAATGGGAAACTAGTTTATTATTTGATTTCCTTATCTCTCTCTTCATTAAGTCTACTATATAGAGTCTCCATTGTCCAACATGCACATAATTTTGCAACTTGGGCAAAGCACCCATTTTTAGAAACCTTAACTACATGATATTTTTCATTGCTTCCAAGTGCTCTAAGTCATCCCTGTAGCTATTCTTATTTTGGAAAATATTCTTGTACTTCTAGTAAATATAAAAACCTTCACATATTCTCCCAAATTTATTACTATTATGAAATTGATAATGGGTGTGTTGATGACAGTTTGGCTCTTTCCTACTTTAGTGAATGTAGTAAATGAAAATTATTCAAAGCATAGGACACCAAACAAGAATTTGAACACTTATCCAACTCAAGACAAAAATACCAAACCAACATATAAATCCTTTAGAATACGCAAGTTAAATGCATAGTCCTGTCAACTTGAATTTGTATAGTTTTAAGTAACCTCAATTTGTTACAAGACGAGTTAGCCATGATAAGGAATCATGCATAATATTCAAACTAAATCCCATCATGATATGGCCATTAAATGCAAACCAAATGAGTTATCAAAATCAATTAAAATGAATAAATGAAATATCATTATGATGTCCAAATGAATGACTCAAATTTATCACAATTCTCTATGTATTTATGAGGCAAAGACGAGGAATAAATAAGGGTCTAGCCGCTCAAAAAGTTTAACTTATTCCACCTCCATAATATTATAATATGGATGACTCAAGGCCTAAGGTGGATGTGTGAAGTAATTCTTAACCTTTTTCACCTTAGCACATACAAATCTAGATATTTATAAAAAAATTGAAATGGGCAGGACAAAAAGCAAGTACAATAAAAAATAAAAGCAAAAATTAATTATGAGATATAAAAAAGAATCAAGGGGTAAGGTGGATCCCATTATAAAGAATTTGAAATGGGTTTAATATGGCAATAAGAAATTACCAGTGAAAGTCATAAAATTGAGCCTTATCATCATTGACAATCAACAAATTGAATTTGTCTTTGTTAGTAGTGTTGATATACATCTCTAGGGTTTTGATAATATCTTGGTCAATGAAATTATGACTATAGCCTAAATCAATCAAAATATTTACCCTTATTCATTTTATGAAACCCTATACCTTGATGGTGTGATGAAGTTGCATATCCATGAGGGAAAATATTGATACAATGATAATACTTGCATCTTATTCAAGTTTCTTTAGTTATATTAGTTCTTATTGATGAGATGATGATGAGAAATCATCCTCTCTAGAATATTCATTCATAGTTTCGAAAGAATTCATTAATGAGCATGAGTACCCAAATTAGAGGAGATAAGAGTAACTTGAACCTATTCTGTTATGACATCCACATAAATCATTAACAAATTGCAGAAATATTAAATAAATAATCACAATGAATAATCTACATAAATCAATACAAGATAAAATATGTAAATTATTCAAAATTTTCCAATTTATATTTCAAACCCTTAAGGTAGGGCAACATCGTACAATGCTCCTTATTGGAAGGAAGCCACTCCTTAAAATATCTCAACTTGAGATAAATATAATATTCTTCTCTTCATATCTCTCTATGATTCTTTGCCTATATTTATAATGCCCAACTATGTACCACTTTCGTATGTCCATACATTTGGGATAATTACATATTTGTCCATATTTATAATGCTCAACTACCCACCATTCCCACTTATCAATGCATGTGGTATAAAGACATCTAATATAATATTATATTATTTGTACAATATTATCATATTAAATACTTATCTTGGGTACCTAACATATTCAGGAACTTTTTTTAAACATATTATAAAGTCTATTTTCAAAACCTATTTACAAGGGTCTTCACCATCAATAGTAGGTATATGAATTTGAGTAATTAGATCATAAGGTTTATTAGACAAAAATTTGGTACCATTGGCTGTGGAATCTAAATTAGGAGAAAAATCTCATTCATCATCACCCATACTTGCATGAGTTTCCATGAAAATTTAGGAATGCATCTAGAAAAAAAAGGAGCAAACAAGATCCTCTCCAAAATTCATCCATTATAAGTTCCTTATATCATATCCAAAATTCATCCTTTGGAAATGCCTTAGATCTTGATGATAAAAAATCCCAATAATAATTTAGTCACCTTTAGGAATCTCAAGTTCCTTTTGCTAATCTTGATTCTACTAAGTGGAGAATTATTGGACATTTCGTTCTAATTCCCACTCTAAGTTTGAAAGGTCAATGTCTTGTTTCCCTCCTACATTTAGTAGAAAGTTCCTTTAAATACCTCTCAATATGTGTGAGGTTGGATGCAAATAATTTGACCAGTATGAATATATCATTTTGACTATATAAATTTATATTCTTTGTTTGAAGATACTAACAGACCGCTAGATCTAGGATTAAGGGATAATTGAAAGAATCACAATATTTAGTGGGAGGGGTGAAAGAGGAACTCATGGAGCCAATGGTTGATCAAATTAGGGTCAAATCTATTGATACATTTTGGAATGTTGTGGTGATTATTGTAATTCCTTGGATGCCACTTTTTTCACTTCATATAATCATTATTAGTTAAATTTATTCTATATATGGGTTCATTTATCTATTCATATCATGTGTAATCCAAAGTATTGAGCATATACCATTAGTAGAATGAGGCCCAAGTAGACCTCAAACTACCCAAAAAAAGGTTACCCATGATACATATTATTTTGATCAGCTTGATGAGATGGTCAAAATGAGATAGGTCTTCCACAAGGGTCCTAATACACCTGATACTCTTTTGTATTTAAGGAACACAAATGGTTTTGTTTAAATCATAATATTATAGAAAAATTACGCTATAAGACAAGTAATAGAAAAAATAAGTTAGAAGTTTCTTAATTGGAAGACTCAAATATGACTAAAAGAGGTTCTAAAACATCACTTTGTTGACCATTTTTTTTTTGCCATGATGAGACAAAATCATTTCTCTAATACCACTTGTAATGAAACATCTTTCATAAAATAATAATTTCAATATTAATTTCTAGAATAATAGGAATAATAATTTCAATATTAATTTCTAGAATAATTTGCAATAGAATTGGATCTCATAATAAAAAATTTAATAAAGTGTCACAAATCTAAAATCTAAGTGTTTTCAACATAAATTATTTTCATGTTATTTGCATAGTATAAGGAGTATGCATATTATATAGTTGAATGGCTTGTTATAGAATATTATGGATCAATTGCTTGTTCATGATATTTTCAACATAGTAGCTTCATTGAAAAGGTTACAATTCAGATTGAAGAATAATAGTATTAAAAATAGAATGTTTGTATGGAATAAGTACACAAATAATATTGTGATAGATACAGGTTAAGGTAAAAATTAATAGTTAATACTAAAAGAGTCATTATCATGATAGATTGTCTTTGTCAAGTGTCTTTGTCAGAAGGAAATATGTTGTAAATAATATCTTGTAAAATCTCTAGAAATCCAAGATAGTCCAAAGTACTAGTAGAAGCATTATATAAATATTGACATATCATGGGAAAAATCCAAAGGGAAATTCTCTAGAAGCATGTGATATTTTGAGTATCTCATATAATCATAAATATCCTAAGAAAATTCTAAGAAATATATCTAACATATCTTGATATTATGGAAAGAATCCAATAAGGAGATATCTAGAAAATGTTATCATATGTCCATCTAGAGTTATCCATACATGTAGTATCTAGCTCCAAAGAGTCTATAAATAGGGGAGATCCCCTTATGGGAGTCAATTTGAGCAAGTGTGAGCTCAAGAAATTAAGAGAGAGTCCACTATGAGATTGAGAGTTAGCAATCCAAACTAGCTAGAGAAAGAGTATCTTCTTGTCCAAGATTGTTTCAATGAGAGTGTGGAATATGGTTATTAAGAGAGTCCACATGAGGTGGAGGCTTAATAGAAGAGTTACATTCACTTAATAAGGAAATATAGTAATCACCCATGTAGTTCTATAGTCTTTATATGTAATAATATTTTTGCTATTTTTATCATGCCACCTTGTGCTATCATCATGACTCTTGTTTACTATTTTTCATGTCGTCATAAATTTTTTGTTGTGAATGAGAATTATGTGTTAACTTTCCATCACGAGAAAAAGACTACGCATTGACAATAAAGACCATAGTGAGAGGAGGGATTAGGAAAACGTTGTGTGCATGTTGTATTTGATTTTTAATTTCATTGCTGCGATCACTCTTCTTTGGTGATGGTGTTATCTAGTAATTACATATTTACATATCTAGTGACTTTTGTTTTACCTCTTATTACTTTCATTGTAGTAAACGTCAAACTTATTATAAAATAAAAAGTTTTAACTATTATCGAGATAATTATAATTTTATCAATGATAACTTATTTGTACTACTATAAATTTTGAATTTAGAGTTGGTAAATATTAATTATTGGGATCATTACCAAGTGGTACCATTAGTCAATATTTTTCTTGTGAAACTTGTTTGTTGCACTTACTAGTATACATGTCTGTGAAGTGTGGTCAACAAATTTATTCCTTGGTGATCTTATGGATAGTTTGTGATTTCTCCATCATAGTCAACAATCTAGTTTACCTTGTTTTATTTGTACTTACACTTGATAGGTACGATTAAAGAATTGGCCAAAATAATCAAGTAGATTTAGTATTCATGGTACTTTGTAGGTACTTTGTAGGTAGATTCAACTTCCAACTTATAATACCTTGTTGTTTTTAGTAGGAAGCGTTGTCCTTGCGATTCCAAGGTTATTGTAATGATGAAAAAAAATACTCTCTTTAGCCTAATTTTCTAAAGACGACAAGACTTTAATTTAAGAATATAAGAGAGCATGCATTTGTAATGGCTTGACATGGAGGGAGCAATAGTCAAAGTTCCTTCCAACATTTTTAAATGGTGCCACTAGATTAAATGAGATAAAAGATGATCAAATTAAAATTTTAGGGAGTGAAATTAACAAGAATATGTTCTAGCAATATATCTTGTATGAAAAATGCTCTGAATTAATGATCAAGATAACAAATCTAGTATAAGGACTTGAAGAGAAAGTTTGTGACTACTATGCACAAGTATAAGAGATTCAAAGGAAAAGTAAGGTCCGGTTAATAATGAACAACATTCTTAATGGCCAAATAGATAGTATAAATAATATGCTTTGTAGGTATTTTATTATAGGTCTATAGGCAACAATTAATCCAAGGATTAAATATAGGCAATCTAGCACTACCCAACATGCATGCAAAGTTACAAAGAAAAAAGAGGAAATTCTAGAGGAGAAGCTAGTTCTACTAAAAAAAGTTACTTTGGTAGATTCTATCCAAGTTCCACAACCAACAAAAGTAGTAACAATAAACCCAACTTTCTCTACTCTTACAACTAAAGTAGATATAACTAAAAATATGGGACAAATTTCAATAAATTTGTTACAAGAACATAGGAATGCAATGAGCCCAATCTAGAGATAAAAGTGTTAGAAGGAATTTTTCTAAAGTAATTTGCTATGAATGCAAAGAGAAAAGGTATTATAATATAATTTACCCTAATAAGGCATCTACTTTAGGAACAAAGAGTAACAAGAAATGTTTCATGACCCACATTGGTAGGAATTTCTTTTAAGATGGACTATGTATTGATAAATGTTGTTTAATGCTTAGCTTTTATGCATTTGGATGTATACATGCATTTATTGCTTTAATTATTTAATGATATGAGGATATGGTACTGCTAATTCTACATGTGGTTGTAGGATCAGGTAATCTCATGGATGGACAAGAAAGTTAGTCACAAGGAACGAGAGACTATATCGAAAGAGAAAGTATGACGATGACTTGTTCATCAACCACCCAGGGTAACATGGATGAATACCCTTCATGTAGGTGCATTGCATTTTTACTTGTGCTCATGTTCATACCATTGGACTAGGAAGTTGCTTGCAATGAGTCTCCTTAAATTAGGTCAGTGATAACTTAGTCTATCTTTTAAAAATGGGCCATCCACTTAAGGATAAAACAATGGTGTGTAACATCAAGAAGTGCTATGTCTTGCTTGTGGAATGTTAGATGTGGATTGTTTCCTTGCATTATTGAAGTGTTAATTAACTTATGATGATATCATTGATTAAATCTAAGGTTGGGTTGAATAATCCTTAAACCATGATTGAAGTTGGTTTCTAATGTTTAGATTATTTTATCTTTGCAAATAGTTAAAGGGTGGTCCACATTTAATTTTAGATAAGAATTCTTTATTTCTCCCTGTTATATTGAAGTGGTTTTTAATGAGGGTGGGATTGGGTGCATGGGAACACTCATGAATATTACTATTGATCGCCCGTGCACAAAGGTACCCGTTAGATCTCCTTTCTCAAAAGGTGATGGATGGGGGTATTTTTTGGGGGATCGAAGGCAAAGATAAGAAGGGAGAATGCAAGAAAATAGAAGGAGAGAGGAACTAGTTTTAGAGGATGTCGAAGGAAGATTTAATAGATGGATTATTGTTTCTTTATTTGTATGTATATTTATCTGATTATTGCTTGGTTTGCATGAGTCTCTCTTATTTTTTTTATCTATGTTGCTACAAGGGTGTGTGATGGTCATGAATTTTGGTTGTTCTTCATGTGCTATTGTTTTGGTTACCCATCCATATGTAGGAGGGGGTGTTTCTTTTTGTTGGAGGTGGGAAATATTTGGTGTGACTTACCTTTTTCCTTTCATCGTCTTTGCTCTAATATTGTTATGTGCTTGTTGGTTGCTTGTCTTGGGAGATGGAACCTTGGGTGGTGAAACTCGAGTGTCATGATATACCCAGCTTGAATTATCTTATCACTATCTATAAGGTATACACATAGGTTGTGCACTATTTACCACCATCTCCTATATGTACCCTAGCGGAAGAAAGCCTAGTGAGTGTTCCACTTTAGGAATATTGCATTGTTTAAGGGGTATTTGTATCCTTTAAGTCTCTTGCCAAGATATATTGGGTGTTCGTCGAGCAATGTTTATTTTTTTGGGTGTTCATAGAGAAAATTTCTCTTGGTTGTGTGTTCGTAGAGTAACATTCATATTGTTTTCCTATGTTCTAGAGCAATGTTCGCCTTGTGGCCTAAGACTTTAGAGCATTCATTCTTCAAACCTTGTGTTTGGCTTAGTTGTTGCATGTGAGTTGGCATGTTCACTCGAGTTCTTGGGATTATTATGTATCCATACAGTATCTTCTTGTATTTAGTGCTTGGAGTTAGCATGGTTTGCATTGTTATTATTATGCTTGGCTTTCAAAGTTCTCATGAAATTCTCGGCCACCTGTGTTTTTATTTGTCTAACTATCACTTGCATATGATGGATAATATTATTTAACCTTTTTTTATTTGGTTATGCTTGATCACTTCTTGCTCATATTTAATATTGGCCTATATGTATAGCTTTCTTGTTGTTACATAAGAGTTAGTGGCTTCTTTATTGCCTATGAGTTACTATTATGGAATATTTTTGATATGTTTTTTTTGGAAAGAAAGGTAATAAAGAGATTTATGGGGGTTGCTTTTGAAGTTCTCAATGATGTAGGAATTATGGGGTTCCTTAGTAATATCATTGAGGTTTAGGAATTTTTAGGATTCCTATGTGGTTGTAATTGATGTTGGAATAGATGGTAAGATTGATTTGGAATATAACTTAAAGAGTTATGTTTTGGAAATCGGTTAATGATGGAAAATAAATATGGGTTTATTTAATGCACTATTGCTTGTTATGATTTAATTATTGAAGATAATCATATAGAAATACATTCATATTTCCTTCAGAGGGGTTTCTTTGATCCCTACCAACCTATCTTCCACTTTGGAGAGCAATGGAGATACCGAAGGAAGTGAAGGACAACTGTAAACACTCTAGTTATGTTAGTGGTTTTATTTCTAATATCTTATAGATGGATTAGTTGTAAATATTCTTGGAAAAGGAGGATAAATGTAATAGAAGGATTGATAATGTTTAAAATACCTTGCATTTTTATTATGTAATGGTTAATCTCTTTGCTTTGGTAGACTTGTGAGATTGTGAACAATCTATCCTTATGGTTTATTTTGGTTGAGTAATTGACGTGTTGTGAATGTTACATGTATCTTATCTAGATGAGTCTCTTTGGTAATGAACTTGCTTACTTAATCATGGTAAAAATGGTTTTGTTCCTCTATTTGTTAATAGATTATAAGCATATCTAAGCTATGAATAGAGAGAGAGAGAGAGTGAGAGAGAGAGAGAGAGATTGATGCCTAGAATGTAGTCTTCCTCGTGTTCTCCTTTGGGTTTGAAGGGGAGGCTTGCTCTTGAAGCTCATATTGAAATCTCTATCAAAACTTAAGCCTAAGGTAGTTATAGGGAGGAAACACCTAGGTCCTAGGTGTCCATGGGATAACTATCACACAGAGTTGTAGGTGCTTAAATCTACCCATATTAAAGATAGGGTATTAAAGCACCGAAGATAGTTATTCATTGCAAAAGTGGAACTAAATGAATACAAAGGCAATACACCCAAGGAAATAAACATAGATAGGTTTTGAGTATGGGAACAAGAGAAGAGCAAGAAAGACCAAGATTTTTGGTACAAGGGTGGAAATTCGAGTATGGGTTTGGACAAACCTACTCAGTGGATCAATATTTTTCCATAGCTGAGATTACCCTACCCAAAAGTTCTACCTTATGTAACTTATATGTAACAACACTACATGACTTCGACATCATCTTGGGAATGGATTGGTTAAAGGTTCATGAAGCCCTAATTAATTTCCAAGATAGATGGTTAGAATATATAGATAAATACAAGAAGAGACTAAGAATACACAATGAGCAAGGTTATTTTCACCCTCAAATTAGAAATGTAGTCAAATAAAGCTATTAGGAAAGGTGGTATGGTTTATGTCATTAAGTTGAACAATAATATCGAGGATGATCAAAAGGAGAAATTTTTTAAGGAGCACTCAATTTTGCATGAGTTTAGGAATGTTTTCCCTAAAAACCTTTCAGGGCTACTACCTAAGCATGAATTTGATTTCACTATCGAACTATTGTCAAGTTCAGAACCTATTCAAAGAAATCCTTATAAGATGAATCATGTTGAGACAGGAGTTAAATGTGCAACTTCAAAGGGTTACTAGAAAAAAGGTTGATTAAACCCAGTGTGTCACCATGGGGTACACTTTTTATTTTTATAAAAATAAGGATGGTTCACTGATATTGCACATAGACTACAAAATGTTGAATAAAGTAACTATGAAGAATAAGTACCCCTTACCCAGGATTGAAGATTTGTTTGATCAACTTAGGGGTGCCACCATATTTTCAATGATTGATTAAAATAAATTGAGGATCTAATACAAGGATACTCACAAGACTACTAGGTATGGGCATCATGAGTTCATAGTACTACCTTTTGAGCTGACCAATGCACCCACAACATCTATGAATTTGATGAAAAATATGTTCAAGGAGAATATAGATTAATTTATCTTAGTATTTTTAGATGATATCTTGATATATTTCTAGAATAAGGAGGAGCATGATAGACATTTGAAAATTGTACTCAAGTTGTTGACAAGGAACCAAATTTATGGGAATCTTTCAAAGTGTGACTTCTATGTTCTAAAGTTTTAGTATCTAGGGTATATTATATATGTGGGGAGAATAGTTGTTGATCCAAAGATGATAGAGGTCATTTTGAGTTAGTTGTCACTTACTAATGTGCCTAAAGTATTGAGATTCATGAGATTCATTTAATATTATTGGTATTTTGTAAAGGGTTATTTCAAAATAGCTTACTCCATAACTAACCTTGAGAGAAAAGGAAAGGAAAATAAATGGATGAACAAGTGTGAAGTCACTTTTGAGTTGCTTAAGTAGAATATTACGACTACACTTACCAGGAAAGGAAGATAAATGCAACCAAGCACTCAACATCCCTTATCTCATTAATGCTCTTGTCAAATCCTTGCAAGTTGTTTGGCTTGTCTTACAATAGAAATATGATTTCCCCAATATATGGTGGCTCCTATCCAATAAAGGTGGATCCTCTTATGGTGTTTTAATACTGTCTTCCAGGTGGTTGTTCATCCAATATTCTATCCTCTTTTGCTTTGGTAACAATCCTTTCTACTTGTATCTTTGTTACATTATTTTCCTTGCAACTTAAACCTTATTTGCATTATGCTATCCTTGCTATTGACGCTATGCTATCCTTAGTATTATTTCTTGTTGTAGGTTCCTTTTGTACTATGAATGCTGATTTCATGGGACTATGGCATCGTATTTGGTATATTTAGAAACCTTGAATAAGATGATTTTGAGCCCTTAGTTGGCCCTTTTCACTTTGCTTCATAGCTTCTTTCTTAGATTGGATAATACTATCACTTGATGACTGCAACTGTATGCTACTTTGGTGTATCAAAACACTTCAACTTTTATCTTACTTTTGCTGCTTTGGAAAAGATAAATATGGTGCTATTATGGATTGTAAATAAATTTGCTATAAACTAAGATAGAATACCTTAGTTGCACATGGTTTCTAAGACTTTCTTAGTCTCTTTATGTATCTTTCTTCCTTGTATTTATTAAGGTAGCACCTTATCTATTCCTTGGTGGTTGTAGTGCTCCTTTGGTTGATTCTCTTCACCAAGACTTGTTGTAGCTTTACTTGTGTTCAATGGCGTCTTTTGACACTCCAACTCAAATTTTTTTATGCACTAATCTTTCTTTCTTGCTTAATACTTAATTCACTTTTAATAGCTCTTATAAATAACTTGTATTAAGCACTGTCAATTCCTCCTTATTACTCCTTTTAATCAACTTTATAACACTAACTTGTATTAATATACTTTGCAAGTTTTAAGATAGTAATGGTACCTCCTAACTCAACTTGAAAACCTTTAAACTCAACCTCATTGCTAATTCTAATAACTCTTAAAATGGTGTTTTAAAGGAACTTGAATAATACTGAATAAGAAACTTTAATAACACCAACTATCAAACCTTATTTTGACCTCCTTGTAGCAATATTTCTTGGTGATTTGGTTCATGTGTTTTCTGCCTTGGATTTGTAAAATTTGCCACTTAAAATAATTGATATTTGCTACCCTATAATTTCTGTAAATATTTGAATTCTTCTTCTTTAGTTGCTAACCTAAACTCCTCTATATTGCAGCTTCCAATGTTGCATATTTTCCTTCAACTTGTTGTTTTAGGACCCTAGAATTTGCATCTAATAGTGCTACCCAAATTGCTGCCCTTAAATATAAAAAAAATCATATTCTAATGCAGCTAATTTCTCCTTCGATATGATATCCTCGAGTCTCCAAAATTTGGTAGGAAACTCCTCCAAATTGCAGCTAAAAATTTCCTTCTAGAAACATTCAATTTTATGCTGTAAAAATCAGCAAAATCCTTTCAAATCAGCCTTCAAACCTTCAATGGAAATAGTAAAATATCTTAGATTTTGTGGATTCTTCTAGCTCCTTTATCCTTAAATATTCTTATCAAATTCTGACTTCAATATTGGCCTATTTTCTGGTCTTCTTCTCAAGAATCTAAATGTCTTAAGTAATTTGGAAACCCTTTCCAGAATTTGGCAAACTTCTTGCCAAATATTTCTTTCTTTTGGGCTTGTTTTTGGATGGCGATGATTATCCAAAATTATTCTCTATCAGGAAATTCTCCTTGCTACCAATATTATCACTTAAGTTCTCCTCAAATCTCCTACAATGAACTTCTTCAAATTCTCCAATGAGGCTTTTCTAACCTTCTCCTTATTTCTCATTTCAGCCTTTCTTGATACCTCTTCTCTTAGATCTTTAATTTTTGCAGCTTCTAAAATATTCAACAAGAATTTTCTAGTCCTCTATCTTCAATATTCAATATTCCAAATCTAGAGGTTCTTCAATGAGACCTTTCTCTTGGATCTCCTTCTAGAGCTGCTTTCTTCTTTCTTCACTCTAAAGTCTTCAATATTTAGATTTCTATGAGGACCTCCTTCTTGGTTCTCCTCAATATTTAATCTGCAATGGGGCCTTCTTTCTTGGACCTCCTCCTTGATTTGTAGTCTTTAGTGTGGCTTATTTGGCCTCTTCCTCTCTTCTCAATATTTTACTTGGAATATTTAATCTACAAATCCTACAATGGGACCTTTTTCTTAGGCCTCCAAATATTCAATATTCAACTTGTTGCTTCAAGTATTGGATTGATTACAAAAAATATATTCTTCCTTTTTAGGAAGCTTCTCAAATTTCTTTGAATAAAATTGCTTGTACAAAAAAGTATTAGAAAAAGATAATATAAATTTCTTTAAATCTAAATAAAATGAATATTCACTAGTTGATTTGTCAATATTATGGAATCAATATCGAGTCCTAATCAATATCGAGTCCTAGTCTTCACAAGTTTTATCTGCAACTCTATGGAAATACTCTAGCCAAATAGTAATTTTAGAAATTCTAAAAATGATATTTCCTATCTCCTCTCAATCTCTCTTGTTCCTCTCTATTTACTATCAATTTACCTTGTGCTCTGATACCACTTTTAGATTTTGATGATTTATATTATAGGAAATGCAATCTAAAATGAGTAAGCAATATTAACTATATGATAATGGCAATATAATATGCAAGAAAATTATATGAGAGACTTCTACATTAACTCAAAAAATAACCAACAATGAAAGCTCACAAAAATAGTACAATGTAATATAATGGAGGTCTTAAACACTCCAAAAATTCTTACATGATCTACATTGTATCTACCTTCTCTTCTCATCACTATACTCTATTATTCTACATTCTTCTCTCTTAAATTCTCCTCTACATTATATCTATCAAAGGCCTATATATAAGAAGATATATCCCTTGGCCTTTCATCTACCCATGAATCTTCATCCACCTGACCTATGACTCATGTACATGTGGACTACATGCACATTTACATCATTGCACATTCTAACACTTGCACATTTATTACATTGTATGAAGTAACTACTCAAACCTTAATATAAGACAAAATCCTAATCTAAATATGTAACCAAGGTGGTACATTGGCATGTACCAAGTAATCTAATATATTCCAACAATATTCTTAGAGCAACTCTCAGTTGGTTGTGTATTCGTAGAGCAACATTTGTATTGTTTACCTGTGTTCTAGAGCAACATTCATCTTATGGCCTAAGAATTTAGAGCACTCATTCTTTAGACCTTGTGTTTGGCTTGTTTGTTTCATTTGAGTTGGCACATTCACTTTAGTGTTAGGTCTGATTATGTATCCACACAACATCTTCTTGTCTTGAGTTCTTGGAGCTAGCATGGTTTGCAATGTTGTCATTTAGCTCGACTTTTGGAGTTCTCATGAAAGTTTGGGTGGCCTATGTTTTGATTTATGTGATTATCACTTGTGTATGATGAAATTATTCTTTAACCTTCTTTTATTTGGTTATGCTTTATTACTTATTTTTCATCTTCAAGCTTATCCTAGATGTATGGATTTCTTGTTGTTACGTAAGATTTAGTGGCTTCTTTATTGCCTATGAGTTACTATTATGGAATATTTTTAATATGTTTTTTGGAAAGGTAATAAAGGGATTAATGGGGGTTCCTTTTATATTTCTTAATTATGTAGGAATTATGGAGTTCCTCTTGAATATAATTGAGGTTTAGAAATTTTTGGGATTCCTATGTGGTTTTAATTGATGTTGGAATAGATGGTAATATTGGTTTGGAATGTAAATTGAAGTGTTATGTTTTGGAAAATTATTAATTATGGAAAAGAAATATGGGTTTCTTTTATGCACTATTGCTTGCTATGATTGCATTATTGAAAGAAATCATATACAAATGTATTCATTTTTCCTTCAAAGGGAATGTTCTGATCCCTACCAACCTATCTTCCACTTTGGAGAGAAATGAAGATATCAAAGGAAGTGGAGAACAACTTTAAACACTCTAGTCATGTTAGTGGTTTCATTTCTAAGTTCTTGTGATATATTAGTTGTAAATCCTCTTGGAAAATGAGGATCAATGTAATAAAAGGATTTATAATGTTTAATATGCCTTGCATATTTTATTATGTAATGGTTAATATCTTTGCTTTGGTAGACTTTTGAGATTATGAACAATCTATCCTTATGGTTTATTTTGGTTAAATACTTGATGTGAAGGTTACATGAATCTTATCTAGATGAATCTTCTTGGTAATGAACTTGCTTACTTAATCATGGAAAAATTGGTTTTTTCCAAGCTAGAGAGAGAGAGAGAGAGAGAGAGAGAGAGAGAGAGAGAGAGAGAGAGAGAGAGAGAGAGAGAGAGAGAGAGATTTGTATGCCTAGAATGTAGTCTTCATGTTGTTATCCTTTGGATTTGAAGGGGGAGCCACATTCATGAATCTTGTATTGAACTCTCTATCTTTACCTGAGCCTAAGGTAGTTACTGGAAAGACAACACTAATGCTATGGTCAAGAGGTCTTGCATTCGTGGAGCACACAAGAAATATAGGGTGGTCATTTGGAGCATCCTTTATGTCATAGAGACACATAAAGGAAACCATAGTATCTACCGGATATTGGCTTCTCTTGTCCACTTGAGTAATATATGCAACATTATGAAACTCAAAATATGGTTATGCCTTATCTTATATAAACCATGGATACTACTTATGAACCTTGTATAGGTTCTATTAAGGGAAAGATAAAAATAATATTTTCTATCTTCGGGTTGGTCAATTTGGGGTTGTTACAAAAGGCAAGTCTCCAATTGATGTTATTGATCATGTTCAAGATAATGAAAAATTTAATGTCATAGCATTGAAGTGGGCTTGAGATAAGAATTCCAATGAAGGAAAAGAGGCTAAAAAGAGACAATAAGATCCCATTAAGAAAAGAAGAAAATAAGTATAATATTTTTGAATCCTAACAGACTAGGGATCATACATAATTATGGATTATTTTTCAAACCAAATCGCCAACATCATTTATTAGAAAATATAAGCATTTGCATCAAAAAAATATCCATAGTGGACTCAATATCAAATGAAGGAAGAAGCTCGAGTTTATTTTATTCAATGCATAGGTTGACCCATATGCTCCACAAGTTGAAGTTCTATGCAAAGGTATTTCTATTCCTCATGTCATGGTAGATGGTGGAGCTGCTATTAATATAATAACAAGGTCTACTTTGAAGAAATTAGAGCTATATATAGATTGTAGATATAAATTAAAGTTGTTATCCTTGAGTAAAGAAAAAACAAGTAGGATTAGTATCTCATAGAGTAGTTTCAATCATGGGGGTCACCTATGTGGTAGATTTTCAAGTCATGAAAGATGGTTTAGTAGCCTACCCATATCCTACCCAATATTTTTGGGAAGACCATGATTAAGAAAAAATTGTGCTTTCAATTACTAGCATAAAGGGTACATGACCATTGGTCATGGTACCAAGCAAGTAAAGGTAAATGTGGTACCTCTTAGTCTATGATCTTCCTAATGGATGAAAGTGCATTGTTGACTGGACGGCCAAGATTAGATGATTCAAGATTTCTCCTTAGCCAACCTTCGAAGAAGGCTAACTCCCTATTATATAACAAAAATAAAAGGATGGGGGAAGACCAGAGTAATAAATGAATGGTTAGGGATGGGAATTATGGATAGATGTGAACGATATTTGGATAAATATTTCCATATACACAGACTACAAGTAAACTACATATAGGTCCTAATAGACCAGTTACTAGGTAAAGTATCATTAAATATGAATTGAGCCTAGATCATTCCCTCCACTACTCCAATAGCTCTTAGCACCCTAAGCAACTTTTATAGAAGAAAGTAAAACCACATAATAAGATACTAAGAATCCCTAATATTCCAATAGTCTAGGATTAATATAATAGACTACTAGACCTCCCAAAAAGCTTTTATAGAAATATCTAGGGCCTATAAAGCATCCACATACGAAAGAATTCAACAATATAATGATAGAAAAGGTAAAAAACAAGTTGATTCATTAAAATTGTAAAGCATTATTACATAATATGCAATATGAAACACTCAAATTATCAACCCTAATACTGAGGTAAATATCGCTATTTATATATTTCTATACTAGCCTAGCTAATGATTACAAGGAAGGCCTACTATAGGCCTAACAATATAGGCATAACCTAGCCTAGTTTAGAGCTCATGCTCTACCAATATGCTGTGAAGGAGTGGATTTCACTTTCTTATATGATTATACCAACTACTATTGGTTGATACTATCCACCATCTATAGCTACCACATGTATTTGGTAGATTTGTGTCAACTAAACATGCTTAAATTCTACCATCATGCCTTGTTATTGCACCAACTATCCAATTTGCAAGAATATTTACTTATGATTAGTGGAAACTGATGTTGTAGGTTTTAGGAGACTAGCTATCACTTTCCTATATCAGCCTTACCATGTATAGCTAAAAAGTGTCTAGGTGTCCCCTACCTCTAATGTGCATGGTTTCCCTTAAAATGGACCTTCTTTAAGGCCTTCTTCCTCGTCATTGTTTGCCATAAGCCTCTATTGGTCTCTAGGAGTTTAGGGAGTTGTTTATAAATATCATAAGAGTTTAGAGAAAGCCACTAGAAAATGCACAACCACATATGCTTTCGATTAGGACTAGCTAGGGCAATTGCACACTTCAAAATGTCATGTATTCAAAATTATTTAGCCACATTTTAGATCCATTCTAACTTAGTTGAATTTAGGTCATAAATATTATTCTTAAGATTTTGGTCAATCATATTTCAAAAATTGTCAAGTCTAACTAGACTTCCTTACATATAAATGTTAGAAAATTGATAGTCCAACAAAGTTTACAAGGAAATATATATGTGGAAACTTCTAAGGGCGCACATTATTGATGCATCTTGGGGATTTTTGCTTACCAAAAAAGTATAATCCAAGTATCCTTATTAATTGGGCATGGAGTCAAGCATAGGAGAAAAGAAAGAGGCGAAGGAAAGAGTAGGGGTATGAAGAAATTGGTGAGTAAGCATTTTGAATGAGTTTTGGTTTCATTTTTATAATAGAAACTTTTCGCGTAAGCATTGGAAGATACCCCTAATTATATTGCATCATATTTGCTTACAAAATATGGGATTTCCTATAGAACCTGAAGTAGAAAAAGTACTAAAGTTGGAAAAAAATGACAACAAGAAAGTAGGGTGGTTAGGATATCTAAATAAGGTGATAATTTAGTATATAGTGGGGGTTGGGGAGAGGAATGGGGGAGAGATGAGGGCAAGCAAAAGAATAAAAAGTAGGAATATGTGATAAGAAGAAAGGAAAGGAGAAAGAACAAATATATATGGTTGTTGGAACCTATTGCAAAATTGAGTCCCTAGTGATAATTATTTGCAATAGCTAAGAGTTGTTTCAGATAAGGGCAACTTGTCTTAGGTAAGTATTCCAAGCACTTGCAACTTTATTCCTTTTATTAGTTTCTATTCTTCTTTTTGTGAATTTGTGTAAGTAGTATTATTTAGGATTGCAAATAACTTTCAAAATATTAACTACCTTGGATGCATTTAAAGTGTGCTCTTGTGCATATATAGTTGTTTTGGACTTCTCTTAGCTATCAAAAGATAAATTTTTACTTTTGGATAACCTTCATCTTGTTTTATAGCTTTTATTGCATGCACTTACAATTGGTCTCTTTAATAACTATGGACCTTCTTTTAGAACTCCCACACTTTTCTAGAATTTTACATTTTGTGTGGTTGGTTTTCTTACATGTTAAACTTTCTTGTATGGTGAATGACCTATCAATAGTAATATCCCCAATTATTATATTTCCTAAGCATCAAATTTTCATATTGTGTGATTATCATCCCTTTTTCCAAAATTTATTTCCAGCTATAAGTAGGATTCCCTAAATCCTAATGGATTTACTCAAAAATATTATTGTCACAAGTAAGCACCATAATGTGCTTTATAAATTATAAATGCCAATGCATCCTATGCCTTTTCCACATGTATTTCAATCTACATCAAAATATAAGTCAACACAAACATATTTTTTTATTTTTAGCAAAGATTAGATAGAGGAACTTTACTAGTGTAGGGGTCCTCATGGGATAAACCTTTTGTGACTTCTTCACCCAACTTCTTCTTCTTAATTCTAGTGTATATTATTGTGACCAAATTTCCTTGTCATAATAGAATTTAGCAGAGTGGTATTATTTTTTGAGACTATCAAAAGCTTTCGTTTTGGGTTCCTCTTGTAATAGCAATCCAACTACCCTCCATTCATGGAACTTTTGCTTTGGAGTGGCTAATAACTATTGACCTTATAACCTTACATAATCATATAAAATTGGTCCATCCTAAATTGTGGCAATGAAATCCTCTATATAAAATTTGGATTCCATCTAAAAGTCTTTGATCACCTCCTCAGAGTAGTGATCGGCCTCCATTTAATATTCTTCATCCACATCCTAAATGTAATAATCATTCTCCTTTTGATTCTCTCTAGCAACTTCCTGAATGTAGTCTCAATTTTGTTCAATCAAGTTTACCTCCTCAACATATTCTAGATCATCCTTGAGTAAGCTAACCCTTTCTTCTTAAATTTTATCAATGTGGAAGGGAGATGAATTTTCCACATAGATCTTGACCTTTTATAATTTCTAAGGGATGATCATATAAGAATAATCCAGGGAGAAATATCCCCTCAACATAATAGTGAAATATCTAGATAAAAACAGACTAAAGTAGGCCAAAATATCCACCACTACCACCTCTTGAATAATTATTTCCTTCAAAAGCTTATGAAGCACCATCGATATGTCCTTGACCACCCGAAATATCTGGATAGGGGTACCATACAACTATAGAACTCCAAGGCTTTATCGAGTGTATTCCATTCTCATTGTTTCACATACTACATCTGGCATGATAGTAATGGTTTCTCTAGAGTCAATCATGTAGTTGTGTACTATCCACCCCTCCATTTGTAAAGATATGTAGAATGGGGGTGGCAAAATCTTACCCATGTCAAGGACTATTTGGTCTTGAGAAAATTTAAATTTGGTAGCTTCTCTTATTTAGGATTTATGCATTTTAATATCACTTTGATAAGATCTATCTGATCTATGATTAGCAATGCATCATACATGCTTGCCTTGGAAGGATTATTCTTGAGTTTTTCAACAATATTGTATCCAATCACTTTTGACAACTTTTGTTCCTTTTGATCAGTATCTTCAAATCTTTTGTGATATTGTTCAATATCTTCTAGCCTATGCATTTTGGTCATGGATGTATACCTTAATATTCTTAGCATATTTTCCTTAGGATCCTCTTGTATAGACTTTTCTTTTACAGGTTCTAGCCTTAGTGGTTCTAGCCTTGGTGGTTCCAACCTTGACTGCTATTTTGCTCGCGCTTTGTAAGGTTGAGTAGAGACTTTAAATTCATACAATTTTTTTGGTTCCACTTGTAGGGTCTTATTCCTATATCTAGTCAATACTTGAATGGATTCTTCTTCCTTGGGTTGCTTGGCTACCATGATTTTTTTGGATCTAACAAGATCTTAACTATTTTATTTTATGCATTTTTTGCTTTTTTATTTTCTTTGCCATTACTAGTTAATATTGGTACTGATATACCATACATGTGTTTGTGTTGTGGGGATCATTGCAAGCCAAGCACCAACAAATTTCATGAGTGGAAGTAGATGACATCCCCTATAGTTAATTGAATGCAATATTTGTTCATCTGATGATATTGTTGCTAGAGACCCCTTGGTACCTGGTGATATAGAGAAATCTCCTAGGCTTATAGCCCTCATATGTCTTCTCTACATGTTTTCTCCCTAGCACAATGAATTTATTGCTAAGTTTCTTCACTGCTACCCTTATCTCTAATAGCACTATATTTTATTTAGGTTTTAGAGCTATCAAATGAGGGAGAGATGGTGTAGTAGGCTTAGGAAAAGCTCTAAGTGTTGGAGTAAGAGTATATTACGGTATAATAGTGGCTAGAACTTAGTGTGTAGAAAAATATAGAAATAATAGAATGGTAATATTAGGAAAAATCTTACTAACTAATATGAGTGCATCTTCTACAATAATTGCAAATTGAAAAACATGAGGGAATATCATCTCATTGGTTAACGATATATGAAGGTCTAGGTTTAGGTCAAAGGCTCAGATGTAATAAATATACATATAGGGATGGAAAGGTTTGATATATTAAAGAATTTGCTTCCATATTTTGCTAATCTAATGTTAAAAGTAGTGATATTTTCTTATGGATACCTTTAAATGGATGTAAACTAAGCAATGAAAATGGATCTCATACCTAGTTGAATTCAAATATGAATGGTTCGACAAGTTGATCCCATGAAGTAATATTATTATCATCAAAGGATATATAATAGATGAGCACTTTTTATTTGAAGGATATGGTTAATAGACACACCATGACATCCTCATGTTGGATATTGAATAGCCGTAAGGATGGCCATATCTTGGCAGTGCTCATATGTAGTTTTTTTAATATTATTAAAAATTGGTAAAGCTTTAAGAGCAAACTAAGGTATTTCATGGAGATCTAAATAGAGGAGGGGACCATTACTATTCCACCTTGGGTATGTTTTTCCAACCACATTTTCTAGGTAGGGACTATCAAGAGATTGTCTAGGAAAGGGTTGTAGTGAAAAAGGACTTTGAATGAAAGGAGCTATAACTAGAGAGTGGAATTTACTTGGTATTATGTAAGCTCTTTTGTTAGGTAATTCAAAAAATTGCATAGGTTCTTAGATATTTTTGGCCTCTACTCTTGTTAACATGTGATTGTATAACTCATCCCTAGAGCTCATTCCTTCATTAGAGACATCAAACTTAAGTTCTTTCAATAGTGGAGTCGCTAGGTGAATGTGTATTCTCTACTAGTGAGGTCAAGATATTCACTAAAATTTTGGGCCATATATGTGAATGAGATAAATATTGAATAATTCATCCCATCATAAATTCCAAAAACTCTTGGTATAGCATGGTGGAGGGGTGAATTGCTTTATAATTCCAGTTATGTATTGGTAAAAATAAACTAAACAAGTTTAGTCCCATTGGGCATGCCAAAAACTCTGGGTTTATAATTTACCTAATGTATGGAAGTGTGTCATTGACCATAGGGCCAATATTGTATGGTTTAGTATTTCTTCTTAGCCAACCTTCGAAGATGGCCAACTCCCTATTATAAACAAAAATAAAAAGATCTAGGAAGACTAGATTAATAAATTAAGGGTTAGGGCTAGAAATTATGGATTAGATGTGAACGACATTTGGGTAAATAGTATTACCATATACCATGAAACACACACTACAACTAAAATACATATAGGGACTAATAGACCAATTATTAGGTAAAGTATCATTGAATATGAATTGAGCCCAAATCATGCCCTTCACTACTCCAATATCTCTTAGCACCCTAAGCAACATTTACAAAAATAGTAGAACCACACAATAAGAAACTAAGAATACATAATATTATAATAGCCTAGGCATGATAGAATATACTACTAGACCTCCCAAAGAGCTTTTATAGAAATATCTAGGGCCTATAGAGCATCCACATGTGAAAAAAATTCAACAATACAATTATAGAAAATGTCAAACAACAAACTATTTCTTTAAAATTGCAAAGAATAATTACATAATACACAACATATAAACACTCAAATGTTTTACCATTGTATTGAAGTAAACATAGGTACTTTACTAGCCTAGATAATTATTACAAGGAAGGTCTAACATAGGCCTAAAAATATAGGTTTAGCATGGCCTAGTTCAAAGCTTGTGCTCTATCAACATGTTGGGAATGAGTGGATGTCACTTTATACTTTGATATTGGTAACTATTGTTCATCGAAACTATCCACCATCTATATACACCACATGTATTTGATAGGTCTATGCAACCTAAAAATTATTAGACTCTCTCATCATGCCTTGTTGTGTCAACTATCAAATTTGCAAGGAGCTCTACTTATGATTTGTGGTAGTCAATGTTATTGTAGGTTTCAAGAGACTGGTTGTCACTTACCCATAAGTACCTTACCTTGGATATATGAGAAGTGTCCAAGTGTCCCATACATTTGAAATGAATGGTTTCCCATTAAACATACCTACCCAAAGGTCTTCTTCCTTATCATTGTCTTCCACAAGCCTTTGTTGGTCACTAGGAGTTTAAGGAGCTAGCTGAAGCTATCATAAGAATTTAAAGTCAAGCACTAGAAAATGCTCGACCACATATAGTTTTGATTAGACCTAGTTGGGACCACTACACATGTCAGTGGGCCATGTATTCAAAATTATTTGGCCATATTTTATAGTGGTCAAGACCTTATTTAGTTGAATTTAGTCTTCACAGATTATCCTTGAGCTTCTAGTTAGTCATATATCAAAATTTATCATGTTCAACTAGACTTCCTTGTATCAAAATGTTACAATGTTGATAGTCCAAAAACGTTTACAAGAATCTATCTATGTGGGAAATTCTAAGGACCCACAATACCTCAAACTCATACATTGAGGATAACAAAAACAAAGGAAGAAATCAAGTGGAAAACCTTATATTATACAATTAAAATCAAGGTGGATGTAAAATATGAAGAATAAATAAAGGTGGACATCTCATTATCTCACAGCCTTTATGATACTCTAATATATCACCCACATTAGTTTTCAGAGGAAGAGATAGATAATTGACCACAAAAGTTATATTTTGGAAATGTAGTAGATGATAATAACAAGAGGATTACTCTCAACTCTTTTATAGGTATATTCATCTATTTTATTTTGATCATAAAGATTCATGACAAGTGGATTAGGTGAAACATCATATAGATTTGGTCAATGGTGCTAAACTTGTGAAGCAAATGTCATATCAAATGAATGTTTTGAGTAGTTTTTATGTAGGAAATATTCAAGAGGTTTTATAACCCTCCAATTTATAACACTGGCTGCTTTGTTTTTCTTATCCAATAATGATATATTAACTTCTATTAAATAAAAATAACTACACCATTTCAAAAAATAAAATCACTCACTTCAATGAGTAGGTATTTGGACCAATAAAAACTATAAATCCATACATATAGGTTCATCCATTAACTACTCACTTATATAACATGCACTAGGATCATTAACAATTAGAAATCCATACACCATGATTCTTTTATCAAACACTTGAACATAAAAAGCATATCTATGAACAAGTTTTAAACTAACAAGAATTAAAACTCATCCATTGGCAATTTAATTTTATTTTACATAAATGGGAAGCATTCACATTCATGAAATAAAAAAATGACCTTCTCACATGCAAGGCTAAAATCAATCCTAACAAATATTATATTCTATTTATAACCATAAACATGTAAAGAAACGTAAAGTATTCAATTTTTGTTTTTAAAACACAATTAAATAAGTCTTCATTAAATTCAAAAAAATAAAACTAGACCCAAAATCATATAGGTTTGATCCCTAAATAGAGAGTCTAAAAGTAGTTAATAAACTATCAAGTAATTAAATTAACAATTACCTCCATCTAATGGAAGGAATTTTGAATGGTTTTATAATTATAAATAGAAATGCAATAGAAATACAAATTGATGGTTGTAAACTTCTCCTCATGTGATGATTGAAAAAAACTGATTTAGATAGCCATGCATATTCTTATTATTTAATGTCAAATCCACAATCCACCTTTGGATATCATTTGGAGAGAATTTCTTCATAGAATTGATTGATTTTATTACTTGGTTTAACATGGTATAGATATATATATTTTTTATGGCTTATCCTTAAGTAGTGTCCCATAGTTATCATATGGCTCCTCAATTTTAATTTTGGCTCCAATTTGTTCATCTCTCTACCACCCTTGTTAATGATGGAATTGACATCCAACAACACTCCACAAGAATGGTTGATTCTATATTGTACTAACATGATCTAGAAAAAACATCTATGCATATTGGTAATAGGTAAGGAGGAGTAGGTTCCAAGATTTGTTCTTTGTCATATAAAATTTAGGAGATTATTTTGTGTGTGCAGGATGGTTTATTGTAGTTTTTCAAATTTCTCTCATTCTTTATCAAACTTTCTCTTAGTGTTCTTGAAAAAGCGCAATTATAGGAAGAACTTAATATTCAAGTCAAATTTAGTCTATATGTATTTGGTAGCTACACTTATGATCAGGTCCTTCTAATTCCTAGTAGTTTTTATAACTTAGACTTGTTCTTTTATGGCATTGACTTGGGAGGTAAGATATTGCACTATGGAGAGGTACTATGTTTTATTATCTACTATGAATTTCTCCATTTGAGAGACTCTCTCCTCCAATATTACAACATGATTCTCCTCAAAGGTTCTCTCATATTCCAAGGCCTAGATATGCTAGAATTGGATAATGATCCTCTTCTCTAATTATTGAAATTAATCCCATTCTAATATATCCACCTCTATATGTATTTGGCTAATGTACTTATATATAATCTAGTTTGTTGAGGTGATGGTCATATCTTGCACTCATTCGTTCATAACATCGTTCTCTTATATCTTACTCTTCATAGAGTATGTCCCCTTCAGGGACTTAGATCTTTCATCATAAAAATATTTAATCAAAATATCCTAGATTTTAGGGTCTAAAATATTTTTTTCTATGGATAGACCAACAGAATACCAACCTATGCATCTTGGTATGCAATGCTTATTTCAAAATACACTTTTATGTTTTCTAGTGTTGAATATATAGCCTTTGTGACTATTTGTTTCACTACTCCTTCAATGGATCCTATCTCTACTCTTCCAATTTCCACTTCCCAAATATCTATTTGGGTCTCCTTTGAGGAGGCTTCCTCCACCAAAATACTAGATCTCATTGGAAGAAATTCTTTCAATGGAAGTTTATTTTTGAAGATAATAGATTTACCTTAGGATATTTTGGGTTTGTGTTAAATAAAAGAATGGTTGATGGGGTAAAGTATGTTAATAGTATGCCATCAATTTCTCATGTGTTAGAAAGTTTTTGCTGATGTATTTTGCAAGGAACTTACTAAAATATATTATATTTCTGGCATGGGCTTTAATATACATATGATAGTTTTTCTATATACATATTAACTTGATCAAGTTGAGACAACATTGTAATTTTTGTATATCAAAATTAAGGGGAGGTCTATAGATGAGGAACTATAATTTTTACCTAAAAAAAATAGTTATTTGTATGGGGAGCTAAAAATGAATATGTGAAATTGACTTAGGCATAGTTCCATAATGTGTCTTAGCTAAGAATATATTGTAAAAGAGAAAATGATATATGGAAAATGTAGCTTTAAATATTAATGTTAAGGTGACCTCTTTGAATAGACCAAAATAAACTTCTCTAATTTTGAGTGGTGAGACTACACAAACAATATCAATAAAAAAAGAAGTCATGTGGAACCTAGGCCTCTTCAAAAACTAATTAATTTTGATATCTTTGATTTTTCTGACTACATTATTAGAAAGAAAAGAATCCTAATCAAATTTGAATCCTTCAAGAATGACAAAAATTATTGTTGGGACTTAGTGTATAGAGAATTGGAACATGTTGGGCTTACCCAAAAGTCTACAAAGCATGGACATGGTGTATCTCACTTCAAGCATAAAATTTGATATATCATTCTTTTTATTTTTTATATGGAGGGTCTTGTTCTCCTTTGATCAACAACCCTTCAAAATTTTACTAATGATCTTATACTTCTTTGTAAATGCCTTTCCACTAATGCTGGATGTATTACATTATTTGATACCTTGCAATATTATTGCAAGAACCTTGTGAATATTTTATATTAGGGTGTATTTAATATCTAAGCCTATAGTATGTGTCATGTTATTAAGTGTGAGTATGTCTCATGTAACTAAGTGAGGAGTTATGTATCAAGTTAGTAAGTGTAAGTTATGTGAGCGAAGTGTCATGTGAGGAGTTATGAATAATCATGAGACACTTTATCTTTATATAATATGTGAGAATTATTATGTAATAAAAATATAAATATTTGGATCTCCCATGAGTATGAGGATATGAAGAGTCTATGTAAGTTCAAAGGTCAAGAATCATGTACAAATGAAGAGTCTCATGAGTATGAGGATATCTATATTTTTTAAACATATGTGTTTAAAAAATATATATGTTTAGACATATATGTTTAGACCCATATGTTTATACCTATATGTTTAGACCCATGTGTTTAGACCCATGTGTTTAGACCCATATGTTATAAATTCAAGTTTCAAGTGAATATTTTCTTGCATGGGAAAGTGAAAATTAAAAAAAATTCAATGAATATTTTCCTGGTGGGAAAATTAAAGGCGAGAAAAGGAGTTAAAATTTCCAGAATATTCTTTGGGAAGTTATTAAAAGGGGGAATAGAGATTACTGAAGGTAGTCTTGTATCACAGATCGTGGCTCCAATTTGCAGATCTCCAGTATTTATAATAAAATTGGCCTTATGGTCGTACATTGTAATTTCTAATTCTATTTTATTGAATAAATATTTGATGTAGGGTTTATGTTTAAATATTTTGTTATTTAATATTAGATGTGGGGTTACTGTTAATTTTTTTTTGTGATTTTAAGTACTGTGTAAGTGTTGGATGGAGTAACCCTTCATAAAATGGTATAAGAGCTAGGTTCCTGAGTGTGTAGATAGATCACCAAATGTAAGGCAGTCTGCACCAGGATTTTTGGTTAGGGTTTGTGAGAAACGTGAGTAGAATGCCTCCATGAAGAAATCGTGGTGGTGGGATAAATGTTATGGTGCTAGAAGAGGATTTTAGAGCTTTACATAGGTAAGTTTAAGCTCTGCAAGAGGATATGCATAGAGAGTTTGTTGGAATTTTTGAGTCCCTATGCTAAAATGTTGTCATTGATGTCAAAAGGATCTATGATGGCATGCACTATGTTCTATGAAAAGTGCAAGGAAGGGTTTTTGTGAAAACCAAGGCAGGAAAAATAAAAGGTTTTATTTAAAACCATGGACAACAGATTTGAAATGGGTTTTTCTTAAAACCCAAGTTGGATTTTCGTTTCATCGAAAAATGTGCCCCGGTGATGGAGATATTTAATTTTAAATATTTAGTTTAAATTTTAAATTATTTAAAATTTAAATTTAAATTTTAAAATTAAAAGTAAAAGAATATTCACCGACGTCATAAAGGAAGGTTCAAAAGCACCGACGTTTCCAAGCTAAGGGAAGGCATATATATATGCCATTAAATTCTTCAAATTAAATTATCCTTGCTCTTGTTGTTAATGCGATTGTTGGAAAGCGAATAGAGCTCGTGCGAAAAAGGTTTAAGTGGTGGAAGCAACGAATAAATCGGACGACGTGTGAAACCCAAGTCACCTTGGGCAGTGTGGCCTATTGGCAACTTGGGTAGCACAAAGGCATTTGGTAGCACGAGGTCATGCGTTCGATTTTTGGCAAGGTTCGTTCGTTGTGCTTTGTGGTGGAAGCGCCAAGGGCGCACAGTTTATTTGAGGCACGTGGGCCTGTAGCATATAAAGGGAAGTCATGTCCCTTTTGCATTGCGAATGAGCGGGTAGCTCGTTTGGCTACCTTAGCCATGGCTAAGGCGCCCGTGGTGAGGCAGGTCAAGGGGTCGAAACACCTTGAGGGAGGTATGCGATTTTTTAATTAAAATTTGTTTGAATGCTCTAAAGTTTGGAGTGATAAGGGTTAGGAAATATTTTATTTTTGTAAAACCTTTGTTGTGTTTAAAAGGTTAAATAATTATTTTGTTGGTGAAAACCATAGATGATTATTTGAGCCTTATGGTATTGATTTGAATTTTTGAGAGCATTATTTTAGGAGAAATAAGGGTTTTGAATAAAGTGGAAATTGAATAGTGGCTTATTGATTATTATTTTTAGAGGGTTTTTCTATAGAGGGACTTTGGTGGATGTGATTATTGAGTTGGAGTAAAAAGGTGTAAATTGAGTTATACTTTATCTTGTGATTATTATTTGAAGTCCACTAACCCTTGTTGAGATTGGAAAAAGAAAGTGTGTTGAGTGTGGCAGATTTTGTGGACAACTTCTTGGCATCAATAAGGTATGGGCAATATTCTCCATTGATTTATTTGGGTGGTTGATTTCTGAAAATATCATTGGAGTGAAAAGGATTGATTGTGGTTTCCTTTTGAGAGTTGTTGGTTGAATGCTTCAAGGATTTTTGGTTTGAGAGTTATGGTTAAAACCTTGTTTTATAAGCATTGTTGTTGAAGCCATTAGTTGTGTGAAAAACCTGAGTTAGGGTTTGAGAAGAACATGAGTATCATTGTTATGTGAAGAATGTTTTATAAGCATTATTGTTGAAGCCCATTGGTTGTGCAAAGAACTTGAACTTGAGTTAGAGAAGAACATGAGTATCATTTTTATGTGAGATTTGTTGTTGAACATTGTTGGAAACATTTTGAGTTGGTTGATACATGCTTGGACTAGGGTTTGTGAGAAAGAGTTGTTCCTTGTGGTGATTGGTTGAGTAGAGTTGTTTGAGCCTAGTCAAGTGATTGTGTGAAGTGGTTGTTCAAGTTCCATAAAACAAACTATTCTATATTCTGATTTGAGTTGAGATTGAGATTTGAGTATAGAAAATGATTTTTTTATTTTAGAGATTGAGTTGAGATTGGGATTTGAGTATAGAACATATTGAGTCTCTAACAATTCTCTTTATGCTTCTATGAGATTGATTTGAGTTGAGATTGATTTGAGTTGAGATTGAGATTTGAGTATAGAACATATTGAGTCTCTAACAATTCTCTTTATGCTTCTATGAGATTGAGTTGAGATTTTGTTGAGCTGATTTGAGGTAAGTCTTTGAGAAGGCTTGTGGACTGATTTTGAGTAAGCTTTTGTGAAAGCTTGCTATGTAGATTTGAGCAAGTCCTAGAGAGGACTTATTGAGCAGATTTGGACAAGTTCTAAGTGAGCTTGTTGAGCATATTTGGACAAGTTCTGAGTGAGCTTGTTGAGCATATTTGAGCAAGTTTTGAGTGGACCTATTGAGTAGATTTGAGTAGGTTTTGAGTGAGCCTATTGAGTAGATTTGAGTAGGTTCTGAGTGAGCCTATTGAGCATATTTGAGAAGGTTCTGAGTGAGCCTATTGAGAATATTTGAAGAGGTTCTGAGTGAACCTATTGATAGAGCTTTGGAGGTGATAGAGTATAGAGGATAGAGTCTCAGTGGATAGAGATCCAACAGCCAGGACAATTGAAGATAGATCTGAGTGAGGAGTCTTCAAGTGGAGAGAGATCCACAAGTCAGTGCAGTAGAGAGACAAAGTCTTCTAGAAGATCACTAGCTAGAGTAGAAGGGGAAAGAGTTCTCCTGTGGAAGAGATCCATGAACTTGAGATTTAGGGGATCAACATCTCCTTTGGACAGAGGTCCATAAACATTGTAATTGGGAAGGATTCCCAAGAGATTATTTGAGAAATATTTAGAAGAAATATTTTCTATGGAGGTAGCCCACATTGGGTGAACCACGTTAAAAATGATGTCTCTCATGTGTGTGATGCTTTGTGTGATGTTTACTACTTTATTAATGTTGATGCTACTATTTGGGGAAAAGTTTTATATTATATTGTTCACCCCCTCTCAGTATAAGCACATGTTCTTCAATTGGTATCAGAGTCGGTCTCTCCATGAAGAGTCTAACAGCTTGGAAGAGGATCCATCAGTAACACACATGTGCTCAAAGAGTGAAGAAAGTATAGACTTTGAGGAAGCACTCTTCAATTATCTCCAAGATCTTGAAAGGATTCAAGAAGAGAGGGCACAACTAAAAGAACAAATCTGAAATGATGAATTGGCAAGAATTGAGCTTCTACAAAGGCTAATAGAACTCGAAATAGAAGTGAAAGAAAGAAGAGAGATTGAACATCAGTTGAGAGATATGTTGGAAACAAAAGAAGTAGGACTCGAAAGAGTGGCAGCAGAGATTGTGAAGTTAAAATGCAGAACTGAAAAAGCATCAAGTAAGCTAGAGAAAGAAGCATGTCAGCAAGAGGTAGGAACATCAAGCAAAAGGGAGGTATCTTACCATATCTCAAGGAAAGAAGACCGTAAAAGAAATAATATCAGATCGAGTCCTCAACAAGACAGGTTACAAAATTCCTTCCATGGACATTGTTTTTCTTGCAATAAATATGGTCATAGAGCTATGCAATGTACTAGCAAAGACAATGATAGTAGTAGTACAGATTCTCTTGCACCACATATGGATAATGATGTTAAGTGTTACAAATGCAATAGTTTTGAGCATACAGCTAGAAGGTGCAAACTAGAAACCTTTAAGTCTAGCACTAGAAAGGAAGAAAAAGGGAAAGGAAAATTAAAATCCTTGCTGGTTCAAATAGCATTGCATGCACAGGATAGAGAAGAAAAATGGTTTCTGGATAGCGGATGCTCTAGACACATGACAGGAGAAAAGGACAAGTTCATAGCTTTGAAAGAAGGAAATAGAGGGTCAGTAAACTTTGGGGACAATGGTTCAACAAATATTTGTGGAAAAGGAACTCTAAGTATAGGCAATGGGAAAGCAAAAGCTGAAAATGTTCTATATGTGGAAGGTCTGAAACATAATCTCTTGAGCATTAGTCAACTTTGTGATCAAGGTCATATAGTAACTTTTCATCAAGATAGATGTGAAGTAAGAAAATCTGAATCTGGAAAACTTGTAGCTAGTGCTATAAGAGAAAGAAATATTTATGTACTCAATGAAATAAAAAAGGAGAAATGTTTCTTATCCAAAGAAAATGAGATCCATTTTCAACATATAATATTGGGGCCAAATGAAAATCTTCTAATGGCCTTGGAAGGTAAAGAAGATAATTCTATAGAAGACAAGCCAAAAGGAAGTAATGATAAGGACAAAGGCAAAAAAATAGAGGATTATTCAGTAGAGAATGGTTATGATCTCAAGGGAGAACTTATTCATGCTCTTGACATAGTAAAGAAGGTAAGAAAGCAACACTCTAAGCTTGAAAGTCAGTTTCAAGAATGTGATGAAGAAATATTATTGCTCATAGAGGACTTAGAGAAGTCAAAGGCTAAGGCAAGTAAGTTCAAGGATAAGTTAGAAGCAAATATTTTGGAGTGTGAAAAGTTAACACAAGAAGTGGCACTACTAAAGGAAGATTTAGAGGATTCCAAGAAAAATTTGTACAAGTATGTAAATAGTGCAAAGAGTGTAGATAAAATAATTAAGATACAAAGAGGAGCAACAAACAAGATAGGTCTTGGTTCCAAACAGGTTCAAAATAAATGGGAAGAAAAGTCTACTTCAAGTCTTGAAGAAGAAGGAACTTCAAAAGAAGATACTTCAGAAGATGATAGTGTAAGTAGGAATGAGACATCAGAGGATGAGTTGGACAATAGAGAGTTCAACAAATATAGGAATAATGCACAAAGAAGATATAGATGGAACAACAATCAGAATAGGAGACCAATGAGGTCTAGGCAAGGAAGCTTCAATGGGAGATGCTTCTCATGTCATAGGTTTGGGCACATGGCTTCACAGTGTAGGTCATATGAAAGATAGGAATATGGGAAAGGATAACTTTTCCATGGGTATTGCTACTCATGCAATGAGTATGGTCACAAAGCAATGAATTGCAGGGTTCATGGCAGAAGAGGATATGGCTTCACTAGGAGGTATCCTAAGATATTTGCACCTCCAAGGAATAATAACATTAAGTGTTATAAGTGCAATAATGATGGACACACAACAAGATGGTGTAGAGAAAATATTCCAGAAGCAGGTATGAACAGGAATAGGAACATGGATGAGAACAGGAATAGGAACATAAATAGGAACAAGAATAGGAACATGGATGAGAACATGAACAAGAACATGAATAAAAACATAAATGATAATAAAAATATGGATGATATCTTGGAAAGAAATAGTGAGAGGATTCAAAAAACTAACAAAGGAAGAGAGAAAGATAAAGGTATAGATCTAGTGCTTTTGGGGAGTAGAAATACTCCCACCCCAGAATTAACCACCTCATGAGGAGGTGGGGGAGGGGCTAAGCTAAGAGGCTCATTCTTAGCCCCGAGCCCCAAAGGTGACCCTTTGCCATTGATGACAAAGGGGGAGAGATTTGTGTATATTGAGGAGAGTTTTTGATATGGGGAGAGATTTGATATTTGAGAGAGCTTTGAGCCAGGGGGAGAAAAGTCCTAGGGGAGCATAAAAGAAGGTCAGATTTTAGTAAATGGATATGGGTTGCCATCAATGACAAAGGGGGAGATTGTTGGACATTTTGAGTCCCTAAGCTAAAAGTTTGTCATTGATGTCAAAAGGTATAGCTATGTATTTTTCAATAAGGATCTATGATGTTATGCAATATGTTCATGATGAAAAGGGCTGCAAGGAAGATGTTTTTGTTCTAAAACCATGGGAGAAGAATATTAAAAAGGTTTTATTTAAAACCATGGATGGCAGATTTGAAATGGGTTTTTCTTAAAACCCAAGTTGGCTTTTTGTTTCATCAAAAAATGTGCCCCGATGATGGAGATATTTAATTTTAAATATTTAGTTTAAATTTTAAATTATTTAAAATTTAAATTTAAATTTTAAAATTAAAAGTAAAAAAATATTCATCGACGTCATGAAGGAAGGTTCAAAAGTGCCGACGTTTCCAAGCTAAGGGAAGGCATATATATATGCCATTAAATTTTTGAAGATTAAATTATCCTTGCTCTTGTTGTTAATGTGATTGTTGGAAAGTGAATAGAGCTCGTGCAAAAAAGGTTTAAGTGGTAGAAGCAATGAATAAATCGGACGATGTGTGAAACCCAAGTCACCTTGGGCAGTGTGGCCTGTTGGCAACTCGGGTAGTGCAAAGGCATTTGGTAGCACGAGGTCATGCATTCAATTTTTGGCAAGGTTCGTTTATTGTGCTTTGTGGTGGAAGCGCCAAGGGTGCACAAAGTTTTTAAGGCACGTGGGCCTGCAGCATATAAAGGGAAGTCATGTCCCTTTTGCATTGCGAATGAGTGGGTAGCTCGTTTGGATACCTTAGCCATGGGTAAGGCATCGGCAGTGAGGTAGGTCAAGGGGTCGAAACCCCTTGAGGGAGGTATGCATTTTTTTAATTAAAATTTATTTGAATGCTCTAAAGTTTGGAGTGATAAGGGTTAGGAAATATTTTATTTTTGTAAACCTTTGTTGTGTTATTAAAAGGTTAATTAATTATTTTGTTGGTGAAAACCATAGATGATTATTTGAGCCTTATGGTATTGATTTGAAATTTTTGAGAGCATTATTTTAGGAGAAATAAGGGTTTTGAATAAAGTGGAAATTGAATAGTGGCTTATTGATTATTATTTTTAGAGGGTTTTTCTATAGAGGGACTTTGGTGGATGTGATTATTGAGTTGGAGTAAAAAGGTGTAAATTGAGTTATACTTTATCTTGTGATTATTATTTGAAGTCCACTAACCCTTGTTGAGATTGGAAAAAGAAAGTGTGTTGAGTGTGGCAGATTTTGTGGACAACTTCTTGGCATCAATAAGGTATGGGTAATATTCTCCATTGATTTATTTGGGTGGTTGATTTCTGAAAATATCATTGGAGTGAAAAGGATTGATTGTGGTTTCCTTTTGAGAGTTGTTGGTTGAATGCTTCAAGGATTTTTGGTTTGAGAGTTATGGTTAAAACCTTGTTTTATAAGCATTGTTGTTGAAGCCATTAGTTGTGTGAAAAACCTGAGTTAGGGTTTGAGAAGAACATGAGTATCATTGTTATGTGAAGAATGTTTTATAAGCATTATTGTTGAAGCCCATTGGTTGTGCAAAGAACTTGAACTTGAGTTAGAGAAGAACATGAGTATCATTGTTATGTGAGATTTGTTGTTGAACATTGTTGGAAATATTTTGAGTTGGTTGATACATGCTTGGACTAGGGTTTGTGAGAAAGGGTTGTTCCTTGTGGTGATTGGTTGAGTAGAGTTGTTTGAGCCTAGTCAAGTGATTGTGTGAAGTGGTTGTTCAAGTTCCATAAAACAAACTATTCTATATTCTGATTTGAGTTGAGATTGGGATTTGAGTATAGAACATATTGAGTCTCTAACAATTCTCTTTATGCTTCTATGAGATTGATGAGTTGAGATTGATTTGAGTTGAGATTGGGATTTGAGTATAGAACATATTGAGTCTCTAACAATTCTCTTTATGCTTCTATGAGATTGATGAGTTGAGATTGATTTGAGTTGAGATTGGGATTTGAGTATAGAACATATTGAGTCTCTAACAATTCTCTTTATGCTTCTATGAGATTGAGTTGAGATTTTGTTGAGCTGATTTGAGGTAAGTCTTTGAGAAGGCTTGTGGACTGATTTTGAGTAAGCTTTTGTGAAAGCTTGCTATGCAGATTTGAGCAAGTCCTAGAGAGGACTTATTGAGCATATTTGGACAAGTTCTGAGTGAGCTTGTTGAGTATATTTGGACAAGTTCTGAGTGAGCTTGTTGAGCATATTTGAGCAAGTTCTGAGTGAGCTTGTTGAGTAGATTTGAGCAGGTTTTGAGTGAGCCTATTGAGCATATTTGAGTAGGTTCTGAGTGAGCTTATTGAGCATATTTGAGCAGGTTCTGAGTGGACTTTTGAGCAGATTTGAGTAGGTTTGAGTGAGCCTATTGAGTATATTTGAGTAGGTTCTGAGTGAGCCTATTGAGAATATTTGAGTAGGTTCTGAGTGAGCCTATTGAGCAGATTTGAAGAGGTTCTGAGTGAACCTATTGATAGAGATTTGGAGGTGATAGAGTATAGAGGATAGAGTCTCAGTGGATAGAGATCCAACAACCAGGACAATTGAAGATAGATCTGAGTGAGGAGTCTTCAAGTGGAGAGAGATCCACAAGTTAGTGCAGCAAAGAGATAGAGTCTTCTAGAAGATCACTAGCCAGAGCAGAAGGGGAAAGAGTTCTCCTATGGAAGAGATCCATGAACTTGAGATTTAGGGGATCAACATCTCCTTTGGACAGAGGTCCATAAACATTGTAATTGGGAAGGATTCCCAAGAGATTATTTGAGAAATATTTAGAAGAAATATTTTCTATGGAGGTAGCCCACATTGGGTGAACCACGTTAAAAATGATGTCTCTCATGTGTGTGATGCTTTGTGTGATGTTTACTGCTTTATTAATGTTGATGCTACTATTTGGGGAAAAGTTTTATATTATACTGTTCACCCCCCTCTCAGTATAAGCACATGTTCTTCAGAGTTTGATCCAATAAGAGAAAATAGGAGTGAATATGAAGCTAAAGAAGAAGAGACCCATTTCAAAGAAGAAGAAGAGGCAGTAGATCCTGCACAATCCAGGTTATATAGAGCCATATTCCATATTAGGAAGATATCAAATATGGATGTTTCTACCTATTTTGTAAATCTTAACCCAAAATAATTGATCGATTGGATCAATGATATGGAGGAGTACTTTGAGTATGAGGAGGTGGAATATCCTGAGAGGGTCAAATTTGCAAAGACCAAACTGAAGGGTCACACTAATATCTGGTGGAAGGGAGTACAACTAGATAGAAATAGAAGAGGAAAAAAAAATAACAAGATGGAATTGGATGGTGGAAAATTTAAAGAGACAATTCATTCCAGTTGACTACAAGTTAGATCTATTGAAGAAAATGTAGGGTTTAAAGAATATAGGTAAATCTATCAAAGAGTATACAGAAGAGTTATACAATATCATGATTAGAACAAACATTTCTGAGGCCAACAAGGAGAAGGTAGCCCATAATTAAAATGGATTGAATCCAAGTATTCAAGAGAAACTAATTTTAGTTAGAATGACTACCATAGAAGATGCTTATCAATTTGCCCTAAAGGTAGAAGAGAAGTTGAATAAAATATTTGAAAGCAAGAAGAGAGAAAGATGTCGTGCTGGAAGGACTAGTGAAGGACCATATGGAGGATAAAATGAAGACCAAAAGAAGAATGGATGGTATTTGATTTTACCATAGGTAGAATTTACTTACAATAATTCTGTCAATAGGAGTACTAGTAAATATCCATTCCAAATTATATATGGGATCATTCCAAGGAATTCCTATGAGTTGGGGAAGATGGGCAAAGGAGAAACGAGTATGGACAAAAGTACAAGAAATAGTAGTATGAAGAATATCTGGTTAAGTGGAAAGGAAGGTATGTTTAAGATTCATCATGGTTGTCCAAGGAAGAGATTGATCCCAAATATTGTTAAACCTATCAACATAATATTATTTTGCTAAAAACTAGTTGTTGTAGATGATAGAGTTCTCAAGGGAGAGTCTATATACGATGTACAAGGTTTCATTGTCAAAAGGTGTGACCAAACTATTATTCAAGTCTTATCTCTCTTTTAAACAAATTTACTCTATGAATTAACTATCACACCAAATGTTCATACTTTAGCAACTTGGGATGAGCACCAACCTTTGATAGCCTTGACGCCATGGTATTTTTCATAGATTTAAGGTAATATAGCTCATATTTATAACTACTTATGTGTTGGACAATATTATTATACTTCTAGTAGATATTTGAGAAATATCTTATATCATCACCTAAGTCCGTAATTGTTGTCTCATTGTAATGGGGATGATGCTGGCAATTTGTCTCTTATCCATTTTAGTGGTTATGAGTAGAATGTAGTAGATGAAAGTAATTAGAGTGAAAGACACCATGTAGTTATCCATTTTATCAAATTTATTTTGCATTGTTTGAAATACATTTAATTTATTAAAAAGTGGGTTAGCTATGGTAAGAAATCATGCATAAAATCTATACTAAATATTTTGTAGTATGAAAATTTAATGAAGAGTAGATAAGTTACCAAAAGTAATTAAGATGGGTAAATGACACATCATTCAGGTTTCTAAATGGATGGCTCATATTCATTATAATTTTCAATGCATTTATGAGACAGGGTGGAAAACAAATGAGGGTTTAGTCATGCAGAAGATTTTCATTCCTTTATTGTCTACATGAATAGAAGGTGATAAATGAAGATAATAATTTTAAGCTTCAAAAGTGTAAAAGTGGGTCAAGCAAGATAGTCCTTAGTTTTTTTTCCTTCATGTGTACAACTTAACCTTTGTAAATTTTGGAATGACTTAAGGTATTTATTGAAATACAAATAAAAGTCATGAAATCATACTAAAATAAAAAAATAAAGATAAAAATAGCTGCAAGCTTACTATAGTGGTAAAGACTTTGAATTCTCTTTGAGATATCTAATGTTCAAACCCCACTCAATATGAGGGGACTAGGACCCCTCATAAAAACTTGTGTGAACTCATTGAATTTTTTTTGAGCTACAATCTTACTATAGTGGTAAGGGCTTTGGCATCTCTTTAAGAGGTCTAAGGTTTAAACCCCACTCAATATGAGAGGACCGGTACCCCTCATAAAAAAATGTGTAAACTCATTGAAATAAATAAATAAATAAATAAAGATAATATGGGTCTTATTATAAAAAATTTAAAAAATTATAATAGGTTTAATGTGGTAACAAAATCTAAATTTTGCTAAGTATGTCAAGGAAGAGAGACAAATTGTTAGATGTAGGCTTTATTTTTCTAGTAGAGAACTCATATTTGGTGTCTCTAATAATCATTATAAGGAAGAAAAATGGGAAGGTATATGTTGATTATCAAAATCTAAATAAGGCTAATAAATAAGACCACTACCTATTCCCCTTCTCAGATAATTTTTTTGATGAAGTTGCAAAACAAGAGTGCTATAGCTTTGTGGATGACTATAGTATCTATAATTAAGTTTACATTATAGACAAAGACCAATTGAATACAACCTTCAACATTTAGTAGGGCACCATTGAGTGATGTTGTTTGGGTTATGCAATGCATCTACAACTTTCAAAAAATTAATGAATAAAGTTTTTGAATGCTATATTAAAAGTTTTATCAAAGTTTTTCTAGATGATTTTGCATTTATGCGAAGAAGGTAGATAATATAGCTTCTCTTGAGAATGTATTTTAGTAGTTGGATGAGGCCAAGGATTCACATAATCCTAAAAAATACATATTTTGATGCATCAAAGTATCTTTTTGGGGAATGTTTTCTTCCACCAAGGGGTTGAAATTGATCCTAAAAAGGTTTTAGATAAGGAGTTGTCATTTGCTATCAATAAGAGTAAGTTGCAATTATTTTGCATTTATAGGAGGTTCATTAAAAATTTCTTAAGGATTGCATTCCATTAATGAAGTTCCTCAAGAAAAATATTTCTTATAAACAAAATAAAGAAGTTAGGGTTGCATTTGAAGAACTAAAGTGGGTCCCATTATTGCTATAGTGTTGAAGAATCTAAAGTGGAGTAAGTCATTTATTATCTACACATATGTATCTAACATACCACTTAGAAGTACATTGAGTTAGTGGGATGACAATGGGTATGATCGTCATATCTACTTTAGAAGTTTATAAATGAGCAGTGTTGAGGTAAATCATATTGTAGGCTAATACTTGGTCCACATCAAAAAGCCTATGCAAATGTTGTTGAGATACTATGATTACCAAAATTTGTTAAGGTAGAAGACCAAACACTTGGGCAATCTCAATATATCATTGATCAAAAGGTTAATGCAGGTTATCGGATCAAAATTTCACTAAGCTAGAGAGTTATGATCACTTCAAATATTAGAACAAGAGTTGTCAAAGAAATTTAAAATTCAAACATGATTTAAAGTTCTGCAAAGTTTTGGTCAGACTAGGAGATGAAGTGACTAAAAGCATGAGTGGCCAGTATATGAAGTAGCTAAAGAATTGCGTGGATAGATACTTTTCAAAATAACACTAGCAAAGTTTACCAAAAGTGTCAACCAAGTATGTGAGACCCCAATGATGGGTATATACCTTTAGTAGATAATAACAAAGACAAGAGATCATCCAATGAGTCCCTCTCAATATAAATCATGCATGTTAGGATCTTAAATGACCTAATCACTCATTAGACTTCCAGATCAAATTAGTTGTGCAAGAAAGTGATAGATAGAGCCTAAAAAACTTGTGGTCATCTGTAGTGATCATGAATGCGTGTGCCTACAAATATGATAGTTGGCATAACAATAAAACATAGTGGAGAGAAACTCAACATGCTTAAGATATTCAAGTATCCTAATGACACATAAATATTAAGGAAGATACAAGCATTTTTAGAAAAAAATGCATAGTGGGAAGTTGAGTGTGCTTACAAGGTTAGAATCTAATTTAGACATGTGGTTGCTATGGACTAGGATTGACTGTAGAATCATAACAAATAGATGGGATAGAGTAGGAAAGTAATGGCCACTCCTCCCAATCATGCTAATTGTTGGATTATGTTAGGCTATGCATACACATGTTAGGCCTATGAGAGGCCATATATGTAATGATTAAGCTAGGATGAACACAATGTGAAAACTACAAATATCTTAATTTACCTTAGTATGAGGGTTAGAAATTTAAGTGTTTACCTATTGTATAATATGTAATTTTGCTCTACAACTTGATGAATTAGTTTTTGTTTGACCTTTTATAGCAATGTGTTATTGAATTATTTTATGTATGGATGCTTTGTAATATCTAGATATTTCTATAAAATTTTTGTGGGTGGTTTATTCTATTAGGCCTGAGTTATTTGGATTTACGCTCTAGGTTGTTGGAGTATTAAAGATACATAGCATTTATTGTATGGTTTTATTTTTTGTATAAAATATTGTTAGGTTGTTGAGGAATATTAGATTAGTAGTGGGCATGATCAAAGCTAAATTTACATTCAATGATGCTTTGCTTGGTTACTAGTTTGTTAGAACCTATATGTATTTTTGTTGTAGTGTGTTTTGGATAGGATGTGGTAGTGTTGGCAAAATATCCTTCACTTTTAAATCCATAATTTTATGCCTTCTCTCCTTAAAAACCTACATTTTCATCTTTAGTATCCTTCCATTTATTTTTTATTTTTTTATTTAAATTAAGGAACTAGCCTTCTTAGAAGTTTGGTAGGAAGAAATTCCTAAGCATTTGATATTGACCTATAGTCTAGGTTGTACATCTCACCACTAGGAAAATCACAGACCAAGATATGTAGTTATAGAGGAGGCCCTATCCATAATATTTGCTCTCAAGAAGTTTAGAAACTATATTTTTGGAAATTTGTTTACCATTGTCTTTTTTTTTGAATTTACATGGTGGAATCAGTAGTCGCCACAAATCCGGATAGGCTATTCAACTTTTATGGCCGCCATAGTATTCTATGTTTTCTACCCTAAAATTTTCCACATAGTTCTTCATGCAGTAAACCCCTATAACCACCGTGTCATAATCATTTTAAACCTTTTACGCAATTAAAAGCACCATAAAAGGGATAAACGTTCAGTCCGATGAGGCCCAAGATTTGAACCTTGGACCTCCTCTCCCCTTATGAGGGTTGGTCAAGCCAATCGGTTTACACCTCATACCTATTTTTTTTACCATTTTTATAGACCACGCTACCCTAAAATATATTGTCAATAAGCCCAATCCATTAGGAAGCATAGCTAGATGGATTATCCTTTTGCAAGAACATGATTTTGATGTTGTTGATCAACTAGGTAAGAAGCATATCAATGCATGTACTCTTTTAAGAGCATATAAGAGAGTTGGATATGAATATGAATATGATGAGTTTCTTGATGCAATGTTGCTAGTATTAGGAGACATTATAGAGGAATATGTAAAAATCTAGTGATACTTAACCAAAGTTAGGTTTCTAGATGCTATAACACCAAAATGAAAAGGAATATTGTTCAGGCCAGTGTCTCTTATTAAATAGTGCAAGGATTTTTGTATTGAGTGGGGTCAAATGGGAAGTATCATAATGTAATTGGAAAAGAGCAAGAGATGTAGTTTGTTGTAGAGTTCTATGATGGCATGTGTATAGGGCACTTCTATGACAACTTGTAGTAAGAAGGATTTTAGATGCATGATGTCACTGGCCAACACTCTTCAAATTTTGTATTACTTATCACAAGACAAGTGATATGTGTCAATCCTATAGGAATCATAGGATATTAGTTGCAACCTTATGTATTTCCTTTTGGGCCCTTTAAAAAGTGAGGAATTGATATTGTTGGACCCCTTATTATAACAACAAAAAGAAACAAATACATTATTATTACAATAAGTGAGCTAAAGCTTGATCAATGATGTATGAAATAAAAAAAGTAGTTGCGTAGTTCATTTATGAATTAAATTTTAGGAGATATAGTTGTCCAATGGAGATCATATTTGATCAAGGTAGTCACTTCATGAATAAAGTGGTATAATACTTTGTGACTTAATTTGTGATCAAGCACAACAAGATAACTATATGTAAACCAAGTACTAATAGTCAAGTAGAATGGATCAATCACATGTTTATGTCAAATCCTTATAAAGTATGCAACTTTACAAGTTGACACGTGGGACAAAAGAATCCATGTGGTATTGTGGACCTATAGGGACACAATCAAGTTAGCCATAGGGTATTTATTATCCTTCCCATAATATATCATGTTCTAACCATATAGATGATGATATAGGATAGTAAGAATGAAAGAGAATCTATGAAGAGATGATGATATTACAACAATTAGATGACACTACACCAAAAAAGGGCTTTAACGATGGCTGAATTAATGCAATATTTTACAGTGGTAAAAAAAACCCTAATAGACCCTAAGAGGGTGGTTATAAACCACTCTCTTAGGACTAATATGGTGGTTATAAACCATCATATTTGGGTTCCTCTGGGTTACTCTAATAAGGTGGTTATAAACCACCTTCTTATCCCTATGATGACAGTTATAAATGACCCTCTTATCCCTACGATAATGATTATAAACCATCCTCTTAGTTCACCCTAATATGGTGATTATAAACCACCGTATTAGGGTGACCTAAGAGGGTGGTTTATAATCCCTGCCATAGGGATAAGAGGGTGGTTTATAATAATACTCTTATGAAAGAATTAAAAATTAGAAGAATTAAAAGATGATGGTTATAAACCACCATCTTAGAAGAATTAAAAATAAAATAATTAAAATATGGTGGTTATAAACCACCATCTTAAAATAAATGAATTAAAAGATAGTGGTTATAAACCTCCATCTTAAAATATTAAAAAAATAAAATAAAAATGATATCGTAGTTGTCCTTTCCAAAATATTCTAGCGCCTATTAAACCTAAATGTGTCATTCCCTCACCCATCCTGGTTCATGCAATAGCTTTTATCCCTCCCTCATCCCTTGCTCATCCTATTTTATGTGGTATTTTTTCTCCCTCCCTCATCCCTCACCCATCCTAGTTTGTATGACAACTTTTCTCCCTCCCTCCACTCTCAAGGCAAGGGATCATTTTTGAGCAGGAAAGACCCACCCAAATGCCCTTCGAATATGTGTGCACCCTCAATGATGAGATATCAAGATGTAATAAAGACTAGGTAGTTGCTACCTACAAACTCTAGGCTACCTACCCATGCATTGTTGACTTATTTAGAACAATCCCCACCACTATTACAACTTTCTCCCCTAAATCGTATATATCTTGTTTAGTTTCATAAGGGGGTGGGTTCTATTCAAAGCCGCACAATATACATAGGAAGAAGGCTTTGTAGATTTCTTCATCATTATGGGATGCGATTCTATTGGGGGATGTTGAGAGAGCCAAAGTAGTTTACCTATTATAATTTATCTTGCTATAGAATTTCGTGTTGTTGGCTGGGGTTTACCCTAAAATTTCTTGTGACATCTGCTACTTTACTCCTACTTCTTCACTTTATTGAATAAAATTGTGAGAGATGAGGGCTAAAGTAGAGAAGTTGAAGGCACAAAATGGGGTATGAAGATGAATTAAATATTAGAAGATATAAGGTAAGTGAATTTTGAATTATTTCTAGTATTTACTATAACTGTTGTGAACCCATGTTCTTTTAGGGTTTGGAATTTTTTAGTTTGTAAAGTTTAAACCCTAGTTTACCTTAATACTAATAAGAAACAAATATTAAAATGCTAGGGTGACTGTATAATATGAAATTTAAATCTTAGGGCTTAACTTTTGCAAACCCATGTCTTAAATTTAAATATTGTTGTCTAGGTTATATCTATAATTTATCATTAGTGGTTGCACATGATATTCTCTATTCTACTATTTCTTCTATGCAGGGTTTTCATGCCCATGTGTTTTTCTCCTAATGTTCCTTACACCTTTCTTGATTACTATTCCATGGAGTTTTAAATTTGCTTTCTTATGTTAAACGTTCAAGTCTCTTTACATACATACATACATACATACATACATACATACATACATACACACACACACACACACACACACACACACACACATATATATATATATATATATATATATATATATATATATATATATATATATAAAGTTCTTTTTTTGAACTTGAATTGTGATGTTAAATATGTGCCTTACCTCTACATTTTGAATTATCAATTTTAGCCATTGTTCCAGTTGTGTTTCTCTTCAGGTTGTACTTATCCCCATCAACTCTTTATCTTTTTAATGTCTGCATTTTGATACCCTGAATCACAAAAAAATGTGAAATTTTACCATCAATTTTTTTGAATGGGCAGAAAGGGCCCAAGCCAATTGGTATGACTTATACCTCATTTATGTATATCTAATAATTTATACCTCTCTGTTAATTACTATACAACTCACTTCTATAATCTAAGAATTTTTTTTAACTACATTTTTGATAACATATGTAGACTGATTTGTTTTTTTTGGTTGGGACTATACTAGTGGAATGCTTGAGAGATTACCAAATATCCTAAATGCAAAATACTTTAAATGTATAATTACTATATTCGACATCCCATTGATTTATCCATGTACTTAAGTAAACAAAACTACATTAGAAAATGATTGCAATGCACCCGATTCTCTCTCTTAACATCTTTTTTTTCCTTTTTAGTGTATGAATTTACTTGGCATGTACATTTTATAGTTTTTCATCTTGTTTGTGAACCTATCCCTTGATCGATCATGTGAAAGGTTGCATTACACTCAACATTGTTGCCTGGGTTATATCTATAATTTATCATTAGTGGTTGCACATGATATTCTCTATTCTGTTATTTATTCTATGCAAGGTTTTCATGCCTGTGTTTTTTCCCCTATTGTTCCTTACACCTTTCTTGATTCCTATTCCATGGAGTTTTAAATTTGCTTTCTCCTGTTAAACATTCAAGTCTATATATATATTATTTCTTTGTTTTTGGCATTCAATTTTGTTGTTGTAGGTCTCTGACAAAATCGTCTTAGATGATTTTGTCTGATTGCAGATGATAACATCCAATATTGGATGATTATGTGAAATCTCAGACGATTATGTAAAATTGTAGACAATTCTATTAAATTACAGATGATTTTGTCAGATTGCAAATGATTTGGGCTGCATCAAGCGACAAAAACTTCATAAGACGACAAAAATCAAATAAGTTTAGTCAAAATTCTTCAAAAGCACTGCATTTAGTTATATTTAATTGTTTATCTATTTGTTGTTTGCATTGAATTTATAAATTACATATAGATTAAAGTAGTTGCATTTTGGCTATATATATATATATATATATATATATATAAAGTACCTTCTTTCCAAAAGTTTCTTTGTTGAACTTGAATTGTGATGTTAAATATGTGCCTTACCTCTACATTCTAAATTATCAATTTTAGCCATTGTTCTAGTTGTGTTTCTCTTCAGGTTGTACTTATCCCCATCAACTCTTTATCTTTTTAATGTCTGCATTTTGATACCCTAAATCACAAAAAAATGTGAAATTTTACCATCATGTTTTTTTGAATGGGCCAAAAAGGCCCAAGCCAATTGGTATGACATACCTAATTTTTTCTATCTAATCATTTATACCTCTCTTTGTGAATTATTATATAACTCACTTCTGTAATCTAAGATTTTTTTTTAACTACCTTTTTGATGATATATGTAGATTGATTTGTTTTTTTTTGTTGGGACTATGCTAGTGGAATGCTTGAGAGCTTACCAAATGTCCTGAATGCAAAACACTTTAAGTGTACAATTACTATATTCTGACATCCCATTGATTTATCCATGTACTTAAGTAAACAAAACTGCATTAGAAAATGATTACAATGCACCCGATTCTCTCTCTTAACATTTTTATTTACTTGGCATGTACATTTTGTAGTTTTTTATCCTGTTTGTGAACCTGTCCCTTGATCGATAATGTGAAAGGTTGTATTACACTCAATATTGTTTCCTAGGTTATATCTATAATTTATCATTAGCTATTGCACATGATATTATCTATTTTGTTATTTCTTCTATGCAATATTTTTATACCCATGTATTTTTTACCCTAATGTTACTTACACATTTCTTATTAAAAATTCAAGTCTCTTTATATATATATATATATATATATATATATATATATATATATAAAGTACCTTCTTTCCAAAAGTTCCTTTGTTGAACTTGAATTGTGATGTTAAATATGTGCCTTATCTCTACATTCTAAATTATCAATTTTAGCCATTATTCCAATTGCATTTCTCTTCAGATTGTACTTATCCCCATCAAATATTTATCTTTTTAATATCTGCATTTTGATACCCTGAATCACAAAAAAATATGAAATTTTACCATCAATTTTTCTAAATGGGCAGAAAGGACCCAAGCCAATTGGTATGACTTATGCTTCATTTTTTCTATCTAATAATTTATACCTCTCTTTGCGAATTACTATACAACTTTCTTCTATAATCTAAGAATTTTCTTTAACTGCCTTTTTTATGACATATGTAGACTAATTTATTTTTTTGGTTGCGACTATGCTAGTGGATATTTCCCAATTTCATGTTTTGTAGATTTTCTACCACCAACAACTATGTTCAAATATTTTTTTATTTTACATGGTGGAACCGGTAGCCACCAAAAATTTGGGCAAGCTATTCAAATTTTTATAGCTACCATAGTATTTTACGTTGTTCATCGTGGAAACTACCACACAGATATTCACATAGTTCACCCCTATAACGACCATGCCACGATCATTTAAAACCTTTTACGCCACTGAAAGTACCACGAAAGTTTTTTTTTAAAATAATTTGAAGCAAACTACTACCTTTGCAAACAAGAATGTCCCTAAGGTTTGAATCTAGGTCTCTTCTAGGTAAATATCTGGTCAAACAGACAATTACCAATCCACCTAACCCTTGGGGGCCAAAATAGAAGTGTTCAAATATTACCAAGCAATATATGCATATTTATCAAGTTGTAATACCACTATGTGATCATGATTAATATAGGTGGGACCTACTTCAATACCATATAACCCATTAAAAAATATGAACACTTCATAAATATAATTTTGGTGAAATTTCCTAGAAAAGCACAACATATAATTACCTTGAGAAGAAATCTACCTATCAATAATATTCAGTTGTCCTCTAGGAAGCTAGAGTCCTATATCTCCAGTGTGCAACCACCCATCCTTGTCTAGTATCTCCTACCTAGTTTATCATATTCATGATATCATAAAATCAATAATATTTATTAGAACTACAACCTGATATTTTTTTGCTAGTTATAATATGAGTTAAATTATGGGTTATGCACACATCAAATATTCCTGACTAAAATCATTTTTATCGTATGCCAAAATCATTTGAACTCACCAAATTGATACTTATCATATGTTCTATGGTTGTAGTTTTGAAATAATCACATCATCAAAACAAAAAATAGTATATAAATTAAAAATTTAAAGAAAATTAAAAAAATAGGAATAAAATTAGTTCTAGCATAAGAAAATAGTAGTTTGACAAACAACCAAACCCACCACATGCTGGGTTAGGTGGTCCAACATGACCAGATAAATTGTCAACTTACTTGAAAAGGTTGATCAAGCATGATAACTCAACCTTCTAAAAATCTGCCACCAAAAAAATTGCGAAGGAGCATTTATAGGATTAACTTTACAATATTTTAAGGCAATATCTCTATTTGTTTTACTAAGAAATTTTCTAAGCATATGAATATAACCAATCCAATGTAAACTCTACTTACCTTGTGCAGGTTGTGCTTGGACAACAAGATTATTGTCTTTAATTTTAACAGTTGGATCATCCTCATTATTCATAGCACCAAATCTAGCCAGGTCAATTGGGTCAATATTTTATGTCCATCAAGTATCATGGACAAAGCTTGGATAGGAGCAACCAAATATTTCAACTATGTTATCTCCATTAACGAAGAAAATTTATGCTTCAATCATATCTACCCATATTGTTATACTTTCTTATTTTGGTGGGGTCTGTTTATAGAAATAGCAAGGACTATTATCGTGGGGTTCACCAATTCCTAGATTTCATAAGAAAGAATTCAATGGACCCTAAAATAACTAGAGGTCCATGTCAAAAGTGGTAAAATATGAAAAATCTTGTTTTTTGGAGGTTCATGACTACCTAATTTTGCATGGGATTGACAAGACATATACCAAGCTTATTTTTTATGGAGAAAAACCCTCTAGTTTTGACAAATATGCATCAAACATGTGCTCTACCATTTATGAGGGTCCAATTAACTAATATTTATAAGATAACATCATTGGAATGGTCAATGATGCATATAGATTGTTCAATGACAATTGCTCAAAGAATGGATAAGAACTATGAGATAATGATGTTGAGTTCCAATCATATTATGGAGTAGTTTCTGTTAATAAATATCATATATTACTCGAAGATTCCAAACAACCATTATACCAAAGATATACAAAGTACACAAAGCTATCGATGATCGCTAAATTGTATAATCTCAAAGTAAACATGGCTGGTCGGACAAAATATTTGGTGACTTATTAAAGTTTCTAAAAGATATGCTTCCAATCAACAATGCAATTCTAAAGTCCACATATGCGGTGAAGAAAATGATGAGGCTATTAGGATTATATTATGTAATGATACATGCATACATGAATGATTGTATCTTATATTGGAAAGATCACAAAAAGAAGCAAGCTTTCCCAACATGTGGTGCATCTCAATGGAAAGTTGAACCTCATTCACAAAATGTATGCACTAATGTTCCTATGAAGGTGTTGAGATATTTTACCATTATACCAAGGTTGAAGAGAATGTATAGGTAAGGGATTTTATTATATCATTAGATTTGTTGTGTTTGTTTCTTTCAATATTATTAGACATTGTTGAAGTGAGTTTCTTTCTTCCTATAACTTTACAAAGGTTATGAAGTATATGAGGTGGAATTGTTAGCACAAGAGTTTATATGGAAATATGCAACATATAGTCTACTCCCCGATGTGGAAAACTATAGATGTCAAGTGGAAATATTTCATCAATGATCCACGTAGTGTATGACTTGTACTGGCAACTGATGGGTTCAACCCTTTTGTTGACTTTAGTACTACTTACAGTTGTTGGCCCATTGTGTCGGTCACTTACAAATTCCACCATGGATGTGGATGAAAAGGAAACATTCAATGCTCACCTTGTTAGTACCTGGCCCTACGCAACCAGAAAATGATATTGATGTTTATCTACAATAGTTGGTTGAAGAATTGCATGAACTATGGACTAAAGGAGCAAAAATGTATGATGCATTTTCCAATACTATGTTTAATATTAGATCAATGATGATGCAAACCATATATGAATTTATTGCTTATGGAAACCTATCAGGATGTATGACAAAGGGAAAGGTAATATGTACAATATGCTGGGAGAACACATGTACAAAATATCTTAAATGCAGTAGAAAGATCACTTAGATGGGCCATAGGATATTTCTTCCTCCAGATCATCCATTTCATCACTAGAGAGCATCTTTCAATGGTAAACAAGAGCTCGATAAACCACCTAAACCTTTAACTAGTACAAAAAAACTTAAAACAATATAGGGAATTCCACCAAATTGGAGAAAGGGAAACTCAACTAAAAGGAAACACAACATGAATGAGGATAGCGTGTTTGGTCCTGTAGCAAGATGGAAGAAGAAATCTATATTCTTCAATATATCATATTGGGAGGTACAACATGCAACTTTATTTCTATATCTATTGTTGTCTCTCAATATTGAGTAATTTATATTTGATGTTGCTATCTATGAAAAACATCTTCTAGTTCATCACAACTTGGATGTGATGCATGCGCTGAAAAATATCTATGAAAGCTTATTTGGAACACTACTAGGTATTGATGGAAATTCAAAGGATGACACAAAATCCCATGACGATTTAAAAAATATGGATATCAAGAACACATTTTGGCCAGTAATGGATGAAAACAAGACATATATTCCACCAAAACCCTACAATCTATAGAAGGTTGATAAAGAAAGGTTCTATAGTACACTATACAATATGACATTACCAGATAGATATAGTTTAAATATTATAAAACATATCTCTATGAAAGAACTTAAGATCCTTGGCCTAAAATCACATGATTTCCATATTCTCATGCAACAACTTCTTTCGATAGCAATATGAAATTTTCTTGATAAGCCAGTGTGATAAGTCATTTATCGATTGTGCATGTTATATAGGGACATATGCGCTAAAGTGGTGGATCCCATAAAAATATATAAATTATCAATAGAGGTCATGGAGATGTTATGTTTTCTTGAAAAGTACTTCCCTCCATTTTTATATCATGGTGCACTTAATTTTTCACTTGGTGTGGAAGGTAAGTCTATGTGGACCTGTACAATATCGACGGATATACACTTTCGAGAGGTTTGTATGCATTCATTGGTTTCATAAACCATAAATTTTCTAATTTTTGTAGTGTATCATCTATTCAAAATTGTTTATTTCATTTCTTAGAATTATGAATATTTTTAAGGGGTATGTAAAGAACCGATCTAGACCCGAAGGTTGTATTGTCAAAAAATATCTTGTCAAGAAATCTATTTCATTCTGTGTAGACTACATGAGAGGTAAAGAAGCAATTGGTGATCACATTGGTCACAATGAGGTATGGAGTTATGAGTACAAAGAAACTATAATCAAAGGGAGGTATTTGTATAGTGGTGAAGACTTATTTGGATGAAACTTCTTACGAGCAAGCCCATTGATGTGTTCTATTTAACATGGATGAAGTTCAGCCTTGGGTAGAGTAAGTAGATGTTTATTTATTGCTATTATATATGGAAAATTATTAATTAGATCCAACTAAGCTTGAAAAACATTGGGTCAAATTAGGAAGCACCTAAAGAGTATCAAGGAATCCAACCCTCATGCAACGAGAGATGAAGAGGTGTTGCAAAAAATCCATAATCAGACATTCATCACTTGACTACAAGATTAGCTTATTATTTTTTTGATTGGTTGAAAGGGTGTTGAAAGTTCCCTGAACCTTGTACAAGAACTAACTTTTTTTTACATGTTTTCCAAACCAACCGAAGAGGCCCATGAGCTAAAGATCAAAGAAAAAGCAAACACCACAAGAAGAAAGGTGTCGCGATATTGCGACATGTTGCATTTTCACTGTCCAAAGCAAAGGGAAAAAGCAAGGAGGAAAAGGTGTCATGATATCACATGTTGCAACGTCACGGCCAAAGGAGGAAAAGGTGTCGCGATATCGTGACAAGATGCAACATCACGACCGAAGGAGAGAAAGTGTCGCGATATCACGACATGTTGCAATGTCACTGCCAGAAGAGAAGAAGTGTCGTGATATCATGATAAGTTGCATCATTGTGGCTAGAGGAGGAAAGGTGTCGCGATATCATGACATGTTGCATCGTTGAGGCCAAAGGAGAAAAGATGTCGTGATATCGTGACATGTTGCATTGTCATGGCCAAAGGAGAAAAAGTGTCGTGATATCGTGACATGTTGCACCGTCGCGACCAAAAGAGAAAAAGTGTCACGATATCGCGACATGTTGCATTGTCGCGGCCAAAGGAGGAAAAGTGTCACGATATTGCGACATGTTGCAACGTCATGGCCAAAAGAGAAAAAGTATCGTGATCTCGTAACATGTTGTATCATCGCAGCCTAAGGAGAAAAAATGTCGCGATCGCGACATGTTGCATCATCATGGCCAGAAGAAAAAAGTGTCACGATATCGCGACATGTTGCAGCATTGTGGCCAAAAGAGAAAAAGTGTCTCGAAATCATGACATGTTGCATCATCTCAGAAAAAAGATAAAAATTTTGTGATATCGCGACAAGTTGCATCGTCACGGTCAAAGGAGGAGGTGTCGCGATATCGCAACAAGTTGCAATGTCGTGGCAAAAAGAGAAAAAATGTCACGATATTGCAACATGTTGGATTGCCATGGCCAAAGGAGGAAAAAGTGTCACAATATCGTGATATGTTGCATCATCGTGGCCAAAGAGAAACAGTGTCGCGATATCGCGACATGTTGCATCATCGCGACCAAAGAGAAAAAGTGTCACGATATCGCAACATGTTGCAATGTCGGGCCAAAAGAGAAAAAGTGTCGCGATATCATGGCATGTTGCATTGCCGCGACCAAAGGAGGAAAAAGTGTCGAGATATCGTGACATGTTGCATCATCGCGGCTAAAGAGAAAAAGTGTCACGATATCACGACATGTTGAATCATCGTGACCAAAAGAGAAAAAGTTTCGCGATATCGTGACATGATGTAACACTGCGACCAAAGGAGAAAAAAGTGTCGCGATATTGCAACATGTTGCAAAATCGCGGCCAAAAGAGGAAGAAATGTCGTGATATCATGACATGTTGCATTTTTGTGACCAAAAGTGAAAAATGTCATGATAACGCGACATGTTGCATTTTTGCTACCAAAGGAGAAGAAGGAAAAGGTGTCGTGACATCGCGACAAGTTTCATCAGCATACCAAACCAATCCCCTAGAAACATCTCACATTGTGCAAACATTGAAACTTGTAGGATCATTCCTTAGGCCAATGGGGAAGGAGTCTCTCCACACTTGAATGTCAGATTCGTCGACTCCCCTATTAGCAAGCCAATCCGTAGCTTTGTTTCCTTCCCGGTATTGATGCTTAATGACTAGTTCTGGGTAATTGCCAACTAGGTCCTTGCATTATTGGAAAATCGAAGCAAGGGGCCAGGGAGGCTTAGAAGTACCATTGAGGCTTAGAAGTACCATTGAGGCATTTGATACAGTGCAACGATTCTCCTTCGATGATAAGTTTATTGATGGTCAACCCTTCCATGAGGATCAAACTTTGGAACAGAGCCCGTGCCTCTACCATATTATTGGATTGAATTCCCAGGTTCTAGGCAAAGGCCAAAATTATTTCTCCTCTATGGTTTTTGAGAATTCCTCCTCTGCCAACCACTCCTGGGTTGCCTTTAGCCGCACCATCGAAATGGATCTTGTGCCACCTAGTAGGTAGTAAGACCCACTTGATGACAGACCTGTCAAAAAAATTACGGGGCATAACAGAGATGTTAGACAAATTAAAAAGTTTGGTTAGGTCCGATTCTAAGCCAGGAGGGGGGTTTTGGAGATGAAACAAGAGAGGCATTCTCCATAGCTACAGCCAATATTTTGACAATGATAATCTTCTTATGAGTGGCTTGATTTTTGAAAATTCTGGCATTTCTCTCGAGCCATATCTGCCATAGGTAAAGGTGGTTGCTCTTGAAGGCCAGGGCCATTGCTTAATAAGGAGGGGAATGGAATGTGGGAGGGATGTGGAGATGTCAAAGGTGTTACGAACCTAGTTGAGAACTACTAAAGAGAAGGGACATTCCAAAAAAACATGCGAAGTTGACTCACAGGCATTTTTGCATAGGATACACTAATTGGGAATGAGTAACCCTCTAATTATCAAGTTGTCTATGGTGAGGATTCTATTTTGGATGGCCAACCAGTAAAATAATTTGACCTTGGGAATGATCTTGGGAACCCAAACCTGATTTGATAAGTCCCAACCATCTATGGGAGTTTATTGACTGTAGTAAGCTAATTTGACAGTGAAATTTCTAGATTCTTCAAGGTTCCAAACCATGGAATCATATTTGTGTGAGCTCGGGATGATGCAAGTCCTCAAAAAGTTTTATAACCACCTGAGAGCCTCGGTGATATGCCTAGGCCCGTTAAGAACCAGGTGTTTCCATTCAGGTCTTGTAGGACCTTGGTTAATGAAGTGACACACCTTATCTCCAAAGGTGGCTTCTGTAGTCACATTGAGCACTGCAAGATGCGGATCTTGGCTGAGAGGTTTATCACGGATCCATGGGTCATACCAAAAATAGATGGTCATTCTAGTTCCTAGACACCACCTTAAGCCTTCCATGATGATTTTCATTTTTTTGACTATGCCATTCCAGAAATGGGATCCGATAGGTAGGTAGTGCTCTCCAAGAAAGGAAAACTGATGGAGGTACTTAGCTTTAATGATATCAATCCAAGTGAATTTTTCATTGATGGTAAGTCTCTAGGCCTACTTGGCAATGAGGGCCATGTTCATCCATTTGATGTCTCTGAATCCGAGTCCTCCATCCTTTTTCTTGGAACAGACCCTATCCCAGGCGACTAGCAAAAATTTATTCTTGTTTTCGTTTCCAGCCCAAAGGAATCTGCGTTGAATTTGTTAAATTTTTTGGCAGATGGTAGCTGGATATTTGAAGATAGATAAGAAAAAAATGGGGATAATTTGAAGGCAAGCTTGGACCAGAGTGGCTTTGGCTGCTTGACTGAGCATTGAGCTTTTCCACCCCGCTAGTTTCTTGTTGAGGCGATCTAAAATAGGGTTCCACATAGCCGAGACAGATCTGCCATGGAAAAGCGGTAATCCAAGATAAGTAGTTGGAAGGCTCCCAATGTTACACCCAAGGATCTCAGCAATCCTATTTTGTCTGTGAGTGGGGGTATTGAGAAAGTATAGCTTGCTTTTATGATAGTTGACTTTTTGACCAGCCACCTCTTCATAAGAATCAAGAATGTTCTTAATGATTTTTGCTTCGGGGTCCTCTCTTGAATATGATATTAGACATTTATACTAATTATCATGTGTTGAACATCATGCAATGTTTTGCAATCATCTTTAAACTATTCTTATATTTTTTAGTTTCATGGAGATGAAATGCAACATAATGACGATGACTCCAACACAATAAAATGGCTAGCACATGGTTCAAGGGGATTTGCAACCAAACATTCGAGCTATTTGATCAATAGTTATATATTTCATATCAAAGCGAAAGAAGACCAAATAAAAACTCAAAATAGTGGTGTGTGTGTTTATGCTACTACTTTATGTAGAGCAAGTGCACCAGACACAAACCCAATGCTTCAAATAGTCACATATTATGGTGTTATTAGGGAAATAATCTTGTTGGATTACACTATTGGTTTTGATACCTATTGTTCAAATATGACTGAGTAAATGTTCTTGATACAAGAAATGGATGTAGAAAGGATAAAATGGGCTTCACATTGACCTGGTTAGCATGAACATATTACTTGGTCAGGATAGACTACAATATGATCCACTTATCCTAGAATCACAAGCTAGATAAGTCTTTTATGTAAATGATCTACTTGATACTAGCTGGTATGTTGTTCTCACATCACCTTCAAGAAGGATCAAAGACACTGAAGCATACAAGGCATAATATGTCAGTATCTCTAGAGAAATAGATTTTGTTGGACCTAAAACTACACAAGATGAAAATGCAAATAATGACAACATTCAATATATTCATGAAGAATGTGAAGGTACATGGTTGGAAACCTAATTACTGTACTTCAAAAGTAGTTATAATTAATGGAAATAATTAATGAGTGTTGTTAGACATTTTTTGTTTTGTTTTTAGAAAATGTTAGTAGATAATTAATGGGTATCTAAGCTAGTAGTGATACGAAAAGGTATCCTAAGCATGAGGTTGGCCAGTTAGATACAAGAAGATAATTTGATAAAAAAAAAAGAGAGAATACAAGTGTTGCTAGGGCATAAGATTAAAAGTATAATCATGCATGCATATTGTAATGTGTTGAAATAAAGTTTTTTCTTTTGAGTGTGTGTTATTTATGAAATTGATGTTTCATGTTTGATTCTTAGTCCTAGTCCTTAGTAACAATACTTGATTTGCATAGATGGATATTTCTGTATCTGATGGAAGTATTATAATACCCTTTCACCTCATCTATGATGGTTGGGATGGGTAGGGATGTTTAGACATATGCTCATTATATGGAGGGCTCACGCTGTCCATTCACCTATATCTATAAATAAGAATTGCACTTGAAATAAAAAATTTCTATTTACATATATAATAAAGAACACTAGAAAAAGTGTTTTTTAGTATTTTTGAAAATTAAGAAACTCAAAACCCAAAGCCTTGGTTTGGTTAATATGTTACTAGGTCTTGGTGGTTAAATTTAAACTCAACAAAACTTACATATCTCTATTTGTGGAAAGGAACTGGCATATATTGAAATTATGCATTGTTTATAGAAAAGAATAATGTATAGGGTATGCTTCTTTAAATTATATATTATTTCTGGAAAAGAATAATAGATTTTATTTGGAAGGAAAGATTCATAACAAAACTTTATAAAGACACTTGTATACTTTGCTTGCATGGATTGAATTTCTTTTTAAGAAAATATTGGCTATAAATATTAGCACAAAAGTTATTTATTTTTAAAAAGGTATAGAATCGAAGGCTCAAATGTTAGATTTTTTTCCTTCCTGGAATATAATTTCCCTCCTATCCATGTGGCTCATTTTATGTACATGCTTTAACTTTTGTTTGATTTATTTACAACTATATAAGTTTGTATGGCATAAATATGGAAGGGTGATTTACCTCTAACAAGTTACCAATGTTGACTACTAGAGAATAAGGAATTAATTGGAAAACCACCCATTTCCTGTCATTTTGAATGTGCAATCCTTCAACTTCATTGTTTTGTAGCAATAGTGTAATTCCAGATCCATCTACATGTGGGTTGATGCCTAGAAAAATATCAGGTCTCAAACATAGTGGATAGTAAATTATCTGCATATTTTGATAGGTATTTCCAAAAGAATTCTCAAAATAGTTAGTCTTCAAACATAGAGTCTCAACAATTAAATTCAACAACTTCAGAGCAAGATTCTTAATGTCTGAATTATATTTGTCCATAATTTTCTTGTAAAGTTTATAAAGAGTATTAATTATATGGTATTGGTAAGAATGTTCTAAAATTTAAACCTCACTTCATATATTAGTCACTGAATATATTTTATAATGAAACAAGCAAAAAAATATGAGGAATATTATTAGATATGAATAGTGATAGATTTTATTGTTTGATATCCCAATTTAACATGAACTTTGTCAAAGGGTTGGAATATAAGGTGCAAAATTTGAACAAGATATCTAATATAAAGTATAATCTCGTATGCCCAATAGTTTTGATGGGTAGATTGGGATGTAAAATACCCACATTTTCCTTTACCTTTTAGTGAAACCAATAAGGTGAATAATAATCTTCCCAACATAGATCAGCCAAGATATTACATTGAGTGTATTTATTCAAAAAAAATTGGTTACTATTAAGTTGCAAGCTTACTATAGTGGTAAATTTTTTAGGTTTTCATTTAGGAGACCCAAGTTCAAACCCCACTAGGTACGAGGGAAGCAGGACCTCTCATAAAAACTTGTATAAACCTAATTTTTTTAGCTTATTAAAAAATATTTTTTTTGGCTATTGTTTAACTATTTTGGTCATCTGTTGAATTTATATTTTGTATCTAAATATTAACAAAATATCCATTGTCATACCATTGAGAAATATTGACTTCGATTCAAGACAGAGGCAAAATGAAGTGGAAACAAATAAGGATTGAGGGATTTCAAGTGGAATCAAATTATATTTGTAACATTCTCGGGCAACAGTTTATCCCCATGAGACCCAAGGAAGATCAAGTGACATGGGCTCCTACAGAAAATGGGTAGTTCACTGTTAAATCAACTTACAAGCTTCTGCTTGATGACGAGGATTTTGTTCTCCAAAAGGACTTAGTTTGGATAAAAAATTTAATTCCAAAAATTGTAGTCTTTTCATGGTTGGTTATCCAAGGAAGAATTATAACCATTGATAATATGATGCGTAAAGGTATTTGTATCACTAATCACTATTTATTTGTGTAGAGCTAATTGGGAGACCATTTATCACATTTTCCTTAAGTGCCCTGTTTCCTTGACTATCCTAAGTGGGGTTTTTAAGGCCTTCAATATTTCTTGGGTTAAACCAGCCATCGTATTTGATTTGTCTGTCTAGTGACATTACCCATTTTCAATCCAAAGACTTAGATACATGTGGAAAATTTGTCTCAATCACTATCTTTGGTAGGTGTGGTTAGAAAGGAACCATAGAGTCTTTAATGAGTCTATCCATGATCATCAAACTATCATTGCCGAGATCCTATCCTTTACCAATGAGAATTTTAACCTTATCCATTTTTATAGTCATAAACCTCATCTGCAAGAGACCACGATTGCTCAATATTTAAGCTTAACCTTGTTAGATGAGTCTGTGCCTAGGGTAGTCAAACCTAGAGCCAATGTTAAGTGGTCCGCACCTCCTATGGGTTAGTTTAAGATTAATTTTGATGGAGCGGTTAAGAACAATCCTGGTAGAGCAGGTGCTAGTGGCATTGTGTGAGATCATAATGGGAATATGATGCTTGAATTTTTTGAATATTTGGGAACAAGTACGAACAACGAAGTTGAAGCTAGAGCTATGTGGAGAGGCCTTCAAATGACTTAAGACTTATAAGGTAATTTGATCGTAGAAGGAGACTCTATGCATGTTATAAATCTCCTCAATAATTGGAAATCACATCCTTGGAGGATTAAAACAATTTTTGAAGAGGCTAGGATATTTTTCCAAGGAAGACAGGATAGAAAAACCCAACATGTCTTTCGGGAAGCTAACAAAGTTGCTGATAAGCTGGCCAATTTGGGTGTCAATGGTGACAGACTTTTCAAATGGGAACACGGTGTACCGAGTGAAGTAGAGGATATTATTCAATAAGAATGCCAAGAATGATAGTCAAATATACTAGCAGGGAAGGCACTGTAAGTTCAAAGACTATGAGTATTCTCGTCTCTTTTTTGAAATGGACTCACAATAAAAATTATCCGAGATGTCAGTCTTGGTGGATGCTGCTTGGAAATACCACAAAGACTAATGGGGACAATCACATGTTAGATAACATGGCTCCTAGTCATCTTAGTAATTTGAGGTTGGTTGATAATCACAGGCAAGGAAAGAAATGAAAATATAAGACTTCAAACCAGAGCCACGTGGACCACCAGCTAGCCACCGCCATAAATCTAGCTAGTAGGTTCACTTCTTCAAGGCTGATTGGCCAAGATGGGATGTGGTCCCAAAGCATGTCATATACGAAAGAAAGTAATTACCAAAGAATTATTAAGAGTAATTGTCAATACAGAGCTTGTGGGAGTTTTTTCAGTACTTTGCTATGTGTGTCTGCAACTTTTTGTTTCTCCACTATTTCAAGGAAGGGATCTGTGTTTGTTTCTTTTTTTGTAATTATGATGTAGGTGTGTTTTCTTGGGGTATACCCAAAATGTTGTATGGGAAGTTTCTTTTTGATAATAGGCTATGTGCCTTACCGGATGTAATGGCTTTGGCGGCATGTAGATTTTACATATATAGGATCCTTAGTAAGGACATGTTCATCAACAACCTTGGGCTGATTTTTGTAAAAGGTTTTGGGCAACCTGTAAAAACCGGTATTAATGCTATAGTATCTTATCTACCAAAAAAATAACTATTGACTTCGACTTACAAGAATTACATAAATGAGGCTAATCACAATATATTTTTTTATCTTATTAATTTTTTTTGGCTATTGTTTAACTATTTTGGTCATCTGTTGAATTTATCATTTGTATGCAAATTATGGCTAAGTATAAGGGTTATATATTATCTCATAGGACTTTATTCTGATAGCTATCATTTTACCAAGGACATTGTCATTTTATATAATAAGTGTTCTATTTTTTAATTTTTCCTTCTCCAAAGGAAACCTTCAGACATTATTCCTTGCAAATTGAATTGCTTTATTAATTTTTGTATAATTCATATAATCTCAACCTTCCTTCTCTCCCCTCCCCTTCTCTTTCTTGAAAATATATTACATTTACTTGGGTATATATCCTAAATTTGTGATACTAAGAAGAAGAAACAAGAACCACAAAAGAAAAACAAAGCAACTTGAAGGGAAGAAGTTGTGTAGGTTGGGGAGTTAAAAGCACACATTTGCAGATATATTTAAAAAAATATAACCATTAGAAAAATATGCTTAAACTAGTTTTTACTTTGTTTTAGTTGTATTTTAGATATACGTTGTGGCTATGACTGAGAGTTCCATTAGACATAAATTGTGGCTATAGCTATGGATGCGTTTCACCAAAGAGAGGTCAAGATTAATCTAAAATCTCAAATATATACCCTTAGTACCACATTCTTTAGAAGACAGTGACAAACTGCTCTAAATTTATTTGTTAGGAAGATCTTTACCTTTACTTTGCCCCTCCTTAAAGGTGTAAATACACATTTTATTTTGTAAATATATTATTTGGTTTAAAAAATGATTTATGGTTTGTTTTGGGATATTATTTAATTTTTGCTTTTCATTAAGATTAGTTGCTCCCTTGCTTTCTAATTGGATTGGTATATGGAGTCTTGTTCCCCTTTAATAATTGTTCTTATCTTGAATACAGTAAGAAACAATATTTCTACAAAGAAACAAGTTGTGTACATTAGAAACACTAAATAGGTCCAATGGTAGCATTTGTTCAAACCAATATTTACATCATATTGTAAAATAAAACCTTTAGATACACAAATAATGAGAAATGGGCACTATAGCTAAACATATATACTTATCCTCTAGAAAAACAAAATCCTGCAAAACAAAGTAAAACTTGCAACTCAAACTGGATTTAACATTTGGTTGTTGCTGATATTATTTTTTCTAATAATATGAATAATTAGCCATATTGTCAAAACTTGCTGAGAGGGTATCCTCTTCCTCTCCTCAAGCCTTGTTTCTACCAGATTAGTGATGAAAGCAATAGGGAGTTCCCAGTGTCATCTCCTTTCCCTCTGTTAAAACATACAACCAAGTAGTTCTTGATTCTTGGGAAATCTTAGGATTAGAGGATACTTTCTTGGAATATATAAGACCCCCAATAAATTCAAAGTAAGATATAATTTTTATCTATATTTTTTTATTGAATGAAAAACTTTGTACTAGAGTTATCGATGGAACTTTGTATCTTCAGCTTTCAAATGAAAAACTTTCAAAGAGTATAGATGAATGTAATGGAATCATTAGGTCTGTTAAGTAACATCTATTGCATATAATGTAAAAAAATTGATAAAAATATAAGATACATGATAATAAATGTTATTCAGTTGGTGTAAATTTCTTGTTCTCTAATGACATGTTGGCTTGAATGGATGTGTGATAAAACATAACTTCTTTCTTGTATTTAACATTATATTATACTTGATTAGGGATATTTCATATTCCATTCCCAAATGAAAAATGATTTACCTCCAAAGAATGGATGAAAATCATTGTGTTGTTGACTTCTTTGCTTTTGTCATACATTTTTAACGTGATCGTTATGGTAAGAACAATGTGTATGTTACAAAATTTTATTACACGTCTGTTTGAGATACAAAAAAATATTAATAATTGCTTTTTGGTCTGCTCGTTTACTGATGCCAATTTTTACTTATTAATTTAATACGCAAAATGTAGTTACCTCTAATATTGTTTTGGTAGAAATTGAACCACAATATTTCTTGGATACTTGTGATAATTGTTGAGGATGATGTTATAAATTTTTTAATCAATATGATAGACTACAAGTAAAATTGCATCTAAATTTAGTGTTTCCTTATTAATAACATCAACTTTAACTTCTATGGAATTGGGTTATTATCTACTTCCTAACACATAATCAATCTGCTTCCCAACAATAATCACTTTGTTGTGTCTCTCTCAAATATGGTTTAAATTGGATAGTTTTCAAATCCCTAGATATAGTTGATGCTTTCAAATTTTAACCATATTGCAGGTGATTATACAATTTTAATTTTAATGTTTGGTGCTATCATTGAAATTGACTATTACATTTTTTTATTTATGATTTATGCTTGACATAGGTTTAATGCTCAAATTCAACTTACTTGTAGCAATATCTTCTTTTGAAAATTTCATATAGAATATAGTATATTGAATATGAAGGTTGAATATTTAACCTTTGAATACACTTATATTCAACTTTTATTTTATAGAATCTCACTTTTTATATTTTTGCTTTATCTTCCTTTGGACTTGCCTTGTTAATAGGTAATTGAATGACATTTATAAACTTTTATCACTTGAGTAGACTTCACCTTGGATCTTCTCTACACTACAATATTCTAGTTGCTTGGCATCCTTTAATGTTCTAGTATAATTGACTGAAATGAACTAAATACAACCTACACACTAGCCACAAAAGTAATTCAAGTGAATGACACCAAAATAATTACCATAAGATAAGGATTTATTGCAAGGCAATAAAAACAAGTAATTGCATTCACAATTAAGAGATATACATGGAATATACTCACCCAGTTGCTAGTGAATGAATTTGGTCTTCTTATTGATTAGTACTACCTCTTATGGACTTAAATCAATGGCCTTATCTCAAATTATTCTTTCAAAGTTTTTATTTTTATTTTCTCCTAGAGGCCTAACACGACGGTTTTTAGCTGCCGTTTTAGACCCCTATGATGATGGAGTGTAACCGCCATCTTAGGGGCCTAAAAAAATTGTTTTTAGCTACCATCTTAGGGGCCTAAAATAGTGGTTTTTAGCCACTTTATTAGGGGCCTAAAATGGTGGTTTTCAAAACCATCTTAGAGGCCTAAGACAACGATGAAAATCACCATTTGAGGCCCCAAAGATGATATCTCCTAACCACCGAGACAATGGTTAAAAAATATGGTCTAAGAACCTAAGAGGACAAGTTTTTGAGGTAGTGTTTAATCATCATTGTATAACATGGAATTTTTATGATGCCCTCAAAGACAACGGTTTGAAAATTTCCCTTAAAGGTCTTTAAGGATGGTTAATAACCACTGTTAAAGACCTTTTTTGGTGTAGTATGAAATGCAAAAAGTGACATAAGGCCACATCACCAAGAAGAATATAAAAGAAAGAGCATTAAGATAAAAGTATCAAGTGGGCCACATTCAAATTCATTGACTTGGTGATGGTGTATGCTGTCCAACACAAAGAGAGGAAGCACAAAATGTTTCTACCAACATATATGGCCCTCTATTAGATAGTACCTATGCATGATAATGATACCTATAAGTTTGAAGAGTTATATGGAAGGCCTATCAAGAGATGGGTGAACCATGAAAAACTCGTTATTTCATCATCAAGAACAAATTAAGTCTACTTTGAGGATGAATTAGAAATTAGGATATGGAGAGATGTCGACATAAAATTTTGTAATGTTATTTGTGTGTGTAGTATTATAAGGAGCATGTATAGTATATAGTTGGTGGCTTGTTAGACAAGATTACAACTTGATAGCTTATTTATAATGTTTGTGGTGGAATAACTTCACCAATAAGGTTGTGATGACCGTTGAAGAAGAATAGTATTACGAAACAAAATGTTTGTATAGAAGTACAAAAAAATTAGTGTGATAGGGTGGGTCATGATGAACAATAACAATAACCAATAAAAGTGACATTGTTCAAATAATTTATATTTATCAAGTGTATTTATCATAAGGATATATGATTTTAATAATATCTTGTAAAATCTCTAGAAATCCAAGATAGTCCAAAGTACTTTTGGAAGTATTATGTCATTACCAAAATATCATAGGAAGAGTCTAAAAGAAAATTTTCTAGAAGCATATGATATTTTGACTATCTTTTATAATCATAAATATCTTAACAAAAGTCCAAGAATGATATCTAAAATACCTTAATATTATGAAAAGTGTCCAAAAATGAGATCTCTAGAAAGTTTTGCCATGTGTCCATCTAAAATTATGTAATATCTAGTTTCCATAAGCCTATAAATAGGGAGAGTATCCTTTTATTGGCGATTTGAGCAAGTGTGAGCTAAAGGAAGTAAGAGAGAGAGTCTAATGTCAAAGTGAGGGCTACAATCTAAGCTAGGAAGTGTAAGAGTGTCTAGTTGTCCAAGGTGTGTCCAAGATTGTTAGTGTAGAATACAATTATTGGGTGAGTCCATAGAAGGTGGTGGCTAAACAAGAGGGATGCATTCATTCACTAAGGCAATCTAGTGAACAGTTTGTGTATGTAATAAAATTCCTTCTATTGGCATTGTTCCACCCCATTGTGCTATTACCATTACTTTTATTTACTATTTTTTATGTCATTGTAAAAGTTATAAAATGGATGAGACTTGTGTTGGATTTCCATCATGAGTCAAATATTATGCATCGATAATAAATATCATATTGGGAGGAAGGCTTAGGGAGACATTGTGTGTGTGATGTATTTTAACAGTCTTAGAAATAATCCAAGCCACTTAAAGAGGATAGTATCTTAGCCACATAGAGAGGAAAAGTCTCTCATGCACCAAATATGACATACACTAAATAAATAAATGATGATCCAATTGCATCACATCTCTCCTATTTATAGTCTAACAAAATAATTGATTATCATAAGGGTTCAATGTAATTAAAATAAATGTTGTTGATGTGGTTGCATCAATGTCATTGTGAAAACAAGCAAGAATAAGCACTTTGAAGTGTAAGCAATCACTCGAGTTGAAATAAAAATTAAATTGCAAGCAAGCTCTTGAGTTGAAGTAAAAATTAAATTGCAAGTAAGCTCTTGAGTTGAAGTAAACGTTGAATTGCAAGTAAGCACTTTAGTTCAAATAAAGAAGAAATATTAAATAATTAACAAACAAGCATTTGAGGCTCGACCAAGAAAACACTCTAATCAAGCATATTAAACACCAACTTATATCAAGATTTTTGGTAAGAGCTTGTGAATCATTTTAATGCATAACAATGGGCTACCAAGTATGAAGGAAAAATGGGAATAATCAACAAGGTTATAGAAGTATCGGGGATAGGGAGATAGGTTTTGGAGACGACAGAGGATAACAAACCAATTTTGGGGGACGGTTAGGGGATGACAAATATAATAGTATTAAAATTTTTAGAAATTTTTTTGTAGTAGTGTGCCTTTTTCTAGGCTATTAGTATCTGTATCTGATGAGTTTGGCCTCATCATCCAAAAGAAGAGCCTCTAATGGAACTCCAACCAACCCCTCCTAATCCTCATCAATCTATCTCACATCCTCTAAATCAAGATGAAAAAATAATTTATTTGGAAATGCTAAATATATAATAATATATATACATTTTAATAGGTCCTACCTGTATTACATCATCATCACATAGTGCTATTACAACAAATCTTGGATATCATCCATGTATCTTTTGGCAAGATTCAAACCTAATCTCCTCTTTAAATATCTAGTAATCTTACGAGTTGAGCTAACACCACTTAATTAATATATAATAATATTCACACTATGCTAATATTTTTATAATAATTATAAAAATTATTTTTAAAATATTAAAAAATCAATTATTAAAATGAATAAAAAAAACTAAAAAATAATAATTAAATATGATTGATGTGTCCTATAGATTGCTTTTAACCAGCTAAAGCCTCGATTATCAGTTTACACCTGAAATTGTAACCTTCGTTTCCATGAATTCACGTTTTCACATCGCTTGCCTCGAACACGTACTTGAAACTCAACCAAAAGATAAGCAGAATATTTGATTTGATGCTTTTAGGTTTCCATTACGCTCTTAATCCCCCACGCAGAGAGAAATAGAAACAGTTTGCACCATCGAGGTGACGAGTTTGATTCCCGCGGTACGTAATTAGACCGCAGACGCTGATTCCTTCTTTTTCAGTTTGGCTCTCTTCGCATTCAATAGATGTTCGGTAATTTTTATAAATTGGCCTGCCTAAAAGAAATTCTATATCTGAACGACATTTGGTGAATAAATTTTAGAAATGAAGTTTTATTAAATTTATCTTTTAATTCGAATAAGGTTCGATAAATTTATTTTAAGATCGCGGCCGTCGACGCGTCGCCTGGTTGATACATATTATTGGAAAGTTGGCCGGGGTTTAAATTTACCGAGATGAAGGTAGCCACAGAAAATAAAATTTTCCTATGGACAGAAGAAATGCTACACATATTATTGGATTAACATAGCTGTCCAACGAAAGTTTTAAGTAATCCCTGTTAGAGAACTCAGAATACTAAAATATGAAATAAATTTGTCTTATACAAAAAAAGTCTAGGATCCTGAGCTTCAAAACAACATGGTGGCCGCAATTGAAATATTTTGGGAAATTTTTCGTCTCCGTTGGCTTCTAAGGAATATTCTCATTTTCATGATTTTTATCATTCTCTGCTGCCTGCCATTCAAATTTGAGAGGGTCAGTCAGAAGATAAAAAAAAAACCAAAATATATAGATACTTTTGTTGCTATGGTCACGGGTGTCTTACATCATTTATGTAAGATGTACTGACCTTGGGTGGTCCATTATTACTGTTTTGGAGTGGATCTCCCCAAGTGTCAATGCGATCCTTGGCAATGGCAGCCTGCATTCCAAAAGAAAATATAATTACCACAACAATGAGAAAACGGTTCCCAAAGCGACTGCAGAAATATGTTGTTTTACCTCTCTGTTCCAGTTAATGAAACATGTGATTAATAATAAAATAAATGTTTGTAGAACTATTCCAGCAATCATACCACCCCAGATTCCTTGCATATACATGTCAAGATCAAACCCAATTAACTTTATTGGTTATAGGCTGACCAAAGAGCAATTGAGAGTTTGCTTAAGCCACGACTCGGTTGACCTTTGCTCCAAGATCGAGTTTGTATCCCAAAAGAAGACCAAGGGGTATCCCAATAACATAATAGCAGCCTATGTTTATATAAGCTATCAGAGCTTGCCAACCTCCACCCACAGCCACACCTGATTTGCTTGCAACAAATACAGAGCCATCAGTAATTAATAGATCACCATCTAAAAATTTCTGAATTTCCAGAGCTATGTTTGAATTATTAATGGGCACTTGCATACCTGAAATAACTTGCTGTACACTATTTAAGAGCATTGTCACTCCAAGCAACATTGCCATGTCAGACACTGTTGCCATGACCACTTTACTATTAGTGAATAATACAGCGAACTTATCTCTGGTACCAAGAATGATACCCATACATACAAGACCGATAGTTAGTGATGTTATAACCACTATAATGACAGAGAATTTTGCAGCTCTTGGGCGACCAGCTCCGAGTTCATTTGATACTCTCACACTGCCAAATAGTTGAATGCAAGGTAAGCACTGCGGGCAAACTTGCCAAAGACATGAAGCAGATACCATTAAAAAAAAAAAAAAGACTCAAAGAGACATATTCATTATGTACCTTAGAGGTTTTCTTCTAAATACTGGATATAATTTCTAGTTTCAGTAGTAAGTTTTCATTTTAAAGGAACCCAAAAAGAAATATTCAATAGGAAACCTGATGTACATAAAAATTCACACCTAATGGCAGCATTGAAGCCAAGGAAGATCATGGCTTCCCATCCATTCAAATTCATGCTGCAAAAGGAACATTTAGAAAAGTGTTAAAGGGGTTACATCTTACAGTGAGAATTACAGCAAAACATGGATTTGAACAAACATATGTGTAGCCTAAGAAATGCAAGACCTGACACACACATGCAAGAATTCATGGCGATCAATAAAGCTAATGGTTACAGTGATGTCACTATACAAAAACTACCATGTAAGGCAAACATTAAAACATTGACAAGATTGGATATGCTACTTACCAGATGGAAAGTGCATCAACTTCAACTGCTGCATTCTTTAGATGACCCGCCAAAAGAAGCAATGACATCATATACCAGAACTCCAAACTGAAAAATGACATCAAACATCACAAAGTAATGTGGCATAGTAAGAACCACCTCCTTAAATATTTTGTTCATTTTATGTTGCTAATTTAGCTTTTCAACTTCTAGCAATTGAGTCCATGACGCAGAACAAACACTTTAATGCTTCTACTAACCATAGCATGACACCCGACGCCAATGAAAGTCTGACAAAAGCCCATATGTCGTGAAAAGCCAGCAATGAGAATCCTTTCCAAGCATCTTGGCACCAGTAAAGTATGTACAAAAACTGACCGATATCTATTATCCACCACGCTAAATTTAAAGAAATAGCTGCTCCAACCAACCCCAGACCCGTTTTGAAGATCAATAGCCAAGACAGAATAATATGGAATATCAGTGCAACTAAGGCAATCCAAGCCATGGCCATGACTTTTCTTTGTGACTGAAGAAACTTCTGCATGGGGAAGTGTAATGCAAAGGCAATGAGCTGTGGTAGCATCCAAACTGAAAAAACTCCAGCTAAATCAGCTACATCATCAGCTTGTCCCAGAAACTTAAGAATTGGAATTGAAAAGAAGTAAATGGGACTCAAAATCACTGCTGTACAAAGCAGTATTATCCATGAACGCTGCATATACACCCCAAGCATGTGAACTTGTCCTGCTCCGAAGGCTTGACCACACAGTGTCTCCAGTGCACTGCCCATTCCCAACTGCAGAGGAACAAGATAAAAATATTGCCTTGAGTAATCTGTTCAAGAGAAAAAGTTTGAGGATTGCCATGAATTTTAAAAAATAAACTCAGTAGATAGCCATGAATTCTTTAATATTTTTCATCTTCGACTAATTAGCTAGCCCACATAGTGCCTACTGCCCCATTTCCTAAGGTGATTTCATCCAAATTGTTCAAAAAATAAATGCAACAACATGTTTCCAAACAATCAGCTAAATGGTTTCAAGATGGTCATTCATGGGTATAAAAAACGATAGAATGGGGTCTTCCAACAAACCAGCTTAAACCTTCACATTCTAGTGGATGTGTTTATTGGTAAAGAGTTTTAAACTTTAAATAAGAGGTTCAGGTTAGCGGTGTACGTTCTTCAATAACACTTTTTTTAAGTAAGTAAAACATGATTAAATAAATATATACTAAAAAAAAACATTATCTTTCTTAAGATCTGATCAAGAATTCAATATTATTATCAACAAATTAGATTGGCCTGATCAAGGATCCCAATATAATATTATCAACAAATTTGCTTGGGAGGACTGCTAGGAACTTGAGGGCAGAGTTAGATCTTGAGGTATCAATCCATACTTTTACAGAGAACCCCATCAATTAAGGACAAGTAGCTTTGCTTCTGGAGCATCCACTTGTCCGATGGATGGGCCGAGACCCAATCTTAGCCATGCCATTGGTCAAAATGGTATCAGAATAATGTTAGAGTCTGGCTTGGAGGACAGCTTAGAGATCAAACGGGATCGATACACCTTACGAGAAACATTGTAACTGACGTGGAAGGGCAAATCGGTTACTCTAGAGGATCCCAGCTGGCCAGAGGGCAATTCTTAGTTTGAATCCCAGCCCATCTAATGATCCAACACACCCTCTACTCTAAAATTTCAATACAGAGAACACAAACAACATTTATCCCTTGAGCACGCTGTAGACAATATAAGATATTGGCTTCAATTGGGAAAATTTGCATTTTGGTGCACTCACCATAATACCAAAGCCCAGTCCAAAAATGACACAGTTCGATATGGCCACGGCAGCCAGCTCCACTGTACCCAAGTGTCCTGTGAAGGTCTGCATTAAGGCTCCAAGCGAATAACCGCATATAAGAGCGAAAATTGCAGGGAAAGCAATGGCCCACAATTTCTTGCACTCAATACAACTCTCCCTCCCAAACTCCTCCAATGTGGTAATGGGAGATATGTCAGTGTTGCCCTCTCTGTGAACCTGCTGCCTCTCGATGCCATTTCTTTGATCTTCTCCCCTCAACAGTGGAGAGTGTAGAGAGTCCACCATGATCGAAATAACTCAACCTGTGTTGCCTTATTCAAAGGTCTGAATGTGGAATATGTTTACAAATTGTTCACTTCCTCTTCCTTTACTTTGTTATGGCGGGTTTTAATAGTTGGTGAGAGTTTCATGGTTGAGACGGGGTGGGGATGTAGTTGGTTGCAGTTGGTTCACCTGCCTGTTCATGAATATCAAATCGCTGCACTTATTCAATTGAAAGTACAGTAGATTTTGCATTCCAATGCAAACATCAAAGGGACGCCATTATATAATTTAAGGAGGAGTTCACAACTTATTTTAATGTTGCTGAAGCACAATAATTCATTTTCTGTCATGGAAAACTTAGGTTTATGTTTTTGCTGATTTTGTTACGTTCACAAAATTGCTCCATTTCTATGGTCAAGCAAATTGGTATAATAGATATTGAAGAATTCCACATGGTTTCCTGCATCATCCTTGGCCGCAGGTAAATATTGTCTTCTTTTTGTCGTTGGCGAGGAATTTATTCTTTTTCAATACGACAGTCTACTATCCTTTGTGATCGCGACTTACAGTCTTGCATAATTCCCTATTTGTTTATACCAACTCTTTTATAATACTTGAATATATTATATTTGGAGGTTAGTATAATGGCGGTGTTTGCTACTGAGAAGTTTGCCATCATACAACCTAGATTTAAATATTGGTGGCTAATGCCTACAAACGAGAATAGTAGAGTCAATGTATATGATCGTTTATGTATTTAGATGTGGTTGGATATAAATAATATTTTAATTTATTTTTAAATAAAAAATATATTATTTTTATTATTATAAATTTGATTTTAAACATTTTTTTTTTAAGTAATAATTATACTTTGTTTTAAAAATATATGTAAAATTTAAATTAAATTAAAATAAAAATTATTTATCTTTTTTATGTGGGGGAGTTGGAGAGAAGTGGGTAGTTGAAACTCTCGTGTTGGAGAGGCTCCAGGTTCAAATCTCTCCCTCTCATATGTTGTGGATATGCTATCTAATAGTTATTAGAAATCCTTCTAAAATGTGTTTATCCACCGGTTTAATGTAATCATGTGCTTTAATTTAAAAAAAAAATAGCCTACGTTGGTTGACGGGTATTCTCAAAGATAAAGCAGTGCACGAGTAATTTTTTATGTTTTTATCGATGTTTATTACATTTTAGTCCAGCAAATTAGAATAGACGTTTAAATCCTTCTCGATTTCACTGCACCCGCCTTAGGTGAACGCTTTTTTTATTTTATTTTATTTGGATAATATAAATTTTTTTATGATGTTGAACATTTTCATTTTATTATAAATTTTTATAAGGATAGTAGTTGAGTTGATGAGGGTGAACATTCATATCCTACCCTAATTTTTACAAGAGTAAGAGTTAAGCTTATGAATAGGAGATTTACCATTCATTATTTAAACTTTAAACCTTTTAAAAAACCAAACCTCAAATCTTTAATCCTTCATATGTAAAGAATGTCTTATAACTATACATTTGTGGTGGCCCTTTAAAAAGAAAATGTTAACTAATCCGTTAAAATTGATCATATATATATAGAATGAAATAAGTCAACTTAATCATAAAAAAGTGGGTAGATAGTAAATATAAAGTCTTTAGTTGGCTAACACAAAAATGAGGGAATTAAAATCATTCTCTTAGCCAAAAATAAAAGAAAAACATGCATCTGTAGAATATAAATCATTTCCAGATATTGGGGGGACAAAATTGTCTATATTGTCATCATGGCACTAGTGAGAGACGGCCACAGGAGCATCTCAGCCATTATCATCAGTGCTAGTACTACCCATATCAGCAACGTCATTAACCTCTTGTGCATTTATATCCTGGGGGTGAGAGGTTTAGTCATCACCGTGCCACCTCGAAGCATTAACTAGTGCTGCCACGACCACATCTCCCCAACCCACAACCTAGTGTGAAGTTTTTGGACAGACATCCCATCCACTCACCAGCTGTGAATTACTAGCACCATCAGAGTAACGATGTTTGATCACCAACGGAGGTTGAGACCAGTGTCTCCCAGCCTATGACAATTCCTTGTGTCTTCGACAAGATCGAGAATGAGAGCCAGCATGGCATTGTGACATCGAATTCAGGGGGACTCGATTGACAGTGCACGATGCATTGATCCAATGGTCTAGAAGAGTCCTCATGTACTGAATTTCAATATGAATATTTTTTGCTTGAACATGTATCTGTAGCCAAGTGTAAAATATTACAACATACTTATCAGCTAAAGAAAAGGAATTAAAAGTTGTATCTCTAGAAAAAACTATATTGTTTTTGGTCTTCCATAGGTGAAAAAGAATATTGACTCTAAAAATATTCCAGACAGACACAAGAGAAATATAAAAATGAGGAGCATCATCTAGTAGGGAATGGTGCCAAGAAAACGAAGTGGCCATATAAGGTCGAAAGAAAGATTCCAGCCACTTCCAAGCCATTCGAGCTTTACGACATGATCATAAAACATGAGTGCAATATTCGAATTCATTGCAAAAATAGCATTTGCGATTAGCCAAGCCCAAGTATTTCAACCATTGGCCCATAGGCAATCCTTGAAGAAGTAGACTCCAAGTAAAAAAAAGCCAACTTTGGCCCAAGATAAGAGGCCCAGACCATGTTAAAACACAATATCCATCGTGAAGACATGCAGATTAAGTCTTAGTGCTCGTTCAACTTACCCACCATGGGCAAGTGTGAAGAAAGCTAGAAATATCCCAAATGAACCTTGTACTGAATTAACGGGATGTTCTTCAGCCAGGTTTAGTCTGACCACCAAGGTTTCTGGAAATGCTTGGTAATTTTTGACCAAAAAGAGAAGGGAATGCTATCTAACATAGTATCATACGTGGTTTTATCTTCCAAATTTAAATTATGAAGTCGTTTGAAAACCTCCCAAGGAATCCAATATTTGGTATAAGAAGTGAAGAAACTAGAAATGGTAGCATTTCCCTTCTTGAAAAACTACTGAGCATGAATCCATTGAAACGAGACCAAAGGGGAGCCTTGGTAAGTAATGACAGACAACCACCACACATTAAGAGAGGCTATGGAAGCCTTTTTTTTCTGCCCATCACCAGACCAATAGAGCTAGGGTTTAAGAGCCTCCCAATCTCACCAAATGCTCTACATGACAAAGGAGTCTTGAATTTTAATAAACACAAGGGTTGTAACAATAAAGGTGAGAGACATCCCCCACCAAAATTTCTTACCCAAAGGAAGGCCTATAGAAATATAGTTTCAAATTAGGACCTTTCAGGCTTCTAGACTATCAATAGCTCTAACAACCCACTTTGCACACAAAGCAAATCCTTGGCATTGACATTCAAATAGACCCATCCCACTAGAATACTTTGGAAGACAACAAATTTCCTAGACTAATCTATGAAATCCCTTCTTTTGAGAAGAGGTAGCCCAAAGAAAATCTCGCAACAACTTCTTTAGCTTTTGGTAACAGGCCCGAGATGGAGTCTAATAGGAAGAAAAATACATGAGTGGTAGCCAAAATCTTGGAGTAAAATTGGAATTTTCTTGCAAGGGAGAGTTTCTTGGTAATCCAATAAGAAATATTCTTCTCAACTCTCTAGAGCACATGATTCTAGAGTTGAGCAAAGGTACTCTAAAAAGCAAAAGGAATACCCAAAAACTTAAAAAATTTGCCATGTTAAATCCATTGCTAGGGATATTGAGAAAGTTAATCTGGGTAATGATTAGCAGACTGTCAAAAGTAGGCAGTCTTATGCCACTGAATTCTAGAGCCTAAAGTTGCACAAAATATTTGAAGGCAGTGCAAGGCATTGGAAACATATTGCTAATCTTCCCTAATGGCCAGGAAAGAATCATCAACAAAGTACCCATTAACCAACTAAGCTGGCAATTTGGGAAGAGCAATTCCTTGAATATTTCCTTGAGATACTTGGGTATATAGGAGGTATCCAAAGGCTTCTGCAGCCAAGATAAATAGAGAAGGAGCAAGCGGGTAGCCTTGCCTCATTGAACAAAATAGGCCTAGGACTTCATACTGAGTGTAATTCAGAGTGAGCACAATTGGAGAATCCTGGAAGAGCATATTGATAGACTTAACAAAGTTCAAACCAAAGCCAAGTGCTTGTAACATGGTAAGAATAAAATTCCACTTAATTTTATCATAAGCTTTTTCAAAATCAATTTTGATAAATATAGAATCCTGCTGAGACTGTCTAGCCCATTCCATACTTTCACATACTGCTAGAACATTATCCAGGATATATCAACCTTGAACAAACCCAGTTTGTTCAGGCTTGATAATTAAAGGTAGAATGGGGCATAAATTTAAAGCCAGAGCATTGGCAATGATCTTATAGATGACATTCAAAAGTGTGATTAGCCTCCAATTGGTAATAATTTTAGGGTCCCTAGCCTTGGGTATGAATTGAATATTGCCTTTATTGATTATAGAACCCAAGGAACCTGTGATCATTGCTTCTTGATACATCTTAAACAAGTCTGGGCCAATGAAATCCTAAAATTCATTAGCCTTGGATATGAATTGAATATTGCCTTTATTGTATTTTTCTTCTATCTATTATGTTTGGATAAATATAATACTTTTTAATTATATTATAAATATAGGATCTTAATATTTTAATTTGTTATAATATTTTACATTAATTTAAATATTAGAAGATTTAATGAGTTACCTTCAAAAAAATTGTAAAGTAGTGATTAGGATTTGAAGAGGGATGATAAAAAATTACATAGTAATGACCAAAAATTGCAAAGCGACAATTGATAACTACAAAGCGATAACTATGGTTTTAAGAATGGTGGCTGAAGATCTTAAACCAAAAAAAGGGTTTGAATATCTATATCAATGACAATAAAGGGTTTTCAAATATGTAACAAGAAGATAGAAAAATCTACATAGGTTTTGTAGTCAGATTATCTTAAGGACCGATAAAAATTCTTGTAGGTTTCCAAACCAATTAAAAATGTAAAATATGTTGATGGTTTGAAGTGCATTGTCCAAAAGCTAGGGGGTTTATAGATTTGTGACCATAAACCAGATATATTATAGACAATGGATTTGTAAATGAAAGACAAAGGGTTTGGAGAGAGAGACTACTAAGGGCTATGTAATGTTTTGATTTTTTTGCAAATTTGGTTTCAAGTGTAATTTTGGTTCAAAACTTGTAAACTTTGTGGATTTCCTTAGATGAAATTTAGTTCTTTGGATTCATTGCGGGTTTTATTTTTTTCAAGGTTCATGATTTTACTTTGAGGAATTATTGTAATATATTTTTTTTAAGAGGACAAAAATGGAGAGGAAAGTTTTTTTCACTCAAATAAGGAAAAAGATTTGTAGGCTTATTGAATGAGAGAGTAGGAGGGATGAGTATGGAAATGACCAGGTGGAGTTGCAGAGTGGAACAATAGGTTTTGAGAGCGTTAATAGAAGTTGGGTTGAGTGAGTTAAAGGAAAGAAGGAATTGGAGGAGAATATTGGTCAATGACTATAAATCCCCACTATATCTTCTAAAGAAGGTATCCTTCTAAAAATGTCAAATATTATCTATGAGAGAGTGTAGCAAAGGCTCAACAATAATCTATTAGAAAAATTTATTGGCTTCAAATCAACTAGGGACTAGATAAATAAATAGGCTATAAATCAATGGAAGATAAAAGACGTGTAAAATTTTCCCTCTTTCTTAGAGGTTTCTTCCTAGAATGTATTAATAATGAGGACTATTGTTGCAATGTCTTTGAAGGAGGTCCATGGTTCATGGGTAGATTCTAACTATACCTAAGGAAATGGAATTCATGTTTGAATAAAACTACTAAGAAGATAGACATGGCTCCAATTTGGGTAAGACTCCTCTCTAGGGTTATGCATAAGGGGTTGGAATCAAAATGTACTTGTAAAAAAATGGTGAATCCTAATCAAAATCAAGGTGAATCATGGATAATCCTAAGCAAATTAGACTGAGCATCTTCATACCAAAATTTGGGGGATTTGAAGCCCTAAAATATAAGGTTATGTTTGGAGCCACTTTTGACCTACTAAATAATCTTATAACTTCATAAAAAAACCACCATTAGATCAGGCTTGAAAAGAGCTTTCCAATGAGTACAAATATGCCTATGTTTGGATATATATTATGGTAAATTGACCATAATAAAAAATTGGTCTTGAAAATTTTAGGTAAATGGGCCGATGTCGAGGGTCCTCATATTCGCCAATTTCCAATTTTGAAAATCCTAATATTCACCCAATTAGCGAATATTTGCCACTATGCATAACACTACTCCTATCTTTACCATTGGAATTTTGGAAGGAAGAATTTTTGAGAGTATAGCTAACTCTTTTGGTAGATTCCTCTCCATTGACAATGTAACAAAGGAAAGAAAGAGGGCGATCTTTGCAAGAATGTGTCCTTGTTAAATATAAGAAAAAAATCCTGAAAGAGATCAAGATGGTATCTAGATGGGGAGTTTGGATTCAAACTATCATTGTTGAGAATGACCCCTTCACTTGGCAAAAGACTGCCTCACCAAAAGGAGAAAAAATAATGGGAAGAATATTAAAAGTTCTAGAGAAAAATAGAAAAGGTAGATATGGAAGGAGGATTATACGATGGGAAACAAGAAAAAAAGAGTTTTAGTACCAAAAATATAGAGTTAAAAATGAGTTATATCCAAAGGGAGAGGAGCAATAAAATGCTAAAAAAATAGAAATTTACCGATAGGCAAATGGAGATAAAGTAATGGACCTAGTGAACAAGAAGGGATTAAGAGTGGAGAAATTCTCTAACAACAAGGCAATGGTTTTGGATAGGATTCAAGGTTAAATCTCATCTACACCAAAACAAGATGGTCCAAGTAAGAAAAATGAAATGGCTAACCCTCAAATAGGAGAAGAAAAGACAAAAGTAATGGAGGAAAATATGGATATGAAGGAGAAAGATCTAGAAGTGGTCCCCTACATAGTAGATGAACTGTTAGTAAAGGAAGGATGCTAAAGAATTGAAGAAGTATCAAATATAAGAGTATCAAGGAGTTCCAAGAAGATCCCAAATGTGGGAATATGATGGGTAAAGAAGGTGGGAAGGGCTTCTTCAAAGGAATAATCTTAGGCTAAATTGAGCAAAAGCCCACAATAAAAAATAGGATATGAAGATATTATTTTGGAATGATAGTGGAATGAATAATCCTAACAAACACAAGGTGGTGTGACCCTTGATTAAGGATAACCAACTTTATATAGTTCTATTACAAGAAATAAAATTTAATGCTACAAGATGAGAGAATATTAAGAACGGGATATGCAAGAAAGATGTTAGTGGTTAGGTGGAGGTGAATGGGTCTTCAAGAGAAATATTAATTTTACGGAATTATGATACCTTTGAATGAGAAGTCATATAAAAAAATGAGCACCTTATAATTGTTTGTATAACTTTAACATTGTGAAATTTGACCTTCCTCATTATAAATATTTGTAATGTTAATAGAGAAAGAAAGGTGTTGTGAAAGAAATTGGAGTATATGGGGCATCCGATAAGAGATAGAAAGGTGTTGTGAAATAAATTGGAGTTTATGGGGCATCCGATAAGAGATCTAAGATGGATAATGGAAGGGGACATAAACACCCTTTTGATACCTAGAGAGAAGAAAGGTGGATCCTAGGGCTTCTTAGAAAGCATGGATAATTTTAGCAACTTATTTTTATAATCTAGTCTATATGATGTTGATTTAAGAGGTAATTATTTTACATGGATGAATAGGAGAATAGGGGATAATCTAATATAAGTGATAATGGATATATTACTGCTCTCTATGGAATGTTTTGAGGGTAATATGAGCACACATTAGTATTTATACCTAGGATAGTATCATATCATAATCCATTATTATTTAGCTAGTTTGGGAAAATATGGAAAGGTAGAAGTCCTTTCAAGTTTGAACACATATGGCTTTAGCACCCAAATATTTATGCAAAAGTGGAATCATGGTGGAGGCTTTTTATCCAAGGCTCTAAGATGTTTATTTTGGTAGGTAAACTCAACATGTGAAGAAAGAAGTGAATATTTGGAATAAACAAACCTTTGGAAACATATTTAGATAGAAAGAAAACCTTAGACAGGAACTCAGAATCTTGAAGGAGAAAGTGAGGATGACTGGGATGGACTAGGTGCTATATAATAGATAGAAGGAGATCTAGGAAGAGCTTCACATTATTTTGGCTCAAGAGAAAACTTATTAGAGGTAGAAATTAAGGAATGAATGGCTTATAGAAGGAGATAAAAAACACTAATTTCTTTCATGTCTTGATGATAAATTATAAAAGCATAGGAAGAAATTTTGAAATCCTATGTGAGTATGGTAAAATAGTAAAAGGTGAAGAAAGGATTAGGAAATAGGTAGATGACTTATTTGGTTTATTTCTATCGAAGTAAAGGGGAAAATATTAGTAGCTATGGAAGTAATTCTTCAATATATATCAATCAAAATGTCTAAAGCAATTGTAACGACCCTCTTCACACAATGAATGAAAGAAAATAAAGAAATAGTAAATTTACCTTTTTCATGTGAAACATGGCACTGTTGACGGTCTTTGTGAGTGTAGGAGAGTAGCAATATGTCAATGAAAAGAAGATAGTTAGAGAAAAAAGGGTAAGAAATGGAAATGATGAATCGGCTCGTGATTACATGGATGTTCACACACTTGCATATCATGTAGGACTTTTATTTTAATGAAATGTGTGCGTGTTTTGAAGGTTTGATTGTTATTAATGGCATGGAATATAATGTGCATATGTCTTGTGTGGCGACGATGATGGGAGCCATTTTATAAATTTATTTTTTCTTTGTGTTTGATTATTAGTCAAAGGAATATGTAAATATAAGTACAAGATATTAAGGCATGACTATTTAAGCACATATTTGTATGAATATAGTGACTGGAAGTATCCTTGCATGTTTAGTATAAGCAACACTTGATTGGGATATACATGGAAATATTGATTAGCCTTCTCCTAAAATTAATCATGTGGAAAGAAAATAAAAAAAACAACATTGAAGAGTATTTGGTGGGTATGGAAGAAAGTGGATGGTCGAAGTGTGTGAGAGCCAGGTTAGTGGTGCCATTATGCCATTATAGCTTTTAACTTCCACCATATCTCACGATCAAAAAGAAAGGGAACGATAACAAACATCCAGAAAAGTGTAAAAGGAAAGAGGGTGGTGGATATACTCATCTTTTGGGTGTGCAGGGAAAAAGAAGAAAAAATACTGACAAGAAAAAATATTTGTAGGTGTGGAGATACCGCTCGGGAGAAATTTATAGCAAGGCATTGGAATCCAAGTGGAATTCATTTTAATATTATGTTTGTGAATGAGTTTTCATTTTAGAGAAAATGATATGCATGCATTGGAAATTATCTCTATTTGATGTGAGAAAATAATTACTCTCTATGATTTGAAAAATAATGTTTTTCTCTGTTTGCTATGAGAAATGAATTACTCTCTATGATTTGAAAAATAATGTTTTTATCTATTTCTTGTGAGAAATGAATTACTCTCCATGATTTGAAAAATGAAGCTTTCCTCTGTTTGTTATGAGAAAAGAATTACTCTCTATGCTTGGATATAGAAAGCTTTACCCTATTTGTTGTGTGTAAAAGAAGAGAATAGGATGATATTTGTGAGTGGACAGAGAGGTTGTGTAGACACCAAAACAGCACCAATCTGATTATGTGATTGCAAACACTGATCGCTTTGACACACACAGCCCCTAGGGTAGCCATCAGAGGTTAAACAGTGGTCCTAACCACTTTTGTAGCAATTTTGTAAGGTCAAAAGGCAATTTGGCACATTCAGGCACTTTGCTCAGTATCCATCCCGCCCAAGGATGAATTCAAATTGGGATCCGTCTCATCCAAGGATGAATTCAAAATTCACTCTAGGTCAGGACGAATTCCAGGTTTAACGAGCAAAAAAAAAAAATGTGCCAAGTGGTAGACGAGGACAGTCAATTAATGCCTCCTACCTTGCATGCATGTGTAGGTGGGTAGAGTGGGCATTAGAGGACTGTCACAAGGGCAGTCATGGAAGCCCAAGTCAGGGAGGAGTCTCCTCCCTCTTGAGAAGGCATGGCCACCACATGGCACCCCTGCATGCCCCTCCAAAAGAGACCCCTTGGGTCTATAAAATGGTGGACTTTCCCACCCAAAAGAAGACAAGTGGGAGGCATTTTCAAGCAATGAAGTGCTGCCAAATTGAATACCACACTTTACCCTTTCGATTCACCTCTTCCACATCCTTGATCTCTTTCACAAGAGAGGTTATTGGGTGGCTATTGGAAGTGTGAATCTGGACCCAAAACCCGACATTTGACCACATTGATCTACCAATTTGCCAACAACCCATTACAAGAGATTTTGGGCCCATCCCAAGTGGATTGGTGTCGAAATCAAGTTCTAACGGTGGGCGGCCCGCCTGGGCGCCCTGCACTTCTTAGTTTCATTTTAAGTTGTTATTTTATCACTTTTTTATATTCCATTCCATTTTATGCTATTTAGATAGTTTATAATTTCGATTTCATAAGACTTTGATCAAATATTATCATGTTTTGTCACTTTTGTGGTCCTCACTAACTTGCAGGTAACGACGTCAAATTCCCATTGATGGAGATCAAATTGGGGAAATCCGACCATCTGGGTCGTCCCAAAATGCCCCCAATTAGCTAACCCCTATGTTTGTAGGACTTTTGGAGATCCCGAGATGCGACATTTGGGCAGGATTACTTCGGCATTTTGTCACAAGTGAATTCGTCCTACCCGGGGATGAATTACAGTAGAATTCATCCTGACCAGGGACGAATTACAGTCGAACTCAAATCGACAGTGTTTCCCTGACTGTTTTTATGGCAGTGGCCCTCTGGTAATGTTCTCTGGTATCTATCAAAATTGCAGGTTACTTGGAGTCATTTTATTCATCGGTTTAGTTAATCTTATGCATGCATCCTCCATTGGTTTTTAAGGTCAAATGCTTCATCTTTTGTCACAGGTGCTACTAACAATTTTGTTGTTTCTTTGAATGCAGGAGGAGTAGCAAGGATCAAGGATTCATCAACACCAGTGACGACAACACTCTAGCCCACCCATTTCAAATGTGGGCATGCGGAAGGAGGAGCACTAAGTCATGATTGTAACCAAAACTCTTTTAAACGCTCCTAGCTCCTGAAAAGGGAGGAGTCGTCTTTGTAACCGATATTATGAGAGTTAAATAAAAAAGGCTATGCCTTCTGTACTTTATGTTATCTCCGTTCAATTCATCTCTTTCATTTCATGTATTTCACATCTTAAGACTTAAGTGTTTGTTTGATTTTGAATGCGTCGCATTAGTATTTCTTTCTTATGGAATCTCATGCTTTCAGTGGCGATCATTGAAATCTCGGATCATCAAGATCAAGGAAAATACATAGGAGAAACATTCAAGCCTCCTAAACCCAATATGGTAGACCAAATTGACCTGGCAGTCGCCAGACATGCCGCCCGCCAAGCCCAGATCATGCGGCTTGAGCAAGATCATCAGTAGTTAGAGCACTTATACCGCCTTAACAAAGAGCGCATTTAGCGCGAAGTAGACGAGCTGCTTTATAACTTACCTGAGAGGGTTCCAACCCCTCGCACCCAAAAAGTGGAACCATTTGAGAGGCATAATCCCTTGGTGCAGGATAGGTCTCCGCGACCTCGTCAAGCTTTGCCTCCAAGACCCCATAGACCTGAGAGGGAGGCCACTCCCCGAAACAATGATGGGTACCCTCCGTGGAGACCCACTCAGGGTCAGAGGTCTCGCCCAGAGACTCCTTAGAATGTTTACGAGGAGTATGAACCAGAAGTAGAGCGGGCCGAAACGCCCTATCAAGGCGAAGGGGGTGCTATCCGGCCACCCCTCCATAGGCCTCCAGTCTCCCATAACTCACAACGGGAGCAAACAAAAGAGGAAGAGATTAAATCTTTCGATGCATACAAAGCACTATTAGAGCATTTGGAGTCTGTGGAAACCAAAGCTTCTAGGCCCCAAAAGCCCATGTTACGCCAACTCCGCAGTCATCCAGTGCATCCGTCAGTGCCCGCACCTTCTTACCCCAAACATTTCAAGTTGCCTCAATTGGCAATCTTTAAGGGTGAAGAGGATGCTCAAGAGCATGTGACGAGATTCCTGAGCCAATGCTTTGGCATTCAGGATAATGATGCATTGTTGCTAAGGACATTCATAACCACATTCGTAGGCCCTACCTCGGATTGGTTCACCCAGTTGTCGAAGCACAACATCAATAATTTGGATCAATTAGTGGATGCGTTCCTTGAACACTTCGCCTTCAACACCAAGAAGAAGGCATCACTGAGTGACCTGGCCAGCCTCAGGCAATATGAGGAGGAGACAATGGTGGCCTACGGGAATCGATGGAGGGCTCTGCTTTCTAAGCTACCCTACCTTCCCCCTATGTCCGACCTCACACAAATGTTTTCACAAAGTTGTCTGAGATCAATCTCTGGGCTATTGCAGCTGCAACAATATGCCACCTTAGAAGAAGCTCTGGCGCAAGCCAGAGTTATCGAAGAGATCAAAATACAGGATGGCGAAATTGCCAAACCTAAAAAGAAAGAGTGGAACAAAAATACAAAGATAGGGACTACGCAACCAAAACCCACTGTGGTTAATCAAGTTGCGATAAATGTTCCTAAGCCTGCACAAGAAATACAGCCTCAAAAGGCTAATTATCAGGCAGTGCCTCCTAATAATTATGAAAGAGAAAATAAAAAATAGGAGCAAAATCAGCAGCGTCGCCCTAAGCGACAGTACACCCCTTATACGGAGTCTAGGGACTCCCTATTTGACCGCTTGTCAGCGGCAAATTTAATCACCCTTCCAGAGATCCAAACCATAGATCCTAACGCTCCCAAGCCTAAGGGATACAAAGAGGATTTATATTGTAGGTTCCACAGGCGAAGGGGACATGACCTGAACGCATGCTGGAAATTCAAAGGATTGATACAAGACTTGATTGATAATAAAACATTGGCAGTGGACAACCCCATAGCGCCAAATAACCAGCAGATGGGGGTCTTCAAGGATCCCTTGCCTGCCCATGAGGCACAAGCAAAACCCCTTCAGGTCAATGAGGTGCGACAGAATTTCCCCATGCAAGGGTATGTGGGAATGATCAGCATAGTGACCCAGGAACAAGAAATACCTAGGAGTTGCCCCCGAGGCAGCCACAAGAGAAGTTCCAGACAACGTCGCAACCTCAACAACACCCTGTGCAGTTACCTCCGCCTAGACCCGAGGTCACGATACGGACCAAACTCACGCAGAGTTTGCGGACCACGTCGGCTAGGCTCTCCATATATGAGCTTATACAACAATCAGCGCCCCATCGGGAGGCTCTCATGGAGATTTTGAAAGCCATCGAGTTGCAGCCCCACGAAGCGAATTCCTTCAATAACTTTGTGGGACATGTAAAATGATGTATGGAGCCAATCATCACCTTTCGAGAAGATGAAGTTAAATCAGTATCTGATGACATGGCAGATCCACCCCTGCATGTTATCGCGCGGGTCAATGGGATCCCATATAAGAGGGTGTTGGTAGACACTGGCTCGTCTAGTAACATCATTACTACAACAGCATTGAAACATCTAAAGCTGCCAGCCTCTCACATCACCGCTTCCACTTACACACTACGAGCATTCAACGATGCGATATGCTCGACAGTTGGCACAATTGTTCTACCCGTTCAGGTAGGACAAAAGATGATACCTACATTGTGCCATATTTTGGAAGGCGAGATGGCGTACAACATATTGCTAGGGCGGCCATGGATCAGGGACATGAAGTGTGTCCCTTCGATAGCTCACAAGTGTTTGAAGTATGCATTTGAAGGAGAAGTACATGTAGTCCCGATGGACTTAGAACCCTTCAAATATTGCAATGCGGTGTAGTTGATGCCGCAATCGACCCTCCCATCGACGCACTTGGATTTCCAGTTAAATCCATCTAGATAGGGTCCGATGTCACGGGCACCACTGGTGACTAATCCATCAAAACCCCAGCCAGGTGCATCTTCATCGTCCGCTCCTTCACTACCAATGCCACCTGTCATGGCTAAATAGAAGGACAAAGGGAAACAAATCCTGGAAGAGGCTCAACCCCTAGAGGAGGTGCTGCCAACAATATCAACCATCTCAACAGAAGAGATACCTAGCACAATGGAAGCTGAGGCTCCTAGTCTACCCAACATGGAATGGACTCCAGAAGGGCTTTCGTTCCCTCCCTCTCAATCACCAACAATTACTATTGAAATGGCCAGTACGGGCCTGGGGGAGTATCTAGTGCAGAATGTTGTAGCAACGCCCATGCTAGAGTCAGTGCAAGACATGGGGAGACCTCGCCTCCCCATCGGGACAGTTGTTCCTTTAGGCTACCCACCAAACCAGACCAATTTTGTGTATGGGGGCCTTGACCATGGTGCTGAACCATGCATGCAAAAGGACGAGGACGAAGAGCCTTTTGCAGAAAATGTCAACTATCTGTCTAACCCGGACTTTGCTCTGAAATATCTTGGCCAATGCAATTGGCATGGATACGGGCTAGGCAGGTATGAGCAAGGAGTGCGTGTCCTTTGCCAGCCAAGATACCAAATGCCTTATGACAAGTCGGGAGTAGGGTTCAACCACCCCCTGCCCTTAGACATCTTGGTGGAAAACATGCAAGGCCTAGGAATAGGCAACAAGGGTGGATTGGCATCGGATCCTTATGCCAACCCAAACACAACATATACATTGGGAGATTACCTCCCATGGTCAACAACCACCCTTGGTAACATCAATAACCCTTCTCCTTTGCTAGAGAGAGGTGAAAGTTTGGGAACTCACTTTCAAGGAGAGCATAAACAATGTCCAGAAGGATCTTTGGAGGATGAATCAGAACATGAACCAGTGTCATATGTTCCCTTCGAATCCAATAGTGATCACTCACGAGAGATTCCCATGAATAACTAGCAAGAGATATTTTTGAAACTATTCCCTTTAGAGGTTCCAATTGAACCAGTGCTGTGTCAAGAGAATCAGGTCCCCCCACCAAGAGTGGAACAACCACAATGGGACCAGATTAATTTGCTAGAACAAGGTGAGCCCTTAATGTCGCAAGCAATTGTTGAAGCCAATGAGGGTTTTTGGATCTCCGACAGTGATTCGAAAGATGAGACTGAGATGGCCTATCTCAACCACATGCGACAAATGCAACAAAGGCAACAAATGCAACAACGGCGTCCCTTGGAGATTAATGACTTATTTGCATAGATGGGCATATTGCTAGGGCATGAGTGGTACGTAGACCCAGGAGGGTGGGACCAAGTGTTGGATCCATGGCTCCAAGTTTACGATGAGCACCGTCCACCCCGAGACCCTATAATGACATTAGTGCCGAGGGAAGACCCTGTCTTCCTATCAGCACATAGGGCCGATCCGTTCATGCCCGTCCCTCTAGAGCCAGATCCAGAACACAGGGAACATCCAGAATGTTTGAGTCATCACACCCATGGTAATGGAGACCAAATTCATTTCATCCACATGATCTCCATTGATTTGACCGCACCCATCCGCAATCCGGCCGATCCAACATGGTCATTGCATCTAGACATAGATGCCATCGATTGGGATCGCGTCAATTCACCTCCATCCCCATCAGAGTATTGGCATTTCGGTAAAATGCCTCATTTTACCCCAGGGACAACTCAGGATATCTTTCAGGCTGAAGAGGAACCCGAGGTTCCCAACGCAGATTTAAACTCAGCTAATGATATCCATTTGATCCCGACTCCACATCGGTTGGAGGATGGATCCCACATGTCGGTCGAGGAGACGACTGACGTAGACATCGGCTTAGATCCAATGAATCCATAGATTATCAAGTTGGGGGTAAGCTTATCCCCTGAAGAGCAAGCCGACTACATTGCCCTTCTCAAAGAGAAGAAGGAGGTTTTTGCATGGTCATACAGAGACATGTCGAGGCTAGATCCGTAGCTAGTCATGCATAATCTAATGCTTGATCCGACAATCAAGCCAGTTAAGCAAAAACTACGTAAGATGCACCCAACAGTGGCCTTGATGGTCAAAGATGAATTGCAAAAGCTGTTGGATGCACAGTTTGTCATCTGCGTGGATTATCCGCCATGGTTGTCCAACATGGTGCCCGTCAAAAAGCCCGATGGGAGGATTCGCATATGCACTAATTTTTGAGATCTAAACAAAGCGAGTCCTAAGGATGATTTCCCCTTGCCAAGCATCGACGCGTTGGTAGACGCTACAACAGGTCACGAAATGCTATCCCTCATGGATGGTTTCTCGGGATACAATCAGATTCGTATCAATCCCGAGGACCAACTAAAAATGGCGTTCACAATGCCTTGGGGGACATTTTGTTATAAGGTCATGCCTTTTGGCCTTAAAAATGTTGGCGCCACCTACCAACGTGCCATGACATACATCTTCCACGATTACATGCATAAAACTTTGGAAGATTACATGGATGATTTGTTGGCCAAGTCTCTTTTGCGCCCAAATCATCTCGATGACTTAAGCAAGATCCTCGATCGCCTCATGGAGCATAAAGTCGAACTGAATCCCAAGAAGTGCGTATTTGGCATCACATCTGGAAAACTCTTGGGTTTCATAGTCTCAAAGTGAGGTATCGAGGTGGACCCAAAGAAAGTCAAGGCAATCCTTGAAATGGTTCCCCCAACTACCATTAAGCAGCTCAAAAGTCTACAGGGAAAGGTCGCGTCAATCAAGCGCTTCATAGCGTAGCTATCTGACAAGTGCCGACCCATGAACAAATTATTGCACAAGGGGGTTACATTTCACTGGGATGACGAGTGCCAGTCAGCCTTTGATGACATCAAACAATACTTGGCTTCGCCGCCATATTGGCACCACCTAGACCAGGAGTGTCATTCTACTTATACATCTCAGCTCATCGAGGTGGCACTGGGAGCCATGCTGGCCCGGAAGAATGAACTTCACAAAGAATAGGCTACTTACTATCTTAGCCGCACCCTGGTCAGTTATGAACTTAACTATGCATACGTCGAGAAACTCTGCTTGGCAGTGGTGTTTGCTACCAAAAAGCTATGCCACTACATGCTGAGCAACACTACGTATGTTGTGTCTAAGGAGAATCCATTGCGATACATGATGAGTCGTACTTATCATAGTAGTCGCACGGCGAAATGGATCATGTTGTTGATGAAATTTGACATAGAGTTTATCGGACATAAATCTATCAAAGGACAGGTCATAGCCGATCAACTAGCAGAGGCTCCTCTTGAAGACGATCAGCCTCTAGTCATAGAACTACCCGATGATGGGGTCTTCCATGTCTCAGAATCGCCAGATTCTGATGAGCCTGAGTCACAAGCTGACATAACCCTATTTTTTGATGGTTCTAAATGTGAGCAAGGTGGTGGCACGGGAATAGTATTCTTCACACCGTAGGGCGCTCCAATGCCCCTGTCATTTAAATTAAATTTCCCATGCACCAAAAATAATGTAGAGTATGAAGCCTTGCTCATAGGTCTTCAGACAACAATCACCATGAACATCAAACGACTGAACATCTTTGGTGATTCGCTGTTAATTGTCAATCAAGTCAAAGGGGTATTCCAATGCAAATGCCCAGTTCTACAGGCTTATAAAGCCCTTGTGGACAAATTCCTGGCAAAACTTGAGTGGTACGACATCGAGGCACTCCCTCGGTCATCGAATCATTTTGCGGACACAATGGCCTCCTTGGGGTCACTAATCCCGCAAGACCTTTCCGGTGATATGACAACCATTCAAGTCAAAACCCTATCGCAATCCATGATGGAGCGTGCAAGCTCTGACTTGACGCCAGGAATCCACATGATCCAGATTGAACCATCCTCGGATAAGTTCTCTCGAATCCATGATCGTCTGAAACATGCCAACTGGGGGTCCTTGTTCTCCCCTACTCCCATTAATAGCAACACAATGCTATTCTTACAAGTTCTATCCCGCTCAGCGTTTGCTAGGGATGAACTTCAAGAGGGATTGGTTGTTCATACCGTCGAGGTTTCTGATCAACAGGACTGGTATTTACCCATTAGAGACTACCTCAAGTTAGGTAATTTCCCGCTTGGATTGACACATGCCGCAAAATGAGCATTCAAGCAGAAAGTGGCTAAGTATGTCTTGATAGGAGACATTTTGTATCGTCGTAGCTATGAAGGAATCCTCCTTCGTTGCTTGGACCAGCAAGAGTCCACTTGGGCAGTCGCCCAAGCGCACGATGGTACATGTGGTGGCCACTTCAGTGGTATGGCCATCGCAAAGCGCATTCTTCGCATGGGCTATTATTGGCCATCTTTAGAGCGAGATTGTTGCGCATATGTCAAGAAGTGCGTGAAGTGTCAACACCATGCCAATTTGATGCATGTACCTTCCCAGGCCTTGCAGACAGTCCAGTCGGCTTGGCCATTTTTGTAGTGGGGCTTCGATCTAATTGGAAAGATCTCCCCTGCGTCGTCAGGCCATCACACGTTTATCATAACGGCCACAGAGTATTTTACCAAGTGGGTGGAAGCAGTTCCGCTTACCTCTACGACAGGACCCCGCATTGTGGAGTTCATTTTGCATAACATCATATGTCATTTTGGTATTCCATCCAAAATAGTCTCGGATAATGGGACACCATTCAAGAACAAAGACGTGCGTGCTTTGACCACAAAGTACAAAATTTAGCATAGTTTTTCGACACCCTATTATCCGTAGGCGAATGGGCAAGCAGAGGCATCAAACAAAATGCTAGTTGCCATCCTTAAAAAGACGGTCACAGATAGTCATAAGGATTGGCACATCCAAATCCCACTTGCCCTATGGGCTTATCGCACTAGCATTCGAACGCCCACTAGGGCCACTCCATTTTTGCTCGTGTATGGCTCCGAGGCAGTCATGCCTCTAGAGTTGGAAATTCCTTCCCTACGCATATCAATGCAAGAGTTCATCGATGATGACGCTGCATGGTAGGCCCGGTTAGACCAGCTTACGTTGCTTGATGAACGACGCGTTAATGCTCTCGAGCATTTACGTATCTATCAAGAGCGACTTAAGAAAGCTTACAACATGAAAGTTCACCTGAGGGACTTTCGGGTTGGTGATTTGGTTTTGAAGGAAAACCAACAGAACTCTAGTTTGTCATCCCACCTAAGGGACAAATTCACGGCAAATTGGTTAGGTCCATATGTCATTGATAGCAAAATAGGACCCGGGACATACCGGCTAGCTTCTCTTGATGGAATCAAGGAAACAGAACCCTTGAATATCAGTCATTTGTGACCATTCCATATCTAAGAGAGCCATATCCCAAAAATGCTCCAAGGATTCATATAATCGCTTGGTCAATCCCAAAAATGCTCCAAGGATTCATATAATCACTTGGTCAATCCCAAAAATGCTCCAAGGATTCATATAATCGCTTGGTCAATCCCAAAAATGCTCCAAGGATTCATATAATCGCTTGGTCAATCCCAAAAATGCTCCAAGGATTCCTATAATCGCTTGGTCAATCCCAAAAATGCTCCAAGGATTCCTAATCGCTTGGTCAATCCCAAAATGCTCCAAGGATTCCCACAATCGCTTGGTCAAAAATAAGAAAATCCAAAAAATCATCAAAAACAACAAAAATTTGCATCTCATTTCCAGGCATGCTCAAATTCATCAATAAAAAGCTCTTCTCACATCTCATCTTCATATTCACAAAAATCAATCCATCAAAAATACAAAAATATATAGCTGCATTAAGCATCGCATCCATACATTGCATATTTGTGGTCGTACAGGTCAAAGGCACCATAGGCTGTAATTGCTCTGCTAGTCCATCTTGTTCCACATTTTTCCATTTTATAAGCAATCCAAAAAAACAACAAAAATACACCATTTACTGCTTTTTACCACACTAGAGTCAGTGGTCTTAGAATGTATCAAGAGTTTTCATCTTTCAGTCATAATTTTGCTTTCTAGCCATGTATTGTACCAAGTCAGACAGATTTTATGAAGGTAGAGTTCTACTTGGATCACACCTTGTTACGTAGCATCCCAACACAAATTAAAACACATAAAAATTCCCAAGTTGTGTGAACGAAAGATGAAACCTGCAAAGCAATCCAGGTCACCATAAGTGAAACGGCTATCTTGCTCATCCCCCTGTGCGAATGACCCAAAGAATGCTCGAGAGTTGGCAAAAGGACAAGCATCTTCCCTACCCAATTCCCCAAGAATCCCAAGTTCTCAATAGTTGCAAAACATCAAAAATTTGCAAAATGTCAAAAATCCAAAAATTTGACATTATCCCCAGAGTGCATACATCAAAAAGCACATACAATAGTGATTCTTATCACTCGAATCCAAATCCCTTGCTCAAAAGAAAAAATATATAAAAATAAACAGTGATTTTTATCACTACAAAGGAGCAAGTATCCCAATACAATTGAAGAAAAGAAGGGAGTCGAACTTGAATCCCTGGAACTCTCAGCATTTCGATAGGTCATGAGGCAAGCCTCAGTATCGGTTTGGTTGATAGCCTATCGGTCATTGGCGGTAAACTTCCCGCATGACGATATATCTGTCACATTAACTTGTGTACAGATCAATGTTTGCATGTGGATGAGCTAGCTTATGGTATCCTAGATAGCACCACAGATTAATCTGACTAAATACAATAAAGGAGTTAGTGGAGCTAATTAGGTGATCCTCAGTACAGGTTTGGTTGACAGCCTATCTGGCACTGGCGGTATCCTGACAAATACCACATAAATGAACTCAATTGCACACACAGGGATGTGAAATAACTTGGTCAAAGACAAGTCCGATTCATACCTTGTTCAAAAGTCTTGTAAGATAAAGTACAGTCGTGGCTAGTGAGTTAAAACCGTCTGAGTCTCAGAAAACCTTAGCTACATTTCTAAACCAACTGCGCTACTTTTCATCCTTACAATACCATCAAAAAATACAAAAAAACCACATGTATACATACAAAGTCATTTACCACAACAATCGCCTAAAAACAAAATCACAAAGTCCTAAATAGTCTATGGTGCCCTAACCAAACAACACAAATTCAATTCATCCATTACATTTTGCATATCACATATACATCAAAAACATTTGCATTCATCATAACATATGCATCCATCAAAATAAATTAACATGCATACATCCATACTCATCAACCATCATGCATAAAATCAAATCATCACATGCGCATAAACAAAATAAAGTCATATATATATATATCATAAAAAAAAATGCCCATAGGCTACAATAACCGGTCATCTGACCCCGCATAATCCAAAAGCTCAAAAACCCCCAAGCCTAGGGCGTCGGCCACCATGATCACGCAGGATCGGTGCGACGGGAACTACCCCCATGGTGTGGGTCCTATGGGACCCCTCAGGGCGGCTGCTACTAGCCCCCGCATCATGCCTACTCGCCCCCCTCATCTAGTCGCCTACGTCGAGAGGATGTTGACTGCTCAGTCTCACTCCCTCTCGAGCGACGTGATGATCCACCTATGCTGAATGTAGGGACCCACCCACCAAGGCGGCTAATCTCTGCCTCCATCTCTAACCACTACCGCAATGACTCCATCTCTCACTGGCGATACGTCACCAAGTTCTCCTCACACCACGCCAAAGCCCTATCCCTCTCTACCAGCTATGTCCGTAAGAGATCCCTCTCTCGTGCCGCATCAGTACCCCCATCCCATCGATGAGAAGCAGCTAATGCATTCTCTCGCTCCGCTAGCTGCATCCGTAGGAGATCCCTCTCCTGTAGAGCTTCCCCCAACTCCTCATCGTGCCTTCGTAGCAACCCCTCCAACCATGCAATCTCAGCACGTAACCCTACATCCGCGTCCACCGCATCTACCTGAGGCATGGGCATCTCTGGAACAGTAGCCTGCTCTGGCTCCCACTGCTCCGCGATGTCCTACATCTCCGGCTGATCCGGAGCCCCAAGATCTGCATCCATACCATCCACCTCTACCATCTCCGCATCCTCCAAAGGAGCTCCCTAATCATCCCTTGGTGCCTCGACACCCTCCTCACCCATCGCTACCCCTCTGCGCCTCCCAATGGCCCCTCTCCTCACCATCGCCGTAGTACCCACCATGAGTCATACTCAGTGGTAGTCCCGACGTCATCCATATCCGGGACGTCGATCACCACGTCTGAATCCTCGCCCAGTGGCACGATGACCGGTCGATCTAGAGTCCTCTCATCCCCTCGACGTCGATAGACCACGGGCTCACCAGGCAACCCCTGGCGCACCCCAAACTATCGGGTCACCCGACTATATGAGAAGAACTCATGCTCGGTCCCGTGCCGCCCAATCAGCCACCGCTCTCTACGTACCCGTCGAAGCCACTCTCCAGCCTTCGGCCAGGCTGGACAGTCCCGATAAGGGCGCCAAACCACCTCCCCTGGAGTAAGCCAAGAGAAGGTATCGGCATAGTGCCCTACGACACCTGCCCACCGTCGACTATGCCCCTGCTCCCCGGACCACCGCCACAGAACTGCATAACCTATCTCCCTATCCTCCATCTCCGCCCGAGTCATCCATGGTAACCCGGCTGGCCTCTCCACTGCTATGTGCTGCCAAGCCCAGCACTGCAACAAGTAGCTACAACTAATCCCCTTCCGCTGTCGACAGCGGACCTCATACAGCTCCCCATAGAGCTGTGCCAATAGTGTCTGTCCCCATCTCATAATAAGTGGTGCCTCTGTCGGGCACTCTACCAACTGCCAAACCAAATCCAGCAGGTTCCATGGGAACCTCGCGCCTGACGAGTCAGGTAACAACATGTTGGACATGAGGCCCATAAGGAATGCGTGCCTCATGCCCAACACCCCCCTCTCCAGCCACCATCGGACCAAAATCCTACCAATCTGGCAGTCGCCCTCTGCCCTCTCCAGTGGATCCTCCACACCCAGCTCCTCCCCATGCCCGAAGCATCTCGTCAATACAGTTGTCCGCTGATCACGCGACGATGTCTTGATCGGCAGTCCATCTATCGAAATCCATAGAAGCCGATAGATATCCTCCAAGGTAACAGTCATCTCCCCTGTTGGGAGATGGAAGGTGTTGGTCCACGGATCCCAAAGATTGATCAGGGCCATCAAATAGGCCTGATCCATGACCACAGGCTCCAGTCGAGCCACCTGCTTGAGCCCAAGGGCATCAAGCCACTCCCAGTCAGCCTCAGTCAGCCCCCCCGTGCTTCAGTGAAAGCAGTGGGTACACGGTACCGGCTCCTAACAACCTGCAAAAGAAAACAATTCAAAAACATTAAAATCATGGAAAAGAACTGTACAACAATAACATGAATATACAACATTGTATACCAATGTACAAAAAAAAAAAAAAAAAATAAAAATAAAAAAAAATTTTTTTCTAGGGTTTCTAGGTTCCTAACCGATAAATTCAAAAATAAAACAAAACAAAAATTCAAAAATTAATTTTTCAGTTCTAGGGTTTCTAATCCTAACTGATTAATTTAAAAACAGAACAAAAATTCAAAAAACAACAAAAATTACGTCTTAGGGTTTTACGTTCCGTTTATCCTAGGGTTTAGTTAAAAGTAAAATAAAAAATTCTTCACCTAGGTTGTGCGCTACAACTAAGTCTTAGTTGTCTTCAGCTCAGTTTCAGGGTTTAAGTTTTAAAATTTTGAAAAACATCATCACAAAAATAATTGAACAAAACAATTGCAATGTTAAACAAAAGTAATAACTCTAGGGAACACTTACTGGTCTCGCTTCGGCTCCGCCGCTCGACCCGGTTTGTGCACTCATGATGGCAGGGAAAATTCGACAGCGCTTCGCTTCGCAGAATTAACCTCCTCCTCCCCAGAGCTCCAAATCGCAAGAAAAATCAGATGCAAATGAGCCCAAACCCTAGATTTGGCCTTTAAATAGGCCTTTTGAGCTTAAATTCATCTTCCCCTAGGACGAGCACTCTGGTTAGCGCTCGTCCCACCCTGGGACGAATTCTAAGCTGGTATTCGTCCCACCCTGGGACGAATTCAGGCCAAAAATTTCAAAAAACATCAAAAATTGAACAAAAATGCACTAAAAACAGCTAATAAACTTGCCCGATGAGAGTGCTGTTGCACTTGACATCCCGGGCATACAAAACAGACGTTGGGGTCACAAATTGTCACTATCCTACTCCCTAAGAAGGCTACCATAGCCGGACCGCTCCACGGGAAGACGGATTTTTGCCAATTTCAGCTCCAAAAAGCGTCGCAAAAAGGGTTACCACCCACCAAAAATAGGTCTAAATGTCGAAAAAATTGCACATGCTTAATGCTAAACCATCTAAGGGCACCCTTGCACAAGTCATCTTGGGTCAAGCGACTCGTCGCTTTTCTCACGAAGGTCATTCCCTCATCGATTCGTCGCTTGAGGGGGTAGTCACACTTAGTCACCAATCAACAAACACACACCCAATTAAGGAAAACGACATGCATTCAAAGAATCATTGACAAAGACAATTACGCTCCTGCTTGGGGCAGTAAACAAGCAATAATCACAAATTGATCAAACACTTGGCATTCCCGAAGCATGAACACAAGGTTCCCCTATGGACAAAAGGTTGCGCCCTTTGCCTAATCATGATTGATCAATGTCCAAGCTCAAGTCACACCTCACCAAAATAGGTTAATACTTGAAATCAAATTCCTTAGCTCGTCAGAAGCAAGGATTCAAGAATGCATGCCCTTTCCATACTTGGGGCATCAAAATTTGGTTAGGTTACCAAGAAACCCTAATCATTAGTGCTTTGGTTATCTATTTTTGCTCGATGTTGCGCCATGCACAGCGCATCCCAAAAAGGGGCATCTGTAGACACCAAAACAGCACCAATCCGATTATGTGACTGCAAACACTGATCGCTTTGACACACACAGCCCCCTAGGGCAGCCCTCAGAGGTTAAACAGTGGTCCTAACCACTTTTGTAGCAATTTTGTAAGGTCAAAAGGCAATTTGGCACATTCAAGCACTTTGCTCAGTATCCGTCCCGCCCAGGGACGAATTCAAATTGGGATCCGTCTCACCCAGGGACGAATTCTGAATTCGCTCTGGGTCAGGATGAATTCCAGGTTCAACGGGCAAAAAGAAAAATGGTGCCAAGTGGCAGCCGAGGACAGTCAATTAATGCCTCCTGCCTTGCATGCGCGTGTAGGTGGGCAGAGTGGGCGTTAGAGGACTGTCACAAGGGCAGTCATGGAAGCCCAAGTCAGGGAGGAGTCTCCTCCCTCTTGAGAAGGCATGGCCGCCACATGGCACCCCTGCATGCCCCTCCAAAAGAGACCCCTTGGGTCTATAAAATGGTGGACTTTCCCACCCAAAAGAAGACAAGTTGGAGGCATTTTCAAGCAACGAAGTGCTGCCAAATTGAATACCACATTTTACCCTTTTGATTCACCTCTTCCACATCCTTGATCTCTTTCGCAAGAGAGGTTATTGGGTGGCTATTGGAAGTGTGAATCCGGACCCAAAACCCGACATTTGACCACATTGATCTACCAATTCGTCGACAACCCATTACAAGAGATTTTGGGCCCATCCCAAGTGGATTGGTGCCGAAATCAAGTTCTAACGGTGGGCGGCCCGCCTGGGTGCCCCGCACTTCTTAGTTTCATTTTAATTTGTTCTTTTGTCACTTGTTTATATTCCATTCCATTTTATGTTGTTTAGATAGTTTATAATTTCGATTTCATAAGGCTTTGATCAAATATTATCATGTTTTGTCGCTTTTGTTGTCCTCACTAACTTGCAGGTAACGACGTCAAATTCCCGTTGATGGAGGTCAAATTGGGGAAATCCGACCATCTGGGTCATCCCAAAATGCCCCCAATTAGCTAACCCCTATGTTTGTAGGTCTTTTGGAGATCCCGAGACGCGACATTTGGGCAGGATCACTTCGGCGTTTTGTCGTAGGCGAATTCGTCCTACCCGGGGACGAATTACAGTAGAATTCATCCTGACCAGGGACGAATTACAGTCGAACTCGAATCGATGGCGTTTCCTCGACTGTTTTGATGGCAGTGGCCCTCTGGTAATGTTCTCTGGTCTCTGTCAAATTTGCAGGTTACTTGGAGTCATTTTATTCACTGGTTTAGCTAATCTTATGCATGCATCCTCCATTGGTTTTTAAGGTCAAACGCTTCATCTTTTGTCACAGGTGCTACTAACAATTTTGTTGTTTCTTTGAATGCAGGAGGAGCAGCAAGGATCAAGGATTCATCAACACCAGCGACGGCAACACTTTGGCCCGCCCATTTCAAATGTGGGCACGCGGAAGGAGGAACACTAAGTCATGATTGTAACCAAAACTCTTTTAAACGCTCCTAGCCCCTGAAAAGGGAGGAGGCGTCTTTGTAACCGATATTACGAGAGTTAAATAAAAAGGGTTGTGCTTTCTGTACTTTCTTTTATCTCCGTTCAATTCGTCTCTTTCATTTCATGCATTTCACATCTTAGGACTTAAGCGTTTGTTTGATTTTGAATGCGTCACATTAGTATTTCTTTCTTCCGGAATCTCGTGCTTTCAGGTTGTTATAATTTGATATACTTGCTTAAAATATTACTTTAAAAGAGAATGCAATATTTGCATCGTAGATACAAACATTTTCCAGTAAAAGTGGACAACCAGTGTCTAATTGTATGTCAAGTTATGGAAATGCAGTGTGAAATATTTGAATGTCTTGTTTGCAATGGTTAGTTACTACATTTATTGCATTAATTGATGTAACGACCCTCCTTGCACGATTAATGAAAGAAAGTAAAATATGTATATACTTACCTTTTCTTGAGAAACATGGTACTGCTGATAGTCTCTATGAGTGCAGGATAATTGCAAGATGACAATGAAAGGAAACAAGTCAATAGAAAAAAAAGTAAAAAAGGGAAGTGATGATTCAGCTTGCAAGCACATGGAAACTCGTGCTTGCATATCATTTAGGGGTAATATAAATTGCATCTCTGTGTGAGTTAAATTGTTTGAAATATTGCTTGTTGGCAAGGAATGAGAAATACTTTTATGGTGGAAATGATGATGGCGCCACCATCTTGGAAAGGCATATGAGTGTTTTTTTATTTGGATGTGTGTGTGTGTCTAATACTTTGAATGTTCTTTTGTTTTTATAAAGTGAGCTTGTGTGATTAGAGGTGGCAATGAAGATGTCTTAATCATGGGAGCCACCCTTTATTTGTTGAATGAAGATTTGAAAATATTTTCCTTTATCCTTTCATGGTTTTATGGAAATATAATTTTATAAATAAAATAGGAAAAAAATAAAGTAAAATAGTTATTTTTGTTTCTTTAAAAAAAAGAGAAAACTTGTGCAAAATTGAGTTGTAGTTTATTGTGTATTTGCTCCACGTTCACATTTAAGAACTATGGTATTTGATGTTAAATTAAAATAAAATAGAACCTCCATGTTTGGTTATGATGGTGAAAGACATGTGTTGTTTGGTTGTTGAAACTCCTTCCGTGTTAGACTTTGTGCATACTTCTAATATTGCTTTATTTTTTAAACATGCGTAAAATAGTTATGTTGTTATTATTACTTTATGGTTGGAAAAGTTGGTATATCTAAGTTTATTAAACTTTCATGCTAGTGGGATGCACTTGGAATGTTTTTTATGGATAAAAATAAATGCCAAGAATTATTGTAACACCATGATATAATGTTATGCACATGAGGTTGTGGAGGAGAGGCTTGACAATCTAGCACTACGCATGAGATAGGAGGAAAAAAGCTTACCAAGTTACTCGGATGTCATTTTTGGAGTAGGAGGAAAAAGAGAAAAAGGTAAAAAGAAAGGAAAAAAGAAGGTATTGGAGACAGAAGAGAGAATAGTGATGTGGGAAGAACAACAAATGAAATCAATTTGGAAGAGAAAATATACATGTTGGTATTTTTGTTGAATTTTGTTATGATGAATGCTGCTGTGTAAACTATGTTTAATTGAATTTGAAAGCAGTGTGAAATTATGATGAATGCTATTGTGTAAACTATGTTAAATCAAATTTGAAATGATGAGTGCTACTGTGTAAATTGTGTTGAATTGAATTTGAAAGCAGTTTAAAATTACGATGAATGTTGCTATGTTGACTGTGTAAACTGTATTTATAAAGCAATGCAATCATAGAAAGTACTACTTTATTGTTGTGTGTATTTACATTCTGAAGCAAAGTAATGATGTTAAAATGATGTCTTGTTGTTGGTTCTTTAAGGTAGGAAAGAAACCATTTGTGAAGTTATAATTCCCTTGGAAACCTGAAAACAACTCTGGTTGAGAAAGATAGGTTTTGTGGAATTTGCTACCTGAGAAAATAGGTAGTCTATAAAGAAAGAAACATGTTGAAAAACTTAGATTTAATCTTGATATAGAATATATGTGAGACTTCAAAATGATTCTATATTAGTATAGATTGCATGTGTGCATAGTAGGATGCATGATCATCTACCATGAGTCGTATCCGATACCTGATGGCACTGCATGGATTCTTCTATGTAAAAATGGTTTGTTGAGGATAGTCTACATTGAAGTGTAGTTGATAACAAAATATATGGAGTGGGTATGATACCGATATCATTAAAAACTTGTAGATGAAGGACGAAGACCATGCTCTACTATGGAAGCAGTCATAGAACGTAAACATCTAGACCAAACCTTAGAAGATGATAGTTTAAAATTTTACCATAAATTGGAACTTTTGCATGTAAGAAAATATGGGTGATGCCCTCTTGTACTCCTATTTTGAATGAAAACTTTTGAGTTGGAATCGACGATGCTGAATTAAACAGTTGTGACTCAAATATTTTGAAAATTATATAAAGAATTACTGTTCCTGATTGTTCTACGTATGATTTTATTTGATGTCATAGTTAATAATTTAATTAGAGCAATATTTAGTTTTATATCGATAAATTTTATGTGAACTTAGAGATCCATTTAATTCTATTTGAGTATATCTCTTGCAGATTATAAGCTATGAAATGATTGTTGTTTATATCTTCTGTTGGTAGACTGGAGAGGGTCATTGTGAGGGTAGTCAATTGAGATAATTCCTTTTAAAATGTGAATGTTTGCAATAATACTTTAGAATACGAATTTAAAAATAGTGGTGGAATCCATCAAGTGGTTTTCTAGACTCATTACTTAAAAGGAATAGTAGTTATGCTAGAAATGTGCAATGTTGAGAGCATAGGATCTAAACCCAAAAGTAGAGAAAGTGGTTTTTAGAATCTGCCTTTATGAAACATTAAAATTACATTTGTCTTGGGAGCAAATCTATTATAGAATTGTAATAACTCCATGGAAGTAGATAATTGAGTTTCAGATGGCAAACTATCTTTATGTCTAATTAATTCTTATATTTTTAATTGTAATGTTTCTTTCTAGAAAAAGGGAGTTACCTACTCAAGGGAGTTTTGTAGACTTATTTTATAAAGAAATGTTAATAGCATAACCATTAAAATATTTTTAGAAAGTTTGAACCAAGAATATTACATATGAACATCCAAAATTTTGAGGTGCGGTTATGCACACAATAATCTTCGGGACAGTTGTTGAATGACAAAATTGGTCAATAAAAGACTCGGTCAGGTCTAAATGGAAAGGTGGTATGGGACACCTTTTCCAGGTTGTATTCGAAGGGCATGATGATAAATTCCTTACTCATCAAACTTAGCTAAGATTAGCCATAGGGTTTGGTATGGGATAAACCATTGTGAGTTGCAATGAGTATGCATAATGAAGTCCAAGGTTAGGGAACTGACATGGTACTAACAATACCCAGTTAATAAGAATAACCAGTTAGTCATAGAGGCATAAATACATTAACCTCTTTCATACTAATTATGAACAAGTCGACTAGATAGTTGAAGGTTCGGTATGAAGAGATAAGGGATAAAGGCATCCACCATCTAGGTGTTATGGGCCCTAGGGGATAACCCTTATCTTGGATTGATACTCATGCTAGAATAAATGGATAACCATTTTCACTTAATGGCTTCTCAATGAAATTTGGCAGATATCGTCCACTTGAGTGACTAGCTGCAGTAGTCTTGAACTGAAAAGTGGTATGTTGTACTTGTGCTATATTTTTTGTATATGAGTGTGAAAACAATTGGGTGATACAAATTGATGATAATATGAAAGCAAACCTTGTAAAATAGGAAAATGTTTTAGGCTAAGGGATAAACATTTTAGAAAAAAAATTATCATAGGTTTTGTTGATCTTTTTACTGGGCAACCAAGTGAGTAGTAAGACCTGGGTTGTTACAATTGATATGGGCACTGAAATCTAATCCCACACCAAATTAAAATCAAATTTCCATAGAATAGCAATTGGTGGTTTTGGATAATGGCTTTAGAGACGGATGAGTTGTGCAGTAGTTGTAACAAAACCAACAACAATTACCCTTTGAAGGTTATGATGCATTTGAACAATGAAATTCCTTATACATGTTTGAGAATTTTGATACTGTGTAAATGATGGCCGAGATTGACTTTGTTTTATTTATTAAAAAATATCTATGCTGTAAAGTTTCCGTCAAGTTTTATAGTAACTCTGAAAACTGATTAGTTACAACTTGATTATGTATGTTACCTTGTGAAGGCAAATTTGGAATTTGGTAATAATGTTTCATATCCAAACTTAAATTGAATTTTCCAAATAAGGGCTAAACGATTCATCTTCTAGATGTTTATATAAATAATTAACTGAATGGGTCCAAGCAATGTATAACTTTTAAGCATTAAAGCATTCTCTGTGATGGCTTTATTATCCATTATCTGCTATGATGAAAAGGTTGTGTATAGAACTCTTTATTTTTGCTTAAGGTAAATTTTAGAGATATCTGAAGACAATGGATTTCTGAAAAAAAAAATTGTTGTATTTAATGAAGTTGTAATTATGATGTTGAATTATTTGGTATCTCTCTCCAGAAACCAGTAGTTTTTTAATAAAACGATACGTTTAGAATAGACGTTGCTACTAAAGAAAATAAGTGTATGTTTCTTCCATTAAATGGTGAATGGTTTATATATGCTTGTTAAGTACCTTCGGTTTTGTGTGTAGATCGTGGTCAAGGGATGCTTTGGAGCATAGGATAGAGAAAGTGAAAACATAAAATAAATTGTTCCTATAGTAATCAAACTACTATCATAAAAAATAGATCTAGCTTTATCCTGGGATGATGTTGGTAAACCATGAATTAGTTGGCCAGTGGTTGTTTGGTATCCTATGCAAGAACGTATTTATCGAGAAAACCTAGCTTAGTAGTTGTATTCATACACTTGGATGAGTAAAGAAATTTAAAGAAAAGACTATTGTTTTGATACGTGAGCAGGCATATTTTGAAACAAAAATTTAAAGCATGAGACTTATGAAGTTAAGTTCAAAGTTCTATGGAACCGGATATAGTAATATTCTGTTTATTGAATTGTATATTGCAAAGAAGACTTTGGTTGTTGAGTTTTGTTTTCTGCCATACTTTTAATGGATATGAATCTTGTGTTGAGAAATAAATTTCAGGTGGATATTTTTGAAAAATTTAGGAAGTAAAGAGTCTTATGAGAAATGTTGAAATTAAAACCTAAAACCTTAGTTAGATGTCAAAACTTCATACTTTTCCTTAAAATTTAGCAATGAGACTTGAGAATACATAGTTAGGTGTAGGCATGCACACAACATAATTCGAGAGTAATTATTGGTTGATAAAATTGGTCAGATTATAAGACTCGGCTAGACCCTTTTAATGAGAAGGTGGTATGGTATGCCATCTCTAGATTGCTTCTCGATAGTGATAAGTCCCATGCTCGTGCACCTTAGCTAAATTATCCTCAATGTTTGGTATGGGACAAACGATCATGAGTTACAACAAGTATGTGTGATTAAGATCAAGACCAAGGCATTGGATCTATCTATTTTTGATAAGAGAATGATTAGATAGACATAAGACATGTAAACGCTAGAACCCTTACATTTAGTAGTAGAACATGATCAACGAAAAGGTTGAAGGAATGACAAGGGATGGGAAAGTAAGAGACCACCCTCTAGGTGATATGGGCCCTAGAGGATAATCCCTATCGTGGATTAACCCTCATGCCAGAAAATGAAAATTGTAAATGAGGTATATGAAATCCTATTAGAAAAAGACTATTACATCATTTGGATAATGTAAATGTACCTTTCTTGGTACATACTTATGACGCTATATTACTTTAGGGGAAATTTATCTTGTTACTACATGTAATGTAATAAATGCACAAGTGTCAAAGTGTTAGCTCTACATGTGCAAGTTGTCCCTTTCACATCTAGGTAGAGTGTTGGCCAAGAAACTTATTTCCTATATAAAGGGCCATATGTATAAAATAGATAATTCATTGTAAGATATAGTCATATAGACCACAATGGCTTGATGTAGCAGTATGATGTAGTTTTATAGGGTGTAATATGCTCAATGCATATTCTTGAGTTGTAGTTAGACATTTTGAGATCATTTAGTTCTCATTGATGTCAAGGTGAGAAGTTGTCATTGATGCCAAAGTGAACACATGAAGTTGTCATTAATACCATGGATTACACCATCATTGACACTAGAAGCAATGCGAAGAGTTGAAGAAAAGTTGTCAAAATATTGTTTTATAAAGCTTTTTATTAAAACCATGGTGGCAGAATAATTTTCATCAAATCAGTGAAGTACAAATGAGGTTTTAATTTTTATTAAAGTCAAAGGTTTATAAATATAATTTATAAAATTTAAATTCTTTTAGAATTTAAATAATTTATAAATTATAAAGGTTATAAAAGTGCCGATGTCAAAATTTAATGGAGCGCCGACGTCTAAGCCATATGGTGAATTTCGTATATAAATAATATGCCAAAGGGGCATTCAAAACTTACCCTTATTCAATTAATTTTTGATGAGATCGAGCAAAGAGTATTTTCATCCAATCATTGAAGAAGAAGACAAAGAATTTGTTTTATCTTTTAGCGCCAGGAAGAAGATGAAAGGAGAGGGCTTAAGGCCTCACTCACATTGGACAGTGTGGTCCATTGGCAGCGTGTATTTTGCAAGAGCATTGGGAGTGGAAGTGACCATGATCGATTCACGTGGAGGTTGTTGGTGTGTTTGTCTTGAGTGCTGAGGAGAAAAATTTTTGGTACACGCTCGTTTAGAGCACCAAACTTGGAAGAAAGAGCACGAGGTTCTCTTAGCCTTCCAATCATGCATCTAGCACATGCGGTGGACAAGGCCATGACTAGGGCGCATGAGGAGGCAGTGATTGGGGGTTCGAATCCCACTAGTGGCAAAGGTAATTTTTATTAAATATTTTATTTACCTAATATTTTTATAAGGTGTTATTTGGAGTTATAAGGGTATATGAAAGGTTGCTTGTTTGGTAATTTATTTATGTTATTAGGGTTCTTCTTGTCATTAAAATTTAATTAAAGAGGTTTTTGAGTTAAATTTTGGAGGATGTTAAATTTATTTTAGTTGGGAGATTATAAGGTGTTATTGAAAAGATATTTTATGTATGTTGATGGTTTTTTATATATGGAGTGATAAGGTGTAATTGATTTTTTGCATCACATTGTGAGAAAGATTTATCTTCTAACCTCTTTGAGTTTGGCATAGAAGTGGTTGTGATTGTGATAGATATTTGAGGTTCCTTCATCATCAAGAAAAGGTATGAGCACATTCTTCCATAGTTGAGTTGATTGATTGGTTTTTTGAAAATAAGTTTGGAGTGAAAAGGATTTTGTTAGGGCTTCCTTATTGAGTGTATTTGATTTAATGCTTCAATGTTTTCAATAATAAAGAGTTTTTATTAAACCTTATTTTATAAGCATTGTTGTTGAAGCCATTGGTTGAGCAAAGAACTAGGGTTTGAAAAGAACATGGGTATCATTGTTATGTGAGAGTTATTTTATAAGCATTATTGTCGAAGTGAGTTGTTGAGAAAAGAACTTGAACTAGGGTTTGAAAATAACATGAGTGTCATTGTTATGTGAGATTTGTTGTTGAGCATTTTTGGAAATATTTTGAGTGAAGAATCATATGCTTAGACTAGGGTTTGTGAGCAAGGATTATTTTTTTAAGTGATTGGTTGAGTAGAGTTGGTTTAGCCTAGTCAAGTGGGTGTGTGAAGTGATTGTTCAAGTTCCATAAAACAAACTATTTTATATTATGAATTGAATTGAGAAAGTAATTGAGTATTGAGTTGAAGCATATTGTGTCTCTAAAAATTCTCTATATGTTTCTGAAAGAGTGATTGAAAGTGATTGAGTATTGTGATGAGTATAGATCATATTAAGTCTCTAAAAATTATCTTTATGTTTCTATGAGATTGGACAAGTTCTTGTGTGGACTTGTTGAGTAGATTTGAGGTAAGTCTTTGAGAAGACTTGTGGATAGATTTGAGTAAGCTTTTGTGGAAGCTTACAATACAATTTTTGAGAAGATTTGGTTAAGTTCTTATGAAGACTTATTGAGTATATTTGGTTAAGTTCTTGAGAGGACTTATTAAGCAGATTGGAAAATTTCTAGAGAGGACTTGTGGACATATTGATATGAGATTTTGTGTAAGATTACAAGACATATTTGAGACAGATCTTGAGAAGGCTTGTGAGCAAAATTGATTGATTTGTTCAAACCTTGAGTTAAGGTTTGAGGCATATCTAGTAGAGTTCATTTGAGATTGATTCAAGCTTTGAGTTAATGATTGAGGATAGAGATTGAGGACTAATTTATGCTAGAATGAAGGATTGTATTTAGTATATATTCGAGGACAATAGTTGATGCATATTTGAGGACTGATTTATGCTAGAATAGAAATAGAGATTGAAAATATTTGTGCTAGATCGAAGGACTATGTTTAGTGTAGATTTGAGGATAGAGATTGAGCATATTTGTGCTAGACCGAAGGACTATGTTTAGTTTAGATTTTAGAATAGAGATTGAGTAGATTTGTGCTAGACTAACCGAATGTATTTAATGCAAATTTCAGACTGAGATTTGGAGGTGATAGAGTATAGAGGATAATTTAACAGCTTGTGTTCTTCAATTGGTATCAGAGCATGTTCCTTCGAAAGAGTTTAACATCTTGAAGGAAAAGAAAATAAGAACACAATGGATTCTAAGAATGTGTCCTCAAATAATTCAACACCAGTATTTTATTGAAGTGACTATATATTGGAGTATGAGAATGAAGATCTACCTAATGGTACTTGGAAATGAAATTTGGAAAAAAGTTGAAATTGGATACGATCCCTTAATTAATCCTCGTACAGATAAGTATGGTAAGCTCCTACAACATTACAATTCAAAATAAATGAATGCACTTTTGAGAGGTTTGCATAGAACAAAGTCTATGAAAGTTATGCATTGTCAAACTACAAAAGAAATGTGGGATAAATTGCAAAATATATATGAAGGAGATAAAAGTGTCAAGAAAACAAAGATACAAAATATCAAAGGACAATTTGAAGTATTAATAATGAAGGATGAGAAAAATATTAGTAATTATCTACTTCGAATTGATGACGTTGTCAATGATATGCAAGGACTTGGAATGAAGATTGATGAATCATATGTTTGTGATAAAGTATTAAGAACTCTTCCAAAAAGATTTGGTGAAAATTTTTTTGCTATAGAAGTTTCAATGGATGGTGATTCTTTGGCAAGAGATATGTTACTTAGTATTCTTACAGTATTTGAGATGAGAATAAAAGAGGAACCAAATCCTCAGAAAGAAACAACACTCAAAGCAATCAAGAAGACAAAGGGTAAAAATTTAGAATCAAGCAATGAGTCATATAGTGATGAAGAAGCAAATTATAGCAGAATGAATAAATATTCAAGAATATCTAGAGATATAAGATTTGTTCAATGTTTCAATTGTGGAAGGTATGGTCATTATGAAACTAACTATCAAGAAGCTAATAATAACAATGATGAAGAAAAATATGATCACAAGAACATGGAATCAGAAAGACACAAGCACCAAAAGAAAATCAAGGATGGATAAAGAAAACAAGGAAAAAAGTTATTTCAAAGGCAAAAGCTGAGTGAGTATGACGATAATGCAAGTAAGTACTCAAGTGATAGTGATGCTACTTTTTTAGATAATGATAGAGATGAAGTCCTATTTATGATTGAAGAAAAAGAACAAGTTAAGAAAATGACTTTAGTAATTCTCAAGCGTTTTAGATGTGTTAACTTTGGACATCTTGAAGATAGTTGTACAAATAATGGTTATATTTCCAGTGATGATGAATATGAAGATACACTTGAAGGACCATAAGAGAATATTCTAATGGCACTAGAAGAAGGAGAAGGTGATCCTATAGAAGATAAGCCAATAGAAAATAAATATGTGGACAAAGGTAAAAAAATAGAGGAATATTCAAAGAAATATGGATATGATCTCAAGGGGGAACTGTAACGATCTTAAATTGTCACAATTTTTTTTTTTACACTTATCATTGACCACCTATTTGGTAAGTAAAAGTTATAATAATGATCTAAGACTAGATCTTCCCATTAAAGTAAGTAGACCAAATTGCAATAGATGTAGGAACACCAATTCCTACATTACCATCTCACCATACCATACTGGTGAATGGATATATCATAGGGATCCTCACCCAAGGATTACCCTTCTACAATTCTCCATACTACCAATGAAGGTTAGTATTTTAGGAGAATCAACATTCTATTGCAACCATGGTTACTAACACATATCATGGGATTAAATGTATTAAGCATTATTATAATAATTACTTATCTTCATGGTGTTGATAAGTTTGGTGGTGGCAAGTTTTAGTTTATGGGTTTTCAAGACGTTGATGTGCCTACTCTGTATGAATTGTTCATGAATTATCCTCCTCCTACTATGTTCCGAATGTTTAGTTCTCAAGCATATACTCCTATAACTTAAAAGAAGTAACTATACAAGCAAAATAGAGAACAATCTTAATGCAACATACTTCCATTAATATTCCTTCCAGAAACTATACATCATCTACACCTAATTGATACAATTACATCATTTACAATGCTATCTTGATGTACATCATTTCTATCTAATTGAAATACTTTCATCATTTAAAGACTTCCTTTATAATATACAAAAGCAATAAGAGAAATACATCAAATATTACAATCCTTGGCTTTATACTTTCAACCGTTTAAAATTACATTAATAACGAATGTAATCAAATATACATCACAAGTCTTCAATGTTGACTTCTTAAATCTTCTTAGGTTTCCTTGCATATTCATGAGGAGAGAGATGAGTTTGTAAGGGATTAGGACAACTGGAATGCAAGTATGCCAATGCATCACAAGCAAACTATGCTGTACATACTCAAATGTGATCATGCATTAAACACTCGCCATATGCACTTTTCATGCTTAAGAACATCACCATCAACAATCAAACATCTTAACATTATGCATAGCAAGGATAATACTAATTTTGCGTCATTATTTGTTTGGTTAATATCCAAACCCAGGGAAGAGTCCCATACCTTTTCCTAAGGAAAGGACACCAATCCAATCCTTCCCAAGATCCAAAATTTTAATTTCATGAACACACAATCATGTATTCTTTAAAATGCGTACCAATATAAACATTTCTTTTCACTTATCCAATTCAAATAATTCAAAATTGATGCCTTACAAGAAACCATATAGTTAATATATATGTTATATTATGGCACTAAATCAATATAAAATATAATGATTCCACTCTTTTATTTCCCCAATAGAGACTACATCTACACCAAATCATGCAACACATAGGTATTCAATGCAATCACCAAGCATGAAATGGTGAATCTTTATCTTACAAGTATTTTACAATATGGATTGGTTTATAATCCCAACATCAATTGCTTGAATTATCATTAAACAAAGGAAGAGTCCCATACCTCTTCCGAAGGAATGAACACCTATCCATTCCTCCCAAATCTACAAGATTTCACTTGCAATTAATATAAATGCAATATGTATACAATTTCACCTTTTCATTAAATCTAACAATCAAATTGATGTAGTCTTTAACCAATATATCCAATAATTGATTTCTATATCGTTTTAAAATCCATTAGAATTACTATTTACAGTATCTTAACGACACACCATTAAATGGGTCTTCATAAGCAAGGGTATAATAATTAAAAATTATTCATTGCCGGAATCTTATTGAACAAGGTATATATACACAATTTTCTTGGAACACACATGGAGGTGAGGAAAACGACTTTTATCATTTCAAAATATCTTATCGGTATGTAAAGCCGCATTAATGATTTCGGAACAAGTAAATGACTTATATTAAATTGGTTTCCTCAACCACCACAGTTTGAAAGGAAAGTATAGCCAGTAAATGGCTTCCCATGTTCTATTAGCACTTTACCCGATGTAACACAGTGTTACATCTAAAGACTTAATGGATATACTGGTTTCAATATCACTAAAAATTTTGAGCTTCATTTAAGATTACATTAATAATTATTATAAACAAATATAACAATTAAATTATTATAAAATCCAATAGCCAGTAAAAGCAATATCCTTTCATTCCCACAATCTTATTGTTTAAAAAAAAATAAACCCAAGCTTGCAAAATGATAACCAATCCATCTATTAAAAAAAAAAAAAAAATATTCCCAATATATATAATAATGTTTAGTATTATCAACTATATTATTTGGATATAGTCAAAACCAATATGACAGAAGACATCGGCAACAAAGGCTTATACATAAATTTCAGAATTTGTTGAAACATAAAGACTACTGCACGCTCAAACCTAATATTACATTATACAAGTTCCCCTAAGCATAATGAAAATACATCATTATTTGCAAGACTTGTAAGGTTGTTTTAATGTTTAAATCTTATAAGGGGTTTAGCACAATAACCTCTTGTTTAGACGGTACTAATTCCTACGCGTACCAAACCAAGGATATTCGTGCAACATTGAGGAGACACGGATGAACTCATGGGTCTTAGCTTGACACTTGGTCATTTCATTCGATGGTCGAGTCATCCGCAGAAGATGGGTTCGCGCTTCACAACTTGAAAACAATCATAGGCATGTAATGGTTTCTGACGCAACATAATGAATTATTACTTCCAACGTTTTCAGAATAGATTGCATAATACATTTATACAACAGTCATAAGACTTATCATAATTAAAGGAAGAAGGGTTGTTAAAGTGGAACGAAACTTTAAATAAAATACAACTGTTCTATTTGGTCTGAAATACAAACAACACTCAAATTCATCACCGGAGTTCATTTCCTATCTAGGGGGTGCAATTCTTTTAAACAGAACATGGTATCCAATCCTTATAGTAAAAGCTTTCTATACAGAGGTGACTCCGCGAAACAGTTCAATGTTACGGAATGATTGAGCAACAAACTATAACCATCCTACTGATTTAGTCCAAGCCGACAGTGGTGTAATGACATCTATAATTTCAGTTCTCCCACAAAAAGCAGCTTCTGGCATAGATTAGTGAGTCCTTCATTCTTGGTAGCAACGTAGGGAGTGCCTAACAGCGAGTAGAGGTGTTCAGAATACCTACGGGATAGAAACTATTATTTCAGTCTTCCTCAGAGCCGAAGATTGAATGGTATACATCAATCGTGTACAACACCCTTTTGTTTTTGGACAATGGAAGTATGTACAAATCGGAGTAATGACCCCATCGTCTATCAGGCGAGGACTTGAATTTACAGACAGCGCACATGGTGCTACCGACTATCACTCAATGCTTGTAATGGTGGTAAATTTCAAGTAGGCATCCCTTCAAGGAACAAAGTATAATATAGTTATCTCAACAATTTCTGAACTCACTGATTATTATACAGGAATTTCTTTGAAACCGAAAATAGCGTGATCTTGGATTTCCAACAAAGACTAAGGTGCAACTTAACCTAGAACCTGACGCACTGATTAATATGGTTCACTTGCGCAAGATTCCTTTTAAATGTAGTCTTTAAAATGAAATACAATCCCTAAAGCTCATGGTAGAAGACAAAGTAAGACCCTTGGCCTGATTCAAAGGAGTATTTCTAACAAGGATTGCAATAATGAGGTCAACACGTGGACACACCATTCATACTATTTTAAACATTACAGTGAGGAAAAGCATTTAGAACACATTCAACAAAAGAAAAGAGGAACTCTCGCACCTAGAACTTCCGCGAAGCTTCAATTCTCAAGTGCTTGAAATTCTTCCCGATCTAGCCTCCACTAATATTACTAAACATAGCATAGCATGCCCCCTTTTCTTCCTTCCAAAGGCAATTTACAGACCCATATCCTCTAGGTAGGAGGGATGCTTCTTATTATTTTATTATTTTCTAGCTTTTCATTCACATGTAAGTTTCTTACAGTATAAATATTATTTTATTGCACTTGGGATTTCCTAGGGATATGGTGTGTGCAGGTTTCTTGTCCATTGTTCCTTACCCAAGGGTACTAACACTGTTAAGAGTATGGGCAACAACTATTTGGAACTGTTAGAGATAAATGAAGAATCTCATCTCCTAGAACACTCATCCCAAAAACTGCAATATTTAATTTATAGAGTGGTCTTTTCATAATTTGACCGAATAAAATTTTGACAAGCTCATAAAAGATAATCTACGTGATTTATTTTCAAAAATAAAATTAAATAATTGATCTCAAAACAAATAATCTATGCATAAAACATATATTTCAAAATATTGAAATATCAATCACCAATAAATAGGCATTTCTAATGTGGGATTCCTTTAAGAGAATTTAATTTTGCAACCCTTTTAAATTCATATTAATGGCATGCAAGCACTCCATGGACGTGCTCAACATCTTCCATCACTGTTTTTATTTTGATTAAGCGAGACTTTTCAGAGTTAAACTCAAGTGCACCACTCTCAGGGAGGTAACTAGTGATGGTTGAGATGAGATCCTTACCTGCTGAGTTGTCTATGTCATCATTTCCCTTCTCATCTCTTGTGGTAAATCTTCCCACTTAAGAGAATACTTGTTCCTACACATCAATCAATGCATGCAACATCATTTTATCTTAATAAAAACCATTATAATGCAATTACATCAAGCATCAAAACCAGCTATCAAAATACAAATAGCATATTAATAAGGTTCTTCCAAGGTGGGTCATGACAAGAACTTATTTATGCTCTTGACATGGTAAAGAAGGTAAGAAAGCAACACTCTAAACTTGAAATTCAGTTTCAAGAATGTGATGAAGAGAGAAGATTGCTTATAGAGGATTTAGAAAAATCAAAGGCTAAGAAAAAAAGGTTCAACGATGAGTTAGAAGCAAAGATCTTAGAATGTGAAAAGTTAGCACAAGAAGTGGCACTACTAAGATAAGATTTAGAAGACTCCAAATTTAAGCTAAAAGGGTTCAAAAATAGCTCAAAGAACTTGGATAAGCTCATAAAGATAAAAAATCCTACATCAAACAAAATAGTTATTGGATTTGAATAAGGACACAAGAAATGGGAAAGAAAGTCAACCTCAAGTTTTGGAGGAGAAGAAACTTCATATGAAGATACTTCAAAATAAGATAGTGTAAAAGGAAGTGAGACATCTGAGGATGAGTTGGACAACATAAAGTTCAACAAGAACAAGAACAATGCACAAAGAAGATATAGATGGAACATCAATCAAAATAGGTCAAGAGAGACTAGGAGACCAATGAGGTCAAGACAAAGAAACTTCAATGGAATATGTTTTTCGTGTCACAGGTTTGGGTACATGGCTTCATAGTGCAAAACACATGAAAGATAGAAATATGGGAACAAATAACTTTTCCATGGTTATTGCTACTCATGTAATCAGTTTGATCACAAGACAATGAATTGCAGGGTTCATGACAGAAGAGGATATGACTTCACTAGGAGAAATTGTAAGACATTTGCACCTCCAAGGAATAATAACATTAAATGTTATAAGTGCAATAATGATGGTCACACAACAAAGTGGTGTAGAGCAGATATTCTAGAAACAAGTATGAACATGAATAGGAATAGGAATACAAACATGAACAAGAACCTGGATATGAACAAGAACAAGAATAGGAACAAAAATAGAGATAGGAATGTAGACATGGATAGGAACATGGACATGGAAAGAAATAGTTAGAGGAATCAAAAGGATTAGATAAGAATAAAAGAGGATAAAGGTAAAGAACAATGCTTTTTGGGAGTAGAAATACTCCCACCCCAAAATTAACCACCTCAAGAGAAGGTGGGGGAGGGGCTAAGCTAAGAGGCTAATTATTAGCCCCAAGCCCCAAAGGTGACCCTTTGCCATTGATGTAAAAGGGAGAAATATTTGAGTAAGGGGGAGAGATTTGGTATTTGAGAAAATAGGAGAGAGAATTGAGCCAAGGGGAACAATGTCCCAGGGGGAGTAGAACAAAGAAAAGTCAAGTTTTTGGTAAAAATAATTTGGGTTACCATCAATGACAAAGGGAGAGATTGTTGGACATTTTGAGCTCATTTAGTTGTCATTGATGTCAAGGTGAGAAGTTGTCATTGATGCCAAAGTGAACACATGAAGTTGTCATTAATACCATGGAGTACACCATCATTGACACCAGGAGCAATGCGAAGAGTTGAAGAAAAGTTGTCAAAATATTGTTTTATAAAGGTTTTTATTAAAACCATGGTGGCAGAATAATTTTCATCAAATCAGTGAAGTACAAATGAAGGTTTAAATTTTATCTCAAGGAGGCTTTAATTTTTATTAAAGTCAAAGGTTTATAAATATAATTTATAAAATTTAAATTCTTTTAGAATTTAAATAATTTATAAATTATAAAGGTTATAAAAGCGCCGACGTCATCAAATTTAATGGAGCGTCAACGTCTAAGCCATATGGTGAATTTCGTGTATAAATAATATGCCAAAGGGGCATTCAAAACTTACCCTTCTTCGATTAATTTTTCATGCGACCGAGCAAAGAGTATTTTCGTGCAATCGTTGAGGAAGAAGACAAAGAATTCATTTTGTCTTTTAGCGCCAGGAAGAAGACGAAAGGAGAGGGCTTAAGGCCTCACTCACATTGGACAGTGTGGTCCATTGGCAGTGCACATTTTGCGAGAGCGTTGGGAGTGGAAGTGACCACGATCGATTCACGTGGAGGTTGTTGGCATGTTTGTCTTGAGCGCTAAGGAGAAAAACTTTTGGCACGCGCTCGTTTAGAGCGCCAGACTTGGAAGAAAGAGCACGAGGTGCTCTTAGCCTTCCAAGCGTGCATCTAGCGCACACGGTGGGCAAGCCCGTGGCTAGGGCGCACGAGGAGGCAGTGATTGGGGGTTCGAATCCCACTAGTGGCAAAGGTAATTTTTATTAAATATTTTATTTGCCTAATATTTTCATAAGGTGTTATTTGGAGTTATAAGGGTATATGAAAGGTTGCTTGTTTGGTAATTGATTTATGTTATTGGAGTTATAAGGAAAGTGGATTTGATTATTGCCAAAGTTCTTCTTGCCATTAAAATTTAATTAAAGAGGTTTTTGAGTTAAATTTTGGTGGATGTTAAATTTATTTTAGTTGGGAGATTATAAGGTGTTATTGGAAAAATATTTTATGTATGTTGATGGTTGTTTTTATAGATGGAGTGATAAGGTGTAATTGAGTTTTTGCATTACATTGTGAGAAAGATTTATCTTCTAACCTCTTTGAGTTTGGCATAGAAGTGGTTGTGATTGTGACAGATATTTGAGGTTCCTTCATCATCAAGAAAAGGTATGAGCACATTCTTCCATAGTTGAGTTGATTGATTGGTTTTCTAAAAATAAGTTTGGAGTGAAAAGGATTTTGTTAGGGCTTCCTTATTGAGTGTGTTTGAGTTAATGCTTCAAGGTTTTCTGGAATAAAGAGTTGTTATTAAAACTTTGTTTTATAAGCATTGTTGTTGAAGCCATTGGTTGAGCAAAGAACTAGGGTTTGAAAAGAACATGAGTATCATTGTTATGTGAGAGTTGTTTTATAAGCATTGTTGTTGAAGTGAGTTGTTGAGCAAAGAACTTGAACTAGGGTTTGAAAATAACATGAGTATCATTGTTATGTGAGATTTGTTGTTGAGCATTGTTGGAAACATTTTGAGTGAAGAATCATATGCTTGGACTAGGGTTTGTGAGCAAGGATTATTTCATTGAGTGATTGGTTGAGTAGAGTTGGTTGAGCCTAGTCAAGTGGGTGTGTGAAGTGATTGTTCAAGTTCCATAAAACAAACTATTCTATATTCTGAATTGAATTGAGAAAGTAATTGAGTATTGAGTTGAAGCATATTGAGTCTCTAACAATTCTTTGTATGTTTCTGAAAGAGTGATTGAAAGTGATTGAGCATTGTGATGAGTATAGAGCATATTGAGTCTCTAACAATTCTCTTTATGTTTCTATGATATTGGACAAGTTCTTGTGTGGACTTGTTGAGCAGATTTGAGGCAAGTCTTTGAGAAGACTTGTGGACAGATTTGAGTAAGCTTTTGTGGAAGCTTACAATACAATTTTTGAGCAGATTTGGTTAAGTTCTTGTGAGGACTTATTGAGAAGATTTGGTTAAGTTCTTGAGAGGACTTATTGAGCAGATTGGACAAGTTCTAGAGAGGACTTGTGGATAGATTAGTGTGAGCTTTTGTGGAAGCTTACAAGACAGATTTGAGATAGGTCTTGAGAAGGCTTGTGAGCATAATTGATTGATTTGTTCAAACCTTGAGTTAAGGTTTGGGGCAGATCCAACAGAGTTGATTTGAGATTTATTCAAGCTTTGAGTTAAGGCTTGAGGACAGAGATTGAGGACTGATTTGTGCTAAACCGAAGGACTGTGTTTAGTATAGATTCGAGGACAAGAGTTGGTGCAGATTTGAGGACAGATTTGTGCCAGATCAAAGATAGATATTGAGCAGATTTGTGCTAGATCGAAGGATTGTGTTTAGTGCAGATTTGAGGACAGAGATTGAGCAGATTTGTGCTAGACCGAAGGATTGTGTTTAGTATAGATTTGAGGACAGAGATTGAGCAGATTTGTGCTAGACCGATGGACTGTGTTTAGTGCAGATTTCAGATAGAGCTTTGGAGGTGATAGAGTATAGAGGACAATAGTCTCCAGTGGATAGAGGTCCATTAGCCAGGGCAGTGAGGATAGGTCTTCTGAGTGAGGACAGGAGTCTTCAGTGGATAGAGATCCATTAGCCAGTGCAGTGGAGGCAGCAGTTCTTCTAGAAGATCACCAACCAGAGCAAGAGGGGAAAGGAGTTCTCCTGTGGATAGAGTTCCACAAACTTGATCAGGGATTGGTATCTCCATTGGACAGAGGTCCATAAACATTGTAATAGGGAAAGGATTCCCAAGAGATTGATTGAGAAAATTTTAGTGAAAGATTTTCTCCGTGGAGTAGCCCACATTGGGTGAACCACGTAAATTGTGGTGTCTCTATTGTGTGTGGTGATTTGTGCATTGCTTTGATTACTGCTATTGATATTGCTATCTTTACATTGCATAATATTGATTGGGAAAGAAAAGTAAAAAGTGGTCTTATATTGTTCACCCCCCTCTCAGTATAAGCTTGTGTTCTTCAAGAGTTGTATTCATGGAGTGTTCATTTCCTCCACAACTACTTTTGTAAATATCTCCATAATTTCTATTTATAGTATATTTTCAGTCATCTCATAGATTTACTTTATTTAATATTATTTTGCATCTTGTATTTGATATCTCCCATTACATGCTGCATAAAAAGCTAACAGTTGTATCAGAGCCATAATAGTTCAATAGGGAAACCACCATTATTATTTACTCTAAGTTTTTTGAGATCCTGATGCACCATTGGACCAGTCACTATAAAAAATACTTAGAATACTCTTAGTGTTATAATTAAGGAGAGCCCCAAGTAAGGACTGAATGAAATATTAGATTTTAGAATACTGAGATTGCATATGGCTAGAGTATTTCCACAAAGTTTCAATGGAAAACTTGTGAAGACTAGGACTCAACACTTGATCCACTAGGTTGATGAATCAACTAGTGAAGCCCATCTAAGATATCTGGAGAAACTAACTTGAAGGTTCATTTATTGTAGGGAATTAATACTCAAATGATTGGGACACATACTAGAACAAAAATATTGAAGATTTCAACTTCGTTTCCCAAAGGTCGGAGTGCCTTCATAGTGTAGAGATTAGTTGCAAGAGATCACTACAGAAGAGACTTATAGAGTAGAATTGTAGTGAAGTTTGGATACAGGAGATCTCCATTGATAGATTGGAAACTTCATAAGAATAAAATGCCATAGAAGCCTTGATCCAGAAGAAAAGGCCATAGAATTCGATCTAGAGGGAAAGGCCACAAAATCATTTAAGATAAGGCTATAGATGTTCGAAATATTGAGGATATTGAGTTGTCATTGATGTCAATACTTTTCATTGATGTCAAAGAATTGATGACAAAAGGTTGCATGGTATTCAAGGCATAAATATTCTTCAAGGAAAGGTATATCTAAAAGCAAGGAAATTTTTGTAAAGAAAAGGTTTATAATATTTAATTTAAATATTATAAAGAAGGTCAAAGAGGTTGATTAGGACAAATTTTTTCAAAAAGAGGTTTGGGTCCAAGGCTTAAAAGGTTAAGGCCATGGTTTAAAAGAGAAGGTAAGTTTAAATTATTAAAAAGAGGGTTTGAAGGCCAAGGTTTTAAAAAGGGGACAATATTATAATATAAAGTTTACTTTGGCGCCAATGTCTAGAAAGCAAAATAAAATTCAAAATTATAATGCATTTCCTAAAGCGTCGATGTCATGGATAGAAGTAAAAACCCATATAAATATGGATTAAAATTATTCTTTTCATCATTATTTTTTATTATTTCTAAAATTGAATTCTCCCTCGTGTGAAATCATGATTTACAAGTGAAAAGGGAATATGACAAAGATATAAAAAGCAAAAATTAGAGAATTTAAGGATACTATTCTTATGTGGTTGTTTCCAGCTAGACAACTAGCCCAAGTGGTAGCTTATCTTGTGCTAGGGTGTGGGTGAACAAGAGATATCAAGGTCGATTCACAATAATAGATTTTTATATTTTTATTGGGTAGAAGATAAAGGTTTAACAAGGTCTTTATGTGCTATTGTAATCATTCATATGACTAGCCCGAACGGTAGCCTAGCCTATGCTTGGGCATGTGCAAGCAGGAGGTCTTAGGGTCAATTCGTAGCAATGGTTTTTTATATTACAATTGGGTAGAAGAAAAGGTTTTAGAATATTTTTTGTGTGCCTTTGGTTCCATCGGGTGGGCCAGCCCAACTGACGGTCTAGCTTGCACTAGAGCATGGGCTACGTGAGATCATGCGTTCGACTCTCTTCGATGGTAGAAGTTGGTAAGGGCAAATAAATTTTTGTTTAAATTAAATTAATATTAGGGAGGCATAAGGTTTTTGTGTGGTTTTATTATGAATTATTATTTCTGGGAAGTATAAGGGCAGAGAGTATATTATCATACATTTTTTGAAAAAGGAAATTAAGGGAATATTGTTGTGTTTTTCAAAGTATTATTTTGATATGCAATAGAAGGGAGAAATAAGGTGTAAGTGTGATTTTTGATCATATTGTATTTGGCACATTAAAAAGGAGATATAAGGTGTATTGTGGTATTTTTGTTGATTGTATTCTTGCTTGATATTTTGAGGGTTTTGGTTCATTATTAAGGGCTTTATCTTGTGAAACCAAAAAGGAGTTATAGAGCATTATTTTTAGGTATTCTTGTGCACATCCTTTTGAAAGGGTTTTATGTGGATTATTTGAAAAGGAGTTTTGCTAACTTGTTTTGAAGTGGCCAAATAAAGGAAATTATTTTGAGATAGGTTTTTGAGGGCACATATTCATCAAGGCAATTTTAGAGGTATGTTATTTTAACTCCTTCTCAAGGTGGCTTGTTTGAAAGAAAATAGTTTCAAGTCATAAGGTGGAGATATAAGGATTAATTTTATGTGCATTGTTGGAAATATAAGTGCTAGGGTTTGAGAGCAAAGTTGTGCATCATTGTTGAATGAAATTGGAAACATATGTGCTAGGGTTTGAGAACAAAGTTGTGCATCATTGTTGAATGAAATTGGAAACATATGTGCTAGGGTTTGTGAACAAAGTTGTGCATCATTGTTGAATGAAATTGGAAACATATGTACTAGGGTTTGTGAACAAATTTGTGCATCATTGTTGAATGAAATTGGAAATATATGTGCTAGGGTTTATGAACAAGTTGTGCATTATTGTGATTTATATTGAGAGAAAATTTGTAAGGATTAAAGACCAATTTTTGAAAGAAAACCTATGCATTGTTTATGTTTGAAATTGGAAATAAATTTATGAAAATTATAGATTTGTTTTAAAGTAAACTTATGCATTGGTTTTGAGTGATATTGGAAATAAAAGTGCAAGAGTTATAGATAAGTTTTGTGAAGAAAATTTGTGCATCTTCATAATTGACATTGTGAGTAGATGAGAAAGACTTGTGCATTGTGATTGGTCTTGAAGTAAAGGTGCAACTCAACAATAACTAGGTCAATTATCAAGTGCTAGACTAGAGCTACCTTTAGAATGCAATAAATGTGAGACATGTGAAAGTGACAAACTTAATGAATGTGAAGAACATATTGAGAATTTGTTAGTGCATATCATTCTCTATATGTTCAAGAGGTTAAACAAATTTTGGGTAGAATATGTCTAAACTACTTTAGTCAAAGAAAGCACTTTTGGGAAAGATATATGAAATTGTTTGTATGCAAGAATTGGGAATGTTTGAGTAGTTTCTGTGAGTAGGATTGAGGCAGATCTGAGAAGGTTTGTTTGAGGTAGATTTGAGTTGGTTTGAGCAGTGATAGTAAGCTGATTTGAGCAAGCCTTGTAAGAAGGCTTGGAGTAAATTTAAGCAGGTTTTGTGAGCTAGATTGAGCATGTTTTATGAACAGGTTTGAGCAGTGATTTGAGCAGGTTTTAAGAGCTGGATTGAGTAGGCCTTATGAGAATATTAGAGCAGGTTTTGGAGTAGAATTGAGTAAGCCTTATGTGTAGGCTTGGAGTAGAATTGAGCAAGTTTTGGTGAGCAGATTTGAGCAAGTCTTGTGTGTAGACTTGGAGCATATCTTAAGAAGAGTTGAGAGTAAGTTTTGTAGTAGAATTGAGCAAGCCTTGTGGAAAGGCTTGAAGCAGTGTAGAGCATAGGGGATTGAGGTATTTGATGGATAGAGGTCCACGAACTAGAGTAGAGGGGATTGAGGTCTCTTGTGGATAGAGGTCCACAAACTGAACAAAGGGGATTGGTGTCTCCTATGGATAGAGGTCCACGAACTTGAGCATAGGGGATTGGTGTCTCCTTTGGGTTGGTGCCCATAAAAATTGTAATAGGGAATTGGTTCCCAAGAGATTGGTTGAGAAAATTTATAAGAAATATTTTCTCCATGGACGTAGCCCACATTGGGTGAACCACGTTAAATTTATGTCTCTCATGTGTGTGATGATTTGTGCATTGTTTCATTTATTGCATTGATATTATTGTTGTTATCATTTGGAAAGAAAAGTAAAAGTTTTGATCTTATACTATTCACCCCCCTCTCAGTATAAGCTTGTGTTCTTCAATTGGTATCAAAGTGGGTTCCTTCGAGGAAGCCTAACAACTTGAAGGAAGATCTTACAGGAACACATATGGCTAATCAAGAAGGATTTTCAACACATAGAGCTCCATTGTTTTATGGGACTAATTATGCTTTATGGAGTGTGAGGATGAAGATATTTTTGATGGCATAGGGATTTGATACATGGTATTCAGTTGAGAATGGGTACACACCACCTGCAACTCCTCCCATAGATATAAATGGTAAGAAACTATATGAAAATAATTCCAAGGCAATGAATGCAATTTTAAGTGGATTATAGGAATCTGAGTTTGTAAAAGTCATGCACAACAAATTAGAAAAATAAATGTGGGATAAGCTACAAAATACATATGAAGGAGATGACAAGGTTAATATGGCAAAAATTCAAACTCACAGAAGGAATTTTGAAGACTTGAAGATGAAATATGAGGAAAATATTGCTAGATACTTACTTCGTGTTGATGAGGTTGTTAATACCATTCATGGACTTGGAGAAAATATTGAGGATTCTACTATTGTTCAGAAAATTTTAAGATCACTTCCCATGAGGTATGATGCAAAGGTTTTTGCAATAGAAGAAATGAAGGATCTTGCAACTTTAAGGATAGATGAACTACATGGGATTCTCACAACTTATGAGATGAGAACAAAAAAGGATCAAACATCCAAAAGGGAGGCAACATTCAAAGCTTCAAAGAAGGCAAAGGATAAAGAATCAGAATCAAGTGATGAATCAAGCAATGAAGAAAAGGCTAATTTTGTAAGAAGAAATAAGAAGGGTCCAAGGAAACACAAGAATATGCAGATTGTGAAATATTTTAGTTGTGGCAACATTGGTCACTATGTAGCTTATTATCCACAAAATGGATATAGTAGTAGTGAATATGAAAAAGAATACAAGAAAAAGAAAGAAAGAAAATTTGGTTATGAAAAGAAAAATAGGCATGGTCAAGGCAAGCATGAAAAGAAGATATTTCAAAGACACAATAAAAGTTTTTATGTTGAAGAAGCAAGAAGTGCTTCAAGTGACAGTGATGAAAGTATCTCAGATAGTGAATAAGAAGAGATTCTATTTTTGGAAATATAAGAGGAAGAGGATACTCCCATTAAAGACCAAGTAGAAGAGAAAGAGAATACTCCTATTGAAAACCAAGTAGAAGAGAAAGAAGATGCTCCTATAGTTGAAGACCTAGAAAAAGAGATAGATTCAAAAAAAGAAGAAGAAGCCACAGTTGATATGGAAAAGGAACTTATTGTTGAACATGATAAGTTGAAAAGGGAGAACATAAGATTAAAATATCAAGTACAGGAGGATGAGAAAACAAAGGTAAAGCTTCTACAAGATCTCACTGATTTAAGAGTTAAGGTTGAAGAGGCAAGAAGAGTTGAAGAAGGTATGGCTGAATAGTTAAAAGCAAAAGAACTAGAATGTGAAAGACTAGAACATGAAGCTGACATTCTAAGGAAGGGACTTGAGAAATTCAACAATAAGATATATCAGTTTAGGAAAATCTCTAAATATTTGGATGATATTATCAAAACACAGAGATCTCCATTTATGAATATTGGACTTGGCTTTGAGGAAGATCAAGAAGTACAAAAAGGGGAGTCAAGATCAAAAGAAAAATAAGTTTCAAAGGAAGTGATTAAAGAAGAAACTAAGACCTATGCTGATGAGTTAAGAAGTGGAAGCATCAAAGAGGAAGAAAACAATGCACAATCAAGGAACAAGGATCATCACAAAAAATACAAGGAAAGAACCATGAGATCACACTCTCCAAGGCAAGATAAATATTTCTTCCAAGGTTATTGCTACTCATGTAATATTTTTGGTCATAGAGCTATACATTGCAGGGTTCATGGTAAGAATGATTTTGGCTTCATCAAGAGGAACTTCAATTCATTTGCACCTCTCAAGAATTACAATATCAAATGTTACAATTGCAATAATTATGGGCATAAAGCAAAGTGGTGTAGAACATAATTTCAGGAACTTCCAAAGACTAGCAAGAAGAAGGATAGCCAAAAGGTTCAAAGAGGTATGACTACAAAGATATGGAAAAATATTGAAAGAGAAGAAGAGCATTGTAAGTTGGGAGTAGGTTTACTCCCATACCAAAATTGATCACCTCAAGAAAGGAGGTGGTGAGGGGGCTATGCTAAGTGTCTTATATTTAGCCCCAAGGAGCCCTTTGCCATTGATGTCAAAGGGGGAGAGAATTCAGTAAGGGGGAGTAGCTTGTCAGGGGGAGCAATTTGGGAATCTAGTTACAGTAAAAGGAATATTTTTTTATAAGGGTTGCCATCAATGACAAAGGGGGAGATTGTTGGAAATATTGAGCATATTGAGTTGTCATTGATGTCAAAGTATTGATGTCAAGAGTTGTCATTGATGTCAAAGAATTGATATCAAAAGGTTGCATGGTATTCAAGGCAAAAATATTCTTCAAGGTAAGGTATATCTAAAAGCAAGGAAAATTGTTGTAAATAAAAGGTTTATAATATTTAATTTAAATATTATAAAGAAGGTCAAAGAGGTTTATTGGGATAAAGTTTTTCAAAAATAGGTTTGGGTCCAAGGCTTAAAATGTTAAGGCCATGGTTTAAAAGAAAATGTAAGTTTAAATTATTAAAAGAGAGGGTTTGAAGGCCAAGGTTTTAAAAAGGGGATAATATTATAATATAAAACTTACTTTGGCACTAACATCTAGAAAGAAAAATGAAATTCAAAATGATAATGCATTTCCTAAAGTGCCAACATCATGGATAGAAGTAAAAATCCATATAAATATGGATTGAAATTATTCTTTTGACTATGCTTTTTGATTATTGCTAAAATCGAATTCTCCCTCATGCAAAATTGTGAGTTACAAGTGACAAGGGAAGAAGATGAAAATCTAAAAGGTAGAAATTGGAGAATTTAAGGATATTACTCTTGCATGGTTGTTTCCAACTAGATGGCTAGCCCAAGCGATAGCTTATCTTGCACTAGGGCATGTGCAAACATGAGTTCTCGAGGTCAATTCATAGTAGAAACTTTTTATATTTTTATTGGGCATAAGATAAAGGTTGAACAAGGTCTTTGTATGCTATTGTACTCGTTTGGATGGCTAGCCCGAATGGTAGCCTAGCTTACGCTAGGGTGTGGGCAAGCAGGAGGTCTCGGGGTCAATTCGTAGTGGCAGTTTTTTATCTTGCGGTTGGGTAGAAGAAAATGTTTTAGAAGATTTTTCATGCACCTTTGGTTCTTGCAGGTGGGCTAGCCCAACTGGAAATCTAGCTTGCGCTAGAGCATGGTATACGTGAGATCATGGATTCAAATATATTCAATGATAGAAGTTGGTAAGGGCAAATAATTTTTTGTTTAATTTAAATCAATATTAGGTAGGAATAAGGTTTTTGTGTGGTTTTACTATGAATTATTTCTAGGAAGTATATGGGCAGAGAGTATATTATCATACATTTTTTTGAAAAAGTAAATTAAGGGAATATTACTGTGTTTTCAAAGTATTATTTTGATATGCAATAGAAGGGAGAAATAAGGTGTAAGTGTGATTTTTGATCATATTGTATTTGGCACATTAGAAAGGAGACATAAGGTGTATTGTGGTATTTTTGTTGATTGTATTCTTGCTTGATATTTTGAGGGTTTTGGTTCATTATTAAGGGCTTTATCTTGTGAAACTAAAAAGGATATATAGAGCATTATTTTCAAGTATTCTTGTGCACATCCTTTTGAAAGGGTTTTATGCGGATTATTTGAAAAGGAGTCTTGCTAACTTGTTTTGAAGTGGCCAAATAAAAGGAATTATTTTAAGACAGGTTTTTGAGGTTACATCTTCATAAAGGCATTTTTAGAGGTATGTTATTTTAACTCCTTCTCAATGTGGTTTGTTTGAAATAAAATAGTCTCAAGTTATAATGTGGAGATATAAGGATTAATTTTATGTGCATTGCTGGAAATATAAGTGCGAGTGTGAGAATAAAGTTGTGCATCATTGTTGAATGAAATTGGGAACATATGTGCTAGGGTTTGAGAATAAAATTGTGCATCATTGTTGAATGAAATTGGAAATATATGTGCTAGGGTTTGTGAATAAAGTTGTGCATCATTATTGAATAAAATTGGAAACATATGTGCTAGGGTTTGTGAATAAAGTTGTGCATCATTGTTGAATGAAATTGAAAACATATGTGCTAGGGTTTGTGAAAAAGTTGTGCATTATTGTGATTGATATTAAGAACAAATTTACAAGAATTAAAGACCAATTTTTGAAATCAAACCTATGCATTGTTTATGTTTGAAATTGAAAATAAATTGATGAAAATTATAGATTGAGCATACTTTATGAACAGGTTTGAGAAGTTATTTGAGCATGTTTTAGGAGTTGTATTGAGCAGGCCTTATGAGAAAATTAGAGTAGATTTTGAAGCAGAATTGAGTAAGCCTTATGTAGACACCAAAACAGCACCAATCCGATTATGTGACTGCAAACACTGATCACTTTGACAAACACAACCCCCAGGGCAGCCCTCAGAGGTTAAACAGTGGTCTTAACCACTTTCATAGCAATTTTGTAAGGTCAAGAAGCAATTTGGCACACTTGGACACTTTGCCCAGTATTCGTCTCACCCAGGGACGACTTCAAAATAGAATCCGTCCCACCCCGAGACTGACTTCGAATCCGTCCCTGGGTGGGACAAATTCTAAGCTTAACGGGCAAAAAAGGCAAATGGTGCCAAGTGGCAGCCCAGAACAGTTAGTTAAGGACTCCTGCCTTGCACGCGTGTGTAGGTGGACAGGGGGGCCGTTAGAAGACTGTCACAAAAGGCATTTATCAAAGCTCAAGTCAATGGAGGACTCCCCTCCTTCATGGGAAGACAAGACTGCCACATGGCGCCTATGGCCAACACATGGCATTTGTGCTTCCCTCCAAAAAGAGACCCCATGGGTCTATAAAAGGTGGGACTTTTCTCACCCAAAAAATATAGGTTGAAGGATTTTTCAAGCAACGAAGTGTTGCCGAGTTGAAGATCCACTTGCATCCCTTTTGGTTCACCTTCCCACATCCACCAATCTCTTTTGCAAGGGAGGTTGTTGGGTGGATTTTGGAAGCTTGAATCTGATCCAAATCCAACACATGGACACCTGAACCAACCAATTCGCCGACCCCCAAATCCTAAGAGGTTTTGGGCCCATCCCTGGTGGATTGGCTCCAAAATCAAGTGCCAACGGTGGGAGGCCCACTTGGGCACCCCCGCACCTCCCAAGTCCTATTTTAAGTTTTGGAGCATTTTAGATTACTTTTCAGATTGCATTTTGTGTTATTAGGTTTGATTAAGCCATAGCTACAATTTTGTAACTTTTGGTCAGATTCTAGTATGTTTTGTATTGCTTTGTTGTTTCACTGACTTGCAGGTGTCGAGGTCAAATTCCCGAGGGTGGAGGCAAAATTGGGAGAATACGACCATCTGGGTCGTCCCAAAATGGCCCCAATTACATAACCCCCCTTATTTTCAGGCGTTTTGCAGGTCTCGGGATCTGACATTGGAGCAGCAGCAGGTCGATTTCCTCAACATAAAAGAATTCATCCCACCCAGGGACGAGTGCAGGTCGTAATTCATCCCGCCCGGGATGAATTCCAGTTGAAGGTAGATTGGCCAGCTGTCTCAGTGGACAGTGGCCTTCCGGTAACTTTTCTTATCTTCTGTCAAGTTTTGAAGCCATTTGGACTCACTGTAATTACTGTTTCAGGCAGATGTTTACATGCATATTTCGTTAGTTTTAGAGAACAAACACTTTTCATTTACGACAGATGCTACTAACATCTTGGTTGTTTCTTTGTTCGCAGGAGAAGCGGCGGAGGTTAAGGACTCATCGACATCAGCGGCGACATCATCTTGGCCCGCCCATTGCAATCGTGGGCACGCGGAAGGAGGAAGACTAAGTCATACATTGTAACAAAGACAAATTCAACGCTCCTAGCCCCTAAAAATGGAGGAGACGTCTATGTAACCGAGGATAAGATATTTGAATAAAGAGGGTTGTGCTTTCTTTGCATCTTTTCTTTCCTTTCCAAATTGTCTCTTTCATTTGTTTTGGTGCATAAGGTTAAAGCGTTACATTTCATATTACATTGCATAATTAGTGTTTCCTTTGCCTAGAATCTCGTGCTTTCAGTGGTGATTTTTGAAAATTTCATCCCCAAACGACATCACAAAAGGGTCAAAGCCCACTCAAAAACAAAAAGAAAATCAAAACAACACAAAAAGCAATAAACATTGCCAGACACAAGTGCTCTTGCACTTAACCTCTTGGCATAGAAAAATTGATGTCAGGGTCTACATTGTCGCTATCCTACTCCCTAAGAAGGCTACCATAGTCGGACCGCTCCACGGGAAGACGGATTTTCGACAATTTCATCCCCAAACGACATCACAAAAGGGTCAAAGCCCACTCAAAAACAACAATAAAATAAAAACAACAAGAAAATAAAAACAACACAAAAATCAATAAACATTGCCAGACACAAGTGCTCTTGCACTTAACCTCTTGGCATAGAAAAGCTGATGTCGGGGTCTACATTGTTGATGTCCTACTCCCTAAGAAGGCTGCCAAAGCCGGACCGCTCCACGGGAAGACGGATTTTCAACAATTTCACCCCCAAACGGCATCACAAAAGGGTCAAAACCCACTCAAAAACAAACAAAAATGCAACACAAAAACAAAAAGCAATAAACATTGCCAAACACAAGTGCTCTTGCACTTAAACTCTTGGCATGGCAAATCGACATCAGGGTCACAAATTATCACTATCCTACTCCCTAAGAAGGCTACCATAGCCGGACCGCTCCACGGGAGACGGATTTTCGAAAATTTAATCCCCAAATGGTGTCACAAAAAAAAAAAAAAAACAACAAAAACAACAAAACAAGCAACATAAAAACAAAGCAATAAGCATTGCCGGACACAAGTGCTCTCGCACTTAACCTCTTGGCAAAGAAAATCGATGTCGAGGTCCAAATTATCGCTCTCCTACTTCCCCAAGAAGGCTACAATAGCTGGACCACTCCACGAGAAGTTAGATTTCTGATGATTTCACCTCTTTACGGCATCACCAAAAGGGTTAACACCCACCAAAAACAAGTCCAAATGTTGGAAAAATTGCACATGCTTAACGGTAAACCCTTTAAAGGCATCCTTGCACAAGTCATCTTGGGTCAAGCGACTCGTCGCTTCTCTCATGAAGGTCATTCCCTCATCGATTCATCGCTTGAGTGGGTAGTCACACTTAGTCACCAACCAAAAATCACACACCCAATTAAGGAAAATGACATGCATTCAAAGAATCATTGACAAAGAAAATCACACTCCTGCTTGGGGCAGTAAACAAGCAACAATCAAATCAATCAAACACTTGGCATTTCGTGAATCATGAACACAAGGTTCCCCCCGAGGATAAAAACGCCCTTCACTTGTTCATGACTGATCAATGTCTAAGTTAAAGTCACACCTCACCAAAACAAAGTTAATACTTGAAATAAAATTCCTTAGCTCGTCGAAGCAAGGATTCAAGAATGCATGCCCTTTCCATACTTGGGGCATCAAAAGTTGGTTAGGTTACCAAGAAACCCTAATCATTAGTGCTTTGGTTATCTATTTTTGCTCAGCACTACGTCACCCGCAACACTTCCCAAAAAGGGGCATCTATAGACACCAAAATAGCACCAATCCGATTATGTGACTGCAAACACTGATCGCTTTGACAAACACAGCCCCCAGGGCAGCCCTCAGAGGTTAAACAGTGGTCTTAACCACTTTCATAGCAATTTTGTAAGGTCAAGAAGCAATTTGGCACACTTGGACACTTTGCCCAGTATTCATCTCACCCAGGGACGAATTCAAAATAGAATCCGTCCCACCCTAGGACGAATTATGAATCCGTCCCTGGGTGGGACAAATTCTAAGCTTAACAGGAAAAAAGGCAAATGGTGCCAAGTGGCAGCCCAGAACAGTCAGTTAAGGACTCCTACCTTACACGCGTGTGTAGGTGGACAGAGGGGTCGTTAGAAGACTGTCACAAAAGGCATTTATCAAAGCTCAAGTCAATGGAGGACTCCCCTCCCTCATGGGAAGACAAGACCGCCACATGGTGCCTATGGCCAACACATGGCATTTGTGCTTCCCTCCCAAAAGAGACCCCATGGGTCTATAAAAGGTGGGACTTTTCTCACCCAAAACATACAGGTTGAAGGAGTTTTCAAGCAACGAAGTGCTACCGAGTTGAAGACCCACTTGCATCCCTTTTGGTTCACCTTCCCACATCCACCAATCTCTTTTGCAAGGGAGGTTGTTGGGTGGCTTTTGGAAGCTTGAATCTGATCCAAATCCAACACATGGACACCTGAACCAACCAATTCGCCGACCCCCCAATCCTAAGAGGTTTTGGGCCCATCCCTGGTGGATTGGCTCCAAAATCAAGTGCCAACGGTGGGAGGCCCACTTGGGCACCCCCGCACCTCCCAAGTCCTATTTTAAGTTTTGGAGCATTTTAGATTACTTTTCAAATTGCATTTTGTGTTATTAGGTTTGATTAACCCATAGCTGCAATTTTGTAACTTTTGGTCAGATTCTAGTATGTTTTGTATTGCTTTGTTGTTTCACTGATTTGCAGGTGTCGAGGTCAAATTCTTGAGGGTGGAGGCCAAATTGGGATAATATGACCATCTGGGTCATACCAAAATGGCCCCAATTACATAACCCCCCTGTTTGTAGGCGTTTTGCGGGTCTCGAGATCCGACATTGGAGCAGCAGTAGGTCGGTTTCCTCAACACAGAAGAATTCGTCCCACCCAGGGACGAATTACAGTTAGAATTCATCCTGCCCAGGGATGAATTCTAGTTGAAGGTAGATTGGCCAGCTATCTCAGTGGCAGTGGCCTTCTGGTAAATTTTCTTATCTTCTGTCAAGTTTTGAAGCCATTTGGACTCACTATAATTACTGTTTCAGGAAGATGTTTACATGCATATTTCGTTAGTTTTAGAGAACAAACACTTTTCATTTGTGGCAGATGCTACTGACATCTTGGTTGTTTCTTTATTTGTAGGAGAAGCAGCGGAGGTTAAGGACTCATCGACATCAGCGACGACATCATCTTGGCCCGCCCATTGCAATCGTGGGCACGCGAAAGGAGGAAGACTAAGTCATACATTGTAACAAAGACAAATTCAATGCTCCTAGCCCCTAAAAAGTGAGGAGACGTCTATGTAACCGAGGATAAGATATTTGAATAAAGAGGGCTGTGATTTCTTTACATCTTTTCTTTCCTTTCCAAATTGTCTCTTTCCTTTGTTTTGGTGCATAAGGTTAAAGCGTTACATTTCGTCTTACATTGCATAATTAGTGTTTCCTTTGCCCGGAATCTCATGCTTTCACCTTATGTGTAGGCTTGGAGAAAAATTGAGAAGTTTTTGGTGAGTATATTTGATCAAGTATTATATGTAGACTTGGATCAAATCTGAGGAGAGTTTAGAGTAGGTTTTGTAGCAAAATTGAGCAAGCCTTGTGTAAAGGCTTGAAGAAGTATAGAGTAGAAGGGATTGAGGTCTCTAGTGGATAGAGGTCCATGAACTAGAGCATAGGGGATTGAGGTATCCTATGTATAGAGGTCCACAAACTAAACAAAGGAGATTGGTGTCTCCTATGAATAGAGGTCCATGAACTTGGACATAGGGATTGGTGCCTTCATTAGGTTGGTGCCCATAAAAATTATAATAGGGAATTGGTTCCCAAGAGATTGGTTGAGAAAAGTTATAAGAAATATTTTCTCTGTGGAAATAGCCCACATTAGGTGAACCATGTTAAATATGTGTCTCTCATGTGTGTGATTATTTATGCATTGTTTCATTTATTGCATTGATATTATTGTTGTTATCATTTGAAAAGAAAAGTAAAAGTTTTGATCTTATACTATTCACTCCCCCATCTTAGAATAAGCTTGTATTCTTTAATATAAGCCTTTAAGATAAGTCCATAGAAGCCTTTAATAAAAGGCCACAAAAGTATTGATCTTGAAGAAAAATCTAGGAGGAAGTATCTGATTCAAAATAAGATTTTAGTACTAATAACTTTGTTGCAAGAGTATGTAGATTCAGTGAGTTGGGAAAGCTTCCTACAAAAATATTAGGAAGATTATCTTCTTTATAATCAATCCATAACCTAAAGAAAAATAGATCAAGAGAAGATATCATTGATGAATAAGTACTAGGAGAATCCTGCTTGAATACAGAGGTAGCAGAATTAGATATCTAGGAGAAGATCTCACCACCAAAACTTCCAAGATTAGAAGGTTAAATATAGGATCTCAAAGAAGACCATAAGAAGCTACAAGGCCTTGGAGATGCCTCTATGAGCATCCTAGTAAAATTCTTGGAGAGTCTTAATGAAGAAATCATTAAAAGAGTTCCAAGGAGAGCTCATTGGATAAATTCACTATTGTAGATAGTGAAAGATTTAGGACAATTGTCATAATATGAAAACAAGACTAAGAATTAGAATTTGGCAAGGAGTGACAAATATCATAAGACCTCAAGACATTTAGAATATTTATAAGAAGATCTTATTTGAAGTCAAAATTTCACAAGAATCTTGAAGGAGGATTCAGATAGAAGAAGGTGACCAAATATAGGATATTTGGAGATTACCTCTCATAGAAATAAGGCACCACTTCAGAATCAAATATTGTTAAACTTAGTATGGCACTGAGAGGGGGGGGGGTTGAATCAGTGTAGCATTCAAAACATGAATTAACAGCTCTAAAAACCATAGCAGATAAAATTTATAAATAGATATAATAAGTACAGCAAGAGAACATCACACAACATAGATTTTTAACGAGGTTCACCAAAATGGCTACTCCTCAAAAAGAATGGCTGCTTGGACTACCATACAAATCCAGCCTCTTGCAAAGTACCAACTTTACAATTTGTTTACCAGCACCAACTGGAAGGAGCTCCAACCCCTTATTTATCTGCACCAATAGAAAGGAGCACCAACCCCTAATTTGCCAGCACCAACTGGACTTCAGTTTTGAAAGAAAATGTTTGACAGATACCTTTGTTATTGCAATACTCTAACTGGTCCACTTCACCTTTGCAATCTCTACACACTCTGCTCTCTCTTTTGCGCAATCACTTCACACAATCTGCTGCACTACTACAACCAAAATTTACAATCAAATTTGCCCTTCGTGCTCTCTCCACACTTTGCTTTCTCTATGCATATGCTTTGCACACTCTGTGTCGTTCCACACTCTGCTCTCTATGTGCATTCACAATCACACTTTGAACAACTCGACACAACTAGCTCACATTACGCACTTCGCTATCATTTCGTCGGTTCTGTGCTATCTACGCTTTTACGACTGCATATCACACGATGATACTCACACCAATCGATCCATACAAATCTCCAAATAGCCCCACTTATATACTTGAGATTTTGAGATGAAAACCCTAATAGTAGTCGGCTGATTATGCAAATGCAAACCCTAATCTTGGTTGGCTGCAAACCCTAATTTTAGTCGATTGCAAACCCTAATTTTAGTCGGCTACAAACCCTAAAAATTATCGGCTACAAAACCCTAAAATCCATCGGCCTAGATTCAACTTTGTCGGCCTTAACTGCTACTTCCACCTTTGTCGCCTTCCTGTAACTATTACCGTGAAATAATAACAGGTCGTGATATCACGACACTTTTTGTAGTCGTACGCCTTCTTGTTCTTATTGTCGTGAAATTGTGACCCTTTTGGCCTTTGATAGCTTTGCCACCGTTCTTGTCATGAAATCGTGACACTTCAAACTTTTGCTGACGTCATCCTCATTCTTGTCACGAAATCATGACGCTTTCGGCTTCTAACGGCTTTTCTTGCAACCTATCACGAAATCATGACACTTTCAGCTTTCGTTGATGTCATCCTCATCTTTGTCATGAAATCATGATGCTTTCGGCTTCCAAAGGCTTTTCTTGCAACCTGTCATGAAATCACGACACTTTCAGCTTTTGCTGACGTCATCCTCATCTTTGTCGTGAAATCGTGACGCTTTTGGCTTTCGTACATTTCTCGCTTCATGCACTAGCAAAATTGCTACAAATTTGTGCCTTGTGCTTCCAAATCAAAATCGCTACACTTTTGTGCCTTGCACTTTCGACTTGTAGCGAAATCACTACACCTTTGTGTTGTGCACTTTTGACTTGTAGAAAAATCGCTACACCTTTGTGTTGTGCTTTTTGACTTGTAGCGAAATTGCTACACTTTTGTGTTTTGCACTTTTGACTTGTAGCGAAATCGCTACACCTTTGTGTCTTGTAGTTTTGACTTGTAGCGAAATCACTACAAATTTTCACTTAACACTTTCTCCCTGCTTCGGCCAGCGAAATTTCAACATGTAGCAAAATCGCTACAACTTTTCAACTTAATGCTTTCTCCTTGCTTCGGCCAGCAAAATTTCAACATGTAGTGAAATCGCTACAACTTTTCAACTTAACGCTTTCTCCTTGCTTCGGCCAACGAAAATCCAACATGTAGTGAAATCGCTACAACTTTTCCACTTAACGTTTTCTCCTTGCTTCGACCAGTGAAAATCCAACATGTAGCGAAATCGCTACAGTTTCTCGACTTAGCTTCTTGGCCTCCAATATGTCACGAAATCACGACATTTTTGCCTTGCGCCTTCTCTCTCCTCATTTTTGTCATGAAATCATGAAATTTTTGGCTACGCCTTCTCTCTCCTCATTCTTGTCACGAAATCATGACATTTTTGGCTGTGCCTTCTCTCTCCTCCGACTTGTCACGAAATCATGACAGAAAACATGTCGCGATATCGCGACAGTTTTCTAACTTGTCTTTTTCTTTGAATTTTTGAAACTGGGTCACTTTTGTTTTCTTGGAATTACACTTTACATAATATGACTATCCTTTGAACTTCTGTCCTCTGCATCTGAATGACTCCTGAACCATCTATCCACTGCATCATTCGATCTAATTGCCTGTGTTGACAACAATGACAAACTTCTTGCAACACCTTGCTCAACAATCTCCCCCTTTGGAATTGTTGGCAACACCTATGTACATTCCTGTAACTCTTCTCCCCCTTTGTCAATAATACCAAAGGGTTGCTGCAGACTCCCCCTGAGTCCATACTCACCATTCTCGAAAACACATTGAAATAGATAGCAAAAATCATGGATATGATCAATAAGATGAACAAATGCACAAATGCCCCCCTGAGAATTTGATCCCGATGGCTAGTCAAATCTTAGACTATTCTTGGGAATATGAGGCCACTTCAATTCACGCTGTCTTCTGAGCCTCAACCCTCTATTGCTCTGCAATCTCAAAATTGTCCACTGATTTTAGTGAAAGCATACATTGATCATTTAAATATCCAACTTTTTGCTCTGTAATGCAAACAACATCTGCATATACATCCTAGATATTCTCAATAGGCTTGAACCTACTGACAGCTGTTTGTCTTTCTTTGCAGTGAGAATCTAGCAGACCACCTCAATTCTTTATAAAAGCACCTCAAACATTCATCACCAGGCTGGAAATCATCTGGTTGCACATTATAAACTTTTTCTTCAATCTTCCCATTAAACATGTTGATTTCACTTTTGTCAACAGAATTGACAAGTGACTCACATCTGTACCAATTTTTGTCCAAGACTGCAATTTTATTGCCAACTCTTACTTTCAACTGTGCATGTCGAAAGAAGACATTTTGTCAAACACTTTATGGCCAACCGTAGTGCACCTTACTCAGCCTCAAGCTTCTTATCCTTGGATTGGCATTATATCAATAGTTAAAACAAAACTGTCTGTGAATTAAATATATTCACCAAGGTGTCATGAAAGATCTGACAATCTTCACATCAAGCGTCAAACAAAAACACGCTGCTATTATCGAAACACAAATACGCAGCTGGGGCAATCATTCTTTCAATAAACAAAAACAATCTAAACTATTATAATCCATAGCTATAAACAGTGGCAGTAAGAACCATCAACAAAACAACAATGACATAAGCAATACTACCAATGGTGAAGATTCTCAATGCAAACACTACCCTTTACGGCACTTCCACACACAACTAAATGAACAGCCAACACACTTGAAAATTATACCACAAAAGCCCAACTGCTGGTCTTTCATCCTCAGATACCCAGACAAATATACAGGAGCATTAAAATAAAGCTTTAATATTGCTCCCCCTGAGGATGTGCTTCCTAGAGATGCTTAGTGCAAAGGAGGAGTAGTCTCCTTCAGTCCAAGGAGACATGATTTCCTCTCTTCTTTCTTTCTCCAAACTTTCTTGAACACGGGCTTGTATTTCTCAACTGCCTCCCCGTTTTGCACCTTTACGTGAACTCGAATATTTCTCTGGTGTGGTTGTCTCTTATGCATCCATGATGAATGATTATTTTCCTTTCTTCTATGAACCTAATTTATTCCCTGTCTGTGTTGCGTTCTTTGCGTCTTATGAAATCTATTGTTTTGCCTTAGATTTGATACAAAAGTGCTTGGACAAAACCTTGCTATGTGCCCATGACCATTGCATTGAAAACATTGTACATAGTGTTCGCTCAGATATGTAGAAGTATTTCTACCAGCATAATTCTTTGATTTATTATTCAATCCACAATAAGTTGCCTTGTGACCATACTGGTTACATCTGAAACAATAGCCAAAAAAAGTGTTAGTATGAAAAGAGTGAGAGTGGTAGAACCTCTTTTGTTGTGGTTGCTTTGCTATAAATCTCCTTTGATATTTTCTTTCTTTTGAAGATACAGCTTTAACCTTTTCTTGCTCCGACCCTTCAATAGTGAAATTTTTCTTCTCTGTAGAGTTGGATGATGAAGGTTGTTCAGCTTCAGACTTTTTATGCTTTGATCCTTCAACGGTGAGCTCCTTTTTCTCTACATATTTGGACGATGGGGGTTGTTCAGCTTCATATCCAAGACCATGCTTATCCGTGGAGCTTCTCTGATAATTTATCATTTTATCTAGCAATTTTGTGCTCTTCTCGAATTTAAGATTTGTATTGGCCTCTTCCAGTTGTTTCTTCAAAGAAACAATCTCTTCTTCTTGTTTGCAGCAAACAGTCTCTTTCTCATTGATCTGAGACCTGAGAGTTTCTTCAATCCTTTTGAACTCTTCTATTTGCAGCTTCAGATTGCTAACTATTTTGTTGGAATCTTCTTCATGTTTGCTACATACATTAACTTTCTTATTCATCTCTTCTATCTGTATTCTTAGACCGTCTATCTCTTCTTCTAGCTTACTGCAATACTCTGATTTCATGGTTAACTGCATTTCAAGATTTTCAAAAAATTTCTTGTAATCTTCTATCTGTACTTTCAAACTGGTGATTATATCTTCTGCATCCTCAACCTTTTTACCCAGAGCTGAAATTAGTTTCTATTCCCAATTTGCTTCTGCATCACTTTCTTCTTCATCATATTCTTGTTCTAAATCTATTTCTTTACCAATTTTGAATGGATCATCTTCAACTTCACTGCTATTAGAACCATGGCACTGACATTCATTATGACCGAGTTGACCGCAAATAAAACATTCTGTACCTAGTGAACCTGCATCATGATCGAGTTGTCTCTTGGCCTTTTCTCCACTGTTTGATTCATCTTCATTTTCTTTCATGACCCTGTGTGTTCTTTTCTTCTTGTGTCTCATGGTTCCACTTTTGCCTTTCTTTGCCATTTGTGTAATAATCCAAGATCAACCTGCATCGATTAAGCCTAAACTGGGAACTTGGCTCTGATACCAATTGTTGTACTTAGTATGGCACTGAGAGGGGGGGTGAATCAGTGTAGCATTCAAAACATGAATTAACAGCTCTAAAAATCATAGCAGATAAAACTTATAAACAGATATAATAAGTACCGCAAGAGAACATCACACAACATAGATTTTTAACGAGGTTCACCAAAATGGCTACTCCTCAAAAAGAATGGCTGCTTGGACTACCATCCAAATCCAGCCTCTTGCAAAGTACCAACTTTACAATTTGTTTACCAGCACCAACTGGAAGGAGCACCAACCCCTTATTTATCTGCACCAACAAAAAGGAGCACCAACCCCTAATTTTCCAGCACCAACTGGACTTCAATTTTGAATGAAAATGTTTGATAGATACCTTTGTTATTGCAAGACTCTAACTGGTCCACTTCACCTTTGCAATCTCTGTGCACTCTGCTCTCTCTCTTGCGCAATCACTTCACACAATCTGCTGCACTGCTACAGCCAAACTTTGCAATCAACTTTGCCCTTCGTGCTCTCTACACACTCTACTTTCTCTGTGCATACGCTTCGCACACTCTGTGTCATTCCACACTCTGATATCTATGCGCATTCACAATCACACTCTGAACAACTCGACCCAACTAGCTCACATTATGCACTTCACTATCATTTTTCCGGTTCTACGCTATCTACGCTTTTACGGCTACATATCACATGATGATACTCACACCAATCAATCCATACAAATCTCCAAATAGCCTCGCTTATATACTTGAGATTTTGAGATGAAAACCCTAATAGTAGTCGGATGATTATGCAAATGCAAACCCTAATCTTGGTCGACTGCAAACCCTAAAATTGGTCGATTGCAAACCCTAGAATTTTAGTCAATTGCAAACCCTAAAAATTGTTGGCTACAAAACCCTAAAATTTGTCAGCCCAGATTCAACTTTTTCGACCTTAACTACCACTGCCACCTCTGTCACCTTCCTGTAACTATTGTCGTGAAATAAAAACATGTCGTGATATCGTGACACTTTTTGTAGCCATACGCCTTCTTGTCCTTGCTATCGCGAAATCGTGACCCTTTTGGCCTTTGATAGCTTTGCCACTATTCTTGTCATGAAATCGTGACACTTCGAACTTTTGCTGACGTCATCCTCATTCTTGTCGTGAAATCGTGACGCTTTCGACTTCCAATGGCTTTTCTTGCAACCTGTCGTGAAATCATGACACTTTCAGCTTTCGTTGACGTCATCCTCATCTTTGTCACAAAATCACAATGTTTTGGCTTCCAGAGGCTTTTCTTGCAACTCGTCATGAAATCGTGACACTTTCAACTTTTGCTGACGTCATCCTCATCTTTGTCGTGAAATCACGATGCTTTTGGCTTCCATACATTTCTCGCTTCATGCACTAGCGAAATTGCTACAACTTTGTGCCTTGTGCTTCCAACTTTGCTTCGACCCGTGAAACTTTGACTTGTAGAGAAATTGCTACACTTTTGTGCCTTGCACTTTCGACTTGTAGCGAAATCGCTACACCTTTGTGTTGTGCACTTTTGACTCGTAGAAAAATCGCTACACCTTTGTGTTGTGCATTTTTGACTTGTAGCGAAATCGCTACACTTTTGTGTTCTGCACTTTTGACTTGTAGCGAAATTGCTACACCTTTGTGTCTTGCAGTTTTGACTTGTAGCGAAATCGCTACAACTTTTCACTTAACACTTTCTCCCTGCTTCGGCCAGCGAAATTTCAACATGTAGCGAAATCGCTACAACTTTTCAACTTAATGCTTTTTCCTTGCTTCGGCCAGTGAAATTTCAACATGTAGCGAAATTGCTACAACTTTTCAACTTAACGCTTTCTCCTTGCTTCGGCCAGTGAAAATTTGACATGTAGCGAAATCGCTACAACTTTTCCACTTAACATTTTCTCCTTGCTTCGGCCAGCAAAAATCCAACATGTAGCAAAATCGCTACAGTTTCTCGACTTAGCTTCTTGGCCTCCAATATGTCGCAAAATCATGACAGTTTGCCTTGCGCCTTCTCTCTCCTCATTTTTGTCATGAAATCATGACATTTTTGGTTGTGCCTTCTCTCTCCTCATTTTTGTCGTGAAATCGTGACATTTTCGGCTGCGCCTTCTCTCTCCTCCGACTTGTCATGAAATCGCGACAGAAAACATGTCGCGATATCGCGACAATTTTCTAACTTGTCTTTTTCTTCGAATTTTTGAAACTGGGTCACTTTTGTTTTCTTGGAATTGCACTTTACATAATTTGACTATCCTTTGAACTTCTGTCCTCTACATCTGAATGACTCCTGAATCGTCTGTCCACTGCATCATTCGATCTAACTGCCTGTGTTGACAACAATGACAAACTTCTTGCAACACCTTGCTCAACAAATATCTCTTCTAATATGCATTAAAAATAGGAGGCGACTACAAGAGGAGAACAAGCCACCAAAAACCTAATCTTGTGAAAGAGAGTTGGAGAGCATATTTTGGTGAAGATGAAGCTATTCAAGGTAGCCTATAGTAAGTTACAGGATCTTAATCAAGACAACAACTTGGTAATCTTAGACACCAAGATCTACATCCTCTATAGAAGTGGTGAAAAGGACTTTTAGAAAAAAGGTAAGTAACTATTGGTGCAAATAAATTCATTAAGTTGATTAATTTTAATATTTTTTTAATCATCGTAATTGGAGTAAATTTGCAAAAAGGAGATTTGAATTAAGAGTCTTCAAATGTGCAAAAAGAAAGGATTATTTAAGGTTCATTTGCACTTTAGGGGTTAATTAGATTTCAAAATATTAAACTATCTATAAACTACCTATCATCTACTTTGGAAAGAAAATTGAGACTAACTCCTATGACCTTGCTTATAAATAAATTTTAGAATAATTCTTGAAGATTCATTTCAAATTATTCTTGATTAGTTGCAGAAAATTATTTAAGTGCATTAATTTCGAGAGTTGATTGGAGTGATAAGGAGAAATTGTTAGTGCATTATTATTAGATTCATTTTGAACTATTGCTCTCAAATATTATTATTTATGTTCCATTAGAAGGGCACAAAAAATAGATTTTGTCAAAGTTTTTATAGACATTGTTAATGCACTATGACCTACAACTTTGAAGTGGCCTAAGGAAGCCAAAAAATAAGCTCAGTAATATAAGCATTTGAGAAGAATGTAACCACGATAAGAGCATCAAAATAATCCTCAAACGAGACTTGGTGAGTCTCAAGTTCGAAGCACAAAAAAAAGGTGCAAAAAAATAGCTTCGATCATACAATTACAAGATTGGATTCGTTTATAAAATATCCAAGCTAAGAGGGGAAGGTGTCTAATACAGTGACAAAATAAAAACCCCTATATTGCACTCAATATTCTACCTAAAAAAAACAAAATTTATGATCAACAAAGAGGAGTGCAAAATAAAGTGCAACAAGGTCATCTTGTATTAAAACTATTGTACATGATAGTGCACTATTTATAATCTGGCTACACAGGGGAATAAGGTAGATTCAAATGTGCCAAAAAGGAACTACTCTTGATGGAAAAACCAGTAAAAACCAATCATACTTAAGAATCCATCAAAACCTAGCTCGAGATCCATATGAAGGGCTCATACTCTTCATATTAAAGAGAGCCAAACCTACAAAATACACACACCAAAGCATGGAAGCACAACATTTTAAAGAGAAAGAGAGTCTACATAAGGAGGGTCGATATCAAATACAAGGTAAAAAAAAGTTGAAGTACTATTTGGAGTACTACTTACTCCATTTACATTCGTTGAAATTGGTCCTCAAGGCCTCCATACTCCTGCTCCAAATCCCTATGGAAGATTGTGTAGATGGACAAATACAAAGGAGGATAATTGCAAGGCTAAAAATGTCTTAAAGGACTCGTTTGAACCAACAATAGGGTCTATATCTATGTATAGAAGAAGGTGACACTTGTCACTCAAGGGAAACCCTAACACTCGGTTCAAAAGAGTGCTCATAGTCAAGGAGGAGTTACATGAACAACCTGGTGAATTTGGTGCATTGAGTACAATTGTCAAAAAAGGAAGACCGAGTGTTTCACTAAATAACATAATTTTATTATGTTACAATAAGGGATACAAAGCGTTCATTGTCACCAAACTATCCTCATGCACTCAAAGGTAACGGTCGTACCACTTGGTACGTAAGAGATGGATCATCCCCATTTAAGGATGTCAATAGACAAAGTCAAGTAGAATTCTTCGACATCAAAATTACTCTCACGATGTTAAAGCAAAAAAAGGTTGAGCTACAGTAGTCAATAAGGTGTTCGAGCCTTTAATGCTAAGGAAACCTAAGCCAAGGGAAGAGACTAGAAGATGCCAAATTTGGAATGCATTAAACACAAACCTTCCATTGGAGGATACGTCCAAAGCATCCACAATGTCTATGTAAAACAACAGTCAAAGCTTCTCTAAAATCAACACAGAACAACGCTTGAAAAAAGGTAAAATAATTTTTATGAATATGTGTTTTATTTCCTTGGAGTTATAAGGGTTAAATCAAATAAATTTATACACATTGGAAGTCATTTATCAGGGAAAATATTTTATCAAATCAAATCAAATATTTGCAATATAAAACCTAGGAGTAATAAGGTTTTCTACTTGGATAAATATTGAATATTTGCAAATATTAATTGTGATCTAATTTATACAAATATTAGGGAGTCATAAGGGCTACTACATCAAATCAGTTAATTGGAAAATTAGATACACATAACTTAATTTCCAAAGGGTTATTAAAGGATATTTTTCTCATAGATTGGATATTCATAATATTATTATCTCATTCCTTTCAAAAGGAGATAAAATATCCAACATTATAACCTCTTTAAAATTTGGGAACAATGCTTAGTTCAATAGGAGTAATAAGGGATAATAGGAATTGATTTTGGTATTCTACAAAACATTAAAAAAATAATCAATATTGAACTATATTTTTACAAAAGCACTATATCATATCCATAGCATACTAGGGAGTCATAAGGCATTCTACAAAACTTGGTAATATCAAGCATGCATCATAGATTATCAAATTACAAAATATAAGATTTTCCTCATAACCTAAAAATCCTTAGGAGTATATGCTCACTTTATTTGGGAATAAATTATTATCTTCAAAAACTTATTTCAGATGGATATACTAACAATGATCTAAATATTGATACTTGTGAAGAGCGGAAAAATAAGTCTTAGATAGGTACAAAAGAAAGGAGAACCTATTCATATCCACTCATGACATGTAGAATCATGAGAACCATTGTTCATAAAAAATACCTGATATCAAGGGATACCAAACTCAAGAATATGAGATGACAAGTACACTATGCTCTACTTAGTCATCAAAATTCAAAACCAAATGAAGACATTTGCAAAGAGAATAATAAAATTGGTTGGATAGAAGACAAGGATGATGAGACTGAACAAGTCAAAGATCATTAGTTGAAAAAATATCCCTACTAAAGACTAAAGTCTTCAATATCCAAATAATCTAATACAGGGAGGTGTTAGAAATAGACTATTACATGATTTGGATAATGTAAATGTATATTTCTTTGTGCATACTTAGGACACTAGATTACTTTAGGGGGAATTTATATTGTTACTACATGCAATGTAATAAATGCACAAGTGTCAAAGTGCAAGTTGTACACGTGCAAGCTATCCTTTTCACATCTAGGTAGAGTGTTGGCCAAGGAACTTATTTCTATATAAATGATCATAGGTATAGAACATATAAGTCATTGTGAGATATAGTCATATAGACCATAGTGGCATGATGTAGCAATATTATGTAGTTCGATGGGGTGTAATATGATCAATGCCCATTCTTGAGTTGTAGTTGGATTCATGGAGTGTTCATTTCCTCTACAACTACTTTTGTAAACACCTCCATCATTTTTATTTATAGTATATTTTTAGTCATCTCATAGATTTACTTTATTTCATATTATTTTGCATATTGTGTTTGCTATCTCCCATTACATGCTGCATCAAAATATAACAACTCCACTCAATTACACCCTTATGGGATGTGGCCTATCTCATCCACTTGGATGGTTGTCTACAACATTCTAAAATATACAAGTGGTACAATATGTTGTACTAAATTAAGTTCATGATAATGATTTAATGGGTGAATCAATTCTTGCCATGTGCCCTGTAGGTTTACTATTGCATAACTTGTAGAAAAAAAAAATATAGTTAAACCTTCTTATTTACCTTGTTTGTTTTAGTGGTGCAACCAAGTGAGTAGACTTGGGTTGTTACATATTGAAGAACACAAGCTTATACTGAGAGGGGGGTTGAATAGTATAAAACCACTTTTTACTTTTCTTTCCCAATAAATATTATGCAATGTATAGATATAAATATCAATAGTAGTAATTAAAGCAATGCAAAAATCACCACACACAATAGAAACACCATAATTTACGTGGTTCACCCAATGTGAGCTACTCCATGGAGAAAATATTTCACTAAAATTTTCTCAATCAATATATTGGGAATCCTTTCCCTATTACAATATTTATGGACCTCTGTCTAAATGAGATACCAATCCCCTAAATCAAGTTTGTGGATCTCTATCCATAGGAGAACTTCTCCTCTACTCTAGTTGGTGATCCTCTAGAAGACTACTACCTCCACTACACTAGCTTGTGGGTCTCTCTCCACTAAAGACTCTTTTCCTCACTCAAAAGACCTATCCTCACTACACTAGATAATGGATCTCTATCCACTAGAGAATATTATCCTCTACTCTCAATCACCTCTAAAGCTCTATATCAAATCTTCACTAAACATGGTCCTTCGATCTAGCATAAATATGCTCAATCTCTATCTTTGGTCTGGCACAAACTTGTCCTCAAATATACACCAAAATCTATTCTAAATTCTACACTAAACACGGTCCTTCGGTCTAGAACAAATCTGTCCTCAATCTCTATCCTCAAGCCTTAACTCAAATCTTGACACAATATCAAATCAACTCTGCTAGATTTGCCCTAAATATTAACTCAAGGTTTGAAAAAATTAATTAATAAAATCTACCCTCAAGACTTCTCAAAGACTTGTCTTAAATTTGCCTTGTAATATTCCTCAAAATCTCACACTAATCTATCCACAAGTCCTCTCTAGAACTTGCTCAAATATGCTCTACAAGTCCTCTCTAGAACTTGCTCAAATCTGCTCTACAAGTCCTCTCTAGAACTTGTTCAAATATGCTCTACAAGTCCTCTCTAGAACTTGCTCAAATATTCTCTACAATTTCTCTCTAAAGCTTGTTCAAAATATGCTCTATAAGTCCTCTCCAGAACTTGTCCAAATCTGCTCCACAAGTCCTCTCTAGAACTTGCTCAAATCTGCTCCACAAGTTCTCTCTATAACTTGTCCAAGTTTGCTCTCAATTTGTATTGTAAGCTTCCACAAATGCTTACTCAATCTATTCACAAGTATTCCCAAAGACTTGCCTCAAATCTACTCAATAAGTCCACACAAGAACTTTTCCAATCTCATAGAAACATAAAGAGAATTTTTAGAGACTCAATATGTTCTACACTTATCACAATGCTCAATTAATTTCAATCACTCTCTTAGAAACATAAGGAGAATTGTTAGAGACTCAATATGCTTCTTATTCACCTCAATGCTCAATCACTTTCTCAAATAAATTAAGAATATATAATAGTTTATTTTATGGAACTTGAACAATCACTTCACACAATCACTTGACTAGGCTCAACCAAATTTACTCAACCAATCACTCAATGGAATAATTATTGCTTACAAACCCTAGTCCAAGCATATGACATTCACTTAAAATATTTCCAACAATGCTCAACAACCAATCTCACATAACAATGATAATCATGTTCTTTTCAAACCCTAGTTCAAGTTATTTGCTCAAAAACTCACTTTAACAACAATGCTTATAAAACAATCTTCACATAACAATGATACTCAAACCCTAGTTCAAGTTATTCACACAACCAATGGCTTCAACAACAATGTTTATAAAACAAGGTTTTAACAATTCTTTATTCTAGAAAAACTTGAAGCATTAACTCAACACACTCAATAAGAAATCCTAATCAAGTAATTTTCACTCCAAACTTATTTTCTAGAAAACTAATCAATCAGCTCAACTATGTAAGAATGTGCTCATACCTTTTTCTTTATGGTGAAGGAATATCATAAATCTGCCATAACCAAAAACACTTCCTTGCCAAGCTCAAAGAAATTATAAGATGATAAAATCCCTCAAAAATACAATGTAAATATCAAAACACATATACACCTTATCACTCCATCTTTAAGAAAACATTCATCAAAATTTACAAGAATAATTAACCAAATACACCTTATAATATCCCAATGAAAATAATATTCAATGACAAGAATAATATTAATGCAATATCCTTTCTCAAAATAACTATATGCAAGAAGCCTCTTTTATCCTTTTACAACTTCAACAAATCTATGTGACACAAACACTTTATTTAAAAATAAATCTTACTCCTTTTCCTCCAATTTACCAAAAAGTAATAATCATATTAAAAACTTTTAAGCAACCCTTTTATCTCCGTGAGACCTCATATCAAACTTTTGGCAAAATAAAATATTAATCAAAATTTATTACCTTTGCCTAGGAGGAATTCGAACTCACAACACATCCTCAACTAGCGCCCTAGCCGTGACTCCAACCATCATGTGAGCTAGGTGATTGCTTGGGTAGTGGAGAGCACCACGTGCTCCAAAAGGCTCACTGAATTGCCTAGCAAAAACATGTGCCTTTCCTTTGGTGCTTCCAACACACACACAACCATAAAAATGTTGTCATCATGTTTCGAACATAGGTCACCTAGCGGCCAAACACTCTAATCGCTATCCTCTTGCCACTAAGCCATGCTACCTAGTTGGTGTTTGAAAATTTGGCATTGTTCCCTTTAAACCTTATTTACTGGTGCTAAAACACAAAAATCGCTTCTCTTTTTTTGCACAAGATCTCAACACAATTGCATGCATTGATCGATTGAGAAAAATAATAAATGTTAATGCCTCTAAGGCATAGGTTTAAACATTTATTTCCTCCTCATGCATATACGTCAGCACTCAAATTACCTTCTCACTTTTTATACGTCGATGATTTTTATTTTCCTTTAACCTTATTAATTTATAAATTATTTAAATTCATTTGAATTTAAATTTTATAAATTAATTCTTTTAAACCCTTTAGTTTTATTAAGTCCATCTCTCATTGAACAACTTTGTATGAATATATTTATTTATAAAATTTAAATTCAATTTGAATTTATATATTTTATAAAATAAATATTAAACCTTCCTTTAGCTTTGAAATAAACTTCCTTGGGTTTTTATGAAAAACCTTTTAACATATGCTTCCACATAATATTAAAAATATTATGAAGTCCTTTTTCCTTTAACCTTTGCATTGTTCCTTGACATATTCCTTGGCATCAATGATGACTTCATTCCTTGATATCAGTGAAAACTTTGACTTAAGGAATCAAAATGTCCAACACATATGGTATTCGATAAAACATGATTCTAAGTTGTAGACTCTGAAAATAAATAGATTAGATGATATAAACTAATGTACTACCTCTTCACCTATAGGTTAAATGGCATGAATTATATGAGGTGGATCCTAGGGAAACCCTGCGAGAGGCAGAGAGGAGGAAGTCACTGAAATACTGTAATAGGACCAAGAACAAGTTTAAGGTGAGAAGGTCCTCAACATGAAAGAAATATGAAATGGTTAAATGAACCACCTCCAAATGAACCTAAGAGAGGGAGAGAAAACTTTGTAAAAGTTGAACAATTTTTGCAAACTCATATGGAGTAGCAAAGAAAAGAGATGACCCAATAAAAAATCTATATGGCTCAACAATAAGAATTCATTTCCCAAGAACAACAGGTTATAGAAAAAATAATTGAGGAAAGAGAAACTGGATTAGACAAGGCTAAGGATAGATCAAGGGAACCTAATAGATCTAGTGCTAGAAGGGCCAGGGTGAGTGAGGAGTTGGATGAGAATTTGAAAAAGGTTGTAATATCCAAGTTCAATGGAAAAGGTGATGGTGAATCAGCTGAGAATTGGTTAAGTGAGCTAGAGTCCTAATTCTCTCTAGTGGTCTTATCGTCTAAATCCAATACTACTTTGGTAGTTATGAATATGATTGAAGTAATCCTAGACTAGTGGAAATATTATAAGAAAGGGCATGAAGTAGAAGCTGCTGACCTCAAATGGGAGGATTTTGTCAAGGAATTCAGAGATAAATTCTTGAAAATGCAATATTATGTAGAAAATTTTTGGGAATTCTCAAATTTGAGATAGGAAAGCGAGTCAATTCATGAAAACCATCAATTTTTTTTTTAAATACTAAAGTATGCATCCCAATATGAAAGTAATGAAGAAATAAAAACTCAAAAATTCATTCTGGGATTAAATCCTAGAATCATGGCAGTGATAAATATACACAATACTGTCAATTTGCCAACTGTGTTTGATTTGGAAAGAAAATATGAAGACAACCAAGAAACAAGAAAGACATATTTTAACTATCAAAAGTTAACTAAAAAAGAAAAATATGAACTCAGAAAGCAAAAATGTGTTGGCTTTATGAGGTGAAAGAAGGAATAAAATAAGAAACCCAAAGGAGAAGATCAAAGTAAGTAAAGTGACAAAAATAAACCCAATTACCAAGGTGGTAAGTTCAAGAAAAATGCTAAAGAGTTTCCCAGAAGATAGGACCAGAAACCAGCAGGTCAAGAAAGAGCTAGAGAAACTACATTTGTGAACAGAAAATAAAATGATAATAGAGGAAGTAGAGCTCTACCAAATGGATGTTATGTATGTAAAGAAGTTAATTATGCCAATAAATCCCCCCTAGAGTTGATCTATCATAAAAATACCCAAAATAGGCTAGCCACAAGATCTATGTAGCTACAGGTAGTTCTGAAATCAATGGTCAAGTTACTCTTTTCTTAATGAATGGTAAAATATTTGATAAAAATATGCAAAATATGATTTATAGTGATTCAACTGATAGCTTCATCTCTTCTAGATTAGTGAGGGATTTACCTGTTAGACCTAGATTTTTGACCAATAGCTGGAAGGTAGAGCATGGATCAAGGAAAACCTACCATGTTAATCAATACTTGTTTGTCTCCCACATCTCCTTACCCTTAGGAAGGACTAATTGGCATATGTATGTGGAACCTTTGCATGCGTTAAAAATCATTTTAGGAGTTGATTGGTTAAAAGAACATAAGTCTCTTTTAAACTTTGAGGAGAGATGGATGGAATTCTTGGATGAATCTAATCAAAGGGCTCAAATTGCAACTTCAAGATTTGCTAGAAAAGGGGCTAATCAAACAAAGTGTGTCAACCTAGGGAGCTCCTATATTTTTTGTTAAAAATAAATATGATACCTTAAGGATGTGCATAGACTATCAAATATTGAATAATGTTACTATCAAAAATATGTATTCTTTACTAGGAATTGATGATTTATTTGATTTATTGAGAAGAACAACCATCTTTTCTAAAATAGACTTGAGATTTGGATATCATTAGTTAAGGATTTAGGAGGAAGACACTTCTAAAAAAACATTTAGAACAAGGTATGGGTATTTTAAATTTACTCTCTTACCTTTTGGGCTAACCAATGCCCCAACCGCATTCATGAACCTCATGAATAGCATTTTTAGAGAACAACGGGATAGGTTTGTACTCATATTTTTGGATGATACTAAAGAAAAAAAGCTTATAATGAGAGGGGGGTGAATAGTATAAGACCAAATTTTACTTTTCTTTCCCAAACAATATTATCCAATATTATCAATGGAAATATCAATAGTAGTAATTAAAGCAATACACAAATCATCGCACACAATAGAGACACCAATTTGACGTGGTTCACCCAATGTGGGCTACTCCATAAATAAAATATTTCTACTAAATTTTCTTGAAAATCTTATTAGGAATAAATTTCCTATTACAATGTTTATGTACCTCTATTCAAAGGAGACACCAATCCCCTATGCTATGATTTGTGGATCTCTCTCCACATGAGAAATATTTTCTCTTTTCTTTGGTTCATGGAACTTGATCTAGGAGACCTCTATCTCCTCAACTGGTTCATGGATCTCTCTCCAAAGAACTCTATATTCCCAGCTGGTTCATGGATCACACTCCATAGGATAACTCTTTCCCCTTGCTCTAGTTTGTGGATATATATCCACAGGATAAATCTTTTCCCTTTGCTCTAGTTCATGGATCTCTATCCATAAGAGAACTCTTTCTTCTCTGCTCTAGATGGTGATCTTCTAGAATACTTCTACCCCAACTACTCTAGCTAATGGATCTCTATCCAATAAAGACTTTTGTCCTCACTACCCTGGCTAATGGATCTCTATCCACTGGAGACTACTATACTCTGTATACTATCACCTCCAAAGATACTCTCAACACTGTCTCAGATCTACACCAAACTTTGTTCCAAGTGTAGTATAAATATGCTCTAACTCTGTCTCAGGTCTAGCACAAATTTGCTCATAAATCTATATCAAACTCTATCCTCAAATATATCATCAAGCCTTAACACAAAGCTTAATTATGATTATAAATCAACCCTGCTTAGATTTACCCCAAGCCTTAAAACAAAGCTTAAAAAAATAAATCAATCAACTCTGCTGTCAAGTATTCACAAAGACTTTCTTCAAATCTACCTTCAAGTCCTCTCTAGAAATTTTTCAATTTTATCTCAAGTATTTACAAATACTTACCTCAAATTTACTTTCAAATCCTCTCATGAACTTGCCTAATATGCTCTCAAGTATTCATAAATACTTACCTCAATTCTGCTTTCAATTCCTCTCATAAAATTGCTCAATCCACTCTCAAGTATTTACCAGGACTTGCCTCAAATCTACTTTCAAGTCCTCTCATGAACTTTCTCAATCTTCTCTCAAGTATTTACCAAGACTTACCTCAAATATACCTTCAATTCCTTTCAATAACTTTCTCAAAATGCTCTCAAGTATTCACCAAGACTTGCTTAAATCTACTCTCAAGTCTTCACCAAGACTTACCTCAAATCTACCTTCAAGTCCTCTCAAGAACTTGCTCAATCTACTTTAACACATGCTCAAAAAAAATCACAATATATGCTCAATCAATCTTAAATCTTGCACACAATGCTATCAAATGCTTTGTCTACTATTAAAAGTAATTCCTTTAACTTGAAGTAGTTTAGACATATTCTATTCATAATTTGTTTAATGTCTGGAACATATAGAGAATTATGTACTCCATAAAAAACTCAATATGTTCTATTCAATCATTAAGTCTGTCACTTTCACAAATCTGGTTTCTAATGTTTGCACATTCACTTTCAATATCACTCAAATCCAATGCTCAAGAATTTCACTCAATCATTCAATCAATGAAACACAACTTGCTCATTAACCCTAAACTAGTATTTTCAAACTTCTTCAAATAAATATCACAATGTGGGTATCAAACCCTAACTCAAATAATCCTCAATATCTATCTCAAATGTTCTCTAAACATTCACCAATGAAGCCTATAAGAATTCACTCAAATATTTCCAACAATTCTTATCAAATAATCCTTTTCATTCCACCTTATATTTCACAACATTCAATCCAACAACACTTCAATCAAAGGATGATGTGTCCATACCTTTTTGCTTTGATGGAAATATATCTTCAAAAGCTATTTTACTCACAACCAAATCCTTTTGCCAATTCTAGGTTAGATAGCAACAGTCTATCTCAAAATCTCCAAAATAATATTTACCTCAACAAATATTTCACCATACAAGAAATACAATAAAATGTCAAGTCACAAATACACCTTATCACTCCTTCACTTTCAAAATAATATTCAACATATATCAAAAATAAAGTTCCTTGTTTACACCTTATAATCTCCTTCTCTTTCAAAATAATATTCAACACACATCAAAATAAAGTTCCTTTGTTTACACCTTATAATCTCCTTATTTTTCAAAATAATATTCAACACACATCAAAATAAAGTTCCTTTGTTTACACATTATAATCTCCAATACTTGATTTAATTCCTAAGCACCCAAAATAAAATATTTTATTAACACCCCTTATGACTCCCTAATCAATTTTACTTATTTTCCTTTCATGATTTCAAAGCCTCAAAGTCAAATCACGTATTCCAAGCACATTAATTAAAAAACATACTTTAATATTCTGCCTATAAAAAATATTGCACAAGTGTCAACGATCAGCGCTCAAGCTCGAACCCATGATCTAAGCCACCACAATGCCCTAGCCCAAGGCTAGGCTGATGCTTGGGTTACACGCCCACACAAAATAAGTTGTCCACAATTTTGTATTTGAAATTGCCTTCTTTAAAAAAATATATATATGTTTTATGCTTTTGCAAAACAACTCAGTGGGATTCAAAATTGAAACCTTTCCTTCGCAAATGCCTTAGCCATGTTATTCCTACCATATTTGCTACCCAGTGCTATGGGATATGTCTTCTGCTCTAGGCAAGTTTCAGCACAACTCTGGCTCCTTTGCCTTTAACACTCATGAACATCTTCTCCCTTTTGAAATTCGAGCGCATGATTTTTCTCATCACTAGGGCATTCTAATATCTTAGGTAATGGAAATGAAAAATCATTTCCTTTAAATACTCTTTCATTTGGTTTAAAACACATCAGACCTCTCTTGCTTTTGAATTAAAATTCTATTTGAAACTTTGGTGCCATAAATATTTAAATTATAATTTTAACCTTAGGTTAAAATATTTTAATTTAAATAAATTAAAGCATTATCCAACCTTTGCTCAATGGACCTTGTGAGGGATATATTTTTTTTATAATTTAGAACCTTGTTATTTTTCACCTCTTCCTTTTGCCCAAATATTATAATATTATTATTTCTTTTTAAGCTTGCTTTCTTTTCCTTTTGAAAAACCTTGTTGGTCGGATATTATAATATTAGTCTTTTTATTTTTGCACATAGTATTCAAACTTGGCCTTCAAACTTTTGACATCAAACCTTTTGGCATCAAACCTTTTGAAATTAAACCTTTTGACATTAGTGACAACAAAACTTACTCAAAATTTCTAACAATCTCCCCCTTTGTCATTGATGGCAACCGTTTTTATTAATCATTCATTTTTCCTTTTTCTAACTCTACCCCCTTGGGAAACTACTCCCCCTAACTAAATGCTCTCCCTCTAATTGAATGTTCTCCCCCTAACTTAAATATCTCCCCATTTTGACATCAATGGAAAAGGGAATCCTTTGGGGCTAAAGATAAGACTCTTAGCTCAACCCTCTCCCCACCTCCTATCCTTGAGGTGATTAATTTTGGGGTGGGAGTATCTCTACTCCCAACATACAATGCTCTTTTGCTTTCTCAACCTGCTTCCTCAATTGATCCTTCTGATTATTTTGAATATCCCTATTCTTGCTTGTCCCTAGAAATTTTGTTCTACAACACTTGGCCATATGCCCAACATTATTGCACTTATAACACTTAGTATTGTAGTTCTTTGAAGGTGCAAAAGTCTTGAAGTTCCTCATGGTGAAGACATACCCATTCCTATCATGAACCTTGTAGTGAATTGATATATGACCAAAATGATTACAAGAGTAACAATACCCTAGAAAGAAATGCCCATACCTAAAATTTCTCTTAGTGAAACTATGTTTTATATTTTCATGTTACCTGCACTACATAGCCTTGTTACAAAACCTGTTATATAAGAAGCAACGTCCTTTGAATAAATCCTGCCTTGGACCCTGATGGGGGACAGAAATTGCACTCCCATAAGTCCAAAAAATTCATGCATTAACTGGAATTCATTTTTTTCACAGAACTGGCCACAATCCCAGTTTTCTTTCACTCTCTAGCAATCTCTGCCTCACCATTCCTCTCTCTCACTATGTGCCTATGTTTTTAAAGAGGCCCCGTGACTCTCTGGAAGAAAAACAAACAACAACCCTCGAGATTTCAAATCTGTAACCCTCTGTTACAGTAGTTTTTTGACCCCTTTCCCATTACAAAGCTTGGGTTTTTATAGAGGCCCCGACCCTCTGCAACATCTATCATGACATTCGAGCACAAAACCCGATTCATGGCTCCACTCCGCATGACTCCTATCACCACCGTCTGACCGCCGCTTCCTGTCAGATTACTCAGTGTGACCCATCATTTTTGTTTCTCAAGCCTCTTGGTATTCGTCTGCTTTTACTGCACCTTGGTGCCACATGTCATCCTTGTACAGCTCTGCAACTGCCACCTGACTTCTGTCATCTTCTTCTTCTCTTCCTGCTTCCTTCCGCTTCTTTGGGTCACGATTTCGTGACATATCGTGAAATCGTGACATCTTTGTGTCCCACCTTCTCTCCCTTCTTCGCGTCGCAAAATTGCGATATGTCACAAAATTGTGACATGTCGCGAAATCGTGACATGTCACAAAATTGTGACATATTTTCTTTCCACCTGCTCTCTCTTCTCCTTGTCACAAAATCACGACATGTCACGAAATCATGACATCTTCTCTTTCTGCCTCCTCTTGCTTCTTCTTGTCACAAAATCGTGACATGTCGCGATATCGTGACATCTTCTCATTCTGCCTACCTTCTCTTCTTTGCATTGTGAAATCATGACATGTCGCAATATCATGACATCTTCCTTCCTTGCCTCCTTTCTTCTCCTTCGAGTCATGAAAATGCGACGTGTCACAAAATCATGACATTTTGGCTCCCTTGCCTTCTCTTCTTCATCGGGTCACGAAATCGTGACATGTCATGAAATCGTGACATCTTTCGTCCTCTATCTCCTTCGTTTGTCTGCTGGTCACGAAATCATGACATGTCGCGCAATCGCGACATCTTCCTCCTCTGGCTCCTTCGCTTGCCCTATGGTCACAAAAATACGACATGTCATGAAATCGTGACATCTTTCTTCCTTGGCTCCTTCTTCGCCTTCTGGACGCGAAACTACGACCTGTCACGAAATCATGACATTTCTTTCTCCTGGCTTTCTCTCTCCTTGGCAGGTCATGAAACTGTGACATGTCGTGAAATCATGACATTTTGCCTCCATCGCCTTCTCTCCTTCTTTGGGTCACGAAAATGCGACATGTCACGAAATCATGAAATTTCTTCTCGCTGCCTCCTTCCCTTGCCTTTTCATCATGAAAATGCGACATGTCACGAAATCACGACACTTCTTCTTTCTGGCTCCCTCTCTGGCCTTCTTGTCGTGAAAATGCGACATGTTGCGCTATCGCGACATTTTTCTTCCTCGACTCCTCTTTTCTCTTCGAGTCACGAAAACGTGACATGTTGTGAAATTGCGACATTATTTCATCCTTGCCTTCGCTTTCCTCTTCAAGTTGCAAAAATGTGACATGTCATGAAATCGTGACATTTCAGCTTCCTAGCTCCTCCCTCGCCTTTTGGTCATGAAAATGCGACATGTCACGAAATCGTGACATTCTTCACCCTTGCGCTTCTTCTTGTCTGTAGGTCACGAAAATGCGACATGTCACGAAATCGCAACATTTTCCTCTTCTGCTCTTCATCCTGTCTTCTGGTCGCGATAATGCAACATGTCGCGATATCGCAACATTTTCTCTTCTGGATTTCTCTCTCCTCTTTGGGTAACGATAATGTGACATGCCGCGATATCGTGACATCTTCCTCATTGGTGCTTCTTCTTGTTCTTCGATCGCGATAACGTGAAATGTCATGATATCGCGACATCTTTTCCCCTTGCGCCTTCTTTCTTCTTTGGGTCATGGTATTGTGACAGTTTCCACCTTGCCTTTCTCTCTCCTTCCTGAGTCATGATAATGCGACATGTCACGATATCGCGACACTTTTTATGTCACGATATCACGACACCAAGGCAGAACACTCAATGTTTTCTTTCTGATGAAAGATTGCTCTTTTGCCACTGGATGCTCCTACATTAGACACCCGGGGTTGATGGATAAGTGACCTTCACTTCTATACTGTTTGTCGTCTCCTTCGATGCTAGTACTGTGGGTACTGCACAGGGACTCAAAACTCTTTCTAATCCAACCCCTTTCACAAACACTGCATAGAGTGTCAATTTTCTTCCTCTAAGGCTTCATGCAAGAAACCCCCTACAAGCACTACATAGAGTGCCAAATTCTTCCTCTGAGGCTTCATGCAAGAAACCCCCTGCAAGCACTACACAGAGTGCCAAACTCTTTCCTCTGAGGCTTCATGCAAGAAACCCCTTGCAAGCACTACACAGAGTGCCAAATTCTTTCTCTTTCTTGGTGCAAACTGCCTCATGTTCGGTGAATCTGTCTGCACACGCAGGAACTTCTTTCTCTCTTTTCAGGCCCTTCACCATAGATCCTAGTGCAAACTGCCTCACGTTCAGCAAATCTGCTTGCACACTCAGGAACATTGGCTCTGATACCACTGATGGGGGACAAAAATTGCACACCCACAAGTCCAAAAAATTCATGCATTAACTGGAAATCATTTTTTTCACAAAACTGGCCACAAGCCTAGTTTTCTTTCACTCTCCAGCAATATTTACCTCACCATTCCTCTCTCTCACTACGTGCCTAGGTTTTTAAAGAGGCCCCGTGACCCTCTAGAAGAAAAAAAAATAACAGCCCTCAGGATTTCAAATCTGTAACCCTCTGTTACAGTAATTTTTCGATCCCTTTCTCATTACAAAGTTTGGGTTTTTATAGAGGCCTCGACCCTTTGCAACATCTGTCATGATATTCAGAGCACAAAACTTGATCCATGGCTCCACTCCACACGGCTCCTATCACCATCATCTAACCACCTCTTCCTGTCAGATTACTCTGTGTGACCCATCATTTTCATTTCCCGAGCCTCTTGGTATTCACTCGCTTTTACTGCACCTTGGTGCCACATGTCATCCCTGTACGGCTCTACAACTGCCACCTGACTTTTGTCATCTTCTTCTTCTCTTCCTGCTTCCTTTCGCTCCTTTGGGTCATGATTTCATGACATGTCATGAAATCGTGACATCTTCTCATCCCGCCTTCTCTCCCTTCTTCACGTCGCAAAATTGTGACATGTCACAAAATCGTGACATATTTTCTTTCCACCTGCTCTCTCTTCTCCTTGTCATGAAATCGTGACATGTCACAAAATCGTGACATCTTCTCTTTCTGCCTCCTCTTGCTTCTTCCTGTCATGAAATCATGACATGTCATGATATCACGACATCTTCTCATTCTACCTACCTTCTCTTCTTTGCATCGCAAAATCGTGACATGTCACGATATCGTGAAATCTTCCTTCCTTGCCTCCTTTCTTCTCCTTCGAGTCACAAAAATGCGACGTGTCACGAAATTGCGACATTTTGGCTCCCTTGCCTTCTCTTCTTCATCGGGTCATGAAATCGTGACATCTTTCATCCTCTAGCTCCTTCGTTTTCCTATTGGTCATGAAATCATGACATGTCGCGCAATCACGACATCTTCCTCCTTTGGCTCCTTTGCTTGCCCTCTGGTCATGAAAATGTGACATGTCATGAAATCATGACATCTTTCTTCCTTGGCTCCTTCTTTGCCTTCTGGCGGTTAAACTGTGACCTATTATGAAATCACGACATTTCTTTCTCCTGGCTTTCTCTCTCCTTTGCGGGTCGCAAAACTATGACATGTCACGAAATCATGACATTTTGGCTCCATCGCCTTCTCTCCTTCTTGGGGTCGTGAAAACGTGACATGTCGTGAAATCGTGACATTTCTTCTCGCTACCTCCTTCCCTTGCCTTTTCATCACGAAATTGCGACGTGTCACGAAATCGTGACACTTCTTCTTTTTGGCTCCCTCTCTGGCCTTCTTGTCATGAAAATGCGACATGTCGTGCTATCGGGACATTTTTCTTCCTCGAATCCTCTTTTCTCTTCGGGTCACGAAAACGCGACATGTCGTGAAATCGCTTCATTCTTTCATACTTGCCTTCACTTTCCTCTTCGAGTCGCAGAAACATGACATGTCACAAAATCGTGACATTTCAGCTTCTTGGATCCTCCCTCACCTTTTGGTCACGAAAATGCGACATGTCATGAAATCGTGACATTCTTCTCCCTTGCGCTTCTTCTTATCTACAGGTCACAAAAATGTGACATGTTGTGAAATCGTGACATTTTCCTCTTCTGCCCTTCATCCTGCCTTTTGGTTGTGATAATGCGACATGTCGCGATATCACGACATTTTCTCTTCTGGATTTCTCTCTCCTCTTTGGGTCGTGATAATGTGACATGTCATGATATCGTGACATCTTCCTCACTGGCGTTTCTTCTCGTTCTTCGGTCATGATAACACGACATGTCATGATATCGTGACATATTTTCCCCTTGCGCCTTCTTTCTTCTTCATATCGTGGTATCGTGACAGTTTCCACCTTGCCTTTCTCTCTACTTCCTAAGTCACGATAATGCGACATGTTGTGATATCATGAAATTTTTTCTATCATGATATCTCGACACCAAGGCGGAACACTCAGCATTTTATTTCTGATGCAAGATTGCTCTGTTGCCACTGGATGCTCCTGTATCAGACCCACTAGTATTTTAGCCCTTTCTTCCCTTTGATGTTTCTTGTTTCTTATTTGTACATTGTTTCCTTCCTTGGTGAACCTTTTATTTTTCAACTTATCCTCATAAGTATCACTTTCTCCTTCACTCTCTTCTTCTTAAGCTTCTTCTTCTTTGGAACTTGAGCTTGACTCCTCTCCTTATTCTCTTTTTCCTTCTTCAAAACCAAGTCCTATCTTGTTTTATGAAGATCTTTGTGCATTGATAATCTTATCCAAAGTCTTTGAAATTTTCCCAAACCTTTGTAGCTTGTCTTTAGAATCTTTCACTTCCTTTCTTAGTGAAACTACCTCATGCTCTAATCTTTCACATTCTAATACTTTTGTCCCTAAATTTTCTTTAAATCTCCTTGTCATAGCTATTGAGTTTGTCATATCTTGTATAAGCTTTCATTTCTCTTTATCACATTCTTGAAATTGAGCCTTGAGCCTTGAATTTTGTTTTCTAAATTTTTTCAATTCTTTTAGAGCAAAAATAAGTTCAACTTCTAAATCTTCTACTCCCTCTTAATTTTATTATTTTTTCTCTTGTTCTTTATCTTCAATAACATCTTCATATCTATCAAATTTATCTTCAATAGGATCACTTCCTTCATCTTCTATTGTCAAGAAGAGAAATTCTTCTTCACTATCTAAGGATATTTCATCACTATCACTTGAAACCTTGCCTGTCTTGTTTGCATAAAAAATCTTCTTATGCCTCTGAAAAAAATTCTTTTCATGCTTGTTTTGTCCATACCTATTTTTATTTTCATACCTAGGTTTTCTTGCTTCCTTGTTCTTATGATCTTGTTTCTCTTCACCACTACTACTTCCAACTTCTATACAATTAGATGCATAGTGACCATATTTACCACAATTGAAACACTTAACTGTTTTAGTACCTTTGTGCTTCCTTGAGTCCTTATTCCTTCTGCCCTAGTTTACTTCTTCATCACTGGATGACTCATAACTTGAATATGGCTTCTTATATTTTGTATTATTTGTTAATTTGAAGGCTTTTTCTTTCTTGGAGATAATATCCTTTCCTATTCTCATCTCATAAGCTATGAGAGTTCCATGCAACTCATCCATAGTCAAAATTTCAATATGTCTTATTTCTTCTATGACTGAAACCTTTTCATTGTCCCTCATAGGGAGCGACCTTAAAACCTTTTTACAAACATCTGATTATTCAACTTTAAAACCAAGTCCTCACATGGAATTAACAACATCATCCACACAAAGTAAATATGTAGCAATGTCTTCCTCATCCTTCATCTTCATGTCTTCAAATTGTTTCTTGTAATTTTGCAATTTTGCCATATTGACCTTTTTGTCTTCCTCATATGTTTTCTTAAACTTTTCTCAATTTTTTTTTGCTGATGTGCAATGCATAACTTTTATAAACTCTGCTTCATGTAAACCAATTAACATTGTATTCATTACCTTTACATTATATAGATGTAGGATCTTACAATATTTATATGTAGGAGGACTAGCTGGAGATGTGTATCCATCCTCAACTTCTTGCCATGTCTCATATTCTTGTGCCATCAAGTAAGTATTCATTCTTATGTTCCAGAAAGCATAATTGTTTTGATGCAAGATTGCTCTGTTGCCATTGGATGCTCCTGCATCAGACCCACTAGTATTTTAGCCCTTTCTTCCATTTGATGTTTCTTGTTTCTTATTTTTACATTGTTTCCTTCCTTGGTGAACCTTTTATTTTTCAACTTATCCTCATAAGTATCACTTTCTCCTTCACTCTCTTCTTCTTAAGCTTCTTCTTTGGAACTTGAGCTTGACTCCTCTCCTTATTCTCTTTGTCCTTCTTCAAAACCAAGTCCTATCTTGTTTTATGAAGATCTTTGTGCATTGATAATCTTATCCAAAGTCTTTGAACTTTTCCCAAACCTTTGTAGATTGTCTTTAGAATATTTCACTTCCTTTCTTAGTGAAACTACCTCATGCTCTAATATTTCACATTCTAATACTTTTGTCCATAAATTTTATTTAAATCTCCTTGTCATAGCTATTGAGTTTGTCATATCTTGTATAAGCTTTCCTTTCTCTTTATCACATTCTTGAAATTGAGCCTTGAGCCTTGAATTTTGTTTTCTAAATTTTTTCAATTCTTTTAGAGCAGAAATAAGTTCAACTTCTAAATCTTCTACTCCCTCTTAATTTTCTTATTCTTTCTCTTGTTCTTTATCTTCAATAGCATCTTCATATCTATCAAATTTATCTTCAATAGGATCACTTCCTTCATCTTCTATTGTCAAGAAGAGAAATTCTTCTTCACTATCTAAGGATATTTCATCACTATCACTTGAAACCTTGCTTGTCTTGTTTGCATAAAAAATCTTCTTATGCCTCTGAAAAAAATTCTTTTCATGCTTGTTTTGTCCATACCTATTTTTATTTTCATACCTAGATTTTCTTGCTTCCTTGTTCTTATGATCTTGTTTCTCTTCACCACTACTACTTCCAACTTCTATACAGTTAGATGCATAGTGACCATATTTACCACAATTGAAACACTTAATTGTTTTAGTACCTTTGTGCTTCCTTGAGTCCTTATTCCTTCTGCCCTAGTTTACTTCTTCATCACTGGATGACTCATAACTTGAATATGGCTTCTTATATTTTGTATTTGTATCGCTCCAAATTTTTCGCATCCCTACCTTCAGGCTATTGGATCCGCGCCCAAAAGGAGGATGGGAAAATGATGATGCGGTACCTCGGACGAGAGGACTTTGCGAAGGTCCCGCCTCTCAAGGGAGGTGCATTTTGGTGATTTTTCGACGGATGGTGGGTTCACCAGGAAACATTTGGCGGCAGTTTCCACGCCTAGGTTTTGGAATGAGTTTTAGATGAGTTCGTTTTATTTTTAAACATTCATCCTAGGTTTGGCCGAATGATTCTAACTTAAACTACATGAAAATGCAATTTAAATGAATACAACAAACAGAAAAGAAAGCAAAAATAGAGAATTTGCAGGAGGCCAATGAAGATTACCTGATCTGGAAGTCTGATGAAGTTTCTGATTACTTGTAGCAATCTGGATCATCTGCAATTCAACAGAATCGCCTTCAATTTGATAAAATCGTCTAAACTGACAGGATCATCTGCAATCTGACGAATTCGTCAGACGAATTCATCAGAGACCTGCAAAACAGCAAACAGATGCGAAATACAAGAAATTCTATTTTGTAAATAGGGGCAAACTATATGAAAAAGTAATATGAGTATTGAACAATATACAAGAACAAAAGTAAATGCAAATCACTGTGTTTAGATAGCAGAATATGATCTTAATATGCAAACTAGACAAAATGGGTGAACTCCAGATGCAATATAGTATAAAAACTGAATAGACAATCTAATTTATAGCATAAAATGACGAGATAAAAGAGAAAGAAGAGCAAACTCCGAGCACGATTGCCTCGATGTGTGCTGCAGTCGAAATCGTCTCGCATCAATACGAGATCGTCCCGAATTTGACGAGATCGCCTCCGATCTTGACAGGTTCGTCGACTGCGATAGGTGCTGGCTCCGGCTGAAAACCAATGGTGTACCTGCAATAAAATTAATATAGGACTAGTGCAAGGGCAAATTTGAAGTGTTTTAGCGCATAGGGAGTTGATTTACATAAAAATTCAGCCGAGGGGTTGGGGAAGGAAAAGTTTTAGAGTTAAATAGGCATAGGATAGTTGTTGGGAGGTTGGAGATCATCCCAATTTGGGAGATCTCCAACGGGGGAAGGGTCCCAACGGCGCAGACACGCTTCTGCCCGGATTGGAGACCCGTTGGAACGGATTCCAACTATGCAAATTCAGTTTTGCGACAAAATCGTCTGGACGTTCTAGTCCAGACGAAATCGTCAAATATGGGGCGATATCGTCTGATCGGAGACGATATCGTCAAACGGTCAAAACAACTGCTAAAAATGGCACGAAAAAAGAGGAAACGGGTTTCTCGGCGGTTAACGGGCGGTTTGGGAGGTTAAATTTGAATTTAAATTTATTTACTAAGGTGAATGTAATTATTCCAATTTTTTGCGCCAATTTTAGGGTGCTACATTTTGCCCCCTCTTTAGCGAATTTTCTGAAGAAAATGCGTTAAAGATGAGTTCTTCTCGATCTACGAGAAAGCAAAAAATTATTCCCATTTTTAGGCGACGATTCTTGGTCGAATCGTACGACAACTTACTATGGTGCCCCCTCCGTGTTTTTACCCAAATCGAACGTTTGAGGTAAAAACACGAAAAAGCAAAAATTAATTTGAATTATTTTTGAATGAAATTATGTTTGATATATGATATGTTTTTGATCATATGACTTGTGTTATGTGATGCTTATGATGCTTTTTATGTTTGATGTAATTGATTGATTTGATTGATGTAATGATTTTATTGATGATTCATGTAATTATGTCGTTTTGGAAAATATTATAACTTGGATGTCATGCTATAAATATTTTAAATGAAATAATCTGATGTAACAAATTGATTGGTTGTAATGAAATGTGATAAAAATAAAAAGAGATTTCTAACAATAATTTCAAAGGACATTGTCGCTATTATAGACCATTTCATGGAGTCGTTGCTCACTCGGTCGTCAAGCTAGTCCCAGGATAGAAATATTGTTAAAAGAAAAGAGTGCTTAAGAGACTTGTCTTAAGACTTTGTTGTGATGATGCAAATGATGATGATGATGGTTTGCTTTCAGATTTCCATGAAAATATTATGCATGAAATATTGTGAAATGATTTTTGCTAGGCATAAATTCCTAAGTGTGATAAAATTTGTTGAATAATTCCTTAAGAATTATACCATCATTGCAAAATGCAAAGGTTGACATAATGATATGAAATAATAAAAATGTGTTTGCTTTTGAAAAGCATAATTTGTAAAAAAAATGAAGTCATATGTTTTGTATGATCTTTGATAAATTGGGAAATAAAATTGTTACAATGGTTTGCGCTAGGCATAGAATATGTAGGTATAGACTTATACCATCATCGCGAAGATCAAAGAAAGGATAGTTTTATTGCATGATTAATTTTTGATGAACAGAAAATATGATAATGAGGACTTGCGCTAAGCATAAAATTCCAATTTTGGTTTTGAAACTATACCATCGTTGCGAAAGTCGATAAGATATATATGATATGTTTTGATTGAAATTTTTGATTTTTTCTATTATATAGTTGTCTTTGTGGTAAATAATTGTACTTGGTTTATTCCAAACAAGTTTGCAAAAATAATATTTCAAAGTATTTTGAAGACAAAAAGTTAGATTTATAAGGAATCCCATGTGCATAAGTGAATTCATTGCCAATCTTGATTTATCATAATGATAGACAAAATCTCTCAAATACAAATGTGTGTGCAATTGCATTGTTCATTTACGAGTTTTGAGCAAGATACTATGATACAAGTGATTTGAAGAAACCAAATAAGTGTTCATTAACCATGATGTAGATGCATATAACCATACTAGGCTACTATGTAGATCGGATTATCAAGAGCTAGCTAATCCATAAGCGGACATAGGTCTGTACAAAAGAAGGTCGCTAATGTGACGGACATATCGCCACGCTAGGAGTTACCCAAGGCCAAGCGGGTTGGGCACAAACCACCTGTTATGGGGCTTACCTCACAGTTTTCGAATAATTGAGAATTCCAAGGATTCAAGCTCATTCACCCTTCTTTTCTTTTCAAAGGGTAGGGAAAGGGATTTTATTGCTTTTCTTGCTTTCTTTTGAACTTTGCTTATTTTTCTTTTTGTATTTCTTTTGCTTGATAATGCTTGGAACATTGCTGACATAACATTTTTCTTTTCTCTTTTTCTTGAATTTTTCTTTTCTTTTTCTTTTTCTAGGGATACTTGCTCAGATTAGCTGTAGAGCAAGGGATTTTTATTCTAGGTAGGGGTGAGCTTGTCCTTTTGCCAATTCTCAAAGATTCTAGACCATGTGCATGATAGGATAGCAAGGGAAACTTTTCACTCAAGAAATCAGTTCTACTATGTAGCAAAACATGGAAATTACAAATATAATCATTTTATTGTGAAAAGATGTGCTTGGTTTAAGTAAATAACAAGATCAATTCTCTATGCTCAAACTTTATTTAATTGAATTTTGTGAACTTTGATATAAGAGAGATTAGTAATCATGCGAGATAAAATCAAGATATTTATTGTTGTGAGTGTGCAAGTGAGGGATGCCAAATAAATGCTAGTTTTATCCAAAATAAGTTGAAACATATAATTGCAATAATTGTAAGAAAATAATGATTTTGAGAAAGTTTTGAGAATGTTGACTCTCTCTTTATTCTGTATATTGTTTTGGTTTCGAAAGAGTCAAGCATATAGCTGTTTTTGGATTTTTATGTTGATTTTTGTTTTGGAGCAAAAGGAACTTTACAAGTGCTTTAAAGAAATGCAATAAATATTTTTGAAGATTTTTGAAGATTTTATGAATGTTTTTGGTGTTTTTGAATAAATTGAAAGAAATACAAGATAATGATTTTGAACAAATATATACATGGATGAAATGACCAAATTTATGCATAATAACGTTTGAGATGTAAAATATTCATGGGTTCTTTAAGTTCTTTACCATCTAAGGTAGATAATTTATATGCTCCTGATTCAAATTTTGCAGTAATGATGTATGGTCCGAGCCAGTTGGGCTCAAATTTACCTTTAAGTTCTTTGGTTGCATTTGTATTTTTTTTTTTTTGATTTTGAGGATTTTGATTTTTTTGTATTTTGATTTTAATTTATGAATTGAAATTGGGGGTATATACAAGATGATCTATATACACTATACAAGGTTATTTGAGTATAGCATGTCTAAGGTTGCTTCAAAATCAAAGGAGGTTTTGAAGGATAATCTGGTTGAGGTGAAGGTAAGAATAGAAGGTGATGAATAAAAGGTAGTGATAACAAAAGCTTTGTTATAATGTAGAATAATGTAGAAAAAGATTTGGCTTTTATATGTGTAAAATTGATTATATTACAAAATAAAATGTAAGAAGGATAAGAAAGTTCTTCATTCTTATCACTATATTCCAAATATTGATAAGATAGAGAAAGTATATGTGAAAGATATGCATGGATGTTATTTGGTAAACAAAGATGATCATATATGGATAAAAAAAAGTGATGGATAGAAGAGAATTGTGATAATAAATAATATATAGAACTTGATGTTTCAACCATTAAATATTCTTCAAATGGTGTTGGGTCACCATGTATGGTAACAATTTTATTTACAATTTCAAACTTCAAACATTGGTGAAGAGTGGAAGGGACAACTCTCATCGTATGAATCCAAGGACTCTGGAGAAATAGGTTGTAAGGTGAAGGGCAATATGCCACATAAAACAGAGTATCCAGGATCTTGGATCCAATATTGAGGGGAAAAATTATAGTACCTTGAGCTTCTTGAATTTCATTGTTAAAAGATTTTATAATAACATTTGATTTATAAATATCTTCTTCCTTTATTTTGAGTTTTTGGAATAATTGATAAGTGCATAAATTAAGAGAGGAGTCATTATCTGTCATGATAGTTTTAACAAGTGTTTCTTTACTAGATCCTGTAATGTAAAGATAGTAGTCTTCTTGTGGAGTAGAGGAAGGAATCTCCTCATCATAGAATGAAATATGGTTAACCTCAAGAGGGTTTACACCATTAATTATGTTCTTAGAGAAGATATGATGAGGAACAAATTGTTGGCTAGGTATTTTGAACAAAATTTCCTTGTGATAAATTTGTAATACTTCTAAAAGGGATATCTTTGCTTGAGGATTAATCACTTGTTTTTGGTTATCAAAGTGGATTTCAAATTGAGATTTTGATTCTAAATATGATCTTTCTATGCTTACATTCCATTTTGGATCATTATATAGATTCAAAGATAGTTTTGAAGGCTGGTCAAATGAGGAATCCATATCTTGAATATCAGATTGGGTTGATTGAATTTGAGGTTGCTTATTTGTAGTTTTTGTTACAATATTAATAATATCATCATGATGGGACACATTAACATGAAATATTTGATTGGTTTCCTGTTGTTGATAATTGAGTAGGGGTTCTTGGGAGATCCCCATGTCTTGATTGATTATTGGTATTTGTTGTGTAGGAGTTTGATAGTTTATTGGAGATTTATAATCAGTTGTAGATTGTAATTCCTTTATATTAAAAAGATCCTTATCAATCAAATCTTGAATTGCACATCTTAAATCTTTACAATTTTGTGTCATATGTCCATCTACTCTATGATATTCACAATGTAGCTCAGGTTTAAACCAATCTGATGTGGTATCAGGTTGTCTTATGGAAGGAAGTTCAATAATATTTGTGTCAAGTAAATACTTGAGAATTATATCCATTGGTTGATTAAGCCTAGTAAATTTACGTGATGAAGGTTTTTGAGAGGTTTTTGATAAATGCCTTAGGAATTTCGTCATAAAAGGACCTAATGGTTTCTCACCTCTACTTTCTTCATTTTGGGTAGAATTATGATAGGAAGATTGCGATGTAGGAGGTGAGTGAATGGTAGAATTGGAAGAATAAGTATTTTCTTGTTGAAATGGATGTGTTGTATTGAAAGAAGAGTATTGAAAAGGTGGTGGAGGATTATATGTGGGTTGATAGACATAATATGGATATATGGGAGAATAGATAATATCATTATGAAGAGGATTGGCAAAGGGATTGTTTTGTTGGGTTATGGATGAAAAATAAGAAGAGTGTGATAGAGGTGGTGTTGAATAGGGATGAGGTTGGTCATAATCAACAAATGTATTTGGATGAATTCTTCCAACATTACTAATGGGCTCATATTGATTTGAGTAAAAACTCATGGTTTCTTTAGTACTTCTAAAAGTAATATTTAGCATCTACTATTTAGAATTGAATCTAAAAACATACAAACTTGAAATGATGATTTTGTTATATTTTTTTTTGCACACATATATATTTTTTGTTTTTGTTTTCAAAAGGTTATGATGCATTCACGTCGGGTTCACCAAAATGTATCGCTCCAAATTTTTTGCATCCCTACCTTCAGGCTATTGGATCCGCGCCCGGAAGGAGGATGGGAAAAGGATGGTGCGGTACCTCGGACGAGAGGACTTCACGAAGGTCCCGCCTCTCAAGGGAGGTGCATTTTGGTGATTTTTCGACGGATGGTGGGTTCACCGGGAAACATTTGGCGGCGGTTTCCACGCCTAGGTTTTGGGAATGAGTTTTGATGAGTTCGTTTTATTTTTAAACATTCATCCTAGGTTTGGCCGAATGATTCTAACTTAAACTACATGAAAATGCAATTTAAATGAATACAACAAACAGAAAAGAAAGCAGAAACAGAGAATTTGCAGGAGGCCAATGAAGATTACCTGATCCGAAAGTCGATGAAGTTTCTGATTACTTGTAGCGATCTGGATCGTCTGCAATTCAACAGAATCGCCTTCAATTTGATAAAATCGTCTAAACTAACAGGATCGTCTGCAATCTGACGAATTCGTCAGACGAATTCATCAGAGACCTGCAAAACAACAAACAGATGCGAAATACAAGAAATTCTATTTTGTAAACAGGGGCAAACTATATGAAAAAGTAATATGAGTATTGAACAATATACAAGAACAAAAGTAAATGCAAATCACTGTGTTTAGATAGCAGAATATGATCTTAATATGCAAACTAGACAAAATGGGTGAACTCCAGATGCAATATAGTATAAAAACTGAATAGACAATCTAATTTATAGCATAAAATGACGAGATAAAAGAGAAAGAAGAGCAAACTCCAGGCACTGATTGCCTCGATGTGTGCTGCAGTCGAAATCGTCTCGCATCAGTACGAGATCGTCCCGAATTTGATGAGATCGCCTCCGATCTTGACAGGTTCATCGACGGCGATAGGTGCTGGCTCCGACTGAAAACCAGTGGTGTACCTACAATAAAATTAATATAGGACTAGTGCAAAGGCAAATTTGAAGTGTTTTAGCGCATAGGGAGTTGATTTACATAAAAATTCAGCCAGGGGTTGGGGAAGGAAAAGTTTTAGAGTTAAATAGGCATAGGATAGTTGTTGGGAGGTTGGAGATCATCCCAATTTGGGAGATCTCCAACGGGGGAAGGGTCCCAATGGCGCAGACACGCTTCTGCCCGGATTGGAGACCCGTTGGAACGGATTCCAACTATGCAAATTCAGTTTTGCGACAAAATCGTCTGGACGTTCTAGTCCAGACGAAATCGTCAAATATGGGGCGATATCGTCGATCGGAGACGATATCGTCAAACGGTCAAAACAACTGCTAAAAATGGCACGAAAAAAGAGGAAACGGGTTTCTCGGCGGTTAACGGGCGGTTTGGGAGGTTAAATTTGAATTTAAATTTATTTACTAAGGTGAATGTAATTATTCCAATTTTACTGCGCCAATTTTAGGGTGCTACAGTATTATTTGCTAATTTGAAGGCTTTTTCTTTCTTGGAGATAGGATCCTTTCCTATTCTCATCTCATAAGTTGTGAGAGTTCCATGCAACTCATCCATAGTCAAAATTTCAATATGTCTTATTTCTTCTATGACTGAAATCTTTTCACTGTCCCTCATAGGGAGCGACCTTAAAACCTTTTTACAAACATCTAATTATTCAACTTTAAAACCAAGTCCTCACATGGAATTAACAACATCATCCACACAAAGTAAATATGTAGCAATGTATTCCTCATCCTTCATCTTCAAGTCTTCAAATTGTTTCTTGTAATTTTGCAATTTTTCCATATTGACCTTTTTGTCTCCCTCATATGTTTTCTTAAACTTTTCTCAATTTTTTTTTGCTGATGTGCAATGCATAAATTTTATAAACTCTGCTTCATGTAAACCAATTAACATTGTATTCATTACCTTTACATTATATAGATGTAGGATCTTACAATATTTATATGTAGGAGGACTAGCTGGAGATGTGTATCCATCCTCAACTTCTTGCCATGTCTCATATTCTTGTGCCATCAAGTAAGTATTCATTCTTATGTTCCAGAAAGCATAATTGTTCCCATAAAACAATGGTACCTTATTTTATAAATATCCACTCTGAGATTCCATATGTTTTCCTATATACTTTTCTTCAAGATGTTAAAGTCTTCTGAAGGAACCTGCTCTGATACCAATTGAAGAAATCAAGCTTATACTGAGAGGGGGGGTGAACAGTATAAGATCAACTTTTACTTTTCTTTCCTAAACAATATTATCCAATATTATCAATGGTTATATCAATAACAGTAATAAAATAAATGCACAAATCATCACACACAATAGAGATACCAATTTAACGTGGTTAACCCATTGTGGGCTACTCCATATAGAAAATATTTCTATTAAATTTTCTCAACAAATATTCTTGGGAATCAATTCCCTGTTAAAATGTTTATGGAACTTTGTCCAAAAGAGACACCAATCCCTTATGCTATGATTTTTGGATCTCTCCATAGAAGAAATCTTTTCCATTTTCTCTGGTTCATGGAACTTGATCCAGGAGACCTCTATCTCCTCAACTGGTTTGTGGATCTCTCTCCACAGAAGAAATCTATATCCCCATCTGGTTTGTGGATCACACTCCACAAGAGAACTCTTTCCCTTTGATCTGGTTTGTGGATATCTATCCATAAGAGAACTATTTTCTCTCTACTTTGATTCATGGATATCTATCCATAGGAGAACTATTTCTTTTCTACTCTAGATAGTGATCTTCTAGAAGAATTTTGCCCTCACTACTTTGGCTAATGGATATCTATCCACTAAAGACCTTTGTCCTCACTATCCTAGCTAATGGATCTCTATACACTAGAGAATATTTTCCTCTATACTCTATCACATCCAAAGCTACTCTCAACTCTATCTCATATCTGTATTGAACTCTATCCCAAGTATAATATAAATCTGCTCTAACTCTATCTAAAGTCTAGGAAAAATCTACTGATAAATTTGTACCAAAATTTAACCTCAAATCTATTATCAAGCCTTAACACAAAACTTAATCCTGATAATAAATTAAACCTACTTATATTTATACCAAGCCTTAACATAAAGCTTGAACTAATCAATCAATCAACTATGCTCTCAAGTCTTCACAAATACTTGCTTCAAATCTATCTTCAAGTCCTTTCTAGAACTTTCTCAATCTGATCTCAAGTCTTCACAAATACTTACCTCAAATATGATTTCAAGTCCTCTCATGAACTTCCTTAATCTGCTCTCAAGTCTTCACAAAAACTTACCTCAAATGTACTTTCAAGTCCTCTCATTAACTTGCTCAATATGCTCTTAAGTCTTTACCAATTCTTACCTTAAATCTGATTTCCAGTCCTATCATGAACTTGCTCAAAATTATCTCAAGTATTTACCAATATTTACCTCAAATATGTCTTAAAGTCCTCTCAATAACTTGCTCAAACTGCTATCAAGTTGAAAGCACGAGGATACGAAAACAAAAAAGGAAAAACTCCAAGCACGATGCAAAAACGAAACTGAACTTAACGCTAAACCCTACGAATTAAAAATGCATGAAATGGAGAAAAACATGAATTGAAGCCCAAATGAAATAAACAGCCCTTCTTTTTTATTGATGTATTTCACAATTCGGTTACAATCCACATCCTCCCTTTTTAGGGGCGAGGAGCGTTAAATTCATCTCTTGGTCACATCCATGGATAACCATCCTTCTTCCGCGTGCCCACATGTAAGATGGGCGGACCAAAATGTCACCGCCGCTTGTGTCTACGAATGTTGATTCCTTGCTGCTCCTCCGATGTTCCGATCCTGCGTTCAAAGGAACAAGAAATAGTTAGTAGCACCTGCGGATGAAACAAAACATGCAATCCCCAAGCCTACGATCAGTGAATGAGAAAAATGAATTAAACTATAACTAAAATGAATCCAAATGCTCTAAAAATTTGATAGGGGCATCAGGACATCACCAGGAGGGCACTGCAAAAAGAACAGTCAAGAAATTCCTCACCGATTTGAATTCGCTCCGGGGCGGGACGAATTTACCTGCAACAAAACGTCGAAAAGGTACTGTCCCAAATGTCCTACCTAGAGAGCTCCAAAAGACCTGCAAACTTGGGGTTAGCTAATTGGGGGTATTTTGGGAAGACCCAGATGGTCATATTTTCCCAATTTGGCCTCCATTAGTAGGAATTTGATGATGCTACCTGCAAGTTAGTAAAGACAAAAAGTGATAGAACATGATAAGATTTGCTCAAAACATTACGAAATCGAAATTGCAAACTACCTAAGCAGCATAAGATGAAATGCAAGATAAAAATAATAGAAAGAACAATCTGCCATAGCTTCCTAATCGTTCCTAAAAGGGACGATTAGACTCGCGACAGTGCGGGGGCGCCCGGGCAGGCCGCCCACCGTTGGGACCTGATTTCGGTGCCAATCCACTTGGGATGGGTCCAAAATCTCTTGTAAGGTGTTGTCAGAAAATTGGGGTGGTATTCTATGGCCAAATGTCGGGTTTTGGGCTCAAGATTCGACCTTCCAATGATCACCCAATGACCTCTTCTCCAAAAGAGATCACGGATGTGAAAGGCACAAATCGCACAAGGATGTATGGGGAAATAAAATGGCAGCACTTCGTTGCTCCAAATTGCTCTTACTCCGTATATTTTGGGGTGAGAAAACCCACCAATTTATAGACCTGGAGGTCTCTTGGGATGAGCATGCAAGGGCGCCACTTGGCAGCCATGCCCTTCCAGGGGAGGGAAGATTCCTCCCTGAATAGGGACTCCATGACTGCCCTTGTAACAGCCTCTAACGCTCGAAAATGCTCACCTATACTCCCATGCAATGAAGGAAGCGTTAAGTGGCGGATCCGAGCTGCCATTTGCCAAGATTTGACTTTTTGCCCATCAAACCTGCAATTCGCCCCACCCTGGAGCGAATTGTGAATTCATCCCTAGGAGGAGCGAATCCCAATTTGAATTCGTCCCTGGGTGGAACGGATATTGAGCAAAGTGCCTGAAGGTGCCAAAATGATTTTTGACCTTCCAAAACTGTTGTGAGAGTGGTTAGGACCACTGTTTAACCTCTGGGGGCTGCCCTTGGGGCTGTGTGTGCCAATGTGATCGGTGTTTGCAGTCACATAATCGGATTGGTGTTGTTTTGGTGTCTACAGATGCCCCTTTTTGGGATGCGTTGTGCAAGGCACAACGTCGAGCAAAAATAGATAACCAAAGCACTAATGATTAGGGTTTCTTAGTAACCTAACCAAATTTTGATGCCCCAAGTATGAAAAGGGCATGCATTCTTGAATCCTTGCTTCTAACGAGCGAAGGAACTCAGTTCAAGTGTTAACCTTTTTCGGTGAGGTGTTACTTGAGCTTGGACATTGATCGAGTCATGAATAGGCAAAGGGCGCAACCTTTTGTCTGTGGGAACCTTGAGTTCATGATTCATGAATGCCAAGTGATTGATCAGCTTGTGATTATTGCTTGTTTACTACCCCAAGCAGGAGCATGATTTGTCTTTGCCAATGATTCTTCGAATGCATGCCATTTCCATGATTGGGTGTGTATTTGTTGATTGGTGACTAAGTGTGACTACCCCCTCAAGCGACGAATCGATGAGGGAATGACCTGCATGAGAAAAGCGACGAGTCACTTGACCCAAGATGACTTAGGTAAGGGTGCCTTTAGAGATTTATCTTTGAATGTGTGTGCAGTTTTTTGACATTTAGACCTATTTTTGGTGGGTGTTAACCCTTTTGGGGACGCCTTTGGAGCTGAAATTGTCAAAAATTCGTCTTCCCGTGGAGCGGTCCGGCCATGGTGGCCTTCTTAGGGAGTAGGATGGTGACGATTTATAACCCCGACATCTATTTTGGATGCCAAGAATGTCAGGCATGAAGGCGCCTTCGTTCGGCAACTCTATTGCTATTTTTGGGTGGGTTTTGACCCTTTTGGCGACGCCGTTTGGGGATGAAATTCTCGAAGATCCGTCCTCCCGTGGAGCGGTCCGGCTATGGTAGCCTTCTTAGGGAGTAGGATAGTGAGGATTTGTGACCCCGACATCTATTTTGCATGCCCGAAATGTCAAGTGCAAAAGCACTCTCATTGGACAAGTTTATTGCTTTTTTTGGTGCATTTTTGTGCATTTTTGTTGTTTTGTGAAATGTTTGCTCTGTATTCATCCCTGGGTGGGACGAATTCCTATTGAGCATTCATTCCAGGGTGGGACGAGTGCTAACCAGAGTGCTCATCCTAGGGAGGAATGATTACAGGCTCAAAAATCCTATTTAAAGGCCAAAACTAGGGTTTGGGCTCATTTGCACTTATTTTTTCTGGCGATTTGGAGCTCTGAGGAGGAGGTCAATTATGCGAAGCGAAGCGCTACCAAATTTTTCTGCCACCATGAGTGCACGAACCGGATCGAGCGACGAAGCCGAAGCGAGACCAGTAAGTGAACTCCCTCTTTATTATTTTCTTGTATTATAGTTTTTTTGTTTGAATTTATCAATTTGAGAGTATAAAACCCTAGGTTGACAAATTAAATTTTGTTATTTTTGAGTTTTTTGTGTTTGTGTTAATTTATCAATTTCGAGAGTATAAAACCTAGTTTGAATTTTTTTTTGTGTTTGTGTTAATTTATTTGAGAGTATAAAACCCTAGGTTGACAAATTAAATTTTGTTTTGCGTTTATGTTGTTTGTATCTGTACACTATTTTTCATGATTCTAATGTGCTTATTTTGTTGTCTGTTGTAGGTTGTGAAGAGCCGGTATCGCGTGCCGACTATTTTTGCTGAAGCACGGGAGGCGCTAGCTGTGGCTGACTGGGAGTGGCTTGACGCCCTAGGGCTCAAGCAGGTGACTCGGCTGGAGCCAGTGATTGGGGATCGGGCCTACCTGATGGCCCTGATCAACTTGTGGGATCCTCGGACTAATACTTTCCATCTCCCAATAGGGGAGATGACAGTCACTTTGGAGGATGTCTATCGGATTCTTAGGATTCCAATAGATGGACTGCCGATCAGGACGACGTCGCGGGATCAGCGGACAGCAGTGCTGACACGCTGCTTCGGGCATGGGGAGGAGTTGGGGGTGGATGGTCCAGTGGAGAGGGCAGAGATTGACTGCCAGATGGGTGGGATTCTGGTTCGATGGTGGTTTGAGAGGGGGGTGTTGGGAGTGAGGCACGCATTGCTTATGGGCCTCATTTCCAACATGCTGCTACCTGACTCGTCAGGTGCGAGGTTCCCATGGAACCTGTTGGATGTGGTCTATCGGCTGGTGGAGTGTTCGACGTAGGAGCCTTTGGTCATGAGATGGGGATAGACGCTGCTAGCATAGCTTTATGGGGAGCTATATGAGGTCCATTGCCGAAGGTGGAAGGGGATCAGCTGTAGCTATCTACTGTAGAGCTGGGGTTGGCAGCACATAGCGGTGGAGAGACCAGGGGGGTTACCATGGATGATGTGGGTGGAGATGGCAGATAAGGATATAGGTTACGTGGCTCTGTGGCGGTGGTCAGAGGAGCAGGGACAGAGTCGGCGGTGGGCAGGTGTTGTAGGGCACTATGTCGATGCCTTCACTCGGCTTACTCCCGGGGAGGTGTTCTGGCACCCCTATCGGGATTGTCCGGCTGGCCTGAGGCTGGAGAGTGGCTCCGATGGGTACGTAGGGAGCGGTGGCTGATTGGGCGACATGGGACCGAGCAGGAGTTCTTCTCGTACAGCCGGGTGACATGATAGTTTGGGGTGCACCAGGGGTTGCCTGGTGAGCCCGTGGTCTATCGACATGGGGGACGAGAGGACTCTGGATCGGCCGGTCATCGTGCCATTGGGCGAGGATTCGGATGCGGTGATCGACGTCCCGGATGTGGATGACGTCGGGACTACTATAGAGTATGATCAGTGGTGGACTCTATGGTGATGGCGGGGAGAGGGGCCACTGGGAGGTGCGAAGGCAGCAGCAGGGGGAGGGTGTCGAGGCACTAGGAGATGATTGGGGAGCTCCGCTCGAGGAGGCGGACATGGTGGAGGTGGATGACTTGGGCATGGATTTTGGGGCTTCGGATCAGCCGGAGATGCAGGACGTCCCGGAGTAGTGGGAGCCAGAGCAGGTTGCTGTTCCAGAGGTGCCCATGCCTCAGGGAGATTTAGAGGACATGGAGTTAGGGGTGCATGCTAAGAATGCATGATTGGTGGAGCTATTATGGAGGTGAGATGAGGAGCTGGGGGAGGCTCTACAAGAGAGGGATCTCTTGCGGGCTCAGTTAGCAGAGCGGGAGAACGCATGGGCTATGCACCACCGATAGGAGGGGGATACCGATGTTGCATGGGAGAGGGATCTCCTACGGGTGTAGCTGGTATAGTGTGATGATGTAGTCATGATGTACCATCGGTGGGAGGCGGAGTGGTGTCGGCACTAGATGGATTTGGAGGGAGAGATCATCCACCTCGGGGGGTGGGTACCTGAGCCCTCGGGCGGTGGGTCATCACGTTGGATGAGGGGCAGTGATACTGAGCAGTCAGCATCGTCTCATCGTAGGTGATTGGATGAGGGAGGGGGTAGTAGGCATGATGCGGGGGCTAGCAACAGTCGCCCTGAGGGGTCCCATAGGACCCACACCATGGGGGTAGTTCCCGTCGCACCGATCCTGCATGATCATGGTGGCCGACGCCTTAGGCTTGGGGGTTTTGAGATTTTGGATTTTGTTGCGGGGTCACATGACCAGTTCTTTGTAGCCTACGGGCATTTTTGATGATATATATATATGACTTTATTTTGTTTATGCGCATGTGATGATTTGATTTTATGCATGATGATTGATGAATATGGATGTATGCATGTTAAGTTATAGTGATGAATGCATATGTGTTGATGAGTGCAAATGTTTCTAATTTATATGATATGCAAATGGAATGGATGAATTGAATTTGTGATGTTTGGTAGTCGCACCATAGACTGTGTAGAACTTTATGGCTTTTTGTCCTAGGCGATGGCTGTGGTAAATAGCTTTTTATGTATACATGTTTTTTTGGTATTTTTTGATGGCGATGCAAGGATGAAAGATAGCAAGTTGGTTGAGAATGTATGTTAAGGTTTTCTGAGACTCAGATGTTTTAACTATCTAGCCAAAACTGTAGTTGTATCATACAAGACTTTTGACCAAGGTATGAATCGGACTTGTCTTGGACCAAGTTATTTCACATCCTTGTGTGTGCAATTGAGTTCATTTATGTGGTGTTGGTCAGGATACCGCCAGTGCCAGATAGGCTGTCAACCAAACCTATACTGAGGATCACCTGATTAGCTCCACTAACTCCTTTGTTGTATTTAGTCAGATTAATCTGCGGTGCTATCGTAGGATACCATAAGCTAGCTCATCCACATGCAAACATTGATCTGCGCACAAGTTAATGTGACAGATATATCGTCATGCGGGAGGTTTACCACCAGTGACCGATAGGCTATCAACCAAACCGATGCGAGGTTTGCCTCATGACCTATCGAAATGCTGAGAGTTCCAGGGATTCAAGTTCGACTCCCTTCTTTTCTTCAATTGTATTGGGATACTTGCTCTTTTGTAGTGATAAAAATCACTATTTATTTTTGTATTATATATATATTTTTTTTGAGCAAGGGATTAGGATATGGAGTGATGAGAATCACTATTTTATGTGCTTTTCTTGATGTATGCACTTTGGTTGTGATGTCAAAATTTGGATTTTTGACGTTTGCAAATTGTTGATGTTTTGCAACTTTTGAGAACTTGGGATTCTTGGGGAATTGGGTAGGGAGGATGCTTGTCCTTTTGCCAACTCTCAGCATTCTTGGGGTCATTCGCATAGGGGGATGAGCAAGATAACCATTTCGCTTATGGTGACCTGGATTGCTTTGCAGGGTTCATCTTTCGTTCACACAACTTGGGAATTTTTTTATGTGTTTTAATTTGTGTTGGGATGCTACGTAACAAGGTGTGATCCAAGTAGAATTCTACCTACGTAAAATCTGTCTGACTTGGTACAGTATGTGGCTAGACAGCTAATGATGACTGAATGACGAAAACTCTCGATACATGAGAAAACAACTGACTATGATGTGGGAGAATAACGTGAATGGCGGTTATAGGCGATGAGCTATTGATAAAGCGGAAAAATGTAGAAGATGATGGTTTTGCCAAGTAATGACAGTCTATGGCGCTTTGACCTTTATGACCACAAATATGCAATGTGTGGGTGCGATGCGTAATGCAGCTATATGTTTTTGTGTTTTTGATGGATTGATTTGTGTGAATATGAAGATGATATGCAAAATAGAGCTCTTTATTTTTGTGACGATTTTGAGCATGTATGGAAATGAGATGCAAATTTTGTTATTTTTGATGATTTTATTGTTTTTGAATTTTCTTGTTTTTGACCAAGCGATTGCGGGAATCCTTGGAGCATTTTGGGGATTGACCAAGCGATTGGTGGAATCCTTGGAGCATTTTGGGGATTGACCAAGCGATTACGGAAATCCTTGGAGCATTTTGGGGATTGACCAAGCGATTACGAAAATCCTTGGAGCATTTTGGGGATTGACCAAGCGATTATGAAAATCCTTGGAGCATTTTGGGGATTGACCAAGTGATTATGAAAATCCTTGGAGCATTTTGTTTGGGCTATGGCTCTTCTAAACATGGAATGGCCACAAATGACTGATGTTCAAGGGTTCTAGTTCCTTGATTCCATCAAGAGAGGCTAGCCGGTATGTTCTAGGTCCTATTTTGCTATCAATTACATAGGGACCTAACCAGTTTGCCATGAATTTGTCCCTTAAATGGGATGGCAGACTAGAGTTCTGTTGGTTTTCTTTCAAGACCAAGTCACCGACCTGAAAGTCCCTCAAGTGAACTTTCATGTTGTATGCTTTCTTAAGTCGCTCTTGATAGATACGTAAATGCTCGAGGGCATTAACGCGTCGTTCGTCAAGCAACGTAAGCTGGTCTAACCGGGCCTGCCATACAGTATCATCATCGATGAACTCTTGCATTGATATGCGTAGGGAAGGAATTTCCAACTCGAGAGGCATGACAGCCTCGGAGCCATACACGAGCAAAAATGGAGTTGCCCCAGTGGGTGTCCGAATGCTAGTGCGATAGGCCCACAGGGCAAGTGGGATCTGAATGTGCCAATCCTTATGATTATCTATGACTATATTTTTGAGGATGGCGACTAGCATTTTGTTTGACGCCTCTGCTTGCCCATTTGCCTACGGATAATAGGGGGTCAAAAAACTATGCTGAATTTTGTACTTTGTGGTCAAAGCATGCACATCTTTGTTCTTGAATGACGTCCCATTATCCGAAATTATCTTGGATGGAATACCAAAATGACATATGATGTTATGCAAAATGAACTCCACAATGCGGGGTCCAGTCGTAGAGGTTAGCGAAACCGCTTCCACCCACTTGGTGAAGTACTCTGTGGCCGTGATGATAAACGTGTGATGACCTAACGATGCAGGGGAGATCTTTCCGATTAGATCTAGGCCCCACTATGAAAAAGGCCAAGCCGATTGGATCGGCTGCAAGGCCTAGGAAGGTACGTGTGTCAAATTAGCATGGTGTTGACACTTCATGCACTTCTTGACATATGCGCAACAATCTCGCTCTAAAGATGGCCAATAATAGCCCATGCAAAGAATGCACTTTGCGATGGCCATACCATTGAAGTGGCCACCGCATGTACCATCGTGCGCTTGGGCGATCGCCCAAGTGGACTCTTGCTGGTCCAAGCATCGAAGGAGGATCCCTTCATAGCTATGATGGTACAAAATGTCTCCTAACAAGACATGCTTTGCCGCTTTCTACTTGAATGCACATTTTGCGGCATGCGTCAATCCAAGTGGGAGGTTACCTAACTTGAGGTAGTCCCTTATGGGTGAATACCAATCCTGCTGATCAGAAGCCTCGATGGTATGAACAACCAGTCCCTCTTGAAGTTCATCCCTAGCAAAAGCTGAGCGGGAGAGAACTTGCAAGAATAGCATTGTATTGCTATTAAGGGGAGTAGGGGAGAACAAGGACCCCTAGTTGGCATGTTTCAGACGATCATGGATTCGAGAGAACCTATCCATGGATGGCTCAATCTGGATCGAGTGGATTCCTGGCGTTAAATCAGAGCTTGCTCGCTCCATCACGGATTGCGATAGTGTTTTGACTTGAATGGTGGTCATATCACCAGAAATGTCTTGCGGGATTAGCGACCCCAAAGAGGCCATAGTGTCCACAAAATGATTCGATGACCGAGGGAGTGCCTCGATGTCGTACCATTCAAGATTTGCCAGGAATTTGTCCACTAGGGCTTTGTAGGCCTACAGAACTGGGCATTTGCATTGGAATACCCCTTTGACTTGGTTGACAATTAACAACGAATCACCGAAGATATTCAATCATTTAATGTTCATGGTGATTGTTGTCTGAAGACCTATGAGCAAGGCTTCATACTCTGCATTGTTGTTGGTGCATGGGAAATTTAATTTAAATGATAGGGGCATAGGAGCGCCCTACGGTGTGAAGAATACTATTCCCATGCCACCACCTTGCTCACATTTAGAACCATCAAAAAATAGGGTTATGTCGGCCTGTGACTCAGGCTCGTCAGAATCTGGTGATTCTGAGACATGGAAGACCCCATCATCGGGTAGTTCTATAGTCAGAGGCTGGTCATCTTCGAGAGGAGCCTCTGCTAGTTGATCGGCTATGACCTGACCTTTTATGGATTTTTGTCCAATAAAATCTATGTCAAATTCCGTCAACAACATGATCCATTTCGTCGTGTGACTACTATGATAAGTACGACTCATCATGTATCACAATGGATTCTCCTTAGACACAACATACGTCTTGTTGCTCAGCATGTAATGGCATAGCTTTTTGGTAGCAAACACCACTGCCAAGCAGAGTTTCTCAACGTATGCATAGTTAAGTTCATAGCTGACCAGGGTGCGGCTAAGATAGTAAGTAGCCTGTTCCCTGTGAAGTTCGTTCTTCTGGGCTAACATGGCTCCCAGTGCCACCTCAGTAGCTGAGATGTATAAGTAGAATGACACTCCTGGTCTAGGTGGTGCCAATACTGGTAGTGAAGCCAAGTATTGTTTAATGTCATCGAAGGTTGACTGGCACTCGTCATCCCAGTGAAATGCTACCCCCTTGTGCAACAACTTGTTCATTGGTCGGCACTTGTCAGATAGCTGCGCTATGAAGCGCTTGATCGACGTGACCTTTCCTTGCAGGCTTCTGAGCTGCTTGATGGTAGTTGGGGGACGCATTTCAAGGATTGCCTTGACTTTGTTTGGGTCCACCTCGATGCCCCATTTTGAGACTATGAAACCCAAGAGTTTTCTAGATGTGATGCCAAAAATGCACTTCTTGGGATTCAATCGACTCTATGCTCCATGAGGCGATCGAGGATCTTGCTTAAGTCATCGAGATGATCCGGGCGCAAAAGAGATTTGGCCAACAAATCATCCATGTAATCTTCCAAAGTCTTGTGCATGTAATCATGGAAGATGTATGTCATGGCACGTTGGTAGGTGGCACCAATGTTTTTAAGGCCAAAAGGCATGACCTTATAACAAAATGTCCCCCAAGGCATTGTGAACGCCATTTTTAGCTGGTCTTCGGGGTTGATACAAATTTGATTGTATCCCGAGAAACCATCCATGAGGGAAAGCATTTCGTGACCCATTGTAGCGTCTACCAATGCATCGATGCTCGACAAGGGGAAATCATCCTTAGGACTCGCTTTGTTTAGATCTCAAAAATTAGTGCATATGTGAATCCTCCCATCGAGGCTTCTTGATGGGCACCATGTTGGACAGCCATGGTGGATAATCCACGTAGATGACAAACTATGCATCCAACAACTTTTGCAATTCATCTTTGACCATTAAGGCCACTGTTGGGTGCATCTTGCATAGTTTCTACTTAACTGGCTTGACTGTCGGATCAAGCGTTAGATTATGCATGACTAGCTACGGGTCTAGTCCCGGCATGTCTTTGTATGACCATGCAAAAACCTCCTTCTTCTCTTTGAGAAGGGCAATGTAGTCGGCTTGCTCTTCGGGGGATAAACTTACCCCCAACTTGATGATCTATGGATTCATTGGATCTGAGCCGATGTCTACGTCAGTCATCTCCTCGATCGACATGTGGGATCCATCTTCCAACTGATGTGGAGTTGGGATCAAGTGGATATCATTTGCTGAGTTTAGATCATCGTTAGGAACCTCGGGTCCCTCTTCAACATGGCAGATATCCTGAGTTGGCCCAGGGGTAAAATGGAGCATTTCATCGAAAGGCCAGTACTCGGATGGGGATGGAGGGGAATTGACGTGATCCTAGTCTATGGCATCTATGTCTAGAGATAATGACTGTGTCGGATCGGCCAGATTGTGGATGGGGGCGGTTAAGTCAATGGAGATCATGTTGATGAAATGATTTTGGTCTCCATTACCATGGGTGTGGTTACTCGGACATCCTAGATGCTCTCTATGCTTGGGATCTGGCTCTAGAGGGATGGGCACGAATGGATCGGCCCTATGTGCGGATAGGAAGATAGGGTCTACCCTCGGCACTGATGTCACTATAGGGTCTCTGGGTGGAAGGTATGCTTCGTATGCCCAGAGTAGCGGATCCAACACTTGGTCCCACCCTGCTGGGTCTACGTACCACTCATGCCCTGGCACTATGTTTAATTGTTCAAATATGTCGTTAATCTCCAAGGGGTGCCGATGTTGCATCTACCGCATGTGATTAAGATATGCCATCTCTGTTTCATCTTCATAATCACTATCGAAGATCCAAAAGCCCTCGTTGGCTCTGACAACTATTTGAGGTATGACAAGCTCATCCTGCTCGAGCAAATTAATGTGGTCCCACCTAGGTTGTTCCGCTCTCTACGGGGGGACTTGATTTCCTTGGAGCGGCGCTTGCTCGATGGGAGCATCCAGGGGGAACATTGTCAAGAGGCTTTCTTGATAATCATCCATGGGGATCACCTGTGAGTGATCGCTATCTGATTCGAAGGGGTCATACGATGCTGGTTCATACTCTGGCTCATCCTCCGAGGACCCTTCTTGACATTGTCTAGACCCTCCTTGAAAATGAGCTCTCGAGCTTTCTCCTCTCTCGAGCGAAGGGAAGGGATTACTAGAGCCAACAAGGTTGATTGTCGTTAATGGGAGATAATCCCTCAATGTATATGTGGTGTTAGGGTTGGCATATGGATCTGATGCCAATCCCCCTTGTTGCCTATCCCTAGGCCTTGCATGTTCTCCACCAAGATGTCCAAGGGGAGGGGGTGGTTGAACCCTACTCCTGACTTGTCATATGGCATTTGGTATCTTGGTTGGCAAAGAACACGTATCCCTTGCTCATATCGGCCTAACCCATATCCGTGCCAATTGCATTGGCCAAGGTATCTCAGAGCAAAGTCTGGGTTAGACAAATAGTTGACATTTTCAGCAAAAGGCTCTTCGTCTTCGTCCTCTTGCGTGCATGGTGCAACGCCATGATCAAGGCCCCCATACACAAAGTTTGTCTGGTTCGGCGGGTAGCCTAGGGGAACAATAGTGCCAATGGGGAGTCGAGGTCTCCCCATGTCCTGCATGGATTCTAGTGCGGGTGTTGCTACAATATTCCACACCAGATACTCCCCTAGGCCCGTATTGGCCATTTCAATGGTGATCGTTGGCGGTTGAGGGGGAGGGAATGGAAGTTCTCCTTGAGTCCACTCCATGTCGGGTGGACTAGGAGCCTCGACTTCCATTTGGCTAGGCATCTCCTCAGTAGAGATAGTTGACACCGATGGCAATGTCTCTTCCAAAGGTTTTGCCTCTTCCAGGGGTTCCTTCCCTTTGTCCTTCTGTTTGGCCCCTAGAGATGGTGTCGTTGGTGGAGGACCAGACGATGAAGATGAACCCGACTGGGATTTTGAAGAACTTGTTAATGGGGATGCCTACGGAATCGGACCCTATTTAGATGGATTTAACTGGAAATCCAAATGCGTTGATGGCAGGGTCGATTGCGGCATCAGCTGCACCGCATTACAATACTTGAAGGGTTCCAAGTCCGCCGGGACTACATGCACCTCCCCTTCAAATGTATACTTTAAACATTGGTGAGCTATCGAAGGGACACACTTCATGTCCCTGATCCATGGCCGGCCCAGCAAGATGTTGTAGGCCATCTCACCCTCCAATACGTGGCACAATGTGGGTATGGTCTTTTGTCCCACTTGGATTGGTAGGACTATTGTGCCGACTGTCGAGCAGATTGCATCATTGAATGCTCGTAGAGTGTAGGTGGAAGCTGTGATGTGAGATGCGAGCAACTTCAGATGTTTGAGAGCCACAGTTGTGATGATGTTGTTGGACGAGCCAGTGTCTATCAACACCCTCTTGTATGGGATCCCGTTGACCCACGTGATAACGTGCAGGGGTGGATCTGCCATGTCATCAGTCACTGATCTCAATTCATCTTCCCAAAATGTGATGATCGGCTCAGTGCATCATTTTACATGCCCCACGAAGTTGTTGAAAGAATTTGTCTCATGGGGCTGCAACTCGATGGCTTTCAAAATCTCCATTAGAGCTTCTCGATGGGGCGTAGATTGTTGTATAAGCTCGTATATGGAGAGCCTAGCCGATGTGGTCCTCAAACTCTGGGTGAGTTTGGTCCGAAGTGTGGCCACCGGCTTAGGCGGAGGAGGTTGTGCAAGGTGCTGTTGTGGTTGCGAAGTTGTTGGCACCTCTCCTACCGTTGCCGTAGGAGCATTCATGCTCGGATACCTCCTGTTTTGAGTCACTATACTGATCATCCCTACATATCCCTGCATGGGGCAGTTCTGTGTGACCTCGTTAACTTGTAGGGTCTTTGCCTATGGAGCATGAGCAGGCAAGGGGTCTTTGAAGACCTCCATTTGTTGATTGCTTGGTGCGACGAGATTATCCACCGCTAGTGTCTTGTTATCAATCAGGTCTTGCACCAAGCCCTTAAATTTCCAATAGGCATTTAGGTCATGTCCCTGCCGCCTATGGAACCTGTAGTACAAGTCCTCTCTATACCCCTTAGGCTTGGGCACATTGGGATCTATAGTCTGAATCTCTGGCAGGTTGATCAAGTTTGCCGCTAACAAGCGGTCAAACAAGGAGTCCCTGGACTCTGTGTAGGGTGTGAATTGTCACCTAGGGTGACGCTGCTGACTCTGTTCTTGCCTCTAATTTTCTCTGTCATAGTTGTTAGGAGGCACTACCTGATAGTTAGCCTTTTGAGGTTGTGTTGCTTGTGCAGGCTTAGGGACATTGATAGCAACTTGGTTAACCGTAGCGGGTTTTTGTTGCATGGTCCCAGCTTTAGTGTTTTTAGTCCACTCTTTTTTCTTAGGTTTGGCTATCTCGCCATCCTGTATTTTGATCTCTTCAATGATCCTGGCTTGCGCCAGAGCTTCTTCTAAGGTGGCATATTGCTGTAGCTACAATAGCATAGAGATCGATCTCAAACAACTCTTGGAGAACATCTGAGTGAGGTCGGACATAGGAGGGAGGTAGGGCAGCTTTGAAAGCAATGTCCTCCACCGATTCCCATAGGCCGCCATGGTCTCCTCCTCATACTTGCCTGAGGCTGGCTAAGTCACTCGGTGACGCCTTCTTCTTGGTATTGAAGGTGAAGCGTTCGAGGAACGCATCCACTAACTGATCTAAGTTGTTAATGTTGTGCTTTGGTAATTGAGTAAACCAATCCGAGGCAGGGCCTACGAATGTGGTTATAAATGTTCTCAATAACAAAGCATCATTGTCCTGAATGCCGAAGCATTGGCTCAGGAATCTCGTCACATGCTCTTGAGCATCTTCCTCACCTCTAAAGGTTGCCAACTGAGGCAGCTTAAAGTGTTCAGGGTAAGGAGGTGCTGGCACTGATGGATGCACAGGATGACTACGGAGCTGGCGTAAAGTGGGCTTTTGGGGCCCAAAATTTTTGGTCTCCACAGACTCCAAATGCTCTAGCAGCGCTTTATATGCATCTAAGGATTTAATTTCTTCCTCTTTAGTTTGCTCCCGTTGTGGGTTGTGGGAGACTTGAGGCCTCTGAAGGGGTGGCCGGATGGCAACTCCTCCGCCTAGGTAGGGCATTTCGGCCCACTCTTCTTCTTGCTCATATTCCTCGTAAGCTTCTTGAGGAGTCTCTGGACGAGACCTATGACCCTGGGTGGGTCCCCGTGGAGGGTACCCATCATTGTTCTAGGGAGTGGCCTCCCGCTCAGGTCTAGGAGGTCTCGGAGGCAGCACTTGGTAAGGTCACAGAGACCTATCTCACACCAAGGGATTATGCCTCTCATATGGTTTCGCTCTTTGGGTGCGAGGGGTTGGGACCCTCTCAGGCATTGGGTTATGGAGCAGCTCATCTGTTTGGCATCGAATGCACTCTTTGCTAAGGTGATATAGATGCTCTAGCTGCTGTTGGTCTTGCTCAAGCCGCATGATCTACGCTTGGCGGGCGGCATGTCTGGTGACTGCCAGGTCAATTTGTTCTACCATCCTGAGCCTAGGAGGCCTGGATGCCTCTCCTATGCACTTACCTCGATCTCGATGATCCGAGATCTCAATAGGTCACTTCCCTCTGTCGAGGTTGGCGGCATTTACCCGAGGCTCCGGCCTCAGTGGGTGATCATGGTATCTAGTTGGTGCGGAAGCGCATGGCCCCCATGTTGTATATTGCTCTTGAGGAATGTAATCATCTTCCTCGTGCTCCCTTTCATATGTGTGAAAGGGGTGGGTAGAGTTAGCTCGCCCTGCTTGAAGGGCCTTGCGCTCTGGATTTTGTCTATTGGTTCTAACAGTGATGGGGGGCAAAGGAGGGATGCCATCATCATGTGGCCTCTCCTCATGGAAACTATGCCACTCTAGCACTTCATCACATGGTGGCCACTCATATCGAGCTTCTAAGGGAGCCTTTTTATCTATGTTGAGTGCCACGTGTAAGGACTCTTCTCGAAAGGGGCTATGATGAATGGGCGTGTCCCTCAAAGGGGTGTCCCTATAATTCCATCTTGACATGGAATGATGCGGACTCTCTTGCGGGTCAGGCCGCCAAGGTGGTATGACTAAGTCCTTAGGGCTATAGCGGAGGTGACTTGTGCCCCCTTGTACACTTTTCATAGCTTTCGCCCTTGATTGGGCTTGGCTACGTGTGTACACCATGGTGGTGCTTTCCTACAAGCTATGTAGATTTTTATCTCTTTTTATGATTTTTATGCTACACTAAATAGAAATGATCATACACACACACAAGTAGTGATTATCTCGTTTAAATATTGAAAGTGTGTCCTAGACCTGGTTTAGTGTGTTTTTTATTTTTGTTTTTGTTTTTTTTTTTGGTTTTGAAGGTTTTTGTAAAGAACGTTTAAATGCAAAATGATGGCTCTTATGGCTCCCAAAAATGGTCGCCCCTTCGATATACCATTGCCAGGCCGATATACCAACCTCTCTATATACCCGCCCTTACGTGAGGGAAACTATAGGTACGTGAGAGCAGATGGTACATGGAACGTAGGCGGTACGGAAGGGGAATCACCCTATTTATGACACCTACCATAGAAGACTTATCCTCATGCACTAGGAATCACCCCAACTACACTCGGTCAGCTTTCATCAGGATTTACGTCTAGCAACAGTTGCGATCGGGGTAATGGATGCAAAATTCAAGCCAAGGTGGTGATGAAATCCACCGTTGGTCTTGATCAAGGGCTGGGGTTTTACGACCAGCGCCTTGGTTTTTAAGTTGCCACGTGGTGTGTGGGGTTCTTTTTATTTTTCAAAATGGAAACAAGCAAGCGGTAAAGGAAAACTAATTTCCCTAAGCAAGCAAGTACCCTAAAACAGAAAAACTGAAGACAAAAATAGACAAGAAAAGTTTAGAATCCTTACCTCTTCTCTGCCCAAATCTGTCGGTTCTGAGTTTTTTCCCGAAGACTGCATAGACAAAAATTCATCCTAGGGGGAATGAATTATAGGACTGTATTCATCATAGGGTGGGGCGAATTCCCATTCGTCCCTGGGTAAGACGAATTACAGTTCTGTATCCGCCTCCTGATGGAACGAACAACAGTCAGCGTGTGAAACTCGGCACCTGCAAGCAAAAAAACAACCAAGTTTGGATCAGATATCTGATCTTAAAAATAGAGGACAAGGTCCCACCATGATCGCCACTGAAAGCATGAGGATACGAAAACAAAAAAGGAAAAACTCCAAGCACGATGCAAAAATGAAACTGAACTTAACGCTAAACCCTACGAATTAAAAATGCATGAAATGGAGAAAAACATGGATTGATTGAAACCCAAATGAAACAAACAGCCCTTTTATTTTATTGATGTATTTCACAATTTGGTTACAATTCACCTCCTCCCTTTTCAGGGGCGAGGAGCGTTAAACTCATCTCTTGGTCACATCCATGGATAACCATCCTTCTTCCGCGTGCCCACATGTAAGATGGGCGGACCAAAATGTCACCACCACTTGTGTCTATGAATGTTGATTCCTTGCTGCTCCTCCGATGTTCTGATCCTACGTTCAAAGGAACAAGAAATAGTTAGTAGCACCTGCGGATGAAACAAAACATGCAATCCCCAAGCCTACGATAAGTGAATGAGAAAAATGAATTAAACTATAACTAAAATGAATCCAAATGCTCTAAAAATTTGATAGGGGCATCAAGACATCACCAGGAGGGCACTGCAAAAATAACAGTCAAGAAATTCCTCACCGATTTGAATTCGCTCCGAGGCGGGACGAATTTACCTGCAACAAAATGCCGAAAAGGTACTGTCCCAAATGTCCTACCTAGAGAGCTCCAAAAGACCTACAAACTTGGGGTTAGCTAATTGGGGGTATTTTGGGAAGACCCAGATGGTCATATTTTCCCAATTTGGCCTCCATTAATAGGAATTTGATGATGCTACCTGCAAGTTAGTAAAGACAAAAAGTGATAGAACATGATAAGATTTGCTCAAAACATTATGAAATCAAAATTGCAAACTACCTAAATAGCATAAGATGAAATACAATATAAATATAATAGAAAGAACAATCTGCCATAGCTTCCTAATCGTTCCTAAAAGGGACGATTAGACTCGCGATAGTGCGGGGGCGCCCGGGCAGGCCGCCCACCGTTGGGACCTGATTTCGGTGCCAATCCACTTGGGATGGGTCCAAAATCTCTTGTAAGGTGTTGTCAAAAAATTGGGGTGGTATTCTATGGCCAAATGTTGGGTTTTGGGCTCAAGATTCGACCTTCCAATGATCACCCAATGACCTCTTCTCCAAAAGAGATCACGGATGTGAAAGGCACAAATCGCACAAGGATGTATGGGGAAATAAAATGGCAGCACTTCGTTGCTCCAAATTGCTCTTACTCTGTATATTTTGGGGTGAGAAAACCCACCAATTTATAGACCTGGAGGTCTCTTGGGATGAGCATGCAGAGGCGCCACTTGGCAACCATGCCCTTCCAGGGGAGGGAAGATTCCTCCCTGAATAGGGACTCCATGACTGCCCTTGTAACAGCCTCTAACGCTCGAAAATGCTCACCTATACTCCCATGCAATGAAGGAAGCGTTAAGTGGTGGATCCGAGCTGCCATTTGCCAAGATTTGACTTTTTGCCCGTCAAACCTGCAATTCGCCCCACCCTGGAGCGAATTGTGAATTCGTCCCTGGGAGGAGCGAATCCCAGTTTGAATTCGTCCCTGGGTGGAACGGATATTGAGCAAAGTGCCCGAAGGTGCCAAAATGATTTTTGACCTTCCAAAACTACTGTGAGAGTGGTTAGGACCACTGTTTAACCTCTGGGGGCTGCCCTTGGGGCTGTGTGTGCCAATGTGATCACTGTTTGCAGTCACATAATCGGATTGGTGTTGTTTTGGTGTCTACACAAGTCTTCACCAAGACTTGCTCAAATCTTCTCTCAAGTCTTCACCAAGACTTACCTCAAATCTATCTTCAAGTCCTCTCAACTTGCTCAATCTTCTTTAACACATTATCAAAATAACTCACAATATATGCTCAACCAATCTCAAATCTTGCATACAATGCTATAAAATACTTTGTCTACTCTTCAAAGTAATTCCTTTAACTTGAAGCAATTTAGGTATATTCTATTCAAAATTTATTTAACCTCTGGAAGATATAGAGAATGATGTATTTATATCAAAAACCCAGTATTTTCTACTCAATTATTAAGTCTATCGCTTTCACAAATATGGCTATTTTTTGCACATTTACTTTCAATATCACTCAAATCCAATGCTCAAGAATTTAACTAAATCATTCAATCAATGAAACACAACTTGCTCATAAACCCTAAACAAGTGTTTTCAAACTTCTTCAAACAAAGAGCACAATGTGGGTATCAAACCCTAACTCAAATTATCCTCAATATTTATCTCAAATGTTATCTAAACATTCACCAATGAATCCTATAAGAATTCACTTAAATATTTCCAACAAACCTTATCAAACAATCATTTTCACTCCACCTTATATTTCACAACATTCAATCCAACAATACTTCAATCAAAGGATAATGTGCCCATAAATTTTTTCTGTGATGAAGATATGTATTCAAAACTTGTTTTACTCACAACCAAATCCTTTTTCCAATTCTAGGTTAGATAGCAACATTCTCTCTCAAAATATCCAAAAGAATATTTACCTCAATAAATATTTCACCATACAAGAAATAGATTAAAATGTTAAGTCGCAAATACACCTTATCACTCATTCACTTTCAATATAATATTCAACATATATAAAAAATAAAGTTCCTTTTTTACACCTTATAATATCCTTCTCTTTCAAAATAATATTCAACACACATCAAAATAAAGTTCCTTTGTTTACACCTTATAATATCCTTCTTTTTCAAAATAATATTCAACACACATCAAAATAAAGTTCCTTTGTTTACACCTTATAATCTCCAATACTTGATTTAATTCCTAAGCACCCAAAATAAAATATTTAATTAACACCCCTTATGACTCCCTAATCAATTTCACTTATTTTTCTTTCACGATTTCAAAGCCTCAAAGTCAAATCACGTATTCCAAGGACATTAATTAAAAATCATACCTTAATATTATGCTTGCAAAAAATATTGCACAAGTCTCAACGATCAGCACTCAAGCTCAAACCTGTGACCTAAGCCACCATAATTCCCTAGCCCAAGGATAGGCTACCACTTGGGCTACACATCCACACGAAATCAAATGTAAACGATTTCATATTTGAAATCAACTTTGCTGAAAATGAAAAGATGCTTTATCCTCTTGCAAAACAACTTGGTGGGATTTGAAACTGAAACATTTCCTTCGTAAGTGCCTTAGTCACATTATTCCTACCACATATGCTACCCAGCACTATGGGATATGTCTTCTACTCCAAGCGAGTTTAAACACAACTTTACCTGCTTTACCTTTAAGACTCATGAACATCTTTTTCCTTTCAAAATTTGAGTGCACGATTTTTCTCATCACTTGGGAATTCGAATATATTAGTTTTTGGAAATGAAAAATCATTTACTTTAAATCCTCTTTCCTTTGGTTTAAAAAACATCGGCTCTCTCTTGCTTTTGAATTCGAATTCGATTTGAAACTTTAGTGCCATAAATATTTAAATTAAAATTCTAAACTTAGGTTAAAATATTTTAATTTAAATAAATTAAAACCTTTGCCAACATTTGCTCAATGGACCTTGTCAGAGATATCTTTTTTCATAATTTAGAACCTTGTTATTTTTTGCCTCTTCCTTTTACCTAAATATTATAATATTATTTTTTCTTTTTAATCTTGCTTTCTTTTCCTTTTGAAAATCCATGTTGGTCAGATATTATAATATATATATATATATATATATTAACATGGTGGAATCGGTAGCCGCCACGAATCTGAGAAAGCTGTCCAGATTTTATGGCCGCCACAGTATTCTACGTTGTCCACCCCGGAATCCGCCACACAAATATTCGCGCAGTCCGGCCCTATAACCGCCATGCCACAATCATTTTAAACCTTTTATGCCACTGAAAGCACCAGGAAAGGGACAAGCGTTTAGTCCGGCGAGGCCCGAGATTTGAACCTTAGACCTCCACCCCTCTTATGAGGTTTGGATGAACCAATTGGTCTACACCTCGGACCTTGATATTATAATATTAAAATATAAAAATATTAGTCTTTTTCTTTTTGCACACAATCTTCAAACTTAGCCTTCAACCTTTTGACTTTAAACCTTTTGGCGTAAAACCTTTTGACATTAAACCTTTTGACATCAATGAAAACACAACTTACTCAAATTTTCTAAAAGATATTTTAATCTACTCAAAAAGCAAAGAGGGGTATGATTAGCATATGGAAACTCTACTAGAGATTCTTAGAAAGAATCAATTATATGTAAAATTAACCAAATGTGATTTTTACACTCCACAAGTGTAGTATCTTGGACATATTATCTATGTTGAGCGAATTGAAATGGACTTTAATAATACTGAAGCAATTATTTATTCACCAAAACCTACTAATATTTTAGAGGTGCAAATTTTTATGGGAATTGTAGGATACTATAGATAGTTTGTCAGAGGATTTTCAAGAATTGATAAACGCATTACAAAACTTTAGAGAAAAGGAAAAATATTCAAATGGATGGACCAATGTGAGGAGGATTTTAGAGTTTTGAAATAAATGTTAACAACTGCACTGATCCTACAATTCTCTGATCTTGATAAATAGTTTACAATATGTATTGATGCATAAATTCAAGGGTTAGATGGTGTTTTGACCCAAGATGATGCGGTTATTGCCTATGAGTCTAGGAAACTTAAGAGACATAAGGTTAATTATGCCACTCATGATTTAGAGTTGGCAGTGGTAGTGCATGCTCTAAAAGTTTGGTAACATTATCTACTGGGAAAACCATTTGAGTTAAAGATATATCATCAGAGTCTAAAGTACATCTTTACCCAACCTGTATTGAATGCTAGGAAACGATGCTAGATAGAATTATTGGTAGATTATGATTTTGGCATAGAGCACATTAATGATAAGGAGAATAAGGTCATTGATGCTTTGAGTAGGATATGGCGTATTACTGCAATGGCAAAATGCTAGTATTATATGTTAGATCAAATTAAGATATGGCAATAAAAATATGAATTTTGTTAATCATGTATTGGTCAAGATGGGAAAAAACCAGGAAGGAATGAAGAATATGTTTTCAGGGGATACCTATTGTATTTCAAGAATAGGTTAGTAGTACCTAACTCAGAAGTATTGAGGTAAATAATTATTAAGGAGGCTCATAATACTCCTTATTATGCACATCTAGGAGGGGAAAAATGTACGAAAATCTAAAAAAAACTTCTTATTGACCTGGAATGAAAAAAATACATTATCAATTATGTGGTAAAATGTTTGGAATTCCAAAGAGTGAATGCAGAATATTTGCATCCAACTATACCCACATGAGATACCTGCACACAAGTGGCAGGTAGTATCAATGGATTTTATAGTGGGATTGACTAAAACAAGATTTAGGCATGGTGCAATTTTAGTATTGTGGATAAATTAACCAAAGTCAGACATTTTATACCAGGAAATGTGCAAGATGATGTACCCACAGTAGCAAGTAAGTCTGGCAGAGAAGTGGTGAGGCTACATAGTTTCCTAGAAGTTATAGTCTTTGATAGAGATTCTCGTTTTACTTCTGAATTTTGTTAAGTGTTGCATCAAACATTAGGGACTAAGATAAATATCAATACTGCTTATCATCCTAAGATAGATGGATAGACTGAGAGGGTGAATCAAGTGCTTGAAGATATGTTGAGAATGTACTACATGGATCATCACATAAAGTGGGAATACTACTTATACCTAGTAGAATTTGCATATAATAATAGTTTTCACTCATCACTAGGTATGGCACATTTTGAAGCTCTATATGGACAATGGTGCAGAGCTTCCTTAACTTGGTATTATCCGAAATATTAGATAGTTATTGAACTGAAAATGGTAAAATAAGTGGAATAACAGTTAAATATGATTCAATAAAAGCTAAAAGAGGTTGTAGATCACCAGAAGAGCTACGCGAACCTCAAACGAACACCTAGGGAATACTCTATGGGAGATAGAGTATTCTTAAGGGTGAAGCCAACTAAAATTTACATAAAATATTCCAAGATTGAATCTAGATATGTCCTTTTGATATTGTAGCTAAGATAAGCCCTATAGTGTACAGACTAGCTCTACCACAAAGCTTATCCAAAATCTAAAATGTCTTTCATGTGTCCCTCTTTAGAAAGTATATTTATGATCTATGCATGTATTATATGTTTCCAAATTGCATATGATCGATACTTTAAATGATGAGGTGCGACCTGTTCACCTACTTGGTTTTAGAACCAATAATATAAGAAAATGAAGCATAGAGCAATATCGGGTCCAATGGGACCACTAATAAGATAAAAATTCTACATGGAAAGACATGGCTGATATGCAATGATAATTTACTTATTTATTTGAGTAGATGAAAATATTAGTATTTTTTTTATATAATTACATGATATATGTATATATGCATATGGATATGGATCGGGATACTGAGTAGAGTAAAATATGTTTTTGGAGTTACTATATAGAGTAGCTTGTGAATGTTTTGTATTGCTCAAAAATATGTTTTGGAACATATGGTGAAGAATGGTTAATTATTTTCCTTAAGATATGATTTATGATGTGGTTATATGCCAACCATGTGAAAATGTGATGTGATTTTTATAATGATTCTTTGCTGAAGCATTTATTACTAAATAGGAACAATGAAATTACTTGAAATCTGATTCCTGAAAAAGAAATGAATATACAAAAGTTTCTCTTTTACTTAACCTAATTTTAAACACAGGGACTATGTTTATCTCTAGTGGGGGAGGATGCAACGACCCTCCTCACATGATGAATGAAAAAAAATAAAAAATAGTAAACTTACCTTTTTCATATGAAACATGGTACTACTAACGGTCTCTGTGAGTGCAAGATAGTAGAAAGATATCAATGAAAAGAAGCTAGTCAGTGGAAAAAGGGTAATAAAGGGAAATGATGATTTAGACTATGAGTACATGGATGCTCGCACACATGCATATCATGTAGGACTTTTTATTGAATTAAATGTGTGCATATTTTGAAGGTTTGATTGTTATTGATGGCATGAAATAGAATGTGCATATGTCTTGTGTGGCGATGATGATGGGAGCCACTTTATGATTTTCTTTTGGCTTTGTGTTTGATTATTAGTCAAAGGAATATGTAAATATAAGTACAAGATATTAAGGCATGACTATTTAAGCACATGTGTGTATGAATATAGTGATTGGAAGTATCCTTGCATGTTTAGTATAAGCAACATTTGATTGGGATATACATGGAAATATTGATTAGTCTTCTCCTAAAATTAATCATGTGGAAAGAAAATAAAAATAAAAAACTTTTAAGAGTATTTTGTGGGTATGGAAGAAAGTGTATGGACAAAGTGTGTGAGATCCAGGTGAGTGGCACCATTATGCCATTATAACTTTTAACTTCCACCATATCTCACGACCAAAAATAAAGGGAAAGATAACAAACATCCAAAAAATTATAAAAGGAAAAAGGGTGGTGGATATACTCATATTTTGGGTGTGCATGGAAATAAATAAGGAAAAGTACTGAAGGGAAAAAGAGTTGCAGACATGGAGAGAGCGCTAAAGAGAAATTTATAGCAAGGCATTGGAATCTAGGTGGAATTCCTTTTAATATTATGTTTGTGAATGAGTTTTTATTCAAAATAAAATGATATGCATGCACTAAAAATTATCTTTGTTTGCTATGAGAAAATAATTAATCTCTATGATTTGAAAAAGAATGTTTTTCTCTATTTGCTATGAGAAATGAATTACTCTCCATGATTTGAAAAAGGAAGCTTTCCTCTGTTTGTTGTTAGAAAATAATTATCTCTATGCTTGGATATAGAAAGCTTTACCCTGTTCACTGTGTGTAGAAGAAGAGAATAGGATGAACTCTGTAAGTGGATAGAGAGGTTGTTATAATTTGATATACTTGATTAAAATATTGCTTTAAAATAGAACACAAGCTCTACATCGTAAATACAAATATTTTTTGGTAAAAGTGGACAACCGGTGTCTAATTGTATGTCAAGTTATGGAAATGTAGTGTAAAAATTTTGAATGTCTTGTTTGCAATGGTTAGTTACTGCATGCATTTATTGATATGGGAGATGGAATTTGATCCTACACCAAATTAAACTTAAATTTCCATAGAATAGCAATTGTGGATTTAGAGGTGGACGAGCTATGTAGTAGGTGTAATAGAACCAACAATAGTTACCCTTTGAAGGTTATGATACCTTTGAACAATGAAATTCTTCTACATGTTTGAGAATTTTGATATTGTGTAAATGACGATCGCGATTGAGTTTTTTTTTTTTTTTTTAAAAACAATATATCTATGTTGTAAGGTTTCTATCAAGTTTTGTAGTAGCTATGGAAATAGAGACCTTACAACTTGATTATGTAAATTACCTTGTGAAGGCAAATTTGGAATTTGATAGTAATGTTTGGTATCCAAACTTAAATTGAACTTTCCAAATAAGGTATAAATGATTCATATTCTAGATGTTTATATTAATAGTTAATTGAATGGGTTCAAGAAATGTATGGCTTTTAAGCATTCAAGCATTCTCTGTGATGGATTTATTATCTATTCTTTGCTATGATGAAAAGGGTGTGTATAGAACTCTATTTTTGCTCAAGATAACTTTTAGAGATATTATAAGATAATACAATTTTGAAAAAAAATAAAGAAACTATTGTATTTAATGAATTTGTAATTATGGTGTTGAATTATTTGGTATCTCTCTCTGAAAACCAATAGTTTGAAAACTTTTAGGAAGTAAAGTGTCTTATGAGGAAACATGAGAAATGTTGAAATTAAAACATAAAACCTTAGTTAGAGGTCAGAAATTCCTAATTTTCCTTGAAAATAAGCAATGAGACTTGAGGATACATAAAAATCATTTATTATGTTGAGGTGAGGGCATCAACACAACATAATTCGATAGCAATCACTGTTTTAAAAAAATGATTTTATTATATGACTCGGTTAGACCCTTTTAATGAGAAGGCGATACGGGATGCCATCTCTAGATTTCTTCTTGACAGTATTGTGATAAGTCCCATGCTAGTGTAACTTAGATAAATTAACCTCAATGTTTGGTATGGGATAAATGATCGTGAGTTGCAACAAGTATGTGTGATTAATATCAAGGCCAATGCATTGGCATTGCTCTATCTATTTTTTTAGAAGAGAATGATCAGATAGACATGAGGTATGTAAATTCTTGAACTCTTACATTCAGTAGTAGAACATGATCGATGAAAAGGTCAAACATTCAAAATTACAAGGGTTGGGGAAGCAAGCATCCACCCTCTAGGTGATATGGGCCCTAGATGATAACCCCTACCATGGATTGAACCTCATGCCAAAAATTAGGATGGTAAATGAGGTATATCAACTTCACTCAATGGCACCCTTACGGGATGTGGCCTATCTTGTCCACTTGGATGGTTGTCTGCAGCAGTCTAAAATATAAAAGTGGTACAATATATCACAATAAATTAAGTTCATGATAATTATTTAATGGGTGAATCAATTATTGCCATGTGCCCTATAGGTTTACTATTGTATAAATTCTTAAACCTTATTATTTACCTTATTTGTTTTAGTGGTACAACCAAGTGAGTTGACTTGGGTTGTTACAGGAATGAATGAAGAGTTAATGAGAGATATTAGTTAAGAGGAGGTGAAGGAAGTGGTCTTCTCCTTAAGGAAGGAGAAAGCTCCAGGCCTAGATGATTTCCATGTACATTTATTCCAAGTCTTTTGGAATAAAGTAAAGAAGGATTTAATAAAAGTAATTTTATCATCACAACTTGAGAAAAAATATAAGAGATTTTAATACCTTTTTAGTACTCATCCTAAATAAACAAGGGAAAAAGAGATTTAAGGACCGTAGGTCGATAAGTCTATGCAATGCAATATATAAGATTATCACTAAAGTGATAGTACTAAGGTTGAAAAATATCCTCCTAGAGATTATAGTAGACCAATAAGAGGATTTTGTGAAGGAAAGGAAAATATTGTATGTTGTCATGTATATCCATGAAATACTGCACTTGATAGTGTAAAGTATGAGGGAAGGAATATTGTTGAAGCTAGATATGAATAAAGCTTATGATAGGGTCTCCTAGAGCTTCCTAGACAAAGTTATTGCTAAGTTTAGATTTAGTAGGAGATGGAGAAGATGGGTGAGAAATTACTATAGTGAACTAAGGTTCTTGGTTATCATAAACAATAGCCTAACAATTTTCTTTGAGAGAAACAAGGGTTTAAGGCAAGGGGATATACTTTCTCCTTGTCTCTTTATTATCATGGAAAAATCCCTTGGGATATGTATAGATGTAGTCCAAATAATGAAAATGCTAAATGGGTTGAAACCTTATGTGTCTATAAAAGGTATGAATTACCAACAATTTATGGATGATACAATCTTTCTTGAGGAACCTTTGGTGGCCAAATTCAAGGAGTTCAAATGGATCCAAAACATATATAGCAGGGATTCCCAATAGATTATTGTTGGAACCAATTCTTGCATCCATAGGAAATAATTTATCATGCTACAAGAATCCATTTGAAACCAACGAGCTATTACAGGATCTGGTCGACCTACCTCATGTTCTACTGAACCCGAATATTGCTAAAGAAGATGACAGAATGGGTATGGAAACCCTAGCAGTAATTCTTTAATTAAAATTCTAATTTGCATGCTCCATATCTATATTAAACTATAAGTATTCTTATTAAAATGACCAAGCATGAAAATAACCAACTATTATGCCTTATGTAGATCGGTGCCTAGATTCATTGGGCTATTATAGCAATTTAACAACAATTTTAATTATGAACAAAGAGAAGGGGAAAATGAAATTAGCATTCTTGATTTCATTAGAATATCATAACAAAAACAAAAGTTAACTAATTAAAGAAACATGTATAATTAATTCAAATAATGTAACCCATTATACAGATACACACAATACTGAGACAAAAAAATGATAGGAATACGATTCAGAATTGTATTGATTCATGGAAAAATTACATGCAGAGTGGGCAGAATGCCTTTTAACTCTATTTTTATCAAAATAATACAACAATACAATGGATATGACTCTTTTAAAATTATGTAATAGGTATATACTACTCTCCTTATTCCAATATGGTAATAGAAGAATATCTGAATTGTAGGCTCAATAAGACTGGAAATATTCTCAGCTTCTTGAACACTTTCCTATCATACAATCCTGCACAACAAAGGAAGGAAGAAATAATGAATAAAATAAAATAGACACAAATAAATACAACAACACAACTAACAGGGCACTCAAGTATACATCTTAGAAAAAATTCTATTCTCTAATTGCTTGATGCAAAATCTAGACTTGTCGGCTTCCTTTTATAGATGCAGGTTCTTGATTCTATTATTTTTGGTTGAATTCTGGCTGTACACTTGTAAACTTCTAATTGAATCCATTCTATGTGTTGTATAGCTAGATTTGAGGTTTTTACTATGCTCCATTATTTGACTTGTTCAAACATATTCCCACTAAACTACTGATTTAAGTATGAGAACTTTCATCTGATTCTGCTACTTCTTGGTGTGTTTAGCTGCTGCTTTCCAAACTAGCCTATTTTGAGTTTCTTTTACTTGATCCTTTGACCCTTTAACTATCACAGAGATGTATCCTATTATTGCATATATCTATGGTGCAGAGTCTACTTTTTGCTGTTTGTAGGTATTGACCTTTTTTCCCTTTAAACTCCTTTGAAACCCTTTAATATGCTCATCAATCAACCTCCATATTTCTATGTCAAAAATGGGTGCAATACTGAGCATATTCATTTATTGCAAAATTTGTTTTTTTTTGTATAACAATAATGGACATGTTTCTATCATACTGAAGTAGTAAGGCTTCTGTAGCATTCACCATGAGTGTAGTTTGTTTAATCATCTCCTCCTCATCACATTGTTCACATTCAAATATCTCAAAGGTTTCTTTGAATATTCCTTCTATGTATGATGCTCCACACATTGATATAAGGATAGGCCAATATCTGTCAGTTTATTTGTAGCATCCTTTATCAGGTCATTCATCTTAGTCTTAGAATTTGTCAATTTTTCTTGGTTTGATCCAAACAGGGCTGCTTTGAAAATTTCAAAATTGATTTGAATATTATTGTCTTCAGGTGTCGTTATTTCTTGTCCTTATAGTTCTTCAAAATGATCCCCTATGTAGTCCAGGGTTGGGTGAATGAATTTAAAATATTTTTCTCTTTCCTGCATCAAGGTCATGATTTCTTGAGCAGTTATTTGAATCACTCTTATTTGCTTGAACATCTTAGTAAAACCTTTGGCCTGAGATTTTATTCTTCTGTACATGTCCTTTTGCATTATATTCAAATAATATACATGATCTTGAACCTTGGTTACTACAGGGTGCTGGGAAATTGAAGCATCTTTCTTATGCGTGATTTTATCGATCTTTTGGTTCGTAATCTTCATAGGTTCCGTCATGGCGATTTCTAGTATTTTTAAACCTTTGAAACGTGTGCTACCATTGGATTGATCTGGGGTGTAGCGCATCCGTTGTTATTCTAAAACCTGTATGATAGTTACTATACCTTCTCTTATATAAGCACTTGAAATAATCATGGTTTTTCAATCCTCGTTTACTCATGATTATCTAATGTTAATATTCACAATTTTAAACCTTAGTAACTCGTATAAATCGATGGTAATATATGATACGAGTATTTTTCTATTGTGGTCACCGTTAGATCTTACTGTGGTGAGGCACGAACATTGGATTGTATATATGTACATGGTTTTTAATAAATGGGAAACACTTATATGTACCTTGGTTTAATTAATCAACCTTTTAAAATAATAATTCTTAGATTAACCTTCGATTGTTTTTTTGTATGTGCACCATTGGATCTAGGTGATCAGTGAGCGCTACCATTTGATTTGTGTATCCTTAAAGCATCTTTATTTAGCTTTGGATATTTTTTCACCACTACAAGCCTTTGCGACAGTCAATTTTTAGATTAGTTTGGGCACCATCGTTAGATTGCCAATAAGATGCCCACCATATAATCAATGTAAAAACTTTTGATTTTCTATTAATCATGTTTAAGGAAAAGGGGAGGGATTAGTCAATGTATTAAACCCTCGCTATGCACAATTAATATTTGTCTTTACCTTAGCATTTCTTTTACCATTCACAGTTTCGGTGCAGTCGTTAGATTTCGTGTGGATGCAACAACAACCATTGGATCTAGTCAACCTGCAAGTTAGTTTAATCAATTATGTCTAATATTAATCATGATTAAGGTGAAAGGGGGAAAATTAGCTGATGTATTAAACCCTTTTTAATTACATGATTAACATTAATTATTTTTTGAACCTTAACACTCTTTAATGCATCTTCAATTAGTGCGCCATCGTTAGATTAAAAATTGATCGAGCGTGGCCCTTTGATCTTGGTAACTAGCCCGACGATTAATAAAATGGGGTGCATCCTTTTTAATATTGACTTTTAAAGTTCACTTTAATCGAAGCAATCACAATCATCGATCTATAGTTTATTTGACATGATTGTCCGATCTTTCGGACTTACTATTTAATCAGAACCTTTGACCATTAAGGGTCAGCGCATCCGTTGATCTTGTTAAAGGTGCAAGGACTTTAATCATGTTTGTTATTGAGATATGACTTAACCTTTGGGTTTATTATGATAGCGCACTCGTTAGATTTATTTTTGGCATAGTGCTATCGTCAAATTTAATCAGAGATGCTCAATTTTTAATCCCTAGGTTAAATTTATTGACCCTTTTGACTTATATTTCAGATTTTATCGTGAGTACGCATCCGTCGAATTTTCTCAGGTGATGCACTACCGTTTGATTAAATCTAAGGTGCTCGATTGTTAGCTAAGCAAGGTGCATATCCTTAGGTTTTTATTAATTAATACTTGCTTTAAACATAGGTCTTTCAGATCATGAGACTAGGATAGAATGACTTAACCGAATTTAGATTAAAATATTTTTATTTGTCGGTTTTTAGGCCCAAGGAAAGTTTTAATTGAAGGTCGGACCTTGGCTTTAGGTTTTTAATTTGAAAATTTTCTTCCCTAACCATTTGAGGTACTTTTATTTATACAATGAAGCCCACATTAAAAAAAAAAAAAGAAACTAAGGTTAGACTATATCAAACCAACCAATGAAAAATTGAATTACTCACAACTTAAGTAATGACTAGCAGTATTAGCAGTTTTATTGAAATAAAAAATTTAAATTTGAGGGTTTCAAATTTGAGTCAAATTTGGCTCCAAAATAGGCTCTGACTGGGACAATGTGTTGAAAACATGAAGCACTTGAGAACCACAGAATCTCCTGGTTTTATTTTACAAAATTTCAACAAAAAACAACAAAATTTTGATTGCTAAGCAAAACTTGAAATGCATAACATAAAAAAAACTTCCTTCCTCTTTTTATTTATTTTATTCATCATTTTTTTTTTAATAAACTAAAAAACTGTATGAATAACATGATATCAAAGCAATTAGAGTATGGAAAACTATAGATCCCTTTTCATTCAATTTGGAAACAAAGGTTAGAAAATTTTAGAAATCAATGAGTTTTATTTTGAAATATTGTAATGCTTGTTTTAGCTAAGTCATAAGATATAATTACACAGATTTTGTCATAGCCATTTGTCTCACCATATTTTTGCCCATGTGTGTGTTTGTGCATTCTTTTTTTTTTGGATTTCTAAATATTTCAAAACTTTATCATATCTGAGAAAAATAGCCAAGCCTAATATGTGATTTCACTCTTTAAAAATTTTCACCATTCTCTAGGGCTCCACTGCCAGTCAAGCATCTATAGCCTTGGTGGAGTTGCTTCTAATCCCATATTGGTTTTACCCTACTACCAATCAAGCATCTATAGCCCCGGTAGAGGTTTTCCAATATATCTCAGGCAATGACTCAGTTTTACTTTTTTTCTTTCTTGTGAGAGAAGTGTTTGGATATATAAGCAAATTGTGCAATACGTATACCTAAGTTGAGGATTAGTTTCTGGTTATAAAATATAAGTGTAATGATTTTTGGCTCAACTACCCTATCAAATATAACTCAGTTCTTTGGACATTTGAAGTCACTTTAAGTATCATTTGTAATGTGAGGCTTGACATGATGTTTCAATCAACTTTTTTTTCTATCTGTTTTATCTCATATCAAACAACTATTGCATAAACACTCATTTTTGATAGAATTGTAAAGCTCGTCAACATCTAAAATAAATCTCCTTTTTTATTTTTATTGTTTTTGGTGGAATCAACAGTTAGATATACTAATCAAACTAAGATATCATGTGTATAGTAAACTCAAAATTATTCAAGAACAAAAAGGGAAGCTTAACTAATAAACAAAATAAACCACTCTATTTTTAGATTTTTGCTTTTCTATATATTTTTATAATGTTCTTTTTTTAAAGTACACCTTCAACAAGGATTGTAAATTTTGAGGTGTTGGCCATTAATAGGGATAGCCATTATTTCTCCCTGTAAATTTTGTAGCTTGTAAGTATTCTTACTGATAACATGGGCAAATTTGGTATGGGATAATCCATTTAGGTTCAAACTTACCCTTTTCACCATGCTTATTATTTTAAGGGTCCCAATAGATGACTATATCTCCTTGAGAAAAAGTACCCTTGGCTTTCTTATTAAATGAATTTACAATTTTCTGGGTTTGTTCCATCATTCTATTGAGGGTATCTCTTCTTTGTTCTTCTAACAAGACAATTTGGTCAAGCCTTCTCTGAATGGGATTAGGGTTTTCATGATCTTGCAATAAAATGGAAAGTGCTATTTTTTTTCATTTTTGGGGGCAGTAGGGCTTTTTCTCCATAAACCATCTCATAGGGGGTTATTCTTGTATTTATTTTAATAGACAACCTATCAGCCCATAAAGCAAATTTAAGTTCACTGTCCCATCCCATTTTGTTTTTTCCTAATGAAATTTTTATTCTTTTTATTACATTTTTATTTGATGACTCAGCTAGACCATTCCCTTGGGGATAATAATTAGCATAATGAGATAATTCAATTCCATATTCAGTACAAAATTATACCATTTCATATGACACAAAATATTTAGCATTATCAGTTACAATATTTTTAGGAACTCCATACTTGGTCAAGATATTTTCCTCTATGAATATGATGACTGCAGTAGATGTAGATGTTCTTAAAGGTGTAGCTTCCACTCACTTTGTGAAGTAATCTATTGCAGTTATGATACACTTATGCTGGCCAGATGAATTAGGCTTAATCTCTCCAATCAAGTCAATACCCCATTGAGAAAAAGGTGCTTCAATGATTACTGGATTGAGGGGCATGGCTGGTAGATGCTTTTTCCCTGTAAAAACTTGGTAGTTATGATAATTCCTAACATATTTATATACATCCTTAAAAAGGGATGGCCAATAATATCCTGCCCTCATGATTTTATTGGCTGTAGCTCTTGGAGCAAAGTGTCCTACATACAAACCATTATGAAATTCATTAATTATTTCTAGGACTTCTCTTTCATATAAGTAGACTAATAATACTCCATCAGGATGTTTCCAATATAATACTCCATTTTGTATATAATATTTTTGAGCTTGAAGTTTGACTGACCTCATTATGTTTATTGACGTGTTTTTAGGGAATGACAGAGTTTGTAGATAAGACAAAAATTTTTCATACCATTTACATTCTTCATTTTTTATTCTTCTGTCATCATATGTCTGATTTATGGTAAGAATATTTTCAGATCTTGCTTCTTCTTTTTTAGCCTAAAATTTAGCTAAACCATGCCTTTTGACTGTTTTAACTATTTTTAATTCAACATCATATTGCAAAAGTTTTACCATCCATCTTCCTGGTCTTCCGAATGGCTCCAATTGAGAAAAGTTATATTTTATTGCTATAAAGGGAATACAACAGTAAACTTTTTTTGAGCCAAATATACCTTTAAAGTGTTCCAAATAAATATTGGATGACTGCATAATCATGTTTCTCTAGTAAGGTGTATTTGATATGTGCTCCTTTTAGACCTGAGCTCATAAAGGCTATTGGCCTTTCATTATTTTCTTCATATTTATCTGAAATAACTACTGCAATAGAATTTTTAGATGCATATGAGTAGATATTAAAATCCTTTGTATAATCAAGGCAGCTTAGGGCTGGTGTGGTTGATATGGCTTCTTTGATCTTGTTAAATGTTTCCATAATTTCTAATGTCCATTTTATTTCTCTAGTTTTCTTCACCATATCATTTATGGGTTTGGTCATTTCTACAAAATTTGGGACAAATATTCTAATAAAATTTATCTTACCAAATAATGACCTTACTCATTTTAGATTCTTGGGTGGGGAAATTTTAGAAATGGATTTTATCCTTTCTGGATCAATGCTTATCTCCTTTTATAAAACTATATGACCTAGCAATTTTCCTTGTGTAGTTCCAAATATGCATTTTTTTGGATTTAGAGAGATTCCAAATTCCTTGCACCAGACAAAAACTGCAGTCAAATGTTCTAGATGATCTTATGGATTTTTAGAAAAAACTATGATATCATCTAAGTACACTACTACAATTTTGAACATTAGTCCTTTGAAAGCAAATTCCATCGCTATTTGGAAAGTAGCACTTGCATTCATCAATCGAAAAGGTGTTCTTAAATATTCAAATGTGCCCTAGGGTGTGGTGAATGTTGCCTTGTGTCTATCTTTTGGATTTATCATAATTTGATTGTACCCTAAAAATCCATCTAATAGGGACAATCTAGTTGAACCTACTACTGCTTGCAGCATTGTTCCATGTTAGGCAATAGGTAATTGTCTTTTAGTGAGCTCTTGTTTAAATTTCTAAAATCCACGCATAGTCTAATGTCCCAATTCTTTTTCCTAATTGGTACTAAGTTGGATATCCAGGAGGAAAATCTAACTTTTCTTATTATTTTGGAGTCCAACAATTTTTGAACTTCTTTTTGCATTACTGGGTGTAGATTTGGATTGTACTTTCTCTATTTTTGTCTAAATGTCTTGGCCTCTTCTTTCAAGGGTATTATATGTGTCATCACATCTATTTTGAAAGTTTTGAGATCTTCATACGTCCAAGAAAAATGTTCTTTGATTTGTTTTTAGGAAATTGATATATCCAAATTTTTCTTTAGAAGGTAGTGCCATGTCTACTTTCACTATTCTGGGTTCTTTCATTGAGCCAATATCAATATCCTCAGATATCACTTATCTACGTATAGGTTTATAGGCTTTGTCAAAATTGTCAAACAGACTTTCAAGAGACACTAATCCTTTGGGTATTCTATTAGTTTTCAACTGGATTACTTCTAGTAGTTCTCCTATTTGATCTTTTAGCTTTTTTTTTTATCTTTTTCATCACATATGACATCTGCATACTGATCTTGCAAAGTCATAAAATCCTTAATATCTATATCATCTTGAAAGACCTGAAGATAGACTATGTTATCTGGCACAAAATGTTTATAGACCAAGATAGTTGGAAATTTTTCCATATATTCTATAGTTATTAATGGGTGATATAGTCCTAAGGCATTCATAGCTAAGATATCTACAACATGATTTTTTTCTCTAGGAATATATGAAATATTGAAAGCCAAAAATTTATCAATTTCTTCCAGTACTGCATTTCTATATTGCTTAAGTCTAGGATGCTTGGTCTGATATTTACCTTTTACTTGTAGTATAATAAGTTATGCATATCCTGTTATAGTTAAGTAGTTAATACCTAACTCTTTTGCTTTCCTTAGACCTAATAGTAAAGCTTCGTACTCAGCTACATTATTTGTGCAAGGAAATTGCAAGCTGTAAGGGATACCAAGGTAATTTATTTTAATATCAGTTAAATTTATACATGCACCTACTCCATATTGGGATTTAGCCCCATCAAATCACATGGTCCACATTTCTTGGGTTAATACTCAATTTGATTTAGCATCGATTATTTTCATATATTTTGGATCCATGCTCTTTGCATCTGTTACTTCCATCAGGAATGGGTTGTGCCATATTGAATAGACTCTGATCTCTTTTTATTCCATAGATTTAACTAAGTTAATCATGGTTTCATATGTTTGAATTAACTCTACGAAGTGTTTGTTGAATGGTTCCCTTCAAAATTATATTCTCCTTATCTGATATGGGGATGGTAGCATAAGACTAGTCTAGTTGTATTGATCCCCCTATGACGCAAGGCTAAGCAACACATAGACAAATTCCAGCCAATTTCATTAACAGAGGTCTTTAATTTCAGAAATACAACTGTTCCATTCAAAAATGGCCAAGCCCAAAATACAATGCCTACGCGGCCTTTTTATCCTTGGCCCCAACTTCCTTCCACATCATTACACTAAGTGCGGGCTTCCCTCTAACCACCCGCATGAATGTTCTATAGCCGCCTGCAAGATGCTGCCAGGTGCCCCGTATTATCATGGTCTGGGGTGGTGGAGTGCGCTGCGGCCGCCTGTCAATCCTTCCGCCAAATCATCATTCAAAGGGATGCGCCACAGCCGCTTGTAGTTCATTGCCACGTGTCCTTTTGCCAGAGCCCCAGTAACCGCTGCACATTCTAGGACAACCTGTAAATTGATGCCACGTGTCCCACGCAATGGTCTTCTGCAATCATCGACTGGTCAAGCGTCGCGAGCGCTCTGTCACGATATCACGACGTGTTTGCCTCTTTGTGCCCTTTCTCCCTTTCGGTCGTGATATCGTGACCATTCTACCTCTCGGTGCCTTTGCCCCCACAAGCGTCGTGATTTCGTGACCACTTGGCACCCTGTCACCTTTCCTCCGAAGGTGTCGCGATTTCGCGACCACCTTGCGCCTTTAAGCCCTTACTCCGAAAGTGTCGCGATTTCACGACCATTTGATGCCCTTGAGTCTTCGGCCCGAAAGTGTCATGATTTCGTGACCACTTTGCACTGTTGAGCCTTCGCACCGAAAGCGTCGCGATTTCGTGACCACTTTGCATTTTAGAACCTTGCCTCCGAAAGCGTCACGATTTTGCGATCTTTTTGCGTTTTTGAACCTTGCCTCCAGAAGTGTCACGATTTCACGACGTCTTTGAGCCTCAGAGCTTTGCCTTCGAAGGTGTCATGATTTCGTGACCATTTTTGTGCCTTAGAACTTTTCCTCCGAAGATGTCTCTATGCTTTCAAGTCTTGTCCCCCAGACGTGTCACGATTTTGCGACGTCTTTTAAGCTTTGCCTTCGAAGGTGTCACGATGTATCTGTGCTTTCAAGTCTTGCCCCCCGAAAGTGTCGTGATTTTGTGACCATTTGGCATTCAAGTGGCTTTGCCTCGGAGCTGTCGCGATTTCACGACCAATTGGCGCCCAAGTTGATTTTCCTCGAAATTGTTGCGATTTCGCGACCATTTGACGTTCAAGCTGCCTTTCCCCAGAATTGTCATGATTTCATGACCATTTGGCGCCTTGACCTCTCTGCCCCAAAAATGTCATGATTTCGTGACCATTTTGCATCCAGACCGCGTTGCTTCAAAAATGTCACGATTTCGTGACCATTTGGCGCCCGAGCGGCTTTGCTTCAAAAATGTCACGATTTCACGACCATTTCATGTCAAGGCTGCTTTGCTTCGGAAACGTCATGATTTCACGACCATTTGGCGCTCGAGCGGCTTTGCTTCAAAAATGTCATGATTTCACGACAGTTTCGCACCTCGGCCCTTTTCATCAAAAAGCGTCGCGATATCGCGACAGTTTTGGCACTTGGAGAAAAAAACATTTTTGGGTGATGCAAGATTGCTTCTTCGCCTTCGGATGCTCCTGCATCAGACACCCGGGGTGGGTTTGAGAAGTGACCTTCACTTCTGATCTTTTCGAGGCAGACCCAGACGATCAACCTCAGCCTTTGATAACCAAGTCGCATCTTCTATGGGCCTGCCTTTCCACTTGACTAAATACTCAGAGTAACTTCTGTTCCTAGTACTTCGGCCCTCACGCGTATCCAGAACTTCCTCTATCTCGTCCGCAACTGGGATGACTGCTGGAATGCTCCACAAATCTGGACTGGGTATCTCACTGCTTTCTCCTTCATGATACTCGACCAAATATGAGATGTTAAACACGGGGGAGATGTTAAGTTCGCTTGGTAGCTCCACCTCGTATGCATTACCCGAATCTTATTTTCCAATGATCTTGCATGGCCCAAATTTCTTCATTTTCAGTTTGTTATAGGTCTTGGCAGGAAACCGCTCCTTCCTCAGATGGACCATGACAGAATCTCCTACTTGGAACTCTTTAACTCAGCATTTTTTATCCGCACTTGTCTTGTACTAAGCATTCATCTTGGCAATGTGTCTTGTCACTTCCTCATGCACTCCCTTCAGGTGTTCGGCAAAGTCTTCTGCCTTAACACTGCATTTCTCCCTCGTATCTATCCTTCTCAACTCTGAAGCATTTCTTGGGCTGCTCCCATAGATGATCTGGAATGGTGATTTATTTGTACTCCGATTGACCGAGCTGTTATACGCGAACTCAGCTTGCGGCAGAACTAGATCCCATCCCTTGGGCTTGTCCCCTACCAAGCATCGTAGTAGGTTGCCCAAACTCCTATTAACCACCTCTTTTTGGCCATCTATTTGGGGGTGGTATGCAGAACTGAACTTTAAATCCGTCTTCAGTTTCTTCCATAGGGTCCTCCAAAAATACCCCACAAACTTGGTATCCCTGTCCGACACAATGCTTCTTGGCAGCCCATGAAGGCGTACCACTTCCTTAAAGAACAAACCAGCTACATGGACCGCATCGCTAGTCTTCTGGCATGGGATAAAGTGAGCCATTTTCAAAAATCTGTCCACTACCACAAATATGGAATCGTGTCCCCTCTGCGTCTTGGGCAAACCAAGAACAAAATCCATACTAATATCTTCCCACGGTCTTTCAGGTATGGGTAGCGGTTGATACAAACCAGTAGGCTGCCTCACACCTTTTGCCATCTGGCATATCCTACAAGTCTGCACAAACTTTGCCACATCCTGCTGCAATTGTGGCCAGTAATAGTTTTCACTAACAAGTGAGATGGTCTTGTCACGACCAAAGTGTCCAGCTAGACCCCCACTGTGCTTTTCTTTGATGAGATTCTCTCTCATTGAGCTCCTCGGGATGCATAATTGGTTCCCCCTGAATAGCATTCCCTCTTGAACCAGGTAATTCAACCACTTAGTCCTGTCCAACGTAACAGGCACAGTGCAGGCTTTCCAAGCTTCTGCAAAATTGGGGTCTGCAGGGTATAAGTTCTTGAGCTCAGCAAACCCTACAACCTCCACTTTCATTTCTATAATCAGACATTGCCTCCTACTCAATGCATCGGCCACCCTATTGGATCTTCCACTTCGATGCTTTAGCACAAAGGTATAGCTCTGCAGGAACTCTACCCATTTTAGGTGCCTCTGATTCAATTTTCCCTGACTGTTAATATACTGCAGCGCTTGGTGGTCGGTATAAAGAACAAATTATTTTGGCAACAAATAGTGCCTCCATTTCTTGAGTGCTTGAACTATGGCGTAGAACTCCTGATCATATACCGAATACTTCCTTCTAGCATCATTGAGCTTTTCGCTGAAATACGCAACAGGCCTACCCTCTTGGCTCAATATGGCTCCTATGGCACTGCCACTTGCATCGCAGTCTACCTGAAACACCTTATTGAAATTTGGAAGTGCTAATATGGGTTGCTCAGTGACCTTCTTCTTCATCATAGCAAAGCTTTTGTCTGCTCCAACTGTCCATTGGAATTCCTTCTTGTTCCCCTTCATTGTCTCCGTAAGAGATGCACAAATACTGCTGAAGTTTCTAATGAATTTTTTGTAGAAACTGGCCAGACCATGAAATGATCTAACCTCGGTCACACTTCTTGGAACAGGCCATTCTAGGATAGCCCTCACCTTTTCGGGGTCCATTTTGAGACCATTTGCTGAGATAACAAATCCCAGGTATACCAGCTCCTTCTTCACGAAGTTGCACTTCTTTAGATTAATCAGTAACTGCTCCTCCCACAGTTTCTCAAAAACCCTCCTGATGTGCATCAGGTGCTCCTCTAGGGTTCTGCTAAAGATCAGGATATCATCCAAGTAAACAATAACAAATTTGCCCAGAAATTCCTTCAGGACTTCATTCATTAACCGCATGAAGGTACTCGGTGCATTGGTAAGCCCAAATGGCATAACCAACCACTCATACAGCCCCTCTCTGGTTTTAAAGGCTGTCTTCCACTCATCCCCTTCTCTAATGCGGATCTGATGGTAACCACTTTTCAAGTCAATCTTTGTGAAGTACTCAGGTCCACTTAAACAGTCCATGATATCATCCATCCTTGGCAGTGGGAATCTGTATTTGATGGTGATTTTGTTAATTGCCCGAGAGTCTGTGCACATTCTCCACTCTCCATCCTTCTTGGGTGCTAATACTGCTGGTACTGCACATGGACTAAGACTCTCCCTAATCAGGCCTTTCTTCAACAGATCTTGAACTTGCCGATTCAACTCTTCAGTTTCCACAGGCGTCATTCGATGTGCAGCCTTGTTTGGCAAGCTCGACCCAGGCACAAAATCTATGTGGTGACTGATCTTCCTAACAGGCGGTAAACCTTCAGGAACATTATCAAAAATGATATCTGGGAATTCCTCTAACAGTCCCATGATTTCCCCTAGAATTGCCTTGCATCCTTCTTCCCTAACCCTGGGGATTATGGCATAGCACATATGATCCGGCTTCAGGCCTTCCAAGAATCTTCTGCCATCAACTAAACAGACTCGTGCACTGCTGCATACTTTCTCATCCGCCTCCTTCAGGGGTTTTAACTTATGGCAAACTCCATTCTTTGACAAAGAATATGTGTTGGCTCGACCATCATGTACAACACTTCGATCAAACTTCCAGGGCAAGCAATAGGTGACATGCATCCATAGGCAAGATGTCACATAAGACCTCATCTCGATAAGTTCCAATATTGAACTTCACCAGCTATTGCTCACTTACTAACACCCGATGGTCCTTTTGCAACCATGCAATTCGATAAGGGTGCGGGTGTTTTCTCCTCTCCAACTGTAGCTTGGCAACCATTTCCTCAGAAACCAAATTGTCAGTGCTTCCATTATCTATGATGATGTTACAGACCTTGCCTGCGCACTTGCATCTTGTTCAAAATAGGTTGTTCCTCTGGTCTATCTTTTCCTCTTCATTTAACAAGACTCTTCTGATGATCATTGCTTCCCCTCTTTCTGCCTCCTCTGAGTGCTCAGACTCTACACCTTTGTCTGCTACAACAGCTCGGGCTTGACCCTCAGGTCTTCGATTTGGCCTCTCTTGATGCTGCGGGCAGTTGTATGCCCTGTGTCCTTCTTCTCTGTAGTTGAAGCAGGTTCCTCGAAAGACACCTCTTCCAAACCCTCGCCCAGGCCTACCTCTTCCTCTCGGGTAGTTGTTGTTCTGATTGCGTGGGCATTGGTCATCCTCCTCCTTCCCTTCTTTCTACTTTTGGCTACTACTAGCTTCACCAATTTTTCCCACATATCTGTACCTTCCACCACTACCTCTTCCACTAGCTCTTCCACCCCTGTCCTTCCCTCTCTGCTTACCATCAAACCTCCTATTCAGTTTCTCCTCCACTTTTAATGCAAACTGATATGCATCCTCCATCGTGCTCATTCTAACCAGCCCCAGCTCTTCTTGAATGCTGGTTCGCAATCCATTGATGTAACGTGCGACCTTCTCCTTATTCGCCTCCGAATGGCCAATTCTGATTGAGATTTGATAGAACTCTTCCGTATATTCCTTGACAGACTTACTAGCCTGTCGAAGACTCTACATCTTTCTTAACAAATCCAACTCATAATCTATAGGGATGAACTGCCTCTTTAATTTCTCTACCATCCTATCCCACCTGGTGATCCTTTCCTTTCCCCTCCTGTTCCTTTCCAGCTGCACTCCTTTCCACCAGATGCTAGCATGTCCCTTCAGCTTGGTTTTCGTGAACCTGATCCGATTTGGATCTGAGATCTCTTCGTACTCAAAATACTCCTCCATGTCATTGATCCAGTCTATCAACTCCTCAGGGTTGAGGTTCCCAGAGTAAGTAGAGACGTCAAATTTTGGCTTCTTCCCAATCTGGGAGATGGCCCTATACAGCCTAGCCTCTGCTGGATCCAAGGCTTCCTCCTCATCGGATGGAACCTCTTCTTCCCACACTTCATCTTCGCTGGGTTCCTCCCTTCTTGGCTCGACTCCTCTCCTAATTTCCTCTTGCAGGGCTTCAACTTGCCTCTGGAGGGCTCTCAAATCGACCTCCTCCCTTCTTGCTCATCTGTTCCTCATACCACCACGATCTCTACATGGAGGCATCCTGTTCGCTTCCTTGCACCCACAACCACGATCTTGGCACAAACTGCCTCACTGTAGGTGATCGGTTTGCGCACTCAGAACCCGCTGGCTCTGATACCACTTAACGCAAGGCTAAGCAACACATAGACAAATTCCAACCAATTTCATTAACAAAGGTCTTTAATTTCATGAATACAACTGTTCCATTCAAAAATGGCCAAGCCCCAAATACAATGCCTGCGCGGCCTTTTTATCCTCGGCCCCAACTTCCTTCCACATCATTACACTAAGTGCAGGCTTCCCTCTAACCACCCGCATGAATGTTCTGCAGCCGCCTGCAAGATGCTGCCAGGTGCCCCGTATTATCATGGTCTGGGGTGGCGGAGTGCGCTGTGGCCGCCTGTCAATCCTTCCGCCAAATCATCATTCAAAGGGATGCACCACAGCCGCTTGTAGTTCGTTGCCACGTGTCCTTTTTCCAGAGCCCTAGTAACCGCTGCACATTCCAGGACAACCTGTAAATTGATGCCATGTGTCCCATGCAATGGTCTTTTGCAATCATCGACTAGTCAAGCGTCGCGAACGCTCTGTCGTGATATCACGACGTGTTTGCCTCTTTGCACCCTTTCTCCATTTTAGTCATGATATCATGACCATTCTACCTCTCGGTGCCTTTGCCCCCACAAGCGTCGCGATTTCGTGACCACTTGGCACCCTGTCACCTTTCCTTCGAAGGTGTCACGATTTCGTGACCACCTTGCGCCTTTAAGCCCTTACTCCGGAAGTGTCACGATTTCGTGACCATTTCACGCCCTTGAGTCTTCGGCCCGAAAGTGTCGTGATTTTGTGACCACTTTGCGCTGTTGAGCCTTCGCACCGAAAGCGTCACGATTTCGTGACCACTTTGCATTTTAGAACCTTGCCTCCGAAAGTGTCGCAATTTCGTGATCGTTTTGCATTTTCGAACCTTTCCTCCGGAAGTGTCACGATTTCATGATGTCTTTGAGCCTTAGATCTTTGCCTCCGCAGGTGTCGTTATTTTGTGACCATTTTGTGCCTTAGAACTTTTCCTCCGTAGATGTCGCTGTGCGTTCAAGTCTTGTCCCCCGGACGTGTCATGATTTCGCGACGTATTTCAAGCTTTGCCTTCGAAGGTTTCACAATGTATCTATGCTTTCAAGTATTGCCCCATGGAAGTGTCGCAATTTCATGACAATTTGGCACTCAAGTGGCTTTGCCTCGGAGCTGTCACGATTTCGCGACCAATTGGCGCCCATGCTGCTTTTCCTCGAAACTGTCGCGATTTCGCGACCATTTGGAGTTCAAGATGCCTTTCCCTGAAACTATCACGATTTCATGACCATTTTGCGTCTTGACCTCTCCACCCTAAAAATGTCACGATTTTGTGACCATTTTGTGTCCAGATCGCGTTGCTTCAAAAATGTCACGATTTCGCGACCATTTGGTGCCCGAGCGGCTTTGCTTCAAAAATGTCGCGATTTCGCGACCATTTCGCGTCAAGGCTGCTTTGCTTTGGAAACGTCGTGATTTCATGACCATTTGGCACTCGAGCGGCTTTGCTTCAAAAATGTCGTGATTTCGCGACAGTTTCTCACCTCGACCCTTTTCATCAAAAAGCGTCGCGATATCGCGACAGTTTTGGCACTTGGAGAAAAAAACATTTTTGGGTGATGCAAGATTGCTTCTTTGCCTCCGGATGCTCCTGCATCACCCTAGTTGTTTTGCCCAATGCCTACTGAGTAATAGTGAGAAGAATGGATCAACATCAACTACTGCTACATCCATGACAATGCTCTTTTTGGGGTGTTGGTCTAGGAAAACAAATAATCTAGTTATTAATCCTACACAAGGAATTTTTCTATTGTCCATTATAGAAATAGGCACAAAATCTCTAGTACAAATTAATCCCATTTGGTTAGCTATTAACTTAGACATGATATTATGTGAAGCTCCACTATCAAGCATGCAATTATGAATCACATATCTTTCCCCTTCATCTGAATTATATCTTAATGACACATAGAAGGGTCTGACAAAATATGGTGATATTGTATCATGTTAATTTTGTCTAGCAGTATGAGAAGTAGGGTCTTCTTTCTGCTCTACTAATCCAAAAGCTCTGCATACTTGTTCTCTGTAAGCTTGAAATTTCATAAGTTCACCAAATGTGATATTAAATTTTTGCTTACTGAGTTCTAACCCAACATCAAATTATATCTTCTTTATATCCAATGGTTTATTACTTTCTTCTTTGGGAACTTCTTCTGTTGAGTCTATTACCTCAGGAGTAATTTTGTTAGGGTTCCTATCATTTTTCTCTTTACTATTTTTTTTATTGGTGAAAGTTTGTCTTCTTGTTTCATTTGTAGATAATTTCTCTATTTTTTTAGGGACTGTTCTATTCCTCAAATTTAAAACGTGGGTTGCCTCTAATTATTCCACCTCTTGAGCAGTGGGAATCAATTTCTCTTGCTTCATCTTATCATATATTGACTCATGTGACTTCTACAAGATTTTAGTTCCTTCAGTCACTAAGATCTGAGGAAGATGATTTGAAGCATATTTATCCATGTCTTCTTCAAATAACCTTTCTCTGGATTCATCTTAAACGGACCAACATGCATTGATTCTTATATCCTCTTCTAATTTTGCATGCATATCTTCATTATGTTGATCACTTAGGTGTATTCCACATGCATCAGGGTTATGGGATGCATCACAAGTAGAGAAAAAATAAGAAAAACCTTCAACTACATTGGTATATGGTATTGGGTTAGGGACATTGTTATGATCCCTATTAGAATATCTATTTTCCAGTTGTTATTCCCATTACCCCTATTCATATTCCCTTATTCAAAACCATTGTTTTTTCCTAATTCTTGTTGTAATTTTCTTAAATGGGGGATGGTTGTCAACATGTGGTCACTCTGTCTCTAAATATTCACCATTATTTCCATTTCTTTCAATTCTCTCTAACCTGTTACTCATGTTGTTGAACATTTTTGTCATTTGATTGGTCAAATTCTCCACATGATTAGTTTCAGTTCTCCTTTGTATATCAAAATCCATTCTCTTAGGTTTTCTCTTAGTCATGTTAATCTCTAAATAATAAGGCTTCATCTTACCACTATCAAGCATATTTATTTCTATATCCATTACTTTTTCCATAAAAACATCAATGGTAGTGGCTTGTTCTTGCCTTAATTCATAGTTAAACTCTCCTTAAAAAACATTATTATAAAAACAAATAGACTAAATATCACTAGGCCTAAGGTTGGCAGGGATTCGGTTCCTTGTTTTTGAAAATCTTCTCTTCAAATCACTAACAACCTCATTTTATTTATTTTTCATAGTAGCTAACTTAGTTAACAATTATTGTTCATTTTTCCTTTCACCATACTTATTTAGGAACACCTCTTACATTTTGGTGAAGTATGGGATATCATTGTTAGGAAGGGAATTAAATCATTCTCTAGCATATTTTTCTAAAGTCTCATGAAACAGATCTTAATATCGCATCTTCATGTTCAACTTCCGGAATGTCCATTGCATATAAGAAACTTTTGATATGATCCTCTCTATTTACTGCACTGTTTCCTAAAAACTTATGGAGGTATTTGTGAGCTTTACTGGGTAAGGCATTTAAATTTACTGGTAATACAAAAGCCCTATATCTGTTAGTTCTCCAAAAATGAACATTACCCTATCTACTGTTGAATTTAATTTCATAGATGTAGTATCTATGGTGATATGGGTCTGGGTAGTTTGAACGTAGATTGATGAATTATCTGCCTTTGAATGAGAAGAATCACATATATCTTCTACTACTGATTTTAAATGTTCATCTACAACAATATCAGCAGTAATAGTATTTTGGATTTTCTTCACGTACCTTTTACCACTAGAATTTAATCTACTATTATAAACAATATTCTTAAAAAATGGAGTTTCCTAGGTGTGTATAAATACCTTTATATTATCGAGTTCTGGAAACAACTCCTTACCACTTCTCCTGGTGTTTGCCACTATGTTATGTTCTCTCCTTTTTTTATATTTTTCTTCTGGGTTCGTCCAGTAGAGTCGCCAGCACTGGGGTGCATAAATAATATCGAATACTCTTATCAAGAATACTTGATATTATCTCTCATCCTCACAAAAGTTAGTTCTTGGGGAAATTCAAGAAAATCAAGAAACCAAAATTTCAAGAAAATCAAGAAACGAGAATTTTCAAGAACATCAAGAACATAAAGAACTTACTTCAAGGCATAAACTACAAACATAATGAAAAATAAAGAACTTCTAACTAAGTGAAAATTAAAACACTAGTTCTTTACTTTAATTGGTCGTTTGTTGATTAAAAATAATTGTTGAAGAAAACTTTTAAGAAGATAATTGAATATTTCTAAGAAGTCCTCCCCGACAACGACACCAAAAAACTATTGGAACCAATTCTTGCATCCGTAGGAAATCAATTGTCATGCTACAAGAATCTGTTTGAAACCAATGAGCTATTACAAGCTCTGGTCGACCTACCTCATGTTTTGCTAAACCCTAATATTGCTAAAGAAGATGGTAGAATGGGTAAGGAAACCTCAACGACAATTTTTTAATTAAACTTCTAATTTGCATGCTCTAGATTTATATTAAACTATAAGTATTCTTATTAAAATTACCAAGCATGAAAATAACCAATTGTTATGCCTTATGTAGACTGGTGCCTAGATTCATTAGGCTGTTATAGTAATTTAACAATAATTATAATTATAAATAGAGAGAAGGGAAAAAGGAAATTAGCATTCTTGATTTCATTCGAATATTGTAACAAAACCAAAAGTTAACTAACAAAAAAAATGTGTATAATGCATTCAAATAATGTAACCCATTATACAGACATAGTACTGAGACAAAGAAATGATAGGAATAAGATTCAGAATTGTATTGATTCATTGAAAAATTACATGTAGAGTGGGAAGAATGCATTTTAACTCTATTTTTCTCAAAATAATACAACAATACAATGGAGAGGACTTTGTTCAAATGATGTAATAGGTCTCTCCTACTCTCCTCATTCCAATCTGGTAACAAAAGAATCTATGAATCCTAGGCTCAGTAATACTGGAAATATTCTCAGCTTCTTGAACGTTGTCCTATCATACAATCCTACGTAGTAAGGGGAGGAAGAAAGAATGAATACAAGAAAATAGCCACAAAGAAATAAAAAAACACAACTAATAGGCCACTCAATTATGCCTCTTAGAAAAAATGCTATTCTCTAATTCCTTGATGCAGAATCCAGGCCTGCCTGCTTCCTTTTATAGTTTTTGGTTCTTGATTCTATTATTTATGGTTAAATTTTGGCTATACACTTGGTAACATATGATTGAATCCATTATATGTGTTGTACAGTTGGCTTTAAGGTTTTGAATGTGCTCCCTTATTTGAATTGTTCAAATAGATTCCCACTAAACTGGTGATTTAAGTATGAGGAGAACTTTCATCTGATTCTGCTACTTCTTGGTGCGTTTAGCTGTTGCTTTCCAAACTGGCCTCTTTTGTGTTGCTTTTCATTAATCCTTTGACCATTTAACTATGCTAGAGATATATCCTGTTATTGCATCTATCTATGGTGTAGATTCTACTTTTTTTTGTTTACAGGTATTGACCTTTTTTCCTTTAAACTCCTTTGCAACCCTTTAATATACTCATCAATCAACCTCCATATTTTTGTGTCAAAAGTGGCTGCAATCCCGAGCATATTCATTTCTTGCAAAATTCTATTTTTTTGTATAATAATAATAGACATGTTTCTATCATACTGAAGTAGTAAGGCTTCTATAGCATTCACCATGAGTGTAGTTTGTTTAATCATCTCCTCCTTATCACCTTGTTCACATTCAAATATCTCAAGAATTTATTTGAATATTTCTTCTATGTCTGATGCTTCCAAGCATTGATCTAAGAATAGGCTAATATTTGTCAGTTTATTTGTAGCATCCTTTATCAGGTCATTCATCTTAGTCACAAAATTTATCCATTTTTCTTGGTTTGATTCAAACATGACTCCTTTGAAAAATTCAAAATGGATTTGAATCTTATTGCCTTTAGGTGTCATTATTTCTTGTACTTGTAGTTCTTCAAAATTATCCCCTATGTATTCTAGGGTTGGATGAATGAATTTAAAATATTTTTCTCTTTACTGCATCAAGGTCATGATTTCTTGAGCAGTTATTTGAATCACTCTTATTTGCCTGAACATCTCAGTAAAACCTTTGGCCTGAGCTTTTATTCTTCTGTACATGTCCTTTTTCATTATATTCAAATAATATACATGATCTTCAACCTTGGTTACTGTAGGGGTTGGGCAATTAAAGCATATTTCTTACAAGTGATTTTACCAATTTTTTGGTTCACGATCTTCATGGGTTCTGTCATGGTAGTTTCTGGTACTTTTAAACCTTTGAATCGTGCGCTACCGTTGGATTAATCTGGGTGTAGTGCATATGTTGTTCTGAAACTTGTATGATAGTTACTATAACTACTCTCATATAAGCACTTGAAATAATCCTGGTTTGTCAATCCTCATTTACTCATGATTATCTAATGTTGATCTTCATAATTTTAAACCTTAGAAACTCGTATTAATCAATGGTAATATATGATATGGGTATTTTTCTGCTGTGGTTGTCATTAGATATTACTATGGTGAGGCACAACCATTGGATTGTATATATGTACATGGTTTTATAATAAATGGGAAACACTTATATGTGCCTTGGTTTAATTAATCAACATTTTGAAATAATAATGCTTAGATTAACCTTCGGTTGATTTTTTGCATGCCCATCGTTGGATCTGGGTGATTAATGAGTGTTGCCATTCGATTTGTGTATCCTTAAAGCGTCTTTATTTAGATTTTTATATTTTTCCGCCACTAAAAGCCTTCGTGACCGTCGATTTTCAAATTAGTTTGGGCACCATCCTTAGATTACCAATAAGATGCCCACCATATAATCAATGTAAATTTTTTTGATTTTCTATTAATCATGTTTAAGGTGAATGGGAGGGATTAGTAAACATATTAAACCCTCTCTAAGAAAAATTAATATTTTTCTTTACCTTAGCCTTTATTTTACCATTCATGGTCTCAGTGTGGCCGTCAGATTTTGAGTGGAGCCAAGCACAGTCATTGGATCTAGTAAACCTGCAAGTTAGTTTAATCAAGTATGTACAATATTAATCATGATTAAGGCAAAAGGGGGAAAATTAGACAATGTATTAAACCCTTTTTAATTACATGATTAACATTAATTAATTTTTTGAACCTTAACACTCTTTAATGCATCTTTAATTAGTGCACCGCCATTAGATTAAAAATCGATCTAGCACCACCATTCGATCTTGGTAACTAGCCCAATGATTAATCAAATCGGGTGCATCCTTTTTAATATCAAATTTTAAAGTTCGCTTTAATTTAAGCAATTGCAACCGTCGATATGTACTTTTTTTGGCACAATCTTTCGATCTATCAGAATTACTGTTTAATCAGAACCTTTGACCATCAAGTCTTGCATTTAAATTTTTTACTCTTTAGACAGTGCACGACCGTCGATTTGATCTTGGGGTCAGTGCGTCCGTTGATCTTGTTAAAGGTGCAAGGACTTTAATCATGTTTGTTATTGGTCTATGACTTAACCTTTGGGTTTATTGTGATAGTGTGCTCGTTAGATTTATTTTTGACGCAACGCTATCGTCAGATTTAATGAGAGATGCTCGATTTTTAAACCCTAGGTTAACTTTATTGACCCTTTTGACTTATTGTTCAGATTTTATCGTGAGTGTGCATCCGTCGAATTTTATCATATGATGCGCTATCGTTCGATTAAATATAAGGTGCTCGATTGTTAGCTGAGCGGGGTGCATACCCTTAGGTTTTTATTAATTAATACTTGCTTTAACCTTAGGTCTTTCAGATCATGAGACTATGGTGGAATGACTTAACCAACTTTAGATTAAAATATTTTTATTTGTCGGTTTTTAGGCCTAAGGAAAGTTTTAATTGAAGGTCAGACCTTGGCTTTAGGTTTTTAATTTGAATTTTTTTTTCCCTAACCATTTGAGGTACTTTGATTTATACAATGAAGCCCACATAAAAAAAAGAAGAAGCTAAGGTTAGACTTTATCAAGCCAACCAATGAAAATCGAATTACTCACAACAACTTAAGCAATGACCAAAAATATTAGCAGTTTGATTGAAATAAAAAAATTAAATTTGAGGGTTTCAAAGTTGAGTCAAATTTGTCTCCAACAATGATTAACTTTGAAATTTCTCCATTAACACTATAGAGAAGTGGCAATGAAATATTAGCAAAAACTACGTATTCATCAGGAGGAAATAATTACAAATAAACATGTTAAATGACAATAAAAGCACTTGCCCCAAGACTAAATATAACAACCATCTACTAGTTACATTGATGTGTGAATTTTATCACTTTCATGTGTAGTTTAAGGTTGTATCACTTACAATATTAATTTTGGATTTGTATAGTTTATGTCTAGCCGAGTTACCTAATTAATACTAATTCCCAAATATTTCTACTTTTACTAAAGCTAACCAATAAACTAACATTTCTAATCAAATTTTAAATGTTGGTGTTAAAATTCAATAAAATTTGAAATACACTTATTAGATTCATCAAATATTGTTATAGAGGGTACATTAGTACGAATGCAAAATTACATGGTAGAAACTAGCTCCAAGCCTTGCTTCAAGATACAAAATATATTGAACTTAGCAAAAACTTCAGGATACAACTATATTCATTTTGGTGGAATCAAAAAAAATATAATTCCTACTTTTAGAGAAGGAATTAATGCACATACATTACTATCACTTCTAGATGTCATACATACCACACTAAAATATGTTATAGTTGCACAAGGTCTGATAAGGTTAGACAAAGGTCCTTAGTTTAGAATAAGTTTTCCAAATTTCATAATACCTATCTTTGATGGAAACAAAAATGATAGGTGGTATACTATGTGGAATCTGCTAATCAGTACAAAAGGGTCAATATTAGCCCCAAGGGAAACTCATATGATTTTAGGGTTTGAGTTTTATTACCAATTGAAAAATACTACAATTCCAATAGTTTTCAAAGAATTAAAAGACCTAGTTGTCAGAGAATTAAAATACCTAGAAAATAAAAATGCATCAGTAAAGTTCAATAAAGAAAAATCAGAAGGTTTTGAACCTATGTATCAAAAAAGAGATGACATTCTGGTACCTGCTATATATAATTAAATAAAGAGCTAAGAAAGTCAATAAATTCTTTAAATAAATATTTTTTTAAAAACATGCAATTATCAAGATGATGTAATAGAAAGATCCTATATCATTTTTTTCTTCTATTAACTAATAAAAAGGATAGAACACAACCTATATAATTTTTGTTTATTGAAGTGCAGATTTTACTTTTTCAAATACAGTAGAAAGAGAATGATATTATTCTATTTTTATAGTCAATATAATTAACCTAAGTGTTACCATAATTGGCATATGCAATCAATATCAAACTTATATTTAACTACAACACAAGCTCTAAATATGAGTGACAATAATAGAAACATTATCATGCATATATAAGCATTGCTACAAAGCAACACTATTGTCTAAGGAGTAAATTTTGTAAATAAAATAAGTAACAATAGTCCTTGATATTCAAGAAGATTTGTTATTATAATTTGTATAGAATATACAAAGAAAATAATTATAAATACAACAATGAAGAGATCTATAATGCAATGTAATAAGAATGTATTTTCCAATTTCCTTGAATACAAACAAGAAAAGATAAAATACAACACTAAGTAAATGATCCTAAGGGTAATTTAATATAAAGGTTCATCTATACTTGATTATGTTTGAAGGTGATTTTGATGGTTGACAACATACACGACAACATGATACACATTTTTTAAACCTTTCCTCACTTTGTGAATCTATAAATAAACCAAAAAATAGTTAGGTTTGTTTAAGGGCTTACCTCAATTAGGCCCCTAGTTCACTCAAGTTGTAGAAAACCATTCAAAAAATGGGAAGGTTTAGAAGCCATACCTAATCCCTTTACTTATTTGTTGATGATGAAAATGTTGATACTAGGTGATGTTGTTGCTAGAAGTGTTGAAGTTGTTTATGATGTTGAGTAGATAGGGATAGCTAATTTTTATATTTAATGCAATATGTTATCAAATTAAACATGCAATAATGAACCTAGGGATTATGATATATTCTTGATTAAATTTTATGTGAGAACAAATGACTAGGAATGAAACTACTCATGTTTAAAAGATATGCAAGTTGATCAAATGTATATAATAAAAAATGAAAAATTAACTTGACATAAGCCAATTATATCCAAAAGACCTAATTTTATGACAAATATTTAAATAAATTAAAAGGTTATACTAATTTAATGATTAAATAAAGTCTATAGAAAATAATAAGGATGCATAGAGTTATGATGTCTTGTATTTGAGGAGATGAGTTTTGAAGTTATTTTAAAAAAAGTGCTGAGGTCAAATGGTGCTAATAAATTTTAGGTCAATCTAATAGAATAACCACCCATGGTTGGCACTATTGTCTATTACAGGAAAATCCAAATACTATGGATCCTTACCTAAGTATACAACTTGTATCTTATGCCTCAACCACCATTCTATAAACTTATATCAAAAAATCAAGAAATTTGATATATTATGCATGTAATATAAATAAATAATAAGCAACTTTGATTTTTACTAAAGTGAGATGACTGAAGGAAAGATTTAATATGATTTAAAGGAGCAAGATTCAAATAAATGATAACTAAATGAATCCACTGATTACAAAGATATCTAACTACTATTAAACTATAAGTGAATTTGAATATATAAAGGTTATTATAAATCCAAGATATCCAAATAGATGATCCTCTATAAGATCCTACAACACTTCATTAAAATAGATGAAACAATCATAAAAATGATAACAAGCCAATATTATTAACAATACTAAAGCTAATACAAATTAAGCAAATGCAAAGAATGTTTAACAAAGCTCTCATATGCATCCATAGATTTGTAACAAATCCTTGGATGCTTTTGTCCTCTTCCTTTCTTACTTTGAACACTCTTAAATCAAATACACACAAAAATGATGGTAAATAGTTGTAGAGAGTTTTAGAGTCATAGGTTGCCATGCATGAAAGTTGTTGCTATTTTTCCAAGGGTGAATTGAGTTATATTTTCAATGAGTAATTGTTGGTGCAAAATTTACCTTTGGTTACGTTTATGCCCAAGACTTTTCCAACATTGAATGATCAGGTTTAAAATAGAGATTACCCAATTCAATCTCTATAGGAGGCTAGTTCTTTACTTTGTTGTAGGAAAATGGGATAGAGTAAAGTGCATAAAGAAAGGGAAATATAGCTATTGCTAGGAATGCTAAATAGTATAGGTTATACAACATAAAGGAAATGCATACAATTTTTATAGATAAGCATTCTTTAAACCATCAAAATAAGAATAACCAATTTTCTGGTTTAAATTTGAACAATTGTAAACCTACTATAATTGTTAACTTCAGAACTAGTGAAACTTAAAGTGCAAAAGAATCTAGAAAGAGAATTAAAGAAATTTATATTCATCATAGTTTATATAGAATTTAAAAATCCATACATACTTTATCAAACACCATTGAGCCAAAAACTAGAATGAATAGTCTTTTATTACTTTCAGAAGTCTGTATCCATTGCCTTGTAAAAGTTCAAGAGTCGACCCTTAGTCAGTGTTTCTAATCCTATATATATATATATATACATCTCCTAATAATAGAAAAACTAAAACATGTTACAATAATACGCCACTTGGATCATTCTGGGAAGTTGGTGATTAAATAAGCATGGAGTACTAGGGTGTTCAACAACAAATAGTTGAGATATCCTTATTGCAGCATGTCTGCATTGATCTTCTCAAAGACGTCATGGCCCAACTGTCCTCCACTTGGTAGTGAATGCAATTTTTATTGGTATTCATATTTTATCCACACCTAGTTGTACCCAAAAAATCCATCTAATAATGAGAATCTCTTTGCTCTCACCATAGGATGCAAAGTTTGGTCAATTTTTGGGAGAGGGTAATGATCCTTCAATGAAGCTTTATTGAGATTTTAGAAGTCTATGCATAGCCTAATGTCTCCATTCTTCTTCTTTATCAAAACCAAGTTAGCTACCCATGTATAATGTTTGATGGGATAGATAATATTGGCTTCAAGTAGCTTCAACAGTTCTTGCTTCATTAGAGCTTCAATTTTGGGGTTGATCAACCTTTGTTTCTACCTCAAGGGTTTTGCACCTTATTCAAGTTCAATGGAATGTTATATTATTTATTTGGAGTAGACTTTAAGATCACCATAAGTCCAAGCTATGATATCAAGGAATTCTTTGCATAGTCTTCAAATCTGATTCAACTCTTCATTTGTGAAATTTCCTCCTACTTTGATGATCTTTTCTGGTTCCAACTGAACTTATTTATACCTATGTTTATAAACCTTCATCTTATGATCGTTTTACCTATAATTTTTTTTGAACATACTTTCAAGAGTAATCAATAATTTTGGGATGTGATTATTTTTCAATTGAATCATACCTTCATCCTCTTCATCTTTCTATACTTTATCACTTGAGCAGTTCACTTCATGAATCAGGAAATCTACTATCTATTGATGAATATAAAATACATGCAAAAAGGTGTCTTTTTCTAGCACAAAGGGTCTATATATAGGTCTTATTATATTAGATTTTTGAATGATATTATTTATGGGACATAAATTTGCACCTACTAATACCAATAGGTCAACATGGGTATTATTTTCTCTAGGGATTGCTTTGATTTTTAGAGCTTCAAAATATTCAAGCAGAATATATACTTTATTATTGTAAGCTTTGAGATAGTGTTGCTTACTAACACATTTTTCTATGACTTGGTTGACAATCAGTTCTAAATCTCCATAAATTTGTAGTTGCTTGATTCCAAGTCCTAGGAAAAGAGCCTCATATTCAGTTGTATTGTTAGTGCAGATCCAAGTTAACCAGTAGGAGAAAACCTTTTTCCTCACCTATTGGAGAGATTAAGACTATGCCTACTCTAGATCCATTCTTACATTTGGTGCCACCAAATAAAAGTTTCCATTTTTGGTTGGTAGATGGGTTTTCTTCGTGCGAAGGGGTGGGATTACTTTTCTCAGGTTTCATGATTGAGTAACTTCTATGGTATATTTCAATCATAGCATTGAAGTCTTGTTGGGAGAACTAATTTTATTCTTGTAGTACATTTAGATATTATTTCATTAAGTTTAAATATTCCAAATCCTCAGTCATTATTCTCACTGTATTGTCCTGCTTCCCTTTCTCTTCAATTTTTTCGATATAGAAGGTATATGGTTTTCTGTTGAATATTTTCACTCTTTTCCCATTGAACGGTATTTATAAGTGTGAGTAATCCAAAGACAAGTATTATTCTATCTTGGCTATGAATTCTCTTGATAGGCACATACCAAAATAATGTTCTAAATCTACCACAACTACCTCTTGTATAACTGTAAGTTGAGGTATTCTGTGTAGGACTATGGGAATATATTTGATCACCCCCATGGTTTTGATTAGATTCCAGTCTAGCTACAAAACATCTAGTCTAATTTTGGTGTATTCCATCCCCATGATGTAACATACAGCTTTGGGTATTACAGTAATTGCAACCCCTGATTCTATCATACAGTTATATACCACCCATCCATCCATCTGAAGAGACAAATAGAAGGGAGGGGACCTATTTTTTTTCTATAGTAGATATCAAACTAGCTTGTGAAAAATTCAATTGAGTGGAATTTTTACTCTTGTTTTTCATAGACCTCAGGGATTCATGCAATAAGTTGATTTATCTCGAAAATTGCAAGGTATCATACATAGTTACTTTAGAAGGAGTCTTTTTAATTTATTCTACTATGTTGAAGGGGAGAGGATCGACACTTTTCTCTTTTTCTTTCATAATAGTGTCATACTTATTCCTATACCCATGAGTGACATCTATCCTTTAATGCTTAGTCAATGAGAGGTATCTGAACTTATCTCTTGCCTATTCCTATGTCTCAACTTCCTTCTGCATGGGGGCTTCTTTGTGTATATCCACTTATTTATGACCTGAGATTTGGGGAAATTTCTCATAGGAGGCTCTTCTTTCAACCTAGTTTCTCACATGTGAAGGTACTTTCAAGGTATTAATATCTTGGGGGTCTACCTACAAAGGTTTCTTCCTTGATCTGTTCAAAAAAACTACTTGTTCCATTGAAGAAATTATGAGATTGTGATTTTCCTCCCTAATCATGTTTACTTGCCCTTTAAGAATTTTTTTTGCTCTTTCAACAACTATCTTCTGGACATAGTGTTGATGGATCATGGATGAATTTTCATCGTGTGGAACATTACATGTGGAACACTAAAAATTTTATTCCATCGAGGATTTGGCAAGTTCAAAATCTTCATTAGCGTAAACCACATTTGATCTCTCTTGATTTTTTCCACTGATGAAAATTTGGTCTCTTGTTATTTGTGGAAATCACCTTGGTTGGAAACTCCTCTCTACTCCTCTTATTTCTATTTAGGTCATCTTATTAGTTAGAGTTTTTATTTCTTATTGTGGATCTTGTAAAGTTGCAAGTTGAGGATCGGGAATGCTAAAACTACTGCTATAGGAAGTATAGGAATGACAGGTAACATTGGAGAAGCAAGGGGTGCCTGTATTACAAAAATAGAGGGTTGTCCAGTCCATTTAGGGAGATCTGCATTGGATGTAGGAGCAGATCTTGGGAAACTAGAATTTGATACTTGTGGAAGGTTTGGAAAGATAGGCATAACCATTTTTGGAGGGAACCTTCCGATAGCAATGAGATATTTCTTTGCTTTTTGAGCTTCTTGGAAAATATCTAGGAAAGTAAACACTTGAGACTGTATGATAGCCATGCTTATATCTGAGTAAAAGCTCTTATATAGTAATTCATTAATTTCTCATATGTTGGTCTCAATCCTGTTAGGATTAAAGCATAAAATACAAGCAATAAAATGTAGAAATAAAACATAGAAGAAAATAATGTGAAACACAATAGACATAGATTTACATGGTTCACCCAATGTGGGCTACGTCCATAGATAAAATAACCAAGTGTTATATTTAATCTAGAAAACCCCTCTATTACAGATCCAAACACCGAACATTACAATCGTCTACCATACAACATCCTCTTATAAAAGTGCATTACAATTATAGGGTAAGAAACCTGCCTAAAATCTACCATCTGATCTATGACCTTTTATAAAATGGTCTAGATTTATAAAGAGGAAAAAGCATCTATTTTTGGCTTCGGGGGCACTAGGCCCCTTACTACTGTCATCACCCCCTGGACCCCCCATGGTGACAGTAGTAGGGAGGGCTAATGCCCCCGTACACCCCCCTATTTAGTGTAGTGGGTCCAAGTGCGGCTGAAACAAAGGACTCCGATTTAATCAGGCTCCATAATCAACATATCCATCAGATACTCTCTTCCAAGTACTACTGAACCAAATGTTAAAATCTACTATTTCTTCCTAAGGATGCTTATGAATAATGGTGAACTAGTTTAGCAAAGAAAATGGATCAACATGTTCATTGAACTCTTCAACTAGTTTATCGATGAGCTGAGCCCAAGTGGCTATAGTCTGATTAGGAAGGGCTCTACACCAATAGAGGATTTTACCTTTCAATAAGATGACTAACAATCTTATCATAACATATTCCTTAATGATTTTATGTATTCGTGCCAATGCAACTACATCTTGGAAGTGTTCATAAGTTGTCTTTCCAGTGCTATAATATTGGGGTAATGCTTTTAAAGCCACTACTGAGATATGATGTTGAGCTACCAGATTTAGATGACCTGAATGATTCCATGTAGGATAGGGCTGATTTGGTTGATTTAAAACCATTATAGTGTCGATTAATATCACAACAATGTTTAACAATCCACTAGTAGAGGTACTAGGGAGAACTATAGGGTAAGGATTTGCAAATCCTGTAGTGATGGTAGAAGAAGAGGTTGATCGAGAAATGAGTACAGGATTGGCTCTGAGGCTACCAATGTGTAATTCAAAGAACTCGATGGGTTCTTCAAAATATTTTGCTTTAGATCTAGTTTTCATATATCTTTATATTCTACCAAAAAATAGATAAGGTTTTTCTAGGATCTTATTTCTTAAACAGAGTTGTCAAGTGATTCATAAAAAATGCACAAGATAAATATAACCACCAGAACTTTGGTATGTGTATATAATGGGATTGTATCCCATTGGGCATGACAAAAAATATTGGTGCAAAATTTGCTTTGGGTTACGTTTGCACCCAAGACTTTGCCAACATTGAATGATCAGGTTTAAAATAAATATTACCCAGTTCAATCTCTAGAGGAGGTTGGTTCCTTGCTTTGTTATAGGAAAATGGTATAGAGTAAAGTGCATAAAGAAAGGGAAATATATCTATTGCTAGTAAGGTTAAATGGTACATGTTAGACAACAGTAATGAAACACATATAATTTTTATAGATAAGCATTCTTTGACCCATAAAAATAAGAATAACTAGTCCTTTGATGTAAATTTTAACAATTTTAAACCTACTATAACTGTTAACTTCAGAACTAGTGAAGCTTAAAGTGCAAAAATCCAAAAAGAGAATTAAAGCAATTTATAACGTAGTTTATATAGAACTTAACAATCCATACATACTTGATAAAACATCGTTGATCCAAAAACTAGAATGAGTAGCCTTTTATTGATTTCAGAAGTATGTATACATTACCATGTAAATGGACAAGATCCGACCCTTTTTCAGAGTCGCTCATCCTATATATACATCTCCTAATAATAGAAAAACTAAAACTTGTTACAACAATATGCCACTTGGCTCATTCTGGGAAGTTGGTGATTAAAGAAGCATGGAGTAGTGGGGTCTTCAATAAAAAATAGTTGAGATCTTCTTGTTATAGCATGTTCGGATTGATCTTCTCAGAGATGTCATGGCCCAACTGTTCTCCACTTCCTCATTTCTAGTTTTATTTTTCTTCTTGGCCAACAAAAACTTGATCGATCGTGAAATCATGACTATTTTCCATACTTGGATCCTTTTTACTTCTCGACCAGTGAAAACCTAATTGATAATGAAATCATGACTATTTTATAGACTTGGCTCTTTTTTGCTTCTCAGCCAGTGAAAACCTGATCGGTCATGAAATCACAACTATTTTGTAGACTTGGCTCCTTTCTGCTTCTCAACTAACAAAAACCTGACCGATCACGAAATTATGACTATTTTATATACTTGGCTCCTTTCTACTTCTCAATCGGTCATGAAATCACAACTATTTTTCATACTTGGCTTGTTTATGCTTCTCATCCAGTGAAAACCTAACCGATCATGAAATCACAACTATTTTCTAGACTTGGCATCTTTTTGCTTCTCAACTAGTGAAAACATGAGTGGTCGCAAAATCATGAATATTTTTCATACTTAGCAAAATTTTGAGAATACATATCCTCTCTCCCCTTGGTGTAGTCATTTTGACCTACAGTAATTATAATATCAAAATTTAATTTCAAATAAATGAATTAATTATTCATAGTGTCAATATTTTCCCATAGGTTTAAAATTAGATGGCTCTATTGCTAGATAATTTCTAAAAACATAGAATTTTTCTTTGTTGTTAATTTGGGAACATGACCTAGAGAGGATGAGGTTTATTTTTTAATAAACAATAAGTTTCAAAGTTAGTCTTGCATTTTTCATTTTTAGATATTATGAAAATTTACTAAATCAAAGCTATCGAGTGGGGAGAGATACAAATTGTTCTTGGATGAGTTGAATGCAAGCATGCAATGATAGTTGACTATATGCTTTTATTTTATTTCTTTTTAAACTAAAATATTACTCCAACAAAAGCACTATGGTACTTGTGTAAAAGTAGTTCTAGTGTTACAAAGGAGCTTGAGTGGTAGGTTGAAGAGTTGGTATGGTGCTAGCTAAAGAATTTTGATTTTTGGACATTAGCATTACCCAATAGCATGAATTAATTACAATTATAGATAAACTTATAAGGAAACACAATTATATTGAATAAACATAAATGACAATATTCTGATTAATATAATGAATATTTTGCACTGTATCACATACCACTTTGAAAGGATAACCTATATTATAAGCAATCTTAATACAATATAAATACTTAGGATACCTTCATATATGTTATAATATAATATATAAAGACAACTCAACCTACCCTAATACTAAAATATTAACCAAAAATATACTAAGCCATAATAACTATGGGAATAATCTAACCCTATAACTAATAATCTAGGGTCACATTTACATTCAAAAGGGGTTCCCACTCATCACTAAGAAAAATATTATAAAAAACTAAAAAGGGTTATTACCTAAGTTCCTAGCACTACCTCCCTTAAAAAATAATCTTTGCCCTCAAATATGAAGATGATGTATAGCAAGTACCTACTTCCAAATTCTTAAGCAAGTATATTTTGCAAAAGATATTGTACTCATTATATTTAAGTAATCTATGCTAATATACATAATAGATGACACAAAGGTACACCAACTAACATAGAAGACCTTTGCAAGATAGTGTATGTGTTTTTAATTGGATATAATCTTTTTCCATGTAGTAGCATTCCCATTCATGTAATGCAATACTAAAAAATGCTCTAAGGTAACAATACAAAGTAAGACAATACAAAGGAAATATCTATGCACATAAAAAATGCACAAGTACACAATGAGAAACAAATCAATGCATGAGTCTTATTGTATTCTCCAACAAGGATATAATACAATGGGGGAGAATAACCATGGTTGAATACTACTCTCAAGACTATGTTGGTTGGGTGCTTATAGTCCCAAAATTTGGAAGGGGTGGAAGCCAAATACCATACCCATCCAACCACCAATACATGATGACTGAAATATATCCTTTGCTAACAACTCTAAAACATTATGTGTAGACACCAAATCCTAGCCACTTGTCATCCATGCACAATACAATCACAACCATTCAATATTTATTTATATATTTATATAAATATAAATATTATATATATATATATATATATATATATATATATATATATATATATATATATATATATATATATATATATGTGTGTGTGTGTGTGTGTGTGTGTGTGTGTGTGTGTGTGTGTGAATTATTATCAACCATCCATCATGTATTAATCTCAGCCATTCACTTAACATGATCTATGTCACACATCAAATTCATAATCTTAGCCCTTCATCATGATCTAACCTCGATTGCTCACTAGTATCGTCAAAACCGTAACATGCTAAAGGCAAGTTATAATATATCATTCACTCTTGTGAATGAATATTGATCAGTTAAGGGGTTAATCAATTTGAAATTTGATCATTAATTCTTGAGATCATCCATCATCATCCAAACCCTAGCATTTTGCTAACATCCTCCTCCTTCGCCATTGTCGCATCTTCTATTTCTACCACTATTGAAAACCCCTATAAACTAGATCTGGTTCTATAATACACCTCCTCGAAACCCTTGAATACACTATGGCATTTCTCGAATGTTGCTAAGAATATTTAGGATATTGTAAGGCATCCACCACCATTCCTAGATGCCCTTAGGTGTTTCCCCTCAGCCAGTTTATCATTGACAAACCCTTGAACACTCACGAGCATTCGTGCATCACCATATCATAGAAAAAAAAACATAGATCAATATTACAAGTATATTTTTGATAAGGTAACATGTATTATTGCTTTCCAGCTTATATTTTTTGTATTTTACTTGCATCCCATGATTACTATGCCTAGTATTTGTAGATATATTATTCATAGGGTCTCACATAGTGGAGCCCTCACATATACTACTAATATTTTATATGTTGTGACCTGTGTGTAGGTTACAAGAGATATATTTATTAATGATTTTTGTAGCTTGAGTGGTCTTGGAGGGATACACAAATCCACTCACAAACTGTTTAGAGTGAAGACGAACCAAATATACAAGTATTTATTTTAACGAGTTTTTAAAAACCCTCTCATTGTAACATTGTGTCAAAAGCAATTATTGTATTGTAACCCTAGATTTGGGGTAAATATATTGTACAAATTGGATATCCAGGCTCCTTGAGTTATAATAAATCAGATCTATCAATTTTGTGCATATATTATCTTTTGCTTTGATATATTGCTTTATTGGTGTTGTTCATTTTTACTTTACAAAATGGCAATCATGGTGGGACCCCCAAAGGGTTTCTTATTTTAATATACCTTGTCAACATTTTTTATCTATATTTTCTATTTTTTTTTTTTTTATGTTTTCAAAGATTCAATTGCATAAAAATCATAAAACTAGGGTTTTTGAGAGCAGTAAGATTTGATATGAGGTCTCGAAGATCCCCTACCATGTTCGAGGAATACCCCACCATGTCCGTGAGACACCTCATTTCATGTAGGAGACTCTACACCACATCCAAAAGAGTTGGAAAGAAATACGTAGGCTTTTTGGTAAGTCTTGATCAAATCCCACCTCCATTGTTCTCTACTTTTTAAATAGAGATTAAAAAACAAGATATCTACTTTTTGTTTAAAAAGCAACACATTCTGCATCTTAGGTATTCGCAAGTATCTCTTAAAATAGTTTACATATAGGATAATATGCACTTGTGCATTCATATTAGTTGCATTAGAACATTCATTACATTAAATTTAAGTTTTTGTTGTCTTTCATGGTGTTTTCAATTTCTACCCTAAGTGATGTTTGCAATAAATAAATAAAAGTGTAGTAGTTGTACTGTAGGTTAAAGTTTCTCACTTTCCACTTTTCTAAGTTGGAACAAGTCATTGCTACTCAAGTCTCTCCTACTGTTGGAAACACATTGTTGATTCAGAGTGGAAGAACTAGGTGAACCCTCCACGGTTGGAATCACTTGCCAATTCAGGGTGGATGTTAAGAGGTGTACCCTAGATATTTTTGAGGGGATTGGTATTGGTGTTCCTGGTCACTAACTTGAGTGAAAAAGGTTTTTTTTTGCATTTTGAACACCATAGACAATAGAAATTTAAAAATAATCACACACAATTACATGCTTCACTTTTAACATTAGTGAGTTGGACTTCATCACCAACCACTTATTGAGACCAATAATAGTGGGTTTTCTCTCCATCCGGTGTCTTGCCTCATAGTCACCTTAGCAGCCCATGAGTGATTTTTTTTGGATTTCATCACTAGAAAAATCCTAAATTGCCATACACCTTAGGAACCCATATTGTATAGTAGTCTAGGATTATGTTCTACACATAAAAATACACAAACCACTAAAAAAAACATCTTGCAAGACATAGGGTTCAATTTTTTGTTTGATTCAATGTACTCTTTATTGTCATTACACCTTTTCACACACATCCTTCACATACACAACCTTTGCCTTGCTTATACCTTATAGTTTTGACCAAAAATAGAGCCAAAGCCATGAGCCAAGTACCAACCTCATTCATGGAGTGTTCCACTTCTTCGTCAACTACTTTTTTGTCTAACTCAACCAACCCAACATAGACAAGATATTTTGGTTTATTTATAGGACCTTCACACAAAGTATTCACTTTGAATGCTGATGTGATGTACAAAGCCATTCACACCTCCATCCTATAAATTGAACCTTCTACACCAAAAGATCACCAAATCACCTACATAGACATGGACAAATTTGGAGCTTATCTAATACCAACCAATATTGTTCTAGAACCACTTTAAATTTCATGCTGACATGTTCCTTCTTCTCAGTAGTAACTAGCTCAATCACATCACCACAACTTTAACGAAGCTTATACCAACACTATTTTTGAGTTATCATCCACACTTTTACACCAAATTATTCCTCTACAACATATAAAAATAACCTCCATCCCATATACCTAAACCACCACCTATTCCAATCCATTCTACGAAGCACATATCAATTCAGCTTTACAAATTCCATCCACCATTTCATCCATCACTCCCCATTTAGTTGTGATTCCTTTTGCAACTTACCTTCCATTAACTTACACCAAAATTGCTAACACTCACACCTAAACCACATCCAATTACATCACAACCACACAATAAACCTATAGAAAATTAATTACAACAAGCATGACAACACCTCAATAAATTTCTCATGGGCTAAAAAGATGCTCATTCTTATTACTAACAAGAAACACAGATAGAAGATTTCAAACCCCATTCCATTCCAAGACAACATAATTTATTCACCTCAAATCCATCTTGGATATCATAATATTCTACGGTCTCCATCCCAACACCTCCATTAATCCACATCCATTCCACTCTAGTAACCCAACACATTCACATTTACAAAACTTCATCTCCACTCCATAAAAATAATCATTCTATCACAAAGTTCAAAAACATACCCAACATCATCAAGTACCCTTAAATCCATTCGACAACCAACACCACATTCCATCTGAAAAATTAACAACTCCACATATTTTACCTCAGCACAATCATAAAATAACTCAGGGTTTCTACACACATAGAGAAGACCCTAAAATCCAAGCCATGCAAGAACATATTGACAACTTGATAATGCATACTCCTGGTATGATGTACCAAAAGCCTACTCTCAAATAGTTGATCAATCAACCTATCCATTTTTTTGTACCATCATAACCATATCTGATAGACTTCATAATACCAAAATTTGATAAATTCAAAGGTACTAAGGACCCTAGAGAACACATTAGCACATTCATTCACTCATGCTTTCAAATTCATGATCAAGATGCTTTTATGCTCAGAACTTTTCCTCAGACATTTGAGGGGATGCTTTAGACTAGTATAATAATCTGCCTCACCACAACATTTACATATTTGAACAATCAGTGGATAAATGTTTGGATAGGTTTTCCCTCAATGTTTGAAAGAAAACCACATTGACTAACTTGTACAATATTAGACAATTCGAAGAAGAGTTAGTCTATTATTTTGGAAACTGTTGGAGGGTAGTTATCACCAAGTGTCCATTCTCCTTACCAATGGAATAATTGAACTTGATGTTTACAAGGAGTTGCTTAAAATACATCTCCTTATTGTTGTAACTACAATAATATAGAACATTTAATGAAGCTCTTGCTCAGGATCGTATAATTAAAGAGATAAAAATACAAGAAGGCGAGATTAAACCAAATAAAAAAGAATGGAAAAATAAGGGCCACTCTAAAGGAAATTATTCTAGCCAATAAATACCAAGCCAAGTAAATCAAGTAGTTCTGAGTTAGCCCACAATGACTCAACAACAACAACCAGTGCAACAAAAACCACAAGTATTCTATCAAGTGGTTCCCCCACCCCAACAACTTCATAACACAACACCAACTATGGAAAATTACCAACATCGATAATATAATCGACATGACCACATCTTCACACCTTTGCTTGAATCATACACTACCCTCTTCTACAGGTTGTATGACACCAACGCTATTGCCTTACCCACAATCATACCAGAAGATCAAGTTAAACGTGGTAGGAGCTATAAGGAACACTTATTTTATCCTTTACATCAACATAAAGGGAATGACATTAACACCTACTTTATATTTAAATACATTGTGAAAGATTTGATAAAGCTAGGGGCCATCAAGTTTGATAGTCCTTTGGTCCAACAAAACCAAAACCTTGGTATATACTAAATACCACTTCCTCATAATGATGAACAACAACAAACAATGGGGGTATCAAATACTATGAATCCTCCTAACCAATTTGTAGGGGCTATTCATGTAGTCACCTAAGGTCAAAGAAACACCAATCAACAAAATGAACAACATACAGTTCAACCTCCTATAACACCTCAAGCAAGTGTGTCTCCACAACCTATCATTTCATCATTACCCATCCATTGTTTTTCCAATTCATCCCAACCAATTCACCTTCCAAGTTGTCCATATCAATCCACTCATCTTCCAAACCATACACACAGACCCATCATTTCACTGAGTAGCCAAATTACAACTAGCCTCAAAATGGCTTCAACTAAACAATCTATCTATGAGCTAATACAAAAATATCCTCCACATCGTGAGGCATTAATGGAAATTTTAAAATCCATTTAACTTCAATCCCAAGATACTAATTCCTTCAACAATTTCATGGGGAGTATTCAAATGTGCATGGAGAATTCCATAATTTTTTTGTGATTTTGAAATAAATTAATTTTATCAGAATTAGTGGATACTCCACTACATATTGAAGTATAGGAAAAATGGCGCACCTAACAATGCTAAACAAGATGCATATATATCTAGTGTTAGTTAAGAATTACAAAAGGACATATTCAAGCAACCATGGAAGCCAAATAAGTGCAAGAAAATGGTGTTTCTCTTTATTTCATTTGATAAATCAGAAAATGGTTACATAGATGTCCCCTTGAGAGCTCTATATTGATACACTTATTTACAAAATGGGTGCCCAAGGATCAAATAGCTCGTGTGTGCACTTTCAATGTTCTTCCTTGTACTAAAAATTGAGGTGGGTGAATCTATGATGTCGGTGCTTTATCATTTGATATTTTCATCTTATGATCCTTCCTCGTGCATTGTAAAACCTGCACCTACACACAAGGAAACTATATTTTATCAATAGCAAGTGCGGATTGTGAAGTATGCAAAGGCAATATATGCAATGAAAGGCTAGAAAGTGTAAATATGGAATGTGACCATCTAAAATAACTCCAAGTGATTCCAAATTATAGAGACATGTATAAAATATTATTTTGGAAAGATATAATTGAAAATAGAATAGAAATTATGTCCAAATCTTTGTCGCATTCACGGTGTACCTATGAAGCCTACAAAATCCAAAATGAGCTATTTATGACCCTAAACATCTCAAAATAAAACTAAGTTTGGAAAGAATGTATAAAGTCTGATTTTAAGAGAACCCATGTGAATAGATTAGCAAAATTGGTCACATATTTCTATGCCCCTTCAGATGAGCTCTATAAGCCTACAAAACACTAAAATTGCAATAACTCACTCAATATAACTCCAAATTGTATGAAATTTGGAAATTAGGTTCTTGATACATCCTAGAATATTATTGTTAAAACAAAGTAGAAAACTAACATATAAATATATCATGATCCCTTACAGGGATGGTGGTGACTATCACAAAATGAGGACCATCTTGGGGTGGGATGACCACCAGTTATGCTCATTTACCACCAATTCCTCTATGAATTGGTCAAAAAAACTCTAAATAGTGTTGTCATAATTTTTTTTTGTGAAATTAACTCAATTAGTTTATTTTTGTAAACAAATTGCACCTCTTGCATCACTCGAGAACCTCCTTCACTAGGTAGATATTTTGAGGGAAAAGGCACAAAAGGGTGAGGGGCCATCTTGGCAGCACTTTGTTGCTATGTCTCAAAACTCCTCTATATGATTTGGGTGGAAAATGGATCAAATTTATAACCAAAGAAAGCCTATGGCCAAATGGGCATGTAGGTACATGCAGGGCAGGAGGTGCCATTTGTCCAAAAGTTGATATGCATTGGAAGGGGAAGAGAATATCCCTTTTTGACCTCCATTCTACAACATGTCATAAGTATTATGTGCCCTCAAGTTTGCATGCTTGAATAGGTGGGATAAATGGTAGTTTTTGGATGCCATTTGTCTAAAATTTTACTTTTTAGAAGTCAAAGCTTGTGGTCGTCCCACCTAGGGACGATCGCTTGCCACCATCCCTAGGTGGGATGATCATGAACTATGACCATCCTAGTGTGGGAGGATCATGCCTATGTGGCCCAAAACCTCCCAAAAGTGGAGTATATCCTTCCAAGAGTGGTTAAGACCACTATTTAACCTTTGAGGGTTGCCCAAGGGGGCCATATGATGTCAATTAGTCAATGCTTTTGATCACCTAATTAGATTAACATGATTTTAGTATCTACAGATGCCCCTTTTTGAGATGCATTATTACATGCAACACAATGCTAAGAAAAAATTGATGACTAAAATGCTAAATTATTAGGGTTATTCAATAATCTAACCAAATTTAGATGCCCCAATCATGAAAAGAGCATGTGTTCTTGAATCCTTGCTTCTGATGAGCTAAGGAACTTGACTCAAGTATAACCTTTCATGTCTGGTTTACTTTATCTTTGACATTTTTCATTCATGAGGGAGTGAAGCTTGATCCTTCATGATTCTATAATGCCAAGCATTTGTGTAGTTGAAATTTTTACTTGTTATCTGCCCCAAGTAGGGGCGTGATTGTCTTTGTCAATGATTCATTGGACGAATGCAATTTGCATGATGGAGTGTTTGATTATTGATTATTGATTATGAATTTGTTAAGTATGACTACCCTCTCAAGCGATGAGTCAATGGGGGAATTACCAGTGATAAAAGTGATGAGTCACTTGACCAATATGACTTGGTTAGGGGTTTCCTTTAGTTTTACCCATTGAAAAATGGATCATTTTTTAGAGGATTTTGATGATTTTGTTGATGTGTCATGGAAGAAAGGAATTGAAAATATCATTCCCATGGGGTGGTTTGGCCACAATGGTATTATTAGGTATTTAAGTAAATACATTTACATTAATTTATGATAAATTTAGTTTTCATCTTGATCCATGGGGAATTTTGACCAAATTTGACCTATTTTTGGTGGGTTTTGGACCATTTTTGGAGCTTTTTATTCTATTTTTGTTGTTTTTTTGGTATATATGTGTATATATTTGACCAATGGATTTATTGGATGCAATTGGGGCATTTTGAGTGATCAAAGAATTTATGGATACCTTTGGATCCTTTTAGGAGTTGACCAAAGGGTTTATGGGTACCTTTGGGGCTTTTTGGGTGACCAAAGGGTTTAGGGAATACATTTGGAGCTTTTTGGGTTGACCAAAGGGTTTATGGATACCTTTGGATATTTTTAGGATGACCAAAGGGTTTATGGATACCTTTGGGGATTTTTGGGTGACCAAAGAGTTTATGGATACCTTTGGGGCTTTTTGGGAGTTGATTAAAGGGTTTATGGGTACCTTTGGGGTATTTTGGGGTGACCAAAGGGTTTATGGATACCTTTGAGGATTTTTGGGTGACCAAAGGGTTTGAAGATGCCTTTGGAGGATTTTGGGTTGACAAAAGGGTTTGATGAATACCTTTGGGGTTTTTTGGGTGACCAAAGGGTTTATGGGTACCTTTGGAGCTTTTGGATGACCAAAGGGTTTATGGATACCTTTGGGTTTTTTTTGGGTTGATTTCTTAATTCTTTGATGGCTGATTAGGCGGGGGGGGGGGGTATGCCATAAATAATGTACCAGATGATGTTTAAAAATGTTTTCTTGATTTTCAATTTTGATATTTTCAAGTGTTAGATGCATGATGTGTTATGATTTATGGATGCATTAATGGATGCATGTGTTGCACTATGATGTTATTTGGTTATATGCAATGTGTGTATATGCATAACGAGATGGATGCTTTGTTGATATGTATGATTAAATATGAATACTATATGACATACTATGTTAGCACCATAGAATATATGGAATTTATTGATTCATGTGTAATGTTGTCAGGAGACTATGTGATGGATTTGTGAAAATGTAAACCAACATACATGTGATGAAATGGTATTGAATAGGATGAATAGGAATATGTTACAAGATGTTTTTGAGGTTTTCATGAGACTCAAAAACTCTATTTAATTGGTCAAATATTATATACTAACCATGCAAGACTTTTTGACAAGGTAGGGATCTATGAGGATGATCAAGATACTCAATATCCCTATGTGTACAAGTGAGTTAATTATTATGATAACCCATAAAGTTACCCTAGTTCCAAACATGATTGATGCAACCCATATTTATTGAAGATTGCCCTATGAGTATCATGATCCTAGGTTTTATATGTAGTTATATTAGACCACTAGGTAGTATCAAATACCAAAATCTAGCTCATATGCATGCAAACATTGGTATATACACACACAAGATGCTAATATGATAGACATATCATCATGCATAAGGATACTGCCATTTCCAGGTAGTCTTGATGCCACCTAACCTATAATGAGGATCACCTTATGGCTTGTCAAATGCTAAGAATTTTAGAAATTCAAATTCAACACTCCCTTCTTTTATTTTATTTGATTTGGGATACTTGATCATACTTAGTGATGAAAATCATTGTTTATTTTGTATTTTTTTTTCTTTGAGCAAGGGATTTGGGGAGTGGTGATAACCACTATTTATTTTGCTTCTTATTTTTGCTTTTTGAGAGGTTGCTTTATTGATAATTTTGAAAACCGTAGTGTATTTTTTGGAATTGGGTAAGGAGGAACTTGTCCTTTTGTCAATTCTTAGCATTTTTGAACCATTCGCATAGGGGGGTGAGCAAGATAAAATTTTCACTTAAGGTAACCTAGACCACTTCATAGGTTTCATATTTATTTGTGCAAAAATTGGATTTATTAATGTGAAAATATGTTGGGGTTTTGAAGTATACAAGGTATAATAAAAGCAAGACTCTACATCCTAAAAATAAGGCTAGATTTCTATAAAATTTGAAAAAAAAACTAGAGATGGTAGAGTGACCGAAAACTCTAATGACATTCTAGAACAAATGACTAGTTGAAGGGAAATTGACAGAAATATGGAAAAGTAAGAAATGTAGGTGAAAATGATAATTGAAATATGGAATTATGGCTTTGGTAAAGTTGATTTTGAATGATGAGTAATGTAAGTCTTAGTGCTAGACATGAATGTAAAATGCAATGATGAGTATACCTAATGCAATTGATTGTATAATGTAGCGATATGAAATGCAATGCAATGCAATATTTTTGTATTTTTGATGTATTTTTGATGTTTTGGGTCTTGATTGATATATATATGTATGTACATATGACCAATGGGCTTATTGGGTGCCATTGGAGCATTTGGGTTTGACCAAAGTGTTTATGGGTACCTTTGGGGCTTTTTGGGTTGACCAAGTGGTTTGGAGATACCCTTGGAGCATTTTGGGTTGACCAAATAGTTTTGTAGATACTCTTGGAGCATTTTTGGGGTGACCAAAGGGCTTATAGATGTATTTGAATATTTTTGGGGTGACCAAAGGGCTTATATATGCCTTTGGGGATTTTTGGTTTGACCAAAGGACTTATAGATACCTTTGGAGATTTTTGGGGTGATCAAAGAATTTATAGATGCCTTTGGGGCTTTTTGGGTTGACCAAAGGGATTATGGATGCCTTTGGGGATTTTTATAACTTTGATCATTTTATAATTTTAGGAGGAAGGTGTGGTACCTTGTGTACCCCCAACATTTGTGGTGATCAAAGGAAACGAGGAAGGTGTGATACTTTTAGGAAACCCCATTTTATTTTTTTCTTGTGATGTAAATAGTGGGGAAGGTGTGACACCTTGGATACCCCAAGTATGTACTATGATGGATGCAATGTTATTGGATTGGCTAGGAGGAGTGATATATATTGAATCCCCCTTTTACGATAGGGAATTCTGGGTAATGTCGATGTCTCGTTGGGGTAGAATGAGTGCCCCATTCATGGATACAACTTACCTATAAATAATATCTTGGACCACGTATCTAAAAGCATAAAAATTGCTAATATCATACCCTTTGATTCGATGATAGAGGTAAGAATGGTCCTCCCTTTATTGTTTAGGTCTAGGCCAATTTGGGTTGAATAGGGGTATGTTTGGTAAGACTATTGTCTTTGTTTCTTGCAGGTTGTGAAATATGGTTGACATGGGCTCAGATAATGGAGTCTAGGTATGAGGTTGATGCTTTAAACAAGGTTAATGTGGTAAACTCATTTTATGAGGTCTTAGGGTTGTATGTATCTTAGTCACCTATTTAGGTTACTTCTCATGACTCGCATCCATATGTAACGAATCCTAAAATATGCCAATCTATTGATTATTGATCACAATAGGATTATTGACATGAATATACTTCCTATAGATCATATCCTGTACTAGGTATTTGACCTTATATCACATCTGCACATCATGTTCATTTTGCCTTTGGTACTTACAATATAGGTCTTCGTGATATCCCTTGTGTTTTGGTATGTTTGGATTGATAGGTCGAATCTCAAGCAGATTAATTGCCTTAGCTACACAGAGGTGCTCAAATAAAGAGTTCATGGACTCAAAAATGGGTATAAATTGTTGCTTAGGGTGACACTGCTGGTTTGGACCTTGATTTTTTTGAGACATAACATTGGATTGCACAGTAGTGGATTGTACCTGACAATCAGGGGGTTGATATTTTGGATGATTCAACTATAAATAAATGATTGTGAGTTGATTCAATATCTATTTTAAGTCATTGTGTTGGTGACTCACTTTTAATTCTACATTGGCTAGCCTATCCAAGATATGTTGTGAAAAAATGGAGGCAATGACTGGATGGATATTGAGGAATATATATGGAAACTGATAGGTGGTGGAGGTGAATTGGGTGTGGGAGATAGGAGATAATTGAGTGAAAGTGGATCAAAAGTCCTTAATTTTTGAGTAGATGTGGATGCTACATGATGATTGGGTCTAGTGAGTATATCCACATCTTCTTGTTCTTGATTTAGCTCATGCTCATGTTCCAACTTAGAGTGTTCAAATATGGTAGTTGTATTACCCCAAATTTGGTGTAGGAGGTACACCTATTCATGATTTTTTTGAGAGGTTGAGTGATATGGAGTAGGTGTGATTGAATTCATCGATGGTATCTCTTGTGGTATGGATGGAATATTGGATGGAGTCACAAGTTGCATATATGGATTTGAAATACTTTGGTTCTCTGTCATCATATTTATCATTCCCACAAACTCATGAGAAGATGCATTTACATTTGGTAAAGGTATGGTTGCATAAAAAATTCATCCAATGTGATCTTTTTGACCCTCATGTTCATGGGGTGCATCAAAAATGCTATCAATGGGTGGCAACTTGGAAGGAGCATGACCCAGATCCTTGATCGACTCGATGATAAGCATGAATGTGATGCTGGGTACCATGCACTCATTGAGATTTGGATGGGTCAATTGAATTGTTTCCTCAAGTATGATATGATTTGATTCATTCGTATCAATAGTGGGATATTCCTCCTTGTCAATAGGAGTGGGAATTTCTTCTAATGATGTGTTAAATATGGCTATGGGAGCCTTTGTAGTTGGCATTTTTGGCTCTTCCCCACTTAAAGAAATAGAGGATGGTACTAGTGGTGGTGAAGGTAGCTTCATTACTAACCATGGGGTTGAATATAGACTTTGGATAAAGTTGTTGGGTTTAGTTTCCAACTACATGGGTGATACAGTAGCCTATGGATGATCCACCTATTTATAATACTTGAAGGGGTCTGGGTCAACATCAACCACATGGAATTTACATTCATGAATGTATTTAATGCATTGATGCACTATATATGGAACTATAGCACCCTAAAATTGGCACAGTTAAACCTTAGTAAAAAGATAAAAATTCAAATTTTAACCTCAAACCGCCCGTTAACCGCCCGTTACCCGCTTTCCTCATTTTCCGTGCCATTTTTAGGATTTGTTTTGACCGTTGGACGATATCATCGCAGATTAGACGAAATCATCCCAGATCTGACGAATTCGTCATGGACAGAACGTCCAGACGATTTTGTCCCAAAACCAAATTTTCATAATTAGCTTCTGTTTCAACAGCCTCTCCAACTTGTGCAGAAGCACGTCTGCGTAGTTGGAGATTCCCCCGTTGGAGATCTCCCAGATTGGGATGATCCCCAACCTCCTAACCTCTCCCTAATCCTATATAAACTGAGATTTTCTCAGTTTATCCCCCTGATTCCCCCTGAATTTCTGCCTGAAACTCTGCTTAAACTTCCCTGAACTTCCACGCACCTCAGAGCATCCTCACACCATCATTTGCATTCGGTATTTCATGTTTTCTTGCAGGAACTTTACTATTTTTCAGTCGAAGCTAGCTCGGATCGTCGCAAGCGATTCCGGACGATTTCGGACGATCTTGTCGAGGAGCGCAGATGATCTCGTACGATTGGAGGCGATCCCGACTGTAGTCCAGATTGGGGGCAATCAGAGTCTAGAGTTTGCATCTCTTTATTTTTTGCTGCATTTCTTTATACATTATCTTAGTTATTATGTTTATGCATCTTGGAGTTCACCTCATTTAGCATAACCGCATGATAAAGTTAAAATCAATCATTAAATCTACTGCATTTCTCTTGTTTGTTATTTGAATCCATTATTTAGGCACGTTTGCTGTTATTGCTATCATTCTCCTTTGCTTCTACAGTTGCATATTTGGTATTTTGTATCTATTTTTGTGATTGCAGGTTTCTGATGAATTCGTCTAATGAATTCATCAGATCTCAGATGATTCCATCTGATCTCAGATGACCGACTATGATTTGAGATGATTATGTGAAATATCAGATGATTACGTACAAGTTGAGATGATTTGGACTGCTACAAAACTCAGAACCTTCATCAAACATCTGGAATCAGGTATGTTCTGTCCCATTCGGCACATTTTCTGTGTTTAGCATTTATTCATATTTTTTGTATCCATAAAATCAGCATTGGCATATAGAATAGTTTAGATTCATCTTGGCCAAACCTAGGAGTTGAATGATTAAAGTACAAAATGAACACATCAAACTCACTATCAACCTAGGTGTGGAAACTGCCACTCAAAAGTTTCCTGGTGAACCCACCATCCGTCAAAAATTCACCTTTATACCCCTCCCCCGAGAGGCGGGACCTTCAAAGGGCCTCTCAGTCCGAGGTATTGTCCCATCCTTCTCGCATCCCCCTTTCGGGCGCGGATCCTATAGCTTGAGGGTAAGGATGCAAAAAATTTGGAGCGATACATTTTGGTGAACCCGACGTGAAAACTAAAAACCTTTTGAAAACAATCCAAAAAAAACAAAACATAAATGCATTTAGAACCAAAGATTGCATATCATATTTAGATGGTAGATTATAATAAAAGACGAGTTGTCACCATTAATGTTGAGAATCAATTAGCAGCTATAGAGGTTACTTCTGTGCTTAGAGTACCTCAAACAAATAGGGTTCAACCTTTGTGGGACGAACTTGATAGGAGATTGGGTATCATTGGATCTAGGGCAACAGAACTTAGGCAAATTAAGAGGTTTGTCCTAGATAGAATCCTGGATCCTGATCAAGTGACCTTATATCATGAACTTCAGAGAGCTTGCCATAGGTGGTTAGCAGATAAAAGAGCCCATGTGTCTTCAGAGTTGTACACCTTTGAGGAATATCTTGAGAATGCAGTTGTAGTACATAAATTTCTATCTCATATAGAGGATCAAGAGGTTGTTTTTACGGATAGAAAAATATGGAATAGAGTTCCTAGAGCTGTGTTATATCGAGAGTATTGCCATGAACTTTATTTCTACCAGTCAGGGTATGAAACAGATAATATCACTATAGCACATTTTATCAAGTTCTTGAAAAACCATTTCCAATTTGAAGAGGAGCATTTCATGACTCCTGATGAACTTGATCCTATCAATGACATCTATAAACTATTTATAGAAAACTAAGCTATTCTTTTATTATTGTTATTTCTTGCATTCAGTGTGTTGTTTGTTGTCTTTATAAACATAAAAACAAAAAAAAAATAAATAAATAAAATAAAAACAAAACAAAATCATAACAAAAATCAAAACATTTTCTTTTAAGCATTATAGTAGGTATATAGTTAAAATATATACCTCCCAAATTTGTTGCAAATATATTAATATATATTTGCTAAAATCTAAATTTAGACATAATGACTAGACTCAGGAATGGAAAACAAATGGAAGTAGAAGAAGATTGGTTAAGAAAACCAGAAAATAACCTAGATGTCCTTCCTGAAGACCCAATTCAGGAAGAAGGAACCTTCGACCAACAAGAAGAAGAATTTGTTGTAGGAAATGAACAAAAAGAAAATGATAGAGAGGAAGGATCCTCATCCCCTAAAATATCTCCAGAAGGAGTTGTTACTTTTGAGAACATGGAACATTTCTGGAAGTTCCTCAGTACTAATATTGGCACTCTTAATAGAGCAGTCCATATGGACAAAGATCAAATTAGTGACACTCAAGCAACCCTAGAAGACATATATCACACACGCACTAATCCTTTGTCCTTCGTTGATCAAGAAAGTGATCAAGCTGGACCATCCAATTTGGATATGGCCGCTATAATCCAGAACACGCAACAACAACAGGGTTACCCAACCACCTAGAGTGTCTGTTATCAAGCCTAGGGTTATTCCCACACAAAAGAAACCTTCATTCACTGCTCTATTTCGCCAAGCTATTGATCAATATACCTCAAATCAACAAAATCCTAAAACAAAACCAAATACCAATTTCCAACAATCTGGGATACAACATAATGCTACAACAAATCTTCTTCATAATACTCTTCCTACCAACCATTTACATAACAACAATATAGCATCTAATCCTTATGTCACGCCTTCCTACGCTCACAAATCCCATACTCATGTACCACCAAACCAATATGGTGGACAAACTGGTAATCTGGAAGCCATGGTGAAATAGTTAGTCTCTCGCATGGACCAAATAGATCCCTACCATCCCTCGTACAATTATCGAGAGATGTGTAGTCAACCTCTAGATCCTATAGTTGTAGCACAACCATATCCTAAACACTTTCCTATGCCTGTCCTACCTATATATAAAGGAACTGAAGATCCCATAGAGCATCTTCGAATGTTTAGGATAGCATGCCATGATATATCCCATGATGATTTGTTATTACTAAAAATGTTCCCAAAAAGTTTAGGGGGGATGGCATTGGAGTGGTATTATCAATTGCCCACTCATTCTTTGAGAAATTTCGAAGAGACCACTGAGTCTTTTGTGCATCAATTTAGTGCCTATATTGAAAGGCATGTAACCATTAAAGATTTGTACAACCTAAAACAAGACAAAGATGAGTGTTTTGCTGACTTCTTAGCTCGATGGAGGCAGTTGATAGGAAAATTACACTTTGTGTTACCTTATCGGGAAATGTTGGATATTTTTATCAATAATTTACAAGAACAACTATCCTATGAATTATCAATTGCTACCTTGACCACCTTCGATCAAGCTATAGATTTAGCTCGAAGGGTGGAAGATGCTCTCATTAGAAGAGGTCAGCTCAAAAAGAAAGATGATGAGAAAACATCCAGAAATCAATATAAAAATAAACAAGTTGTGGGTGATGGAGTCATTGATAGCGAAACATTGCCAATGTTAATACTACAAAAACAACAGAGAAGTTCATATTGAAACCTCCTGATAAACCACCCCGAGAATTTACTAGGTTAAATCAACCTTTATCAACCATTCTCCCACAATTATTAGCATGAGGTTTGATTCAATTACCAAATATCCAGGAACCTGATCCAACTATACCCGGATACATAGCTGATTTACATTGTGATTTCCATAGAGGACCTGGACACGCTACCAACTCTTGTAAAATATTAAAACATAAAATACAAGACCTGATTGATAACAATGAGATGGAGGTGCAAGCCTTTCAACCTAAACAAAATCCTTCTAATAATGCTCAAAATAACATCCCCCAAAATCAGAATCAGAATGCCAATCAATCATTGGACATATTTCAACATCCTTTACCAAAGCATGGTAAAGAGGTGGCTAATCAAATTGAGCATCATAATGTTCCCCCTCCTACCCGATATGTAGGAACTATTAGTGGACATTCACCTACTCATGATGTGGAAGTATTTGACACAACTTTATCCATGGTTACGACTAGACCTCTATATAATACTCAGACACCTGATCTTAGTGATGTAGAATATGAGACTGAAAGTGACATGGAAATCACCTCAAATCAATCGAATAGCTCTGAAGATGAATCAGATCCTATTCAACCTATCACAAGTTTTATGGTTCTAGAAGAACCATTTCCTAGAAGAGTCACTACTAGACCATCTTCTCACCAATTACTTTCTAATGAACAAGCCATAAACGCTAGACCAAGGCCCATTCATCATCCTCAAAATAATATTGTAGGTACCATCGGAGTCGTTACCAAACAACAGGCTCAAAACTCTCAACAGGATCAAACTTCGAATGATGGATCAGCTCCATTTGTTTTGAAAAATCCCAATAAAGGGAATCATGCGCCTAATGTTCAACCTAAGCCTCCTTATAATATTAATGAACAATTATCAAATACTACAACTAGAATTTCCCTTTTGGACCTTTTAAGATCTTCTCCTACCCATAGGGATGAATTAATGCTCACATTAAGCCAAATGATGGTACCACAAAATATTCAACCTGAAGCCATGTCCAATACTATCATAACTCGAGAAGTCGATTGTATTGACTTTCGGGATAGAGATATACCACAACATAGTTTACATAAGGATAACCCCTTATATATTACTGCCCTAATTGGGGATGTAGCCGTTAAACGAGTCTTGATTGATAATGGTTCATCTTTAAACATATGCACTTTTGACTTCTACCAAATATTTGGCTTTAGAAGTGATGAAATGAAAAGAACTGATATGATCATAAAAGCATTCAATGACGAAACACAAGAAACATGTGGAGTTATTACTATCCCCTTGCAAGTTGGTCCTAGAACCTTAGACACGATCGTGTTTATTGTACATTGCCTTGCATCATACAATATACTTTTGGGTCACCCTTGGATCAACGCAATGCGAGCTGTTCCCTCAACTTTACATCAGTGTGTTAAATTCAAATTTAAAAATCAGTTGGTTACCATTCATGGTGATCCTAGACCCTTTGATATGTGTGCTTTGGCAGAACCGGTTGGAGTTCAATTTTGCCCTGCTCTGTCATCCACACATCCTAATTCTCATCAACCGTCTAAACATGTGAAACACACACCCATAACATCATCTACTTTTTCCCCATCAACTACACCTCTACATATAGCTCAACCATCTTCCGAACAAACCACATTAGGACCTCGAAAAGATCCTAAAACTACAACCAATGCTTCTTGTTTTACTCCTATAACTTCCATACCTATAGACTCACCCATCGATATCTCTATAACATCTACATCCACTACAGGCATCCTTTCCACATCCGACGATGTAGGAAATGTTCCTTCTACCTCTTATGCTCTTACTGATGAGCTCTTACCCGATTTATCTAAAATTCTTATATCAGAAGAAACCAACACTGCCATGCAAGATTCCCTTATTTTAAATAAACTCCCACCCTCTCCTCGTACCTTGGGCCTCCCACAGCCTATGGGAAGTATCTACCAAGTTGGGAGTTGTGCTTTTATTTATAAGGGATATGACTGGGGAAGAATACCTAGAAACATCAAGACACATTGTGATGGATATGCTAGATGCTATTTTGCTAATGAGTATATTAAAGCTAAACCCATAATGCTTAAATTGGGATATAAAGGGAAAGGTTTGGGACCTTTCCAGAATGGTATGAAAGAACCTTTTGAGGTAGAACCATGGCTTGCCCGATGTGGTGTGGGCCTATTTCCTAGTAAAGGTCAGCCCTTCCCATTTGAGGATGATGACCATCTTATATGTTACCAAGATTATTTGGATAAACGGGATGTCTTGCATTTAATGAATAAGCCTCTTACATGCAATATGCTATCCATAGCTTACCCTGAGATGATTGCCGAATCCGACGATGAGTTGGAGGGGGATATCTTTCATGATGTCTCCATTGAGGAATTGTTACATAACGGATTTTATTTCGATGGCTCTATACCTAGTATAGCCCAGCTTGAGGCCACGACTCCTCAAGACGAATTATCCAAGCTAACCTTGGAAGAATTACAAGAATTAGGCGTTTCACCCGCCCCACCTAATTTTGAGAGAGATCTACATATGGAAGTAGAAAACATCATAAAAATTAACATTGGAACCAAAGATAACCCTCACATAATCAACATTGGATCAGAATTGAGTCAAGAAAAACAAGATAAATACATTGCATTCCTTAAACAATATGAAGACGTCTTTGCTTGGACATATGAAGATATGCCAGGATTAGACCCTTCTGTAGTTATGCATCACCTAGTAGTCCATCCGGATGCTAAACCTGTTAAACAAAAACTTAGAAAAATGCATCCCAAAGTGGCCTTACTAGTCAAAGGAGAATTAGAAAAACTCTTAAATGTTATTTTTATACAAGCCATTGATTATGCTGAATGGATCTCAAATGTAGTTCCAGTAACTAAGAAAGAAGCCACTAAAGTTAGGGTTTGCACAGACTTCAGAGATATTAATGTTGCATGCCCTAAAGATGATTTTCCTCTTCCCAACATGGATCAGATCATTGATTTTACTGCTGGGAGTGGAATGATATCCCTAATGGATGGATTTTCTGGTTATAATCAGATCAGGATAGCTCTTGAAGATCAGGCTAAAACAACCTTTATTACCCCTTGGGGGACCTTTTGTTGGAAAGTGATGCCATTCGGTTTAAAGAATGCAGGTGCAACATATCAACGAGCCATGACTTATATCTTTCATGATATGATGCATGATATTTTACATGATTATGTAGATGATATTATAGCTCGTTCCATCAAAGAAGATGATCATTTAGATGACTTGAGAAAAGTATTTGATCGGTTAAGGGAGTATCTTATCCGATTGAATCCAACTAAATGTATATTCGGAGTTAAGTCCGATAAATTATTAGGGGTTATAGTTTCTTTACGTGGCATTGAAATTGACCCTCTCAAGATCATGGCTATCACTGATATGCCCGCACCCACAAATATATCAGAATTACGAAGTCTACAAGGTAAGCTTCAAGCTATTCGCCGCTTTATTGATAAGTTGGCAGACAAAACCGGACCTTTTCTTAAGCTTCTTAAGAAAGATGTCTCTTTTCATTGGGACGATGAATGTCAAGAAGCATTTGAACTCCTCAAACAATATCTCCTTAAACCACCGGTGCTTTCACCACCTAGATCTGATCATCCATTTATTTTGTACATTTTTGCTTTCGATTTTGCCTTAGGAGCTATGTTAGCTCAGCTTGACGATGAGAAGAAAGAACGTGCTAATTATTACATTAGCAGGACCTTAATCAGTTATGAAACTCGCTATACCATATTAGAGAAGTTATGTCTAGCAGTCGTATTTTCTACACAGAAACTACGACATTATATGCTCAGTCAGAAAACGTATGTTATTGCCAAATTCGACCCTTTGCGATATCTCATGAGTCGACCGTACTTATCTGGTCGCACAACCAAGTGGGTTCTTGCGCTAAGCGAGTTTGAACTCACGTTTATAGGACAAAAGTCTGTTAAGGGTCAAATCATAGCAGATCAATTAGTCTGCTGCACCCTTAGAGTCTACCCATCCCCTCATCATTGAGTTTCTCGATGAATGCCTTAAACTAGAGGCAGACCATCCAGAGCAATGGTCCCTATACTTTGACGGAGCCCGATGTATGAGTGGGGCTGGTGCAGGTATTATTTTAATATCTCCGCAAAAACATCTTATACCTCTGTCCTTCAAATTAACATTTGCTTGTACTAATAACACTGCTGAATATGAAGCTCTTATCCTTGGATTACGAGCTGCTTTAGCACTAAAAATTAAAAATTTATTGGTTTTCGATGATTCTCAACTTGTCATAAATCAAATCAATGATGTTTATCAAACCCGAGATGACAAATTGCATCCATACAAAGCATATGTCTTACAATTATTATCTTTATTTGATCAAGTTACCTTGGAAGCTATTCCTCGAACTAGCAATCGTGCGGCTGACGCTATGGCTTCAGTTGCATCTCTTTTGCCCTTGGAGTTAGATGATGAATATGCTACCATCATTATTCATCGACTCCAGGAGCCCGCTTCAAGAAAATCATGCTTAGAACCTTTGGATGTGTTTCTAATCAATGAAACTACTCCTGAACCATGGTACACTGATATATTTAATTTTCTGCAAAATGGAACCTTCCCTGAAGGTTGTCATAGTAACCAGCATAGGTTATTACGTAGACGAGCAAGTCGCTTCGTGATTATTGGTAATACCTTGTATAGGAGATCTTTTGAAGGCATCTTACTGAGATGTTTGAATCTAGAAGAATCTAGATCAGCTTTGAATGAAGCCCACAATGGATCTTGTGGGGGGCATTTTAGTGGTAGCGCCATTGCTAAAAAACTCCTCAGGATAGGATATTTTTGGCCTACCATGGAGAATGATGCACATGCTTATGTGCACCATTGTGACAAGTGCCAGAAACATGCTGACCTTGTCCATGCACCTGCACAAGAGCTACAGGCTATTTCATCTCCTTGGCCCTTTTCAAAATGGGGCTTAGACATCATTGGAAAAATCAACCTTGTGTCATCTGATGGACACAAATTTATCATAACCGCCATTGAGTATTTCATGAAGTGGGTTGAAGCTATGCCATTAGCTTCTTGTACTGGAACCCAAGTTTCCAAGTTTATTTTTAATCAAATTATTTGTAGGTTCGGAATCCCTGCAAATCTCATTTCAGATAATGGAACTTGTTTCAAAAATAAAGATGTCAAAAAATTATGTCAAAAGTATAAAATTCAACATCGTTGGTCCACTCCCTATTATCCTCAGGGTAATGGCCAAGCAAAAGCATCTAATAAAACATTAATCAAAATCCTCAAAATACTGGTCAATAAATCTGGTCGCGATTGGCACATCCAATTATATCCTGCTTTGTGGGCTTATCGAACTAGCGTTCGTACTCCCACAGGCACTTCCCCCTTTGTTTTGGTTTATGGTGCTGAAGCCATTTTTCCCTTTGAATTAGAAGTTCCTTCTTTAGCTCTTCTACTTCAAGATACTGAAGTAGGAGATGAATATCGTGCTGGCAGACTTAGTCAGCTGGAACTCCTAGATGAAAAGCGCATCAATGCTTTGGAGCATCTTCGTGCCTACCAAAACAAGCTTAAACGAGCATACCTCAAGAAAGTTCATCAACGATCCTTTGAGATCGATGACCTTGTCTTAAAAGAAAATCAGAAAAATACTAATGCAACTAAAGACCTTAAAGGTAAATTTGAGCCCAACTGGCTCGGACCATATGTCATCACTGCTAAATTTGGATCGGGAGCATATCGATTAGCTACCTTAGACGGTAAAGATCTTAAAGAACCTATGAACATTATGCATCTTAAGCGTTATTATGCATAACATTGGGTCATTTCATCATTTGTATATATTGTATTTTGCATATTGTTTCATTTTAGCCATTTCTATCAAAATATTTTTCAAGAACAGTAATAGTATTTCTTCTTGCAATTCATCAATCAAAATCAAAATATAAAAATATAAAAACATCAAAATCATCAAAATCTTCAAAAACATATTTTATTTTCATACCTGTCAATTCTTGAAGTGTTGCAGTTATATTTTCAATTATTTTGGATAAATTAGCATTTATTTGGAAACCCGCACTTTCACATTCACATGAATAAATATCTTGATTTTATTTTGTATGATTATTAATCTCTCTTATATCAAAGTCCACAGTTGAATTAAATAAAGTTTTGAGCATAGAGAATTGATCTTGTTATTTACTTGAACCAAGTATATCTTTTCACATTAAAATGATTTCATTGCAAATTCGATATGATGCTACATAGTAGAAATGGTTTCTTGAGCGAAAAGTTTCCCCTGCTATCCTATCATGCACATGGTCTAGAATCTTTGAGAATTGACAAAAGGACAAGCTCACCCCTACCCAGAATAAAAATCCCTTGCTCTACAGCTAATCCGAGCAAGTATCCCTAGCATAGGAAGAAAAGAAAAGTTCAAGAAAAAGAGAAAAAGAAAAATGTTATTTTGTATCATCACAACAATGTTTCAGCATTATCTCAAATATCAAGCAAAAATACAAAAAAAAAAAAAGAGAAAAGAGAAAAAGCAAAAGCAAAATGCAATAAATCCTTCCCTACCCCTTGAAAAGAAAAGAAGGGTGAATGAGCTTGAATCCCTGGAATTCTCAATTATTCGAAAACTGTGAGGTAAGCCCCATAACAGGTGGTTTGTGCCCAACCCGCTTGGCCTTGGGTAATCCCTAGCATGGTGATATGTCTGTCACATTAGCGACCTTCTTTTGTATAGACCTATGTCGGCTTATGGATTAGCTAGCTCTTGATAACCTAACTTACATAGTAGTCTGGTACGGTTACATGCATACAAATCATGGTTAACGAACATTCATTTGGTTAAATTCAAATTACTTGTATCAAATTATCTTGCTCAAAATTGGTGAATGAACAATACAATTGCACACACATTTGTATTTGAGAGATTCTCTATCATTATGATAAATCAAGATCGGCAATGAACTCACATATGCACATGAGGGTTCCTTACAAATCTACATTTGTCTTTGAGATAATTTAAAATATTTCTGCAACTCTTTTGGAATAAATTTTATTCTTATTTCAGAACATCTGTTTAGTATAAAAACAATTACATACATTGTTTTCAAAAAATCCAAAATTCTTTTAAAACAACATATTACAAAATCTAGTAAATAAAGTCAAGTTATATATTATTATTTTCTGTTTATCTCCAAATCAAAAATCAATCATGCAATAAAACTAAAATATCAATTTCTTCTTTGGATTTCGCGATGATGGTATAAGTCTATATCTATAATTCTATGCCTAGCGCAAACCATTGTTCTAATCTTATTTTCCATTTATTTTAAACAAATTCATCCAAACATATGACTTACATCATTATGTTACACAATTGTGCTTTAAAAATGAATGAACACTTATTCTATTTCATGTCATTATGTCAACATTCAATTTTGCAACCATGGTATAATTTCTAAGGAATTGTTCAAAATTTTATCACACTTAGGAATTTATGCCTAGCAAAAATCATATTTCTTTTAGTATGTCATGCATAATATTTTTATGAAAATCTGAAAACAAATCATCAAACCATCATCATTTTCATCATCACAACACAAAGTCTTAAGACAGTCTCTTAAGCATTCTTTTACTTTTAGCAATATTTCTATATTGGGATTAGCTTGACGACCGAGCGAGCGACGACTCCATGAAATGGTCTATAACAATGACAATGTCCTTTGAAATTATTGTTAGAAGTCCCTTTTATTCTCATCAAATCACACCAAAACAACCAATTGTTTACATCAGATTATTTCATTTAAATTTTACAACATGACATAAAATTATAATATTTCTAAAATGACATAATTACATGAATCATCAATAATCAATTGAAATTCAACATTAAAGCATCATACAACAAATTCAACAAGTCATATCATCAAAAGACCATATATATATATATATCAACATATGTACATCATATCAAAACTGGACTGGTATGCCACAATCAATAGCCTGGCATACTCAATCCTCTCAAAAACAAAAATATATAATAATAAATGCAATCTCTGTGTCATGAGTGTCTAGTCTTGCAGAGCCCTCGAGCTCTCAGCCTCATCTCCTCTCCCGCCCTGAGGTGGAGGAGGAGGCCCCATCCTCAACGTCGATCATGAGGATGTCCTCGATGACCCCATCCTGATCGGCTCTGCAATGTCAGCTGGCAGCTATAACCTCTGGCTCTCTGGAACCATCTGGTAGTATGCTCCCTGGTAGAATGTAGTCTGAGCCATAGACCATGCCAACTCCTGCATGCTCGCTCCTCCACCCTGAGCTCTAAGCCATGTAGCCTCATCCTGCAGTGTCTGCACCTGAGCCTAGAGGTGGGCAACCTCAGCTCGAAGAGCCATTGTCTCACTGCTCTCCCCTACCTCGACACCCTTGCCCTTATCGGGCGATGGTGGTCTCTCCCCCTATTGAGAAGGAAGTCCCTCCTCCCTCCTCCCTGGCTGCTGTGGTCTCTATGGAGCCCGTGCCATCCTCTGGCGTCTCTCCTATGGAGACCATCATTGCTCTCTCTCGCCATGACCCCGCGTTGCCTCAATAGCAGCCTGGCATCGCCTCCCCATCCGATGCACCATGACATGCATTGGACCCTATGCCCTCATCATCCGAGGAGGGTGGATGCCTGCATACCAGGCATCGTATCCATCCGTAACCCTAACATCGTCACCATCCACTGGCTGGATGGGGGCATCATCTGTGTCTTGACTCTAGAACCGTTGCATGTCTGGAGCCCCGCTCAGTGTAGTACTATCTTGAATAGTCTAGGAGTACTCGTAATCCCTAAGAGAAGGGATCCCCTATTGTAGACCGAACTATCATAGTACCCGGTCATAGCGGTGGAGCTCTACCTCTCCCCGCTCCATCCTCAGCCAGTAGACTCGCCTGATGCGAGCCAGCTCCTGCCCATCCTCTGCCCACCCGGGGTGCTCTCGCCATGGCCTCTAGGTGATCTGGTCAGGGATGAGGTCATCCAACAACCTCCGTGACATCGACAGATCTATCCACCATTGTGACCCCCTCTGTAGCCACCAGTAGAAAACCTAGGGCCTCTCTCGATCAACCCCTATCAATGGGAGCCCTATCGGCCTCCGCACCATGATGTGCTCCCAGCACCAAACCTGTAGCAGCGATGTCAAGACCAGACATCGACCTCCCTTGTATACGACCCCATGCAGGATCCTATACAAGCGGCATAGTACAAAGCTGCCCCATGCAAACCTGTACCCATGGTCTCTCATGTCACAAACTATATCTGAGAGGAGCCATGGTAGCCTGCACCCACTCTGGTGGCACAACAGTAAGCCACCTACCACCCCTACCAAAACCTGAGTCAGCCTGGATGCCCCAGGCATCTACCTCAGAGACTCGATGTTCACCCCGCCCTTCTCCAGGGTGAAGCTCGGGTCTCCAATCAATCTCATCATAGCCTGGCCCTGATTGGCCATAGGCATCATCAACCATCCTTGTATGGGGATCCTCATGATCCTCCATACGTCCTCTAGAGTGGGAGCCATCTCCCTTATCGATAGCCAAAAATAGGATGACCTCGGATACCACCTCTCTGCTAGGGCTATCAGTAGCCCCATGTCCGTCGGTACTTGTGGCATCTCTGCCACATGTCGTAGCCTGACCTGTGCTAGTTGGTCATGCTCTGCCTGGTCGAGAGCGGCCAAGTCATCTCTCAGCCCATCGTATTTCCATTCTTGGCTCTTTAGTAATCCTTTCTGCAAAACAAACAATAAAACAATAAAATTCATTAATCAACCAATCATTAAAATCAAATTAAATACATTTTAACCATCAAGTAATGATATCGTCCACCATTGGATGATATCATCCCAAATTGGGCAAAGTCATCCTTTGTAGGATGAAATCATCTCCGATTTCGCAACTTGGGGATCGCCCCTTGTTGAACGGGATCGCCCCTAGTTCACCGATTTCGCCCTTCGACGAAATCGACGATATAGGGACGATTTCGATGAAATCGGGATGATTTCGTCTCGACGTCGTCGACGGCCTAAAAACGGCCGCGATGCCCCAAACAATCAACATTTAAATAAAAAAATTGCACAAAGTAAAATCAAACCTAATCTACTAGGATTAGATCCTTACCCGTAGCCCGCGTCGGACCTCTGTCGCTCTATGCGCTGTCTCCACCATTGTTTCTCTCTACAGAGCTCTAGAACAGTAAAAATGAATAGTAAAAAAATGAATTAGGGTTTTCCCTATTTTTCTTAATTTTATTCAAAAACAACAACATTTTTTAATTTTTGCTTTTTCACGTTTTTACCTCAAACGTTCGATTTGGGTAAAAACACGGAGGGGGCACCATAGTCAGCAGTCGTACGATTCGACCAAGAATCATCGTCTAAAAAATTGAGTACATTTTTGCTTTCTCGTAAAATGGGAAGAACTCGTCTTTAACGCATTTTCTTCGAAAAATTCGCTAAAGAGGGGGCAAAATGTAGCACCCTAAAATTGGCATAGTTAAACCTTAGTAAAAAGATAAAAATTCAAATTTTAACCTCAAACTGCCCATTAACCACCTGTTACCCGCTTTCCTCATTTTTTATGCCATTTTTAGGATTTGTTTTGACCGTTGGACGATATCATCGTAGATTAGATGAAATCATCCCAGATCTGACGAATTCGTCATGGACAGAACGTCCAGACGATTTTGTCCCAAAACCAAATTTTCATAATTAGCTTCTGTTTCAATAGCCTCTCCAACTTGGGCAGAAGCGCGTCTGTGCAGTTGGAGATTCCCCCGTTGGAGATCTCCCAGATTGGGATGATCCCCAACCTCCTAACCTCTCCCTAATCCTATATAAACTAAGATTTTCTCAGTTTATCCCCTTGATTCCCCCTGACTTTCTGCCTGAAACTCTGCTTAAACTTCCCTGAACTTCCATGCACCTCAGAGCATCCTCACACCATCATTTGCATTCGGTATTTCATGTTTTCTTGTAGGAACTTTACTATTTTTTAGTCGAAGCTAGCTCGGATCGTCGCAAGCGATTCCGGACGATTTCGGACGATCTTGTCGAGGAGCGCAGACGATCTCGTACGATTGGAGGCGATCCCGACTGTAGTCCAGATTGGGGGCAATCAGAGTCTAGAGTTTGCATCTCTTTATCATTTTTCTGCATTTCTTTATACATTATCTTAGTTATTATGTTTATGCATCTTGGAGTTCACCTCATTTAGCATAACCGCATGATAAAGTTAAAATCAATCATTAAATCTACTGCATTTCTCTTGTTTGTTATTTGAATCCATTATTTAGGCACGTTTGCTGTTATTGCTATCATTCTCCTTTGCTTCTGTAGTTGCATATTTGGTATTTTGTATCTATTTTTGTGATTGCAGGTTTCTGACGAATTCGTCAGATCTCAGATGATTCCGTCTGATCTCAGATGACCGACTGTGATTTGAGACGATTATGTGAAATATCAGACGATTACGTACAAGTTGAGACGATTTGGACTGCTACAAAACTCAGAACCTTCATCAAACATCCGGAATCAGGTATGTTCTGTCCCATTCGACACATTTTCTGTGTTTAGCATTTATTCATATTTTTTGTATCCATAAAATCAGCATTGGCATATAGAATAGTTTAGATTCATCTTGGCCAAACCTAGGAGTTGAATGATTAAAGTACAAAATGAACACATCAAACTCACTATCAACCTAGGTGTGGAAACTGCCACTCAAAAGTTTCCTGGTGAACCCACCATCCGGTCAAAAATTCACCTTTATACCCCTCCCCCGAGAGGCGGGACCTTCAAAGGGCCTCTCATTCCGAAGTATTGTCTCATCCTTCTCACATCTCCCTTCTGGGCGCAGATCCTATAGCCTTAGGGTAAGGATGCAAAAATTTTGGAGCGATACAGGAACACATTCCATGTCTCTTATCCATGGCCTTCCAAGTAGTATGATGTACTGTCTTGCACCCTCCAAGATGTAGAACAATGTAGGTACAATCTTTTGCCCAACTTCAACAAGTAGGATTATCATGCCCATAGTAGAGGATAAACCATAATTAAATTCTTGCAAGGTGAACTTAGATGATACAATCCATGAGGATGGAAGTTTGATCTGTTTTAGTGAAGTTGTGGTAATAATGTTTATTGAGGAACCTGTGTCAACCAATAATCGCTTATAGGGGAGCCTATTGATACTCACGATGATGTGCAAAGCAGGGTCTAGTGAATTGGTAGGAAAGGGTTTGACCTCATGATTTTGAAAGGATATAACAGGATTCTTGTGCATTTGTATGTATTATACAAAGTTGGTGAAAGCATCAGAGTCATGATGTTGTACTTCAATGGAATCCAAGATACCCATGAAATTTTCCCAATGTTTTGAGGACTGTAGTAGAAGCTCACCCATGGTCATATTGGTTTATGGTGCATGTGAACTTCACAGAGGCCTACTATTGGTTGCTAAAACTTGTTAGATAATTTTATGGTTGGTGAAGACCATGATGTAGAGGGAGTGTATACCTCCCTACTAACCGAATATATCTGATTATATCTGGTTTGGGCCTAGAATCGGTGTTGGCTAACGAAATAATCCACTTGATCATGTGGATAACCCATTGGTGTTCTCTTGGTAGAGGTACCTTGGTGGTTAGGTCCTCTGAGTGAGGAGTTGAACTCATGATGAATTTCATGGCATAGTGCAGGAATGATGAGATCCTCAAGAGAATAGTGAAGGTGGCTACTATTAGGGTTTTTTTACAGGAGTGAGGATATCCTTAGGAGAGTAATATATGTGACTACTATCAGGGCACCTTGCAGGAATGAGGAGATCCTCATACCTATAATTATGGTGCTTAGGGCCTCTCCTAAAGTTTTCTACTTTGTTGGCTCATGATTGAGCTCGGCTATGCATGGTTGTCATAATGTGTTGACTAGGTAAACCCTGAAGGAAACCCACACCAAAGAAAATTTTGACTTCTAAAAAGGTTATGGGTGCTATATACCAAAACGATTAGCACGACAAGTTGATTGCAATGGGCCAGGGCTCCAAAATTTGACTTCTGGGTCAAAAATTTGTATGTTTGAAATATTTGGCCCACCGTGGCTCATGGGGAAATGCCCAATTATAGGAATTATTGGAAAATTTTGAGAAAAAAAGAGTTAGGACTCAAAATTTCTGAGAGGTGCACAAGGGGCTAACTAAGACAAAAATAAATTTGGTAATTTTTGGGGTTTTCTAGACCATTTTTATGACTATCTTAGTGCAGTTTTTCCCTATTTTTGGCTTCAAAAATAGAGTAATCATAAAACCAACATAAATATTTTGTTATAGCTCCAATTTTCACGATTTTTGATCCATTGGATGCAAAATAAAAAATTATTAATTTTCAATTTCTTTTGAGAAAAATTAGGGTTTTGTCCTAGATGGTAGGATCTTACGATGATTACCTGAACAATAAAGAAAAACATAATGTAGACAACATGGTTATCTCCTTTAAGGATTAGATTTCTATGATTATCTCTTTTAAATCTTAGAAGAACACAATCAAATGATCAAAGAAGATCACAATAAAACAATGCCATTATCTCCTTTAAGTTTTAGATGTGAATCCCTAAGTTGATTTGTGTGTTTAAATTTGTTGTTGCTCTTGTTTTCTTGTTCGTATTTTGGACTTAGAATGAGGGAACTCAACCAAAGTGGTGACTAGAAACACTAGTGCCAAACATGATGTTCTTAAAAGAGTCTAGGATACATTGCTTAAAACCCATAATGAGTGGAGGGTTTGTCTAGCTCTTCCATTTTGAAACGACAAGCGTTTCCAATAGTGGGGGGCAATTTGAATACTAGTAACCTATTGCATATTGAGAGAGTGTCCTATTCTATCTAAGGTGTTGAGTGGGCAAGTAGGTGGAAGGATGTGAATTCCAATATCACCGGTCTAAATTGGAGGTTGGTGATGAAATCCAACCTTACCAATGTTATTGTGATACATGCAAGTGTGTGTGGTTACTTTTATGCTTAAATAAAGTAAAACAATATAGCACTCAATGAATATTCACTAAATGCATGAAAAGGACATTTCACTTTCAAAAATGTTGGATAAAAGGTAAACCTACAAAATGCATACCCTAAATTATAACCTACACATTAGGTAGGCTACAAGAAAGCAAGACATACAAGTGCATTTCTACTTAGTTCCTTTTAACTTTTTCTTATTTTTTTGTTATTTTTGTAATTATAGAAAAGTAAAACATATATTTCTACCTTTCAAGAAAACAAGGGAGGCAAGAAAAACCAAATTTTAGTAATTTTGAATTGTAGAAATGGAAATTGAAGGTTTAGGCACTTACCTTGATAGCCTATAAGCTTGTTGTTTCTAGAATTTTGAGCAAAAAAGCTCATATTTTGTGTCCATCCCAGGATGGGATGGCTACCAGTTTTATGGCCATTATAGGGTGGGATGGTCAGCAGTCTCGAGGCTGTTTTAGGCCAGAACGACCAGTTCCTACAACATAACAAAGGCAAAAATAGGTTCAAATATTTAACCAACTCAATAGGGATAGGGTCCCACCATGATCACCACTGAAGTATGGGAAAAATGGTGCACCTAACAATGCTAAACAAGATGCATCTATATCTGGTATTAATTAAGCATTGCAAAAGGACATATTCAAGCAACCATGGAAGCCAAATAAGTGCAATAAAAGGGTGTTTCTATTTATTTAATTTGATAAATCAGAACATGGTTACATAAATGTCCCCTTGAGGGCTCTATATTGATACACTTGTTTCCAAAATGGGTGCCCAAGGATCAAGTCCTTTCAATAGCTTGTGTGTGTACTTCTAATGTTCTTCCTCGTACCTACAATTGAGGTGGGTGAACATATGATGCTGCCACTTTTTATTTGAGGTTATGATCATATTCTCCTTCCTCATGCATTGTAAAATATGCACCTGCACACAAGGAAACTAGATTTTTGCAATAGCAAGTGCGGATTGTGAAGTATGCAAAAGCAATATATGCAATGAAAGGGTACAAAGTGTAAATATGCAATATGACCATATAAAATAACTCCAAATGATTCCAAATTACAAATTCATGTATAAAATATGATTTGGGAAATATATAATCAAAAATAAAATAGAAACTGCATTTGAATCCATGTTGTATTCGTGGTGTACCTATGAAGCCTACAAAACCTAAAATGAGACATTTTTGACCCTAAACATCTCCAAATCAACATAAACATGGGAATTGTGTATAAAATCAGATTTTAAGATAACCCATGTGAATAGATTAGCAAAATTGGTTACATATTCTTGTGACCCTTCATATGAGCCCCGTAATTCTAGAAAACACTAAAAATGCAATAACTCACCCAATATAGCTTCAAATTAAATGCAATTTGGATAGTAGGTTCCTGATACATCCTAGAATATTCCTATTAAAAAAAATAATACATAAATATGTCACTATATCTTACAAATATGGTGGTGACTATCACAAAATGGGGACCATATTGGGGTGGGACTACCACTAGTTTTACTCCTTATTTGCCACCAATTCCTCTATGAATTGGTCAAAACCCTCTCAATAGCGTTTTCATAAAATTTTGTGGTGAAATTTACTCAATTAGTTCAATTTTATGAATAAATTGTGCCTCTTGCATCACTCAAGAACCTCCTTCACTAGGTAGAGATTTCAAGGGAAAAGGCACAAAAGGGTGAGGGGAAATCTTGGCAGAACTTTGTTGCTATGTATTCAAAATCATATCTATGATTTGGGTGGAAAATGAATCCACTTTATAGCCAAAGGAATCCTATGGCCAAATGGGCATGTGGGGACATGCAAGGCATGAGACATCATTTATTCAAAAGTTGGCATGCATTGAAAGGAAAAGAGAATCTCCATTTTTGGCCTTCATTCTACAACATGTCATAAGTATTTTCTGCCCTCAGATCTACATGCTTGAATAGGAAGGATAAATGGTAGTTTATGTGTGCCATTTTTCCAAAATTTGAATTTTTGGGAGTCAAAGCTTGTGGTCGTCCCACCCAGGAACAATCGCTTGCCACCATCCCTAGGTGGGACAGTCATGAACTGTGACCATACAAGGGTGGAATGGTCATGCATATGTGGCCTAAAACCTCCAAAAAGTGGTTTAGAGCATTCCAAGAGTGGTTAGGACCACTGTGTAACCTTTGAGGGTTTCCCAAGGGGGCCATATGATGTCAATTATTCAATGCTTTCGATCACCTAATCGGATTGAAATGATTTTAGTATCTACACATATTATGGCTCAAGTTAATAGGAAGTCATTGAATGAGTACTAATTGAAACTAGCTCCTCCATAAACATCATCACCACACCCACACTTCAACATATCAATATTTCACCATCACACATAACTAAATCCATCTTCACCTTAAGAGCATTCAATGATGCTCTTTGTTCCATAGTTGGAACTATTGTTTTGCCCATATAAATGGGGGTAAAACTATTGCATACCATATTCCATATCTTGGAGGGATCCATGGTTTATAATGTACTCCTTGGATGTCCTTGGATAAGGGAATGAAACATGTCACTTCAATATTGCATCAATGCTTAAAATATGTACATGAGGGATATATCCATTGCATACCAAAGGATATCAAACCGTTTAAGTACTGCAACTTCATTTTAAATCCCTACAAATCCACACTTTCATCCATCCACCTATTTCTAACCCCAACCATACCATCCACTTCATAATCCAAAGCTCCTATTATCAAGGAGCTCCCCATCACTACCCCACATCAAGCATCCACTTCCACACCCACACATTCATTGCAGTTGGCTACATTTACATGTGGTCAAACCCAATCCACACTACCCACATCATCAACATCACCCATTATCACCAATCATGCATCATTACCCATCCAACCTAAAACCACTACCATTCCATCCAAATCAACATCATCATCCATACATCAAATACCTCAACCAAATCCATCTTCATATCGACCAGTTAATGTCTCAAAAGTCAATTTAAAAAATTTTGAGATGCCATTCCAGCACATGTCCCTCTCATTATCTGAGTCACCCGTCATCCACAAGCCTTTCACTTCCACATCCACTCCATATACTTCATCTACATCCTCACAAGTTGCAGTCCACCTCACTAATATTCTCATTAGTGAATACATGGTTCACGATATCATAGTTACACCACTAATAATCCAAACTATTAGGGATTATAGTCATTTGTGTGACCCATATTTATCCATAGGAGGGGTGTACACCATGGGTTCAACACCTAATTGAATTAATTTTATGTATGGTGGGATCGATTCATCGTTCGATCCACCTCCCCTAGATGAACCTATGCAACCAGTCCTTGCCAATATAGAGCGCATGATCGATTTCCCTTCATGATGCTTTCATAAAGTCAATTGGAAAGGATGCAGCCTAGGATGACATGGATAGCGTATGCATGACATAATTGAAACTCCATATCAAGAAGCACAAGTTTGGGGTACCATCCTCATTCTTCCACTTATTTTTTTGAACAAGATTTTCAAATCCTTCATTTAAATTTAGAAGAAAAAATAAACTACAATGATGAATTCATCCTTTTTAAGGAATTGTTAAGAGCTTTTACTGCTTACATTCCTCCATCGCATTCACCCTCAAATCTTGAGGTTTACAAGGTAAACATGGAAGATATTGTGCCAGAGAAGTTTGACAACATTATTGATGACATTCATCTGATATCTATGTCACATCAGCTTGAGGAAGGTTCACACATGGCCATCGAATATACTATATATGTGAACCTTAGTACAAATGCGAAAATCCCACAAATCATTAAACTTAAAAAAAGTTTATTTGTCGATGAACAAGAGAAATTTATATCTCTCCTTAAGAGGAATAAGGGCACATTTGCATGGTCTTATAAAGATATGCATGGTATTGATCCTAACTTTCTTGTCCATAATTTAACCTTGCATCCTGATGTTAATCCAGTCAAACAAAAATTGAGAAAGATGTATCCTAACATTGCCCTCATGGTCAAATGAGATCTTCAAAATCTATTAGATGTGGGTTTCATTATACCAATTGAATATCCTGAGTGGATTTAAAACATGGTACCCATTCATAATCCTAAGAGGGTGATACACATTTGCACTAACTTTTGATATTTTAACAAAGCGTGTCCTAAAGATGACTTTCCTCTACCAAACATCGATACTCTTATCGACACTTGCAATGGCCATGAAATGCTATCTTTAATGGATGGGTTTTCAGGATACAACCATATCCGAATAAATTCTAATGACCAACACAAAATTATATTCACAACACCTTATGTGACTTTTTGTTACTACGTAATGTCATTTTGCCTTAAAAATATATGTGCTACTTATCAATTTTCCATGACATATCTTCCACAATTACATGCACAAGATAACTAAAGACTATGTGGATGATCTATTGGTAAAATCTAAAACTTGATAAGAGCACATTGGTATCTTGGATAAAGTTTTTGATCAACTCCTAGAACATAATGTAAGGTTGAACCCCAAAAAGTGTGTCTTTTGGGTCACCTCAGGCAAACTACTAGGATTCATTATCTCAAAAAGAGGTATTGAAGTGGACCCAAACAAATTCAAGGTCATCATGGATATGCCTCTCCGAGTAAAATTTAAGGAGTTGCATAGTTTACAAGGAAATATCCAATCGATCCATATTTTTAGTGCACATCTCTTAGATAAATGCATGCCTTTCAATCACCTACTACAAAAGGGGGTGATATTTTCATGGACAAATGAATGTAAAAATATTTTGATGATATCATGCAATACCTGGCTTCTCCACCAGTCTCAACTCCACCTTGCACGGGGGTCCCTTTTCACCTTTATGTTTCAACAATGGAATTTGAATTAGGGACAATGCTTGCACATAAAAATAAAAATAATCGAAAGCAATCTATCTACTACATTAGTCAAACACTGGTAAGCTATGAAACCAGATAAGCTTATGTGGAAAAATTATGCCTAGTGGTGGGCTTTGTCACTAATAAACTCAAAAAATTACATGCTAAGTCACACTACCTATATCATAGATCATGATAATCCTCTACATTACATGATATCTCACACTTACAACAACACCCGCACCACAAAATAGATAATACTTTTAATTGAATTCAATATTGATTTCATCAATCAAAAATCCATTAAAGGTCAAGTAATAGCCAATCAAATTGCGGAAGCTCCACTTCCTAGTGATAAACCCTTGATTATTGAGCTCCTATATGATTCGATATATACCATCATAAAACAAGAAGAATATGTTATTATTGAGAAAAATATCTATATCACACTATTATTTTATGGTTCTAAGTGCAAAAAAGAACAAGGTGTAGGAGTCGTATTTCATCCACCACAACGAATACCTATTCCTTTATCATTCAAACTTGGTTTCCCATGCACAAACAATAATGCAGAGTATGAAACCTTAATATTATGACTTCAACAACTATAGCTATGAGAATAAAGTATATTAGGATATTTAGTGATTTTCAACTTGTTGTTCATCAAGTAAATAGATAATACCAATGCAAAGAACCAGTATTAAAAACTTTATCATGAAGTAGAAACAAAATTGCTTGCTAAATTTAACTGGTATAATGTTGATAGATTACCTAATTCAACTAATATATTTGTAGATGAAATGTCTCTCTAGGACCACTTATTACAAAGGACTTCAAAGGAGAGGTACAATCATTAATTATCATAGTGATCTCTAAATCTGTAATTTCTCATGCTGAATCTAAATATGAGAAGGATGTTTACTTTAATCATTTAGTAATATGAGCCTTTTTCTAGGTAAATAAAGCCTTCCTCAAGTTTGGAAAACTCCCATTATACATTTCATGAACTACCAAATGAACTTTAAAACAAAAGACAACTTGTTTCACTCTCTTGGAGGACGTGTTGTATAAATGTGGTTATGATGGAATCCTCCTTCATTGTCTCAAGCTTGCTGAGGCTCAAAGAGTAATATATGAAGCTCATTATGGTACTTATGGTGGTCACTTTAGTAGAATGTCCATCACAAAGTACATTTTATGCATGGTTTATTATTGGCCTACCATGGAATGTGACTATTGCACTTATGTCAAGAAATGTCAACAATGTCAACAATATGCTAATTTAAATCATGTGCCATCTCAAGCCTTATAGCCTATTCATAGTATTTGGCTCTTTTCACAATGGGGTTTGGACCTGATTGGTAAAATTTCACTTCTTCCTTAGGACAACATACATTCATCATCATAACTAGTGAATACTTTACAAAGTGGATCGAGGTAATTTCTCTAACCAGTACAACAAAACCTTGAATTGTGGAGTTTATTCTTTAGCATATCATCTATCATTTTTTTATCCCTTTAAAAACCATCTCTGATAATGGCAAGTCTTTCAAGAACAAGGATATTTGAGCACTTTGCATGAAATATAATATCCAACATAGTTTCTTTACTCGTTATTACCCACATACAAATGGACAAGCTAATGCAACCAATAATACCTTGATTGCTATTCTCAAGAAACTAGTCAAAGAAAATTATTGGGATTGACATACTCAGATCTCCTTGGCATTATGGTCTTATAAAAAAGGAATTCACACGCCTATTAGAACAACACCATTTATATTGGTCTATGTTGTTGAAGAAATAATACCTCTTGAGCTTGAGATCCCCTCAATGAGAATTTAAATATAGGAATTCATAGATGACGATACTACTATACAAGCATGTTCTGACAAACTGACACTCCTTGATGAAAGGAAAATTAATGCCTTGGAGCATCTATGAGTATATCAGGATAATTTAAAGCATGCTTACAATGCTAAGTCCATCTACATGAATTCCAAGTAGGAGATCTTGTTCTCAAAGAGAATCACCAAAATACCAATGCATTATCGCATCTTCATGATACATTCATGGCTAATTGGTTAGGTCCATGCATTGTTATAAAAAATGTGGGTTAGGAAACTTATAGACTTTCCAGTCTAGAGGGAGAGGAAGATTCCAAGCCACTAAACATCATCCACCTAAGAGTGTTTCATGCTTAATGTGATTTACATATATGTATATGTACATGGCTAAAAAAAATAATAAAAATACACCACACATCGCATTGCATACATCCACATTGTATGAACATATTCATTATAATTTAAATGCATTTCATCCACCATATTAGGGGCCATTTGTTAATTTTAGACAATAATTATCCAATAAATCTTGTTACTTTAATCAGAAGCACCATCAAGTTCACATCCATTTCATTACACCATTTCACAAGTCAATTTACCAAGTGCACTATCACTTAATTATCCCTAGGTGTTTTTGGTCACTCAGCTACTCCTAATATTTCTAGAAACCTCTAATACATGTCGAATTTTCTCTAGGACCAAGGCACATTTTCACTAAAGAAAATCTTGAGTTTTGGGATTGAATATAACATTCTTGAACCAAACAAACTTCACACATATTAAAAATATATTGTTTCAAAAAGGGATAACACCACGATTGGGTTGAACCTCGAAGCAAAAAATGTCATCTTTGCTTGTCCCATTATGCACATAGTCCAAAATAAAAAATAGTGATCTTCACCACTATCTACACTTCCAAAAAAAAATTGAGTAGTAAGGATAGGATAAAATTCTCATCATACTTCAGTTGAAATATGATTCCCAAAAGCTCTAACTCTTTCACAAATCACACACCACATATTCATTAATTTGTAAGGATAGCACCATATTTCCCTGTAGATGGTTAGGTAGTTTGAATTCCTGAAATTTAAGGATCATATCATTAGACTATGGGGATAATATCCACTAGCACTATAGAATATTTAATGGTAGTGGAGTACGCTCATACATGGCAACATATCTCTCTTGAAGAGACCTTTTACTGGACATAAGGACAAGCTAGCTTCTCGATATCCTCCATAACAAGTTTGTTTTCAATTTAGTCAAGATGGGTTAATGAACTCACTTTCACACACATTGGTTCTTTATTGTCTTGAGTCATTACCATATTATTGAATTGTAAATGAACATTCACTACACACACATTTGGTCTTAGAGAAATTAGAAAAAAATTAGTAAGTTTGTTTGAAATCACTAGGATGTTTGAGTCTCTACAAAACAAGTCCAAAACATCCATCCATAAGCCACAACACCATCCATATCATTACCACATCATTACATGAGTCTTCCATTTCACACACCACCATTTTTGTGCCCTTGATTAAACAACAATGATACACATGGTCAAGCAAAAATCTAAACTATAAATGATCATTAGCATGTCAGTTCATTTGCATTATCATCATAAAGTGTACACATCATAATTACATTGACATACACCACATATAAATATGCATTCACACAAACATCCACATAAATTCATAACATAAAATAAAAAGCCATGTATATATATCACATGCAAAATGAATGCTTGAAGGCTATATACAAAGGAGGACCAAGGCTCATATACAAAAGTGCACCAAGGCACTGGATAATACCTAAAAGAAGACCCTTGTGACCCTGAATGAGCCATAGACATAGATTCACTATACCTAGAGTCACTATGCCTAACAAACCCACTATAGAGAAATAAGGCCAATCTGGCAATCCAATGTGGTGCTGCATGAGTAGATCCTCTATATCCTAGATATACCTCTCCAAATATTGAAGGGTAGTATATCGTACATATTATGAGAGTCCCTTTGTACTAGCTCTACCTGGAGCCTCACTATCATATCATCCCCTCCACCTATCACCACCCATGCCTCTAGCTCCATCCATAGCTAAGCTATCTCTCCATATCGCTCTACCACTATTTGGTAGAGCTGGTATTGCTCAACCTTGAGCCTTGCCCACTCCTCCTCACTTTGACCAGGAGGTATCTCTAGAACCTCCTCCATATCATATTACCCATCATAACCTCCAATATCTAGAGGTTGCTCTACTACATCCCTCACTCACATCCCTTGACTGCTAGACTGATTATATCTCTAACATTGAGGAGCCTCATTTGCCCCCTCTACTACCTCCTCCTCATCTCCACTGCCTGACTTGACCACATAACTTGGTACCTATTATGGTTGTGAAGCAAGAAAATCCTCATACTCCATCGTGGTCCTTATATCATCCACATATAGGAGATCCATCTCCTCATCATCCTCATAATCCACCCACCACACCTCCATACAAGGTAGGCTTGACTCATCTGCTTGATACCTATAGAGCATATGAGCCTCAAGTAATCCCTACTTCAACCTGAAATACCACAATACCTATGAGAATTATATTAGCTCCACCTCACTCCCATGCCATCCAACCACCCATATAGCCTACCAAATTCTCTACAGGTGTTCTTCATCACTAGGCCACCTAACACCTCACCATGGTCTCCAACATACTTGATCCAATATCAAGCCTACCTAGATAATCCTACACTCCTAGCCACTAGAACTAGGATGAATTGATTGAACCTCCTTATATATCCACCACCTCAAAGCATAGGGTTGATCCCTATCCAACTTTATGCAAGGCAGACCCACAAGATGATCCACACTGAATTGCTTCCAGCCCCAAAATTGTAGCAATACACTGCAACCCAATCCCTTACACACCTTCCTCATCTCATACAACTCCATATAAGTTTAATCTAGCAGAGTTGGTGCCCATGCATACACCTAAGGCTCATCGATCATATCATACACTAGTTGAATCATGTTCCATGGGAATCGATAGTTGATGCTATTAGAAACAAATATATCGGCCAAAAATAACATGATTAAGGTGGGAAATACCTCCAAATCATTTGCATACATGGTAAAATAACTTATACCTCCACCCATCACACTAACATCTCTTCATCTGTCTCTAAAAATCTGCCTCAACTCATACTCTTTATCGTGTTTATCTTGGACATGCAACTCTTTCACTGGTACTCGAAATATGTGATATACATCTTCGAGTGTCACTATCATATCCCCTATCGAGAACTGGAAGGTCCTCCTATATGGATCCCACCTTTCTTCCAAAGTAGAAAGGTACCCCTTATAAATCCTTACAACCTCCAACACTACTCCAACCAATCCCACCTGCTCTAGCCAATACCAATGGTCCTTATATAACACCTATATCACCCTTGGTATGATGAGAGAGAATTGGTGTTAGGCTTCCAAGATCCTCAAATGTAGCACAACATAAAAAGAAATTGCACATTACCATAACATTTTACACACATAATTTTGTTTTGTAAAAATCCAAAAAGAGTGCCAAGGGCACTTACCTCAACCACCTGTACCTTCATTCTTGCTACTGCATCCACTCCATCTATCACCATTACTTCACTCCTCCACACTCCTTCACTCACACACTCACTCTCCTCAAACACTATTTCTCGAACTCATAAACACAATAATGAATCCAATTTTACCTTTGTATCATTCTTATAGATAATTTTGGCATGCTCAATCACCCATGGGCATCTGTATGACATGCTCAAATACTACCATGCATTTGCCATATGGTAGATTCTCTCCCACATATGTGCCTAATGTGGACATTAGAAATTATATAGCTTTAGAATGTTACAAAAAGGGCTTCAATATGTATCAAAATCCTACAAAATCACTCTAAAATTGATTCATGCATTCATTTCATCATCACATCATATTTTGTGAAACAAACTGATTTGGGTGCTTAAATTTTTTTCCAACCAAAAGTCGTGAAATTGCTGAAAAATTTTCAAAATGCCTCAAAAAGGTCCAAAACTTCACAAAACAACCACATTCACAATTTTCATCAGTAACCATATTGTTGCATCACATCTGGTTATAAATGGATTGATTTGGGCATTCAATTTTTTATTACAACCAAAAGTCGCAAAAACATAAGCCAAATTGCTAGAAAATATTCCAAAACAATTCCAAGTTTTAAAAAATCATCAAAATTCACTCATAAATGCATCTCCATATCTATTCCACATCATACATAATCATTCTAATTTACCAATCTCATTTATCATTGCATTACCATTCAATATTTTTTTACATCCACTTACATTTTTAAGTGAACCTCGTATCTAGTGGTTTATTCTATCCCCCTAGCGATTGCAATGATTGACTATCCATGCAATTTGGTAGGATGAGTAGATGAAAATAAGGACACTTGCTCATATCATCACCTAACATCCTCTTGTTTTAAATAAAAGTCCATTTGGTCCCTCATTTTTTGAGGAAGACTGTGCTCAGATTAATTTGTTCGACAACTGCCATTGATGTTCTTGTATGTGGGATTAAAAAATAGATAACTTTTATTACATCATCTTATTTACATTAATAGTCATCGGGGATATGTGCCTATTAGGATGATTGGTTCTAATTGAAGAAATTTCTCAATAGTCACTATACGACCCTAACCCCCCACAGGTTGACTTATTATTTTGTCATCTTGCATTTTCATCAATTTGCATTTCAATGATGCCAAAAGGCATATTTTTCAATAGCACTAAATCATCCCAAACTTGGGGTAACCAAATTTGATTTTTATTTTTCACATTGGGATACATCATTTACATCACTCATATCACCCACATTGTCAAAAACCCCTTCTTATGTTGGGGTAAAAATAGAACACATCATTTACATCATTCATATCATCCATATTTCACACTACATCATTCACATACATTTACATAATTCATATCATCCACATTATCACCCACAATTCTATCAATTGGTTCATGAGATTCATTCTTCACTCATTCACCAATTGAGGGCATAAGCTACAACAATAAAATTATGACTCTAAGATATTCTTGTGCACCAAGGGAAAGAATTTGCTTCACCAAACCAAGTGTCTCTTATTTTTGCATCACATTGTGTTTCACGTAACACGATACCAAAAGGAGCATTTGTAGACACGAAATCCTAGTCACTTGTCATCCACGCATAATACAATCACAACCATTCAATATTTATTTATATACATACATATATATGTGTGTGTGTGTGTGTGTGTGTGTGTGTGTGTGTGTGTGTGTGAATAAATCTAATCCATCCATCATGTCTTAATCTCAACCATCCACTTAACATGATCCATGTCACACATCAAAGTCATAATCTTAGCCCTTCATCATGATCTAATCTCGATTGCCCATTGGTGTCATCGAAACCCTAACATGTTGAAGGTAAGTTATAAAACATCATTCACTCTTGTGAATAAAGGTTGATCAGTTAAGGGGTTAATCAATTTGAAAGTTGATCATTTATTCCTAAGAGCATCCATCATCATCCAAAACCTAGAATTTTGCTAACATCCTCTCCCCTTCATTTCCGCTGCATCTTCTATTTCTACCACCGTCAAAAACCCCTACAAACTAGATCTGGTTCCATAGTACATCTCCTTGAAACCCTTGAACACACCAGTGCATTTCTTGAATGTTGTTAAGAATCTCTGGGATGCTACAATGAATCCATCACCATTTCTAGATGCCCTTGGGTGTTTTCCCTGAGCCATTTTACTATCTATAAATTCTCAAATGCTTGCGGGAGTTTGTGTGTCACTAGATTGTAGAAGTAGAAACACAAATCAACATCACAAGTATATTTTTTATAAGGTAATAGGTATTATTGCTATCCAACTTACGTTTTCTATATTTTAATTGCATTTCATGATTATTTTGCCTAGGATTTTTAGATCTATTATTCAGAGGGTCTCACATAGTGGAGCCCTTGCAAATACTACTAATATTTTATGTGTTGTAATATGTGTGTAGGTTACAGGAGACATCTTTATTAACAATTTTTGCAACTCGAGTGGTCCCGTAGGGATACACAATCCCACTCACAAACTATTTGGAGTGAAGACGAATTGAAGACACCAACATTTGTTTTAATGAGGATTTTCAAAACCCTCTCATTGTAATATTGTATCAAAAGCAATAAAGTGTATTGTAACCCTAGATTTGGGGTAAATATATTGTACAAATTGGAGATCCAAGATCCTTGAGTTATAATAAATCAGATCTATCAATTTCGTGCATATATTATCATTTTCTTTGATCTATTACTTTATTGGTGTTGTTCATTTTTACTTTACACTATGTCATATAATGTGATTATTTATCTTTATTTGTTTACATCAAAATAAAGCACAATAACAGTATAATCAATTTAAAAACATCATAACAAAACATCTTGTCTAATGTTCACATCCCAAGTCAATATGAAAACCTACTTTAAAGCCATATCTCGAGCTTTGAAATAAGAAGGAGAGCTCTACTTTTTTTGTGGTTCCTCCATCTATTGTGTTGCACACTGCTCTAAATAAGTGTCAAAATTCTCATCTCTAGGCTTTCTCGCAATCTATATATATATATATATATATATATATATATATATATATGTATTGAGACCCTAAGAAGGTGGTTATAAACTACCCTCTTAGGGTTTCCTGAATCGCCCTCTTATTCCTAAGAGGGCAGTTTAAAATCACCCTCTTAAGTCTAAGAGGGCAATTTTAAATAAACCACCCTCTTATCGCTAAGAGGCCAGTTTTAAACCAACCTCTTAGCCCTAAGAGGGTGAATATTCTAAATCGCCCTTCTAGGATCTATTAAGGTAGTTTTTTACCACCGCAAAAAAATACCTTATTTTAGCCATGATTAAAGCCCTTTTTTTGGTGTAGTGAGAGTCTAAAAGGAAAATTTAGAAGCATATGATATTTTGACTATCTCACGTAATAAAAAATATCTTAAAAAAAGTCCAAGAATGATATCTAAAATACCTTAATATTATGAAAAGCATCCAAAAATGATATCTCTATAAAGTGTTGTCATGTGTCCATGTAGAATTCTCCATGCATGTAATATCTAGTTTTTATAAGCGTATAAATAGGGAAGAGTGTCCTTTTGTTGGCAATTTGAGGAAGTGTAAACTGAAGGAAGCAAGAGAGAGAGTCTAATGTCAAAGTGAGAGTTATAATCTAAGCTACGAATGTAAGAGTATCTAGTTGTCCAAGGTGTGTCCAATATTGTTAGTGTAGAATACAATCATTGGGTGAGTCCATAGATGGTGGTGGTTAAACAAAAGGGATGAATTCACTCACTAAGGCAATCTAGTGAGCACCCATGTGCTCCTATAGTTTGTATATGTAATAACATTCCTTCTATTATGATTATGCCAATCCATTATTCTATTACCATTACTTGTGTTTACTAAATTTTATGTTATTGTAAATGTTCTAATGTGGATGAGAGATATGTTGGATTTCCATTAGCAATCAAAGATTGTGCATCGATAATAAATATCATACTAGAAGGAAGGCTTAGGGAGACATTATGTGTGCATTGTGTTTTAACAGTCTTAGAAACAATCCAAGCCACTTAAAAAGGATAGTCTCTTAGCCACATAGTTAGGAAAAGTCTCTCATGCACCAAAGATGACATACACTAAACAAATAAATGATGACCCAATTGCATCGCATCTCTCCTATTTATAGTCTAACAAAATATTTGATTATCATAAGGGTCCAAGCTAATTAAAATAAAGATTGTCAATGTGGTTGCATCAAAGTCATTATGAAAACAAGCAAGAATAAACACTTTGAATTGTGAGCAAGCACTTGAGTTGAAATAAAAAATTGAATTGCAAGCAAGCACTTGAGTTGAACCAAACATTGAATTGCAAGCAAGCATTTGAGTTCAAAAATGGAAGAAATATTAAGTAATTGACAAACAAGCATTTGAGACTCAAGCAAGAAAACACTCAAATCAAGCATATTAAACACCAACTTATATCAAGTTTTTTGGTAAGATCTTGGGAATCATTTTAGTGCATAACAATCGACTACCAAGTATGAAGGAGACATGGGGATAATCAACAAGGTTATAAAAGTATCGGGGATAGAGGGACAGGTTTTGGGGACAACAAGCCGATTTTGGAGGACGGTTAAGGACGACAAATATAACAGTATTAAAATTTTTAGAAATTTTGATATAGTAGTGTGTTTTCTGTTACGTTATCAATATCTATATCTGATGAGTTGACCTCATCATCCAAGTGAAGAGCCTCCAATGAAACTCCAACTTACCCCTCCCCTCCTAATCCTCATCAATCTATCTCACATTTAGATCAAAATGAAAAAATAATTTATTTCGAAATACTAAGTATATATATATATATATATATATATATATATATAATGCCACATTTTAATGAAAAACCAGATTACCGTGATCAAGTTCATATTGTTCACAATAAGGGAACACCATTAAGTCACAAGACCTTCACTCAAGCATTAAACCACTATGTCCAGCATTTAAGGAGTCGTCTTATTGTTGGAAAACATAGAAGGCAACTTCATACGAGGAAGAGTTCTCTTCTCGTGCCAGACATTTTATGATTTTGCTTTTGACCCCCAGTTCGAAAGACCTTGAAAATAACGAGAATGAAAATTGCTGTCAGTTAAATGTCATTCTTTACGCATCACTGCGAATGGAAAGTTGGCCGGGGTTTAAATTTACCAAGATGAAGGTAGCCAGATCAAATAAAATTTTCCTATGGAGAGAAGACAAACTACACATATTATTATATTAGCATAGCTGGCCAACGAAAGTTGTAAGTAATCCCTGTTAGAGAACTCAGAATACTAAACTATGAAATGGATTTGCCTTATACAAAAAATCTAAGCTCCGGAGCTTCAAAACAACATGGTGGCCGCAATTGAAATATTTTGGGAAATTTTTCCTCTCCGTTGGCTTCTAAGGAATATTCTCATTTTCATGATTTCCATCATTCTCTGCTGCCTGCCATTCAAATTTGAGAGGGTCAGTTAGAAGACAAAAATAAAAGTAAAAATAAAGATACTTTTTGGTGCTATAGTCATGGGTGTCTTACATCATTTATGTAAGATGTACCGAACTTGGGTGATCCATTATTACTGTTCTGGAGTGGACCTCCCCCAACTGTCAATGCGATCCTTGGCAATGGCAGCCTGCATTCCAAAAGAACATATAATTACCACAGCAATGAGAAAACGGTTCCCAAACCAACTGCAGAAATATGTTCTTTTACCTCTTTGTTCCAGTTAATGAAACATGTGAGTAATAATAAAATAAATGTTTGTAGAGCTGTTCCAGCAATCATACCACTCCAGATGCCCTGCATATACAACATGTCAAGATCAAAACCAATTAACTTTATTGGTTATAGGCTGACCAAAGAGCAATTGAGAGATTGCTTAAGCCATGACTCGGTTAACCTTTGCTCCAAGATCAAGTTTGTATCCCAAAAGAAGACCAAGGGGTACCCCAATGACATAATAGCAGCCTATGTTTATATAGGCTATCAGAGCTTGCCAACCTCCACCCACAGCCACACCTGGTTTTCTTGCAACAAATACAGAGCCATCAATAATTAATAGATCACCATCTAAAAATTGCTGAATTTCTAGAGCTATGTTCATCTAAAACCGGCTGAATTATTAATGGGCACTTGCATACCTGAAAGAACTGGCTGTACACTATTTAAAAGCATTGTCACTCCAAGCAACATTGCCATGTCAGACACTGTTGCCATGACCACTTTACTATTAGTGAATAATACAGCGAACTTATCTCTGGTACCAAGAATGATACCCATACATACAAGACCGATAGTTAGTGATGTTATAACCACTACAATGACAGAGAATTTTGCAGCTCTTGGGCGACCAGCTCCGAGTTCATTTGATACTCTCACACTGTCAAATAGTTGAATGCAAAGTAAGCACTAGCGGAAAACTTGCTAAAGACATGAATATACCATAATAATAATAATAAAAAAAATACTAAAGAGACATATTCATTGTGTACCTTAGAGGTTTTCTTCTAATTGCTGGATATAATATCTAGTTTCAGGCTAGTAAGTTTTCATATTAAAAGAAACCAAAAAGAAATATTCAATAGGAAACCTGATGTACATAAAAATTCACACCTAATGGCAGCATTGAAGCCAAGGAAGATCATGGATTCCCATCCATTCAAGTTCATGCTGCAAAAAGGAACATTTAGAAAAGTGTTAAAAGGGTTACATCTTACAGTGAGAATTACAGCAAAATATGGATTTAAACAATCATCTGTGTGGCCTAAGAAATGCAAGACCTGACACACACATGCAAGAATTCATGGTTACAGTGATGTCACTATACAAAAACTACCATGTAAGGCAAACATTAAAATATTGACAAGATTGGATATGCTACTTACCAGATGGAAAGTGCATCAACTTCAACTGCTGCATTCTTTAGATGACCCGCCAAAATAAGCAATGACATCATATACCAGAACTCCAAACTGAAAAATGACATCAAACATCACAAGGTAATGTGGCATAGTAAGAACCACCTCCTTAAAGATTTAGTTCATTTATGTTGCTAATTTAGCTTATCAATTTCTAGCAATTGAGTCCATGACCCACAACAAACACTTTAATCCTTCTACTAACCATAGCATGACACCCGACGCCACTGAAAGTCTAACAAAAGCCCATATTTCACGAAAAGCCAGCAATGAGAATCCTTTCCAAGCATCTTGGCACCAGTAAAGTATGTACAAAAACTGACCAATATCTATTATCCACCACGCTGTATTTAATGAAATAGCTGCTCCAACCAACCCCATACCCGTTTTGAAGATCAATAACCAAGACAAAAGAATATGGAATATTAGTGCGACTAAGCCAATCCAAGCCATGGCCATGACTTTTGTTTGTGACTGAAGAAACTTCTGCATGGGGAAGCTTAATGCACAGGCAATTAGTTGTGGTAGCATCCAAACTGAAAAAACTCCAGCTAAATCAGCTACATCATCAGCTAGTCCCAGAAGCTTAAGAATTGGAGTCGCAAAGAAGTAAACGGGACTCAAAATCACTGCTGTACAAAGCAGTATTATCCATGAACGCTGCATATACACCCCAAGCATGTGAACTTGTCCTGCTCCGAAGGCTTGACCACACAGTGTCTCCAGTGCACTGCCCATTCCCAACTGCAGAGAAACAAGATAAAAATATTGTCTTGAGTAATCTGTTCAAGACAAAATGTTTGAGGATTATCATGAAGTTTAAAAAATAAACTCAATAAATAGCCATGAATTCTTTAATATTTTTCATCTTCGACTAATTAGCTAGCCCACATAGTGCCTGCTGCCCCATTTCCTAAGGGGATTTCATGCAAATTGTTCAAAAGATAAATACAAGTATATGACAAAATAAAGTGCTGAAATTTAGAGTTTCTCATGAAGAGGAGTACATGCAACGACATGTTTCCAAACAATCAGCTAAATGGTTTCAAAATGGTCATTCATGCATATAAAAAAACTTAGAATGGGGTCTTCATCAAGATGGTCATTCATGCGCATAAAAAAAAAGTTATAATGGGGTCTTCCAACAAACCAGCTTAAACCTTTACATTCTAGTGGATGTGTTTATTGGTAAAGAGTTTTAAACTTTAAATAGGAGGCTCAGGTTTAGGAAGTAGTGGTATACTTTGCTTCAATAAGTAAAACATGATAAAATAAATATATATTAAATAAACATTATTATTTGTAAAGATAGTCTGTCTTGAGATCTGATAAAGAATTCAATACGATTATCAACAGATTTGCTTCGCCTGATCAAGGATCCCAATATAATATTATCAACAAATTTGCTTGGGAGAACAGCTAGGAACTTGAGGGCAGTGTTGGATCTTGAGGTGTCAATCCATACTTTTACAGAGAACCCCATCAAGTAAGGACAAGTAGCTTTGCTTTGGGAGCAGCCACTTGTCCGATGGATGGGCCCAGACCCAATCTTAGCCATGCCATTGACCAAAATGGTATCAGAATGATGTTGGAGTTTGGCTTGGAGGACACCCTAAAGATCAAACGGGATCGATACACCTTCTGAGAAACATTGATGTGCAAGGGCAAATAGGTTACTCTAGAGGATCCCAGATAGCCAGAGGGCAATTCTTAATTTGAATCCCAGTCCATCTAATGATCCAACACACCCTCTACTCTAAAATTTCAATACAGAGAACACAAACAACATTTATCACATGAGCAGGCTGGAGACAATATAAAATATTGACTTCAATTGGGAAAAAATGCATTTTGGTGCACTCACCATAATACCAAAGCCCAGTCCAGAAATGACAGAGCTCGATATGGCCACAGCAGCCAGCTCCACTGTACCCAAGTGTCCTGTGAAGATCTGTGTTAAAGCTCCAAGCGAATAAACGCATATAAGAGCGAAAATTGCAGGGAAAGCAATGACCCACAATTTCTTGCACTCAATACAACTCTCCCTCCCAAACTCCTCCAATGTGGTAATGGGAGATATGTCAGTGTTGCTTTCGCTGTGAACCTGCTGCCTCTCGATGCCATCTCTTTGATCTTCTCCCCTCAACAGTGGAGAGTGGCAAGAGTCCCCCATGATCGAATAACTTACCCGGTGTTGCCTTATTCAAAGTATCAAAGGGAATATGGGTACAAATTGTTCGCTTACTCTTCCTCTACTTTGTTATGGCGGGTTTGACTCGATGGTGAGAGTTTCATGGTTGATACGGGGTGGGGATGCTGTTGGTTGCAGTTGGTTCACCTGCCTGTTCAGGAATATAAAATTGCTGCACTTATTCAATTGAAAGTACAACAGACTTTGCATTCCAATGCAAACATCAATGTGTTGGTCTATGATTGGGACTCCATTATATAGTATAAAGAGGAGCTCACAAGTAACTTGTTTTAATGTCGCTGAAGCACAAGAATTCGTTTCCTTTCATGGAAAACTTAGGTCTATGTTTTTGCTGATTTTGTTACGTTCACAAAATTTCTCCATTTCTATGGTCAGGCAAATTGGTATAATAGATATTGAAGAATTCCACTTGGTTTCCTGCTGCAGGTAAATATCGTCTTCTTTTTGTCGTAGGAGAGGAATATATTTTTTTTCAATATGGGACAGTCTACCAACCTTGTGATCGTGACTTACAGTCTTACATAATTCCCTATTTGAATATACCAGGCTCTTCTCTAATACTTTGCTAGTCAGACCCTATATTTAAACATTGGTGGATAATGTTAAGTAAAAGAGGTGGTAAAGTGGGAGAAATTTTAACATAGATTGTTTAAAAGTGGTTAAATATAAATAATTTTTTATTAATTTATTTATTGGTTTTTTTTTTAATTTTGGATTAGTTTAAAATTTTTTTATAATCAAGGTACAAGGTTGAGCAGTCTCCTCCCAATCATAATTCCTTGTAAAGTCGAAAATTTAACACACAACTTTTGTGTCCCCCTTTACATTGCAGAGGTTGGAACCGTGAACCTCCTATTCAATAAGGCTAAACTCGCCATCAATATTTTTATTAATTTTCAATAAAAAAATTATGACATTTTTATTTAAATTTTATAATTATTATAAATTTAATTTTAAACATTATTTTCATTAATAATTAAATTTTATCTTTTAAAATAAATATAAAATTTTAATTAAATTTAATAAAAATTATCTATATTTAAATTATAAAAACTATATAATATATTTGAGCCTTTCCGTACGAATAGAAACATAAATATGTTGACCTGCTTTTTGGACGCCAGTATACCTAATTTTAAGTTGGTTGGCGGGTATTCTCAAAGATAAATCAGTGCACAAGTAATTTTTTATGTTTTTACGGATGTTTGTGACATTCACAAAATTGTTACATTTTTATAGTCAAGCAAATTAGAATAGACACTAAATTCCTTTCGTTTTCACTGCACCCACCTTGGGTGCAGGTAAAGAATGTTTTTTTTTTAAATTTAATTAATGTTAAATTTTTTATGATTTGGGTTGGGTATTTTTATTTTATCATGATTTTTATAAGGGTGAGATTTAAATTTTTCAGGCTGAGCATTCTAATGTGAGCTTATGAGGAGGGAATTTAACAGTCATATACTGTTGTTTGAACTTTGGATCTCTCAAAATGAACCAAACCAAATCCAGAAACATTGGCTGGCTGTCCCCCAAGTTGTAAAGAATGTCTTGTCAAAGTAGCAAAAAAAGACCTATGTTATTTTTTTGGAGGTTAATGTGAGAAACACTTAAAGATGAATGTTTAGGGTTGGATATTTCCATCTCAGTATAACCTCTCATAAAAAAAATGAGAATTTTAACTTATTACGAAACGTACAACCCCACAAGTGGTTGTCTTCCCAAAAAAAAATTAAAACCTATTTAAAATATCTTGTTATATGTCTAATTTTTATTTTATTTTTATCTTTCTCCCTAGCAAACAGACCTACCAACCTTGTGGTAGCCACTTACCGACTTACTTTAAAATTTAAAAGAAAAGGTTAACTAATCCGTCAACATTGATCATCGCATATTATTATTGTATATTTTTTCTATCTACTATGTTTACAGAAATATAATATTTTACTTTTATATATATATATTTTTAAGTTTGTTATAAATATTGAAGTTTAATATTTTAAATATATTATAATATTTTATATTTATTTAAATATTAAAATATTTAAGGAATTATTAAATTTTTTATATTTATTTAAATATTAGAAGATTTAAAGAGTTACTAAAAATTGTAAAGTGACAATTAAGGTTTGAAGAGGGATAAAAAATTATATAGCAATGATAAAAAATTGTAAAGCAATGATTTGGAAAACTACAAAAATTACATAGCAATGATTTCGAAAACTACAAAATGATGGCTCTGGTTTGAAGAGTGATGGTTAAAGGTCTTAAATGGAACAAAGTGTTTGAAGATCTATATCCAAAAGCTAGATTTTTTACAAATCAACGATAGTAAAGGGTTTGCAGATCCGTGACAAGAAACTAGAGGGTGAGGGAAGAAAAGAAAAAAGGAAAAAGAATAGAAAATTTGCATTCCAATTAAAGAATAGAAAATTTACGAAAAAATGAAAAAAGAAAAGAGAGAGATCAATTAAAAAAGTAAAATATGTTGAGGGTTTAATCTAGAGAGAGAAATTTTTTTAAGGGAAGTAAAATATGTTGAGGTAGTCAAATTATCTTAAGGACTAATAAAAATTGTTGTAGGTTTGCAAACCATTTAAAAATCCTAAAAGTTTGCAAACCAATTAAAAAAGTAAAATATGTTGAGGGTTTAAGTGAAAGGGAAAAGTTTGCAAACCAATTTAAAATGTAAAATATGTTGGAGGGTCTAATCTAGAGAGAGAGAGAGAGGTGTTTTGTTGTCATAGAGGAAGTAAAACGAGGGGTGGGGGTGTTTTGTTGTCACTCGAGGAAGGAAAATAGTTGTAGGCTTCTCAAATGAGAGAGTTAATAAAATTTGGGTTGAGTGAGTTAAGGGAAAGAATAAATTGGAGAAGAAGAGGGGTCAACAACTAGAAATCCCCACTGAATCATCTAAAGAAGGTATCCTTCTAAAAATGTTAGACATTATCTATGAGAGAGTGCAATAGAGACTCAACAATAATATGTTAGAACAATTTACTGGCTTCAAATCAACAAGGGACCACATAAAGAAATAGGTTGTGAATCAATGGAAGATAAAAGGGTATGTAGACTGTTTCCTCTTTCTTAGAGGTTTCTTCCTAGAATATTTTAACAATGAGGAGGATTGTTGCAATGCCCTTGAAGGAGGTCCATGTTTCATGGGAAGATTTGGACTATACATAAAGAAATGGACTTCAGGTTTTAATCCAACTACTAAGAAGATAGACATGGCTCTAATCTAGGTAATACTCCTCTTTTTACCATTGGAATTTTGGAAGGAAGAAGTTTTGAGAGTATAGCTAACTCTTTTAGCAGGTTCCTCTCTATAGAGTATGTAACAAAGGAAAGAAAGAGGGTGTTCTTTGCAATAATGTGTCTCCTAGTTTAATCTAATAAAAAAATCCTAAAATATATCAAGTTGGTATCTAGATGGGGTCTTTGGATTCAAATTATTATTATTGAGAATGACCCCTTCACTTGGCAGAAGGTTGCCCACCAGAAGGAAGAAAAACAATGGGAAGAATCTCAAAATTTCTAGAGGAAAAGAGAAAATGTAGATATGGAAGGAGGATGATTAGACACTGGGAAAAAAGAAAAAAGAGTTTTAGTACTAAGAAGATAGAGTAAAAAATGAGTTAGATCCAAAAGGAGAGGAGCCATAGAATATTGGAAAAATAGAAGTTTACCGATAGGTAAATAGAGATAAAGTAATGGACCTGGTGAACAAGGAGGGATTAGAAGTGGGGAATTTCTCTAGCAATAAGGCAATAAATGATGTTCTGGATAGGATTCAAGGTGAAATATCATCTACACCAAAAAAATATGGTCCAAGTAAGAAAAATGAAATGACTAACCCATAAATAGGAGAAGAAAATATAAAAGCAATGAAGGAAAATATGGATATGAAAGAGAAGGATCTAAAAGTTGTCCCTTGCTTAGTAGACAAATTTCTAGTAAAGGAAGGATGCTTAAGAATTAAATAAGTATCGAATATAAGAGTAGCAAGGAGTGCCAAGAAGACCCCAAATGTGGAATAGGAGGGGTAAAAAAGGTGGTAATACCTTCTTCAAAGGAGAAGTGCTTAATAGAGACAAACAAGTGTATTAACTTGGGGATTTGTATGATCTTAGGCTAAAGTGGGTAAAATCCCATGATAAAAAATAGGATATGAAGATCTTGTCTTGGAATGATAGGGTAATGAATGATCCTAAAAAACACAAGGTGGTGAGATACTTGATTAAGGATAACCAACCTGATATAGTTACGTTACAAGAAATAAAGTTGAATGCTACAAAATGAGAGAATATTAAGAAATGGATATGGAAGAAAGATGTCATTGGTCAGGTGGAGGTAAAGGGGGCTTCAAGAGGAACATTAATTTTTCAAAATTATGATACCTTTGAAGAGGAAGTCCACTTAAAAAATGAGCACCTTCTAATTGTTTGTATAACTTCACAATTATCAAATTTGACAATCCTCATTACAAATGTCAGTCCTGAATGTGAATACAGAAAGAAAGGTATTGTGAGAGAAATTAGAGTATATGGGGTATCAGATAAGAGGTCTAAGAGGGATAATGGCAAGGGACTTCAACATCCTTTTGATTCCTATAGAGAAGAAATGTGGATACCAAGGTTTCTCAAAAAACATGGAGGATTTTAGCAACTTATTATTAGAATCATGTCTATATGATGATGATTTAAGAGGTAATTATTTTACATGAAGGAATAGGAGAATAGAGGACATCCTAATATAAGTGGGAATGGATAGAGTACTACTCTCTATGGAATGGTTTGAGGGTAACTATGAGCACTCATTAGTATCTCTATCTAGGAAATGATCATATCATAATCCATTATTATTTAGCTAGTTTAGGGAACTATGGGAGGGGAGAAGCCCTTTCAAGTTTGAATACATATGGCCTTAGCACCCAAGGCTTTTGATCCAAGGCTCTAAGATGATTATTTTGGTAGGGAAACTCAAACATGTGAAGAAAGAAGTGAATATTTGGAATAAGCAAACCTTTGTAAACATATTTAAATAGAAGGAAAATATTAAACAAGAACTGAGTTTGTTAAAGGAGGAAGTGAGGATGACTGGTATGGACCAAGTCCTATATAATAGAGAGAATAAGATCTAGGTAAAGCTTCACATTATTTTGGCTCAAGAAGAAACTTATTGGAGGTAGAAATCAAGGAATATATGGATTATAGGAGGAGATAGAAAAATTAACTTCTTTCACATATTGATGATAAATCATAAAAGCATGGGAAGGATTTCTAAATCCTATGTGAGAATGGTAAAATATTCAAAGGTGAAGAAAGGATCAGGCAAGAGGTGGATGAATTTTACAGTTTGTTGCTATCAAAGAAAAGGTGGAAATATTAGTAAGTTATGGAATAAAATCTTTAATATATACCAATGATAATTTCCAAATAAATGAATGGCAAGTTGATGAGAGTTATTAGTGGTAAGGAGGTGAAGGAAGCGGTCTTCTCCTTGTGGAAGGATAAATCTCCAGGCCCGGATGGTTTCAACATTAATTTCTTCCAAGTCTTTTGGAATAAAGTAAAGGATGATTTAATAGAAGCAGTTTGAGTCTTACAACTTGATAAAATTTCTAGGAGAATTTAATACCTTTTTAGTGCTCATCCTAAACAAACAAGGGAAAAGGGATTTTAAGGATTGTAGGTTGATAATTCTATGCACTAAAATATATAATATTATCACTAAAGTGATAGCATTAAAGTAGAAAAATGTCCTCCCAAATATTATAGTAGACCAATAGGAGGATTTTGTGAAGGGAAGGCAAACATTGGATGGTGTCATCTCTCTCCATGAAACACTGCACTTGATATCATAAAGTAGAAGGAAAGGAATACTGCTAAAGCTAGATATGAATAAAGCTTATGATAGTGTCTCCTAGAGCTTCATAGACAAATTTATTACTAAGTTTAGATTTAGTAGGAGATGAAGAAGATGGGTGAGAAATTACAATGGTGAACCAAGGTTCTCAATTATCATAAAAAATTCCCTAGCAAGTTTCTTTGAGAGTTGTAGGGGCTTAAGGTAAGGGGATACACGTTATCTTTACCTCTTTATTATCATGGAAGAAGCCCTTGGGAGATGTATACATATAGTACAAATAATGAGAGTGTTAAGGGGGTTGAAACCTTGTGTGTTTATGAAATTTATAACTTACCACTAATTTGTAGATGATACAATATTTCTTGGGGAACCTTTGGTGGCCAAATCCAAGGAGTTCAAATGGATCCAAAATCTATATAGTAGGGCTTCCCAACAAATGATTAACTTGGAAATTTTTTCATCAACACTATAGAGAAGCGAAAAAGAAGGATAACAAAGGTAATAGGTTGTAATATATCAGGATTTCCATCCACTTATATGGGAATGCTTTATTTATAGGTGTGTAAGGAATAGGTATGGGATATGTTGATATATAAGTATCAATGTGAACTAACAGGTTGGAAAGGAAATTTATTAAGTCAGGTAGGAAAGATTTAGCTACTAAAGAATACCCTTTAAGACGTGATGATTTATCTCCTATTTGTGTTTAAGATATCAACAAAAACTATAAATAGTGTAAAAGTATGCAAAACATTTTTTTGTGGTTAGGTGTAGAGGAAACAAGTAGAATTTTCCTTGTGGCATGGGAAAAGTTTGTAGACCAAAATTTTAAGGAGGATTGGGTTAAGGAGGAATAGAGACGTGAATAATATCTTATATGCTAAAGTAGGATGAAGGCTATTGAAGGAGGGTCATTCTTTGTGGTCCAAAATTTTAAATAACAAATGCTTAGATAGCCAAGAATATATGATATTTTTAACCACTTTAAATCCCTATAAAGGCTCATATTAATGGAACCATACGGTGGAAGAAATAAAGTTTCTATAGAAAGGAGTTTTATGGACAATTGGGAATGGCAGGTTAGGTCACTTTTTGGAGTATGCATGGCTAGAGAACCAACCCCTAAGATTGGATGAGGAGTTAGTTGAAGTACATATAAAAATGGAACAAAGGTATAGGAGTATGGTTATTGACTATTTGGCCCAAGAATAGGAAGTGGTAATGTGGAAGGTCTTATGTGGTAGTAACCATAGTGAGAAAGATTTATATAAGCTCAAAATTAAACTAAGAGCCTTCCATGTAGGTGTAAATACGGGTGAAGTCTCTAGATTTTGGGTAGCTACTCTTAGTGATTCTTTAGTGTAGAATCAACCTATGAGATTCTATTAATTGAGCTAAAATATAGGTTTCAATGGAGAAGGATTTGGGAAAAAAAGGCAATGCCAAAGATACCAATGTTCTTTTGGCTAGTTGTGCAAAATAAGATCCTAATAATAGACAACTTACATAAAAGAGAGTTTCAATTTCTTAATAGATGTCATCTATGTGAAGAAAAAGAAGAGTTAGTGTAACAATCAATGTTAGTATGTAGCTATTCCCTTTTAATTATTCAAGGTTTTATTAAGAATATGGGGGTTATTTGGGTATTGCCAAATAGAATTGGAAAAAGCCCTTTAGGGGTGAAAGGTTGAATAAGATATGGGATTTGATTCCTTTCCACTATGCTTGGGGGGTTTGGTTAGAGTGTAATATACTAATATTTAAGGAGGAAAAAAAAGCCTCCTTAAGAAGTAGGCAAATGATCTGAATGACTATAGTTGAAAATGTTAGAGTCTTGAGTATGAAGGAAATGAGAGAATCAACAGAGGAGACGTAGATTAGTAAACACTATGACCTTAGCCCAATTGAGATGGAGAAAGCCCCTTAAAAAGTCCAAGAAGTGTGAAATGACATCCGCCTAGGGAGGGATGGCCATGGTTATGCATAAGGGGTAGTACAAAAAAAATATTTATCAAATAAGGGCATATCAACATGAAAACTGTATAAACTTTGGGGCAAATTTTTCATATTTTCGAAGAAAATATTTCAAAACATGGTGATTTTTTATTTTTTTCCCACTAAAATTATCAATAACATTATTATAAGGCATGTGACAAAAGGTGAGTGGCATAAGGCAATAGGCAGAAGGAGAGTGGTAGAAGGCAAGTTGTAGAAGGCAAGTTGCAGAAGGCGATTGGAAGAAGGTGACTGGCAGAAGGCAAGTGGTAAAAGCCGACTGACAGAAGGCAAATGGTAGGTGACTGGTAGAATATGAGTGGCATAAGGTGACTAATATAAAGCGAGTGGTAGAAGGCGATGGAATATGGCGAGTGGTAGAAGGCGAACGACAAAAGGCGACTAGCAGAAGGCGACTGATGGAAGGTGACTGATCGAAGGTGACCGATAGAAGGCAACTGGTAGAAGGTGACTGGTAGAAGGCAACTGGTAGATGGCGAGTGCCAGAAGGTGACTGGTAGTAGGCGAGTGGCATAAGGTGACTGGTAGAAGGTGATTGACTGAAGGTGACCGATAGAAGGCAATCGATAGAAGGCAACCTACATAAGGCGACTGGTAGAAGATGACTGACAGAAGGCAACTGGTAGATGGCGAGTGGTAGAAGGTGACTAGCATATGGAAAATGGTACAAAGCAATTGGCATATATCATGTGGTATATGGTGACTGGCAGATGTCATGTGGCATGTGGCAACTGGGATATGGCAAGTAGAAAAAGGCAACCGCCATAATTTATTAATTAGATGATACCACGTGTCCTCCCTTCTGCCACATGTCGTTCATTTGTTAACTTCCACCATGCATAAATCTATAAATTTATTTGCAGGGCCATTTTTTTCCTCTTCCACAACATTTTCCAGAGCAATTTTAAATATTTTTCCAGTATTTTTAGGGCATTTTCCACAACAGTTTCCAAGCATTTTCAGAGCATTTTGGCAGCATTTTCAGAGCGTTTTGACAACATTTTGGCACTTTTTTGGCATCATTTTTAAAGCATTCTAGAAGCATTTTTAGAAGGTTTTGGCAGCATTTCTAGAAGGTTTTGGCAGTGTTTTTCATAGCATTTCTGAGTGTTTTCCTGCTTCTTTTTAGATATGGCTAGTTTTTCCTCTCCTCTTCCCTCTAAAGTGCATTTCAAGTACATATTCTACCCCAATATCAAGAGCATTTTCAACACTCCTGATAGAGATTCCCAATGGATTTACACCACTAGACTTGCTGGTGTGTTGAAGATGCCACAGTTGAACATTAATGTTTAGTTGATACAATAGATAATTTTTTGTTACAACCATGACGTGTACACTATTTTGATGCATTTGGATAACAAGGACATTGTTTGTTGGTTAAACCCTCCGATGTGCAGTGACTAACAGGGCTGCTATTTTTGGATGGTGTACTGGTGAACAACTAGTACGCCTTAATCGAAGATGATAAATCCACCCTGGGAACCATTTACTCTGTTCATTCTAAAAATCTGAAAGGTATAATTTAAAATTTTATTTTTTATTTAACATTAAAAATTGTTCTGTTGTAGTTTCATTTCTCTAAAAATGTTCTCCTTGTTGTACTTTTTGTTTTCTAATAATGTTGTCTATTTTTTCAGTTAGTTTTTCTAAGTCCAAAAGGGGCTTAAACATTTCAAATGTTGGAGAAAAATTTCTACATGCTTGCATTGAATTTTTGCAGGCAAAGCTTATTTTGTAGGGGCGACCTATAGAAATGCCTTTTTGGGAACTTTATTTATTTCTTCATTGTATTTGTGGTGGTAGATTTGACTGGTCCATGCACATTTCCAACCGCTTGAAACTTGACCTTTTGAGTGCCCAGAAAATTCAATCTTCTGCTTATACAATGACTACAAACAATTTTATTCTTTGTTTATTTTAGGAAGCTTATTTCAAACTTCAACATTGCACCCCAATTTGTTGTCTATTGGCATGTCTAATGATGGTATACACGTAAACATATTTTTTAAAATATCTTTGTTTTCTTTTTTTTTCAATCTATATTTTTATTCTCTAATTTTGATTTATTCTCTAATTTTGTTTTGAAAATAGAGAAGATCATCTCAGTATTCAAGTAAATGGGATGCCGCATTTAGGATTCAGGAAGTATCAACTTATTCTGACACGCAATCGTAGTCATCACCAATAACTCCGACCAAACGTGTGAGGTCTCATGGTGATCGGATTCAGCATACACCTGCGATGCCTTTTACTAGAGAAATAGTTACTTTCGACGTCCAAGAGGTTACCTCCAACCCACAAGGTAACCTTACTCTTCATTGTTCAAAAATATATTTTTAAATGATTTATTTTAATGATTTAAAATTATATTTTTTAATATGTTTTATGTATTTTCAAAAAAAAGGGCAAATGGTTGAAACATCAATGGTTGCAGAGTCTGGGTCTAGTATGTATGGTTTAAATAAATCTTTTTTAATGCTTTTGTTATTTACACAAGATTAATTTTATGTTTTTGTGTGAAATTTAACAGAGGGACTTGCTAGATTCAAAAGGCTGAAAAAAATATGGCTTCGCTATCCGATCAGCCATAACCATAGCCACATCCATAACGAGTTCCTGACCATCCATAATAAGTTCCATTTTCTATCCATTCAATGCCAGTTCCTGTCAAACCACAACATGTTCCACCTATGAGGAACTAATCACGCATGTGTGGTAAAGTGTTCCTCACACCGCCACCTCATCAAGAAAGAAGTGCTACAGAGACACAAAATGTGTCATCATCTAATGTTTCTATTGTATCGATATTAACCTTGGATAATTTTTCAAATGTTGAGAGTGCATCTCAAATGCCCTCGGGAACTCTAGAATGTGACTTTATTTATCAAGGTATGAATCCTAAAAATTACCCTTTAAAGGTAAGTGATATTCTTGAGTATGAATTGGGCATTGATGGAGAAGAGGATGTCAATGTAGATGCCAACGAAGTTTCCCCCTCCGCCCCATAGCAAGTCATCACCCATAGTGTTACAGAAGATGATATTCTAAACTTTTCTAAAAATGTGTTATTAGCCGATAGATGTAAAGCTGTAGTTCATAATACTCTTCTTTCAGATATTGATAAATTGAAAGAATGGGAATATCAGGCCAAGGTTTTGATTAAATCCATCAATGGACGATATAAGAATTTTTCAAAAAGAAAAGAGTTGTTTTTAAAGATTGAGAATGAGCCCCAAAAGTTTGATGCCTTGCTACATAAAGCTGAATCTAGCACTATGAAGGCCGAGTCTACATACAAAGATGAAATTTTGGCCGTTTTTTTGAACCTTTTGGAAAACCTCAATGCAGAAGCCCAAGCATATTTCAATGAATGGGCACTAGATCAGAACAAAATTGCAGTTGCATAAACAATACGAATTACAACTGATGTAAGTTTTATATCTAACTATTTTTTTTTGTTAAATATGTTTTATTTAAAAATATTAACCTTTTTTCATTTTTTTTTTGTAGTCTAATTTCCAGCACCTAAAGCAACAAGTCGGTGCCATGCAAATTTTAATCAAGACTGCAAAAATTAGCATTAATAATGCTATTGAATTTAAGAAGAGGTTACAATAGACGGTTAGAAAAAATAATTTGCTAAAGAGGATTATTAGAGATGGAGGCCTGGATGTCGAGGCTAAAATGAAATAAAATGAGAAGGATTTGAATGTACCTTTCAAAGAAGATCCAACAAAGGAAGAGGGTGCCTTGTTATCGAGGATCAACACTACAACAAAATTTTTGGTTAGGGCTAGGGCATTGGAAGAATAAGATATTGAGGTAGATGTGGGTGGACCTTCAGGAAACATTGGAAAAGAATAGAAGTTTTTTGTGTTGCATTTGAAGTGAAACAAAAACTCTTTATATTTTTATAAATTATTAAGATTGGCATTTTTTTTAAATTGAAATCAATGATAGAGGCAATTTCTGAAAAATTCGTACTATCATTTTGAAATTTTGTTTTTAATTATTGTTATGTTTTAATTTGAAGTGGAAGAAATAATGTTTGATATGTTTTATAAATTGCGAATTAATGGTATCCTTTTTTAAAATTGAAATCAATGAATGAGACTATTTCCAAAAAAATATGTTATCTATTAGAAATTTTGTTTTGAATGTTGTTATGTTATTATTATATGTTTTAATGTATTAAGTAACTTGAAGTGGAAGAAATAATGTTTGATAGTTTTTTTTTAAAATGCGAACGAATGGTATCTTCTTTAAAAATTGAATTCAATGAAAGAGACTATTTTTTTTTTAAATTATTACTATGTTTTTATTATTTATGATGATGTAGAAGTTTGTTGTTTTTAATTTGAAGTGGAAGAAATAGTGTTTGATATGTTTTGTAAATTGTGAATGAATGATAAATTTTTTGAAAGAGAACATTTCCAAAAAAATGTGTTATCTCTAGAAAACTTTGTTTTGAATGTTGTTATGTTTTGATTGTTTTTGTTGATATATTAAGTAATTTTGAATTATGTGGATGCAGTAAGATGTTATTTTATGTTATATGAATTAATTTGAAATGACATAAAATACAGTATAGACATTTACTTTCACAAGTTTCCTATAACGATTTATACATTACAAATCTACAAGAAAAATAGAAACTTTAGACTAATACTTCAATAACAAGGCTATTGTAAAATGATATATAAATTATTCAGTAACACATTTCAGATAATCCAATAATCAAATCATGTGTAATCAAAGAATATGTGTAACACATGTGTAATCAAATAATACATAATAAAATCAGAGGGCTATGATATACAAAGTATCAAATGGCTTCCATTCATTCTGATATGTGAAATCAAATCAAATGATAATATATGAAATCAAATCAAAATTTCAAATAATAATATGTGAACTCAAACATTTTGATATGTGAAATCAAATAAAATGATAATATGTGAAATAAAATCAAATAATAATATGTGAACTCAAATCAAATAAAATGAAAGCATCCTTTCATTCTGATATATGAAATCAAATCAAATGATAATATGTGAAATCAAATCAAATGATAATATGTGAAATCAAAATCAAATAATAATATGTGAAGTCAAATCAAATCAAATGAAAGCATCTTTTCATTATGATATGTGAAATCAAATCAAATGATAATATGTGAAATCAAATCAAATTATAATATGTGAACTCAAATCAAATCAAATGAATTCATCCTTGCATCATAGTGCTGGAAGCTGGAACAAAATCTTTTCATATTGTATAAAATTTTCTGCACTCATTCCCAAAATTTATGTCATCATAATCTGACCAGTGTTACTATCATCCTCATCATCATAAATATTTGTTACACCTCTTTTCTCTGCCAAATAATTCCAATGTGACATTGCTCTTTCATAAGGAAACTCGTCCACCTCATAGGTCGACACATATAATCTCGAACAATTCTTCAATTTTTTGTCCAACTTATTCCAAACTTTAGATTTTACATATGATAGTGCACCGAACACCCTTTCATCTTCCATGGATCCCAAAATTATCATTTTACATCATTCATATAAATAAAAAGATTCACTCATAGTATGTTGTAAGATAGTACTTGGTTGTAATAATCTCCACAAATGTGAAATAGAACCTACTTCATGACGGTTAGAGAGCTGTGAAACTTGAGTAGACATTGTTGTTCTAAAACAATTTGATTTTTTCATCAAAATATATCTGTTGAGAATGCCATTGATTTCAATACCATTGACTACAACACTTTTACTGAAATGGCCTGCAAGAATGCCCATGTATTTGAGAAACAAATAATTTATATTCTTGTCTTCATTACAAGGATCCCAAAAAATCAGATTAACCACACCCATAGCCTCTAGAAATTCATCTCTTTTAAAACAGTCTCTTATTTATTTTATCAATGATTCTGCTATTTGTTTTAGTTTAAGTTTTGTATCGTCTACAACTACATGAAATCTATTGTAGGTTATGGGCATTTTCTCAAATTCATTTGTAGCTCTATCCATTTGCACACCATAAGAATATAAAGTTATTTCATTTTCATGGATATTAATACATAGATGATTGTTTATATTGAACTTCATAAAAATTTGAGGACCATTCACATTTGTTAATGCTCTCCAACTCTCAAACATGGGATCCATAAAATTTTGACCAGATGCGTACATCATATCAATATGAATGTAAATTTGTATTCTCGCCCTGATGAAATCCACAATATAAATTGATCTTTCTTGTGCAATTTTGATCAAAGTATTCATTTTTTCAACATTGGAAGAATTCCACACAATGTGAGAAGAGTTTGAAAGTCACTCATTCGAAAAAGTAAATATTTTGCCTTATCAACTGCCCTACGATTTGCATACATAAGCCCTATCAAGGATTGACATTATTTGAAAACTCTTAATATCGGTTGATACATCGAAATCCACCTAGTATCCACATATTTCAACAGTTTTTTACCTTTGGTAAGTCCTAGTGCAAACTGTTGAAACTCCAAAAATATTTTTTGACTACGTGAAAAATATTCATGAATTTCATGGACAAGCTCTTCCACTCATAAAATTTGTGAATGTATCTACAATTTTGTATGCAAGATTCATTCTATGAGCCATGTAATGAATAGGGATCAAATATGGGGCAATCGATGTTTATAGTATAACACAAAGACCATTCCTGTGTCCTTGCATTGTAGCAACACCATCAAATCCTACACATATTAACTTAGTGGCTATTTCAATTTCATTCATTCCTGCTTCTTATTTTAAAATAGTTACAACAACATTGTAAATATTTTTTGCATTACAATTTTCTATCATCTTGTGTATTCTAAGTAAATGAGGTTGCCTTAAATGATTTTCCAATGTGTAAACATGCATGCAAATCCAAGATGTATTGTTAACAACACCTAATCAATTGAAAATGAAATGAATTTTGCCTTTTTTACTTTCTCTCTGAGGTCATCCTACTCAACCAATGAGAGACATTTTGCCATTTCCCAACCACTTCGATCTGACCAACGGGCGTTGGGTAAGTTCTACACATTAGCTAGTCAAAATAGAGATTTATAATTCATGAAATCAGACATAGGTCTATCCATATTAAGAATAGAAAACACAACATCAAACTACAAAATTTTTGAAGCTAAAGTTAACTTATTCATTTTTTGAAATTGGGCTTGAATCATTGCACCTTTCTCAACCAATGTTTTCTTTTGTTTCATTTAATTATCATATTCTTGTGCATTTCTTATATGTGCACACTCTAATGCATCCTTCCACCTATAAGTTTTTGGTGTTGGTGGATCACCTTATTTTGTTTTGATATAAACCTTTCCACAATGTTTTTCTATTGTATCTTTACTAAGTTTTAATCTATGCTCCTTTCCATGTTTCCAATTGCAAATTACGCATCTCAATTCTGTTATAGCATCACTACTATTCTCTGGTAGGACTGGCTCAATAAATGGAAATTCTAATATCCAATCAGGCTAAAATTATCTGTTAATTGTCCACCTAGATAACCTTTCACGTTTATTTTTTTTGAGGAAGATTCTCTGAAAGTAGGGACTACATAAGAACTATTAGTTTCTTTTCCACTTGGCATGTTATATTTAGGAATATCTTCATGTTTTTTTTTTATTTGATTGAGAATATTTTCATCTGTGGACTATTCATTAACTTGGATATGTGGAAGTGGAGGCATACTAGGATTAACAATGTTTCCTGTAGAGATAATATTAGTGTCAATATTAGGATCATTATAACTATGGAATTTAAAAGCATACCTTCTATAGATAAAAATGGACAAAGTCATCTACCAAAAAGTCCACTTCTTTATGAATGAAGATATTATATTTAAAATTAACAAAGTAAAAAAATTAAATGGTGAGAAAAGGTGTTCATACCTTCAGTTTGTGTAGATGTTGATGGCTGATTGGATTTAGAAATATTATGAAAGTATTTGAGGATACTCCTTTTATTGGAAGACTGGCCTCCCTTATTTCCACTGTCTGTAGTTGACATTTTACCTGTATGAATAGAAGAATAACATGAAGAAAGAAAATAATTATTAAAAATGAAAATAATTGGTATAAAAAGGACTATTGCTAGAGACAGTAGAATATTTGTCCCAAGAATATCGTTCGCAAGCAGAATAAACCTCCTTATTAAGTGTCCATGAATAAAATATTAAATAAAATTTAATTGTAAAAGAAACATACTAGTAAATTTAGTCACCTTATGCCATTCGCCTTCATCTAGTCACCTTATGTCAGTCACCTTCTACTAGTTACCTTATGCTAGTCACCTTCTACCAGTCGTCTTATGTCAATCGCCTTATGCAAGTCGCCTTCAGCCACTCGCCTTTAACCAGTCACCTTTTTACACTCTCCTTATGACACTCGCCTTATGCCAGTGGCCTTATGCCAGTTGCCTTCTATCACTCGCCTTATGTTAGTCATCTTCATCCACTCACCTTATGCTAGTCATCTTATGTCAATCGCCTTTTATTGATCACCTTATGTTGATCGCCTTATGCCAATCACCTACTTCCAGTTGCCTTCTACTAGTCGCATTATGTCAGTCACCTTATGTCGATCGCCTTTTGCCATTCGCCTTCTGCCAGTCACCTTATTCCAGTCGCCTTCTATCAGTCGCCTTATGCCACTCACCTTATGCCACTCACCTTATGCTGATCATCTTATGCCAAAAAAGATGTTGTAATTGTATGGGAGTCATTGTTAGGGTTAGCTATATATATAGGGGTACAAGGGGTGATTTGGACGGGATATTTATTATTTTTAATAAATTTAGAGTGAAAATTAGGCAAAAAACCTTATAACAATGGGGCAAATTTACCCTTAAAAAAATTGAATCCAAAATTTTTGGGCAAATGGGCCGACGTCTATGGCCCCAATATTCGCAAAATTAACATTTTGAAAATCCCAATATTCATGCTAAATTGCAAAATTCGCCACTATGCAAAACCCTAGGGATGGCTAAAGCTCAATTTTGATGGAACCTTTAAGGAAAACCCTAAAAATTTAGGGGGAAGTAGTGATAAGGGATATCTAAGGGATTGTAATTTGTACTATCAATGAGTTTCTAGGCTCTATGATGAGTCATCAAGTAGAATCTAGAGCAACTTTAATTGTAGCAAAACTAGTAAGGCAATTGGGAGTAAGCAAGTTGATAGTGGAGGGAGATTTCCTCAATATTATCAATTAACTTAACAAGAGGACTATAGAGAGTTGAAAGGTATCGAGTATAATAATAATAAATCTAAGGATCCTTCAGTCACTAGAGCATATAGAGATGAATCATGTTTTTAGAGAAGGCAATAGGGTGGCAGACTGGTTGGCTAATTAGGGGCTCTTTGTGAAGAAGACCAGAGGTTGATTCCCTTGGATAATGTCCACACTAATGTAAAAGAGTTAGTAGAAAAGGAAGGGGTATATGCATATTGCTTATGATTCGATCAAATATTAATCCAATTCCCTGAATTATTTTACAAGGTAGAGAAGCAAATTCCTAGGAGTAAGCCCTACCATTAGTAGATATGGGGTAATGTGGCAATGCATAATGACTTAATTTTGATCTAGTTGATCTATGGCCTATGCAATTGTGAAAGCCTAGTGATAAATTTACCAATAGAAAGTCTTGTCATTGGCTCTCATTTACCACATGGTAAATCTAGTGGTAGTTTGCTTAAGATATCCTTCGATGGACAACAAGCTTGTGGACTATCCCATCTAGACACATGGTAACCACATCAAAGACCTAGACAAATAGTTCAACCACAATGATCAATGATATGTGGGAATAAGGAAAATATTTCAAGGGCTTAAAGTTTCTAATGATTAATTGGTTGAAGGAAGTCCCTATGAACGATCGAACTTAGGGATAGTATTAAGGATTGATAGTTGGTGTGGTTCAACAATGGTTATGAATGAGGGTGATAACCCTTTTAACCTTTGGGTAAAACCTGCGAGTCATCTCAAATATATTTTTGGAGTTAGGATGGAAATCTAGAATCAGTTAAAAACATTTAAAAACTGATGGAAATAACTTAAATATAAATAACTCTATAAGAAAAAGTTTTGAACAATAAAACTAATACTAATAATTAAAAAGTATAAAATATTTGAACCTTTAAAAACTAAAATTTCCATTTAATCAAACACAATATTAAATCTTATGTTTAAATGAGATATATGTTTTATTTTTTTAATTTTAAACATTAAACCTTTAAAATATCTATTATAATAACATCTTAAACAAATAAGAGAGTTTTATAGCTTGCCAAATGAGAAGGAGGATTTGAATCCTTCACGTGACTCCGTGTGAAAACTTGATGTACATATTGTCTTTGTTACCAAAAACTTCGAGAAGACATCTACGTTTAGCTAATCACACTCCTCGTATAATAGAAGTAATAAAATAATATTAAAAATAAATAAAAAATAAAAAATAAAAAGTTTAAATTTGAGTATGGGCAAGTGTGTGAAGGTGGGTGCGTATAGCTTTCAAAACAATACCAAAATTATAAAAATTTCTCACATTAAAAACAAAATAAAAAATTAATTAAATTTTAATGATATGTTTTATAAGATTCTCATGTGCCTCACATACGTTTCAAGATACTTCAAAGTTGAAACTTGTTTTACTCGTTATGTCAACATGTATTTTAACACGTGATGTTTGTTTGCGTAGCTGCCCCGTCCTATATAATCTTTTGTTGTTGAATAGTTGTATTTTTTTTTTTTAAATCTATAATGCTTCCAAATAAATAAGCATTGGTAATATGGTTATTCCTTGGGATTTAGTAGTATATGAATTAAAAGTAATAAATGTGATACAGTTTAGTGGTTAGGGTTTTGGTTTTTATTAAATGAAGGCATATGGTGAATTGTGTGTTAAAAAAAATAAAATTAAAATTATGTTTGGTTTTGTAAGTTAAAAGTATTTATGCCTCATTGTACTTTACCTTATTTCAACCTTTTATATATATATATATATATATATATATATATATATATATATGTTTGTATAAAAAATAATAAATATATTTATATATTTGAAAAATAATTTGTTTTTTGTTCGATTATTTTTATACAAACATTTTATAAATATTTTTACAAAGTAATACATCTCTTATCCAAAAATTATAAATAATTTAATATTATATATAAAAATGTTATGAACAAACATTTAATTATTGGAGATATAATATTACAAGAATATAGTCACTTATAATTAACTCTTAAATAAATTATTAAGTAGTAAAAGGAGTAGAAGGAGATGGAGGACAGGGATCATTTATGGGGAGTTCTTCATGTGGAGGAAGTTCTTGATTTATGAGTGAAAAGGAAGGGCTTGATGATATTGTAGGTATCAAGGGAGCAACTGTTTCATTAGTTAATTCAAAAGTGGGGGCCATAGGAGGAGGATTAGATGGGGGATACTCATGAAAGGTAACATCCCTAGATAAGAAGATCCTCTTGGAAATAGGCTCATAAAATTTATAGGCATTGACACTATAACTATAGCCAACAAAGATGTATTTTTGGCTCTTATCATCAAACTTCTTCCTTTTCTTATAAGGAATGTGAGCATAGGCATGACATCCAAAGACTCTGAAATGGCCCACATAGGGCATCCTTCCACTCCATGCTTCTTAAGGTGTTATATCATGTAAGTCCTTAGTGTATGACCTATTATTCAAGTATGTAGTAGTAAGAACAACTTCTCCCCAAAATGAGTTAGGCAATGTAGGAGCAAGTAACATTGATTTTACCCTATTTGTGATTTTTTGATTCATCCTCTCAGCTACTCTATTTTATTAGGGGTATAAGGAATTGTGAACTACCTCATAATCCCATTGTACTTATAAAAATTGAAGAATTATTTGGATATATATTCTCCACCATTATCTGATCTTAAGGTGGATATTTGGTAGCCACTTTCTCTCTCAACAAGTGCCATGAATTCCTTGAACTTATCAAGGGCTTGCCATTTGTATTGAATTAGGTAGATTCATACCTTTTTGTTGTAATCATCAATGAAGGTTGTCCTAGTTTTGAATCTCTTTACCAATGTCTTTGCTTCCAATGCAACATACGTTCAACTCTAGACTGTGCACACCCCCTTCAATGTAATCAACATATAGACTGTAGATAGGGCTATGATTTTATAATTCCTGAAGCTTTAGAGTTTGGAGGAGGCATGAAGGTTTCTCACTACTGCGTGATGGCTCTATTAACAACGACAAGATGCTAGCAGCGACCATCCATCCAATAAAACTGTAAAATAATAATTTGTTATGACTATTGTTGTAGTGCATGATAGGGGGCTCTGGAATGGGGGTGCAAACGAGCAAAAAATAGGGAAGAGACTAGAGTAATGTACATTTATTATATATCAAAGAAAAAATATCTCGGGTGACAATGACGACAGAAGATTTGCAACAGATAGGACGGAATTTTTTTTGCCAAAAATGTTCACCAAAATTTTTGCAAGAGCTACCCGTTTGTGCGCGCTATAGTCAAAAATTGATCCAAAAAACAACGTTGCCTGAGGTTCGAATTCGATTATTTTTTCATAAAATCATAGGTGAGGGTTTTTCTCCCCTACGAAAGTACAATCACCACCAATAGCATGCATAGGACCACTGCTAGAAAACCACCAACACCAGAAAAGTAAGACCCCCTAATTTCAGATATCCACATTGGCAATGCTCTTCAGCAACATTGTAGCATTGGGAAATCATAGGCCTCAGTTGTCATAATAGTAAACAAATTTGTTGTAGCTCCATCGATGTCATCTTCTGGATATATGAACCACCGATGACAAAAAAATAATGGTAACAAAGCGAGGGTCTCATTTCGACAAAGGCATGGCCTTTGTGATCATAGTGCACAAACAAAAGCAAGAAACTCCATATAAAATATCGAAAATGAGGGAATAGGGTACTTGTTTCGATGTAGAGGAAATTATTGACTCCAAAATGTGTTGGTGGTTAAATATTCATGGCAACAGGGCTGCATGGAGGAGGGTTATGATCTATGCCCTCTTATCACTATTGTTGTGCAACACTTATGGTTGTGCTACTATAATAGGCAGTGCCACCACACAGGCACACCGATTTAATGTCGATCGAGCATAATAAGTCACAACTGATAAGGAGCCATGATGGGGGTGTAGCACATCATACCAAAATGCAATTTCATTGATCTATTACATGGTATGGTTTCGAGTGCCAAGGCCCCCATCAATGCTTCTAGTGTAGTGAGGTACTCCTTCGAGGGAAAAAAGAATAGATCTACACAACAACAAAATTATTATGCAACAGTAATCATGGAATCTCTTACATGTTTAAAAATACAGTCCACAATCATGAACAGTCCCCCAAAAATAACTGGATATAGAGAAAACAAGATGGATTTCAGAAAACTTTTCCCCTAAAAAATATTGGCAGTCATGAATGGTATCTCATTTTTCATTTCTCCATGGAGAAATTACTTTTGCGGACGGATACCTCCAAAAAAAATCTATCCTCCCCAATAAATCTAAAAAAATTCTTTGGTAGCCATTAATTTCTTCAAAGGTTTTTTTTCTGATCCATCAAATGATAATAAAAGTGAGGGAGAAAAAAAATGAGGGGGGGATTTCCATGAGGGAAATTCCCCCTCAAACTCACAAGGGCAGGAGAGTGCCTGAGCTCTGATACAAGGGCTTGCACTTATAACTAACTATTAATAAATAATTATTTAGTAAGTTATTAATAAAGTTATATATAATAATAATAATAAAATATTTCATATATATATTATAAAATATATAATTAGCTAATAGTAAGGTCCATTATATACTTCTTCTTCTAAAAAGGTTTTGAGTTGGAAGCATCAATGGAATCATTTAATAGTAATTAATAGCTTCTTTTTAACTTGATTCTTAAAAAGTTTTTGAGAATATTATTCAACTAATATTGATTGTTCCATAAGTACAATAAGTTATATGATGATATTAATGGAAAAATATCAAAGATATCATCACATGGAATTAAAACTAATCCATCTCATATCAACCATTGGAAACATTAAATTTAAGTAGGAAGGTTTTGAGAATTTGCTTAAATTTTAAATTTATGCATGTATTTCAAATTTTAGAATATATGATTAATTTGATAAGAAAAAAAAAAAAACTTTCAATGTGATATCAATATTGAAAATTGAGTCATAATTAATATATTTATAAGTTTTAATTTTTAGATGTCTTTTAAGGATATTTTTCTTGCACACATTACATTATTTGTCCCCCTTGTAATATTAGTTTGGTAGAAAATTTATATTTGTATAATGTATGTGTCAATATGAGAGAAAGTGCAAGATGTCAAGAGATAATGAAGAGTCACATGATATGTGGTAAAATGGGAGCTTTGTATTAATGAGAGGAATATGAAAGGTTGCATCTCCCGAATGAAAGAGGAAAATAATAGTTAGAAAACTAAAAAGTCATGTAAAATGATATATTGGAGGTAAAGCTCCATGCAATGTAATCAATCTAAATCATTCTTGCAATATTGTGATATTGTGCATATTTGAGTTGTATTTTGTGAGATATTATTGTATTAAGATTCATTGTTAATTGTTAGTAACATTCATTTGATTCATTCTTGATCATGGTTAAATATTTTTGTAAATTAATCTACTTAGAAAGACAACAAGTTTTACCATCCTTATTTATTTTGGGTGTAATACTAAGGCTTTTCATAACAATTACACTTGTATCATTAGTAGCAATAAATTTGTAGACATATTAAATATTACTTGTAGATGTTTCTTTATCAATTAAATGCAATTTGGAGTTACAATGCAAGTTTTGGTCATTCTTTACTTGTTTGAATTTTACAAGTAAGATGTGGCTATGATTATTCAATCCAACTATTATTTTATTATGGTCAAACATGATCTTATCCAAACATTATGGTTTCTTCTTATAAATTTTGTAATCTTTCATAGAACTTCTAGTTGCTTGATAAGTTTGTGTTTTGACCCTTTAGTCTATGAATCTCATCATCTACTCTTTTAATTTTGATATATTTTTGATAAAATTTTATAATTTGGATTTTCTTTCTTTAATACTTTCTTAGACCGTTTGCTAAAGAAAAAAATTTAAAAATTTTCATAAGTTCAAATATTTTATTAATTTAGAAGTAAGGTTAGTCCACCAATTTGTTGTTTCTTATATGACATAAAACTCCATAAATTTGATAAAAAAATACATCACTTTGCTTTCACTTTGTGTTCATGCCCTTTCACATTTCAAGTCATCCCTCTTATATCTTATTGAAAAAATTGAGCAAGTAGGATATTGTTATTATTCATATCAAATCAAAATGTTCAACCTTCACAATTATATATACAAAATGACATCTTTTGGTTTCAAGAGACTCTTGATGTTTCATAGACCACCAATTCATGCCTCTTCATATTTCGTACCTTCAATAAAGTGATGAAAAATAATGTAATAATTAAAGGCTGACATCCCCTCTTATTAAATTATTTGGCATACAAAGATAAAAACTTATTTTATTAACAATAATACTGCAATAGTATAAGATATATTCAACTATAACATGTCAATAATATTTTTGTCTTAGATTTTTCTCTCATTCTTTCAATTCATTAAGTTATTACTTTATTTTAAGTAGTTATAGATATCTTGAAATAAATGACTTGCTTTGGGATTATCTTCTACATCAAGGACCCTTAATGTTGATAGACTACATTATAAGGAAATTGTCTACTTAAGTTGTTTGATGATAAAAACTACTTGCTCATATCCAATAGAAGTGGAATAAGGGATTCAGAGGAAGTTATAACATTCAAATCATAATTACTTGACCTAGGAATGGATTCAATAATGATCTTGTTAGGAGTTTTTTTTTGCTTATACTAGAGGAATTGGTAACTCATTATATTTTTCATTGTTTCTTCATGGGTTTGAATCATACTCATTTATACCACTATAACCTCTAGTTTCATCGGGTAAACATTTTAATGTAGTTGACAATGTTGGTGCGACATACCCTCTGGTTCTGTGAGGCATAAGGGATTCAAACCATGGTCTTCATCATTTGGAGGGAGCACTTTGACCAACGGGTCAGACCCTCTAGCCTATGATCTTGTTAAAAGTTGTAAATAACTAATCAATAATATTTTCTAGTGTTTAAGTTTTTCCTTTGGTTTGGTGTACCCCTATCATTTGGTTTAAAATTGATTGAGATTCACCAAACATATTTCTAATTTTGATCTTTGAAGTTTTGATAGATTTGAGACTAAGTATAGGAGCTTTATACAATGTAATATTATTAGTGTAGTTAAAACTTAGTTTGAAAGACAAAGGAATTAGTTAGCCCTATTGGTTAACAAGGATGATCCCTACCCTTACATATTTTTCACATCAAGAACCATTAAACAAGAGAAACCAATAAGATTCATCTTTTAGCTCACCTTAAAATAATATATTCATGAGGGAACACAAACCTTAAAGAATTAGTGGACTCAAGGGGTGCATATGTGAGTTGATCAACTATGATTTAATATTTGATTGATTTTTTACTTATGAATTCTAGATCAAATTCACTAATAATCATAATTTAATTAGAAATTTTTCTTGATATGTACAGTTTCGACATGAGATATCCCAAGGGTAGTCTTTGTAATGATAAAGGTTTCATGAATGAATATGTAACATTGAAAAGCAAACACCATGGGCAAACACAATTTCCATAAGAAATTACTAAATTTCATAGTTGATTAAGGTTATACTAATGTAGTAGATAGAATATTCTTTGCCTTGATCATCATATTGGGCTAATAAATTATCCAACACATGTTTAGTTGTAGTTATGTAGAGAATAAAATACTTATTAGTCTTAAGAGGGATAAATATTAGAGATGAAAGTTTATACTTTTAATTATCCTTCATCCCAAATAAATAGAATGCTTATTCAATAAATTAGTGAAGGGATTTCACTTCTCATCTAATTGGGATATAAACCTACCAACCACTAGGATATTACCTTAAATGCTACTAAATTATATTAGGGTCTTGTGAGAATGGGAAGAATATCATGAAGGCTCAACCAAGGGGATCCAATGCAACTCTTCTCTTTGGACTTCTCACTTCAAGGATTAAGGGATAATGTGGGAAACTAAGACTATGTTTGATGAGCTATTTTGAAAACACCTATATTTTCAAATAAAACCAAAGTTCCTTTTATTTAAAGATCCTTTTTGTCTTGCCTTAACCTTAACTAGTTCTAAATAAAAAATAATGAATGCAAACACACAAAGACCTATGATATGGAACACACAAATACAAACATACAACAAAAGGTTTGCATGAATGAAAATTGTATTACAATATGAAAAGGTACCTATGAATAGGTATTCCGAGATATTACAATGGATAAAAATGGATTAAATGTGATTAGTTGCAATGCTTATACTTAACTAACAATTTATTATACTAATCCCTATCAACTTAAAATTGAAAAAAAAAAAAATACTTTTAATAAAAAGGTGAAGATGACAACTTTTTATTTTAATCAAGGACACAAGAAAGGATGCAACATATAATTTAGCCTAAGAAGTAATTTACATACAAATTATGAGTTGATGTCCAAGACAAAAAAAATATGTTATCCCCTTTTGTGATCACAACTAAGCTACAATTTCTAAATTACCTTTTATTAAACCAATAAAAAATAGCAGCAAAGACCCTAGCTACACAAACAATAAATAGAGATTAAACCCTAACTCTAAAAATAATTGGACCAAAGGATAGGAGAACCTAACTCTTCTATAGAGGCAGATATGTTACCCTATTATAGGAACATTTCCTGCATGCAAAAATATTGCTAACTCACAAAAATACCTATCTACCTAAAAAAGTGCAATACTATTGTCTACTATTGGTGCTATCATTTAGACCTGCAATATAAATAGAAAATGATGTTTGTTAGAATAGAGAGGCCTGTCTAACTTGGTAGAGGATTATTTAATTATGTGGTGCATTGATTAGGCCCTTGTTTAAGATAAATATAGAAAGAATAATGCTATAAGACATAAAAATATAGAGTACTTCTAATGAAATTAAAATATAAATATAAAAGGAGGGTTGATAAGTAGAGATGTAAGGAAAAGGACACAACCCAAGATAATAAGTTTTTCCCCTTATTTTGATCTTGATGATGATTTCACCTGAAATTGATTAAGGTTTTTGGATGCTTGAACTTAACCTATGCCTACTACTATAAAGGGGTATTTTTGTAAGAATCTAAATATTTGACAAAACCATTCAAAATATAGGGTTTGTAGAAAACCTACAAAATAGAGGGTTGCAGAAAACCTACAAAAATAAAGGATTATAGAGAAAGTGTGGAACAAAGGGTTGTAGAAAACCTACAAAATATAGGCTTCATAGAAAATACACAAACCAAAGGGTTTGCAAAAAATATATAAACAAAGGGTTGTAGAAAACCTACAAAAAATAGGGTTTGTAAAAAATTGCAAAATAAGAAGTTTGTAAAAAAATTGTAGAAATCAACGGTTTACAAAAACCCTACAAAATAAAGAATTTGCCAAAAATATACAAAATAGAGGGTTTGTACATATGATAGGAAAACATGCAACTCTGTTTACCTGAAATAAGATCAAAATGCTCAAAAGAAATAGACTATGCTAACTTATAAATATGGCATGAAAATATGCAAAGTATTAGCCAAAAGGAGCACTAATCAAATTAAAATAAAAAGTATCATAGGTAAGCCAAAACGAACAATATTAGAGATTAGGAAAATATGATGAAATAAAAAAGTTTATTTGGAGATAAAAAAGAGCCAAATAAGAAGAGGGAGAGGTAGGATAAACCCAAGATAGTAGCTTGATCTCTCTTTATTGTTGATTGGAGGCTCTTCAAAATGCTTGAAGATGCTTGCTAGAATGCTTTTATTGCTAGATTGAAATCTTAAATTCTTGAATAAATGCTATATCAAAGAAAATGAGAGCTTAGAATACTTGTAATTATGGAATAATACTAACAAGGTTTCACTAGAATTTCTCCTTAAAAAAAAAAATTATTAGATTGATGGTACTTAGAGAATGTTCATTTGAAATCTTGGTAGAGTTTTGTTACCCAAAAATAGTCCATGAAATGGCCATCATTGGGGTTATATTTATAGGCATCCATGGCCCCTGAGGAAGTTCCATAGGAGAATCTATCAAGATTGGTAGAAGGACGAGATGGTAGGTTGCATGAAGAGAATGTAGTTAGTTGGTGGTAAGCTTACCACATGATTGGAAGAGGAGGCATGAGGAAGAAATATAATACAAGTAGCATGTGTGATCGATTTAGCAATGTGACTTGACATGGAAATACCCATGAATCATAAGCGAGGCAAGGAGACAAGTAGACAACAATCTTGAATTTGGCAAAGATAGGATATAAGTGTTTGTGGTTTTATTGAAGTGGTATTAATACTATATGACCATTGGAGGTTAAAAATAGGAATATAATATCAACTTTTAAATATTTACAGAAGTGCCATTGGTGTCATGGTAGCACCATCAACGTTATTGCTCATATCCTGATGCTTTTGCTTTTATAACAATAAATACTCTAAATTTGGGAACAAGGATGGTTGAGTTATTTTATCTAATTAGAAGGGTGATTGATGATAATTATGGAAAGATTGATTATTATACCTATCCATAAAATTAGGTATTTATTTTTTCTCCATTTTGATGCATTTATTGTAAAATAAATACATAAAAATTTGACGTAGATCCCCCTATTTTGAGACAAAAATATTTTTTATTGCTTATGGTCAATGATACCATGTGATAAATGTATATATTATTTTCTTAAAAGTGATATAAGTATATTTTGGGCATCATTAATTGGTATTACCCTTGTATCAAGTGGCATTAGCTCAACCGATTAAATTTCTCAACATTTCAAAGAGGAGATCCAAGTTTAAATTTTTCCAAACGATATATGGATAATATCTAAGATTTTTTATAATATCACTATGTTGTGATGATGCAATATAGGTGAGGCATGTTTCAATCCCATATAATCCATAAAAAAAGGTCTTACTCTAGTATACCCCCTCAAGTTTTGAAGGAAGAAACTAGGTTGCACCAAGGAAACTTGACTTTACTATGATCCATAGGGGAGCATGATGAAAGAAAGGAATAGAGGTTATTGTGTTTGAGGTTGAAAAAGGTATTTGAGTGATTAGATATGGAGGAGGATATTTTTTATTTAGGTTAGATAGGTTGATAAAAAGTGATGGGGACCGAGGGGGTAATCACACAGTCAAAATATTCATGCTTTTCATTAAAATCCTCAAAAAAATTATACACACACCAAAATAAAATAGCCCACAGGCTTTACAATCACCAAGCTCAGCTTCGGTCTCTCTAACTATACTACTTCCTGTTCTCCAGTCCACCACCCCCACTGTTACCCAAAATTCCCGTCTTTAATGAGGTCTCGGTCCTCTAGGCCATTAATGCCCCTGCCTAAAACAAATTTCAAATTCGATTTTCCCCCTCGATCGAGTTTTCAAATTTGTCTGCCATAAATGGGCAATCGCCCGATCTGCCATGAAGTTTACATTAATGGCCTCCCTTAACCTGCACCCGTCGTTTTGTTCTGACTGTCCCTCAGGAACTGCAACTGTCACCTTGTCAGAAAAATCTCCTTAAGATAGTCATCTTTGTTTAATACACATGGTTATTATCTCCATTTTAATATACATGGCCCTCATATTTGTTTTAAATGCACGTAGTTGTCCACGTGTTTGATTCGAGTATGCCTTTTTCTTGCCGTAATATCTTTCAAACACGTGCCCTTCACAACTGTTTTGATACACGTGGCTGTCCATGTGTCAAATTCGGCCTTGCCTGGCCATCCGCGTGTTCACTTTTGGCTGTGCCTCCACCTTGCCGCGATAGCGATAGGTCACGAAATCATGACATGTCGCCATATTGCGACCAAAAGCGCCTCCCTTTGCCGTAGCTCTCTAGGGTCATGATTTCGTGACATGTCGCGAAATCACGAGATGTCACGATTTCGTGACCCCCCCTTGCCTTCGCCTTCTGTAACCCTTTTGGAGTCACGATTTCGTGACATGTCACGATTTCGTGACTCCCCTTGCCTTCTCCTTTCGTAACCCCTTTGGAGTCGCGATTTCATGACATGTCGCAAAATCGTGACATGTCACGATTTCACGACTCCCCTCCAACTCTTGCCTCGCCGTAGCTTTTGGAGTCATGATTTCGTGACTCCCCCTCAACCTTTGCCATGTCTCCTCTCCGCCTTCACATTTTGAGCCTGCGCATTGTGTTTCTTCTTTGATATCACGATATCGCGATCCTTCCGAACACTGTTTCACCTGCCTCTTCTACGTCGTGATTTTGCGACGTCGCGTTATCGTGACATGTCACGATTTCGTGACCTCTCCTCCTACTGCAAATTCTGCCCTACTTTCTTGATTTGCGAAACACTTAGAAAATTTTTGTTCAATGCCAGATTGCCCTGTTGCTACCGGATGCTCCTGCATCAGACACCCGGGGTAAATGGAGAAGTGACCTTCACTTCTGTGTTGTTCGGTCTGCGTCTCTTGTAACACCTCCAAATAGTCATCTGCCTTTGCAACCTGCTCAAATCCCGTCCCCTGGCAAAAAAATTTCTACCCTCTACCAGACAAATTCTGGCATTGCTGCACACCTTCTCATCCATTGTCTGTAATGGCTTCAACTTGTGCCGCACTCCATCTTTCATCAAGGAGTACATGTTTGCATGACCATCATGCACTGCACTCCGATCAAACTGCCATGGCCTTCCCAACAACAAATGGCAAGCATCCATGGGGAAAACATCACACAGGACCTCATCTTGGTATCTCCTAATTATTTTTTGACTACGTGAAAAATATTCATGAATTTCATGGACAAGCTCTTCCACTCATAAAATTTGTGAATGTATCTACAATTTTGTATGCAAGATTCATTCTATGAGCCATGTAATGAATAGGGATCAAATATGGGGCAACTGATGTTTATAGTATAACACAAAGACCATTCCTGTGTCCTTGCATTGTAGCAACACCATCAAATCCTACACATATTAACTTAGTGGCTATTTCAATTTCATTCATTCCTGCTTCTTATTTTAAAATAGTTACAACAACATTGTAAATATTTTTTGCATTACAATTTTCTATCATCTTGTGTATTCTAAGTAAATGAGGTTGCCTTAAATGATTTTCCAATGTGTAAACATGCATGCAAATCCAAGATGTATTGTTAACAACACCTAATCAATTGAAAATGAAATGAATTTTGCCTTTTTTACTTTCTCTCTGAGGTCATCCTACTCAACCAATGAGAGACATTTTGCCATTTCCCAACCACTTCGATCTGACCAACGGGCGTTGGGTAAGTTCTACACATTAGCTAGTCAAAATAGAGATTTATAATTCATGAAATCAGACATAGGTCTATCCATATTAAGAATAGAAAACACAACATCAAACTACAAAATTTTTGAAGCTAAAGTTAACTTATTCATTTTTTGAAATTGGGCTTGAATCATTGCACCTTTCTCAACCAATGTTTTCTTTTGTTTCATTTAATTATCATATTCTTGTGCATTTCTTATATGTGCACACTCTAATGCATCCTTCCACCTATAAGTTTTTGGTGTTGGTGGATCACCTTATTTTGTTTTGATATAAACCTTTCCACAATGTTTTTCTATTGTATCTTTACTAAGTTTTAATCTATGCTCCTTTCCATGTTTCCAATTGCAAATTACGCATCTCAATTCTGTTATAGCATCACTACTATTCTCTGGTAGGACTGGCTCAATAAATGGAAATTCTAATATCCAATCAGGCTAAAATTATCTGTTAATTGTCCACCTAGATAACCTTTCACGTTTATTTTTTTTGAGGAAGATTCTCTGAAAGTAGGGACTACATAAGAACTATTAGTTTCTTTTCCACTTGGCATGTTATATTTAGGAATATCTTCATGTTTTTTTTTTATTTGATTGAGAATATTTTCATCTGTGGACTATTCATTAACTTGGATATGTGGAAGTGGAGGCATACTAGGATTAACAATGTTTCCTGTAGAGATAATATTAGTGTCAATATTAGGATCATTATAACTATGGAATTTAAAAGCATACCTTCTATAGATAAAAATGGACAAAGTCATCTACCAAAAAGTCCACTTCTTTATGAATGAAGATATTATATTTAAAATTAACAAAGTAAAAAAATTAAATGGTGAGAAAAGGTGTTCATACCTTCAGTTTGTGTAGATGTTGATGGCTGATTGGATTTAGAAATATTATGAAAGTATTTGAGGATACTCCTTTTATTGGAAGACTGGCCTCCCTTATTTCCACTGTCTGTAGTTGACATTTTACCTGTATGAATAGAAGAATAACATGAAGAAAGAAAATAATTATTAAAAATGAAAATAATTGGTATAAAAAGGACTATTGCTAGAGACAGTAGAATATTTGTCCCAAGAATATCGTTCGCAAGCAGAATAAACCTCCTTATTAAGTGTCCATGAATAAAATATTAAATAAAATTTAATTGTAAAAGAAACATACTAGTAAATTTAGTCACCTTATGCCATTCGCCTTCATCTAGTCACCTTATGTCAGTCACCTTCTACTAGTTACCTTATGCTAGTCACCTTCTACCAGTCGTCTTATGTCAATCGCCTTATGCAAGTCGCCTTCAGCCACTCGCCTTTAACCAGTCACCTTTTTACACTCTCCTTATGACACTCGCCTTATGCCAGTGGCCTTATGCCAGTTGCCTTCTATCACTCGCCTTATGTTAGTCATCTTCATCCACTCACCTTATGCTAGTCATCTTATGTCAATCGCCTTTTATTGATCACCTTATGTTGATCGCCTTATGCCAATCACCTACTTCCAGTTGCCTTCTACTAGTCGCATTATGTCAGTCACCTTATGTCGATCGCCTTTTGCCATTCGCCTTCTGCCAGTCACCTTATTCCAGTCGCCTTCTATCAGTCGCCTTATGCCACTCACCTTATGCCACTCACCTTATGCTGATCATCTTATGCCAAAAAAGATGTTGTAATTGTATGGGAGTCATTGTTAGGGTTAGCTATATATATAGGGGTACAAGGGGTGATTTGGACGGGATATTTATTATTTTTAATAAATTTAGAGTGAAAATTAGGCAAAAAACCTTATAACAATGGGGCAAATTTACCCTTAAAAAAATTGAATCCAAAATTTTTGGGCAAATGGGCCGACGTCTATGGCCCCAAAATTCGCAAAATTAACATTTTGAAAATCCCAATATTCATGCTAAATTGCAAAATTCGCCACTATGCAAAACCCTAGGGATGGCTAAAGCTCAATTTTGATGGAACCTTTAAGGAAAACCCTAAAAATTTAGGGGGAAGTAGTGATAAGGGATATCTAAGGGATTGTAATTTGTACTATCAATGAGTTTCTAGGCTCTATGATGAGTCATCAAGTAGAATCTAGAGCAACTTTAATTGTAGCAAAACTAGTAAGGCAATTGGGAGTAAGCAAGTTGATAGTGGAGGGAGATTTCCTCAATATTATCAATTAACTTAACAAGAGGACTATAGAGAGTTGAAAGGTATCGAGTATAATAATAATAAATCTAAGGATCCTTCAGTCACTAGAGCATATAGAGATGAATCATGTTTTTAGAGAAGGCAATAGGGTGGCAGACTGGTTGGCTAATTAGGGGCTCTTTGTGAAGAAGACCAGAGGTTGATTCCCTTGGATAATGTCCACACTAATGTAAAAGAGTTAGTAGAAAAGGAAGGGGTATATGCATATTGCTTATGATTCGATCAAATATTAATCCAATTCCCTGAATTATTTTACAAGGTAGAGAAGCAAATTCCTAGGAGTAAGCCCTACCATTAGTAGATATGGGGTAATGTGGCAATGCATAATGACTTAATTTTGATCTAGTTGATCTATGGCCTATGCAATTGTGAAAGCCTAGTGATAAATTTACCAATAGAAAGTCTTGTCATTGGCTCTCATTTACCACATGGTAAATCTAGTGGTAGTTTGCTTAAGATATCCTTCGATGGACAACAAGCTTGTGGACTATCCCATCTAGACACATGGTAACCACATCAAAGACCTAGACAAATAGTTCAACCACAATGATCAATGATATGTGGGAATAAGGAAAATATTTCAAGGGCTTAAAGTTTCTAATGATTAATTGGTTGAAGGAAGTCCCTATGAACGATCGAACTTAGGGATAGTATTAAGGATTGATAGTTGGTGTGGTTCAACAATGGTTATGAATGAGGGTGATAACCCTTTTAACCTTTGGGTAAAACCTGCGAGTCATCTCAAATATATTTTTGGAGTTAGGATGGAAATCTAGAATCAGTTAAAAACATTTAAAAACTGATGGAAATAACTTAAATATAAATAACTCTATAAGAAAAAGTTTTGAACAATAAAACTAATACTAATAATTAAAAAGTATAAAATATTTGAACCTTTAAAAACTAAAATTTCCATTTAATCAAACACAATATTAAATCTTATGTTTAAATGAGATATATGTTTTATTTTTTTAATTTTAAACATTAAACCTTTAAAATATCTATTATAATAACATCTTAAACAAATAAGAGAGTTTTATAGCTTGCCAAATGAGAAGGAGGATTTGAATCCTTCACGTGACTCCGTGTGAAAACTTGATGTACATATTGTCTTTGTTACCAAAAACTTCGAGAAGACATCTACGTTTAGCTAATCACACTCCTCGTATAATAGAAGTAATAAAATAATATTAAAAATAAATAAAAAATAAAAAATAAAAAGTTTAAATTTGAGTATGGGCAAGTGTGTGAAGGTGGGTGCGTATAGCTTTCAAAACAATACCAAAATTATAAAAATTTCTCACATTAAAAACAAAATAAAAAATTAATTAAATTTTAATGATATGTTTTATAAGATTCTCATGTGCCTCACATACGTTTCAAGATACTTCAAAGTTGAAACTTGTTTTACTCGTTATGTCAACATGTATTTTAACACGTGATGTTTGTTTGCGTAGCTGCCCCGTCCTATATAATCTTTTGTTGTTGAATAGTTGTATTTTTTTTTTTTAAATCTATAATGCTTCCAAATAAATAAGCATTGGTAATATGGTTATTCCTTGGGATTTAGTAGTATATGAATTAAAAGTAATAAATGTGATACAGTTTAGTGGTTAGGGTTTTGGTTTTTATTAAATGAAGGCATATGGTGAATTGTGTGTTAAAAAAAATAAAATTAAAATTATGTTTGGTTTTGTAAGTTAAAAGTATTTATGCCTCATTGTACTTTACCTTATTTCAACCTTTTATATATATATATATATATATATATATATATATATATATATATGTTTGTATAAAAAATAATAAATATATTTATATATTTGAAAAATAATTTGTTTTTTGTTCGATTATTTTTATACAAACATTTTATAAATATTTTTACAAAGTAATACATCTCTTATCCAAAAATTATAAATAATTTAATATTATATATAAAAATGTTATGAACAAACATTTAATTATTGGAGATATAATATTACAAGAATATAGTCACTTATAATTAACTCTTAAATAAATTATTAAGTAGTAAAAGGAGTAGAAGGAGATGGAGGACAGGGATCATTTATGGGGAGTTCTTCATGTGGAGGAAGTTCTTGATTTATGAGTGAAAAGGAAGGGCTTGATGATATTGTAGGTATCAAGGGAGCAACTGTTTCATTAGTTAATTCAAAAGTGGGGGCCATAGGAGGAGGATTAGATGGGGGATACTCATGAAAGGTAACATCCCTAGATAAGAAGATCCTCTTGGAAATAGGCTCATAAAATTTATAGGCATTGACACTATAACTATAGCCAACAAAGATGTATTTTTGGCTCTTATCATCAAACTTCTTCCTTTTCTTATAAGGAATGTGAGCATAGGCATGACATCCAAAGACTCTGAAATGGCCCACATAGGGCATCCTTCCACTCCATGCTTCTTAAGGTGTTATATCATGTAAGTCCTTAGTGTATGACCTATTATTCAAGTATGCATCAGTAAGAACAACTTCTCCCCAAAATGAGTTAGGCAATGTAGAAGCAAGTAACATTGATTTTACCCTATTTGTGATTTTTTGATTCATCCTCTCAGCTACTCTATTTTATTAGGGGTATAAGGAATTGTGAACTACCTCATAATCCCATTGTACTTATAAAAATTGAAGAATTATTTGGATATATATTCTCCACCATTATCTGATCTTAAGGTGGATATTTGGTAGCCACTTTCTCTCTCAACAAGTGCCATGAATTCCTTGAACTTATCAAGGGCTTGCCATTTGTATTGAATTAGGTAGATTCATACCTTTTTGTTGTAATCATCAATGAAGGTTGTCCTAGTTTTGAATCTCTTTACCAATGTCTTTGCTTCCAATGCAACATACGTTCAACTCTAGACTGTGCACACCCCCTTCAATGTAATCAACATATAGACTGTAGATAGGGCTATGATTTTATAATTCCTGAAGCTTTAGAGTTTGGAGGAGGCATGAAGGTTTCTCACTACTGCGTGATGGCTCTATTAACAACGACAAGATGCTAGCAGCGACCATCCATCCAATAAAACTGTAAAATAATAATTTGTTATGACTATTGTTGTAGTGCATGATAGGGGGCTCTGGAATGGGGGTGCAAACGAGCAAAAAATAGGGAAGAGACTAGAGTAATGTACATTTATTATATATCAAAGAAAAAATATCTCGGGTGACAATGACGACAGAAGATTTGCAACAGATAGGACGGAATTTTTTTTGCCAAAAATGTTCACCAAAATTTTTGCAAGAGCTACCCGTTTGTGCGCGCTATAGTCAAAAATTGATCCAAAAAACAACGTTGCCTGAGGTTCGAATTCGATTATTTTTTCATAAAATCATAGGTGAGGGTTTTTCTCCCCTACGAAAGTACAATCACCACCAATAGCATGCATAGGACCACTGCTAGAAAACCACCAACACCAGAAAAGTAAGACCCCCTAATTTCAGATATCCACATTGGCAATGCTCTTCAGCAACATTGTAGCATTGGGAAATCATAGGCCTCAGTTGTCATAATAGTAAACAAATTTGTTGTAGCTCCATCGATGTCATCTTCTGGATATATGAACCACCGATGACAAAAAAATAATGGTAACAAAGCGAGGGTCTCATTTCGACAAAGGCATGGCCTTTGTGATCATAGTGCACAAACAAAAGCAAGAAACTCCATATAAAATATCGAAAATGAGGGAATAGGGTACTTGTTTCGATGTAGAGGAAATTATTGACTCCAAAATGTGTTGGTGGTTAAATATTCATGGCAACAGGGCTGCATGGAGGAGGGTTATGATCTATGCCCTCTTATCACTATTGTTGTGCAACACTTATGGTTGTGCTACTATAATAGGCAGTGCCACCACACAGGCACACCGATTTAATGTCGATCGAGCATAATAAGTCACAACTGATAAGGAGCCATGATGGGGGTGTAGCACATCATACCAAAATGCAATTTCATTGATCTATTACATGGTATGGTTTCGAGTGCCAAGGCCCCCATCAATGCTTCTAGTGTAGTGAGGTACTCCTTCGAGGGAAAAAAGAATAGATCTACACAACAACAAAATTATTATGCAACAGTAATCATGGAATCTCTTACATGTTTAAAAATACAGTCCACAATCATGAACAGTCCCCCAAAAATAACTGGATATAGAGAAAACAAGATGGATTTCAGAAAACTTTTCCCCTAAAAAATATTGGCAGTCATGAATGGTATCTCATTTTTCATTTCTCCATGGAGAAATTACTTTTGCGGACGGATACCTCCAAAAAAAATCTATCCTCCCCAATAAATCTAAAAAAATTCTTTGGTAGCCATTAATTTCTTCAAAGGTTTTTTTTCTGATCCATCAAATGATAATAAAAGTGAGGGAGAAAAAAAATGAGGGGGGGATTTCCATGAGGGAAATTCCCCCTCAAACTCACAAGGGCAGGAGAGTGCCTGAGCTCTGATACAAGGGCTTGCACTTATAACTAACTATTAATAAATAATTATTTAGTAAGTTATTAATAAAGTTATATATAATAATAATAATAAAATATTTCATATATATATTATAAAATATATAATTAGCTAATAGTAAGGTCCATTATATACTTCTTCTTCTAAAAAAGGTTTTGAGTTGGAAGCATCAATGGAATCATTTAATAGTAATTAATAGCTTCTTTTTAACTTGATTCTTAAAAAGTTTTTGAGAATATTATTCAACTAATATTGATTGTTCCATAAGTACAATAAGTTATATGATGATATTAATGGAAAAATATCAAAGATATCATCACATGGAATTAAAACTAATCCATCTCATATCAACCATTGGAAACATTAAATTTAAGTAGGAAGGTTTTGAGAATTTGCTTAAATTTTAAATTTATGCATGTATTTCAAATTTTAGAATATATGATTAATTTGATAAGAAAAAAAAAAAAACTTTCAATGTGATATCAATATTGAAAATTGAGTCATAATTAATATATTTATAAGTTTTAATTTTTAGATGTCTTTTAAGGATATTTTTCTTGCACACATTACATTATTTGTCCCCCTTGTAATATTAGTTTGGTAGAAAATTTATATTTGTATAATGTATGTGTCAATATGAGAGAAAGTGCAAGATGTCAAGAGATAATGAAGAGTCACATGATATGTGGTAAAATGGGAGCTTTGTATTAATGAGAGGAATATGAAAGGTTGCATCTCCCGAATGAAAGAGGAAAATAATAGTTAGAAAACTAAAAAGTCATGTAAAATGATATATTGGAGGTAAAGCTCCATGCAATGTAATCAATCTAAATCATTCTTGCAATATTGTGATATTGTGCATATTTGAGTTGTATTTTGTGAGATATTATTGTATTAAGATTCATTGTTAATTGTTAGTAACATTCATTTGATTCATTCTTGATCATGGTTAAATATTTTTGTAAATTAATCTACTTAGAAAGACAACAAGTTTTACCATCCTTATTTATTTTGGGTGTAATACTAAGGCTTTTCATAACAATTACACTTGTATCATTAGTAGCAATAAATTTGTAGACATATTAAATATTACTTGTAGATGTTTCTTTATCAATTAAATGCAATTTGGAGTTACAATGCAAGTTTTGGTCATTCTTTACTTGTTTGAATTTTACAAGTAAGATGTGGCTATGATTATTCAATCCAACTATTATTTTATTATGGTCAAACATGATCTTATCCAAACATTATGGTTTCTTCTTATAAATTTTGTAATCTTTCATAGAACTTCTAGTTGCTTGATAAGTTTGTGTTTTGACCCTTTAGTCTATGAATCTCATCATCTACTCTTTTAATTTTGATATATTTTTGATAAAATTTTATAATTTGGATTTTCTTTCTTTAATACTTTCTTAGACCGTTTGCTAAAGAAAAAAATTTAAAAATTTTCATAAGTTCAAATATTTTATTAATTTAGAAGTAAGGTTAGTCCACCAATTTGTTGTTTCTTATATGACATAAAACTCCATAAATTTGATAAAAAAATACATCACTTTGCTTTCACTTTGTGTTCATGCCCTTTCACATTTCAAGTCATCCCTCTTATATCTTATTGAAAAAATTGAGCAAGTAGGATATTGTTATTATTCATATCAAATCAAAATGTTCAACCTTCACAATTATATATACAAAATGACATCTTTTGGTTTCAAGAGACTCTTGATGTTTCATAGACCACCAATTCATGCCTCTTCATATTTCGTACCTTCAATAAAGTGATGAAAAATAATGTAATAATTAAAGGCTGACATCCCCTCTTATTAAATTATTTGGCATACAAAGATAAAAACTTATTTTATTAACAATAATACTGCAATAGTATAAGATATATTCAACTATAACATGTCAATAATATTTTTGTCTTAGATTTTTCTCTCATTCTTTCAATTCATTAAGTTATTACTTTATTTTAAGTAGTTATAGATATCTTGAAATAAATGACTTGCTTTGGGATTATCTTCTACATCAAGGACCCTTAATGTTGATAGACTACATTATAAGGAAATTGTCTACTTAAGTTGTTTGATGATAAAAACTACTTGCTCATATCCAATAGAAGTGGAATAAGGGATTCAGAGGAAGTTATAACATTCAAATCATAATTACTTGACCTAGGAATGGATTCAATAATGATCTTGTTAGGAGTTTTTTTTTGCTTATACTAGAGGAATTGGTAACTCATTATATTTTTCATTGTTTCTTCATGGGTTTGAATCATACTCATTTATACCACTATAACCTCTAGTTTCATCGGGTAAACATTTTAATGTAGTTGACAATGTTGGTGCGACATACCCTCTGGTTCTGTGAGGCATAAGGGATTCAAACCATGGTCTTCATCATTTGGAGGGAGCACTTTGACCAACGGGTCAGACCCTCTAGCCTATGATCTTGTTAAAAGTTGTAAATAACTAATCAATAATATTTTCTAGTGTTTAAGTTTTTCCTTTGGTTTGGTGTACCCCTATCATTTGGTTTAAAATTGATTGAGATTCACCAAACATATTTCTAATTTTGATCTTTGAAGTTTTGATAGATTTGAGACTAAGTATAGGAGCTTTATACAATGTAATATTATTAGTGTAGTTAAAACTTAGTTTGAAAGACAAAGGAATTAGTTAGCCCTATTGGTTAACAAGGATGATCCCTACCCTTACATATTTTTCACATCAAGAACCATTAAACAAGAGAAACCAATAAGATTCATCTTTTAGCTCACCTTAAAATAATATATTCATGAGGGAACACAAACCTTAAAGAATTAGTGGACTCAAGGGGTGCATATGTGAGTTGATCAACTATGATTTAATATTTGATTGATTTTTTACTTATGAATTCTAGATCAAATTCACTAATAATCATAATTTAATTAGAAATTTTTCTTGATATGTACAGTTTCGACATGAGATATCCCAAGGGTAGTCTTTGTAATGATAAAGGTTTCATGAATGAATATGTAACATTGAAAAGCAAACACCATGGGCAAACACAATTTCCATAAGAAATTACTAAATTTCATAGTTGATTAAGGTTATACTAATGTAGTAGATAGAATATTCTTTGCCTTGATCATCATATTGGGCTAATAAATTATCCAACACATGTTTAGTTGTAGTTATGTAGAGAATAAAATACTTATTAGTCTTAAGAGGGATAAATATTAGAGATGAAAGTTTATACTTTTAATTATCCTTCATCCCAAATAAATAGAATGCTTATTCAATAAATTAGTGAAGGGATTTCACTTCTCATCTAATTGGGATATAAACCTACCAACCACTAGGATATTACCTTAAATGCTACTAAATTATATTAGGGTCTTGTGAGAATGGGAAGAATATCATGAAGGCTCAACCAAGGGGATCCAATGCAACTCTTCTCTTTGGACTTCTCACTTCAAGGATTAAGGGATAATGTGGGAAACTAAGACTATGTTTGATGAGCTATTTTGAAAACACCTATATTTTCAAATAAAACCAAAGTTCCTTTTATTTAAAGATCCTTTTTGTCTTGCCTTAACCTTAACTAGTTCTAAATAAAAAATAATGAATGCAAACACACAAAGACCTATGATATGGAACACACAAATACAAACATACAACAAAAGGTTTGCATGAATGAAAATTGTATTACAATATGAAAAGGTACCTATGAATAGGTATTCCGAGATATTACAATGGATAAAAATGGATTAAATGTGATTAGTTGCAATGCTTATACTTAACTAACAATTTATTATACTAATCCCTATCAACTTAAAATTGAAAAAAAAAAAAATACTTTTAATAAAAAGGTGAAGATGACAACTTTTTATTTTAATCAAGGACACAAGAAAGGATGCAACATATAATTTAGCCTAAGAAGTAATTTACATACAAATTATGAGTTGATGTCCAAGACAAAAAAAATATGTTATCCCCTTTTGTGATCACAACTAAGCTACAATTTCTAAATTACCTTTTATTAAACCAATAAAAAATAGCAGCAAAGACCCTAGCTACACAAACAATAAATAGAGATTAAACCCTAACTCTAAAAATAATTGGACCAAAGGATAGGAGAACCTAACTCTTCTATAGAGGCAGATATGTTACCCTATTATAGGAACATTTCCTGCATGCAAAAATATTGCTAACTCACAAAAATACCTATCTACCTAAAAAAGTGCAATACTATTGTCTACTATTGGTGCTATCATTTAGACCTGCAATATAAATAGAAAATGATGTTTGTTAGAATAGAGAGGCCTGTCTAACTTGGTAGAGGATTATTTAATTATGTGGTGCATTGATTAGGCCCTTGTTTAAGATAAATATAGAAAGAATAATGCTATAAGACATAAAAATATAGAGTACTTCTAATGAAATTAAAATATAAATATAAAAGGAGGGTTGATAAGTAGAGATGTAAGGAAAAGGACACAACCCAAGATAATAAGTTTTTCCCCTTATTTTGATCTTGATGATGATTTCACCTGAAATTGATTAAGGTTTTTGGATGCTTGAACTTAACCTATGCCTACTACTATAAAGGGGTATTTTTGTAAGAATCTAAATATTTGACAAAACCATTCAAAATATAGGGTTTGTAGAAAACCTACAAAATAGAGGGTTGCAGAAAACCTACAAAAATAAAGGATTATAGAGAAAGTGTGGAACAAAGGGTTGTAGAAAACCTACAAAATATAGGCTTCATAGAAAATACACAAACCAAAGGGTTTGCAAAAAATATATAAACAAAGGGTTGTAGAAAACCTACAAAAAATAGGGTTTGTAAAAAATTGCAAAATAAGAAGTTTGTAAAAAAATTGTAGAAATCAACGGTTTACAAAAACCCTACAAAATAAAGAATTTGCCAAAAATATACAAAATAGAGGGTTTGTACATATGATAGGAAAACATGCAACTCTGTTTACCTGAAATAAGATCAAAATGCTCAAAAGAAATAGACTATGCTAACTTATAAATATGGCATGAAAATATGCAAAGTATTAGCCAAAAGGAGCACTAATCAAATTAAAATAAAAAGTATCATAGGTAAGCCAAAACGAACAATATTAGAGATTAGGAAAATATGATGAAATAAAAAAGTTTATTTGGAGATAAAAAAGAGCCAAATAAGAAGAGGGAGAGGTAGGATAAACCCAAGATAGTAGCTTGATCTCTCTTTATTGTTGATTGGAGGCTCTTCAAAATGCTTGAAGATGCTTGCTAGAATGCTTTTATTGCTAGATTGAAATCTTAAATTCTTGAATAAATGCTATATCAAAGAAAATGAGAGCTTAGAATACTTGTAATTATGGAATAATACTAACAAGGTTTCACTAGAATTTCTCCTTAAAAAAAAAAATTATTAGATTGATGGTACTTAGAGAATGTTCATTTGAAATCTTGGTAGAGTTTTGTTACCCAAAAATAGTCCATGAAATGGCCATCATTGGGGTTATATTTATAGGCATCCATGGCCCCTGAGGAAGTTCCATAGGAGAATCTATCAAGATTGGTAGAAGGACGAGATGGTAGGTTGCATGAAGAGAATGTAGTTAGTTGGTGGTAAGCTTACCACATGATTGGAAGAGGAGGCATGAGGAAGAAATATAATACAAGTAGCATGTGTGATCGATTTAGCAATGTGACTTGACATGGAAATACCCATGAATCATAAGCGAGGCAAGGAGACAAGTAGACAACAATCTTGAATTTGGCAAAGATAGGATATAAGTGTTTGTGGTTTTATTGAAGTGGTATTAATACTATATGACCATTGGAGGTTAAAAATAGGAATATAATATCAACTTTTAAATATTTACAGAAGTGCCATTGGTGTCATGGTAGCACCATCAACGTTATTGCTCATATCCTGATGCTTTTGCTTTTATAACAATAAATACTCTAAATTTGGGAACAAGGATGGTTGAGTTATTTTATCTAATTAGAAGGGTGATTGATGATAATTATGGAAAGATTGATTATTATACCTATCCATAAAATTAGGTATTTATTTTTTCTCCATTTTGATGCATTTATTGTAAAATAAATACATAAAAATTTGACGTAGATCCCCCTATTTTGAGACAAAAATATTTTTTATTGCTTATGGTCAATGATACCATGTGATAAATGTATATATTATTTTCTTAAAAGTGATATAAGTATATTTTGGGCATCATTAATTGGTATTACCCTTGTATCAAGTGGCATTAGCTCAACCGATTAAATTTCTCAACATTTCAAAGAGGAGATCCAAGTTTAAATTTTTCCAAACGATATATGGATAATATCTAAGATTTTTTATAATATCACTATGTTGTGATGATGCAATATAGGTGAGGCATGTTTCAATCCCATATAATCCATAAAAAAAGGTCTTACTCTAGTATACCCCCTCAAGTTTTGAAGGAAGAAACTAGGTTGCACCAAGGAAACTTGACTTTACTATGATCCATAGGGGAGCATGATGAAAGAAAGGAATAGAGGTTATTGTGTTTGAGGTTGAAAAAGGTATTTGAGTGATTAGATATGGAGGAGGATATTTTTTATTTAGGTTAGATAGGTTGATAAAAAGTGATGGGGACCGAGGGGGTAATCACACAGTCAAAATATTCATGCTTTTCATTAAAATCCTCAAAAAAATTATACACACACCAAAATAAAATAGCCCACAAGCTTTACAATGACCAAGCTCGGCTTCGGTCTCTCTAACTATACTACTTCCCGTTCTCCGGTCCACCACCCCCCCGTTACCAAAATTCCCGTCTTTAATGAGGTCTCGGTCCTCTAGGCAATTAATGCCCCCGCCTAAAACAAATTTCAAATTCGATTTTCCCCCTCGGTCGAGTTTTCAAATTTGTCTGCCATAAATGGGCAACTGCACGATCTGCCATGAAGTTTACATTAATGGCCTCCCTTAACCTGCACCCGTCGTTTTGTTCTGACTGTCCCTCAGGAACTGCAACTGTCACCTTGTCAGAAAAATCTCCTTAAGATAGTCATCTTTGTTTAATACACATGGTTATTATCTCCATTTTAATATACATGGCCCTCATATTTGTTTTAAATGCACGTAGTTGTCCACGTGTTTGATTCGAGTATGCCTTTTTCTTGCCGTAATATCTTTCAAACACGTGCCCTTCACAACTGTTTTGATACACGTGGCTGTCCATGTGTCAAATTCGGCCTTGCCTGGCCATCCGCGTGTTCACTTTTGGCTGTGCCTCCACCTTGCCGCGATAGCGATAGGTCACGAAATCATGACATGTCGCCATATTGCGACCAAAAGCGCCTCCCTTTGCCGTAGCTCTCTAGGGTCATGATTTCGTGACATGTCGCGAAATCACGAGATGTCACGATTTCGTGACCCCCCCTTGCCTTCGCCTTCTGTAACCCTTTTGGAGTCACGATTTCGTGACATGTCACGATTTCGTGACTCCCCTTGCCTTCTCCTTTCGTAACCCCTTTGGAGTCGCGATTTCATGACATGTCGCAAAATCGTGACATGTCACGATTTCACGACTCCCCTCCAACTCTTGCCTCGCCGTAGCTTTTGGAGTCATGATTTCGTGACTCCCCCTCAACCTTTGCCATGTCTCCTCTCCGCCTTCACATTTTGAGCCTGCGCATTGTGTTTCTTCTTTGATATCACGATATCGCGATCCTTCCGAACACTGTTTCACCTGCCTCTTCTACGTCGTGATTTTGCGACGTCGCGTTATCGTGACATGTCACGATTTCGTGACCTCTCCTCCTGCTGCAAATTCTGCCCTACTTTCTTGATTTGCGAAACACTTAGAAAATTTTTGTTCAATGCCAGATTGCCCTGTTGCTACCGGATGCTCCCCGCATCGGACACCCGGGTAAATGGAGAAGTGACCTTCACTTCTGTGTTGTTCGGTCTGCGTCTCTTGTAACACCTCCAAATAGTCATTTGCCTTTGCAACCTGCTCAAATTCTGTCCCCTGGCAAAAAAATTTCTACCCTCTACCAGACAAATTCTGGCATTGCTGCACACCTTCTCATCCATTGTCTGTAATGGCTTCAACTTGTGCCGCACTCCATCTTTCATCAAGGAGTACATGTTTGCATGACCATCATGCACTGCACTCCGATCAAACTGCCATGGCCTTCCCAACAACAAATGGCAAGCATCCATGGGGAAAACATCACACAGGACCTCATCTTGGTATCTCCCAAATATGGAACATGACTAAACATTGTTCACGGACCCATGCTCTGTGGTCCTTCCGCAACCACGCAATCTGGTAAGGATGCGGGTGTCTCCTTCTCTCCAACTGTAACTTAGAAACCATCTCCTCGGAGACTAAGTTGTCTATAACCCCATTGTCTATAATAACATTATAGACTTTGCCTGCACTTTTACACCGTGTGCAGAACAGGCTTCTCCTCTGCTCAGGTTTGTCTTAATGAATCAGCATGGTTCTCCTCACGATCATGGATTCTCCCTTCTCAGCTTCTTCAGAATGTTCTGATTCAGCATCTTCCACTACCACAACAACTCTGGTAGGACCCACTTGTTTCTTGTTCACTCTCTCAAGGTGCTGGGGACACTCATATGCCCGATGTCCCTCTTATCCACAGTGGAAACATGTTCCCCGAAACACTCCTCTTCCATACCCACGTCCAGATCTACCTCTTCCTCTTTGCTTGCTCTCAAACTTTCTGTTCAGTTTTTCTTCAACTTTCAGAGCAAACTGGTAAGCATCTTCAATGGTGCTCACCCGAACCAAGCTCAACTCTTCCTGGACATTGGGTCTCAACCCATTAATATAACGAGCCACCTTTTCCTTGCTTGATTCTAAATGGCCAGTTCTGATGCATATTTCATAAAATTCCTCCATATACTCTTGAATAGTTTTATTTCTCTGTCTTAAACCCTGCATTTTTCTTAGCAGATCCAACTCGTAATCTGTCGGAATAAACTATCTTTTCAGATTTTCCACCATTCTGTCCCATCTTTTTATTCGTTCTTTTCCTCTTCTGTTCCGTTCTAGCTGTACCCCCTTCCACCATATGCTGGCATGACCTTTTAATTTGGTTTTGGCAAATCTGACCCGCTCGGGATCTTCAACTTCTTCATACTCGAAGTATTCTTCCAGGTCATTTATCCAATCAATCAATTCCTTCTAATTCAAGTTCCTGGAATACGTGGAAACTTCTATCTTCGGCCTCTTCCCGATCTGGGATATGGCTTTGTACAGTCTGGCTTGTGCTGGATCTACAACTTCTTCTTCTTCTTCTTCAAACTGGTTTTCTTCTTCATCTACTTCATCTTCACTGTCTGCATCTCTTCTCGGTTCGTGTCCTCTACGCAGTTCTTCTTGCAGGGCCTAAACCTACCACTGCAAAGCTTGAAAATCTGCTGTTGCCATGCCTCTCCCTCCAACGAGGTTTCTTCTCGGAGGCATTCTATCCACTTTTCATGAGCCTTCCCACAGATCCTAGTGCGACTGCCTCATGTCCGACGATCTGTCACACACTCAGGAACTTTCGGCTCTAATACCACTGATGGGGACTTGGGGGGTAATCACACAGTCAAAATATTCATGCTTTTCATTAAAATCCTCAAAAAAATTATACACACATCAAAATAAAATAGCTCGCAGGCTTTACAATGACCAAGCTCGGCTTCGGTCTCTCTAACTGTACTACTTCCCGTTCTCCGGTCCACCACCCCCACTATTACCAAAATTCCAATTTTTAATGAGGTCTCGGTCCTCTAGGCAATTAATGCCCTCGCCTAAAACAAATTTCAAATTCAATTTTCCCCCTCGACCGAGTTTTCAAATTTGTCTGCCATAAATGGGCAACTGCCCGATCCGCCATGAAGTTTACATTAATGGCCTCCCTTAACCTGCACCCGCCGTTTTGTTCTGACTGTCCCTCAGGAACTGCAACTGTCACCTTGTCAGAAAAATCTCCTTAAGATAGTCATCTTTGTTTAATACACGCGGCTATTATCTCCATTTTAATATACGTGGCCCTCATCTTTGTTTTAAATGCACGTAGTTGTCTGCGTGTTTGATTCGACTATGCCTTCTTCCTATCGCAATATCTTTCAAACACGTTCCCTTCACAACTTTTTTGATACACGTGGTTGTCCACGTGTCAAATTCAGCCTTGCCTGGCCATCCGCATGTTCACTTTTGGCTGTGCCTCCACCTGGCTGTGATATCGTGACAGGTCGCAAAATTGTGACATGTCGTGATATCGCGACCAAAAGCGCCTCCCTTTGTCGTAGCTTTCTGGGGTCACGATTTCACGACATGTTGCGAAATTGTGACATGTCACGATTTTGTGACCCCCCTCGCCTTCGCCTTCTGTAACCCTTTTGGAGTCGTGATTTCGCGACATGTCGCGAAATCGTGACATGTCACGATTTCACGACTCCCCCTGCCTTCGCCTTTCGTAACCCCTTTGGAGTCACAATTTCATGACTCCCCTCCAACTCTTGCCTCGCCGTAGCTTTTGGAGTCATGATTTCGCGACATGTCATGAAATCACAACATGTCATGAAATCGCGACATGTCACGATTTCGCGACATGTCACGATTTCACGACATGTCACGATTTCGCGACATGTCATGATTTCATGACATGTCATGATTTCGCGACTCCCCCTCAACCTTTGCCATGGCTCCTCTCCGCCTTCGCCTTTTGAGCCCGTGCCTTGTGTTTCTTCTTTGACATCACGATATTGCGACATCACAATATCGTGACGTCACGATATCGTGACCCTTTCGGCCGTTGTTTCACCTGCCCCTTCTATGTCGCGATTTTGCGACATGTCGCGAAATCGCGACATGTTGCGATTTCGTGACCTCTCCTCCTTCTGCAACTTCCGCCCTACTTTCTCGATTTGCGAAACACTTAGAAAAATTTTGTTCAATGCCAGATTGCCCTGTTGCTATAGGATGCTCCTGCATCAAAAAGGATGAGAGATAATAATATGAGAAGAGAAGACAAAAAATATGGAAATAAGAAGACAATTATGAGAAACTCTATAAGATTTTTAATATTTTTTATTAACATATATAAAATGTGTACAACCATATACAAGAGTTGCCTTTATTTGAAGGATTTTTTCTACAAGAAATTGGATAGATGTATAAAATATATGCCTTCACCTGAATACTTTTTGCTACAAGGGATCAACTAGATTTAACTTCACCTAAAGGACTTTTGCTACAAGAGATCAACGATATGCAATATATATATATATAAATATGTACAAATATATATAAAATTATATACCTTTATGTTGATGACTATTTGCAAGGCCTTTAGACAATGTATACATGATTTTCAATTAGACATAATTGAGATAGCTTTACCCGAAGAACTTATATTAGATTGCCTAGGGAGAATTTTGCTTGTTAGATTAATATGATACAAGATATGTACAACTATATACATATATGTACAAGATTTACCTTTAGACAAAGCCTTATACCTAAAGGACTTTAGAGAAAATTACCTTTAAGCACCTACTTAAAGTATGCTTTTGAACAACATTGGTTAGCTTTAAGCACTTACTTAAATGGCATCTTTAATTTGATGAACTTGTTTATCTTTAAAAACCTGCTTAAAGGACATATTTGAATAGTTTTTATTACCTTTAAGCACGTACTTAAAGGATATTTTTTTGAACTAGATGAACTTGATTACCTTTAAGTACCTAGTTAAAGGATATTTTGATAAGTTGATTACCTTTAAGGACTTTATCAAGGTACATTTTTGATAATTAGATTACCTTGAAGCAATAGGTGGTCTAGGCATAGGCAAGCATGTGCATGCAAGCGGGAATGAAATTAGGTAAAATACAAGAATGTAGTGACAAATAGCCAATGCAAAATTAGATATAATATTTCTTAAGATGCATGATGTTTATGCATTCCTTTAGTTCTTTTCATCTAGAGTGGCTAGGTGGTAAGATCTAGAACCAAAATTGGTGGTTATTATGAATGGACCTAGCCAATTTGTAACAACCCTCCAAAACTCTATTTTCTTATACGCATAATTTATCTGTAAGGATGAGATACTGCTAATGTATTTGTGGTTGCAGGAGATAGGTAATTGTTACTGGCAGGGCAATGCAAAGGAAAGAGGTCTCCTCAATAGGAAAAAGGATTATTTCGGTGCAAGGTAAGTCAAGGGAGATGATGAGTGGTGGTGTATTCTCCAGTTGATAGGGGTAAAGAACCCTATAGGTGATGCATTCACCAACGGTCCATGTAGAATGCATATCATGTAGCTGCATTTGTAGGGGTGTTTGATGTTTGATAATTTGTGAATTGTGTTGTTTGTATGGCAATGAAAGTGCTTAATGCATGGGAGCCATAGTTTAAATTATTGGAAGGCAATGAAAGTGCTTAATGCATAAGAGTCATAGTTTAAAATTAATGAAATAAATCTAGAACAAAAATAATAAGTAGTAGTATTCAGAGTTTTTAAAAGGAACATGTGTGTTTTGTTCTGGAAATTGACTTATTTAAAATATATATATATATATATATATATATATATATATATATATATACTAATTGCATAAATATTAATATATAATTGCATTGAAGCAAATAAACCTTAATGTTCTATGGATGCTTTGGAGGTAAGGAAAATAAAGGAATTTAAATAAGTGTCATATTAAAATTATAAAATAAAATAGTATGTAGACCATAGAAGTATTGTTGAGGCACTCTTTGAAGAAGGCAAATAGGGAATTGTCGGACATTATTTTTATGGAGGTTTTTAAGGTTGTTGAACGTGGTGAAGTGGATTCCACCTGGCATTTTATTAGAATGGACATACTTTAAACCAATGCCAGCTTTTGTGTGTGAAGAGGAGTGGGGAAAAACCATCTCTAGATGGTGGACACATAGAGAGAAAAAGGGGTGCGCATAATGGTATGCATGGTGTCTTTTGGCGAAGAGGGAACCAAGCGTTGGAGGAGGAGAGAACAGAGCGGGTGAGCTAGGTGTTAGAGGAGAAGAGAACAAAATGTGGCAAAAGAAGAACAAGTGTTGTTTGCATGGAGAAAATAGTAAGCCCATTCTGATTTAAAAATCTTAAGGAAAAGCCAATGGAAAATAAAATTTGTTTGTATGGTAAAAAAAATATTACGATGGTGCTCTGTGTGCATTCCCAGAATAGCATACGTATTATAGAAAACTAAAAAAAATATTATACCCTGTGTGAATTGGATATGCTTATATTGCATGCGTTCGTTGGAGTGTTGTGTGATTCATTGGATGTGAACCAAGGCCGATATTATCCTTCTTTAAATCATCTGTTGTTGTATGCCATGTTAATATTAAGCACCAATGTGTTACTGGGTGTCTGGTTGGTTGTGAACCAAGACCGAGTTCTTCCATTTTGGAAATATTTGATGTTGCATGTTGAGTTAAATTATGTTGGGATATTGTGATTTGTGTTGGAAAATGTTTGAAGCTCTACATGTTGAATTAAATATGGAAATGATGTATGCATTCTAGGGTTAGATGCACTTCATTGTAGATGACCATTCTGACCCTTGGATAACACCGGATAATTTGTGTAAGGAGGAAGACTATTGTTGAACACTGCAAAAAAAATAATGCATGTTGTCTTTTAATGATTTCGACAACGTTTGGGTTCAAGATCTGCACATAGAAATGAAAGAGAAATGTTGTATATTCTGCGTACTTTGTAACTCTACTTAGGGGTATATTGAGGCCTGAGACATAAGAGAGTTATAGCTAAACTGTTACATGCAGTAGTAATAGAATATATAGTTCTTTGGATATACGTAGAGCAAAGTTGTAAACTTTACATTGACTATTGAAACATAGCTTTGGAAAACATGAATGGTTGAATTCTGGATACAAGATGTAAATCATGTAAATTGCAATTTTAAATGGGTATGTTGCTACTTTCATTTATAACTCACTGATTGAAATGGAGTGCAATATTGTGTTATATGTTTAGAAGAGCTATTGCTTTGTATGTAACTTTATGGTAATCAATGAAAGTTTAATTCCTCCGAAGTCAAGTTGAGCCTGTGTTCAATAGCATCGAGTATGGCTATTTTGAATTATGAACTTTATTAAATTAAAATGTGGTCACCTGTTTACGGAAGCCTTGAAGCATAGGATATGATTGTCTTAAACATGAATCAGTAATTAAGTGGTGATTGTTCTCATTAATGGGGATTTCTTTTACTTTAGTTATAAAATCTGGTTCCTAAACTTAATCTGAAACCATACAATTGCATGCAATGAATATAGTCTTTAACTTTATCTCTTCGAGTACGTATCTTGCCTAGGGTTCATGATAGCTCATATGAATGTTAGTATAGTTCATATGTAAAATGTTTAAGCTTAAAAACACCCTGATTAGTTGAGATGGTGAGTAATTCATTGTGTATATAAAATAGGTCTGATTTTGATAACTAGTTTAAGATTTTATTATGCCTGTTTGCATGCTTTAAACCGAGTTTAGAATGTGAAATGTAGAAGAAAATTAGTAGGATAGTCATAACATAGTTAGTAATTAAAGCTTTATCCTCAGTATTAAAGAACATCCAACTTTAACCAAGATTAGGTCCGAGAGATATTTGGGAAAACGTAGCTAATGATACCATCGCATAAGTTTGAAGAAGTCGATGGATGGAGACATTTGTATGAAAATTATATGTCAAATTTACTTCAAAGTGTTCGTTGTGTAGTGTCTTACATGAAATATGGATGGCACTATTCTTCTTATTTATAATATAATGAACTAAACTTCTTTTAGTTTAAATAATATGGAGCCTTGACCACAATACCTATTTTGACTAAAGCAAACCGTTTAACCCTTTATTTATGTAGCCTAAATTTTGTGGAGTTTTGATTAATAGAAAATGTCTTCCTTTTACTTATTTGAGAGGTAGCTTCTATTTGTTTAATTAAATAATTAAAAAGGAATCTTAAATAAAATTGTATGGCAGATTTATAGATCTTTTAACATTGATTACAATGTTTCCAATGTTTAGTGATTTCTATTCAGCTTTAGTGGTAAACCTATATTACAGAAAGGTGGAAACTAGATAACTTGTGTTACTTTACTAAATATCAAAATCATTAGAAAATGGAGAATGCTTAACCTTTGACTAGTCAAAAACTGCTTTAGACAATTCAAACCGTAGCTAAGTAAATATTAAAAAATATACTATTAAGATTGTGGGATAGACAATCTTAAATCGCAACCTAAGGTTGTGGGCAGGACAACCTTGATTGAAATTCAAGATTGTGGGTAGACAATCTGATGAAACAAATATTGATGATGTTTGCGGGAAGGCAATCATCATGGAACAGGGCTCTAACTGTACTTCTAATGGAAAAAGGTCAGAATGGGAGGTAACGAAGAGTTGTATGGGCATCTCTTCTAGGTTATCCCTGCTAGTGATGAGTGGTGATTTGTGTTAGACTAGGTGAAACCGACAACATGATGGTATGGGACATCATGTTGGTTAATCTATACAAGTCATCGGGTGGTTACCAGGGCATTGGTAAGACCCTAGATGATGCTCCATAAAGAATGGTTGATCGTCTAGCTCGAGCATGTATGCGCTAAGTCTTACATGATTTAATTATAAGATATGAATTCATGTATTCATGTAAAGACATGGGAAAGTTATGCGTCACACCTCTAGGTGTTATGGGCCCTAGAGGAAAAGAAACCCACTGCCTGAACTTGGAATCTCGGGTGGAGAGTGAAGTTCAAAATAGGCAACTATATGGGATTTGGCCAATCTCGATCTCATGAGTATTTCAACTACAGTGGAATGGCACTCATGAAGATGAATTTAACATGCTCATACTAGAAAATGAAATAAGAGATAAATAAATAAATAATTCTCATAATGATACCTCTGATATTAGACAACCAAGTGGGAAGACTTGGTGTGATTAGACAACCAAGTGGGCTGACTTGGGGTGTTACATTTGGTATCAGAGCCAAGGTTGCGAATATTTTAAGTGATAAAATTTTAGAAAATCTATGACAAGTCTAATTTAAAGCTACCAATGTGTTCACCTAAGACTCAAAAACCTGACAAGGCTCTTGTTTTGTTGGGCAGGCAATGGCATCCAAACAAAAAGCTAGTTCCTCAAAAATAACTATGGTGGTTCAACGAGAAGGGCTGACCGAGAACCCTAGAAGGGTCATTCAAAAATTCATGCAGATTGGGGCATCTAAGGAAGTCATAGAACATCCTCGGGAAAAGAGGAAGGAAAAAGAACCAGTTAACAAAGAGGATAAAATGGTCCGGATGGTGCAATTATTGCGGGAGCAAGTGAGCCAACAGAAAGAGCAAATGGAGCAACAAAGTGCTCAAATAGCTGAACACATGGCACAACAAAATGCTCAAATGATAGAGCATATGGAGCAACAAAAAGCTCAGCTGGCTCAACAACAAGAAATGATTTCCCATCAACAGAAAACAATAGAAAATTTATCCAAAGGAAAAGAAACGGTAATAGTTGAGGATGAGATAACTATTGACCCAGGAAGGAAACAAGTAGGTTCAGAGTTGGACAAGGATATGAGAAAAATTGATATAGCCAAATTTGATGGCAAAGGTGATGGGGAAGAAGCTGAAAGATGGTTGAATAGTGTGGAAGCATACTTTGCGGTTAGGACCCTTTCATCTAAATCGAAAACCTCGTGGGCAGTCTTTCGATTGACTAGAGCTACCATTGACTGGTGGGATACATATAGAAAAACTCACAATGTGGAGGCTGCCGATGTTCATTGGGACACATTTGTTTTGGCATTTAAGGATAGGTTCCTAACACCACAATTTTACCTTGAAAGGACTACAAAATTTTCAAGGTTGACACATGGCAATATGTCCGTAATTGAGTACTACCAGCGATTTGTGCAATTGCTCAAATACATGCCCGAATATGAGCAGCGGAATGAAATTAAAATTCAAAAATTTCTCCTAGGGTTACATCCAAAAATTGGGCACCTAATTCTTATGTTAAAACCTGCCACCCTAACTGTTGCTTGTGACTTGGCTCGACAAGAAGAAGATAATTTTAAGGCCAAGAAAGCTTATTATCAACAATCTTCGAAAAGGAAGAACCACAGAAGAAGAAAAATGTGGGTCCAACCAAAGGAGACAGAGGTTGGAACAAGAATCATGGAAATGGAAACAAAAACAGGTTTGACAAGAATAAGAATAGGTACCAAGGAAACAGGGGAAATCAAAATTATCGGGGTGGCCAAAGAAATTTTTGGGATAGGTATGAACAAAGAGCTAATGCACCAAAAGCTGGTACACATGAAGATAATGAGGGAAATGTGAAAGAGAGGGCACCACGGACTGGTTGCTGGATTTGTAAAGAACCTCATTATGCTGATAAATATCCTTTGCGAGAAGATAAGAGAAAAGAACCTGTGGAACCTGCTCATAAGATATATGCAGCAATAGGTAACTCTAAACTCAATGGTCAAGCAACACCTTTTCTATTGAAAGGTAAAATTTATAATAGAAATGTTTGTATTTTGGTTGATTCTGGAGCAACTGATAGTTTTGTTTCACCAAATATTTTGAGGGACATACCGAAAACACCTGGATTTATGGCTAATGGGTGGAAAGTCGAGTATGGGTCTGGGAAAACCTATACAGTTAACCAATGTCTATTTGATCCTCAAATAATGTTACCTCAAGGGCAAACCCGTTGGCACTTATACGTAGCTCCTTTACATGCCTTCGATATAATTTTAGGTATGGATTGGCTCAAGGCACATAAAGCATTGTTAAATTTTGAAGAAAGATGGATGGAATTCACTGATGACACCAAGCAAAGGATTCGGGTTCACTACGGATGTGAATCAGTGGAACCACATATTTTGACTGCAATGCAAGTTAAAAGAACTTTGAGGAAGGGTAGTAGAGTCTTTGTGGTTAAACTTAATAAAAAGGAAGAAAATGAATCTGAAGCGAGTCTTTTCCAAACATATCCAGTGTTAAATGACTTTCGAGATGTTTTTCCTAAAGAATTACCTGGTCTTCCACCCCAAAGGGAGTTTGATTTTACTATAGAACTTTTTCCAGGAGCAACGCCAATAGCTCGAGCACCTTATAGGATGACCACAATAGAGCTGCAAGAACTTAAGACTCAACTTTAGGAACTTTTAGAAAAAGGACATATTAAACCTAGTGTTTCACCGTGGGGTGCACTAGTGTTGTTTGTGAAAAAGAAATATGGGACACTAAGATTATGTATTGATTATAGAATGTTAAATAAGATGACTGTTAAGAATAAGTACTCTCTACCCAGAATAGATGATTTGTTTGATCAACTGAAAGGAGCCATAATTTTCTCCAAAATTGATCTTAGATCTGGTTATCATCAGTTGAGAATTCGAGAGGAAGATACCCATAAAACTACTTTCCAAACCAGATATGGTCATTATGAATTCACAGTGTTGCCTTTTGGGTTGACCAATGCTCCAACAACTTTTATGAATTTGATGAATAGTGTGTTTCGAGAACAATTAGATCGATTTGTGTTGATATTCCTGGATGACATATTGATCTATTCCAAAAGCAAAGAAGAGCATGATCTACATATGAGGACTGTTCTTGAGATACTTAGAAAGAATCAATTATATGGAAAAATGTCCAAATGTGAGTTTTATGCAACCCAGGTACAGTATTTGGGACATGTAATTTCAGCTGAAGGGGTATCTGTTGATCCAAGGAAGATTGAGGCTATCATTGATTGGCCTGCTCCCACAAATGTTTCTGAGGTGAGAAGTTTTATGGGGATGGCTGGATATTATCATCATTTTATTCAAAATTTTTCTAAGATAGCTTATCCAATAACCAATCTCCAAAAGAAAGGAAAAGCTTTTAAATGGATAGAACGATGTGAAGAAGCTTTCAAAATTCTTAAAGAAAAGCTAATGACAACACCTATTCTCAAAATAGCAGATCCTAAGCAACCATTTGTTGTATGTATTGATGCTTCTTTGGAAGGATTAGGTGGGGTTCTCATGCAAGAAGATGGTGTTATTGCTTATGAGTCCTAAAAACTTAAGAAACATGAAGTAAACTATGCCACACATGACTTAGAATTGGTTGCGGTTGTGCATGCTCTAAAAATGTGGCATCATTATCTACTTGGTAAATATTTTGAGCTCAGAATAGATCATCAAAGTCTAAGATATATTTTTACTCAGCCAATGCTCAATGCTAGACAAAGGCGTTGGATGGAGTTTCTGGCGAAATATGATTTTGGCATAGAGTACATTAAGGGAAAAGAAAATAAATTAGCAGATGCTTTAAGTAGAAGAAGGCATATCAATGCTATGTCACATTGTCAATCTGCTATAATTGAACAAATAAGAAAATTACAAATTCAATATGAATATTCTCAGAAGTATCGAGAATTAGTTCAACAAGAATCTGATAAAGCGAAGGAATTTAGAATCTGGAAGGATACATTGTTCTTCAAAAATAGGATAGTGGTACCTGATGATCAGGGACTGAGAAATGTGATCCTGCAAGAAGCACATAGTGCTCCATATTCTGCTCATCTAGGCTATGTGAAGATGTACGAAAATTTGAAAAAAGAATATTACTAGTCGAGAATGAAAAAGGACATTGTTGAATTTGTGGCTAAATGTTTAGAATGTCAAAAGGTGAAAGCGGAACATCTACATCCAGCTGGATGCTTATTTTCGCATGACATTCCACAATACAAATGGTAGGTTGTAACTATGGATTTTATTGTTGGATTGCCTAAGAATCATTTTCAACATGATGCCATTCTGGTAGTAGTGGATAAATTAACTAAGGTGGCACATTTTCTGCCTAGAAATATAAAATATGGAGCTCCCATTGTAGCCCAAAAATTTTCCAGGGAAGTGGTACGACTACATGGATTCCCTGAAACCATTATATCAGATAGGGATTCTCGATTCACATCTAAGTTTTGGTAGATATTGCACTAGGCATGGGGAATGAAACTCAATATTAGTACTACCTATCACCCAAAAATAGATGGACAAACTGAAAGGGTAAATCAAGTCTTAGAGGATATGCTCCGCATGTATTGTATGGACCATCAGACGAAATGGGAAGATTATATTTTCCTAGTTGAGTTTGCTTATAATAATAGTTATCATACTTCTTTAGGTATGGCTCCATTTGAGGCTCTATATGGGAGAAGGTGCAGAACACCATTGTCATGGAGTAATCTAGAGGATCGGGTGATGATCGGGTTGGATATGGTCAGGGAAATGGAAGACCAACTTAATGAAATTCGTCAAAGGCTCAAGGAAGCCTCAGATCGACAAAAGAGTTATGCGGACCTAAAGAGAACACCAAGGGAATTCACTATGGGAGATAGAGTATTCCTAAGAGTTAAACCTACTAAAATTTCTATCAAATCCTCTAAGCTTAGTCCACGATTTGTAGGACCTTTTGAAATTGTTGAAAAACTGAACCCGATTGCCTACAAATTAGACTTGCCACCCAATTTGTCAAAAATTCATGATACATTCCATGTGTCCCTTCTCAAGAAATATGTTCCTGACCCCTCACATGTTTGGAATATTGATCAATTGCAGATGGATGATCCCCTATGCATTGAAGTGCGACCAGTTAGGATCCTTGGATATCGTACAAAATAGTTGAGAAAAAGGAACATTGAATAGTGCAAGGTCCAATGGGACTAGTTTTTAGAAAATAGTGCCACGTGGGAAGATGTGGCCATCATGAAAAGATAGTTTTCGTTCTTGTTTGAATAGTATTTGGACATTGATATCATCATGACATAGTTTTATTTTGGTTGAACAGTAACAATATCATATCTTGGTTTGTGAAGTATGATACGTATACTTGATATTTGTGCATGTTTCATGTCATGGTTTTATTTTGAATATTATCATATCTTGGTTTGTGAAGAATGATACATGTATTTAATATCTATGCATGTTTTGGATGATGAATCATATTGAGAAGAATGTAAATTTGATGATGTGTTGAATTGATTTTCTATTATCATGGCATTATTTTTCTTTTTATGCTTTTGATGGTAAATGCAAACATAGGGATTGTGTTTAATATTAGGGGGGAGTATGTAACAACCCTCCAAAACTCTATTTTCTTATACGCATAATTTATCTGTAAGGATGAGATACTGCTAATGTATCTGTGGTTGTAGGAGACAGGTAATTGTTACTGGCAGGGCAATGCAAAGGAAAGAGGTCTCCTCAATAGGCAAAAGGATTATTCCGGTGCAAGGTAAGTCAAGGGAGATGATGAGCGGTGGTGTATTCACCAGTTGATAGGGGTAAAGAACCCTATAGGCGATGCATTCGCCAATGGTCCATGTAGAATGCATATCATGTAGCTGCATTTGTAGGGGTGTTTGATGTTTGATAATTTGTGAATTGTGTTGTTTGTATGGCAATGAAAGTGCTTAATGCATGGGAGCCATAGTTTAAATTATTGGAAGGCAATGAAAGTGCTTAATGCATAAGATTCATAGTTTAAAATTAATGAAATAAATCTAGAACAAAAAAAAAAGTAGTAGTATTCAGAGTTTTTAAAAGGAACATGTGTGTTTTGTTCTAGAAATTGACTTATTTAAAATTGATATATATATATATATATATATATAATATACTAATTGCATAAATATTAATATATAATTGCATTGAAGCAAATAAACCTTAATGTTCTATGGATGCTTTGGAGGCAAGGAAAATAAAGGAATTTAAATAAGTGTCATATTAAAATTATAAAATAAAATAGTACGTAGACCATAGAAGTATTGTTGAGGCACTCTTTGAAGAAGGCAAATAGGGAATTGTCGGCATTATTTTTATGGAGGTTTTTAAGGTTGTTGAACGTGGTGAAGTGGATTCCACCTGGCATTTTATTAGAATGGATAGACTTTAAACCAATGTCGGCTTTTGTGTGCAAAGAGGAGTGGGGAAAAACCATCTCTAGATGGTGGACATAGAGAGAAAAAGGGGTGCGCATAATGGTATGCATGGTGTCTTTCGGTGAAGAGGGAACCAAGCGTTGGAGGAGGAGAGAACAGAGTGGGTGAGCTAGGCGTTAGAGGAGAAGAGAACAAAACATGGCAAAAGAAGAACAAGTGTTGTTTGCATGGAGAAAACAGTAAGCCCATTCTGATTTAAAAATATTAAGGAAAAGCCAATGGAAAATAAAATTTGTTTGTATGGTAAAAAAACATTATGATGGTGCTCTGTGTGCATTCCCAGAATAGCATACGTATTATAGAAAACTAAAAAAATATTATACCCTGTGTGAATTGGATATGCTTATATTGCATGCGTTCGTTGGAGTGTTGTGTGACTGGTTGGCTGTGAACCAAGGCTGATATTATCCTTCTTTAAATCATTTGTTGTTGTATGCCATGTTAATATTAAGCACCAATGTGTTACTGGGTGTCTGGTTGGTTGTGAACCAAGACCAAGTTCTTCCATTTTGGAAATATTTGATGTTGCATGTTGAGTTAAATTATGTTGGGATATTGTGATTTGTGTTGGAAAATATTTGAAGCTCTGCATGCTGAATTAAATATGGAAATGATGTATGCATTCTAGGGTTAGATGCACTTCATTGTAGATGACCGTTCTGACCCTTGGATAACATCGGATAATCTGTGTAAGGAGGAAGACTATTGTTGAACACTGCAAAAAAAAATAATGCATGTTGTCTTTTAATGATTTCGACAACGTTCGGGTTCAAGATCTGCACATAGAAATGAAAGAGAAATGTTGTATATTTTGTGTACTTTGTAACTCTACTCAGGGGTATATTGAGGCCTGAGACATAAGAGAGTTATAGCTAAACTGTTACATGCAGTAGTAATAGAATATATAGTTCTTTGGATATACGCAGAGCAAAGTTGTAAACTTTACATTGACTATTGAAACATAGCTTTGGAAAACATGAATGGTTGAATTCTGGATACAAGATGTAAATCATGTAAATTGCAATTTTAAATGGGTATGCTGCTACTTTCATTTATAACTCACTGATTGAAATGGAGTGCAATATTGTGTTATATGTTTAGAAGAGCTATTGCTTTGTATGTAACTTTACGGTAATCAATGAAAGTTTAATTCCTCCGAAGTCAAGTTGAGCCTGTGTTCAATAGCATTGAGTATGGCTATTTTGAATTATGAACTTTATTAAATTAAAATGTGGTCACCTGTTTACGGAAGCCTTGAAGCATAGGATATGATTGTCTTAAACATGAATCAGTAATTAAGTGGTGATTGTTCTCATTAATGGGGATTTCTTTTACTTTAGTTATAAAATCTGGTTCCTAAACTTAATCTGAAACCATACAATTGCATGCAACGAATATAGTCTTTAACTTTATCTCTTCGGGTACGTATCTTGCCTAGGGTTCATGATAGCTCATCTGAATGTTAGTACAGTTCATATGTAAAATGTTTAAGCTTAAAAACACCCTGATTAGTTGAGATGGCGAGTAATTCATTGTGTATATAAAACGGGTCTGATTTTGATAACTAGTTTAAGATTTTATTATGCTTGTTTGCATGCTTTAAACCGAGTTTAGAATGTGAAACGTAGAAGCAAATTAGTAGGATAGTCATAACATAGTTAGTAATTAAAGCTTTATCCTCAGTATTAAAGAACATCCAACTTTAACCAAGATTAGGTCCGAGAGATATTTGGGAAAATGTAGCTAATGATACCGCCGCATAAGTTTGAAGAAGTCGATGGATGGAGATATTTGTATGAAAATTATATGTCAACTTTACTTCAAAGTGTTCGTTGTGTAGTGTCTTACATGAAATATGGATGGCACTATTCTTCTTATTTATAACAGAATGAACTAAACTTCTTTTAGTTTAAATAATATGGAGCCTTGACCACAACACCTATTCTGACTAAAGCAGACCGTTTAACCCTTTATTTATGTAGCCTAAATTTTGTGGAGTTTTGATTAATAGAAAATGTCTTCCTTTTACTTATTTGAGAGGTAGCTTCTATTTGTTTAATTAAAGAATTAAAAAGGAATCTTAAATAAAATTGTATGGCAGATTTATAGATCTTTTAACATTGATTACAATGTTTCCAATGTTTAGTGATTTCTATTCAGCTTTAGTGGTAAACCTATATTACATAAAGGTGGAAACTAGATAACTTGTGTTACTTTACTAAATATCAAAATCATTAGAAAATGGAGAATGCTTAACCTTTGACTAGTCAAAAACTGCTTTAGACAATTCAAATCGTAGCTAAGTAAATATTAAAAAAAATACTATTAAGATTGTGGGATAGGTAATCTTAAATTAACCTAAGGTTGTGGGTAGGACAACCTTGATTGAAATTCAAGATTGTGGGTAGACAATCTGATGAAACAAATATTGATGATGTATGCGGGAAGGCAATCATCATGGAACATGGCTCTAACTGTACTTTTGATGGAAAAAGGTCAGAATGGGAGGTAACAAAGAGTTGTATGGGCATCTCTTCTAGGTTATCCTTGCTAGTGATGAGTGGTGATTTGTGTTAGACTAGGTGAAATTGACAACATGATGGTATGGGACATCATGTTGGTTAATCTATACAAGTCATCGAGTGGTTACCAGGGCATTGGTAAGACCCTAGATGATGCTCCATAAAGAATGGTTGATCGTCTAGCTCGAGCATGTATGCGCTAAGTCTTACATGATTTAATTATAAGATATGAATTCATGTATTCATGTAAAGACACGAGAAAGTTATGCGTCACACCTCTAGGTGTTATGGGCCCTAGAGGAAAAGAAACCCACTGCCTGAACTTGGAATCTCGGGTGGAGAGTGAAGTTCAAAATAGGCAACTATACGGGATTTGGCCAATCTCGATCTCATGAGTATTTCGACTGCAGTGGAATGGCACTCATGAAGATGAATTTAACATGCTCATACTAGAAAATGAAACAAGAGATAAAAAAAAAAAATATGTTCTCATAATGATACCTCTGACATTAGACAACCAAGTGGGAAGACTTGGTGTGATTAGACAACCAAGTGGGCTGACTTGGGGTGTTACCCAATTAGACTTGAACTTACCTCTAAGATCAGTTTTGGTATTGGTATTATTTTGGTTCTCCCTAAGAATTAGATCGTCAACTTCAAAAGAGTAGGGTCATACAATTTTGCCATAGGTATGCTTAAGCTCTTGCTAATAGACACACAAGTTTTATAGGGCATTGATTTAATTTCTATCAAGTAGTTCTTATTGGCTAAGATGAGTGATATTATATTTATCTCCAAAAAATGAGTTCTACAAAAAAATGCACAAAGAAGGTACCTCTAGCTCAAGCGAGAATACTAAAGTATAAGGCGTAACACTGGTGGGAGTTCAAACACTAGTGTTATAGGCCCACAAGGTGAGATAAAATTGAAAATGCCAATCTCAATTGGTTTTGATGATGCCCTTCTTTAGAATCATGATAAAAGTCTTCTTATAAGCTTCAACTTGGCCATTTCCGTGAGGGTAGTAATACATTGATAATTTATGTTGAACCTTATACTTACCACAAAGTTTCTAGACATCTTTATTCTTGAAGGGTGTTCCATTGCCCAAGATTAGCACAAAAGGGACACTGAAGTGATAGAGGAGTTGGTTAAGGATAAAAATGGATACTTGAACTCTTTTTGCTAAAGGTAAATGCATGTATTTGACCCATTTAGTGAAGTAGTTAGTAGCCATGATAATAAAATTATTCCCATCAAACAATACTAGGTTGATCTTCCCAATGATGTCTAAGCCTTAAATAGAAAAAAGGCCAAGGAGAGGTCAATGGTTGAAGAGACTGAGATGGATCATGAATAAGATTGTCATTCTTTTGACACTTATCTCACCTTTTAACATAGTCGTACAAGTACTTTTACATGGAGGGCAAACAATAACCCATATATAGGATTTTCTTGGCGATGGTGACTTTACTATGGTGACCACCACATACATCAAGGGCCTATTTAATGACTATTTGGGCTCTAGCTGAGGATAGACACTTAAGAAGGATACCATAAAAGGAACGATGATATAAAATATTGCCAATAATGGCATACTAACATGCACATTGCTAAAAGTTCTTGAACTCATTATGGCTCAAAATATCAAGAAACTTGCTAGACCTAAGGAAAACAAATATATCCTTGTATCAAGGATCGAGAGGAGAAGATGCTCCTATGGAAATGATTCTTAGAGGAATTTGGTTAGACTCTAGGGTTTAGGGCTTCCTAATTTGAAGAATGATCATGACTTGTTTATCATCCAATTTTAGAGGGATAAGGGATATGACTATGTCCATAGCATTGGCATGGCGATTGCTAAACCTTGGAATATTTCTTAAACTTTTTATCCCTTAGACATAAGCTTAGTGATGATTCTTTCTATAACCTAAGCTTTTCATATTTCATTTAATAAACATTATTGACTTGGTTGACTACAAACTGGAAGTCTTTAAAAATGAAAATAATCCTAACTTGCAGGTTAAGACTACATGGAATCCTAAGATAAGAGCTTCATACCCTGTAATGTTGTTAGTACAAAAAAATGAAACTTAAAGAATAAAAGAATAAGTTATTATTAAGGAGTGAGCCAAACAACTCCTTTCCTATTCCTTTGACACATTGAATGCCATCATAATATAAAGTTCAATTATTATTATTTTTAAAATTTTAGTGGAAAAGGACTTGTACTTGTAAATCTCTACTGGTCACTTGGCATATATTGTCTGAATACCGACAACTGGTATTTTTTTTTATTATATAGGAGATTTGGTCACAATCACACTATTTTTAGAAACTGACAAGCATAGAGTTCAAACTACAAGGGTTGCTTCCACCAAACCTATTTTGTTTCGTTATTGTTGATCCAATGTGAACGGAACCACCGATCGCTCGAGGTTCGTATTGTCATTACCGATGTGACGCGCACTTAAAAAATTCAGATCAAACTACTACCTTTGCAAACAAGCTGTCCCAAAATTTAAACCTAAATATTTTCTTAATAAATGTTTGTCCAAACAAATACACCATTTGTAACTTTTTTTTCATTGGACAAAAATATGGAGACAAGTCCATCTATATATTTAAAAGATGTCCCACAAAAGTAGTTTGAATCCCAATGTAAAGTACAATGGTCATCTACCCACGGCAGAAAATACCTTAATAAAAAAATCAAATGGATCGAATAATATTAATATTATATATATATTTTTCCAATTTAATTTAGAAATTAAATATTAAAACTAACAAACACTCCTACTACCTTCTTCATCTATCTTTGATTATATAACTTAACAATGGATCGGAGGAAAGGAACATGGCCGTATCGCTGACTCGACACACGCTTCTTTATCATCTGATAACAAAGCTTGCCAAGCTTGCCTAGAAAAGCGCGTACGGTTTTATAAGTAATGGATTGCCGAATATTGTCAGGTTCCCACTCGATATTCTATCTTTGCACGCCGGTTAAGTAGATTCCATTCCAATCCAACTTTCAGAGTGAGCAGCTTAGGAGCTGAGACATTCGTCCTTGGCTTTGATTTCAAGTAAAGGAGGTTAGTCCAAGCAACGATTCGAATTTTTTTTTTTTTTTAAGATTCTGCTCCAACCACCGCGTTAGTCTTTAAATTTGTTTTCCGACGTAATACAAAGTACATCGGGTGGCTGGGCTACACTCTCCGGAGCATACATCACACTGGCTGGCTGGGGCTACACTGTCCGGGGCATTGTAACAGGGCCTCTCATAATTTCAGTTCAGGTTACTGAGATGAAGCATCAACAACATTATTGTTATGTAAAGTTTCGAAAAGTTTCGGAATTCTCTCCGACAGCGTTCCGAACAAGTACTTCAAGAACAAGTATGATAGCCCTTCGTGCGAAGTGAATTCCAAACTCTCGACTTCCAAGAACAAAGGTTCTGCAGGTGGAAATCGTGAGGGAATAGAAAAAGGGCGAGTAGATGGCAATCAAAGAACCGAGCTTCGGCCTATTTTCTAGAGAATTCGCCAGGCGCCACGGCTTTCATCTGCTGGGGACTACGACCACGCGGTTTCTTCTCGAGATCGGTTTCTACAGCCAAAACCTGTTCCAGAAGGACATCTTCACGGCAGTAGGACGGCTTCCCGCGGTTATAAGAATGAACGCCTTCGAAAATGTATATCGCATCGCCAGGGCTCTACTTCTTCTTCTTCTCAAATTTTGGCCCAAACAGAACGACGTCTATAGCTCCAGAGGAAATCTTCCCGGCAAGGCTCCGGTCGACTTGCCATGGCATTTCGGCCGCGGCGGGCAAGGCGGGAGCCATAATCGGATCCTTCGGTTTCCTGTACGCGTCTCAGAGCACGCACAGTGAAGATGTTGACCATGGCTACCACAAGGGTATTGGGATCAAGATGTCTCTCATTGTTCTAGGGATAACAAATGCTCTCGGCTTCTTTTTCACATTTCTGGTCCCTGAAACGAACGGGAAATCGTTAGAAGAACTCTCCGGCGAGAACGATGAAGAACAACAGATGGAAATGGAATTCCCTCTAGAAAGAGTTGCAGTCCTTAAACACACACACCAAATATGAAATTGGACTGCTAACTTTCTAAGAAGACTACTGCCAAATAATTAATACTGTTGCAAACGGAAATTATAGGAGCTATAAATTAAAATTATAACCGTTTGGTTGGTCTTGTGTTTTCAGCTATCTTTTTCAACCTTTATTGTTTTTTATTGAATATAAAATAAAAAATAAAAATAATAATATAACAGTGGTAAATATATTAAAAAATGTTTGAGGACAACAGTGTAATGGTTTGGGCTTTGGCTTTTTCCAAAGGGTTCAAAGTTTAAATCGTAATGTCGGTAAGTGTGTAAACCAAAAATATAACCATTGTAAATAAATAAATAAAAACAAAAAAATAAGATTGTTTGGCTGGATAAGAAAATACAACCTATTTATAAATTTCACGTACTAACCATAATGATTTGAATATCCTTACATGCAATGTATTTATAAATATTATTATTCCTTAATATAATAAGGATTAATAAAATACAATCTATTTATAGATTTCACTTCCAAATCATTGTGATTTGAATATCTTACATGCAATTTATTTATTAATATTATTATTTTTTAATATAACAAGGATTACTAGAAATTTATTCATACATAAAAGATAATTATGAGATAAATATAATGTGATTTCACGTCCTAACCATAATGATTTGGATATTCTTAAATGCAATTTATTTATAAATATTATTATTTTTTAATATATGAAGGATTAAAAATTTATTCATACTTAAAAGATAATTATGAGATAAATATAATGTGAGATAAATTTAGAGTGGAACAACTATGGATTGGTGTTATTTTTTTTGTTTGTCATGTATGTTGTACAACATTAACTACTTTCAACAATCTCACCCTTAATGCATATAATAATAATGTCCATCATTCGTCTCTTTTTTTTCAAATTGATTATAATGTAATGCTTTTGTCAATATATTAGCAAGTTGTCTATTGGACCTATAATGTTTCAATTTAATTTATCTAATTTGCACTAAATAATGAATAAAGTGATACTTGGTATCAATATGCTTAGTTCTATCATGAAACACAAGAATTTCATCATAAAAATGGTGTTGGTATTATCACATCACTTTGCTTCTATTACAAATATTCAAGAATGCTTCTCATCCAAACTTCTTAGCAACTAGCTGATGTAGTTGCAATGTACTATGCTTCTACTAAAGATAAGGGAAAAATTATTTCTTTGGACTTTAGGAATAGGACAAGAGCTCAACATAAAAAAATTAGATGTGTTCTTTCTACCATCAATAGTTCCTTCCCAATCATTGTCTGTGTATTCATACAACTTAGATTGATTGAATCAATTATAGATGATACCAAAATTTGTAGTTCCACTCACATACCTTAAGATATGCTTTATTTCCCTCCAATTAGTTTCATATAGATATTCTATGAATCTTGATGTCAAACTTACTGCATCCATAATGTCTGGCCTAGTTGTAGTGAGATACATTAAACTCGCAATCAATATTCTATAAAGAGTAGCATTGATTTTAAGGCTATCATCATATTCACTCAACTTTTTACCATATGCCAATGGTGTCACAATAGGTTTACAATTCTCCATGTTGAACCTAAAAAGCAAATCAACAACATACTTTCCTTGAGGGAGGAAAAAACTACCACTATTTTGACTAACATCTAAACCAAAGAAGTAGTTCAACTTTCCCATACTAGATACTTAAAACTCTTATTTATTTCAACTTGGAATTCTTCCATTAACTTCTTGCAACTGCATATGTAAATAAGATAATGAATATAAAAAGAAACTATGATAATTTTATTTTCAAATTTTTACATAAAATATAGGCTCTAAAATGCTTTTTTTGAAGCCATTATTTAAAATATAATGATCTATTCATGCATACCATGCATGTGCATCTTGATTTAAACTATATACTACATTATTCAACTTATAGACAAGATGTTCCTTTCCCTTAACTTCATAGCCAAGTGTGATGCAATAGTAAGGTGGGGTAAATCCTTTCCAACAACAAGATGGATAGTAACATCTTCAGGCGATGAGATTTATGCTTTGAAAATAGACTTGTAAGTGAAAAACACAAGCTTATATTGAGAGGGTGGTGAATAGTATAATATAAAACCTTTTACTTTTCTTTCCAAAGCAGTATGATCCACTATTATCAATTACAATAATGAAATAATGCATAGATCATCACACACATAAGAGACACAGATTTAACGTGGTTCACCCAATGTGGACTACGTCCATGGAGAAAATATTTCTTATAAATTTTCCCAACAAGTCTCTTGGGAATCAATTACCTATTACAATGTTTATGGGTACCAACCCAAAGGAGAAACCAATCCCCTATGCTCAAGTTCGTGGACATATATCCACAGGATACACCAATCCCCTTTGCTCTTGCTCATGGACCTCTATCCATAGGAGAGATCAATCCTCTCTACTTTAGTTCCTATACCTCTATCCACATCAAACGCCAATCTCCTTTTCTTTGGTTCATGGACCTCTATCCATAGGAGACACCAATCCCCTATATTGTAGTGTGTGGACCTCTATCCACAAGAGACACCAATCTCCTTTGCTCTAGTTCATGGACCTCTATTCATAGGAGACACAAATCCCCTTTTCTCTAGCTTGTGGACCTCTATCCATAAGAGACACCAATACCATTTACTCTGGTTTGTGGACCTCTATCCACAAGAGACATCAATCCCATTTGCTCTAGTTTGTGGACCTTTATCCATAGGATACACCAACCCCTCTACTATGGTATGTGGAACTCTATCTACAGGAGACACCAATCCCCTTTGCTCTAGTTTGTGGACCTCTATTAATAGGAAACATCAATCCTATTTGCTTTAGTTTGTGGACCTCTATCCATAGGAGGCACCAATCCCCTTTGCTCTAGTTCATGGACCTCTATCCGCAGGAAACATCGGTCCCATTTTCTCAAAGCAACTTCTACTCATAAGGCTTGCTCATATCTACTCTAAGCCTACTCACAATGCTTTCTTAAATATGCTCACCAAAACCTGCTCAATTTTACTCCAAGCCTACACATGAGGCTTGTTCAAATCTGCTCACAAAAACCTACTCAAATTTACTCCAAGTCTACACACAAAGCTTGCTCAAATATATTCACCAAAACCTATTCAAATATTCTCCAAGCCTACACGCAAGGCTTGCTCAAATCTGTTCACCAAAACCTACTCAAATTTACTCCAAGAGTACACACAAGGCTTGCTCAAATCTTCTCACCAAAACGTACTCAAATATACTCCAAGCATACACACAAGGCTTGCTTAAATCTACTCATGAAAACTTGCTCAAATATTCTCATAACACCTGCTCATAAATCTATTCAACTCACTACTCAAACTTGCTCACAAATTATGCTCAAATCTACCTCAAACCTTCTCAGAACTCAGCTCACAAACCTGATCAATTTTACCTCAATAATCTACTCAAATATACTTTCAAATCTTGCTCATAAACTCTGATCAATCCTCACAAAAACTGCTTAACCATTTCTAATTTTTGCATAGAAACCATTGCATATATCTTTCCCAAAAGTGATTTCTTTGACTAAAGTAATTCAGACATATTCTACCCAAAATTATTTTTCTTCATGAACATATAGATAATGACATGCATTATAAATACTCAAATAGTTCTTCTCACATTAATTAAGTTTATCACTTTCACATGTCTCACATTCATTGCATTCAAAAGGATACTCTAGTCTAGCACTTGATAACTAACCTAGTAGTTGTTAATTTGCAACTTCACTCCAAAACCAATTACTATGCACAAATATGTCATTCTCATCTAATCAAATAATCAATTATGAAATATGCACAAATTTACTTCACATAACTGATCTACAATTCTTGCACTTTCATTTTCAATATCACTTAAAACCAATGCTAATTTGGTCTATACTTCTAGCAAATTTATTCCCAATTTCATTCAATATTAATGCACAACTTTTTTCTCAAACCCTAGCTCATATATTTTCAGTTTCAATCAAAGCAATGGATAATTACTCTCAACTTCAATCAATCACTAATGTACATCAAATCAATAATTCCTTATATCTCCAACCATATATCAACAAAAATAATTTCCTCTATCAAAACCACCTTGAGAAAAGAATTAAATCTCCATACCTCTAAATTTGACTTGATAATGATGTGCTTTTAAAAACCTATCTTAACACAAAAAAAAAAATCTTTTCTTTTTCCACTTCATAAATAGGTTAGCAATTCTTTTTCTCTTTTTTTAAGTAAATATCAAGTCATTCATTCAACAACCCTTATCAAAATATAACAATAAAGCTTAGGAAATAATTCCTTATTACTCAAGCTCTTATATCCCTTTTTGATATGTCAAATACAATAAACTTTAATCACAATTACACCTTATTTCTCCTTTCTTCAAAATACCAAATAACAACTACTTCACACACCATAAAAAATACACTTTTTCAAAATAATTATATTACACCTTTTATCACTTTCTTAATGCTGGAAATAAAACATTAAAGTTTCACCTTATGACATCGTATTATAAATAAAAATAAAATATTTTTCTCTTACCTCACATGCCAAAAACACTCTCACACAACCACGAGGATATTTGACCCCTCGACCTCCCAAGGCACAATGTCTTGCCCTCGTCTTCCTTGACCAGCTGGGCTAGCCCACTGGTTAGAACAAAAAAGGGCTTCTATTAACATGAATTCTAAAAAACCAGCACTGCTACCACGTTACCAATAAAAACATGGCCTATAGGAATCGATCTTGAGACCTCTCATGTAGCAGCAACTTACTGTAGCCTAGACAATCGACTCAGCTACAACACAACTCGATAACCAAATGGAGACAACTATATTTTCACCTCTGCACCTCCATAGTATTTTCACCAAACAAAATGACATTGTAGGGTTTCAAAATATGCCCACTCTATTTCACAGCATCCTCATACAGGGTTAGACGTCCGACTGGGAATCCCAACAGATGGAATCGGTTGGGTATTTCACTATTCAATTTTTTTGCCCTGGAGATCTGCCACTCAAAAACACATTTTTCTCTCTTCTCATTCATCAAACATCCACACTAGAGGAAATTCAAACTTCACACACAAATTGCCAATATTTAAATCATTTGTCACATTAAGAATTATTTTGTGTATTGTACTTGGGTGAATAATGAAATCTCTGCCTCCTTATTTATATGCCCTCCTTTGCATTTTGATGAGTCGACCCACAATTTTATTTATGATCTTCATAGACGTTGGTGCCAATGTTTATAAACCTTATTTTATATTATAATATTTAAAAAATATTATAATATTATCTTTTTAAATTTTTGGCCTTCTCTTTTAATAATTAAACCTTGCCTTCTCTTTTAAACCTTCACCTTTATTTAAACCTTACCTTATCTTTTAAACCTTGGCCTTCATTTAAACCTTACCTTCTCTTTTAAACCTTTGTCCCAATCCACTTTTAAAACTTTGTCCCAAGTAACTCTTAAACCTCTTTGTCCTTCTTTATAATATTTAAAATAAATATTATAATCCTTTTCTTACAACAATTTTCCTTTCTTTGAGATATACCTTACCTTGAATAAATGTCCAACCTTAGAGTAATATTTTTACCTTGAATATCATGCACCATTTGACATCAAACCTTTCACATCAATGACAACTTAATATATTCAATATTTCTAACAATCTCCCCCTTTTTCATTAATGGAAACCCTTACAAAAAAATTTCTTTGACTGCAACTAGATTTCCAAACTGCTCTCCCTCACAAGATACTCCCCCTTACTGAAATCTCTCCCCCGTACTGAAATATATCTCTTTGACATTAATGGCATAGGGCTCCTTTTGAGGCTAAAAATAAAACACTTAGCTCAGCTCCCTCACTACCTCCTTTTATTGAGGTGATTAATTATGAGATGGGAGTGAAGTTACTCCCAACTTACAATGCTCTTCTTCGATTTCAATAGTTTTCCAAACTTTTGAAGTTTTACCTCTTTCAAAATTTTGAGCATCCTTTTTCTTGGTTGTCCTTGGAAGTTCCAAAAATTCTATTCTACACCACTTTGATTTTTGCCCAAAATTATTGCATTTGTAACACTTGATGTTTTAGTCCTTGAAAGGTGTAAATAATTTCTTGGTGAATCTATAATCATTCTTACCATAAGCCTTGCAATGTATAGCTTTATGACCAAAATTATTGCAATTGAAACACATGATGTTGTAGTCTTTAAACGGTGTAAATGACTTAAATTTCTTCTTGGTGAAACCATAATCATTCTTACCATGAACCCTGCAATGTATAGCTTTATGATCAAAATGGTTACATAAGAAACAATAACCATGGAAGGAATATTAAAACCTGTTTGATTGCCTTGGAGGATATTACCGCATGGTTATTTCATTACTTTTTTTGTGATGGTCCTTGTTCCTTAATGGTGCATTATTTTCATCCTCCTTGATGCTTCCACTTTTACACACATCAGCATAGGTCTTAGGTTCCTCTTCAATCATTTTCTTTTATGCCTCTTTTCCTTTTGAGCTTGACTCTCCCTTTTGTTTCTCTTGACCTTATTCAAAACCAAGTCCAGTCTTCATAAATGGAGATATTTGTGCTTTGATAATATCATCCAATATTTCTATGATTTTCCCAAACCTATGTAGCTTATCATTAGAATATTTTATTTCCATCCTTAGAGAAACCACTTCATGTTCTAATATTTTACATTCTAGCTCTTTTGCCTTTAACTATTCAGCCACACTTTCTTCAACTTTCCTTACCTCTTAAACCTTAACTTTTAAGTCTATGAGGTCTTGTATGAGATTTGTATTTGTTTCCTCATCCTCTTGAACTTGACCCTTCAATTTTGAATTCTTCTTTCTAACCCTTTTCAATTCTCCAAGAGTAGCAATAAGTTCCTATTCTATGTTAACCATGATTTCTTCTTCATTTTCTGAATCTTTCTCTTTTTGTAGGTCTTTGATAATAGGAGCATCTTCATTCTCTTATTATTGATCTTTGACAATAAGAGCATATTCATTATCTTCTATGGCTAAAAATAGGATTTCTTCCTTTTCACTATTAGAGAAGCTTTCATCACTTTTACTGGAAGTATTGCTTTCTTCTTTAGCATAAAAAATCTTCTTGTGCCTTTGAAAAATATTCGTCTCATGCTTATCTTGACCATGAATTTTTTCTTTTCATAATAAAACTTTCTTTCCTTATTTTTCTTGTAATCATTTTCTTCTTCACTGCTACTACCTCTATTTTGTGGACAATTAGCTGCATAGTGACCAATGTTACCACAACTAAAACATTTCATAGCCTGCATATTTTTATATTTTCTTGGACCTTTTTTATTTCTTCTCATAAAGTTAGCCTCTTATTCACTACTTTATTCATCATTTGATTCTTGTTGTTTATTATTTTCCTTATTGAAAGCTTTGAATGCCACCTCTCTTTTTTATGTTTGTTCTTTTTTTTGTCCTCATATCATAGGCTCTGAGGATTCCATGTAGCTCATCCATACTCAAATTTTTGAGATCCTTCATATCTTCTATTGTTGAAAAATTTGCATCATACCTCATAGGAGTGACCTTAATATTTTTTGAACAATAATGGATTCCTCAATCTTTTCTCCAAGTCCATGAATAGTGTTGACAATCTCATCAACACAAAGTAGATACATAACAATATCTTCATCATATTTCATCTTCAATTCTTCAAACTTACTTCTACGTGTTTGAAGTATTGCCATTTTGACCTTGTCATCTTCTTCATATGTTATCTATAACTCAACCCACATTTATTTTGCTGAAGTACATTGCATGACCTTTACAAACTCTAATTCACATAACCTACTCAAAATTATATTCATTTCAGGCCAATAAGTCTTTGTAATGTCATTTATAAGATTTTAACAAAAGCCATCACCATCCGCATGAGGGAAGTCATGCCTTTGATTATTAATCAGAGCCAAGGTAGTTTTGTCAAATGTAGATCTATCCTAGATGGCATTTTTTCAGTTCATGAAGCAATTCATTCAATTTCAATCAACAAAAAAGCAGCCTTTCTTCTCAATCTAGACATGAATAAGGCTTATGAAAGACTAAATTGGGATTTCCTTTTTGCTATTCTCAACATGTTTGGCTTCCATCCTGAATGGATCACTCTAATTAAAGGTTGCATCTCATTTTTTTGGTTTTTTATCCTCATTAATGGCTCTCCTATGGGATATTTTCAAAGCAGTCAAGGTTTAAGGCAATGAGATCATTTATATCATATCTTATTTATAATTGATGTTGAGGCTCTAGGAAGAGCAATTGTTGAAGCAAAAAATGTTGGTCTCCTCTTTCGAATTCAGGCAACCTCCCAATCCAATCCTATCACACATCAATAATTTGTTGATGATACTTTGCTATCTACAATTGCCTCTGTCAATGAAGCTAAGATTATCAAGAGGATACTCTTCCTTTATGAGCTTGTTGTAGGTCAAAGGATTAATTTTCAAAAGAGTAAACTTTACTTCCTCAATACTCCTCCAAGAAGATAGAACATCATTTTTGGCATCCTTAATTGTTTCATAGATTCTTTGCCTTCTACTTATCTGGGTTTACCTCTCTTCACTAGGAATTTCAAAGATAGCTTATGGGATAATGTCATTGAGAGGTTAAAAAAAAACTCACTACTTGGAGAAGCAATATTTTATCTCAAGCAGGGAAAATTACTCTCACCATGGCTTACCTCCAGAGTATTCTTGTTTACTTTATTTCTTTGTTCAAAGCTCTAGTAAGTATTTATGATAAAATAGAAAAAATTCAAAAACACTTCCTCTAGACAGTATCTAAAAATAAGCACAAATTTCATTTCGTAGCTTGAGATAAAGTGTGCAAGCCTAAATAATGTGGAGGGTTAGGTTTGAGAAGAATTTATCCTCTCAATTTTTCCCTTCTTGCTAAGAAATCCTGGCGGTTGATTTCTAATGAGAATGTTCTTTGGGTCAAGATCGTAAAAAGGAAATATCTTTAGGGATCACATTTCCCTCATGGGGAGGCACCTTCATCCGGTTCAACCTTCTGGAAGGCTATTTGCAAAGCTCGATCCCTTTTGATAAAAGGACTAATGTGGCAATTTGGTAATGGTACTTCTATTTCTTTTTGGGATGATAAATGGATAGGAGATCAAAATCTCAATCAAAATCCTATGTTTCAAAGGCTGAGGAATAATGCAAATCAATTGGCTAGACCTTTAGCGGAATATTTTATCTCTTCTACAAATGGTCGTAAACAATGGAGAAGGATTAATATTCCTAATTATGAAAATGAAATAGTATGTTTGTACAATCTTATTTCTACTATCAGAATTCCTTTACATGACTAAACTGATTGTCCTATTTGGGAACCTTCTGATTCTGGATATTTCATGATCAAATAATATTACTTTCTCTCTCTTGACAGTACTGATACTCCCATCCCATTCAAGATTATATGGACCAAGTATTTGATTTCAAATATTGCTTCCTTTTCATGGTTATGTACTCAAGATCGCATCCTTACCACAAAAAATCTTATAAAAAGAGGTATTATTTTGCCTAATAGATGCCATCTTTGTCATTATGATTGGGAATGCACTCCTCATCTCTTCTTATTTTGTTCCTATTCAAGAATGGTGCTTAACAAAATTTTCCATGCTTTCAGGATTCCCTGGGCCTGTCCTCCTTCAATTGTTGATCTATTCCAACAGTGGCCAATTCCTTTCAAAAATCCCATACTCACAGGACTTTGGAAGTTCTATTTGCATCATTTCCTCTGGAAGATATGCTTAGAATGCAATAAAATAATCTTTGACTTAAAGGTTTTAGATGTCAACATTGTTTTTAGCAAAATCATCCTTCATGCTAAGTAAAATGCCCTTGCTACTCATTTTTATCCTTATCCTTGTTAATCCCTTGATAAGGGCATATTAAAGTCTTGTGATATTTACATTGATGTCCCAAGGCCTGTTACTCAGCCTTTGTCTAGAACCAGCATCAAATGGCAACCTCCTCCCTTGGGGTAGGTCAAGATTAATTTTTACAATGCTGCAAAAGGTAATCCTGGCATTGCGGGGGCTGGAGGAATCCTTCGATATCACAGTGGCAATTCCATATTTACCTTTTCTAAACCATTAGGAATCCAATAAAATCATTTTTCTGAAGCTAAAGCGGTGTTGAGAGGCCTTCAATTTCTAAAGGAAACTCTTGGAAAATTCATTGTTGAAGGAGATTATCTTAATATCATAAATTTATTAAAAACTTCCAAGCCCAGCAGCTGGAGGATCAGGAATCTCATCGAAGAAAGTAAGCAAATTCTTAGTCAACAAGTCAATGTTGTGGTTCAACACATTTTCAGGGAGGGCAATTCTATCACTAACAAATTAGCCAACATTGGAGTCAACGCGCAAGGTTTGATGACTTGGATGGATGTCCTCCCCAATGACATTGTTGAGTTGGCAAATTATGATCAAAATACCATTTGTCATGATGAATCTCGAAATCCTTAATTTTTCCATTACCAAAAAATCTTCCCTTTTTCGTGATTCATTGGGCCCATATCCAAAGTTCCAAAAAATTCCAAAATAGAGATTTTGTTCATCATTCTTATTATTCTCCTTTGAAAAGGGGTTCCATGTTGATAATTTCCAATTCTTCATCGCCTCTTTTTTATGCCCCTTCATTTTTGATAATCGTTTCCATGAGGAATTTCGATGCCATGTCCACCCTAATTTTAAATCATTTCAATCTCATGTGGAATTATGCTTGTAATTTTACCTTTTTGAGAACCCTATATAAACACTTTACCTTTCGCATTCTCCCAAGGTTTTCTCGAATGTGCATCCCAATCCCTTATGGGTTTTGTGCCTATTTTTTCCATTGGCCCTATCATGTGAGTATCACCAGAAGATCCATATTCATTTGGACGGTGTTTTTCCTTTTTATTCCCACCTGTTTTCATCACCTTTTTTACGCTATGCCCAATGATCTAACCATCATTATCCTTTTTGCCAAGGGTTTCTTTTTTGGACAGGCATTACTTTCTATTTAGTCCTCCTAGGTCTTCCCATAAAATATACCATTTCATTTCTATTTCTTTCGATCTGTGTCTTTATTCACCCATTTACCGTCCTTCCTTATTTTCCTTTGTCACCATGAAGGAAGGGAAAGTTGTTTTCATCGAGCCTGAAACTGTTGATTTGGATTTTGTTTCTACTGATATGTTTAAGGATAAGCATGGGATCATAAATTTTTTCAATCTATTTAGCGGGGTGGACAACAAGATTACTAACGCGTTCATGACAACCTGGGATAATGGGTTGGTTTCCATCCATGATGTCCAGTTCCAAATTTTCTTTGAGCTATTGGCAAACCTGACAGGGCAAGACTTGGAAGGAAAAATCATCAGAAGAAATAAGCACAACTAGGAGGCGGAGTTGACACTCTTCAAGAAAAATTCACCCATCCACAATAAGGTAAAGAAAGTTTTGTTTTACCATTACTTGTCAACTCCCTGGAAAGAAATCCTTAAGCCAATAATGCAATATTTTACTTGTAACAATCCTAAGTCTTAATTATGTTGTTTTCATCTTGCATTTGTTAATCATTTTTGGGACTCAAAAATGATGAACATTCCCACTGCTCTTTTTTAGTCCATGGACTATACCATCACCACCAACCATTCCAATAAGGATGAGGCCAAACCTTGCCACCAGGGTCTTTTCAAGGCCCTTTACAAATACCTCCTTCTACAATTCCCTTTAGGTTATCTCCTTTCCCCTAATTTTGACGAGGAGAATTCATCCTCAACCTCAAGCCCTAAAACCTCCAAATCCAAAAGAAAATAGAAAGGGGGCAAATATATTTTCGTGTTCTCCGCTAGAAAGAAATCCAAACTTGAAAAGACCCCTATCCACAGTTTCCAAAGGCTAAAACATAAAGAAGCTATCAAAACTCCTTCGTCCACCTCTATAAAAACTCCAAAGGACAAGTCAAATTCTCTTGACCTTGTCGAAAGGTATCTTCACAAGTTGGTTGTGCATGCTACTTCTACCACCATTGACCATATTGAAACTGCTCACTTGGCCATTGGAAAGGCGATTTCAACCCTCAAAGAATAACACCATGCACTTAGCCTCTTGTTATTCTATGACAATTTCAAAAATGTTTCTACCCTAGCTGGTGTTGAGGTGTCCTTCGACACCAAAAATAATGTCAAAGATACTGTAAATGATGAATATGTAATGGGTATTGCTAAGGAGGCTTGCATTGTTGTTCCCAAATATATCAAGGATATTTCTACGAAAGGTGCTGGTCCAAAAGGGCCTGCTTCATCCCTCATGCAGTTGGATACTCCTCTTGACGACTAATGGTTCTTCCTCTGGTTTTTTGGGTCCTCTATGGTGGTGGATCACATCTTTTTGGGTTCCTTTTTGGTTGAGGACCGTTCCTTTTTGAGCTTTGGTGTTTCTCTTAGTGCCTGTTTGTTCAAGGCTATTGAATCCTTTTAGTTTGAGGTGTAATTTTGAGATTGTATTTTGTTTCATCTAGCAATTTTTAGTGTCTTTCCCCTGTTCCTTTTTTATCCTTTTTGATCCTCTGATGATCCTTTGTTGTACAAGGTGTTAGGGCACCTTTCAAATACCCTAGTTTTAATAAATTTATTAATCTACCCAAAAATATTGTATTCATTTCCTTTGCATTATCTTCATATGGTTTCTTACCACTTGCACCTATAGGAGGATTTGTACATGGTGTAAATCCATTTTCAATAGATTGACATGTATCATATCCATCTACGATCAAATAAGTCTTCATACTTATACTCAAAATATCATATTTAGTCCCATCAAACAATGTAGCCTTATTTGATAAAAACCCTTTCTTATGATCCATGTGTATTCCTGTAAGATTTTCCTTCAAGTTTTTATGCTTTCATGAAAGAACCCACTCTGATACCAATTGAAGAACATGAGCTTATATTGAGAGGGGGTGAACAGTATAAGATAAAACTTTTTACTTTTCTTTCCAAAGCAGTATTATCCAATATTATCAATTGAAATAATGAAAAAATGTACATATCATCACACACATAAGAGACATAGATTTAATGTGGTTCACCCAATGTGGGCTATGTCCATGGAGAAAATATTTCTAAAAAATTTTCTCAACAAGTCTCTTGGGAACTAATTCCCTAGTACAATGTTTATGGAAACCAACTCAAAGGAGAAACCAATCCCCTATGCTCAAGTTCTTGGACCTCTATCCATAAGAGACACCAATATCTTTTGCTCTAATTCATGGACCTCTATCCATAGGAGACAAAAATCCCCTCTGCTATGATTTATGGACCTCTATCCACAGGATACACCAATCCCCTTTGCTCTGGTTCGTGGACCTCTATCCATAGGAGACACTAATCCCCTTTGCTCTAGTTTGTGGACCTATATCCATAGGAGACACCAATACTCTTTGCTCTAGTTTTTTTATCTCTATCCATAAGAGACACCAATCTCATTTTCTTTGGGTCATGGACCTCTATCTTTAGGAGATATCAATCCCCTATGATATGGTTCGTAGCACTCTATATATAGGAGATACCAATTACCTTTTCTAAAATTAGCTTCTACTGACAAGGCTTACTCATATTAATTCCAAGCCTACTCATAAGGCTTGCTCAAATATGCTCACCAAAACCTACTCAATTTTTCTCCAAGCCTACACACAAGGCTTGTTCAAATTTTCTCACAAAAACCTCCTCAAATATGCTCCAAGACTACACACAATGCTTTGCTCAAATATACTTCAAGCCTACACACAAGGCTTACTCAAATTTACTCACAAAAACCTACTTAATTTTACTCCAAGCCTACACACAAGGCTTGCTCAAATCTATTCACCAAAAACTATTCAAATCAGCTCCAAGCCTACACACAAGGCTTGCTCAAATATGCTCACCAAAACCTTCTCAAATTTGCTCCAAGCCTATGCACAAGGCTTGCTCAAATATGATCAGCAAAACCTGCTCACAGGTTCTGCTCAAATTTGACTCAAACCTTCTCAGAAATCAGCTCAAAAACTTTCTCAATTTTGCCTCAATAATATGCTCAAATCTGCTTTCAAATCCTACTCATAAACTTTTCTCAATCCTCACAAAACCTCATTAACCATTCTAAATTTTTGCATAGAAACCATTGCATATATATTTCCTAGAAGTGCTTTCTTTAACTAAAGTAATTCAAACATATTCTACCAAGAATTCTTTTTCTTCATGAACATATAGAGAATGATATGCATTACAAATATTCAATATGTTCTTCTCACATTCATTAAGTTTATCACTTTCACATGTCTCACATTCATTGCATTCAAAAGGATACTCTAGTCTAGAACTTGATAACTAAATTGGTAATTTTTGATTTGCAACTTCACTCCAAAACCAATTACCATGCACAAATCTATCTTTCTCATTTACTCATAAAATAAATCATGAAAGATGCACAAATTTGCTTCACATAACTGATCTACAACTCTTGCACTTTCATTTCCAATATCACTCAAAACCAATGCTCAAATTTGCTTTAAAAATATGGTCTATAGCTCTAGCAAATTTATTCCCAATTTTATTCAACACTAATGCACAACTTTGTTCTCAAACCCTAGCTCTTATATTTCCAGTTTCAATCAAAGCAATGCACAATTACTCTCAACTTAAATCAATCGCTAATGTACATCAAATCAATATTTCCTTATATCTCCAACCATATATCAACATAAATAGTTTCCTCTATCAAAACCACCTTGAGAATATAATTAAATATCCTTACCTCTAAATCCACCTTGATAATGATGTGCTTTGAAAAACCTGTCTTAACACAAAAATAATTTTCTTTTCTTTTGCCACTTCACAAACAGGTTAGCAAATCTCTTTTTCTTTTCTTAAGTAAATATCAAGTCATTCATTCAACAACCCTTATCAAAATATAACAATAAAGTTTAGGAAATAATTCCTTATTACTCAAGATCTTACATCCTTTTTTGATATGTCAAATGCAATAAAATTTAATCACAAGTACACCTTACTTCTCATTTCTTCAAAATAAAAAATAACAACTACTTCACAAACCATACAAAATACACTTTTTAAAAATAATCATAATACAAATTTTATCACTTTTTTAATGCATAATATAAAAAATTAAATTTTCACCTTATGACACCCTACTGTAAATAAAAATAAAATATTTTTCTCTTACCTCACACACCAAAAACACTCACACAATCATGGGGAGATTTGACCCCTCGACCTCCCAAGGCGTAACATCTTGCCCACATCTTCCTTGACCAGCTGGGCTAGCCCATTAGTCAGAACCAAAAATGGTTTCTATTCACATGAATCTTCATCAGCTTCTAACTAGCCAACACTGCTACCACATTTCCAAGAAAAATATTCCCAACAAAAATTGATCCCCAAACCCCTCACGTAGCAGAAAATTACCATGGCCTAGCCAATTGGCTTGGCTACGACACAACTCAAGAACTAAAGGTAAACAACTATATTTTAAACTCCACACCTCCATAGTACTATTACCAAACAAAATGATACTGCAGGGTTTCAAACTCTGCTACTTCACAACATCCTCACATAGGGTTAGACGTCTGGTTGGGATATCCCAATGGATGGAATCAATTGGATATTTAATTTTTCAAATTTTCTACCTCAGAGATCTACCACTCAAAAACACATTTTCCTCTCTTCTCATTCATCAAACATCCGTGCTAGAGGAAATTCAAACTTCTCACACAAATTACCAATATTTTGTTGCATTAAGAATTATTTCGTGTATTGCTTTTGGGTGAATAATTAAATATTTGCCTCCTTATTTATATGCCCTCCTTTGCATTTTGACAAGTTGGCCCTCATTTTTATTTATGATCTTCATATATTTTTGTGTCAATGTTTATAAACCTTATTTTATATTATAATATTTAAAAAATATTATAATATTATCTTTTTAAATCTTTGGCCTTCTATTTTAATAATTAAACCTTGTCTTCTATTTTAAACCTTGGCCTTTATTTAAACCTTACCTTCTCTTTTAAACCTTGGCGTTCATTTAAACCTTGCCTTCTCTTTTAATCTTTGGCCTATAAAACTTGCTTTCTATTTTAAACCTTTGTCCCAATCCACTTTTAAAAATTTGTCTCAAGTAACTCTTAAACCTCTTTGTCCTTATTTATAATATTTAAAATAAATATTATAATATTTTTCTTACAATAATTTTCCTTTCTTTGAGATATACCTTACCTTGAATAAATGTCCAACCTTAGAGTAATATTTCTGCCTTGAATATCATGCACCACTTGACATCAATGACAACTCAATATAATCAATATTTCCAATAGTAATATAAAAACTCATTTCTTCTTTGTTTATATACTAAGTTCTTTATGGATTTTCAATATGTAACAACCCAAGTCTACCACTCACCTAATTGCACAACTAAAAGAATAAACAAAAACCCAATATATTTTTTCTCTACGTTAACCACTTAACACTAAAATGATTTACTAGATTTCCATGTTTTTCTATTGGCCATATATTTTTTTTGGTTCACCCAATAATTTTAAATTCATTTTAATGCAATGTAGCACATGCATAACAAACCACATTTATATTTGGAACTGCTACAACCAGTCACCCAAGTGGAAGATATTGGCCAAATCTCGTTGAGAAGCCATTTTGTGGATTCGATTGAATTCATTTGCATTCACAATTTATGGCATGAGTATTGAACCACAACAAGGGTTATCCTCTAGTTCCCATAACACCTAGAGGGTGGATTATTTCTCGCCCTTCCTTATCATACCGAACCTTAGACCATCTAGTCAACTTGTCTTGAAACCAATGTAGATGAGAGTAGCATACTTATGCCCTTGTGAGTAACTGGAGATTCCCTTTTCTGGATTCATTTAGTGTCATGTCAATACCCTAACCTTGGAATTTCATTATATGTGCTAAATATAACCCACAGTAGTCCATCCCATACTGAACCTTGTGGCCATTCCAGCTAAGTTCACTAAACATAATTTTTATCACAGTGCTTTTTGGCTAAAAGCCTGGAAAAGATGTTCCATATCATCTTCTCTTTTCAACTTGATTGGCCATATTATAAGACCAATTCCATTAGTAATCAGCTATCTTGAAGCATTTTGTGTTCATTCTCACACCTCAACAACATTGGTTATACATAGATTTTTTCTTAAGTGACCTTCCAAGAAACCTACTAGATTTATTAAACTAGTCTAATCTTCCATAAGAAACATTCATTTCTTTTCCAAGTAAGAGTTTTTCTTTTTTTCCTTTAATCACTAATTTAAAGCATTATGGGTATATTTTAACCAATATACATTTTAACTCTACACCCAAGGTGCCTTCTTAAGAACCTAAATATTTTATTTCTTTATTACCCATTCTCTTCTATTACCAAATCGTCTACAAGGATGCCTTAGTAAGGTAGACACAACAAGCTGAGTTTTATATTTTTAAAAACTATACATTCACTATATTTGATTTAACAAATCATTTTATAGAAAAACGGTGAGCTAGCCTACATTAATCATCTTCCTAGAAAGCAAATGATACAATTTGTTTTCTACCTTTCCATATGGTTTAATTCGAATGCCAAAGCATTTTACGGTATTCATATGAGTTTGAGACAAAGACTTCCTCTTATAAAGTATGCTACTCACATTCTTAACTTGCATGCAAATCATCTTCTGTTCAGTAAAAGTATAATGGTTTAACTAAAAGTCACTTCAAATGCTCGATTTCTCTAAATAATGAAGTGAATCAATGCTTCCCTAGATTCCATTATGGCAAGCAAGATATACTAGCTACATTATCAAAGAACAACATTACAACACATTTGAAACTATTGTTTAGCCAAGCAGTGTTCCCATTATTGAACGACATCACATAAAAGTTTCATAAGCTATATGCTCCAACCAACTCACAATAAAGTAAAGCAAATATAATTTCATTTATTTATTTTCTTAACAATTCAATATTGTCAATGAATATGGCTTTAATACCATTACACACTATAGCCAGGGTGGATGTAGTCCACGCAAGACCATCCCCTTATAACATGGTTAATTTTTCATCTCCCATAATGTGATGTTCTATTTCCTTTCAAAAATATATTACAAGGAGTTTGTTGTTGTAAGTCTTATCTCTAGTTTTGTATCTGGATAAGCAACCTCTCTTCAAACTACATAATCTGGTAATTGATATTGTTTCTTTAGTAAGCTCTTAGCCTACAACCATTCCTCTACAATCTTCTCTTCCTTTCACACCCTCGCACAACCATATTTGCTTTCATAGTTACACTGGATGTCATCATGCTAAAAAATAGGTCACAAACTAGTATAGAGGTATTTCATTGTTTAAGGGACACTGATAGGGATCATATAGGGCTCAAATAAATGTTATGCAATGACTATGCATCTAAAGATACTATAACGTTATTTTATCATTCATAGTAGCTACGAATATCCTTACTTGAGATATAACCTATAGAGTTCCAAATAGATTTCTTCCTATCTACCTCCTAAAAACCATCTAGGGAGATTATCATGAAATCAATTATTCTCCATTGAAATAGGTTCATAAATTCAAGGAAATACAAGTTTCGAAGGTAAATTTACTTTTATATCAACCAAAAACTCTTAAAAACACAATAATGCCACAACCCAGCATACCACATTTCCAAATATGAACATAGTCTTTTGTTTACTTCTACCACTGAACTGGTGTATTACTGTTTTCAAGACGCAAACCCAATAGTAGGAAAGTATTTCCAAAAAGGTATACACAACAGTAATACATCATCTTCAAATACTTATGAACATCAGTAAACATCATTTTCAAAGATGTATACACAATAGTAAAACATCATTTCCAAATACGTGTATACAACATCAATTTATCATTTCTAAATACATATACACAACAATAAACGTCATTTCCAAAGATGCATGAACAATAGTTTTATTTTTCTTTAATAACTAAGCACAAATGAATCAACTTCAGACAATTTATTATCACAAGAAATCCAAATATTTTCCTCCTTGTTCTATTATTTAATCAACGCATTAAGTAAAAAACATCATTTCCAAAGATGCATGAACAACATTTTTATTTTTCTTTAATAACTAAGCACAAATGAATCAACATCACACAATTCATTATCATAATAAATCCAAACATTTTCCTCCTTTTTTCTACTATTTAATCAAGGTATTCAGTACGAAACATAGCAAATTGATAAACCTAAACCTATTTGTTTTCCTCTTTCCTGGTATTTTTGCTTATTTCTTCTTGCTTTCCACTTTCATCATTTGGATGTCATTGTTATCCCTTTTTCATCATTTTTTTCTTAGACTTATCGCTCCATACACTCTTCTCCTCCACTCCATGATGAATTCAGCAAATAGTTCCTTAATCTCTTCATGCGATGTGCCAAGTGATCAAGATTCCTCCCCACCACTTCACACACAATTATTAGTCATCAAGTCCATTCAAAAAATGCTATAATATCACTTTTTCCTAAGCTCTACATTAACCATTTAGGTGTGTGTTTCACATGCATACTTTTAATAACCTTTGTTTTAACATATATTTATATTTCTATGGTCAATTGTTGCCTTTTAAATCAAAACACTATTAGCAATGTAGCGTACAACACATAGAACATTTTTATTTTATTTTTAAAACAAAGCAATATTTATAGTATAGGCTTCATCACATAAAATACCTTCACCCTCTTTTTTAAAAAAATGTCTATCATCGTCATTTCCACTTAAAAGTATTCCCCATTCGTACCATCAAGTGACATTCAAACAAGCTTAACTCACACAAATATGTAATTTTGCAAGGTACCTAAATGATATGCAAAGCACAAGTTTCCATGTGCTTATGAGCTGAATCATCACTTCCCTCTCTTACCTTTTTCTACTGGATTATTTCATTTCTTGGACACCCTGCAAATATCCTACACACAATATTTTTCAGCAGTACCATATTTTTATAATAAAAAGGTAATTTTATTCTTTATCTACTTTCATTCATTAACTATGTGAGGAGGGTCATTACACAATATGACAATAAATTTTTATTTGTTTTCAAACATCAACTTGAGACAACTCATTCTGCACAATAATATCTAGTTGGCAACTTCATATTGGAAATATCCTTGTTGAAAACCAACTTAGATGATAATATTTCTTGATGATAGTTTTTAGATGATCATATAGTTGATAACCTCTTTTAGATCCTCACAAGATGACTCTTCATTAGACTACAACTTCCCCTTAACATTAGAAATTAATTATATGATAGATTCCATTAATTAATGATGATATTCAACTTGGTTTTCTTAGACATCTCCCTCTAAAACTATGCCAGCACCAGCTTGTGACAATACAAAACACATGACAACACAACCTATCTAATTTGAAAAATTCTTTAGTCTATGATGATAGGTTATTTTGACAATATCAAAACTCTTTCTCTCATTGATAGGTTTACTTGGACAAAACTTTTTATCTCCAATGATAAGCAATAAAACAATGATTTCTTTTTTGATGTTTATAGTAATCTTGATGATAATATTTACTTGGTGAATGTGTCAATACTTTCTTCGAATACATTGGCAACCACTAGCCTTCATCAACAAACTTTTTGGCATCTACTTCCTTCAGTCCTAATGAGCCATTCAAGATGATACTTTATTATCAGGTTCTTAGACAATGAGCTCTAATTGGAAGTATTTTTTACTGTGATAACCTATAAAATTCAACATCCTGCAATGAAACTATATTGAACACATACAAAATTTGCACATAAATATCTTAGCACATTAAAGAAAATGGAGAATTTTTATTAATAATTTTGTCTCTATATAATACAACTATAACCTATGTATATTTTTCTCAGGTAAGTCTCTCCCTTCCTCTCTTCTCTTTCTCTTCCTCTCATTTTGGAGCTCCCCTCTTCTCCTCATGAACCCCATTTTTTTGGCATTATAAATAGTTACCTTTCAACTTTTGCAAGATAGTTTCATAACTACCATATGTTTGTTGGTCTTCCAACTTCCCATGTGGATTCTCATGTATCACACTCATTGGGTAAAAGCAAACATTCCATGAGTTCTAGCTTTTAAACATGAATTACTCTTTCAAGCTATCACGATTTTAGCTTGACTATATTCACAAGGCCTCATTGTCTTATAGTGACATCACTCTAAGGATAAAACTTCCTCCTATAGAATACACTAAATATTATCTTCACCTTCTTCCATTATGACACATCTATCCAACCACAATCAACATGCACTCTTTTGGTGACTTCCTCTCGAAGCCAACACCTTATTTTGGAGTGATCGTGTCCTCCACAACTCTCACAAGGATGTAGGTTCCAACACCTAGTTTCTACATGTCCAAATATTCCACACTAACTACAATAATTTATTCTCATACCTTAATTTCTTGTACTACTCTCTCCTCTCACAAATTTAGTCCCATTTCTACCTCCCAAAACTACATACCCAAGTCCTTAATTCTTTGGATTTATCTCTAGAATTATGGATATTTTCACACCTTTTCCACATATTCCCAATATTTTGCCATTGTACCCCATTATTCTCATAAACTTGGAGCCAATTCCTATGGTGTACCTTTCAAAGCACCCAAACTCTTCATCACCACTTTGAACTTGGTCATCAAAAAATGTCCTTCACCACACTCTAAAGTACCATTGTCACTATCAAATCTAACAACATGGTCTTTGTCATGGCCAATAATGACCTAATGAGGTTCATATTCCTCCACTATATCTTTACCACTTTTTTCTCTTTTTATTTTTCCTTATCTATTATAGGAGTTGTTAAACTTTCTTCATTACATTCACTACTATTAGTGAACTAGATCATGAGGATCTTTCCCATTTCTAACATCTTACATGTATCCACATTTTTCTCCACTTGTTTCAAAAGCTCTTTTGACATTGGCTCTTCTTCCTTCAACTTGACCTCATAACCCTTACTACTAGTAACTTGGATTATCTATATTTTCCCTATGGCTTTTCTCTTGCTTGTCTCTATCCTTTCTTTCTCATTCTTCATTAATGTTGGCTTATCATGTAAGGTCAATCTAAGGCTAGAATCTATGTGATGACCAATACTCTTTATTGATGGTAACCCATTGTTGAAATAATTTCATAATATTATTCCAAAATATCCTTCACCTCGTGTGGTTTCATCCATATTGTTCATTATCCATTCTTCTGTAGGTTTAGTGATGAAATCAAAATATACTTCCTTCTTCTTCTTATTTCCCTTCAAGGATTGATTTTTTGTACCCTAGCAAACTGTAGGATTTTTTCCCACTTCTTTTTCTTTGTCCTTCAATTCACTCAACATGTATATCTTGCCATTATTCTCAATAGTTTAGGTTTTCTCCCTACCTTCATGCACTATTTTTTATCAAAAATTCATGGTCTTCCCAAAAATACATGATAAATATTCATTGACATAACATCACATAGTATTACACCCTTATAAGATCCAATTTAGAGGTCTACCCTATATTGTTTACTCACCAAAATTTGATACCCTTTTTGCAACCACAGCACCTTGTATGGGTTTGAATGCTTAATCCTCTTCAATCCAAATTTCTCTACCATATATATTACCACTAGGTTGTTGGTGCTTCTTCTATCCATAGTAACCTTACAACACTTGCCTTATAATTTGTAAATTATCGTAAACAAACTCCTTTCCTCAAGTTTATATTATTCCTTAGCAGGTTTTAACAATACCCTTTCCATCATAAGAGATTATCCTCCTTTTGATTTTTTTTGTTCTTCATATTGAACTTTTGTATGTCTAGTCTTCTCCTCTTCATTGTCACTAATATCCTTAAGATGAATGTATCTTATCTAGGTAGTCTCTAACCCATCCAACTAGGCCATAATTATTCTCAATATTTTAGCTATATTCGTAGCTCAAGGGATTTATCATCTTCCTTATCCTCTTTGTGTCATCTTTCCTCATATCCCTTCTCAAATATCTTCTAGCTTTGATACCAAAATGATACAATGATGATATGGGATAAATTATTTTTAATAGAAGGGTGGATAGTAACATATTTAGGTGATGAGATGTATGCTTTGAAGAAAAACTTGTAAGAGAACTCATTTCTTCTTCGTTGACAGACTAACTTCTTGATGGATTTCCAATAAGACAACAACTTTCTATTTGTCATTAAAAACAACTTGAGATGGCTCATTTTGGGAAATAATCTCTAGTTGACAACTTTTTATCAAAATTATCCTTGATGACACCTAGATTAGATGGTGATATTTATCGATAATAGGTTTTAGATGATCATCCAGTTGACAACCTCGTTTATATCCTCACAAGATTAATATTCATTAGACTACAACTTCCTCTTAATGTTGACACTTAATAAGAAAATAAATTCCTTCAATAAATAATGATATTTAACCTAGATTTCTTATATGGCATCTCCCTATGATATTATGTGGACACTAGGTTGTGATGGCACACAACACATGATGGTAAAGGTGATTTTTATTTTATTGCTTCTTATATTCCCATGTAACCATGTAATCCCATAAGAGCACAAGCTTAAGGTCATTGATAGAATTGCCTACCCCAATATTAGGACCATCACCCACACCATCTCCATCATAACATGACTTTTCACCTTCACCTACACCAAAAATCCATACAACAAGTACCATTTTATTAGTCCTATATACTTCAAGTCTTATTGTATATTTTCATGGGTCTCCATCATACTTACTTCAAGATACATTACCACCAATTTGTCCTTAAATCTAGCTATTTCATTATCATTCATGTTATCTCCATGAATCTAAGCCATTATTGTGCAACAATTTATCATAATGGCTATGGCATTGTATTTGAAAAATTACCAAGGATGACCAAATAAATCCATATCACTTAGGAGAAATAACTCATCACAAAGGTCAACCAATTATTCCTTTGGAAAATAACAAAAATCCCTTAGAATAAGGTCATACATGATATTAAAAATATATTAACAGAGACTAGAAAATAGAAGTAGGAAATCATTGGTATAAAATCCTTAGGTTTTACAATGCATGTGGTCCTTTTTAGAATTCATACCTATTTTGAGAAACAAACAAAAACAATCCACCCACTCAAATATTATATAAAATGTATAAAAAAATGAAGAAAGAAATATAGAGATAGTGGGCACCCATAGGAACCATAAACAATCACTATATTTTTTTGGTAAGTTAATAATTTTATTTTAAAAAAGGGGCATTTGAAAGGCGCTCCAATGCCTTGTACAGAAATGGATTAGAAGGAAAAACTTCAAAGGAACTAAGAAAGGGATAAAACAAAGAGGCATTCAGCCTGTAGCAAAAAAAAGGATTAAATACTCTAACAATGAGGAACTAAAATAGATAGGCCTATATCCAGTTAAACCAAAATAGATCAAAACCTCCAAATCGAAGGAATAAGAGAAAAGATAGATTGAGTCAATAATAGGTGGATCAACAACCACGCTCAGAGGGGTACGTCGGTTTGCATTGGTGATGCAACAATGACCTCCAGCATGGCATCCTTCACCTCATCCTTCGGTGTTTCCTTTGGGTTTTCCTTTGGAGCATCAATGCAGGCTTCCTTTGCAATATCGACCACATCATCATCTTTAGCATCAACCTTGGCATCAGAAGGTACCTTTGCAACAAAAATGGTAGGAATATCCTCAAACGTATCACAAAATAATAAGAGGTTGAGTGCTTGGTGTTGTTCCTTGAGCTTTGAAATTGCCTTTCCAATAGCCATGTGAGCAGTTTCTAGATGATCAATTGTAACAAAAGTTGCATGGACAACAAGCTTATGGAGGTACTTTTCAACAAGATCAGACAAATTGGAGAGATCCTTCAAAGGTTGTACAGACATTTAAGGAGGGTTTTCAATAATTTCTTTTTGTTTGAGTCCTTGGGAACAACAAACAGGAATTTTTTCAACCTTAACCTTTTTCCTAATGTTGAAATTAGAATGAGGTATGTCACTCTTGTCCTTTCTCTTAGGTCTAGAAGTTCTAGGACTGGGGGTTGAGGAAGAGTTTTCTTCATCAGAGTCTAGGGCGGGGATATTTCCTTTGGGGAACTTCAGGAGGAGGAACCTATAGAGGACTCTAAAAATCCCTTGGTGACAGGGCAAACCCTCTTCCTTTTTAGAGCGGGTGGAAGTTATAGTGTAATCCATGGACCAAAAGAGTGCAGTTGGAATGTTCATCATTTTGGCTTCACAAAAATGGTTAACAAAGGCTAAATGAAAGCAAAAGATATGGGATTTAGGATTATCAACGGTAAGGTATTGCATTATGGGTTTGAGTATTTCTTTACAGGGAGTAGAAATATGATGACGATACATACCTTTCTTGAACATATTGTGGATCACTGAGTTCTTCTCAAAGTGTGTCAGCTTCACATCCTAGTTGTGTTTGTTTCTTCTAATCACCTTGCCTTCTAGATATTGTCTTGTCAGATCTGCCAATAGCTCCATAGTAATCTAAAACTCCATGCCATGAATAGTAATAATGCCCTTATCCTAGGACATGGAAAAAACTTTTGTCACCTCCTCAACGATGCCAAAAAATATCTTAAAGAAATCAATAATCCCACCTTTGTCCTTCAGTATGTCTCTGGAAATGGATTCTAACTTGAACACTTCAAGCTCAATAAACATAGGTTTTCCTTCTTTCATGATTACGAATAGAGAACAACTTATTATCTATCTATACGAAACATAATACTATGATACAATGGATGGAGTAGGAGGTATTTACACTAATGTCAAAACCCTAATTACATAAATGAGTTTGTCCTAAGTGAACATAACAAGAGGGATTAAGGTTAATTACAAGCTATAAGGTGGATAAAATCATAATAAGGCTAACCACAACCCATGATCTTGCATAATAAAATATTGTAATAAACTAAAAATAATTGTATAATGATTTCTCAAAGGTCTATATAAGATTGCATGATACAATTATAAAAAATTTGATAAGTCATATTACACTTTAAACACACCCTCATAATATGAACCAAGGGGCCAAGGATATAAGACATTAGTAATAATATTTTAGACACCTAAAAATATCACATTTATCCTTGTGCAATACTAACAATCGATCAATTTACAAAGCCCCCAAAATTTGCATAAGCCCCTTCCTATGCTTAGCCCTTGATCACCATGCAACCACCCCCTTTAGCCTACCCTAGTGTCACCTCACCCTAGTCTACCCTTTGACTAACCTAGCTTCCACTTAACCCTATCATCCTCTAGATTAACCAAGATAAACCTAACCCTTAATCAACCTAACCCATGGTCAACCCTATCCTAGTCTACCCTTTGACTAACCTAGCCTCCACCTCACCTTGGGTTAACCCATAACCCTAGTATAACTTAACTCTTGCTCCCCTCATCCCCATATGCATTCAATACCATAAATGAATTTTAAATATTGTTTAAAGTATTGAAGACATTGAAGGCATTAATGAGTCATCTTCCACCATGCCATAATGGGTGAATACTTTCATCCCCCATGCATTTATGAGGTATGGAACACCCATACCCATTTATTGTGTGTGGATGGGTCAAGACTTTTATCCATCCAAACCCATTTATGAAGCATGGCATACCATGCCACATCAAGGGACACCTCACTAGACACATCAACCCCCCAAACCTTGGCTAAGTCTATAATAGAAGACCACTTTCACCATTTAGAATAATGACACACTTGCATACCTAGACTCTATAGATATCACTCTAGACATCATCATTCTCACATCCTCACTCGCTATCAACCACCATGGATGTTAGCATGTGCCTCTTAACATCTTCTTTTGCATGGTAAATTGTTCTTAGTTATAGGTACATGAGACTACTAGACTCAAATAGGAGCTCCAACAACACCAGAAGGACCCTCTCATCAAAGAAATTCTCTATCTAGATAACACAAAGCCTACCGTACAGATATGTATGGTCATATTGGATCACTCCTATGGGTATGATCCCCTTTAGAACCTTGTTTTAGCCTGAAACATAGTAGTAAGTCACCAAATTAGGTATCATCACTCTTTTGAACTCTTTTTTAAGTATTTACAATAGTTTTTTAAAGTAATGGTCTAGATTTTACTTTTATTTATCTTTCATCATAAGGGGTCTACTTGAGATAGGCCCCCAAACATATTTAATGCTTTTTATCAGGTTGTGTAGGTTTAAAGGACTTATATAACCAATAGTGGCCCAAATGAAGTAAGCCCACTCCTCATGAGGTGATCATAGAAGACTTAGAATACCATGAAATATCACTTTTAAAAGGGTTTCTTCATTGGAAGGCCCTAACTATATCCCAAGGGGCAATATTTGTAGAAGTATCAAATTTGTAACACTTCTCTTTCAATAAATGAAATGGTATGTTTTCAATAGTCACATTTGTACTTCATCCCATGTAAATACTGTCACTTCCTACACACAAGCTTCTAACATTTCTTATCCACCTCCACCACTTTATAGCTATAACTATACCTACTCCTATTACCTGGAGCTTCACTTATTAGGTGCACCTGTTTACTTGGCCCAAGTAACTCAAATACCACCTGATGAAATATAAATAATGAGGGAAAAACTCAATATGGACTTGCAAACAATCATTTATGGACATAAAAATCCCACTAATAGCCAAATATACAAAGATTCATCAATTCTTTAGCTCCCATGCATCCATACCTATACAGGTTTTATTTTGCCAATTTTGATAAATTCAAAGGAGAGGAAGATCCCAAGGGATATTTGAGAAATTAAAAGTTTGCTTGCCACCATTTCAATCGTAGCTATACCTTAATGTTTAGGATATTTTTTTTATCCCTTAGGGGATGTGCTTTAGACTAGTATAACAATTTACCCCAACATATAGCCTCTTTACATTTGAGTAGTTGGTGAACCTATTTCTAGAAAATTTCTCCATAAATATTAAGAAGAAAACATTACTACCAAAATTATACAACCTATGTAAGTTTGATGATGAGCCTATTAATGACTATGTTTCTAGATGGTGGTTGATGATTAATGACTTGACCTTTGTAATTTCCCCCACTGAGTTGGAAATTGTTTTTGCAAAGAGTTGTGCCAAACATATCTCTTCCACTTTGCAAATACAACACTGCTCCTTTGAGGATGCTGTTTCTCAAGCCAAAGTGATAGAAGATATCAAGGTACAAGAAAAAAATAAAACTTCACAAAAGGACTAATTTTCCCACTTCCAAAAATTTCATAAAGGGTAGTACCAACCCAAACTAGTCCACTCCCTCCTAAGAAAACCAAGTTATGTTGAGTATAAAAACTCCCCCACAAAAAACTATACTCAACCACAATGTCAATATTACCAACACTAAAGGCTTGCTTTTTCCCATTCCTATCCAACCCAACCTTTTTCTTAATCCCAAAATTTACCTCATCCATAATGTAAATCGACATTGCTCTCTACAATATTCCAATCAACCAAAGCCTAAGGGATATAATGATCAACATTAGTGCATCTTTTATAAACAACAAGGCCATGATCTTAATGATTGTTGTAACTTTTGATATCTAGTTCAAGACCTCATTGATCATAAAATCATTCACATTGACAAACCTCTAGATCCTCCCAATCAAAACCTAGGAATTTTTAGGAATCCCTTGTCCCAAAATGGGATGCAACAATCATAGGCAAGCACATCAACATCTCAAACAATGCTTGACAAAATTAATCATGTTAACAATATACCTTCCCATCAAGATTTTTTTGGGATGATAAACATAGTAACTTGAAATTAATATTATCTAGTGTGGCTTCTTGATCAACATTATCCCACTTAAATGTCATCCATTCCTACAAACCCACCCACATAGGATGTTCCTCCTATATAACAATTGATCATTACCACATGAAGCAACCTTACACATCAAATTTGAACAACACCAACGAAACTCTCCATCTATGATATTTTACAATAATCCCAATCTCATTGCAAGGCTTTTAATGATATCCTATATTCAATATATTTGGAAATCAATGATGCTACTGCCTTCACCAATTTTATAGGTAATGTGAGAATCTATGTGCAACCCTCAATTGTATTTTATTATCATGAGCTTATAACTCTCAAGGGACCTAGGGCTAATCTCCTTATGAAAAAAATTATATGTATAAATAGTACAACATTTAAGTGCATATTGATTGATATAAATTCCCCACCATAAACATCATTTCTACCACCACCTTGATACATATCAACCTACCACGTAGTTATCTTGCCACCCCAAGTCTTTAATTTTAGGTCTTTAATGGCGTTTTGTGTTCAACATTGGTTAAACTCATCCTACCTATCTAGGTAGATATCAAAGCAATTCCCACCTTATGCCATGTCATTGAATGGGAGATGCAATACAATATTCTCCTAGGTAGACCATGGATTTGAGAAATGCAATGTGTACCTTCAATTCTCCACCACTACCTCAAGTACCTCCATGAAGGGTAGGTACATCACACTCCAAATGATGATGATCCTTTTCAATTTTGTAACATAGTCACCCTACCGTAGGTTTCACCTCTCTCCTCCACTCACTTTTCCCTTACAAAGGTTTAGCCTACCATACCTTGTCAATCAATCCCTTCACCTATAGACCAATTGTGCATGATAGTGGCAACCCTTTCTCCTAATCCCACTTCTTCAATCAATAACTCTCCCCAACTATCTACTACTCCATGTCACAACTCATAGCCACCACTTGGTTTCTTCTCTTCTTCTTCTTCTATAAATCCTCCACATCCTTTGTTATATCCAAATTATCTTACTCCTCGATTATCAACTTCTCCCAACATCACTTTTAATACTTCTCGTATTCCTATTTATCCCAACTTTTATCCCAACACATAGCCATTCCTAGGATCCTTTATCAACTTCTCCCAACATCACTTTTAATACTTCTCGTATTCCTATTCATCCCAACTTTTATCCCAACACTTAGCCATTCCTAGGCTCCTTTAGCCCATAATTCTGACATACCACCCATGCTATCTCACCTATTCTTGACAAGTACCACTCTTGGGAGTGGTGTGCTATGCAATATGACACCCAAATTACTAAGCCTACTCCATAAATTTTCTCTCTTCCCATCAACTTTCCTCATGAATCTCAACCATAATCATCCTCTTCTCCTTCAAACCATGAAAATTAAGGGTCTTTATCACAAGAATGTCAAGGGATACCTCATATATCTATATTTATGACTAATCTTGGTCCAAGGGAGTATATTGTATATAATGCTCATATCTCCCCTCTTAGTATATAGTCCATTAGAGATTTTTTTTTCCCTCAGGATGTACCATTAACTATCAATGTCATTATCCCCATAAGTCCCTCAAACAATCAAATAAATTTTGTATATGGATGTATTGACACCTCTTCCAAACAACTTGACCTGAAAGAACGAGAGGTTTGATTTTGTGTAAACCTCAATTACATGGCTAACCCATCCTTCATTATAATATATTTTCAATGCTTCAATTTATAAGAGTTTGGTCTAGGTTGCTATGAACAAGGCCCTAGGAAACTTATTAACCCACCTTACCAATGGCCTAAAGATAAATTTAGCCTAGGCTATCGCCATGACAATATAGACATTCTCGAGGATAAATTCCAACACCTCAACCTTGACACTATAGAAGATAATTGTGATATGGGCATTGAGTATGACACTCCCAGTGGGAGCCTTTCCTCTCAATCCATGGTGGACATCCCCCCAAATTTTTCTAAGTTTTCTTAATCAACACCACTTCTCGTAATACCTATGATGATGAGCTTAATGAGAAATTTGATAATATTTCAATCACATATATGAGCTTTTAAGACATGTCCTCCTGCATATTGCCCTTCCCTATCAATCTACAAAATAAATTACCTTGTATCATTCTACCTTGCCATCCCATGCATCAATAACGTTCTCCTCCAACCATCCTACAACCATTCAACCCATCAATATTGGATACATCCTCTAGCGATTACCTTATCTCATCATATTTTTACCCTTCTATAAATATAATTTTCATCAATATTTTTACCTCACTTTGCTATATAGCTCATCCTGACAATATTCTCAGTATTAACCCAATTTTTATCAACTTTGATCACCTTTCTTCTAATACTTCCCCACATGACTTTCTCCCTTCATCCCATGTGTTACAATTGTCTAACACTTATCTTTTAACCTTTCCTTAACTTTCTTACACAAACCAATTCAAAGTCATTCATGATGATGAATTCCTTGTGGAGAATGTAGAAAATTATCTACATCTCATATTTATTCTTGCCCAATTAGAACATGACTCCCACATGCTTGTGGAAGACACCATCGATGTTGACATTAGTGACAATCCTACTAATCCCCATATTATTAAACTTATAAGGGACTTGTCTCCTCAAGAGAGATAAAGCTTCAAAGATATTCTAACACAATACAAAAAATTCTTTGCTTGGTGTTACATGGACAAACCTGACCTTGACCCACAACTCGTAGTTCATAATTTAACCCTTGATAATGATGCCAATCTTTTCAAACAAAAAATTAGGAAATTCACCCCACAATCACTTTAATGGTAAAGAAGAGTTACATAAAATCTTGGACATGGATTTATCCAACCAATCAATTATCTTGAGTAGGTATAAAACATGGTACCTATTGGAAATCCAAAATGATAAATACGCATGTCCACTAACTTTCAAGATATCAATAAAGCATATCCAATGGATTTTTTCCTCTTACCCAACATTGACACATTGGTCGACTTCACAAAAGGTCATGAAATGCTCTCCTTGATAGATGGTGTTTTAGGTTATAATCAAATTTAGGTTAACTCTATTGATAAACATAGAATATCTTTCACCAAACCTTAGGGGATATTTTTCTATAGGGTCATGCCATTTGGCCTTAAAAATGCTAATGCTATATACCGATGTACCGTGACCTACATAGTCCACAATTACATACACAATATTGTTGAATATTATGTAGATAACCTATTGGATAAATAAAAAAAGAGGAATCAACACCTTGATGTTTTATGCAAAGTCTTTAATAAAATTCTCAAGCATAACATGAGAAGGAATCCAAATAAGTGTGTCTTTTGTATCACCTTAGACAAGCTTCTAGGTTTCATTATATCTTAGTAGGGTATTGAAGTGCACCCAAACAAAGTTAAGGCCATTACATAAATGCCCCCCCTACAAATTTAAAGCAATTATGTAGCTTGCAAGGAAATATCCATATGATTTATCACTTCATTGCCCAACTATCTGATAAGTGTAAGTAATTTAACCATATCTTACAAAAGGGGGTGAAACTCAAATGGAGCCAAGAATATCAAGACATATTTGAAGCTATAAAGTAATACCATACATCTCCACCAGTTTTATCCCCACCTAGGCCAATTTTTCCTTTCCATATATACACATTTTCCACCAATTTTACCTTAGGAGCTATGCTTGTTTAGAATAATGATGCCAATTGACAATAAGCCATATATTACATAAGTCATACCTTGGTTTCATACAAGACACAATATGCATATATACTAAACCATACCATTTATGTTATTGCTCGAGAAAACCCATTATGATACATGATGGGTAGGTCCTACAATAATAGCAAAACCTCCAAATGGATCATGATTCTAACGGAATTCAACCTCTAATTCATTAATAAAAAAACATCAAGGGCCAATTAATCATTGACTAATTAGTGGAAGCTCCACTACCAATGACCAATCTCTCATAAAATATCTTCTTAATGACTCTGACTTCCATGCCCCTAAGCTTGAATAATATGTCAAACCAGAAGATGAGGTAGACCTAACCCTCTTTTTGACAATTCCTAGTGTAAAGAAGGGGAGGTGCTAGAGTAGTTTTCTTCACACCTTAAGGGGCTCCACTCCCATTTTCTTTCAAACTCAAATTTCCTTGCACCAACAACAACATAAAATATAAAGATCTCATTCTTGGCATCAAAAATGCAATTTCAATGTACATAAAGTGACTTCATATCATTGGTGATTGTCTTATTATTATCAATCAAGTGAAAGGAAATTATCAATGTAGATGTGAAACACTACAAAAATACAAGAAAATTACAAAGGAGTTGTTATCAGAGCTAGAGTAGTAACACATTGAATCCTCACTAAGGTCCAACAATAACTTTGTAGACACCATGGCCTCTCTTGATTCCCTTATCCCTCAAAAACCGTATGATAGAGTAACTCATGTATAGGTAACAACCCTCCACAAGTCTGCTATTTCACAATGACTATATACTGACAATGTGGATATCAATTCTATTCATGAAAAGCCTTATAATTCTTGATTTTTATAAATTAAGGATTACCTTAATCTTAGCACGCTTCCTCATAATTTACCTTATGCTAGCAAGAGAACCTTAAAAATAGAAAGTTGTGAGGTATACTCTACTAGGGTACATCCTCTACAAGCATAGTTATGATGGTATTATCCTTTGCTTCTTAGATCCACATGAAACCAATTACATCATCTCTACATCTCATGATGATACTTATGGTGGTCACTTTATTAGAATGGCCACCACTAAGGATGTGTTGCACATAGGTTATTATTGACCCACCATGGAATGATATTTTTGTGCATGTATCAATAAATGTGTTAAATACCAAGAATATGCCAATCTAACTCTTTTACCATCACAAGCATTGAAACCCATTCAATCCATGTGGTCATTCTCATAGTGGGGTCTTGACCTTGTAGGTAAAATAAACTACACTTCATTAAGCAAAAACAAGTTCATAATAACAACAATGGAATACTTCACGAAGTGGGTCAAATTCATTCCTCTAGTCCAAATGATAGGACCCAAAATTGTTGAATTCATCATGCATCACATTATCTATCATTTTGGTATTCCATCTAAAATCATCTCTAGCAATGGTGCGTGCTTCAAGAATAAGGATGTTTGAGAAGTGTGTGACAAAAATAATATCTAACATAGTTTCTCAAATCCTTATTATCCTCAGGGCAATGACCAATTTGAAGCCACTAACAAAACCATTTATGCTATCCTTTGCATTATGGTTGTAGATTATCATTGTGATTGGCATAATAAAATTCATTTAGCACTATGGGCATACATAACAAGTATCCATACACTTACTAGGGCAAATCCATTTTTTCTTGTATATGGCATCAAGGCCATTATACCCCTAGATTTAGAAATCCCTTCTTTATGAATTTTTCTCCAAGAATTCATTGATGAAAACACTGCATGCCAACCTCATTTAGACTAGCTTACCCTTCTTGATGAATACTAAATCAATGTTATTGAGCATCTTCAAGTCTATAAAGATCATTTTCAGTATTCGTACAACAACAAAGTATAAGAGCATGAATATTAAGTTAGGGATATAGTGATAAAGGAAGATCAACATAATCCAAATCAACCATGTCACTTGAGGGATAAATTTACCCCCAATTTGCTCATACCTTACATTGTTAAAAAAAATTATATTTGGAGCTTACAAGCTTTCCAATATTGAAGGAATAGAGGAATATGAACCCCTCAACATCATCCATATTAATTATTTTTACGCCTAACATAAGGCTCTAAAATTATTGTACATCCTTCTTCAAAACAACAAAAATACACAAAAACAATAACAATAGTAATAAAAACAAAACCAACAAATGTGTATTCAATGATAATGTTGGCAATCATTCTTTCATTCTTTTAGTTATTTATTTATCCACTTAATGCAAGTGCCTCAAACATTCAAAATTCAATTAGATTATTCCTTATTTCCTTTATTCCTTTTCCATATTTCTTCCATTCTCTACTTCTTTCCCCCCTCTTATAAGGTCCTATGTCAATATTGTATGGTCACACACGAGTGGCTACATACCTTTGATTGGTCCTATTTTTCTCTCTTTTTTCTCTTTCTCATTCTTTCTTCTCTCTCATTCTCCTTTTTTTTACTTCATTTTATTTCTCTTCCTGATTCTTTTTTTGAGGTCCCATGTTAATGTTGTATGGTCATGCACGGATGAATACATATATTTAGCTGTTATTTTCTCTTCTTTCTACTTCTTCCTTCCTTATTGCTTCCCTTCCTCCTATCCATATTCTTTTATTTTTTTATCATCAAACATTCATACACATACACAATAAGACTCCGAATGTGCTATTTTGGTCACCTTTTGGATGTGTAGATATGCATTGACCAATCCCACTTGGAATAATTAATCAAGGACATGTTTTTTCATACACTATTGTTACCATTCATATGCATCCCATATTTGTACCATGGTCATGTGTTTAAATTTTAGTATCATTCCTTGCCAAATTGCATTATCACTCATTTTGAATGCATACATCTTGATCTTTTACATAGTCCGTATGAATATACTACATTTGCACAAATTGTCATGATGTTTAATTTAATCCTATTCCTAGGTTTCTTGGTACTAGAAGTATTTTTAGTTATCCAAGCATTGCTAGTTTATCCAATCAACCTTTGTTGAATGTCATCATGTTCTAATGCAATTTTAGGCTTCCCCTGGCTGACTCGAGTTCCTTTTTGGACCAATCACATCTCAAAAATTTAAAAATATTGTGTTTGGTGAAGGCAAAACCTTGCATACTCTTGTCATAAGTGAATATTTTACCCTGCTTATCCTATCATTCACATGATCCAACCCTAAATATCCATAAGGAAAAGTTGCAAAAAAAAGAAAAAAAAAAATAAAAATAAAAAATCAAATCATCAAAAGCAAAATACAAGAGCAAAAGAGTACTACTAGAAACTTGTCCTTGGTTTACTAAGGTACTTTAGCTGAATCTATTAGGGCTATAGTTGCTTGGTTGATAGTGAAAAAATATTGATAAATTGTGGGGCTAATCTCCATTTTGACTATAGATACATATTTGGCAATGGAGTATGCCTTAAAAGTGGCAACATGTTTGTCACATTATCAATATTCTTTTGTATAGACCACTATGTGCTTATGGATGAGATAGCTTATACTAGCTAAGTTTAAAATTTCTTAGTCCAACCTCACTCAAAATGGATAAATGAACATCATTGCACACTAGTGCATGATAAGCTTAATCTTAGTTGGGATGGTCAAGATTCCTACAGGATATTGACTTACCAATAGATGAGTTTGATTGTTCAAACTATGGTGTTTGAATTTCTAGAATTTCTTCTAGTGTCCAAAATCCCTAGGAAGCAAGAATGAACAACATCACAACTAGCTTCACCAAATTATAGTGCTATACTCACATAATTAGTTTCATGTCCAAACATCATGTTATTTGATTCATCATGCATATTTATTATATTAATTCTTAAACCATCAGCTGCATAGCATACCTATGTTTGTTCTTGGATTTTCATTCATCATACACATTGTATGTTTACCGGTCTCATATTACATTAACATGTCTATGTACTATTACCATGTCATTAATTCATTAAACCATTTGTGATTATCAAATACAAATACATACATCCAAAAAAATTGATTAAAAAAACGCATACAAGATTTAAATCCTATATTTACACACACATACATATTCATACATCACATTCCTATATCACATAGATATCACCCCTTATATATAATTTATCTCACTACCTATACAAATTCATCATCAAATCTAATCCATCACATGTGAGTACACTATATCAAATTAAACTTGCTAAAATACATCACACCATAAAACTATCATGATAATATATCAACTCATAACACATAATCTATGAATAATCCTTGTCACACACACACACACACACACACACACACACACACACACACACACACACACACACAAACATATACATATATATATTAAATTAGGTATACATAATTAAAATTACCTATAGGATACATCATATGTACATATACACATGTCCCGATACATTTTCATGAACATATCATAGAAAATATCATGATATACAAAAAGGGTGGTACATCTACCATATCAAAAATAACATTAGTCCTACTAACCATTGGGAGTCTCCTCACTCCCCTCATATCCTTTATAAATATCACCTCTTCTCCTCTATGATATCTCATCATCCTATTCTAGAATTGATCCCCCTACCTATAAATTTGTGGGTTTTGTGACTCAATACGTTGTTGGGACCACTAATAGTGTGATCCTATGGATCCACAAATATTGGTAAACTAAATATGTTGGAATAAACACACCCTGCATCACAATATATGCCTTCAAAAATGACTCTATTTCTCTCTTAGAAATAGATAGTTTGGAATTTATTCCTCACTCATTGAAGATCATCAATCTCTATACTTAAATTTGTCATATTTTCATGCACCCTCATATGTTCTACCTCCTCTTGAAGCCTATCTCTCTACATAGCTCATCCCTCTTTGCCTAGGACTTGTTATGCTAAGCTATCACTATTTCATATCATCTCTAGATCGCATATCTAGTAGCAATCACTATGTCTCCATCACCAAGCCCTATATATCTGATGTGACTCTCTCCATAATTTCTATGGTTGCATCTTTCTCACCCTGCAATCTCTCTCTCTACTGAAAACCTTTTCATGATTATTATGGATTAATTTCACTCCCATTATAGCCTATTTATATCTACCATAGCCCTCTCCTTGTCTACTAAGTATGTGTCTCTCTCAAACACTAATCCCATCCTCTCCAATAAATAGGTAGCCTCCCAACCTATCATCCATGCCTTCATCTACCTAATACTCTCTCTCAACATACTGGCCTCCTGCATAGCCTCTATCATCTCATCCACCTCCATGGTTTCATCCATGTACACCTCCCAAAATTCATCCTTTAAAACCTTTTGGGTTGTATATCTTGGTTCTTGCTCTGATGTACCTTCCAACCCCTCTTTTTCTACCATCCTAGATTTATCTGCTCCACTTTTTATGTGATAATGCACTCATCTTCTAAGTAGAAAATTTTCCTCCTCCTCATCATCACTTCAGACTGCTACCTCTGTCACACTATCCATTACCTCATCTATGTTATATGTCCTCTCTAATATTCTATCTACCCTCTTTGCTCCCATAGCTACTGCTACATCCCAATATCCACCTACATCATCCATAATCCCTCACCTAGGCTCTCACCTCTATGTCATCCACTAGGCATCATAATCTATGATGGTACCTACATTCTTAATATTTGGTATTACTATATCAATATACCTTGTTATGTCCAAAGGATCAACACATGTTCATACCCCATAATATCCTTTGATCCTCTAGATAACCATTGGTGGATCAGGTAATCCATGTCTTAAACTAAACTATTTCAGCACCCATGTATATGGGAACAACTCAACCTATGTACCATTTTGACCAATAACCCACCTCCTATTTCTCACTTAGTCAAGATACTTCACATATTATACCCATGATGATTCTTCCCTCCATGGATGCCATCTAATATTTTAAGGCCTCAAGCTATCAAAAATTCCTCGTTAATATTATATGTCACCCTTGTGAGGCATCTTTAACCATATCTCTATATCAATGTGCTCTCTTAAGGTATAGAACACATCCTCCCTCATGAACATATGTGCTTGGTATTATAGCCCCATAGGCCTCACCATCATTATATGCTCATAAACCCACATTTGTATCACTAGACTGTAGCTTAGCCCTATCCTCCTAGTCATCCTAACATTGTGAGGTTCTCTATTATGCTAACAATGTAGGCACCCATGAATATCTAACTAAAATATCTAGTAGGTCACACATGACACCTACCAGGTTATATGGGAACCTTGCTCTTGATGAATTTGAAAACACATAGCTCAAGATAAGGAGCATTGCTAATGCATGTCTATGTGATAACACCTCCATATGATAAGACATCCCATACGACACACCATAACTTGGGGCATCCACTACTTGATGTTCATCTACAAAAGATATCTACATCATAGTCTCCTTCTATCTCCTAATCACTACTATGACTATACATCCCTCCATAGCTAGTCAATAGATCTTGTATATATCCTCTAATGTGATCATCGTTTCCCTTTTGGAAAAATAAAAGTTATTCCTATTGGGATCCCAATGCTCACACAATACTCATAGGTATGAATGGTCACCATTTGCACCACTCCATATAGACCTATAGTAATCAATTAATCCTAGTCCTCTATAGTCCACATCTCTCTAATATCATCAAGTATTGGCCTAAATCAATACCTTGACCACAACTCCTTGACCTACCATCGAATACCTCCTATCATTCATCTCAAATAGTAAAAAAATAAGAATTCCTTACAACTATATAGTCTAGCAACAAAGGGTACTTTTAGATACCCATTTTTCTAAAAAATACCACCCACAATAAAAAAATTCAAAATAAAAAGAAAAAAAAAAAAAAAAACACTCATGCAAATCGCACACATTTGTCTCCTAAAATGTGTAAATAAAATAAAACCTCATTCAAATCCACATATACATCTCACACACATACAAACACACATTTATCCTACAAACTTAACCTATTTTTTTGTGGTTTCATTTTGCTAAAAATTGGGCCCTATGGTTCATTTTATTCCCAAAATGCAAAAATATGGTTAAAAACCCACTTTCCATTACTACACACCCTCCAATGCCAACTCTGTCACCATCGTCGACTATCTCATGAGTTTGGATATCCAATCTGGTAGTTCTTTGCATCACAAACTCTTCCTCACTTGTCTCTCTTATCCCAACTCTTCCATGTCAAGTAGTGCAAATGACCTCCATGCCCTTTGATTGTGCTTATACAGTTACATGTTTCTTGAATGTATGGGTCCATTAGTACACATATTTAATCACCAAAAGAGGCTTTGCATGTACCTTTTTATGAAAATAGCCATTAAAAAATCCCAAGAGTATCAAAAAAAAGAATAGAAAAAAGATGACATCATGAAATATTAGATCTTCATGAATAAGCTAAATCAATGGCCCAAAGGAGGAAAATGGATTGACTAGGACATATCTAAATCCTTTTATTATATACCTCCAAAAGATTCAAAATTTTATACAACTATCATAAATCCAATTGTATCTCCTATAAATGTAAACCAAATATTATGATTGCATAACATATGATAAATGTGCAATTTTGAAATAGTGCAATATACATTAAATATAATCACACAATGATATGTTCCTCCATTTGTAGTAGTTTTTGGACAACTAATACCAATTGAAAGAGCAAAAAAATCACATTTAAATAAAAATAAAAAAGGGCTCAAAACATTTCCATGTAATAAATTTATGGCCTCTAGAATGTTTCCCTCCAAAATATCCATAGAGTGATGTTTTTAAAAAATATCAATATTTTTAAAATTGCTTCTCATTTTTTGTAAGAAAAAATAAGAATAATAAATTTTTCTTTTCCTCCTTACATCAAAAGGTAGAATGCCCTTTTTCCATGTCTATATAGCCTGACGACCACCATTATGTGGTGGTTCCAAATGTGTGTCCTCTCTATAAATAAAGGCATAATGATCCTAAAAAATAAAGAGCTCCAACTATTTAAATAAATGTGGTGTGCAAGACTTGAAAAAAGTAAAAAAAATACACCTCATTATGCTTCTTCTATCAAAGGCACCAAATATCCCAAATGGAACAAAAGCATCACAATTCTCCCTCCTTTGCAATGACACCAATTCATCTTTCTAAGGAAACAATAGTTGACTATCCATGAAGAAGTCAATATACCATTCTAAATTCAAAGTGACAATACATATTAAGCTATAGTTATTTGTATCTATGCAAAATAGGTAAAAAGTATTTCAATAATAATGGAACATAGCCTAGAGAAGACATACATTCTTCCAAAAAATAAAAATAACTAGATATAAAGTAGATATTCCCTCTATCTATTTTGTTGAAGGTGTTTAAGAATCTTTGAGAAGCAATTATTTCTAGAAATTAGAATAAAGATCAGAGTCTTTGAATGAAATATCTATGTGACCAAGTGATAAAGCTCCACACTTGCTTTCGTACAATGTTAGATTTCACACCTATATCTGTAAATAAATTAAAGCAATCCATCCACTTAAATTGTATACCAAAAGCATATAAAATGATGAAGGGTATTTCTAGATAGTGAGCATCCATAGGCACCATAAATAATCACTATATTATCCATAGATAAGAATCCTAACACTCTAATACAATGGATTGAATGGTGGGAGGCATTTTTAATAATACAAAAACAACCATTACATAAATGAATTTAACTTAAGATGACATGACAAGAGGGCTTAAGGTTAACTACAAGTTATAAGAGGGGTTTAACCTTAATAAGGATAACCATAGCCCATGGGGTTTACATTATAAAATATTATAATAAACTAAATACAATTGAATAAGTATTTCCCATAGGCTTATGTAAGACTACATCATACAATGTAAGCATTGGCATAGGTCAAGTTACACTTTCAATCGTCCTATAGACATAACTAGAAAAAGGTGAAAATAAACTATTGGTTGATGAAGCACTCTCAATAGATCCTAGCATACCAACAACTGCCCCAATTGACTACACTACCAAATTATTTACATCAGATTTTCAAAAGGCTAATACATTCTAGATGTATATTTAATAGGATATTTACAACAAACAATAGCCATCAAATGTGCACAAGTAGATATTTAGGAGATATGCAATAAGTAGGCCTAAGATAATTTAAAACCATTGCAACAATTTGTACAATATATGAAAAGAGGGGTGGTACAAATTTAGTAGAAAATAGAGGTACTAAAAAAATAAAATAGTAACCTAGAGAAGAATGGAGTAAGGAAAGAAGAAATAAAAATAGTTGAGTGAATTGAAATGGAAAATAGTGTAAGTGTAATACCAATTGAAGCAATAGTTATAAAACTAAAAATAAAATTTATGGCTTCAATTGGACCAACCAAAAGAAATAAATACAAATCAAGAATGATTTTAAGTTGAAAAACGCAAATGAAAAATTAGAAAAGAAGGTGAAAAATATGTAAGCCTAGGCCTTAGTAGGTAAATAGGTCAAGAAAACTTGGGACTAAATATCTGTTGAGGTACCTCATATCAAATATTACTTCCATACATTTATGAATGTGAAACCTTACTTAATCAAATAATAACAACAATCCACCAAGTGTAAAATGAGTTAGCTATTGTTCCACGACTAGAATTTCATTCCACATTAATACCCATATATCTATCTATCATTGCCAAATACTCTAAAGTGCTTTTTATTATATAAAATTTTCAAAGAGAAAGCAAAGTATCTAGGTGTGTCTCACAAGACAGCTTATTCAATAAATTGAACAACATGCTAAAAAATGAGAGAAGACTACAATAATGTAAAGCTACTCATGATCCATGAATCTTACCAATAGTTGATGACTATAGGATTGTCTAAAATATTCTTTGATTAAGAACAACTCTTTGCACTAGAGCAAATAGACCAAATCTTTGAGAAGTGAAATTCCAAAGTAAAATATGTTACACTTGATGTTTCAAATAGGTCATAAAGTTGAAGTGCTTGTTGCATTAGCTAAATAACATAACATATCAATAAGAAGACCTCTCAAATTATCAATACAAGGAATTGATATTATATAGTGATATGTTGGATCATCTACACCTATCTTCTTGTGCAAAATGATAGACACTTTATAAACTATTTTCCATGCAGCAAACCAACATGCTTCTACAAGATAATTTCAAATTTGAAGACTATGTACCCAAGGATAAATACAAGACATGATAATTTCATTATATCTTTAGTTTATATATCAAAATTAGAGAATTTTTATGTTATATTTTATTATTTTCATTATCATTTTTTCAACACTATAATATTCTTGTCATAATATCTTTGTAGACATATGCACCTCAAAGAAGCAATGACTGTGATTTTATTTATTTTCCATCAATTGGTATATGTTTAGTAATTTAATCTCATAGTTTCAAGTTATTTTTTCTCATCCAACCATAAACATTTAAAAAATGACAATTAAAGGTTGTTTATCTATTATTGTTATTTTATTATTTCAAAGGGCTTGTTGTAATAAATATGTAAATCTTTAATTCAAAATCTATATCTTTGTATATCCATAAATACTCTTAGAAGTAGTAATTATGGTCTATTTTAAGAACATGTCCTTATACTGAGAGGGGGGGTCAAATATATAAGATAATTTTTTTTTCTTTTTAATCCAAATGATAACATAAACAATATTAAAGTAGTAAATATCACACGAAGCATCACAAACATGAGAGACATGATTTTTATGTGGTTCACCCAATGTGGGCTACTCCCCGGAGAAAATATTTCTTATAATTTTTTCTCAAATAAATTCTCTTGGGAATCCTTTCCCTACAATGTTTATGGACCTATGTCCAAAGAAGACATCAATCCCCTAATCAAGTTCATGGATCTCTATTCATAGGAGAAATCCTTTATCCTCACCTCTAATTGGTGATCTTCTAGAAGAACTATTACCCCCACTGCTCTGGATAATGAATCTCTATCCACTGAAGACTCATGTCCTCACTGCCATGGCTAATGGATCTCTACCCACTAGAGACTATCATCCTCTATACTCTATCAGCTTCAAAGATCTGTCTCAAATCTACACTAAACATAGTCCTTTGGTCTACCAAAAATATACTCAATCTCTACCTTTGGTATGGCATAAATCTATTCTCAAATCTATACCGAACTCTATCCTTTGATCTATCCTCAATATTTGTCCTAAAATTTGTCCTCAATCTCTATCCTCAAATATTTCTTCAATCTCTATCCTTAAATTTATCCTCAATCACTGTCCTCAAATATTTCCTCAATTTTTATTGTAAGCTTCCACAAAAACTCGCACAAATTTATCCACAAGTCTTCTCTAAGACTTACCTCAAATCTATTCAATAATTCAACACTAGAACTTGTCCAATCTCATAGAAACATAAAGAGAATTGTTAGAGACTCAATATGCTCTACATTCATCACAATGATCAATCACTTTCAATCACTCTTAGAAACATATAGAGAATTGTTAGAAACTCTATATGCTTCACATTCACCTTAATACTCAATCACTTTCTCAAATCAATTTAGAATATAGAATAATTTTTTCATAGAAATTGAACAATCACTTCACACATTCACTTGACTAGGCTCAATCAACTCTACTCAACCAATTACTCAATAAAATAATCCTTTCTCACAAACCCTAGTCCAAGAAAATGAACACTCACTAAAATATTTTCAACAATGCTTTATCAACCAATCTCACATAACAATGATACTCATGTTCTTTCCAAACCCTAGTTCAAGTTCTTCACTCAACAAGTTACTTCAACAACAATGCTTATAAAACAATGTTTTATCAACAACTCTTAATTCCAGAAAACCTTGAATCATTAATTCAAAACACTCTCAATAATGCAAACCAAACAATCCTTTTCAATCCAACTTTCCATTCACAAATTTCAACAATAATTCAATAGGAAGAATATGCCCATACCTTTTTGTTGGATGTAGTAGTGCCTTTAGAAAACCTATCTTAATCACAACTTTCTTCTTTCCAATACAAGGGTCAAACACAACAATATTACTTCAACACTTTTCCAAAAGTATTCCTTGGACATAAAATAATCACAACTCAATTTATGCCTTATTCCTCCCTTTTTAAAATAAAACTCATCATATCATGCATAAAGATAATTTCCTTAATACACCTTATAAACTCCAACTTAAAATAATATCCAACACCATAAAAATATCAACCAAACACCTTACAATCTTTTCAAACCATTTGAGCACACAACATTAAAAATTTAATTTTGTAAAAACCCTTATAACTCCTTTAGCAACCTTAGAACCAACTTAAATATGCAAAAATTAATTTTTAAATACCCAAACTATATTTCCAAAAACTTCGGTGACCAATTTCCAAGCATATCTTATACTTCCCACAAAATTCGATTTGTCGTCTCCTCTAGCCTAAGTGCCTTAGCTCTTGGGAGCCCACCGTGTGGGATACAAATGCCCACATGAAGGAAGGTATAACACCTTCCCCTTATGCCTTCACTCTCCATCAATATCCCATGAAACCTACACACTCCTATTTTTCTTTGGACGCAGTGCAAATCGTATAGCTCACAATTCTAAAGCTCAAATTAATTTTTGAAGGCATGGTAAGTTTGGTAGGGTGGGAGTTCCCCCCTTATATACACGATTTAATTTCTCCTCACATCGGTGGTGCTTTATTCAAAATCAAATTTTGAATTTCAAATTTGATAACCCACCTTAGGGTTATTTAACCTTAGCTTAAATTAATTTATAATTAATTTTTTTTGATAAGTAACTAGAATTTTATATACAGATTGGGTTTTTTAAGAGGATTCCAAAACCTTATAACAGAAAGGATCATAGCACCGAGATTTAAAGAAATTCTTAAGTACATGAAAATAAACACAAAATTAAATGGAAAGTGCCATAAACAACCCTTGATCTAGAAGAAAGACCAGATTCTATAAATCATTAGCGAGACCCGCTTCCCCAAGGTATCATCCTCCCATTGCTGGCAGCAAGCAGCACTAGGATACAGGCCAGGGATTAACAGTGGGACAGCCTAGGAAATGGCATCAGGGTCCTCAAAGAAAAAAATGGGATGCCTTTGCTTGAGCATAAAATGAGAAAAAACACTACTGAGAATATCTACAGGCCAAGATATCCCTATGGATAGCAAGGAGAAATACGAGGAAGTCAGAAGAATCCAGGGAAAACAACAACAGGTGCAAAGATAGGATCTTGAAAGCTAAAATTGAAGGATGAATGAGGGACCACAACTGTAAACTCATTGATATCCCCCCAGACTAGATAATATAGAAGGAAGCGCCCACCACTATAGCATAAAGGCCTAGGAACCACCATCCTTGCTCATGAACAGATCCAAGGAACTAGGAACATAAGCCTCTGAGTAGGAACTGAAATGAACAACCTAAGGATCCCAGGTGTGGAGCAGCAACAGACACAAATATGGGATCCTTAGAAGCCTAACCTGGGGGAACTAGGGTCTGCATGCACTGATCATAGCCCCCACCCCCCAAGATCCAAACATGCAACAGAAACCCTAGGAACCCCATAATAAGGGACCAAGAGCCCCCCATACTTGCTCATGGAAGCTTTAGGGAACTGGTACTGGGGATGGGAACAACCTAGGAAGAGGAAGATGCCCATATCAATGGCCAACCAATGCCCTGGGTGTCCACCAAAAAGTATATCCAGTAAGAAGAAGCCTCCGAACAAGAAACCGAAAAGGGCCCTACCCAAAGGGACGGGACCAGCAGCAACCATGGGCATCCTAGAGAGGAGTCACTAGCAGAAGAGGAAACTGGCCCCCCTAGACCAACCCCAAAGTAGATAGGACCTCATGGGATGCACCAAGAAGCAGTTGAAAACCCAACCTGCCACCACCATCGATCGAGGAAGCCCTGGGAACCAAATCCAAGCAAAAACCTACAAAAAACCCTAGGGAGAATCCTGAGGGAGATCAGGGAAGGGATCCCTAAAGCATGCAGGGAACCCTAGGAGACCCCTGGGATGCACCAGAACCTGGTCTCAAGTAGGAAAACCTTGAAACTATTGGGAAAGGAGTAGAAAGTGGAAAAGGATCTCCCCCCAAGGATATCATCTGCTACAAATCATTCCTAGAGTGGGATGACCCGGGATGAGCCAGGGACTAGGCAAGAACTAGGGGAGGGGGAGCATGGAGAGGGAGCAGGACCCTCCCCCTCTCCACCTTCTCTCTATCTAAATTTGGGTAGTTTATAAGCCCTAAGAACCTAGCTCTATGGCTAATCGTAGTTGTCCCATCCGGGTATACCACATGGCATCAGTCATAAGGGGGTTGAATTATTAATATATCCATAGGTTGGGCATAGGTAAAATGGAGCCTTGTCGGCCTCTACCAACACATAGGATATTTTCCAGCTATGCCTACATATCCAGCAGGGTGGAGGTAGTGGGAATGGAACCTAGGACAACCACAACCAGCACTCAGGGCATTTACCAACTACTTTATGCACACGGATAATTTATAATTAATTTTAAACTTACTTTGCATAATATTATAAAATAATATTATAATATTATTTATTTGAGATTTTTTTGCACTTTGGACCTCATATGACTTCCTGGAACTGGGTCTTGAAACTAAAATCAAAATGAATGTTGCCAATTGAAACTTCCACTGACTAGTGCTGAAAGTTCAACATCAATAACCACTCATTCTTGACATAAATGGCCACTCATTATTGACATCAATGTCAACTTATCACTCAAAATATCCAACAATCTCCCCCTTTGTCATTAATGGCAACCCAAATTCTTTTTACCAAATCTTGACCTTTTCCTATTTTGCTCCCCCTGGGAAACTGCTCCCCTTGACTCAATGCTTTCTCCTTAAACCAAATATCTCCCCCTTAATCAAATTTCTCCCCCTTTGACATCAATTTCAAAGGTTCACCTTTGGGGCTTGGGGCTAAGAATGAATCTCTTAGCTTAGATCCTCCCCCAACTCCTCTTGAGGTGGTTAATTTTGGGGTAAGAGTCTTACTCCTAGTTTTACTCAAAGATACTCAAAGGTCTCCTTTTAAAGTGGCTTAGTAAAAATATATTCTATATGTTCCTTTGTAGTTACATATTCCAACCTAACATGTTTATCTATCACTCGTTCTCTTAGAAAATGATACTTAATCAGAATGTGCTTTGTCTTGAAGTGCATCACTAGATTTTTTTAGATACTTATAACACTTGTATTATCACATAGTATGGGAATAGGATGATCATGTTTTATCTTGAAGTCTTCTAGAGTTTGCTTCATCCATAATACCTATGTACAACTGGCTACTACTGCAATATATTCTGCTTCTACTATATACAGGGATACTGAAACCTGCTTCTTACTTAGCCAAGAGACTAAACAGTCTTCAAGAAAGAATGCTCCTCCACTTGTGCTTTTCTTATCATCAATGTTGCTAGTCCAATCTACATCTGTATATTCTATGAGAGTGAAATTATCATTTTTGGGATACCAAAGACCAAAATCCAGTCTCTTTTAGATACCTGAGAATTATTTTTACCACTGCCACATGTGTTTCCTTAGGTGCTGCCTGGAACCTTGCCACTAATCCCACTTACTGTACTATGTCTAGTCTTGTAGCTGTAACATATAATAAGATGCTAATCATAGATATGTATAGTCTCTGATCTTCCTTTGGAGATTCATCATCCTTAATTTACTTTCATCTTGTGACCATGGGGGTACTTACCGGTTTGTAATCTTCTAACCTGAATTTCTTTAACATTTCTTTTATATACTTGGTTTGTGATAGAAATACCCCTTTATATAATTGTGAAATCTGAAGTCCAAGAAATACAGACAACTTACCATGCATAGACATCTCAAATTCATTTTGCATGTTATTAGCAAATTATTTACACATCTTACCATTATTTCCCCCAAAAATGATGTCATCAACATAAACAACCACAACTAGTAGAATATTCCCTTCATTTTTGATATATAAGTTGTCTGCTATTCATTTTTTGAATCCATGTTCCTGAAGATACTTATCCAGTCTTGAGTACCTTGCTCTAGGACCCTGCTTTAGACCATACAATGCCTTTTTCAATCTGCATACATGATTTGGTTTCTTTGTTAGCATGAATCCATTTGGCTATTCAATGTACACTTCTTCTTCTTGAACACCATTTTGAAATGTTGACTTAACATCCATTTGATTTACTTTAAAGTTTTTAAAAATTGATAAGGCTAAAAAAATTCTTATGGCTTTAAGTCATGCAACTGGAGCAAATGTCTCATCAAAATCAATTCCCTCTACCTGTGCATAGCCTTTACATACTAACCTTACTTTGTTCCTTACTATTTGTCCATATTCATTTAGTTTTTTCTAAATACCCATTTTGTGTTGATTACATTCTTGTTCTTTGGATGTGGGACAAGTTCCCAAGTCTTGCTTTTCTCTATCTGATCTAATTCCTCATCCATTGCTTTGATACAGAACTCATCCCCCCTTGCCTAATTGAAATATTTTGGCTCAATATTAGATAGCAAAGAAACATTTGCTTGTTGATATTGTGTTATTATCCTTCTTCTTGTCTATCTTTCATCTGGATTCCAAATTATTTTCTCTTTTATATGATGCTTTTGTACATATCTAGATGGTATTTTAGGAATAATTCTTTGTGTTTCTTCCTCTTCTTTATCTTATTCCTCATGAAACTCTTCTTGACAACTTCCATATTTCTAATACATAATTTTCTGAATTGGTTCTCTTTAATCCATCTTCTCATCAATTGTTACATTTATACTTCCTACAATGGTGTAAGTTCTCTTGTTGAAGCATCTATAGACTTTACTCTTTGAGGAATAACTAAGGAAAATTCCGTCATCACATCTTGGATCAAACTTGCCTAAGTTTTGATCTTCTTGTCTTATGTAACACTTGCTTCCAAAAATATTGAAGTGTTTTACAGTGGTCGGTCTTCCTTTCCAAAGCTCATATGGAGTCTTATGATGGTTTACCCTCATTTGAGCCCTAGTTATTATGTATACCGTTGTTTTTACTAATCTCCAAAATCCATTTGAGAGCTTAGACTCATTTAACATAGCTCTAGCCATGTTCTCAACAATTGTATTTTTCCTTTCAACTACTCCATTTTGTTGAGGAGTTATTGTTGCTGAATATTCTCTCTTAATCCCATGTTTTTCACAAAATTCTATAAACTCATTTAAGGTAAATTCTCCTCCTCTATTAGATCCCAAAAACTTAATTCTCTTGCTGGTTTCATTTTCAATAATTTTCTTAAATATTTTAAACTTTTCAAAAGATTCTGATTTCTCTTTCATAAAATCTACCCAAACTATTATGGAGTAATCATCTATAAATAGAATAAAGTAACTCTCAACCTAAATGCTTTGTGTTTTGGTAAGACCACATAAATAAGTATGTATTAGACTCAATGGATCAAATGACATATATCCTTTTGACTTAAATCTTGTTCTAGTTTGATTTCCATGTTGACAAGGTGCATAGATTGTGTTTTGTGGCCTTTTTATTTTGGGTAAATATTTGATATCTTGCTTATTGCTTATGTTGACTATGTTGTCAAAATTCAAGTGACCCAATATTCTATGCCACAACCAACTCTCATATTCTTGTGATAGAAAGCACTTTTCCTCTTTGATCTCACTAAGCATGTATAGATTATTTGGAGTTCTTCTTGCATTGATAATGACTTTTCCAATTTTTTATTTTCTTATCTCACATCTATCTGGATGGAATGTAACCATATGCCCTTGATCACAAAGTTGAATTAAACTTAACATATTATGTTTTAACCCTTTAACATACATCACATTTTTTGTTTTTTTTTTCCCATTATCTAAACTCAAAGTTCCTCTTCCACCAATCCTTGCTGATCCATTATCACCAAAACTTACTGATCCTCTATTGGTTTCTTTTAATAAAATGAATTTGTCTTTATCTCCTGTCATGTGACTAGAGCAACCACTATCAATATACCATTGTTCTTATTTATCTTGAGCATGAAGGGCTATTTGAACTAACATTGATCTAGCCTTAACATTTTTCATTTCATCTTTCCTAGTTGTTGAAATTGTTTTTCTAGACTCAGGAAGTATCATTTTACACCATCTAGACTTGTGCCCAAAATTATTACATTTGTAACATATAATATCATCATCCATAAGAGGTGCAAAAGAATTGAGATTTCTATTGAAATTATTTCTTGTATGACTAATACAGTGTGCAACTCTATGACCCTATTTATTAAAAGAAAAATAATGACCACAGAATATTTTATGTAACCTACTTGGATGCCTTTTAGATTGTGGTGGAGTGCTTCTCCTTTTGTGATTAACTTTGATACAAGGTTCTTATTTGATTTCTTACTTCCTGATATCCTTAGTGTTCCCATATTTGTTTGAAGTTTCTGCTTCTTGAATACTTGATTCCTTTCTTTGTTTCTCATACTCTACATCTTGTAGTGCCTTGGTCCTTTAAACTTCATTTTTTAAATAGATAATTTCTACTTCCAATATTTCACATTATTTTTCTCTTGTTCTTAACAGATCTTTCATATCTTGATCAATTTTCTTTCCTTCTTCCACCCTTATATTGATTTCTATGATATTTTATAGAATTTCCATCCTTGCTTCTTCATCTTCTTGAATTTGTTCCTTCAAGCTTGAATTCTTCTCTCTAATTCTTTTTAATTTTTTGAGAGAAGCAAAGAATTCTTATTTTATATCAAACATAGTCTCCTCTTCATTTTCTAAATTCATGTGTTTTTTGATGGATCCTTCTCCAAGCTGTTAGAATTTTCATGGAGAGACCTGCTCTGATACCAATTGAAGAACATGTTATTATACTGAGAGGGGGGTGAACAATATAAGATAATTTTTTTTTCTTTTTAATCCAAATGATAACATCAAAAATATTAAAGTAGTAAATATCACACAAAGCATCACACACATGAGATACATGATTTTTACATGGTTTAATCAACGTGGGCTACTCCACGGAGAAAATATTTCTTATAATGTTTTCTCAAATAGATTTTCCTAGGAATACTTTCCCTAAAATGTTTATGGACCTCTATAAAAATGAGACACCATTCCCCTAATCAAGTTCTTGGATATCTATCCATAGGCAAACTCCTTTCTCATCATCTTTGACTGGTGATATTATAGAAGAATGGTTACCCCATTGCTCTGGCTAATGGATATCTATCCACTGAAGACTCTTGTCCTCACTACCCTGGCTAATGGATATCTATCCACTGGAGACTATCATCCTCTATACTTTGTCACCTTCAAATCTCTATCTCAAATCTGCACAAAACATAGTCCTTTAGTCATTACAAATCTGCTCAATCTCTGTATCTAGTCTAGCACAAACCTGTTCTCAAATTTGCATTAAAATATATCCTCTAATATATCTTCAATCTCTATCCTCAAATCTATCCTTAATATCTATCATCAAATCTGTCCTCATCTATGTTCTCAAATCTATCCTCAAATCCATCCTCAATCACTGTCCTCAAATCCTCAATATGTATTGTAAGCTTCCACAAAAACTCACACAAATCTGTCTACAAGTCTTCTCTAAGAGTTGCCTCAAACATGTTCAACAAGCCAACACTATAACTTGTTCAATATCATAGAAACATAAAGAGAATTTTTAGAGACTCAATATGCTCTACATTCATCACAATGCTCAATCACTTTCAATCACTCTCTTAGAAACATATAGAGAATTGTTAGAGACTCAATATGCTTCACATTCACCTTAATACTCAATCACTTTTTCAAATCAATTCAAAATATAGAATAATTTGTTTCACAAAACTTGAACAATCACTTCACACATTCACTTGACTAGGCTCAATCAACTCTACTCAACCAATTACTCAATGAAATAATTCTTTCTCGCAAACCCTATTCCAAGCACATGAACACTCACTCAAATATTTCCAACAATGCTTTATCAACCAATCTCACATAACAATGATACTCATGTTCTTTCCAAATCCTAGTTCAAGTTCTTCACTCAACAACTCACATCAACAACAATGCTTATAAAACAAGGTTTTATCAACAACTCTTAATTCCAAAAATCCTTAAAGCATTAATTCAAAACACTCTCAACAATGCAAAACAAACAATCCTTTTCACTCCAACTTTCCATTCACAAATTTCAACAATCATTCACTAGGAATAATATACCCATACCTTTTTTTGGATGTAGTAGTGCCTTTAGAAAACCTATCTTAATCACAACTTTATTCTTTCCAATACAAGGATTAGACACAACAATATTACTTCAACACTTTTCCAAAAGTATTCCTTGGACATAAAACAACCACAACTCAATTTATGCCTTATTCCTCCATTTTTAAAATAACACTAATCATATCATACATAAAGATAATTTCCTTAATACACCTTATAAACTCCAATGTAAAATAATATCCAACACCATAAAAATATCAACCAAACACCTTACAATATTTTCAAACCATTTGAGCACACAACATTAAAAATTTAATTTTGCAAAAACCCTTATAAATCCTTTAGAAACTTTAGAACCAATTGAAATATACAAAAATTAATTTTTATATACCCAAACTATATTTCCAAAAATTTCAGCGACCAATTTCCAAGCATACCTTATACTTCCCACAAAAGGGGATTTGATGAGATTCTATCCATCGTCTCCTCTAGCCTAAGCACCTTCACTCTTGGAAGCCCACTATGTAGGCTATGAATACCCATGTGAAGGAAGGTATAGCACCTTCCCCTTATGCCTTCACTCATCGTCAATATCCCACGAAACCTGCACACTCCTCTTTTTCTTTGGACGTAGCGCAAATCATATAGCTCACAATTCTAAAGCTCGCATTAATTTTTGAAGGCATGGTAAGTTTGGTAGGGTGGGATTTCCCCCATTATATACATGATTTAATTTCTCCTCACATCGGCAGTGCTTTATTCAAAATCGAATTTCAAATTTCAAAATTGATAACACACCTTAGGTTTATTTAACCTTAGCTTAAATTAATTAATAATTAATTTAAATAACTTTATAAGTTAAGTAAATTAACTAATAAATTAATTTTAAATTGATTTATAGTTAATTTTAAACATCCTTTGAATAATATTATAAAAGAATATTATAATATTATTTATTTGAGATTTTCTTTCCCTTTGGACCTCATCTAACTTCTTGGAATCAGGTCTTGAAACTGAAACCGAAACGGATACCGCCAACTGAAACTACCACTGACTGGTGTTGAAATTTCGACATCAATGACCACTCATTCTTGACATCAATGACAACTTATCACTCAAAATATCCAACACTAGTTTGCTAGCATATCACCAAGTTATATAGATCATGGGGGATTTTATTTTTATGTCCCCTCTCTATTTATTTCTTCTTTGTATTTTATTGAGGGCATGTATTTCTATTTGTGTTAGCCTCTTTTTTTAATTATGTAAGGATAGTGCTTATTTTATTTTCCTTTCCATTGCATTAAATGAACATGTGATTGCTTTATGCAAATCTTTGTGCAATGCACTATTTAATTAATTTATTTGAACTTTCTATTCCTCTTTAATTGTATCTCTTTATTACTTTTTATTTATTAATATGGGGATATAATTATCACATTTATTCTCTCTTGGAAATTAACTATGTTGTTGTTTATATCATTCTTCTTATGAGTGATATTTTTTTGTTTATTTTCTTTTTTCATAGCCATATTTGCTTTATCTCTTATAAAAAGGATTATATTATATTTTATCCTTATTGATTCATTGTATCTTTTAAAGTGCTTGCTTAATGCCTTTATTATCCTTATTTACTTTATGCTTGTTATCTTATGGAGCAGCCATCTAATTCATCAAAGAAGTAGTTTATCTTCTTTATATAATTTTTGGCATTATATATTTATCATAATTTATTAATGTTATAAGCTTGTAGTCAATTTACTACATAGTTGTCATAGATCATTCTATATTTTAGTCTAACTTGTTTTTCAAAATTATGTATGTCTAATATATAATCTTTAGGAATCCTTATAGTTACTAGCATCATAGTAGCCTATTTTATCCTTATATCATTGAATATTATCTATTGTCACATTCTTGATTACTTTCCATGTATTATTTATGGAATTATTGTACAATTTTCATCTATTTATGCTCATTGCATTACCTGTATTGTATTATTTAACTTTAATATTTTGCTATCAGAATTTTTTCTCTTTTGGTTTTAATTTGCTTAATTTTCATATGTTTATTGGAGCATGACTGACAATGACTTATGACAAATAAATGCTTGTATGAAATGTGACAACCAAGGAAATGAAATGATCATAGAATAACTATAGATTTGACCCAGATGGGATTCATGAAAAGTCACTTTGAAGCATGATAATTCAATGTGACATAAGAATTACCAAGTGATAATGACTTCACAATCTATGAATATAGTTTACTATTGTCGTTTGATAATAACTTAAAAAAAATAGAGTTGAATAAAACTTTAAAAGGAATATTTTTAACAATGATCAAAATAAATTTAGTCTCAACATTGCATCTTTTAAACCTCATAAATAGTGAGGAATAATTCAAACTGACAAGTCACTTTTTGAATGTAACTCAACCAAATAAATAAAAACAAAATAATTATTTTATAGATGAAACATAATTTAAAATATTATATTTAACATATTTTTTTATCTCAAAATCATCCATTTGAACCTTCAAATAGTTTTTGATATATGTGTGTGCATGTGTCTATAGGTAGACACATATCACTCATAATCTCAAATGAGCAAACATTTCCAATCAAGATTTTTGATATCATAACCCACATGCCTACGAAAATTCAACCCATAATTTATTTATTTTATATCTTATTATGATTAAAATAATATCCATACCAAAAAATATCCAAAATATAAAATAGACACGTTTCAAGACAAACATAGGCAAGGGGTGTTAGAAGTTGTTATACTAAATGTGACAAAAAACAATACACGACAAAATCAAAACATAATAACATGGAAATGAAATATGAAAATTAAAAATAAAAAGCAAAAAATAATGCTCTCACCTAGATTTGGGTAGAATATGAATCATCAAGTCTTTTGAGGAAACTAAGATACATTCTATTATATGTGTATAAGTAGAGTATTATTTTTGAAGCTGTATGTCAATAATTTAAAAATATATGTTTTTGGGATTTTTTATGCAAATTAATTTACTATTTATTTTTTCTATTATGTGTTAATATTTGATTTATAGTATCACCACATACCATTAAGTAGTGTCAAATTTTGGAGATTGAAGAAGTGGGAAGCTTGAGGATTTGATTTTTTTAACAAAGAATTCAAAGTTCAAGTTTATGGAGGAAAAATTCATACTTATTGTTGTAATTGGCATGGCTCATAGTTATATTTCACATCATAGAATTTAAAGAGAAAAATATGATTATTGATGTGTAAAGATAAGGAAATTTTTTATTTCCAAAGAAGTGCAGAGCATTGTTGACAATGGCTAAAACGAAACAACAAATAAAATCATTTATCATCCATTATATATATATATATGTGTGTGTGTGTGTGTGTGTGTGTGTGTGTGTGTAGACATGGAAAATTGATAAGAAGTCCCTCAAACTTACCAGGTGCAAGTTTGAATTTTTTTCCCTAGCTTTTCCAAATTTACGGTCACCTAATATGGGGCACAAATTTGGCAAGTTAGAGCTTTATCTTAGAAAACCCAAGTTTTGGGATGAAATCTAGGCCATTGGCTCTCCCTTAGGGATTTTTTTCATTTTACTAGCATTTTTCCCTCAAAAACCTTCTATAAATAGAAGATTTTTGGATCCTCTTTTCTCCTAAAAAGTTCTAGAGCAAGTTCAAACAAGTTCAAGAAAGAGTGAGATAACAAGTTTTGAGTGTCATCAAGTGTATTTAAGTGTTCTTCTACTATTTATTTGTTTAGATATTTGTTGCTTTTGGTGAAAAAGTGTGGAAGCCTTGAGGAGTCTACCATTTTGGTTGCTGTCCCATCCTTTTATTTCTTTTTCACTTCCACTAGGTTTTTCTTGCATTATCAATTTTTTTAAATCATTAATTTTTATTCTTGCATTACATTTTTGTTTAATATATCAAGTTAAATTTTTTTTATGAATTCACACCCTATCCATACTAGGCACAAATTTGACAGGGCCAAATTCATGATTGTATCTTACGAGACATGAATCTAGTTCTCTAAGGCTTGGGGTAGAATTTTTCTCCCAAACCCCTAAGTTACTCTTGCATGGTGGATTCAGATCATAATATCTCTATTTGCACACTATTTTTACATTGTTTTATGTTATTGCATGTCTTGTTTGCTTCCAAAGGTCAACAATCACTTTTATTTTCAAATAGTCAGCTAAAAGGACCAAGGGGGCTTGACTACTACACCTCCAAGTTCAGTCATGTAGCATCCTAATAAAACCCTTGAATGTTAATAAATTTTCTAAGTATTTTTAAGTTGTTATGTAGGTTTTAAAAATTTGTTGGATATATCAATATGAAAGTTAAAATCTAGGATCAACCACTTGATCAAGTAAGTGCAATAAATAGAAGATACACTCATGCATGAGAATGAGAACTTTGTCACCTCCAAGAGAATTTTTTGGAGGAAGTATTTGGCTAGTTGATGAATCTAAAACCATAAGTGGGTTTACTGGGTGGAAGGAATGAACCAACTGAAGGATCTACAACTAGTGGGTTGGTTGGGTGGAAGGCTTTGGTCAGTTGAAGGAACTGAAACCACCAGTGGGTTGGCTAGGTGAAATGTATTGGTTAGCTGAAGGAACTATAGCTACTAGAGGTTTGGATATGTGGAAGCCATTGGCAAGATGAAGTAATTGCAACCACTAATGGGTTTGTTGGGTGGAAGGTTTTTTCCAGCTGAAGGAACTATAACCACTAGTGGGTTTTTTGGGTGGAAGGCTTTGTCCAGATGAAGAAATTGTAGCAACTAGTCGGTTGATTGTATGGAATGCTTTGGATAGATAAAGGATCCAAATCCTCTTATAGTGTTGAGTCCTTGAGGTTCAATATATTATATTTCAACAAGATCTTATTTTTCCATGCAAGGCACTATTTATTAGCTAGTTTTAATTGAATATTCCTCTTGGAAGACCCTAATATTTATGTTATAAATCTCCTATTTCAATTGTATTGCTCTTTTGTTGGATCTATTTATTGCATTGGGCACTTGTTTTGGATGGTATGTCTTTAAAATATTCTTTGGAAAAGCCCCATTGTGATTTCTTCATAAGCCCCTGTATCAATCATATTTTTCTTTGGTTGGCCCTTGTTTCTAGTGGAATGATTTAAGTTGGGGTATATTTTCTTGATGTTTTTAATCCTAGTACTCCAAAGCTCTTATCTTTAGCGGATAATCTTAAAATTATTATTAGGTTATGGGTTTCTCTCAAAACCATATGGTCCTTCATGGAAATGGATGATTAATATTTTTTGTACTAGTTGTAAAAAGGTTCTAGGTTTCTTTCAAAACCATGTAGTGGTTTTGGGTTCCACTCAAAACCCTATGGTCCTTCTAAGAAATATAGAATTTGTAAATTTTTAAGAATAGTTATACTTTTACCTCAATCTCCTCGAGTTCCTAGAATCTCATCACTCTGCTATTTTGGCTCTCAATTTCAAATTTATTTTTTAAAACTTTCTAGTTGTTATTATTTAGGTGGGAATATCTAAATCTCTAGTTTGAATAACCCTAAGATCTCATTGACTAATTATTTTTTGGATGTACTGTTTCATTTTATTTTATTATAGGTTTCAAATGGGTTGCCAATTCTATATGATTTGAATTGCTAGATTCTTCCATTGGATGTCAATTTGACCTTATTCTTATTTTGTGCTTATTGATTATATTTTGTCTTTGTTTAGGTTTTGGGACCCTTTTAAAAAATCTTCGTAAAAATTTTGGGAACCTTTTCAAAACCCCTTATTTTACCAAATAAAATAAGTAACTTCTCTAAATAGACTTCATAGGTCTTTTGCTATTTGCTTTCTACTCATTTCTATTCTAAATTTAAATCATTAGTAAAAGAGAAAATAAAAAGGGCATTCAATTCTATTTTAGGCATTTGAAAGAGAAAACTCATATAGTCTACATATTAGGTAAGATTTGATGGCACATTCTCTTGAAACCTTGTTGAAAATAAAAATATTTGTTTGATTACAAAATTAGGGTTTCAGCCTCATTGAAACAAAACAATCATTCTAGGGATAGGCTTTGTTGGTTTTCATTACTATTTTCCTTGCATTGCTCTTTAATTATTCTTATTTTAGATCTTAGTAAGGCCAAACATAGGTGCTTATTCAAATAAATACATCAAACACATTCTATCTTAGACTTGGATCAAGTATTTAAACCATTCTTCGTGAATCCTCTGATCCCTCTAGACACTGAGTGTAGAGGATATAACATTCCCCTACGATCACCTCAACTCCTAGTAGATCCAATTGAGAATCATATGCGGTAGGAAAATATTTTCCCATCTACAACTTTGGTGAACTCAACGTGAAACATGTCCTTAGTGGTCATCTAGAAAGCCTTTTATTTTTTCTCTTTTTTTTTTTTTTTTTGCTTTAAACCATAAATAAGACCATTAAAATTTGTTTGTTTAGATTAGAAAAATATAAAAATACTTAATAAAATCTTTTGTGTGTCTTTCATTATTTTTAGATCTTCCTTCACATCTCCTATTATTTCACTTAATCCTAATGGCTCCCAACCTTAGGAGTAAGAAAAATATTTTAGAATATGGTTAGATTCCCCAAGAAGATGATATAGAGAGAATCCCAATCTAGATGTAGAAAAGGACATAGAAACTGGTAATTATCTTGATCCTATTGAAGGTTCTACTCGATGTATCACATTTAAATCATTTGATAATATTTGGAGTTTCTTTAAGCATCATATGGAATCTTTGAATGAGGTTATGGATGAATAATCCCAACTCAAAGAGGTTGGAATATCTCATCACTAAACAATTTCTCCTTAAACTATTCAATTCAATCCTTTTTTTGAGTCTTCTCATGTTGTTAATCCATTTCATAAAGCTACATATGTCACTATTACAACCACCAATATTGGATGAATTCTATAAGTTCTTCCAATTAGTAGTGCACCTCAAAATCATGTCCAATTTCCTTCTCATTCTATTCCTCCTTATTATAACATTTTTTCTATTCCACCAAATGTGATTTATCTTCCACTACAAGATTCCACATAAAACATCCCATATCATAACATTGTTCATGTTTCTAATATTAACGAAATCCCTTTTCAACAATCCACCTATAACCCTCTAGGGAATATAGGGGTATAACACAACAACAATTATGATATGCAAAGCTTAACAACTATAGTGAAATAATTGGTATCAAGAATGGATATGCTTCAACCTTCAAGTGTCACTTATGACTATAATAAAATGTGCAATCAACTTCTAGACCATGTGGTTTCCACTGGGCCCTACCCTAAGCATTTTCCAATGTTGATATTACCTATTTATAAGGGAATAGAGGACCCAATTGAACATTTAAGGATGTTTAGAACAACATGTCATGATATTATATATGATTACATGTTGCTAAAAATATTCCTTAAGAGTCTTGGTGGTATGGCATTGGAATGGTATTATCAATTATCTCATCATTATCTACAGAATTTTGAATAGACAACTAGGTTATTTGTTTAGCAATTTGGAGCTTGTATTGATAAAATGTGACTGCGCAAGATTTAAATCTTTTAAAGTAAGGTAAAGATGAAATTTTCTTAAATTTTTTGGATAGATGGAGAATTTCAGTTGGATTATTAAGATAAACCTTACTTCCTCAAGACATGCTAGAGATATTTATTGGATATTTACAAGAACAAATCTCATATGGTTTGGAAACAACAATCGTTACCTCTTTTGAACAAGCAATTGATTTGGAAAGACGAATGGAGAAATATCTTATTTGAAGAGGTCAACTCAATCTAAGGAAAGAAGAGAATAGGACCATGAAAATTCAATACAAGAATAATCATGTAATTGGTGATGGGGTAACAGATAACAAGAAACCCATTAAAATTAATGTTTCTAGTACATTGTAAAATATGGTACTTAATAGACTTCAAAACCTCCACCAAGAAATTTTACAAGACTCAACCAAAATATTTCATTGATCCTTAAGCAAATGTTGGAGGCTAATATTATTGAATTGCCTCTCATAATGTAACCTAATACCATAATATACTAGTATAAACTTGGATAATATTATGAGTATCATAGGGTGGAAGGGCACATGACACATTCATGTAAGAGGTTGAATCATGTGGTTCAATACTTAATAGATGAGGTTCATCTTGTCGTAGATGACTACCAACTTTTTCATAACCATAAGCTATCAATTAATCAATCTCCTACTCAATATACACATACAACTAATCAAGATATGGGGATCTTCAAAAATCCCCTACATAATAATCAACAATGGACAACCAACCAGGTTTCTTATCATAATGTGTGACCTCCCTATGACAAAATGGATAGAATAATAGTAGCTACTATGAGACAACCAGATCAAGATCAACAGACTCAACAATATCAACAGGATATAATTTCTACATTCAACCAACCCTCTAGACCTCCTTTAGTCCTCAAGAGTACCCAAAAAAGGAGCACAAGTGTAGAAAAATTATTCTTAGTGTTGAAGTCACAATTAAAATTCTCCTTCAGAATTTAACAATAGTTAAGTAACACACCAACCAATATTTCTCTCTTAGAGCTTTTGTAAACTTCTTTTATTCATAGGGAAGCCTTGTTGAAGCTTCTAAGTCAACAATCTATATTGCAAGATCTTCCCTCTAGTAACCTAGCTAATGTTGTAGGTTCCCTTGGGATTAATCATATGTATATTTATGATGATATTCCTTCCTAAAATTTTCAAGGGGATTATCCCCTTTACATCACTACATATATTAGGGATAAGTTTATGAAGAGAATCTTGGTGGACAATAATTCCTCCCTCAATCTATGCACTTAATTGTTTTTCAAAGTCTTGGACTAAAGAAGGAATATTTAACCAAATCCGATGTCATCATAAAAGCTTTCAACAACAAAACTATCGAAGCTTGCAAAATTTTATCCCTTCCTCTTAAGGTAGGACCCAAGATCATGGAAACCTTATTTTATCTTGTATCTCGCCCTTCATATTTTAATCTTCTTCTTGGACACCTTTGGATTCATGCAATGAGTGTTGTCCCTTCCACTCTTCATCAATGTTTAAAATATGAATTCAAATATTATCTTATCACCATTTAGGGTGACCCTCATCCATTTTAGTATTTTTTAACGGTTGAGCAAGCTCAATCTAGTATCAATCTATGTCCATTTATTTCTCTCCATAAAATTTCTTCTACTTATCTTTCTACTTCTCTTTCATCATCTAAAATAATAAATGAGTTTTAAAGTTTCAAAATAAATAAGTAACCATAAACCATAGTATCATCATGGTATCAAATCAACATGCTCAATGAAAATACTCTTCTAGATCTAGCAAATCTACCACCTTCACCCAAACTATGGGTTTTAATCATAAAAAGGGTGAAGTTGTACACATCAACATGTGTATATTTATCTATGAAGGTACATGCCTTGAAGAAAAGACTTGTGGTAGCAATACCTTTCCATTAGAGAAAATAATTACTCGTTGTTATCTATCCAATGATTATGCACTTCCTAAGCAGATCCTATATAGTATGGAATACGTAGATAAGGGTTTGGGACCACAAAAAAAAGGTATTCAGGAGCCTTTGAAAGTTGAGATTTGGTATAGGAGGTGTGGTATAGGCTACATACCTAACATAAACTAGCCATTACCAATTTATGATGATCAAATTATTACTTATTCTGAATTTATGAATCATCATGGCATAGAGTGGATTAATGAAGATGATGGATCACCTTCTCCCTCAAACATTTCTTTTTGCAATGTGATAACTTTTGTGCACCTTGATTAGTTGTGATCCTATGGTAGTATACTATAGGGGATACTCTTTATGATATGGATGATGAAGACATCCTTTAAACTATATTTTCCTTTTATGGGTTAATCCCTTGGATCACTCATGTTGAGTCTTTTATTTATCAAGTGTATATTGTTCCTTTGTATTTTGAAGACCTTGAGAAACTAGGTATTGTATCACCCATCATTATTATGATGATGAATCCCACATCCTCATAGAAGATACTATATATATATATATATAGATATAGGTTCCAAGGAAATACCTATAATATTTAAGTTAGGTAAATCCTTGTCCATGGATGAGAAGGATCAGTTGATAAAATTACTAAAGGAACTTCAATATATTTTTGCCTAGTCATATTATTACATTCCAAGGCTTTATTCCTCCCTTGTTATGTATCATTTAGTAGTTATAACCAATTCTAAGCTTGTTAAGTAGAAACTTAGGAAGATGCATCCTAAGGTGATCCTTTTAGACATGGAGGAGCTTCAAAAACTTCTTGACATAAGTTTTATCAAAGATATCAACTATTCTGATTGGATCTCCATCATCATTTTTATAACTAATAAGGAAGGAACAATAAAGATATGTAACAAATTTTGGTACATTAATTTAGCATGTCCTAAGGATGATTTTCCTTCCCCCATCATAGATATAATCCTGGAATTTTCTACCAGATGTGAAATGCTTTCAATCATGGATGGTTTCCCTGGATGCAATCAAATCATAATTACCCCTAACAACCAGGACAAGATAACTTTCATCACTCCATGGACTACCTTTTGTTATAAATTCATTACTTTTGGCTTGAAGAATGTTGGTGCCACATACCAAAGGGTCATGACTTATATCATTCATGACATGATGCATGATATTATTGAGAACTATATGTATGATATTCTTGGTTTCTCCATACATCGATAGAACCATGTTCATGATATAAGATGGATTTTTGAAATGCTTAAGTAGTACAAGGTTTACCTTAAGCCGTCCAAGTCTGTGTTTAGAGTCACATATGATAATATTTTAGGATTCATAGTGTCTAGGTGAGGCATTAAAGTGTATCCTAATAATATAGTGACTATTACTAACATACCTCATTCCCATAAATTAATTTAGTTGCATAAATTGCAAGGTAAACTTCAATCTATTCATCAATTCATAACCAAATTAACTAATAAGTGTCAATCCTTTCTTAATATTCTTAATAAAGATGTAGTTTTCAAATGGGATGTTGAGTGTTAATGAGACTTTGATGCCATCAAGAAGTATTTCACTTTCATACCTATGTTAGTTCCCCCAGAATAGATAAGCATATGATGCTTTACATAGTAGCCACAACTCACTCTTTGGGAGCCATGTTGGCTCAACACGAGGATCAAAACAAAGAGTAAGCTATCTACTATATCAGTAAAATGTTGCCTAGCTATAAAACCTTATATACTCCCTTAGAGAAGCTTTACCTTGTAGTTTTTACTTCTCAAAATTTGATACACTACATCCTTAGCCATAATATATTGGTAGTTAGGAATTTCAATCCTCTCCACTACTTAATGTTGAAACCCTATATTTTAGGTTAATCCACTAAGTGGGTTCTAGTCCTTAGTGAATTTGACCTAACCTTTATAGGTTATAAGGCTATAAAATATCATGTGATTGTTGACCATATACCCAATGCTACCCTAAAAACCACCCATATCTTAGTCATTGAGTTCCCCAATAATTTTTTTAGCTTAGACATCAAAAAACAAGAGTCTTATTTTTTTTTATGGATCCCATTGCTTTAAGGGTGTTGATGTTGGGATTATTCTAGTTACCCCACAAAAATAGTTCATACCCCTTTCCTTCAATATTTGTTTCTCTTAAACTAATAATAGTGTAGAGTACAAATATTTGATCCTAGGTATGAGATCTAGCTTAGCTTTGAAGTTAAAGCCTAAAACATACACAACAATATCACTTACAATACTAGTTTCTCAAATGTATGCAAATTTATATTACTCCTCTTTATGTTACATATATACCATAGATATGATACTATAGACATTGTAAATGATATAGATATCTATACATATTGTTGTGTAGATGGTATGAATCACTATATCTTGCTATCCACTCTATGGAGTAATATATAGCCTTTCTAGGATGACACTATATTGTATGCACACTTGTAATTGAATCTTCACATGAATCTTTCTAATATAAGGATACATGTGCACACTTACATATTGGAAACTTGTGCACATTTCCACTCATAACACTTGCACACATATTTACATGACACACATTAATTTCTTGCACATTATTACATTACATGAAATATTAACTCACTCACCAATCTAAGACATGACCTTAATATAATATTTACAATGATTTACCAAGGTGGTGCATTGGCATGCACCAAATAATTTAATATTATTCAACACCCCCTTGTATTAAATTATTTGGTTATTGAAGACTTTAGTCTTCTGTACAATGTTCATCCTTCGTATGACTTTGATTTTGGATTTGATCTTGTCCTCGTTCTTCTTATTTTTTATTGTCTTCATATTTGATTTCAGCTTTAGGTTCCTTAGTCTTTGTAATCTCTTGAATTTTTACATTGTCATTAGATTCGTGAAAAATAATATTATCTTTACCTTTATCCTTCACACCATATAGCCTTCACAATTGTCATTTCAAATTCAACAAACTTTTTATATCCTCAAATATCCAAGAGATAAATCTTCATATTTATCATAATAGAAATATATTGTATTCCCTCTTAATAATGACAAACCCCTAATGATTACTAAATAACAAACTCTAAATGACCCATATTTATAAGACTCTTTAACACCACATATTTAAAAAATATTTACAAGTACCAAATAATGTAACAAACTCTAACACAAATCCAAATTTAGATACTATTGTCTACAAAAGAGGGTGACCTCTATTGCATATCAAGGATAAGGGTCCAATAGTATCGAACCAAGAGGTAATAATTAAGGAGAGACGAGGGGATATTGTTGCACAATTCCCCAAGGTAGAAGCACATAAAATGGGTGAACCAATAGCTAGTGAAGAGAATATTAATGATAGGGATAAAAAAATAATAAAATATATAAGAAGAGGGTAAGAGGAGTTTGAATTCATTGACTAGTAAATTCATGTTAGCAACCACAAGGAAATTTAGGAGATTCAAGCCATAAAATGAAGTAAAATATTCCAATGTGGGGTTCAATATTATTGAAGAGATAAATAAGATGCCAACTAAAGTGATTCAAGCCATAATATTTGGTATTACCTAGTCAAAGCAACTTGTTACAAGAGGTACCATAACCAAGACTCTCACCACTAAAAATCAACTAAATGAATTTAGATATTATAATTTGATAGCATACGATCCAAAAAATATAGATGAACATTGTAGATTCTTTAATTTCAATAAAACTAAAAATAATAAAATCCCCTAGATTTTGCATTACTCTAAAGATTGAAAATTATGTCTTGAGAAGTTGAAACAATAATAGTCATGCCAAAATTCATTTTTTAAGATATGGAACTACCATACTCACCAATAGTCAGTAGATCATTTTACTTAAACTGAAGAAGGAAAATGGGTTTTATAAATAATTAAAGAAGTAATTACTAATGCTCCAATGCTAATTAACGTATACTTATAAAAAGATTTAGGTTATATGCATATGAAATTGATGTAATCATTATAATAATATTGACCTAGAAAGATAACAGAGAGGAGGAACATCATATTTCCTTTATGAGTTAAACACTCTACTAATAGAAGGAAAGGTAATCCTTCATTTAGAAATAGGTATTTATGATGATAAAGGTATTAATAAAATTTTGATACTATGTACTCTAAATCAAGATAATTATCCTTGCAATTCATATTTATGTGAGATCTACCATGTTACATGAAGAATTAATAAAAAAGAGAGTTGGATAGATTAACAAGATTCAACAATTTTTTATAAATACTAAAGCTACCAAGTTGATAAAGGGGCAAGCTATATGTGAGAGCCAAGTACTTTCTTACACCAGTGAATAAGTAGTAATTATAGATAAAGTTGATTTGAATTAGTAGGCTAGTTGGACATGCAAAATAAAAGTATACATGTTGAAATAATAAGTGCTAAAATCAAACATCCAATAAAAATGCATGTTTTAGCAAAAATGCTATTCACTATGCTTTGCTTAATGAAATTATATTTTCATAAGGATATGACAGTGTGCTCTTATGATGTATTTAAGAATGAAGAATAAAGGATTTTTGGTAGTTTGCATTATGCCACATTGGAGTTTAAATAAATTTTGACTATAACATGAAAAATATGTTTGTATGTTGATATAGCATTTTTCTCAATTTCATATGTTGCAGTTAACTTTATTTTTCTTTTTTTATTTTTCATGTATCTTTCGGCTTGGAAATAAATGGATTGAAGCACTCTGATAAAAATGGCCTGAAAATAATTTGAATCGTAACGACCATGGAAATGAAGTACAAAGACGTCGAGTTAGATTTTCTGAAAATGGCATCGCTTTTGCCACAAGTGTGGGGCGAAAGCATCATGCACCCCAAGTTGGAGCGAAGATGAAAGAACAACAAAATAAAAAATAGCCAAGTGTGAAAGACACCTAAGTTGAAACATGAATTTTACCCCAAGGATGGGCAAAATCCATGTTCACCTCATTATTGGGTGAACGTATTCAAAAGTATAAAAAAGCACCGAAAGACCCAGGAACATGTTTTCCCCAAGAGTGAGGTGAAAGACCCGTTTGCTCCTTTTAGGGGCGAACATCATAAAGGTGCAGCATGAAAAAGTCAATGCAGGCCATGATTAGTTTCACCCTCATGGAGGGGTAAATATACCTTTCACCCTTCTGAGATGCGAACGTACCAGCGAAGGTAATATTTCAGTGAGGATATTATGAAGGTATTTTTGAGCGAATGTGTTGTGAATATTGTGTTCTCCCAGGAAAGAGGGCGAAGATTCCTGTTTCCTGTTGGGAAGGCGAACGTCAATTTTGATAAACGATGTAATCTCAAGACAATATTGAAGTGCATATTTCGATTGAAGATTGACTTTGAATGAATGCCCAAATTTAATGATGGTGACAAAATGGAAGATATTTTTGTTGATTTTCATCATTTTTGAAGATGCCTTCTCAACGGTTTTACTCCCTCTTCGAGGTGAATTTAATATGGATTAAATTGTTGAAGCAATGGTTTATTTCCAAAGGATGAAGGTGGCCAGAATTTAATGCATTCAAAAGTTGTTTTCTAGATCGTGATTGCCAGAATAATATTTTTGAAAAATAATGATTCACCATGTCTTTGATCTATGGATATTTGCTCCTTTCATGTATTTAATGAAAGAGACATAAACCTATATAAATACTAAGAAAAATTTCATTGTAAAGAGTTGTAATGTTGGAAATTTTGTGAGAAAACTTCCTAAGTTCTCTACATCAATAGAAGAGACTTGGCTTCTAAAATTTACAAGCATTCTTATGTATGTGCTTTCCTTCTATTTTTAAGCATATTTGGTTATGCTCATGTTCCTGCCCTTAAGTTTCGAATTCTATTTTTGGATTTAAAACATTGTTGGTGGTTGAGTAATTTTTGAAATGCGATTTGAGGTTTATCTCTGCAAAGGTGTGAGTGTAATTCTGTTGTCTTCCCTCTATTATATGTTGTTATAAAACTTGGTGGAATTCTTGTTGCTAGTCTGATCCAAATCCTACACATTCGTCTTGTGGCCATATTTCCCTTTAATTTCATCATTTCCAATTCCTTTCCTGTAACTCTAGTCTTCACCCAATGTAGTATTTAGTTTGGGAGCCAGCTCTCTCTGGATATTAACACAGAGGACATCTCTTTCCTCTAGTCTTTCAATTTTGGTTGTGTCTAGGGCTCAAGAATGCAATTTTATTGATTAGGTAGATATTTGACCAACAATTTTTAGCACACCTGGTGGAACCTCAAAAGTTCCACTTTCAAACAGTATTAAGATATGATGTTCACCTTCATGATGAATAGTTAGAACATTTGGTGACTCGATTATTCCCAGGAATATCCAAACATGAAAGTAGCAAAATTTTTGCTTCATGAATACAAGATCAAAGGCCAAAAATCCTAAAACTCCTATTGAGTTCTATGAACTCGATATCCAACGGTTAGGAGAGCATCCTCAACTAGCCGTTTTGTTTCGTATGTTGTCATTGCATCATACATCCCACACATTATCTATAACAACCTCACAGTTATCTGATGTCTTTTTTCTCTCATAGTCCCATTTAGTACTACCACTAGTGTCCCTCAAGGTCCACTCCACACACCATTCCACATGGCTCAAAACCCACCATCGCAGCCACAAAGGTAGTTCTTGGCATGGAATAGCTCTGAAGCCTTGAGTTTATAAGACCAAAATCTAGTTTCCCAAGTAGCTTTGAAGGTCTTGCCTACATATGATGGTATGGATAAGACTATCTATGAACATATTCAAAATGTAGCTTCTTTGGCTACCATTCATGGCATCAACGATGAATATATCATGGTAAGGTTGTTGGTTTTATCATTAAGGGGAAGGCTCTTATATTAGTATCAGTCATTGCAGCATGTAACCATAGCTACATGGGATAAGTTGACAAGGTTTTTGATCAATAATTTCCATGGGCAAGTTGATCCATTTTCGCTACTACATCAATTTACAAACATTCAAAGGCATCCACATGAGGAAATTGTTGACTTCAATGTCAGGTTCACTCAGAATTGGTAGCGAGTTCCTAAAGGTCTTTGGTCCATGCATGAACAACCTACATTCTACTATCTTAGGATCAACAATCCAATGTGACTATATTTCCATACCTATACACATAGGCATATAAGGCTAAATCTGACTTGATCACCGTAGGTAGGCTTCCCCCAAATATGACTATGTCCATTCTTCCTGACCTTCCATAGTATTTGTATTCTAGTGCATTTTTACAGCCCATGCCCTCCATGTACCTAGTTCCCTCATGGATCTCATGTCGTCCTCAAATCTCTCTAGTTCTTATCCTGCAGCTTCCTACTCAAAGCCTTCCATAGTTACCCACTTTGGAAACACCATAGTTTCCTACCTCTATCCATTTTCCAACACTTCTAGCACCACCAGCTCCATTGCTATTACCTACTCCCTTGGTACCTTTACCATTGCCAACACTACCTGCACCTTCGAACTCTGATCCTTATTTGAAACTGTTACAAGAGGTGTAATAAAATAATTCGACAGTGAGAACCATCTCAAATGAACCCACTGTGATAAGGAATAAATAATAAAAAGCTGATTTTTACACAAAAATATTTCCAACACTGTCGATTACTCAAGAACAAGCATCTACCAGTAAAGATCCCAAAAGGGGTCCAACAATATTAGCGAATGAAGAAACCAGTACATCAAAGAAAACATACTAGTGCTCAACTTGCAATGATCCCTATGGAGAAGATACATGCATGGTTCATATGAACTATGTACAGATGCTAGCATCAAGTTAACATGATAATAGAAGCAGATCATAATTTTATGTTACGTTCTTCAGAGAAAGTTTTGATTCTCATGAGATTTAGAAATAAGCCAGTGACCATAGACCTAGTAGAATTATAACCTTTGAATATTTCTACTGATATAACCAAAAAGTGTGCACCCATCTATTGTATTATATCATATTCAATTATTCAAAGCATAAAAATGACAAGATTATATAGATTCAACAAAATAAGTGTGTCTTGTATTAATAATTGCAAAGAATACCGATTACAATCATGCCCCTCTTAGGGTCACCCAAATGATGATACAATTAATACAATTCCAAAGCCCTCAACAGGGTAGGCGCACTAATATTGTTTTTCAACTAGTCACAAACTGCTATAGGGTGGAGTTGCCCTCTTCTTCACATTGAGGAAGAAACTTGATAGTTGAATCTCCTTCGAATCTATTCCTTGCAATCAAGAAACAACATAAAAGCGTCAAAAATATAGGCAGCCTCTCATGATGAGGTCCTTTTAGGAAAAATGTACAAAGATACCATTGAGCATGTATAATAAAGAAAGTGTGAAAAGCACTTCTAAACTATGTTAATTGGACCAAGATTTATAGAATTGCATAAAGTAATACAACAACTACACTATGCATGGACCAATTACATGGAATAAAGCATAAAAGTGCATAAATAATTCATTAATGTCCGATTTGATGCTTAACATAAAGAAACTATTCTAACATAATTCTATCGGTCAAAAATCTGGTAAACTACAATTGAACGAGGGGAATAGCTAAACTAAGCTAACTAGTCGAACAAAAATGAAAAAGGTAAGGCGACGATACCTCTGCTACAAACTGTAGCTCTGATGAGAGGTCTGCACTGTAAACCATGACTGAAATCCATGATTAGAAATATAATAGGTTTAACCTCAATTTCAAGGGCAGTGGGCTTGACCTCCTTGTCCAAATTGATGTTCAATGGTCGCCTCTGGTGTACTCAGATTGATTTTGTGGTTGATTCATTGTTAAGGGCCTTCGTTTACCCGAATATGCACTTCTTGGCTCTCCTAGGCTCCTAGGGCATCCATAATGTAATTCATCATGAATCTTGGCAAGTAGGAAGAAGATAAGTGCAATAGCTCTCTCTCAGTATACTTGGTTGAGTGTATAATTTGATAGATCTTCACTGCTCAAATCTCCAATGCTCTCTCCCATTGGTTTACCCTAATTATAAGGGGTACTTATAGGACTACCCAATGGCTAGGGGTGGCTTCATGGAAAATCCAAGATCAAGAAGGTATGGTTAGGATAGTTGGATTGGAAGATTTCATCCTCTAACCACTGTCTTCTAGATCAAATGGTTTTTCAAACCAATTTGGCTCGGATGAAGGCCAACTAAACTTTAGTTAAGACTACAGGTTACAGCTATGGTCTAGACTGTAAACCACAGGTCTCAACCGTGGTTCATCCTATAGACCATAGGTCTAGGCTACTATTTAGACTGATTAGGCCAAGGAGCCCAAATTGAGTGGTTAGAATTACTTCTCTATCTTGGAGTTTTTCCAAGATCCTCCATATGGTCTTGTAGCATGTCCATATGAGTAGTCTCCCTCGACATGACATGTTTTAGGTGTCTCCAGATGCCCCTTTTGATATGTGTTGTGATATCAAAAAATGTTGAGCAAAAATATACCTCCTAAAATAATGTCGAAGGTTCTATGATGATCATTAGTCAGACCAACATTAGATACCTCTTGTCCAGAAAAAGGACACACATCCTGGAATCATTGCTTCCAACTAGGTGAAAGGCTTACATTTAAAAATCTTGTGCCCTTCTCATCTCGTTCGGTGTAGCTATGCATTCCATAGGTATCTTCTGACCCATCGATCCGAAAGGTGAAGAACAACAAGCAAAGTCATATTTGCTATATTCCCCTAGCAAATGGGTAAGCTTATGATAGCTGTTGACAATGATATGCAAGGATGAATGCAATTTTGACAATATCAAGGGAACTATGATCTTCAAATCTTCTATTGATTTTGATTATGATTTGATATTATGAATACCCCCTCAAGCAATGAGTCGATGAGGGTAATAACAATGATTAAAATGACAATGTCACTTGACCACCATGGATGGTCTAAATAAATTTAGATTTGAGCAAATTAATGCCTTAGCTAGGCCTAGTTTAGCTTTTGATTCCAACTGTTAATAGTATTTGCACATTTCTATCCCATGGAGTAGTCGGGCTACAATAGCTGTCTTAGAGAATCAAAATGATACAAATCCAATTAGTTTTGTGTTGAATCAAATTATCGATGATTTGTTGAAAATATGTCATAGGAGAAATGACATGCAATGCCTCATTCTTATGGAGCAGCCCGACCTTGAAGGCCTTCTTAGGGATTTAAAATAAGCATATCAGATCAACGATGACAATTTTACCCCAAATGTCCTTATGGTAACTTACTCATCTTGTTGGATTGCATGGATCGCAATTCGCTGCAACCGCCAAGAGTATAGGGTAAATTACTGAATATGAGATGCATTTGGTGTTTGAATTATTTGATTTTTTTTGTTCATTTTGATTTTTTGAATTGATCCTAGTGTTTTGAACATAACCAAATTTGCAACATTGATTGCTCTTTTTGAAAATTTGATCCAGTGGGAGTCATTAATTTACCTTTTTAGACCTTCTCACGATGGGATTTGACTAAATTTGATACTAGCTACAAACCACAGCTAGGGTCTGCGGTTCCCTATTACAATTTTTGGAACCGTGGCTAGGGCTTGCGGTCCGCACAGAATAAGAAAATCTTATAAAAAGGTTCAATTTTCAAATATGTTTCATTATTTCTTGAAAACTAATAATTTTAGACCTTTGACAGTGACAAGTTACCTGACCTGACCCTATCAAACTTTACACCCATACCTTACACACCACATGATGGCAGACTGTGGGCAAGGTAATTCAAAACCGAGACATCGCATCCATTACCAATAAAATTAACCTCATTAAGAAATGGGCTAATTGAACCTAATTAAACTGTTGGTAACGAACCTCATGTTATATTAGGCTAGTTTAGGTTTTACTATATATATTTTTATTTTTTTGTTCTTTTTAGCCAAGGCAATGACCTCGATAGGGTCTTACTCGGAGACCATAGGCACTAGCTGTGGTTCCCAATTGACCAATTGGGGATTGCAGTTGCTAGTTGCGGTCCACATTTAAAATCCAACCTGTCAATTTTTGACCACATGCGGACTGCAGGGTTAACCCGCGGTTCACAGACTTTAGGAAAAAATTATCAAATTTTTAATTTTTTCAAGGTTTGCTAGGTAGTTAATACTAATTAATGCATTTTTTACTTTTCTAAGTGACATTTTAATTTTTAGGACTGCTTGATGACATTTTTTTGTACTTTTATTAGTTTTTAGATGTTTTTGATGATTTTTAGGTCATTTTTAAATATTTTTGCTTGTTTTTAGTTAGCTTTTTCTTCACTGTGCTTTTATTTCAAATGTTGACCTCTAGAGCTCGTGATCCCGACATCCTTAAGACTCTTTATGGAGAGCTCACTCCTGGGGCCGAGGAGCAAATATGGTTTAGATTTGTTAGCTTCGGCTACATCCTAGATATACCCACAATTAGGGTGGATCAAGCTTACTTGAATGCATTGGCACGATGCTAGAATGCACGGGCCAACACATTTCACCTTCCTATAGGTGAAATGACTATTACACTAGAGGACATCTATAGGATCTGGATCTCCATTAATGGTGAGGCCATCATCTCTTCTACTTCTAGGGATAAGGGGCCCATTTTTTATGCTATATTTGGCGATCAGATATAGGAGGCTCAATGCAATATCGATCATGGAGGAGTCCATATCGGATACTGGAAGGGGAAGAACATCTTCTCTATGTGTGAGGTCATTTTTATGTAGATGGTGGTGCAAGTTGTTCTTCCAGACTCCTTGAGCATGAGGATTACTTGGAACCTCCTAGTCACTATCCGAAGAGTGATTTATAGCTTAGCGAATCAACCACTACAACTGGCTTGGGGGAGCACCCTGCTCTGCCAACTATATAAGGAGATATATCATATTACTGATCGGAGCTACCAATAAATCAATTACAGTCTGCTACTCCAGATTTGAGGCTAGCAGCACATCAGGATAGAGCATCCTAGAGAGCTACCACTACATATCTCAGAGATCGATGATGACCATTAGTGCTATACTGCCTGCTAGCCTCACGAGGAGAAGTGGTTCAGGAGCAGGACCCATGCTAGTGACATCCAGCATTATATTACATGGTTTACCTCACTCAACCTAGATTATATTGAGTGGCAATCGTACATGGATTACCCAGTATGGGCTAGGGGTGGCTTCATGGAGAAGCCAAGATCAAGAAGGTGTGATTAGGACAGTTGGATTGGAAGATTTCATCCTCTAACCACTGTCTTCTAGATAAAATGGTTGTTCAAACTGATTTGGCTCGGATGAAGGCCAACTAAACTTTAGTTAAGACTACAGGTTACAGCTATGGTCTAGACTATAAACTGTAGGTCTCAACCACGGTTCAGCCTATAGACCACATGTCTAGGCTATGATTTAGACTAATTATGCCAAGGAGCCCAAATTGAGTGGTTAGAATCACTTCTCTATCTTGGAGTTTGTCCAAGATCCTCCATATGGTCTTGTAGCATGTCCATATGAGTAGTTGCCCTTGAAATGACATGTTTTAGGTGTCTATAGATACCCCTTTTGAGATGTGTTGTGATATCAAACAACGCTGAGAAAAAATATACCTCCTAAAACAATGTCGAAGGTTCTATGATGATCATTAGTCAGACCAACATTAGATACCTCTTGTCTAGCAAAAGGACACACATCCTAGAATCATTGCTTTCAACTGGGTGAAAGGCTTACATTTGAAAATCTTGTGCCCTTCTCATCTCATTCGATGCAGTTGTGCATTCCATAGGTATCTTCTGACCCATAGATCTGAAAGGTGAAGAACAACAAGCAAACTCATATTTGCTATTTTCCCCAAGAAAATGGGTAATCTTATGATAGCTGTTGACAATGATACGCAAGGATGAATGCAATTTTGACAATATCAAGGGATCTACGATCTTCGAATCTTCTATTAATTTTTATTATGATTTGATATTATGAATACCCCCTCAAGCGACGAGTCGATGAGGGTAATGACAATGATTAAAATGACAATGTCGCTTGACCACCATGGATGATCTAAAAAAATTTAGATTTGAGCAAATTAATGCCTTAGCTAGGCCTAGTTTAGCTTTTGATTCCAATTGTTAATAGTATTTGCACATTTCTATCCCATGGAGCAGTCAGGCTACAATAATTATCTTAGAGAATCAAAATTATATAGATCCAATTAGTTTTGTGTTGAATCAAATTATTGATGATTTATTGAAAAGATGTCATAGGATAAATGACATACAACGCCTCATTCCTGTGGAGCAGCCCGACCTTGAAGTCCTTCTTAGGGATTGAAAAGAAGAATATCATATCAACGATGATAATATTTTTACCCCAAATGTCCTTATGGTAACTTACTCATATTGTTGGATTGCATTGATCGCAAGTCGCTGATTTTGTTTAAAAAATAAAAAACACAACACAAGAAAACCAAAAACAACACAAAATCAACAAATCAACAATAAATTTTAAATCATTCTTTCATACCTTCAATTCTTTCTCCACCAAATTAACAATGATGCCTAAAGGCCTCTCAATTCCATTTTATCCTTCCTCATTTGAGCTTCTCTTTTCTCCTTGTACTCAATTCTTCTCTTATTTTATTCTTCATTTTCTTATTCTCTTAGTAGGCTCCTTGTCAATGTTGTATGGTCATGCACGAGTGGCTACATACATTTGGATGGTCGTATTTCATCCTCAAAATCTTATTTTTCTCATTATTTTCCTCTCTCCCAACCTCTTTTCCCTCATTTATTTCCCTTTATTATTCCTTCTTTTAGTAGGATCCATGTCAATGTTGTATGATCACACATGAATGACTACATGCCTTTGACTGGCCCTCTTTCTTCTTATTCCCTCTTCTTCTTCATTCTATTCCTCTTTCTCAACTTTATTCTTTTCCTCATTCTTCTCTCCCCAATCCACATTCTTTTCTACCTCATTTCTCCCCATTCAAATATTTTAGCCTCTCTCTCATTATACTTTTATATTGCATTCATTCCATCACATTCAGGCATCAATAAAAATAAAATAAGTCTCATAAATGCTAATTTGGTTATCTTTTGGGTGTGTGGATACGCGTTGACCAATCTTAATTGGCATAATTAATCAATGACATGTATGTTGCATATTTTTGTTCCCATTTGTATGTATTATGTTTTGTATCATTTTTGTGTGCCTAAGTGTAGTGTTTTGTCATTTGTCCTGTCATCATGTCCATCATGTTGCACATAATCACCTTCATATTTCAAACATTTTCAATAAGCATGCCTTAGTTATCCCAACTATCAGGATGTCTTGTTCAATTTTATTCTTAGTTTTCTTGATAATAGAAGTCTTTTCTATTATTCAACCATTTCTAGTTGATCCAATCAACCTTTGTCAAAATTCATCATGTTCTAATGCAATTTTAGTCTTTCCCTAACTGACATAAGTTCTTTCTTGGAACAATCACATATCCAATATTAACAAAATTTTGAGTTTAGGGAAGATAATGCCATGAGTATTCTTACCATAAAGTGAAATTTTTCTCACTCATCCTATCATTCGCATACTTTGAACCTGAGGATCAAAATGTAAATTCAAAAATAAATAAGAGAAAGACAAAAAAGAGAAAAATAAATCCAAAGATTTATTTCCTTAGGTATTTTAGGTACCTTCATTAGGGTTGTGGATGCCTGGCTGGTAGTGGAGCTACATCGAAGGATCATGGGGCTAACCTCCATCTAGGCTATAGAAACTTGTCTAGCAGTGGATTATACCTTTCGAGTGGAAACATGCCTATCACATTAGCAACCATTTTTATAGACCTTTGTGCACTTGTGGATGAGGTAGCTTATAATGGCTTGAGTCACAATTGGTAAGTCCATTTTTACTCAAAATGGGAATTGAACAACATTGCACACACTTTGTTCAATGATAGAACTAATCTTATTTCGGATGGTCTAGATTACTATGGGATATTGACTGACCATCATATATGTTTTATTGTTAAAACTAGGGTGTTTGACTTTCGTGAAATTCTTTTTAACATCTAAAAAACCTTGGAAATATGAAAGAACCATATCACGACTAGGTTCAAATTACTAGATTTATCTTCAATTCATTTTTCTAAATTTCATTCACCTTCATTCTTATGTTCAATATTACTTATCATTAATTTAATGATTTATTCATTTTTCTCCTAGTCTATCCATATCATTATTAGTGTTACATTCATCATGTTCATTACATGTTATATTGTATTACATTGTATTAACATATCCATTGTGACTTTTAACTTGTCATTGATTAGTTAAACCATTTATGATTGTGAAACTCATATATACATTGAAACATTGATTAAATAAACACATATGAATCTAAACCAAAAAAATAAGTTGAAACATCATCATCCATCACATAAACATATTAAATACATGCCATCTAACATATCATATCTATCCAATCACATGCATCCATTAATCATACACATTAAAATAATCTAAACATATGTATCAACTCATAACAACCATCAAATATATTATCATATATATCAAATCATGAAAAGTACATCATAAGTACATAATCATCAATATATGTAGGTTACTTCATGTATACATATATGCATAATCCACTATACATCATACTCATCTCACCAAAAACACTACTCTACAAAATTGTGGCCAATCTACCACACCAAAAATATAGCTCATGGTTGTTGATCATTGGGAGTCTTTCCACTCCCTCTTGCCCTCTTGATATCTCACCTTACCTTCTTTATTACCTCTTACTACCCAGAGATCGATACATTCTCAACATCTATGACACTATCGGTTCCACAAAATGAGGTACTATTGGGACCACTAATGGTGTTCTCATATGGTTACATCGAGATCAAGATGCTAAATATGATAGAATAGCCAAACCCTATCTCACTAGTGCATCCTTGTATGCTAGCACTCTATCCCTCTCCCATGCATAGGTTTCCCTAAAATCATCCTTTGAATATCGTAACCAAGTAATCTTAGCCTATGCAACAACCATATCTCCACCACCCCTTAATTTCTCTACCTCCTATCATATCCCATCCATATTTGTAGTTATTACATCCCTCTTCATATTCACAACATCTCTCTCTTTATAGTATATATATCTCTATCTATAGCTCCTCTCTCTTTTACTAGAGCATGTCCCACTCAAAGGTCATAGTATTTAATCTCACCAAGAGTCCATCCCTCTCTAGCTAGAGTTCATCCCTCTGAACTCATTTCTGCCTCTTCTCTGATGACCTTGTTACCTCCTTCTTTGTCAGCTATACCTATAGATATTGTACCTACTTCCTAAGCATATTATCCTCCTTAATTACATCCATCATATTTCCTTACTCCATGCTATCATAAAAATTATATCGCTCTCCCTCCAAAATATATTGTTGGTTCCTCCTTAACTATCACCCTTAATGTGACTCCTCTCTTGTCTACTCAGTGACATAATTATAATCATAGTTTCTCCTCCTCTTACTCATCTCTCCCTCTAGATATCTCTTCATATCTACCAACTACCTCACTCTCCCCACCAATTACCTCTCCATATTATTCCACATCCACATCCTCTTGTACAACCTACCATGCCTACTATTGTTGCATCAACCATCATTTATTGTAGTCTAGTGTAGTACCAACATCATCTACATTTAGTACTACTATCACCTCATCCATATCTAAATCTAGTGGGTCTATATGTGGTGAAGTCCCAACATCATCCTTGATCCTTCAATATACTATCAATGGATCTTGTACACCCTATCACAATCTATATTATCTCAGGACTTGAGTATACTAGAAATACTCAACTTGTGTGCTCTTGCATCCAATCACCCATATTGATCATTATACATGACATAGGTGCTCTACCTCCTCCCTCCATGTTTTCCCTCTTCTCGATAATCACCAGATAATGTCTTTTGAACTCAATCTCACCCACCTCTCATGGTAATGTAGACCATCTCCCCTAAAAGACCTCCTCACTCATATCTTCATGTCTATATGCCACCTCAAGACATATGAAACCTCCTATCCCATAAAATTTTTTGCCTCATAAGGTAGCTCACATGGCCTCTTAACTCTAATATTCTCTTATACCCATACATATATTAACAAGCTATAGCTTATTCATCTCCAATCAATCCTCCTTATCACTTACAACTCCCTATAAATCTATTCCAATATAGTCGAAACCCATGCAAACCTATAAAAACCCACCAAAATCCACCCAATATGTATATATATATATATTTCACAAGTAGGGTTCACCAAGGATCCCAATATTTATTTTAGCATTCTCAAGGATTCACCACATTTGAGTTCAATGTCGATGCAAATGACTCTCAAGTGGACAAGAGTGGCCAACATCCCATATTTTTAGGGTTCACCTTACTAAACCTCACTATTTATGAGGAAACCCAAGTGTCCCCCCACCTTTCCTACACCCTCACTAGTATAGGACAATTTGACCACAACATAGGGATTATCCTTTAAGGCCCATAACACTTAAAGGGGAATGTCTATTCCCTAACCCTTCCATAAGTCCATCTATGTAGGTTATTCTAGTGTAAAGCCTTGGTATTTAGTTACCACACCTCCATGGGCTAACTAAGGTCATCACGAATCACCTGGTAATGGGTATGGTTATCTAAACCTCATTGTTCAAGGTACCACCATAGCTATCGTGTAATTGATTCCACTAACTTTAAGTTATGGAATACCTGATCCTCATTGTCCAAGATCTCCTTCCAAATTCATGAGTACCTAACTATTGCATCACCACAACTCCTTCCAAGGCTCATGAATACCTAGTTATTGCATTACCACAACTTCTTCTAGGATTACATTAACTCATGTCTCAGGGTTACTAACAAGGTTCTAGATCCATACCCAAGAACCCCACCAAATCTAATATTTGTATAAAATAAACAATCTAACATTCATCTATGGAAAGAATTAAAGTGCTATAACAAAAATAACATGTTTAGTTATAACACAATGCTAGATTCTTGGATTTAAATAGAACATTCACCCCACATTTCAACATAATACTAACATTAAAATAACATCTCTCTCTTAACATAAATCATGATTAAATTAATTATAATGCTAACAACTAAACAATAATCTAGCATAAAACATCATTAATTAAGGCTAATAAAGCAATATTATAATAGAACATAATGTTGATTATGAAAATCATCTTCGAAAGGGACCATCTCTAACCCAAGATTTAATTTTCTATTCCATACATTTACATGGAGACTTCCAAGCCTTTTAATTTAGGAATAAAAATAACCAAGTTTTACATAACAAAATTTCTATTCACATAACATCTTTTCATTCCAAAATATGTTAGAGCAAGTCTATCCAATGGACCCCACCATAGAAGTGAGGTCATTAGGGATTATATATTGAGGAATAACCTATCCACTCAAGGGTTTAAGTAGGTTGTCCATATGCATTGGAGACATCCTTAGGATTTTAAGAAGAGAAATTTTTATGGGATACTTTCAATTTTCTAGCACAAATCAAAATTACCATTTTATTTGTTGCTTTATTGTATGACTAATGGTGGTATTTTAAAGGAAGAATCTTATTTTGAGTGGAGGACCAAAAGAGGCTAATAAGGATGATCAAATGATTGATCTTGTGTTGTTTCCTTGTAACAACACAAATGGAAGAGGAATGAGCAAAGGGTAGAATATTTCCCTCATATTTTAATTTGGGGGTGGAACTCTTCTATATTGGACATTGTTTACTATTTTTTGGTGATGATTTCACAATGGATCTTAGAATATCCTTAGATCTTGATTAGAAGAGGATGAGTTAGAGTTATTGAAGATAATTTGACCATTATATATTAGGTCTTAGATGAGGGTTCTAGAGCTCTTGCATATATTACTTGAGTTACCATTAATCCTACAAAAGACACATTGCTCCTTAGGGGATAACCAATAAGCTTTCTTATTTTTAGGACCTAGGGTTTTGACAAGGGGAAGTTATACCATTTTGGTCTTAAGGAGCTGACTCAATATGGTTGAAAGATATTCCTTTAGTTTGGATAATTTACTTTTGGATTTTGATTATTGGGGTTTTTCTATGACTAGATTTTGAAGGATTTCTACAATACTCACATTATTGGTTTGGTATGAATTAGTAACTCCATCACCTACAACATGCTTGTTTTTGTATTACCCCTTGGGATGGGAGGAAGAATTATCTTCCTCCTTTTAGGCTTTGTATTTCAAAAGTACTTTTTTAGGAAGATACTACTCTTTTATTAATGTCCATAAGATTTTCAAATAAAGAAACATTGTCTATAACCAAGTGAAAGGCCATATTTTCATTCAGGTTCCCTACATAGATATCTAGAAGGTTTCTCTATGGGGATACATATTGGAGTCTCCCCACTAGGGCTCACCATCTTCCAAAAATTCAATAAAATTATCCTATACATGCATAAGCTTATAGAGGTCACTAATCATGACCTTTCTTTAATGTATATAGAAATTTGCTTAACAAACATTTCAATAAGGTCCCTAAAGCTTCTAAGGGAATGCCTTGGTATTTGGCAATACCACTCCAAGGTAGGGCTACTAAGGCTCTTGGAAAATATCTTTAGTATCAATAGTTCATCATAGGAAATGTTGTTATAGGTACCTAAACAACCTAATATGATTTATGGGATCTTCCTTCTCCTTATACATTTAAAACTTACATGTTTTAAACTTACTACTGGATATAAAGGGATTTAAGGGTTGGTTGCTCAAGTCCTCATAAATTAATTGTGACTGGAAGAAGACCCTTGGATAGATACCATTTAGTAACTCCAACTAAAAGAAAATTTTGTAACTTAGAAAGAAATGTGTTTGATAGCACATAAGGTATGAGTTGAGAGAAAAAAGAACTTTGATAATTGACAAAAGGATAGAATTTAGGCATTGAGGCATTAAATGTTGAGGTTTTAACTGTATGAATCATGCCTAAGCTATTTGAAATAAATGTATTATAAGATGTGAGATGTGATATTATGGGAGTAGGGTTTGAGCATAACCCATACTCATGATAGTGGGAATAGGAGGGAATATTGTTGATAAGGGCATTGAAGGTTGGTACACTAGGAGGTACATCCTGATTTAAAGTGTAACTCATGCTCACTTGTTGAGGCACAAGGTAGCTTATGTTGACCCTTAATAGTTCCTCAAGTAGAGGTAAGGATGACTTATTTTCCATAGACAATGGGATGCTTTGTGCTCCATCATCTATATAAGTAGTGATAACAAGAGGATTAAAATTAACATGATTTGAAGTCAATGCATTAAGATTTATATTTAAGGATCCAAAGGATGGATCCACTTGATTAGAACCTAAGGGGTTAGAAATGGTCTGCTAGGGATGGTCCAAAAGTGAACCCTCCCCTACAAAAATAATTGGGTTGTCATTGCCTTCCTTGAGGATGGAAGTCATGACTTTCATATGCCTATGCAAGAAATAAGTCATGTGATCAAAGGAATTGAAGATCACTCTTTTTTGATCATCATGAATGGGGGTCAAAGATCATGAGGGATAGGTACCCTCATCATCTTCTTCAAATATAGGGTTCTCAAAGGTAGATGAGTCCTTGATACTATCCATTGAAGTGTTAGGGTTGATGGCTAATTGAGTAGTGTTACAAGTGAAGTAGTGTGTTTTAGCTATTATTTGGAATAAAAGGGAGTTCAATTAATTAATTTTGAATGTTAGAGAGTTGATTAAAAAATAAGAGAATATGTTTTGATCACCTTATATCTTCTTCCCTTGATATACCAATTTGAACTATATACTTCAGGAGCCTCCTAATATACCTAAAGGACCCTATATACCTTACCATTATCTATATATGCATTGGTATATGAGAGACATGTTATACGTGGGATAACAATGGTACATGCAAGTGACCCCCTAGGTATGTGGCCCAAGATTGTACATGACGGGTAATGATATTCCTACTTATGACTTCCACCAATCCACTGTGATATACTTCTCAATTGGCTTAAGTATGTGTGAGACCCTATGTAGGAAGCTAGCTTATTGGGCTCACAATATACCCAATATAGCTATAAATTTGTAATATATTGCTCAAAGTACCATATATGATCCCTAGTAGGACTATCCTTTGGTCATGCTCTTTATTATTTGTATTTAATGTGTGCTAACTACACAAATACAATTAATGGTATTTCTTAAAGTTTTAATAGATTTTAATCTTGACTAAGGTTTCAACTAAGAAAGAAGGAATATTTAATAACTGTTGTGGTGTTCATGTTGGGTTCACCAAAATGTGGAAAAGGATAAGGTCATAAAAGGTAAACTAAGGGGATCCAACACTTTTCTCTATTTTTTACTTCTCACCTCAAAAGGAGATTTGGGGATGTTACAAGCTAAAATCTAGTTTAAAACATCTATGTTTTAAAAAAGAAAACTAAAATCCTTTTAAATATCCAAATGTGAAGCCTAACCTTAATCAATATTTAAATGCAACACACAAGTATGCAACACTCAAACCTATGACTAATAGGAAATTTTATTCAAATGCTAAAGTGAAATAATAATTTCTTTTCTTTTCAAGAGCAAGAGTTTGAGAGAATATGCAAAAATCAAGATTTATCATAAATTCAAGCTATGTGAGATTTTTTATTTAATACCTAAATATTAAAAAACATTTGGTATCCTCTTTATTCATTTCAACTAATTTATGTTCAAATCAACAATTCGTTTATGACACCATCATTTCCACGTCTGCTTTTGTGTTCGAGGCCAAAGTTATTAAATATAGTTTGCTTTTGTATGAAGAAGCAACTGGCCAAAAAATAAATTTTCACAAAAGCAAGATCTATTTTCTCAACACTCCTATTCAAAGGTAGATTAAGATATCCTGAATCCTTGAATGCCATGTGTCATCCTTTCCTACTATGTATTTGGGCCACTCTTTGTTCACATGCAATCCCACTGTTTCAATGTGGAACAACATAATAGAGAGATTACAGAAGAAACTTATAGGCTGGAAAGGAAACCTATTGTCTCAAGATGCTAAGGTCATCCTCACACAAGCATCCCTTAAAAGCATACCTATCTATGTTCTTTCTATATTCAAAGTTTCAGAAGGAGTTTGTCAAAAAATTGAGCAAATCCAAAAAAAACTTTCCTTGGTCTGGGTCTGAAAATAAGCATCGTTTCTACCTAGTTGCTTGGGATAAAGTTTCTCAACCTAAATATTCTAGAGGTTTAGGCCTTAGGAGACTCCATATCCTAAAATTAGCTCTTATTGCAAAGTATGCATGGCATCTAATCACTAATGTGGGGAGTAAGTGGGTTCTCATTTTCAGTCCGAAATACTACAATTCCTTCCAGAGGATCTATTTTTTGGAAATCAATATTGCATTCCAGGTTCCTTGTGGAAAGAGGTATCAAGTGGATATTAGGAGCTGGCCAAAAAATTAACTTATGGAATGACAAATGGCTAAAAGGAGAGCCACTAATAAATGGTCCTAATCTCGCAGTCCTGAAAGGATACACTGACAACAATTTTGGTCAAAAAGTGTCCAATTTTATAAGTTTTCATAATAATAGGAAAATACATAAAATCATCAGAAGTACATCCCATATCGAGGAATATAAAGAGCTACAATTACTTCTAAGCTCCAGATTCATCCCCTCAGGGAGTCCTTTAGATCAGATCTTCTAGTAATTCACTAAAAGTGGAGATTTCTCTATGAAATATGCTTATAAGTTGCTTCTAGCCCATGAGGAACCATTACTTCATTTCAGTATTATCTGGCCTAAATTACTCATTCCTAAAGTTTCCATTTTTGCTTGGATGGCCATTCAAGAAAAAACTCTAACTATTGACAATATTATTAAAAGAGGCCTAACCATTCCTAACAGATGTTTTCTGTGCTTGTCTGATTGGGAATCCCCACATCACCTTTTTATTTCATGTTATTTTTCCTCATATATCATTAACAAGTTATTCAATTTATTCCATATCCTTTGGGCTAAACCATGCTCTATTTCTTATCTCTTTTCCCAATGGTTGAATCCTTTTTGCAGCTCTCGTCCTAAGTTCCTATGGCAAGTCTGCCTTTACCACTTTCTATGGTAAGTCTAGCTGGAAATAAATCATAGAGTTTTCTCTAACAAGATGCTAAGCCCAAACTATATTTTGAACAAAATTATTTCCTTTTCTATAGAGAATGCTTCCCTCTGTCCTATTTCATCCTATCCTACCTCTCATTTTGAGTCTTCCTTGGGCGTCTCTCTCAATTTTCCCATTGTGGAAAATCTCCCGAATCCTCATTCTAACCCAAGGGCTCATTCCAAGTGGATTCCCCCTCCTTCAAGTTGGCTCAAGTTAAAATTTGATGGTGCTGCCAAGGGCAACCCTGGATTAGCTGGAGCTGGGGGTATCCTTAGAGATAGCAGTGGTAGAGTCATCCTTACCTATGCAAAATTTTTAGGAATTAAAACGAATCAGGTTGTTGAAGCTAGAGCCTTGTGGAGAGGTATTGTTATGGTAAAATAATTTTTAGACAAGCTCATGGTTTAATGGGATTCTATGACTACCATCAACTATATAAAAATTTCTAAAAACCTCTCATGGAGGATCAAGGACTGTATTTATGAAGCTAGGTCTTTAAGTCAAATGTTTCAAGAGATTATTTTTCAATATGCTTTTAGGGAAAGTAATAAAGCAGTTGACAAGCTTACAAACATGGGAACCCACTTCACAAGCTTGGTGACTTGGACAAGTGGCCTTCCTCAAGAACTAACTAATGTCATGGAGCAAGATAGAATATCCTCAAATGAGACAAATGCTAACATGGAGCAAGTCATATTTTTCACAAATAGGTTAAATGATCATTGATTATGTTTCTATTTCCATTAATTCCCACATAACCTCGTTATGTGGGTTAACAGATTTTATTGGCATTTTCAACATTAAACTTATCTTCACCATTTTTCAAGAAATTTTTGTTTTCGATTTTTATGAGATTGCTTGCCATCATCCATCCTTGCCACGTTGGCTTTCATTTTTTTTGTCTTTCACTCCCTCCTTTCATTCAATACTTTATTTTCATTTCATCCCATCACCGCTAAGCCTTCCATATCCCTCGATTTCCATTTCAATCACCTTCCTTCTTTCATTCACATTTGTCTCTTCCTTCATGCCTTCACCATTGAATCCATCACCTAGTTTGCTTTTTTCATCATGTGGGAAGTTGGGTTGGTCTCTCACATGCTCCATATCCAAGTTGGTTCTAGTGAGGTTTGTCACGGTCACCTCGATTCATGCAAACTCACCTTTCCTCAATTCACTTGGCACCCTAGATGAGATGGAGATTTCATTTATCCCAAATTTGAATCCAAGGATGCTTCTTTTTATGGTAGTCCTTGTCCCTTTCATCTCCATCATTGTCCTCTCCAAATTCATTCTCAAAGCCTATATTTTTCTATCAGCATGAGTTTCATTAAGCCATATGTCATTGTTATGGATTCCATTACTGAGGTTATTCTCACTACTAGGGGTTTCCTTCTTTTTTTTTAGAGTTTCAATGGAGAGGATACTGAAATTACCTTTGCTTTTTTGGGCACTTGGGACAACGAAAGGGTTACGATCCATGATAGGACCTTTGATTTTGACATAAGAATTTGGTCAAACTCACTATGCAATAGGCAAAAGGGAGGTCAAATCATCGAGAAAAACATAATTGGGAGTCTGAACTCAAAAAAATCAAATACAAAGACCTTTGCAAAAAGGCTCAAATGGGAATTTGTCATGAGGAGCTCCCCTCTCCCTAGAATAGTGTCATGAAACCCATAATGGAGTTCATCACTATGGATGACCCTGATAATATTCTATGCAACTTCAACTTCACTTTATTTAATCATTTGTATGATGTTAACCTTGTGAACATTCCCCAAATTCTTTTCAATTCCATGAACTACACTCTTGACCACATCCACAAGAAAAATAACAATGAGTTGCCTTCTCATCAGGGTCTTTTCAAGGTTTTGTATAGCAATTGGCTGATTCACTACCCTCAAGGTGTTATCCCTCCTCCAACTCCTAAAGATAAACCTAGCATTATCCAACCCAGTCCTTACAAGTCCACTCCATCCTCTATGTCCACTAAAAAAAGAGCAGTGGTCGATACTATTCGTATGTTGAGGAAAATATCTAAAAGTGAATCTCCCGAGTCGATTCATTCCTCTATGTGCCTATAGAAGTTGGTGCAAGAAAAGAAGTCCTTGATCATTGACTTCGAGGATGATGATAAGGACGTCCTTGATCAGTGTCTGTAATAATTTATTATTAACTTTATGACTAATTGTATTTCCTAGATGGCTGACCCTCGCAATGCCCTCCACCTGCTCTTCTTCAAGAAATCATTTTCTAAGGATGGTGGTAAGGTATTTGTTATCATGGAGGACGTCAAGGTTGTTGATGCTTCTACGAATGACAAAGACGAGGATAAAGATGTCAAAATGGATGAGTCAAATGTTTAACTCTAGGAAGTTGGTGCAGAACATGAAGACAAAGCTTAGGGCTTCATTTATTGCTAAGGTTTTTCGGAAAGGGCATCCTCTGTGTCATCCTTAGTCTCTTTTTACTGTTTGAGGGTATCCTCTATTCTACCCTCAGTTTCTTCTTGTCTGCATTCCAAGGGTATCCTTCGTGGTGCTTCTAGTTTTGTTGGAAATCATTCCCTATTCTTGCTTCTTTGTTTTTTGTAGCTAGTTATGGTTTATTTTCTATGATGTAATCAGGTTTTGGGTACCTATTAAAACCTGATTTTAATTAAATATTTTAACTGATAAAAAAATTCCTTTTTGTTAAACTAATAATAAAATAAAAATAGAACACATAATAGACAAATATTAGATCCCAAAACTAAAATTTATTAAAACAAGGAGCGGAAGAACCTATTCCTACTACTGAAGTAGAAGTGTTGACTTTCCCATGGAAGCACTACTAGCACTACTATTTTTTGCTAGTGCTTTCACTCACACCTATAAAAATAAATAGAAAAATACAAGGATAAATGTAGAGGGTTTTTTTTATCTCATAGAGAGAAATACACTATATTGCTACAAAGGTCAAACCCTTGTTCATACAATATTAAATTGATAAAATGCAAAATAATGATAAAATACTGAAATAACTATTAATAGGGATAAAGTGCCACAATTGCGATAGCATTGTAGGCATTATCGCTACTTGTGCTTCTACTTTGCATAAAATAGAGAATAGAAGTTCCAACAACCTATAGTATGGCAATTCTACTATCTCTACGGATAGATCAAAAAGATGAAATGTAAGTTACAACAGGATTACTACAATGATAATAAAGGGTTCTAACATCTAAGGTCAGAGACCCTACAAAAAGGTAAAATGAAAATAATAAACTATGTGAAACTAAGTTAAGATGATCAAAATAATATAGATACAAGATGCAAAATACAGGATACAAGGTTAGTTGAAATAAACAAGATACATATTTTGATAACACTTTTGATAACAACTCATTCAAATGCATATTGGGTTCAAACAACTTAATTATTGTCTTTCAATATGGGTACTTGAATTGTGGCTCTATTCTTAGAATAACATATATTAAAAAATTAGACTCCATTCATGGATGAAGTACTAGTAGCTCTATAGGAAACACACATCGATATTCATTAAAAGGAGTATGCCCTAAAAGTAGGTTCCTTTTCTTCTTCTAGATCATCAATATGCACTACATATAATATACATCCATTTTATTGAGATTTTATTAGTTGTATACCTAAAATGTACCTCAATATCATCATTATTTAAACACATTGAATAGTTGTATGGTGTCCCAAATTATTAAGGAATTCAACCAATTTGACAAAATAGTCAATTTTGGCTCCATGATTTTATAGGTAGTTAACTCTGATTATCTCACCATATGATCCTATGGGTGTCATATAAAGGTTTTTCTTAGAGGTAAATTTTAGAAGTTGTAGTTCAACCATGCCTAAACATTATTTTACTTTTCTATCAACTCAATTTCCATAATAAACTTTCCAAGCATTCTTCATAAAACTAGCTCTTCTTTTAATTTTCATGAGTGTATTAAGATCTTGTAAGCACTTTTTTGCTCTAATTTCTATTAGAATACATATGTAGAATTCAAAATCTCACCTATAATTTGAATTAAGGATTTTTTATGTTTAGTTTGATAACTATCCACAATGACATAAATATGGTTCATAAGTTTGTTACAATACTGGTTTCTACTTAGTGGGGAATTTCCTCTCCATCATGGACACTACTTAGCATAATGGTTCCCTTCATTAATGATGCATAAGTCTCTAAGCTATTTTGTCATCTAATGTAGACCATAATGACTTTCTTAAATCTAATTTTATTTCTTGAAGCCATTCTTGCCAATCCTTACTTTGGCATTAATTTTTTCCTTCTAAACCTTTTCTTGAATGAAGAAATTAGCCATCATGAATTCTTGCCCTTACTCCTATTCTCCTTGTCATAGATAATAATTTCTTGTAATTTCTTATCTTACTTTTTCAAAAAATTGGCCCATGGTCATTGGATTGTGAACATCCATGTCTACCCCTATATGAGTATTTAACCCTTGATTAATTTCCTAATTTATAACTTCTCATCCTTCCATTATTGAGGTATGTACTTTAGGATTTTTATGAAATATTTCTAGCATTGAGTTATAATATTCTATCCTTGATTGAGGTTCTAAAATTCTATGATCTTCTTATAAAAATTAGATACTATGACCATTGCTAATGGAATAGAACAATATACTACTTCCATGTGAAAGTCTCTATCACTAAATATCTTTTAATTTTTATATTTTCTCACCAACATTTGACTTCTATAGGGATCTAGTATATAACCCATCTTGTCTTCATTTATTTATAAAAATTGTGAACTTCACATTACTTATTCATATATATGAGCTATGTGTTGGAAATATTAAGTATATTGAGTTGTCATTGGTGTCAAAGGTTTGATGTCAAGGGACAAAGGTTTATGAGAGAAAGCAAAGCAAAGGTTTGTGAAGTTTGATGATAAAAAGAGCATGGTACAAGGTTGATAAAAAAACAAGTTCATGTGGGTTAATGTTAAAAAGCTAAGGAGTATAATATTTAAATATTACAAAAAGGTTTTAAAAAGGGACAAGGACCATGATCTAAAAGGTCAAGAAGAGAAAGGAGTTTATTTTCATTATACCAAGGCTTAAAAATATTAAACATTATAATATTTTTAAATATTATAATGCCAAGTTTTAAAAGGAGGGCACACCATGCTATTCAAGCGACGACGTAGACCAAAATCATGGAGGGCATAATAATATTTGAAATATTCAAAAGGGTCAATGTCTCATATGGGCAACTATACCAGACAACAGGACCCCCAATGCTAAGTTGTGGTAGAGAATAGGTCTCAAGTTTGAGATACAGTAATGGAAGCTTGGCAACAAATTTTTATTGAAAAGGTTCTTGCACCACAAATCATGGTTAATAAGGTGTGCGTGAGCCTTGAGTGTTGTGCATACGACTAGCCTAGTTGGTAGTCAAAGCAACATTTAGACATGGATGGATAGGAGGTTTTAGGTTTGAAACCCATCGTGGACCATTCTTTTTGGCTAGGCAAATTTCATGGTAGGAGGAGGTAAAAGGCGATTGGCACCTTTGTGTTCTCATGGGCTATGTTAGTGCAGCTAGTCATGGCCCTTTGGTTGGGTGTCTTGCTCTCATGAGGTGAGAGGTTCGAGTTACATTGAGGGTAAAATAAAAGAGGTATTTATTTATTTTCTCAATTATTATTTGATTTTTTTTTTATGGGAGTTATAAGGTTGAGTTGGCATTTATTTTTTTCTCATTTGATATAGGAGAAATAAGGTGTGATAAGGATTCTTTTATTTTATGAGTTGATTGTGTGTGTTTTAAAAGTAAGAGTTATAATGTGTCTTGTGGTTTAATTATTGTGTGTGTTTCTGAATGATGAAAACAAGTTTGAAGGGTTTTGTTATTTTATTAAAAAGCCTTGTTTTGGGAAATTAAAAAGGTTGTAAGGCTTTATTTTTGGACACACATTTTTGAAGAGAGATTTTATATGGATGGTTTGAAAACGTATTATGCTAACTCACCCTTGAAAGTGGCATAAAAAAGATAGAATATTTTTAGATAGTTTTTTGAAGGCACATTTCCATCAAAGCAAGTTAAGAGGTATGGTGATATCATTATTTCTTTAAGGTGTTTGGTTGAGAAAATATTTCTGAATAATAAGGTGGAGAAATAAGGACCGTATATGTGCATTTTTGGAAATATTTGAGCTACGGTTTGTGAAACAAATTGTGCATCCTTGTTGAAATAAATTGGAAACACTTGTGTTAGGGTTTGTGAAACAAATTATGCATCCTTTTTGAAATAAATTGGAAACACTTGTGTTAGGGTTTGTGAAAAAATTGTGCTTCATTGTTTGAATGAATTTGTGAAGCTTTTGGGCATTGGTTTGAGTGACATTGAAAGTGAATGTGCAAGTGTTAGAAATCAGATTTGTGAGGCAAGTGTGTTTGTCATAAACTCAGTTATCATGTGCTAGACTAGAGCTACCTCTAAAATTTAATAAATGTGAGACATGTGAAAGCGACATAATTAATGATTATGAAGAATATATTTGAGCATTTGTTAGTGCATATTATTCTCTATATGTTCAAGAGGTCAAATGAATTCTTGGTAGAATATGTCTAAAATACTTCAAGTTAAATAAATCATATTGAATATTAGATAAAGCACTTGATAACACTATTATGCAAGATTTGGATTAACATTGTTTTGTATGCAAAATCTGGAGAGTTGAGAATAGTTTTTGATGAGCATAGTTGAGCAAGTCTTGTAAAAAAACTTGAAACAAGTTTGAGGTAGATTTGAGGAAGTCTTGTGAGAAGACTTGAAACATGTTTGAGGTAGATTTGAGCAAGTCTTGTGAGAAGACTTGAAATAGGGTTGAGGCAAATTTGAGCAAGTCTTTTGAGAAAACTTGAAATAGGTTTGAGATAGATTTGTGGTAGTCTTATGACGAGGCTTGGTACAAATTTGTACAGAGTTTATGAGCAGATTTAAGACATATTTGTGCATGTAATGTGTGAAAATATGAGATAGATTTGAGACAGACTTGTGCATGTAATATGTATAGATTTGGAGTAGATTTAAGCAAAGGTGTGTACCATATTTAGAGGTTTGCTATCTAGAGTAGTAGGGATAGAGGTATCCTATGGATAGAGGTCCACCAACCATAGAAGTGGGGATAGAGGTCTTCTATGAATAGAGGTCCACCAGCCATAGTAGTGGGAACAAAGGTCTTCTATGGATAGAGGTCCATCAGCCAGAGTAGTGGGGATAGAGGTCTCCTATCGATAGAGATCCATTAGCTAGAGTAGTGGGGACAAAGGTCTCCTATGGATAGAGGTCCAATAGCCAGAGTAGTGGGGATAGAGGTCTCTTGTGGATAGAGATCCACCAACCATAGCAATGGGATAGAGGTCCACCATCTAGAGTAGTGGGGATAGAGGTCTCCTATGGATAGAGGTCCACCAACTAGAGCAATGGGGATAGAGGTATCCTATGGATAGAGGTCCACTAGCTAGAGAAGTGGTGACAAAGGTCTCTGGTGGATAGAGTTCCACAAACTAGAGTTAAGGGGATATAGTTCTCCTATGGATAAAGGTCCATGAAATTAAGCATAGGGGATTGGAGTCTCCTTTGGATAATGGTCCATAAATATTTTTATAGGAAATTGGTTCCCAAGAGATTTATTGAGAAAATTTAGATGAAATATTTTCTCCGTGGACGTAACCCACATTGGGTGATGAATAACACAAGCTTATACTGAGAGGGGGCTGAATAGTATAAGATCACTTTTTAATTTTATTTCTCAAATAGTATTATCCAATATAATCAATGGCAATATAAATAGGAATAACCAAAGCAATGCACAAATCATGACACATAATAGAGACAATGAGTGAGCTAAGGTTTAGTAGGTGCGGCGGGAGTGAGGGTTTGAATTTTTTGGGCAAGAATCTCAGCCAAGGCGGTATAGGTAGAGATGTGGGAACTATCGAGCATGGATAAAGCGAGGATCTAGGGGAAGGCGATCAGGCTACGTCATATTTGGAGGTGGGCATCACGTAGGGGCCCGACCCTCCTCAGAAAGACCACGACAAAAAGATATGAAGGATAATGCGGGGCCCAAGAAGTGGTTGTCTTTTGTTGAGACTCTTAGAGGAAAAAGAAAGGAGGTTCTCTCTCTTCCGCCCCTAGTTCCAATAAATAATAAAATTTTGGCCCCGACAAGTTCCATGAGCCCTTTTCTTTCAATGGAAGAATTATCCCTGGTAGGCAAGTTTTTGGGAGGTAGGCCGGACATGGAGACTATCAGGGCTTGGGCGATGGGTAAATGGTGACCGATAGGTAGCTTGGAGTTGGTAGCTCTAACTTGAGGGTTCTTCATTATCCATTTTAACAATATGGAGGATGCTAACTGCATTTTAACAGGAGGTCCTTGGTTTTTGGGCAAAAGGAGTCTTTTTCTCAGACGATGGGGTGAATATTTTAACCTTGAAAAGAAAAATATTAACATTACCCCTATTTGGGTTCATCTCCCGAGTCTACCTGCCTAGTTCTTCAATGAATATTGGTTGCAGGGCATAGCAAGAACTATAGGGGACCTGATATCCATTGACCATGTGACCTTGGCTAGGACAAGGATGACTCATGCACGAATCTGCATAAATGCTAATTTGGATAATGAATTGCCAAGGTTTGTGGAGCTAGAGTATGGAGAATACTATCAAAAAAAGTTGGTAGAATACGAGAATAGACCAACATTCTATGTAGAATGCAAAAATCAAGTACATATATGCAATCAGTGCCCTAACATGGCAATGAATAGAGAAAAGTAGAAGCAAGGAATACTAGACAGAGGAAATTTAAGGATTTTCCCTGGAAGATGTGATTTCAATCATGCAAAGTATGTCTACCAAAAAAATAAAAGAGAGGATGCAGGGTCCCAACAAGACAAAGGAAAACAATAGGTTGTTGGCAACCAAAATACTCAGGTAAGTTCCAATCCTCTAGTTTCAAATAAATTTTCAATTCTATCCAATATGGGAGTAGGAGGATTATCAGAAGACATGGAAGCCCAGAACCTTTAGGCTAACCTTTCTAACTCTCTAGAATCCCCATCCAAGTCAGGATCCTCAAACCCTAATGCTGAAATTACTGTAAGCCTCGTGGGCATGACAAAGACAAATGCTAATGCCCGATATCTAGAATACCCATCCAAGTAGGGATCCTTAAACCCCAATGCTAAAAATACTTCAAGCCCAGTGGGCATATCAAATCCAAACCCTAATGTTGAAGAACTTAGGAAGAAAGTTGAGGCATTGAAAAATAAAAAATATCATCTCCCTAACATCATAACTAGGAGCTAGGTGAATCCTACTAAGGGGCTGTCTCACAGACCATGGGAATATAGGAAAAAAGGAGAATATTTGGATGTAGGGGTGGATGTGAAACTCTTTAGACTGAGGAATATGGTAGTCCAGTTCTGCAACAAATTGCCTCCCCCAATTTAGTCCTAAAAAAACTAGGAGCACTATGAAGTCTCCTATAGATTTTGGCAGTGAAAAAATAAGAGGGAGAATATCAAATGCTGAGCATCAAAAAATTAAAACTGATAATGACATTACCAATGGAAAACAGAGAACCTTGTTTCAACAGGTTATTCCGGGTTCTAAATACAACAAATTAGGAAAACCCCCTCAAGGGAGGGGGAGAGGAAGAAATCCCAAACAATCTAAATGAAGTTCCTCTCATGGAACATGAGAGGCCTCAATGGCCTACCCAAAAATAGGGAAGTCAGTGCAATAAGAAATCAAGTGAATCCAACTATTATCATGTTGTAAGAAATAAAAATTGATGAGATTCAGTCAAAAAAAGTAGCAAAAAAATTTTGGAATCATTACAAATCATCCAGAGGAGCGTCTGGAGGCCTTATGACTTTGTGGGATCCCCAGATAGTAGAAGGCACCATTATTTAGAAATATGATAGGGTTCTTAGTTTTTTATTTAAGGAAATAAACAACAATAGGTCGTGGATCCTTTCAAATATTTATGCCTCGACTTCAATTCAAGGGAGAGCTCTACTGTGGGAGTACTTAGGTAATTTGAGTGAAATCTTCCATAATGTCCCCTGGATTCTGGATGGGGATTTTAACACTCCTATTTACCCTTTAGAAAAAATGGGTGGAAATGGACCACCTATCAGGAGCATGGATGAGTTCAATGACTTTGTGAACTCCAACATGTTGATGGATGTAAAACTTAGAGGAGTGAATTATACCTGGAGCAATTGGTGGATAGGGTGTCATCTCATTCAAGAAAGGCTTGATAGGTTTTTTCTATCAAAGGAGGCTACAACTTTGTTTGGTGATTCTACCCTACAAGCCCTTCCTAAAATTGCCTCTGATCATAATCCCATTTTGTTGGAGATCCCTAACTCTCTGTCCTTCAAGAAACATTTCAGATTTCAATCTATGTGGATCAAACATTCCAGTTTTAGAGATAACTTAATTCAGTGGTGGCAACAGCCTATCAGGGGTAGTGCAACTTTTAAACTTGCTGGAAAATTAAAGTTTGTTAAGGAAAATCTTCAAACTTGGAACAAAGAGGTCTTTGGGAACCTCTTTGAAAATAAAAAATAGGTTGTTGAAATTTTGAAGATAATTGATCAGAGGATTCAACATGGTGATGCTAATGAAACTGCTAGGTAGGAGGAACGTATAAAACTAGCAGAGTTTCATAACATTTTGGCTTGTGAGGAAATCTATTGGAGGAAAAAATCAAGGGCTCTTTGGTTGAAATATGGAGATTCAAATTCCAAGTTTTTTCACGTCACCACGCTTAGAAATAGAAGCAATAACAAGATAATTTTTTTAAAAAAAGTAGATGGTTCTATTACTCAGGACTTAACAAAAATTAGAAAGGAGGCAATAACTTATTTCAATTCTATCCTTGGTCAAGAATCGTAGTGCAATGAGGAGGCCAAAGATATTCTATTGCAATCCATTCCTAGCATAATAAATGAGGATATAAACCTTAAGCTTCTAGCTCCCTTTTCTGATGAGGAAATTAAGGAAGCCTTGTTTAGCATGGAGCTAAACAAAGCCCTGAGATCCGATGGCTTTCCCCCTCGTTTCTATCAAGATTTTTGGGACATCATAAGTGAGGATGTAATTTTTGCTATCAGAGAATTCCAAGCAAGCAATCATATCCCAAAAGGTCTCAACTCTACTTTTATTTCTCTAATTCCTAAGAAACAAACCCCTGAATCTATGGCTGACTTTAGGCCAATCAGTATGTGCAATGTTTCTTACAAGATCCTAACTAAAGTGATTGCAAATAGGATGAGAGATGTTCTACCCCACATCATAGATCCATGTGAGGGAAGTTTTGTCCAAGGCAGGTCAATCTTGGATGGAGTTATCATAGTTCATGAAGCTCTACACTCTGCTCATAAGACTAACAAGTCTATTTTTGCCCTCAAGCTTGATATGAACAAAGTATTTGATAGGCTAAATTGGGACTTTATGATTGCTATCCTCCTTAAGTTTGGTTTTCACCACCAATGGGTTAATTTTATAAAAGAATGCATTTCTAAAGCATGGTTCTCGATTTTGGTTAATGGAACAACTATTGGTTACTTTCAAAGTCGTAGAGGAATTCGGTAGGGGGACCCTATTAGCCCCATGTTATTCATCATTGTGGTAGAAGCTTTAGGCAAAACCATAAAAAATACTTGCAGTTCAAGGCTAATATCAGGAATCAAGGCAACATCTCTCACTAGGGCTATTTCTCACCAACAATTCATCGATGATACCCTTCTATTGACTAAGGTGTCAGTGGTTGAGGCCAAAATAATTAAATTCATCCTACAACTCTACAAGGATTCTTCTGGTTAGAAAGTTAATTTAAGTAAAAGCAAGTTATATTTCTTGAACACCCCCATTCGGAGGCAAGGAAGGATTGCAAAAATTTTAGGGTGTGATATAGAAAACCTCACCACTTTGTATCTTGGTCTCCCTCTTTTTATTGGTTCTCCGAGAGAGTCAATTTGGGATAGGGTTAATGAAAGAATTCAAAAAAAACTTGTTGGATGGAAAGGTCATCTTCTATCTCAAGCAGGAAAGATGACCCTCACTAAGGCCTCTCTTTAGAGCATTCTAGTCTATTTCCTCTCCATTTTCAAAGCCCCTGTGAAGGTTTTCCATAAAATTGAGAAACTCCAAAAAGAATTTTTATGGACTAGATCAGAGGAGAAAAAAAGGATACACCTTGTAGGATGGACCAAAGTGTGTAGACCCAGGGAAAATGGGGGCTTAGGTCTGAGGAGAATTGCTCATATGAATTTAGCTTTACTAGCTAAGCAGGCGTGGCGCCTCATTTCTGATGAAGAAAATGAATGGAAAACTATCATCAAATGAAATTATCTTTAAAATATGGAATTTCTAAGTGACTTAGTTCCAATCAGAGGTTCTGCTTTTTGGAAAGCAATTCTCAATTGTAAGGAAATCATCAAAAAGGTTTAAAGATGGGTTTTAGGTAATGGTGAGAGGATAAATTACTGGGATGATTGGTGGGCTAAGGATGAACCACTGATGCAATATCCTCACTTAGCCCGAATCAAAGATATCATGAAAGAACTCATTGGCAGAAAAGTCTTATGATTATATGGTTGAGGACAGAGGCAGAATGAAGTGGAAACAAATAAGGATTCAGGGATTTCAAGCGGGATCAAATGATCTTTGTAACATTCTCGGGTAAAATTTTATCCCCATGAGACCCAAGGAAGCTCAAGTGACCTGAGCTCCTACAAAAAATGGATAGTTCACTATTAAATCAACTTACAAGCTTCTGCTTGATGAAGAGGATTTTGTCCTCCAAAAGGACTTAGTTTGGATAAAACTTTTAATTCCAAAAATTGTAGTCTTTTCATGGCTGGTTATCCAAGGAATAATTCTAACCATTGATAATATGATGCGTAAAGGTATTTGTATCACTAATCATTTTTATCTATGCAGGGCTAATTGGGAGACCATTTATCACATTTTCCTTGAGTGCCCTTTTTCCTTGACTGTCCTAAGTGGGGTTTTTCAGGCCTTCAATATTTCTTGGGTTAAACCAGCCATCATAATTGATCTGTTCATGTAGTGGCCTTACCCATTTTCAAGCCAAATACTTAGATACATGTGGAAAATTTGTCTCAATCACTATCTTTGGGAGGTGTGGTTAGAAAGGAACCATAGAGTATTTAATGAGTCTATCCATGATCATCAAACTATCATTGCTAGGATCCTATCCTTTGCCAATGAGAATGTGAACCTTATCCCTTTTGATAGTCGTAAACCTCATCTGCAGGAGACCACGATTGCTCAATATTTAAGCTTAACCTTGTTATATGAGTTTGTGCCTAAGGTAGTCAACCTCAGAGCCAATGTTAAGTGGTCCCCACCTCCTACGGGTTGGTTTAAGATTAATTTTTATGGAGCGGCTAAGGACAATCCTAGTAGAGTAGGTGTTGGTAGAATTGTGTGAGATCATAATGGGAATATGATGCTTGCATTTTCTAAATATTTGGGAACAAGGATGAACAACAAAGCTGAAGCTAGAGCTATGTGGAGAGGCCTTCAAATGACTCAAGACTTAGAAGGCAATTTGATCGTATAAGGAGACTCTATGCATGTTATAAATCTCCTCAATAATTGAAAAACACCTCCTTGGAGGATTAAAATAATTGTTGAAGAGGCTAGGATCCTTTTCCAAGGAAGACAAGACAGAAAATTCCAACATGTCTTTCGGGAAGCTAACAAAGTTGTTGATAAGCTGGCCAATTTGGGTGTTGATGGTGACAGACTTTTCAAATGGGAACACGATGTCCCGAGTGAAGTAGAGGAGCTTATTCAAAAAGAATGCCAATAATGATAGTCAAATTTACCAACAGGGAAGGCATTGTAAGTTCGAAGGCTATGAGTATTCTCGTCTCTTTTTTGAAATGGACTCACAATAAAAATTATCCGAGTTGTCAGTCTTGGTGGATGCTTCTTGGAAATACCACAAATAATAATGGGTGTAGTAACATGTTAGATAACATGACCACTAGTCATATTAGTAATTTGAGGTTGGTTGATAATCATAGGGTAGGAAAGAAATGACAATATAAGACTTCAAACCAGAGCCATGTGGACCACTAGATAGCCACTGCCATAAATCTAGCTAGCAGGTTCACTTCTCCAAGGCTTATTAGCCAAGATGGAATGTGGTCCTAAAGCATTTCATATATGAAAGAAAGCAATTAACAAAGAATTATTAAGAGTAACTATCAATACAGAGCTTGTGGGAGTTTTTTTTAGTACTTTGCTATGTGTGTCTGCAGCTTTTTGTTTCTCCACTATTTCAAGGAAGGGATCTATGTCTGTTTCTTTTTTTTGTAATTATGATGTAGGTGTGTTTTCTTGGGGTATACCCAAAATGTTGTATGGGAAGTTTCTTTTTGATAACAGGCTATGTGCCTTACCGGATGTAATGGCTTTGGCGACATGTAGATTTTACATATATAGGATCCTTAGTAAGGACATGTTCATCAACAACCTTGGGCTGATTTTTGTAAAAGGTTTTGGGTCAACCTGTAAAACCCGGTATTAATGCTATTGTATCTTATCTACCAAAAAAAAATGACACACAATAGAGACACCAATTTAACGTGGTTCACCCAATGTGGGCTACTCCATGGAGAAAATATTTCACTAAAATTTTCTCAATAAATATCTTGGGAATCCTTTCCCTATTACAATATTTATGGACCTCTATCCAAAGGAGACACCAATCCCCTAATCAATTTCGTGGATCTCTATCCATAGGAGACACCAATCTCCTAACTCTACTCTGGCTGGTGATCCTCTAGAAGACCTCTACCTCCACTGCCCTTAGAAAATGGAACTCTATCCACAGAAGACACTTGTCCTCCCTGCTCTGGTTGGAGATCTCTGTCCTCAACTCTGTCACCTCCAAATATCTATCTCAAATCTATACTAAACATAGTCCTTCGATCTAGCACAAATATGTCCTCAATATCTATCTCTGGTCTAGCATAAACTTATCCTCAAATCTACACCAAACTCTATCCTCGAATCTATACTAAACACAGTCCTTCGGTCTAGCACAAATCTATCCTCAATATCTATCCTCAAGCCTTAACTCAAAGCTTGACTAAATCTCAAATCAACTCTGTTGGATCTGCCCCAAACCTTAACTCAAGGTTTGAACAAATTAATCAATCAACTCTACTCTCAAGTCTTCTCAAAGACTTGTCTCAAATCTGCCTTGTAAGCTTCCACAAAAGCTCACACCAATATGTCCTTAAGTCCTCTCTAGAACTTATCCAATCTACTCAATAAGTTCTCACAAGAACTTATCCAAATCTTCTCTCAATATGTATTGTAAGCTTCCACAAAAGCTTACCCAAATCTATCCACAAGTCTTCTCAAAGACTTACCTCAAATCTTCTCAACAAGTCCACACTAGAACTTGTCCAATCTCATAGAAACATAAAGAGAATTGTTAGAGACTCAATATGCTCTATACTCATCACAATGCTTAATCACTTTCAATCACTCTTTCAGAAACATACAAAGAATTGTTAGAGACTCAATATGCTTCACATTCACCTCAATACTCAATCACTTTCTCAAATCAATTTATAATATAGAATAGTTTGTTTTATGGAACTTGAACAATCACTTCACACATCCACTTGACTAGGCTCAACCAACTCTACTCAACCAATCACTCAATGAAATAATCCTTGCTTACAAACCCTAGTCCAAGCATATGAACCTTCACTCAAAATGTTTCCAACAATGCTTATCAACCAATCTCACATAACAATGATACTCATGTTCTTTTCAAACCCTAGTTCAAGTTCTTCACTCAACCAATGGCTTCAACAACAATGCTTATAAAACAAGGTTTTAACAACAACTCTTTATTCTAGAAAACCTTGAAGCATTAACTCAACACACTCAATAAGGAAACCCTAATTAAATCCTTTTCACTCCAAACTTATTTTCCAGAAAACCAACCAATCAACTCAACTATGGAAGAATGTGCTCATACCTTTTTCTTGATGATGAAGGAACCTCAAACATCTGCCACAACCACAAACACTTCTTTGCCAAGCTCAAAGAAGTTAGATAACAATACAAAGCATATAATAACTCACAAATACACCTTATTACTCCATTCTTAAAATAATATCCAACACCACAATAGTTTAAATATTCACTTCTCAAAACCCTAACTCATCACAATTTCATCTCAACCATTCAAATTTGACATAAGCTACTTCAGAAAAATATCCTCAAAAATTAACCCAATTTCTACTTATAACTCCCTACTTTAATATTGCATTTAAAAATAATTCTTTTGAAAAATAATGCAATAAATAATTTTCCTTTCCTCTAAGGTAAAAATATTTTTACCCACAAATTAATCTTAGCAAACACCTTTCATAAAACTCATAAAAATTCTCTTTAACTTAGGCTAAACTCCAAAAATAATATTCCCCTTATTTCTCCTAAGACAAACTTTAGCCTAAGAAAAAATTAAATTTAATAATTAAAAAGCTTTACCACTTTGGCATGCACATGAGTCGAACTGAGCGCATCTCTCCCACTAGCACCTTGACCGTGGCTTCCACACCGTGGAGCCACGTGCTCCTCTTGGAGCCTCCAAGCGCCTTCAGCGCTTTGACCTTCTAAAACACATGAGCCAAAAGATGGCTCCTTCACCCATGCTCTACGAAACGCATTGCACGAAGTTACTACCATGAGGAATGCACACAAAATAGCATGTGATAGTCTTTAGTGAATCGGGTGGATAATTTTACCTTTGGAAAGGCTATGGTATATATATACCATATGCCTTCCAATGTGCTCCCACATCGACGGAGGAAGACATCGACAATGCACGCGATGAAGTCGACGGAGGGAGACATCAAAAATGTACACGAAAGAACCGACGCCCAACATTAGACTTTGGCCATTATTTATTAAATATAATAAATTAAATTCTTTTAAGAATTTAATTATTATAATTTAATAATTAAATGGACTTTGGCCTTTTAAACCAAACTTTAGGGCCTCCTTGGTTTTTAGAAAAACCTTACAACTTGCCCACATGGTTTTAATGAAAAAACCATTTATTTTTGCCATCATTGGTTTTAAGGAAAACCTTTTATTTTTCCAAAACATGGTTTTAATAAAAACCTTTAAAATTATGCTTCCACATAATATTAAAAATATTATGAAGCTCTTTTGCCATTAACCTTTGCATTGTTCCTTTTGACCTTTTTACATCAACGGTAGCTTATTCCTTGACATCAATGACAACTTTGACTCAAAATGTCCAACAATCTCCCCCTTTGTCATTGATGGCAACCCAAATTATTTTTACCAGAAACTTAACCTTTTCTTTGTTCTTCTCCCCTGGGACATTGCTCCCCCTGGCTCAATGCTCTTTTTGAATCTCTCCTCTTTACTCAAATACCAAATCTCTCCCCCTTACTCAAATCTCTCCCCCTTTGACATCAATGGCAAAGGGTCACCTTTGGGGCTCGGGGCTAAGAATGATTCTCTTAGCTTAGCCCCTCCCCCACCTCTTCTTGAGGTGGTTAATTCTGGGGTGGGAGTATTTCTACTCCCAACAAGCACTGGTCTTTACCTTTATCCTCTTTTCTTCTTATCTGATCCTTCTGATTCCTTTGACTATTCCTTTCCATGTCCATGCTCCTGTCCATGTCCATATTCTTGTTCATATTCCTGTTCCTGTTCTTGTTCATGTTCATATCCATGTTCTTGTTCATATCCATATCCCTTTTCCTATTCCTGTTCCTATTCATACTTGATTCTGGAATGTCTGCTCTACACCACTTTGTTGTGTGTCCATCATTATTGCACTTATAACACTTAATGTTATTATTCCTTGGAGGTGCAAATGTCTTAGGATTTCTCCTAGTGAAGCCATATCTTTTCTTGTCATGAACCCTGCAATTCATTGCCTTGTGACCAAACTGATTACATGAGTAGCAATACCCATGGAAAAGTCACATGTTTCTAAAATTTCCATATTCTTGTCTTTCATGTGTCCTGCACTGTGAAGCCATGTGCCCAAACCTATGACATGAGAAACATCGTCCATTGAAATTTCCTTGTCTTGACCCCATTGGTCTCTTAGTCTCTTCTTCCTTGTGTTGTTTCTTATTCCATCTATTTCTCATTTGTGCATTGTTCCTTTCCCTGTTGATCTTTCTATTTTCCAACTTATCCTTAGAAGTCTCACTTTCTCTTTCATTCTTCTTTTTTGAAGCTTCTTCTCTTTTGGTGCTTGAGCTTGACTCTCCTTTTTCTGCTTCTTGTTTCCCTTGTTCTTCTTCAGAACTAAGTCCTATTTTGGTGACTGATGATCTTTGTGCATTGATAATCTTGTCCAAAGTCTTTGAATTTTCCTCAAACTTGTGTAGCTTGTCCTTAGAACCTTTTACTTCCATCCTTAGTGAAACTATCTCATGCTCTAATCTTTCACACTCTAGATCTTTTATCTTTAATTTTTTGGCCATACCTTCTTCAATTTTCCTTGCCTCTTCAACCTTGATTTTGAAGTTGGTGAGTTCCTGTAGAAACTTTGCTTTTGCTTTCTCATCTTCTTGAGCTTGAATCCTTAATCTTGAGTTCTCCCTTTTTAATTCTTTGAGATCAACACTAAGTCTTTTACATTCTTGCTCTTTTACCTTTGACTGTTCAACCATATCCTTTTCAGCTCTCCTTGCCTTTTCAACCTTATCTCTCAAGTTAGAGAGATCTTGTAGAAGCTTTGTCTTACATTTCTCATCTTCTTGTATTTGAGCCTTCAATTCTAAATTCTCTCTTTTCAATTCAACAAGTTCCTTAAGAGTGGCTTCCTCTTTTTCTTTTTCTGAATCTTCCTCTTCTTTCTTTCTTTGATCTTCTATAGGAGCATCTCCTTTTTCTTCTATTATTGAAAGTAGAGTTTCTTCTTCATACCTATTTTGACTATCCCTATTATCATTTAGATCCATTTCATATTCACTACTACTGAACCCATGACAATATCTTGCATCATGACCGAGTTGACCACAAACAAAGCATTCTTCACCTTCTTGTGGACAATAAGCTACATGGTGACCTATATTCCTACATCTGGTACAAAAATTTATCAATCTGATATTTTCTCCACTTCTTGATTCATCTTTTGAATCTATTTCTATTTTTCCTCCCAACACAATAATATCAAACTCATCTTCCTTTTCTTTCATGACCATGTGTGTTCTTTTCTTCTTGTGTCTCATGGTTTTGCCTTTGCCTTTCTTTGCCATTTGTGTTCTTGTAAGATCTTCCTTCAAGCTGTTAAACCTTTTTTGAAGGAACCAACTCTGATACCAATTGAAGAACACAAGCTTATATTGAGAGGGGGTGAATATTATAAGACCACTTTTTACTTTTCTTTCCCAAATAGTATTATCCAATATAATCAATGGCAATATCAATAGAAATAACCAAATTAATGCACAAATCATCACACACAATAGAGACACCAATTTAATGTGGTTCACCCAATGTGGGCTACTCCACGGAGAAAATATTTTACTAATATTTTCTCAATAAATCTCTTGGGAATCCTTTCCCTATTACAATGTTTATGGACCTCTATCCAAAGGAGACACCAATACCCTAATCAAGTTTATGGATCTCTATCCATAGGAGACACCAATATCCTAACTCTGCTCTAGTTGGTGATCCTCTAGAAGACCTCTGCCTCCACTACCCTTAGCAAATGGAACTCTATCCACAGAAGACACCTATCCTCCTTGCTATGGCTAGAGATATCTATCCTCAACTCTGTCACCTCCAAAGCTCTATCTCAAATATATACTAAACATAGTCCTTCGGTCTAGCACAAATCTATCCTCAATATTTGTCTTTGGTCTGGCACAAACCTATCCTCAAATCTGCACCAAAATCTATCCTTGAATCTATACTAAACACAGTCCTTCGGTCTAGCACAAATATATCCTCAATATCTATCCTCAAGCCTTAACTCAAAGCTTGACTCAATCTCAAATCAACTCTACTGGATCTACCCCAAACCTTAACTCAAGGTTTGAACAAATCAATCAATCAACTCTACTCTCAAGTCTTCTCAAAGACTTGTCTCAAATATGCCTTGTAAGCTTCCACAAAAGCTCACACCAATCTGTCCTTAAGTCCTCTCTAGAACTTGTCCAATCTGCTCAATAAGTTCTCACAAGAACTTATCCAAATCTACTCTCAATATGTATTGTAAGCTTCCACAAAAGCTTACCCAAATCTATCCACAAGTCTTCTCAAAGACTTACCTCAAATCTTCTCAACAAGTCCACACTAGAACTTGTCCAATCTCATAGAAACATAAAGAGAATTGTTAGAGACTCAATATGCTCTATACTCATCACAATGCTTAATCACTTTCAATCACTCTTTTAGAAACATATAGAGAATTGTTAGAGACTCAATATGCTTCAAATTCACCTCAATACTCAATCACTTTCTCAAATCAATTCAGAATATATAATAGTTTATTTTATGGAACTTGAACAATCACTTCACACATCCACTTGACTAGGCTCAACCAACTCTACTCAACCAATCACTCAATGAAACAATCCTTGCTTACAAACCCTAGTCCAAGCATATAAACATTCACTCAAAATATTTCCAACAATGCTTATCAACCAATATCACATAACAATGATACTCATGTTCTTTTCAAACCCTAGTTCAAGTTCTTCACTCAACCAATGGCTTCAACAACAATGCTTATAAAACAAGGTTTTAACAACAACTCTTTATTCTAGAAAACCTTGAAGCATTAACTCAACACACTCAATAAGGAAACCCTAATTAAATCCTTTTCACTCCAAACTTGTTTTCCAGAAAACCAACCAATCAACTCAACTATGGAAGAATGTGCTCATACCTTTTTCTTGATGATGAAGGAACCTCAAACATCTGCCACAACCACAAACACTTCTTTGCCAAGCTCAAAGAAGTTAGATAACAATACAAAGCATATAATAACTCACAAATACACCTTATTACTCCATTCTTAAAATAATATCCAACACCACAATAGTTTAAATATTCACTTCTCAAAACCCTAACTCATCACAATTTCATCTCAACCATTCAAATTTGACATAAGCTACTTCAGAAAAATATCCTCAAAAATTAACCCAATTTCTACTTATAACTCCCTACTTTAATATTGCATTTAAAAATAATTCTTTTGAAAAATAATGCAATAAATAATTTTCCTTTCCTCTAAGGTAAAAATATTTTTACCCACAAATTAATCTCAGCAAACACCTTTCATAAAACTCATAAAAATTCTCTTTAACTTAGGCTAAACTCCAAAAAAAATATTCCCCTTATTTCTCCTAAGACAAACTTTAGCCTAAGCAAAAATTAAATTTAATAATTAAAAAGCTTTACCACTTTGGCATGCGCATGAGTCGAACCGAGCGCATCTCTCCCACTAGCACCTTGACCATGGCTTCCATGTCGTGGAGCCACATGCTCCTCTTGGAGCCTCCAAGCACCTTCAGCGCTTTGACCTTCTAAAACACATGAGCCAAAATATGGCTCCTTCACCCATGCTCTGTGAAACACGTTGCACGAAGTTACTACCATGAGGAATGCACACGAAATAGCATGTGATAGTCTTTAGCGAATCGGGTGGATAATTTTACCTTTGGAAAGGCTATGGTATATATATACCATATGCCTTCCAATGTGCTCCCACGTCGATGGAGGAAGATGTCGACAATGCACGCGATGAAGTCGATGGAGGGAGACATCGAAAATGTACGCGAAAGAACCGACGCCCAACATTAGACTTTGGCCATTATTTATTAAATATAATAAATTAAATTATTTTAAGAATTTAATTATTATAATTTAATAATTAAATGGACTTTGGCCTTTTAAACCAAACTTTAGGGCCTCCTTGGTTTTTAGAAAAACCTTACAACTTGCCCACATGGTTTTAATGAAAAACCCTTTATTTTTGCCATCATTGGTTTTAAGGAAAACCTTTTATTTTTCCAAAACATGGTTTTAATAAAAACCTTTAAACTTATGCTTCCACATAATATTAAAAATATTATGAAGCTCTTTTGCCATTAACCTTTGCATTGTTCCTTTTGACCTTTTTACATCAACGGTAGCTTATTCCTTGACATCAATGACAACTTTGACTCAAAATGTCCAACAAGTGAAGCATATTAAATCTGTGTCTCTCATGTGTGTGATGATTTATACATTGCTTTACTACTACTATTGATGATCTTGGTTAACACTATTTTGGAAAGTTATTACAATTGATAACATTGGATAATATTGTTTGGGAAAGAAAAGTAAAATTTGGTCTTATATTGTTCACCCTCCCTCTTAGTATAAGCTTGTGTTCTTCAATTGGTATCAGAGCGGGTTCCTTCGAAAAAGTCTAAAAACTTGAAGGAAGATCATATAGGAATACAAATGGCTTCTCAGAATGGATCTTCAAAAAATAAGGCTCTAATATTTGATGGGAATAATTATTCTTTTTGGATTATGAGGATGAAGACTTATCTGATGGCACAAGGATATGAAACATGGCAATCAATTGAGGATGGGTTCAAACCTATATATTCTCCTCCCATAGATAAGGATAGTAAGCAACTATATGTAAATAATACCTAGGCCATGAATGGAATCTTAAGTGGATTACGTGAATCAAAATTTGTAAAATATATGCAATGTAAATCACCAAAATAAATATGGGATAAATTGAAGTAAACTTATGAAGGAGATAGTAAGGTTAAATTGGAAAAACTTCAAACTCACAGGAGGAGGTTTGAGGAATTGAAGATGAAATATGAGGAAGATATTACTATGTACTTACTCCGTGTTGATGAAATTGTTAATACTATGTTAGAAATTGGATAAAAAATTAAGGACTCTAGTGTTTCTCAGAAAGTTTTAAGATCACTCCCCATGAGGTATGATGCAAAGGTTTTAGTAATAGAAGAGATGAAGGATCTTGATCAATTGACAATGGATGAGTTACATGGAATTATCACAACTTATGAAATGAGGATAGAAAAAGACCAACATTCCAAGAGAGAGGCAACATTCAAAGTTTCAAAGAAGATAAAAGATAAGGAACCTGAATCAAGTGATGAGTCAAGCAGTAATGAAGAAGCCAACTATATGAGAAGAAATAAGAAAGTGTTGTTCAAATATCTGCCTAATTATACAAATATGCATTTGTGCACCCTATACATGGCCAAAATTGAAAGGCTAGAGGAAAGAAATTTTCTTCGTACAAATCTCCAGAGAGGTATGGCTCCCTTACTAAATCCTACATCGGTTTAAGGTTAGAGTTGCAAGAAAGAAATTGGAAATGATGGAAAGATATGGGAAATATGGCCACAGACCGACGGTGTAAGATTGGGGATATACTAGAAGTAGAAATCCCACTCAAGAATTGTAGCAGCATGTAATAAAATAAGGTAGCAAAATTTACTTACAACATTGTAGATACGACCTCTAGGATCACATTCCAGAATCCACTCTCTCACTAGCAATGTTCAAATTTAGATGCAAAATTTAAACTTAACATCAGACAATGAATATGAGTATAAAATAGAAATGCATAAAATAGAAGGAAATCACAAATAAATTTCACTTGCAAATTTAGAAGCCAAGTATCTTCTATTGATGGAGAGAACTTGAATAGTTTTTTTGTAGAATGTCTAACCTCTTTTTACAATGAAAATTGATTAGTATTTGTAGAGAATTTCATCTCTTTCATTAAATACACATGAAGAAAAAATGTTTATAGATCAAGGATATTGGTGAACCATTCCTCCTTGAAGTCCTTGAAAATATCTATCTTGAGGCAACGATCTAGTTTTAAGGGGAAAATCTCCAGGAAATCAGCGTAGCCTAGTGTCGGTGCACAAAAAACTATAAACCTGGTCAATGACTTGGAGTTGTCTTTATTCCTCAAAAATCCACTTTTATTCAAAATATTTCAAAACTCATAAAAATCTAGTGATTAAAAAATCATAGCTCCTTTACCTTGAAACTCACAACTTTGGCTACCTCTCACCTCAGTCATTAAATGCTTTTCATATCTAGCCCAAGCCCCTATTCATACTTAAATTTGAATTCGTTAGAGACAGAGTTATGAATGAAAAAGTGCTTCCTTTTAACTCTAATTCTTGGATATCCCACCTTTGACTTCAATGTTGCATTCGCCTTCTACTACTTCACCTTCAAAAATAGTGATCCAAAACTTCACATTTATTTTTGGTGGAAGTGCGTCTCACTGGACATTTAA